>JAEIGQ010000022.1:0-1437501 GCA_018904275.1 Lordiphosa clarofinis
CAATTTGCTGCCAATGAAATAAAATACATTTTTTTTGGCTTTTGCCCATAGCCAAAAACCTGACCGGCACACACAGCTCTCAGCGAGCAGCGGACAGCAGCAGCCGATGTGGACTGTGCAATAAATAAATTGCAAAATTTATTTGGCGGCACTTACGCGTCGCTTTTTTTTCATCGACTGCATTTTCCATAGTGATTTATTTGCATCGATTGGTCAGGTGGAGGGGAGGAGGCAGATGGACAGAAAATATCAATAAAAAAATAAATATTCTAGGTTATGGATGGTGTTAGAGATGACGTGAGCAGTGCGTTACTTGCCATGAGAGAGTAACATGTTGAGTGCAATTTTGGAAATGTAGAAAACTGTAGTAAGTCTGCGTAAATCTTTAATAATCTTACAAAATCAGCAATATCTAGAGGAAACCTTTGAAATTTTAAAGAAAACCTATTAAACTGCCAAAATTATATTATATTACAAAATATAATTGATTATAATTAATGTAGGGGAGAATGGGGGGTTGTGAGCCACTCGAATATTGGCCACAAAAAAAATATATTGTTTATGTCAAGTGTCTCCCTTCTTATTACCTAACTTTTGGCTAGCAACCGATCAGTCAACACGTTCTTTAAGTTTGTGAACCAGAACTCAACTTTTTTTTTCAAAAAATAAAGTTTTTTTTTTCATTTTTGACTTGTGAATATTATACAAAATTTTTTTCGTAATGCCAAAAGTAAGTATGAGGGCAATATCTTTGGTCAATTGCCTTTTTGATAGAAATATGTTTTTTTTTTAAATAATTTTTTTTTGGTTATGTGACGTCACAAAAAAAAGTGAGATATGGGGGGTTGTGAGCCACTTTGAAAAAAGTCGGTTTTGACTTCCAAAGAGATTATTTCAATGATGCGCAATAAAACAGAAGAAAAACTCTCCAAAAAAGTAAAAAAAACATTAAAAAAGGTAGAAAAAAGAAGAGCCACCAGCAAAAAGTGCTCTCATATAAAAGAAAACAAGCCTGATGCCGTCAATCAATTTTCACTCTTCAGTGATATTTCTTAATTGGGAATATGAGAAAAATTTTTATTTTTTTCATTTAATGAAGAATATTTGCTTAAAAACATGAATTCTGAACTTTTAGATGGTTGGCTCACAACCCTCCACAAATTTTTGAAATTTCAAAAAATCACTTTTTTTTCAGTATGAAATAAAAAAAACCCCAAAAATTTATTTTTTTAAACTAGTGATGAGGAAAGTTTTGTGCATCTTTTACCTAAAATACAACATTTACAGAACGAAAAAATATTGGTTTTTGGCGAAGCTATGTTCGAAAAACAAAACTATGATCACAACCCCCCACTCTCCCCTATATATTTCATACATATTGGAATAAGCTAAAAGTATAAATTGCATTTGACCTTATATTAAACATTTACCGAAATTAGTCTGCTGTTCCCTCTTACTTACGCTCTCTGGATGCCACCCACAGCTTACACGAGCCGAAGTCAGTCGTGTTTTTATGTAAACGCAAGCCGAATCGTTGAGCACTGAATTGCAAGTAAAACGTCCGTTGTCTGGAGAGAGCTCTCTTGTTCACCAACACAAGCGCTCTTTTCTGTCCCCTCCATATTTGGCCGCCTCTGCTCTGGATACATTTGGAACAGCTGTTCGCTCTCACTTACGTTCTCTGGACTCATTTGGGAATATGTCCATCTCTCTCTAACCAATATAATTTCCTACAGGAAACTAGTCCGTTCTAATGTACATTTTGCCAAATTTCCATTACTTTAACAACATTTTTTCCTTAACTTTCTACAATCATCAAATTTTTTAAACAGCTTTAAGCCCTCTACTCTCTGTAAAAAAAATCACTTCTTTCTTGTCATGTCCTCACAAGTCACAACATTTCCAGCATCTCCATTCGCAGCACTCAACAGCTTCCAGCTGCGTTTTCTGCGAATCTCTCTCTTGTCTCTCCCACCATGACGCGTCGGCCTTTCGGGCATTTTCAATTGATTTTCGAATTTATCAAACAGGAAGCATCTTTGGCAGACGCAGAGAACTTGTTGGGAAGTGCGCGTGTCCATTTAACGGCATTTTATAGCCAAGAAGCCGAGACGCATAACGTCCAGGCGCACCTGGCCATAGGCAAAGTGATCGATGTGACGAGTTTCGCTTTAGTTTTTCTATTTGCCTCTTCTATCCAAAGCAGTGGTCTGTGGTCCGGTTGACAATTTGTCAATTGCTCGCCCCGTTTGCCTAGGCTAATTTAACTGCTGGCTTTTAATTAGCCACCGCTAATTGGTGGGAATATTGATTAAGTGCAGGCCATTAAGCGGAGAAGGTTGACAGAGGAATGCATTGAGTTGGTTTTAAAGAAATGTAGAAAGAATCGGAAATGGGAGAAGTTTTGCAAGTAATGCAATAAATTAATGTTTACACAAATTTAAACTATTCTCGTGATTTTTATTTTGCTCTTTTTTGCTTACTGTTGTTTATTTATCTTTGTGGATCTGAAAAGCATTTTGAATTCCGTAAGTGTCTGAGACCCTCCGAATAAAGCAAAAGATTTGCGATTGCGGTTTCAAATTGCATATTTCTTTTCAAAATTAACATAGCATACTTTTAAGGGCATTTATCATGATTTCACAGAAAATCATAAATAGTGTTCTCTATTAAAGCAATTCCGCTTCGGTTTAGTATTTGTGTTCTCAATTTCGAATGAAATTGCTCTCTTTTTACCTTTCGCAATTCGCAGGACCAATCGAGAATGGCACTAGAAAAACCAGAGAGAAACCAGAGCTCCAAGCGAAACGATCGAAAATGGAACATTCGTAAATGAGAGAGGCTTACTTTTAGGTTTCACTTTTCGGTTTGGCTGGGCAATGTCAATTTCTGGACACATGTAACAAAAAAATCTTTATAAATCAATCAAAGACCAGAATGCCAATTAAATTTCACTAACTATTTCAGAGTTGATAACAAAATTAAGAAATATGTACTTTATGTACATTTAGCAACTGTAAAAGTGTTTAATTTGGCAATTACTTTTCATTCCACCGACTAACAAGCATTACTTTTCAAAACGAAAAACTTTTTCGCTTTGGTGTTGCGAGAACATGAATCAACCCACTATGGGGAATTTTGCCAAATATTAGGCATAAACCCCTTTTCCAAAAGTGCACTTAGCCGTTTTAGTTTTACGGGTTGGGCATTTCGATTTGAAATGCTCAAAATTCTAAAATTTTTTTGTCTCATTAGACCAGCGGTGGGAATAATAAACAACAACATTCATTTTTGTCATTTGCATTTGATCAGCGCGATACAGCGTGTGTGGGTGGGTTTTCTATTGCGTCGTAGAATTATAAAAATAACGGGTAAGAAGGGCTATGGGGCTGCCCACCGCTGCATTAGACCACAAATACATCAGTCTTCAATGTTACATAACACGTTTGTTTACATAGCTCTGTTAAGTGAGCAGCTGATAAAGTCAGGTTATGCTAAAGAATGACAGTTCAATGTTAAGTGTGTGTTTTTAGCTGCAATTTGTAATTGCCAAATAGCAATGAAAACAGAAAGTTTTGTCGAATACTTTTGATTGAATCTAATCGTTGTGGTATGAGCAATGTTTTAGTGCCTTCGATCTGTAGAAATTAATCGTGGCGTCCCTGTATTTGACGGTATTTTCTCTCCAAAAATTTTTCTACCAAATTTTGATTATCATCTCACTTTATCCACCTTTTAGAGCAATCAATTCGCTTCTGTTTTTTTTTTTAGGACACAACCTCATTTTCTCCAATGCCAAATGAAAAATTGTGACGATTCGGGAAGATGTTATTTTTAATTGCTTTAGAGAGGGGTAAGGCCAAAGTCTTTCAGTCGCATTTGAAAAATATTTTAAAGAAAAAAGGAAGCATATTTTGTGCAATTCTGGAGATTATTGGCGGTAATTGAACAGAATAGTGCAGCAATTTGAACGCATCTACGTCGAGGCGTTCAATTTTCCTTCAGCTTCAAACTCCATATAAAGAAATTCCATTTTTCTCTTCTTTTTGAAAGCCAAAATAACAAGGAATTTTTGAGAGTTGCCATATCGATGAACTCTAGACTGACTGTTCTTCCTATGTGTCATTTACGCTAAATAATCGTTCGCGATATGATGTTCCTCCTTTTCATAAATAAAAAATTAATTGGATTCCGGCCTCGTTGCAGCTCAAGCAGCTGGAGTTAACGTAGTAGAATTGCAACTTCATCCATGTTTGCCTCATTTTTTAAATCTTTAGTTTGTCAAAACATCACTCATTTATTATTTTCGTTTTCGTAATGTTTCACACTGCCTCGTACATTCCACAAAAGGAATATCAAGCAAATTTCTGGAACGCCCTCCGTAATGACCATGCTTCTCAGGTCAGTTACCTAAAGATAGTTTCTTTTAGGTCTATAAAAAAAAGGACCTTGTCTAAGTAGTTCCGTCCGACGAGAGCAGTATTGTGCAGTTAGAAATGAGAGTAGGAACAGAACAGAAATCGCAATAAAAGAGCCGCATCTTTTTCAGAAATCTCGAAATTCCATAAAGTTTGCGGCCGAAAACTATGTTTCTTATTATGCGTCAATAATGATACATTCATTCTTCTGTAATATAGCAAGAAAAACCAATTTTTTCTTGTACAAGAAAAACATTATTTTTTTAATTTTTTTTTTAAGGCGGGTTGAAGTGCTACTACGCCCACTTTTTTGCACATATAGTCCAACGGTATACATAACATAAGGCGAAAAGCTAGACCGCAAGATCTTGCTTAGTTTTTGAGTTTTTAATTAATGCCTGATTTTTGGGAAAATACCCCATAGTGCAACCCCACTTTCGAAAGGTTGGCGTGGAAGTGGAATTGATAACATGCCTGAATATACTTTATGAGCTTATATTATTTATTTACAGGGCTGGCCATATTCGACGAACTCATGTTTTTCTGTTCCCGGTCCTTTGCTGGTTGATGAAAACCTTTAAATTCAAATAGCTTCCCGAAAAATAGTCTGGAGGTGTCGAATCTGGTGAAAGCAGAGGCCTGCCAAAATCGCAAAAAATTTTGCCAGGGAACAATGACCTAGTGTGTGGTAGAGCGCCATCTTGTAGAAACCAATAGTGCACCATACGCTTTCGACGAACAATCGGCACACAGAAAAAAATAAGATCAAATATCAAGTTGCTATTTTAATAAAATCAATGTTTTCATATTAAAGTGAAACCATTCATATGGATATTAACCCATATTATTAGGTTGATACTGAACAATTCGAACTCGGCGTCGGGTCAGCATTTATTGGACATAAATCGACCAATAGATCGCGCCATTACTTGATTTGAACCATTGCAAACATAAAAAAATTCAAAGAACTGTCATAAATGGATTAAGAACCCCGGGGCTAAAAAACACAAAAATCAAGGGCCATTTATTATGTTTTTAGCGATAGCTCTGTAGTTATGCCGGACTGGAACCGTCCTACAGTTTCTACTTACTCTTTACACGACTGATTCAAGGTAAAACGTTTTAATCTGATTAGCCAAATCAATTTTATGCAACAGCATATATAACGAATTCGAATTCGACAATTTTTGTCGAAAGTGAAAACCGGAACAGGCCTGATAGATAAATGATAAGTGTAAACGTAGCTGTGTGCATCTGGTGACTAACTGGGACCTATTCATAGCTGGACAGATAAAATTTAGTTTCTATCTGAACTTCCTAAAATTAGGGCGGGTTTTAATATGTTTGAGTATTATGTAATTGACAAATAAAACGCTATTTTTAGTTTTAGCGATTTTGATATTCAAAAGTGCACTTTATAACGGTTCATAACAGTGTGGGCCACTCTATATACATATCGCTCACTTACTTCAATACTGGCATAACTCAAAATAATCCATTTTGAGAAAAACACGTTTGAACTTCTCAATGGATTTAACCTAAAAAAAATTGGTTCTTTTAGTTTCAACTTAATTAATTAAAATATTATAAATTTAGAATGCTTATTAATAAACATTGAAAATATGATGTTTTAACTGAAAAACGAAGTATGTTTGTTCAATATTGACAGCAGGACAACTGAGATATGGCGTTCTTGCATCAACATGAAAATGAACCTGGAAAATGATATTGCGACATATTCTCTTCTCACATGGAAAGTAGAAGAGATAGCAATACGAAAATTTTTGCATAAAATACAGAAGACAGCGAACATTTCTGCATAATTAAGTCAAAAATCGTATTTTTTGAGTTATGCCAGTATTGAAGTAAGTGAGTGATATGTACTTACTTATACTTAATACTTAAGTAGCGATCAACAGTACCGAACAGCAGCCGATAGATGGCACCAGCGCCTATTTTTTCGCATTGCAGCGACTCTAAAACTATGACTTCCGTCTATTTCGCCATCTTTTTTAAGCAAGTGACTCTAAAACTGCTCTTTAAATCTGTTTAATCCAACAGGTGGTTGTGAGCTACTACTGGCGCCATCTATTGCCTTTAATGTGAAGTATGCGCTTTTAGTGTGCTTATTTTACAGCAGATGGCGCGCTAAATAAAAATGAGATGCAGAGCGCGCTAGCGTGGTAATGTAAGGGCCGTGTTAATTAACAGAAAACCGTTAACCGTGAATATCTAAGTTAGAGCAGACGCTTAAGCTTAAGATGATATGATGATGATAAGTAGGGAGTGGTTTTTGCATATTTTGCACTGAGTCATAGGACGCATTTTAAGCTTTCATCCAATTTAGAAGTTGAAGTGTGAAAAGCAAGGCTGCAAAAATTTTGCACAAGGTTCGGTCGGTTCCTGAAACCCCTGAACCCAAGGTTCTGGTTCGAACCTCGGTTTGCTTGAACATAAAAGCTAAGTTTCCATTTATTAATACTTATTTTTTACCAACTAGCTTAAATAGTTTTTAAGTTTATTAGCTAACACTGACAACTTTTAGTTTGAGTTAATTAGCATTATCAGCCATGCTCCCATTTTCGCTTTCGCAAAAATTTTCCAATTCCATGTCCAAATTTGCTCTTAAAACCGGTTTGAAATAGCAAAAGCTTTACGAAAATGAAAATGGGAGCATGGCTGTATATCTTTTAAGAGCTTTTCATCTATACTAACTTTAAGGACTCAACGCATCGGTTGACTTTATTCCTAAATGACAGCTTGTTCTTGGAGTTCAGGAACCACCCCATGAGCTGACCGAGCAACAATATGTAATCCTGGTCAGGTGTCACGACGGGTGAAATAAGTCACTGAAACACACTTGTCCGTGTTTATGGCAATGTTCCATCTAGTGGCCCAGTTGCTAAACTTATTCAGGTATTCTTGAAGGGAATCTGTGTTAAGAACACTTAGAACACGTAGTAATAAACAATGATTTGTTCAAGATTTTAGAAAAGCAAGCATAATAAAAATCAATTGGTTGTGAATCGTTCAGCTTCGATTGCAAAAACCTTTAGAAGTTAGTTAGCGTTTGCAATAGATACAGTTCTATAAGCCCCAGCACTAGTTTTTTAATTTTGATTTCATATTGTGTGAGTAGAGAGTTTCTTACAAAACTCTACTAGTGTCGAACTGAACTTTCTTAAAAATATCTTCAACTACTTACTTTAGAGTGTGTGCAGCACAACGAACTGTAGTTATAAAGTCCTCTAGAAAATGTATTGAGGTAACTTGGTCATCGTACAAATCAAGAATTGCATTTGCTTTACATAGCAACCTGCATTTGCATTACATTCTTCATATTTCTCTATATTTTTAATGGCTTAAGATCAAAATCTCCAAAATTCAGCAAATGTGGACAGGGTCATTAAAAAATTCACTTAATTCGCGCAAACGGTTAAGGTACCTCCAGAAGGAGTTAAACCTTCGTTCTTGAATATCTTTAAAAGCGCACGGTAGATTTTTGTTAGAAGGCAGATCATTTGAAAAACTGGGTATGAGCTGATGCTTACAAAGGTGTCTTTTATTATAATTTATGGGTCTTATGCCGGGCTTTTAAGAAAAATTAGATTTTGTCGAACTGTGTAATCTATCACATTTTATGTCGTTGATTTGCTACTTTCCTAAAAAAGAAAAGAACCAAAAATTATTACTTGGTGAAGTAAGTTGATACTTATGCTGATACGGTACTTATGCCGTAGACTTGTTTTCAAAAGATTTCAAACATGGATTTGATGGACTTGGGTGCTCGATGTCATTAAAAAAAATTAACAAAATCGGTTGAGTAGTTCTCGAGAGATTTCGGTCAATGTACAATTAATATCTTATAAATTTTGTATAACTTAACTTTTACTTTAAATATTTTTTGGAATTTTTAAAAATAATTGAGCCGATGATCTGAGAAGCATTATGGCTTTTAGAGCGAAAGATGCCTTTAATAATTTCAAACAAAATTAGAAGCCATATTAAATAGCGATATAAAGATCCATAGAATAGAACTATCTATTAAGCGATCGGCGAAAGACTTAGCCTATTAACGGGTCTTAAACTTGGCGATGGACATTTTTCTTTGTCCTAACATATTTGTTACCCTCTGCTTATAATATCATAACGTTGACTACGAAGAGAGATATTACCAAACTTATTTCAGATTTAGAAATCAATTTTGCACGATTTCGATAAGAATTGCTGCATAATCTTAATCACAATTAATAACTGTAATGCCATATTATATTTAATTAATTATGCGAAGTACAGGACATTTTCCCCGCTGCAATGGGCATTATTTCTCGCCCTCTTTAGTCACTCACATTTTGAGCCTTGCCAGTCGCATTCGCGCATCCTCCCCCCGATTTGAGCTCTGGCTTACTTGATAGATTGTCTAAATGTGCTGCGTATGAATGAATGACTGAATGAATGAGCCAGAATGCTGGGCGATGTGCTGCCTGATGCTTCCTCTGAGATTGATGGCCAAAATGGCTGTTGAAACAACGTCGACGACGATGACGACGAGTACGTCGAGGAGGAGGCAGCCGCTCAATGAAGAAAAATAATCACCAGCATCATTTATTTTCCGTTTTGCCTGCCTGCCGCCGCCGTACAACACACATCAATCTTTGGCAACAGCAACAACAACAACAAGACCCAACCAACTATCGACCATGACCATGGCTGGGCTTGGTGATGTATACTTTCTGAGCTTGACAGCTTCTGACATGGACATGGACGAGAGAAGAAGCTTTGGCGCAGCTGACAGACGACTTTTGACGTTTGCCTGCAATTAACGAGGCTCAGTGTTGAAAAATGACTGCAGCTGCAGGTGAAAATGGCACAACAGAGTGTTGGTTAATGACATGACAACAGTTGGACTTGCGTCTACGCCCCCTCCCCCCCTCACAGAGCTCAAGTCATTTAAATCATTAATTTCAATGGCGACGACCCCACACACACACTCACACACACACAGCACATCACTCACTCCGAAGAGAGGCTCGTCCTCGTTTGCAAAGACTAATTTGTGGCTCTCAACTGGGACGCCCACTATGTCAGCATACACTGAGAAGAATTAAATGCCGCTAATGGACAGATCTTCTTGATGAAACTTCCTCTATAATGGTGTACTCAGAAGGAAAAGTACTAACTAACTGCGTAATGGTGGGAGTTAAAAGATGGAATCATTTAAATACATATGTGTTCAAAACAACATTTTGTACTGCCCATAAGTATGCAATGAATATTTTTATTACAATTCAATACAAATCAGTGGCGTGGATAGCTTTTTGCAAATGGGGGTGATGAATTTCAGAATTTTATTTTATGTTTTTCTCGGTTTTATTTAATTTGCGGTGTATCGAAAGACCCTTTTTTTAATTTTTTGATAGAAGCCCAGAGCACTTAACTTAGTGACAGTTTGGGCCGGCTCAACAATAAATAAAATTGAAAACAAAAAACCACAAAAAAAAATTTCTGAAATTCATCTCCACCTTTTACATAATAAGTTTTTCGTCAATTGTCTCATAAACAATGAAAAATAAATATTTGAACGACTTACTCCAAGAATATAAGGTAATTGCCTAGTATAAGTCCCCCTTGGTTAAAACAATTCCTTTGATGGACCGCGAACGATCAAGAATTAACATTCAATAAAGTTTCGGCGGTCAGCCATGGTTTCTTTTTTAATCTTTCAGGCCTCTTCCCATATCCGAATCCGATTAATGGGAATCGGTAAGTGTTGTGATTTCTAAAAAACTGTTGTAGAATTCGGTCGAATTTTTTTTGCCATCTAAGGGATCGAATGAAGCCTATTGGGATTTTGAAGTTAAAAGTTGAATAATACAGACGGTTTTTGGAAGCGAAACCATTAAACAATTCCGATTCCGCATGATTTGATCGAGGTCCAAATTTTCAAATTTTAATTGCTTTTCACAGTCTTCAAAATGTTTAAAGTGCGGGGCAGATTGAGCGGTCATAAAAAGGATGATTCATAAAATAATTTTTGGTGACAAGAGTTTTCAAAAACTCACACGCACACCAAACATAAAAAGGATCTCGCGCGATGTAAAGAGCGAATTGCCACGTTTGACAGTACAAAACAGCAATATTTCAAACATTTTCGCAATTTTTTCCTCAAATGCTGTCAATGAGGTAATAATTTTGGGGAAAAAAAAGCGCTAAAACAAAAAACATTGAACTCGTGTTAAGTTCCCACAGGTAAATAATTTACCCATATTTTAATAAAAACTTTTACCTTCATAGGCAAAATTTGGGAGTTTTTCGGCCATATTTGTTCAACTAGTTTACGTTTGAAACAAAAGTTTAAGATTTAAGTCATGCAAGATTTCATTACATTTTGGGCAAATTATTTGCCTGTGGGTCCCAAGCTTGGAAAATGGGAATTAAATTTTATTGTTAAAGCTCGTACGCAGCACGACAGAAACTTCCTTTCATCACAGTATTTCATATAATTGATAAAACCTTTGCTTTGCTTTGATGCTCATTTGCTGTTAGAAAGTGTTTCTATATAAGTAAAATACTGTGACGAAAGGATTTTTCGGTCGTTCTGCGTACTAGGCTTAAGTCATTACAAAATTGTTACTTTTATTATATATTTGACATCGGATGAATAGCATATTCAATTTTTTTATAAAACATGAATTTTTCCAATTTTATTGTAAACGAACTCATATATGTACCAACCACGTACCCTGCGATTTATGGTAGGATCTATCGAAGGACAATTTTTAAAAGTTTCTGAGAGAAGGTTGGAGTTAGTATTCCTTACTCTAGTCTTATCATATGTATTAATTTTGTTTATTTAGATTCTAAGAAATTGTGTTGATTTATCTTGAGTTCAGCACTATCTGCTGTGAGCACACAGCTGGTAAAATGAAAGTGAAATTTTGCAGTGTAAATGTAGCGTGCTTCTAAAGACTATATGAAGTTTGTCCATTTCACAGCAGCATCAGCACTGCTTGCCCATAATTGCGAACGTAAAGATTCCTAAGCCTTCCCCAAAAATTATTGAGATAATCAGGCCTGTTACGAATTTCGGACGTTTTCAAAAAGAAAAAACAAAACGAAAACCGAACGATTTGGTTACGTTTTGACTTTTCGAACTCGGTTTTAAAGTCGGTTTCATAAACAGCTGGCTGGCTGCCTTGCGCACGTGTTTGTGTATATCGACAGTAGACAGAGTTGTCACCATCTGTATAATTTTAATTTACATTTAAAGTTATTAACAACAGTATTTAATTATTACATTTCAATATAGTTAAATATAGCTAAGTAAAATAGAAAAAGAGAGGCAAGTTAACTTCGGTTCGACCTAAGTTTATATACCCTTGGAGCTTGATATATGCCTGCCAGTTTGTTCTATGGCAGCTATAGAAGATATTCATTGGTTAATAAGTGAAAAGTGTTAAAAAAAATAGTTTTTCTTACTAAAACTACATTTTCGACCGATTGTTCCTATGGCAGCTATATGCTATAGTTATCTAATTTGGATAAAACTTGACAGAATGGTGTAGTAGCATATAGTATTGATCAGTAACAATTTTGGGAGCGATACGATTAAAAACAAAACAGTTTTTCTTACTAAGTCTTTTTTCAAACCTATCTTTTGCATGGGAGTTGTACTATACAGTTGTCCGATTTCGACAAATCTTGGCGAAATTATGTAAAATCATTGAAAACTTATAAATACGAGCGTTGGGAGCGACAGCACTGAAAACAAAAAAGTTTTTCTCACTAAAACTAGTTTTCCAACCGATCGTTCTTATGGCAGCTATATGCTGTAGTCATCCAATCCGGCCGGTTCCCAAAAATGTGCAGCGTATTTGTACCAAAAGACTTCGTGCGAAATTTGGTTAAGATAGCTTTAAGAACTGGCGGACGGACAGACGGACGGACAGACGGACATGGCTATATCAACTCAGCTTGTCATGCTGATCAAGAATATATATACTTTATGTGGTTGGAGATACTTCCTTCTGTGCGTTAAAAACATACGGACAATATACCCTCTCCAAGCTGTTGAAATACATTAATTTATATGAAGCAACACTAGCAGCTATTTATTGGCAGTTGAAATCGACTTAAAAATGAAGTGGAGTTCAGAGCAGGTGGGGTTGGTTACGACCGTTCGGTTTTGCAGGTTTAAAGATTTCAAAAATATTCAACACTATTAAATTTTTTAATTAATAATATCGTGATTTTTTTTAAAGCTTTAAATAGCAATTACTTTTCATTCCGCGACAATTCTGTTCGGAGCTGCAATCAACTCGACTTACCACAGCTACACACGTTTTCGAAATTCGGAACAGACCCGAATATCTTTTGAAAAAACTTCGACATATTTAAGTCCCGTCTCGTTGAACCAATAATTACGAACTAAACATCAAAACAAATTGACCTCATGGCAGCCACTCATCAATTAAAATTTAATTCAAATTAGGTTTCCTCCTCCCTCCACAGCACTCGACTCTTACCCCCCGCCGGCCATCCCTCTTCATGTGCTCTCCACTCTTCCACGTCCCCCCTCCCCCAGCAACTTGTCATTTCGTTCAGTGTGTACTCGCTCTCCTTCTCTCTCTTGTTAATTCCTGTTTCTTTCTAACACATATCTCTCAAAGCAGCTATCATCTGTCTCAAGGCATACTAAACAAGGTAGGCTCACTCGCTCTCTTGACAACTTGTTAAATTTCAGTCAGTAAGCAACTGTTGTAAGCGGACGAATTTTTTACTTTTTAATTAGTAGCTTAGTAGGCTTTGTATTGAAATATATGAGTTGTAAGAGAGCAAGTGAGCCCATAGTGTAATATTATAAAGTGACACCGTCAGCATCTGTTGAGGGCCAGTGTCAAAAAGAAAGGGATAGCAGATGGCTTGCTTTGTTTTGTGTTTGTTAATTTTTGTTTGTTGTGTTAAGGAAGTTAGGGAGCTGTCATTTAGTCAACAATTTTCAAAAAGACTAACTCAAATTTTAAAAATACAAATGCCCAAAGACTCTTCCCAAATGGTTTTTCTTTCCACGTCTTTTGGAAACCGTATGAGCTTTACGTTGCTTCGCCCAAACGATTTGCGGCAAATTACACAGTAACTTGACATTTGACACTAAAACCAGCAAATAAACAAAAACAAGACACATACATACAAAAACACAGAAAAAATTGTACGCACCCAACCTGTCACTTCAAGCATTCACAACGAACTGACTCACTGGCCCTACAAACAGAGAGACCGTTCTCTGGTGTCGTTCGCTCGGTGTCACCTCATAGCCATGAGCCTACCTTGTTTGGTATACCTTGATCTGTCTCAGAGAGCCAATACACATACATTCAAGTCGTTCTCTCTCATGACCACTCTCTCTTGCGCTCTCAGCAAAACAGCATTTGGCTTAAATCTTAGATCTGTACGATAAGCAGTTTTGATTGTGGGTTGGTTATATATCAGTTTGTCAATCAGTCGGGCCTACAGATTTATAAGTTTAGATATAATATCGGATATGTTTCCCTGTCAGAACTTTTGCATCTTTAAATGTTTCATTAATAAAGTATTATTAACAACTATAACTAATATTTCTCCATTTGATTAAATGGCAACCAGATTTTTGTTCCGTGCAGTTTCCTCTTGGAACATAGTGATCCTTGCTGTGTTGCGGGTCGTTATGTGACTGTGACTTGGTTTTTGTAGCCAAGTCACTTGAAAAGTCATTAATCATTTTGGGGAAATTTCGCTTTTTGCCGCATTCGGGGCGGAGTCGCGCGCGCGAAGCTCTGCGAAGAGCTGCAAAAATCCATCACGCACTCTAAGCGATGGACGTGGAGCTGGGGAGGACCAACCACTCACATCAACAATCAGCAAACAGGCAACATCAATGTCAACGTCAGGACGCGGACAAGGCGATGTCTGACAGGCGGAAGAAAAGCCACCCATCAAGTGTGGATGTGGATGGCAAGTTGAGTGAGTCGACTGAATGGAAAGTGCTTGGTGATTAGCAGGCAGAGCATATGCTTTTTAATTTCCATGTCTCGATGTGCTAGATGGTCAGCTTAGATTAGGGAATGGAGGAGTTTGTGGCATGCCACATATCGCCTAGCCTGACATATCAACTCGCTCCGAGGGGCCACAAACAAATCTTGTGAACATGATAAATTGTTATGTGGAAACTTGGCGTTGAAAGGCAATGAAGTTGAACTCTGCTCACTAGCTCTCTCCTTCTCTCTCCATCCTCCCAAGGACTTCACATCGGTGCCCTGTGCACTTTGCACTTTGGCACAATTTATATTTAAAAGGCACAAGGACAAGCAAAGGCTGGCTCCTTCCTCGAGTGGGCGGACAGCATCGAGAAGAAGAAAAATGTCCAGCAGTTTTCAAGTGCGACGCGTAAGTGGAGCGGTAAACAAGTGACCCAACCACCACGAGACTGTCACGCCCATTCACCACTCTCCGCCTCCATATGGATGAAGCTGGAAATGTTTGCTGCAGTTGCTCAGCGGGCGGGCGCCATTTACCAAGTGTCAAAAGCAAAGCTAAAGCTATTGTCGACATGACTTTGGACAACAACAACAAACATTGAGACCGAACCCACCCAAAAGTGAAATGCTTTGTTGGCAATTGCTGAGGAGTTACCCGCTCCGAGTAGAGCTTGGAGGAGTCGGAAGAGTCCTTGCTTCGGTGCCGGCAAACAGCATGTGTCAACTTCTTTGGGATTTTACTCTCCAGCGAGGCGATAGAAAAGTGGGTGACAAGTAACCGGAAAATGTATTTTATTGTTTGCATCCGGACATTTCGTTTTTCCGACCTCTGCTTTGCCGGTCGCCCGGCACTAAATTTGTCGAGTAATTGATGATATTGCACTTTTTTTTCCCAACGAATTGATTCGAGTTTTTTGGTAGGTTGTGCAGGGCGAGAGACTGGACTTGACAGCGTGCAATGAAGTTGAGATCCCTTGGAACTAGCTTATGTATTTGAAGAGATAAACTTGAGTTGGATTCTCAATTGGACTTGGATGTATTGATTACATGATACAAACAAATTTCCTACTGGAGCCAGTTGGCATAATACAGGAAAGGCTAAGAAAGAAAAAGATTCAGAAACGTTAACGACTTACGGTTACTGTTTTGCCCGATCGAATTTTTTCCAGTTACGAATATATAACAGTTGTGGCATATGGGTTACTGTACGGGCTACGGTTATTATCCTTATTATGTTTCAGTTACAGTTACGGATGTTGGTATAAAATATCAGCTTGTCAAATCATGCCGAAAAAAGGCATCATTTGGAATCTCATTTGTTCAGTAAAAGTTATTATTGTTTTGGGAAATTTGCGTGTGACACCTTATGACGCAATGTAATCCCAGCATTAAGGCAGTTGAAACAAAAACAATGTACCAGAAATATTTATTTCTCAGAAATATATACATACATGAGCATGGCTTTTTTTAAGACCTACCTCATTCACATTCAAAGGATGAGGTAACTTGAAAACGGCGATCGCGTAAACAACAATTTACCTACGTTTTTCAAACAAACAAATTTGCATTATAAATAAAGGGAAAGATGAAGAACAAGAAGTAGAAAACCCAGCCAAATAACTTTTACTAGTAGAGAAAGAGCAGAAATTAAGCAAAGTATTTTTTCTATTATGTGGTTATGTGAAAAAAAAAACATTTTTGGTTACAAATTTTATAGTGTTTTTAGCGTTTAATAAATTATAGTCGATTTTATTCATTATTTTGTTGAAAAAGACAAAATCTTTAAATGGCCTTAATATTTGAGGTCGATTCGCGCCGGATAGGAATTCATTTTAGATTCATCGTTACTGGATTACATTTTCTAAGATTTTCTTAACCCAAGATTATATTCTGAATGTAAATCTTTGTCAATCAATCTCGTGTTAAGATCGCTTATACTCGACTTTAAGATGAAACCATCTTAATTTTTGTATGAAAAAAAAAGAAAAAAATTAATTTTAGTAAACTGTAGTAAATTAAATTATTCAATTATATTAAACTAAACTAAATTATATACGTCCATATATCAAATAACTGGAGACCACTTTGTAGCGTATTACGAACATACGTAAGTTATGTTGAGTGACCTTTGGAGCAACTCCAAAGGCTGAGCAGCTGGTGGGTTTGACCTCATCCGCGCACGCGCTTGATCCGGCTTCCGTCTCGTCGGCAAGAAATGGGAAGGTTCTAAATAATTCGTACGGGACAACGCTCTTACTCAAATAATATTATTACTATATTTATTCACGTGCGAGAAGACAGGCGAGATTTGCAGATAAGTCAGATAGAAACTAAACCAGGAACAAGGAAGGACGAAAAGTGACCACAGTTTGCCCACCCTACCTGAAAACTCAACCTGGACATTATGAAACTTATTCCGAAATTAACTTCAAGCACAATTAATTATAATCTTCTAAGAGTAAAAGGAAATACTAGCAGATACGAGAAAAGAAAAATAAATTTAAATTCTAATTCTGATTAAAAATTATTTGCTTAAACTTAATAATAACAATTTGTATGTAATGTAATAGATCTTTAATGCTGGTGGCAAAAAGAAATATTCAAAATATATTGTAGGTTCAGAACATAAACGAAACCTTGCAGGCTAGTGTATCTCGCTCGATGCAAATGCAAGGCAACTAACATTATTTTATACTTTAACTTTAGGCATCCGCTCTTCTCTTGTCTAACACTTTGGTTGGCGAACGCTTAATTAACCGAGACGGGTTAGTTACACCCAAAAAAAAAATTGCCTTAAACCACCGAAAATGACCTAAAAATCATGGCGATTTGACCTCAAAATGGCGCCAAAGACATCTTATCCTTACTTTAAGGTTGCTCATGACCTTAAGCTTTTAGGTCATTTTAACCTTGCTTTAAGGTGAAAAATTGCAAAAATGTAGGGAATTTTTTTCTCATATTTGAGGTCAAATAATTCCCAAAAAATGTACCTTGCGTGTCCACAAATAAAATCCAAAGCCGTAGGTTAATTTTGATTTAAAACTGTGGCAAAATATTGCCTACCTTTTAGGTAACTTCTTACCAAATTTATGGTCAATTATTCCCCAATATTTATATTAATTTAATTTTAATTTATTTACACTTTTTATACATATTTTACATTATTAATATGGAATATTACCCATTTATGTCCAAAACTTTGTTTGAGTATTGGCCGTTCCTTCAATATGGAATTAAGTTGATGAACGGCAGTAGCGATGTAGCCTTTACAACTATTGTAGGTCTTCTGCCAGTGTTCAAGGCATTCTTCGAATGACCCAACATTGAATTTTAATATAAACTTCGAAAACCCAACCTCACTGTCCTCTAAAGCCTGACGAATAAAATTTAATCAGTTTTTTCGAATATTTGAAATATGCTTACTTACCTTCTGTCGGGTGCAGAAAGCGACAAAAAACAATCATTCTAAATCACACATTTTGTTAGCCTTTATATCTTGTAAATATTTGCCATTAACAGCAGCTAATAGCTCAGCACTGCTGAAACATAACCGTAAGCACGATCAAGTTCCAATGCTTGCATGTTTCCTTAATCTTCTTTGCTTGACCATTCGCTTGCCTTATCTCAAACCGATCGCTTGCTTACGCCTCTCGTTACACACAAACAATTATTTGAACTTTGCAACAATTAACAATTATAAAACATTGTAAAATAAACATAAACTTTTGTGCACAATATATCAACAAACAACACATTAAACAACAAACAAACTTTCTCCAAAATCAAACGCATTAAAATCAAACTTATTAAAATTAACCTAAAACCACCCCCGCCTTTTATATTTGCTTGATCGCTCGCCGCAACAATTAATTGTTTAATCCGAAAGGGGATGCAAATCAGTATCTCCCCAAAACACCTTCATTGGGAGACCCACAGTTTTCATCGTCTGTAGATGTATGTAATACATTTCGATGCCTTGCCATTGTGTTTCGAAATCTGCTATATAGTAATCATCTAGGTCCCACAAATAGCTTTGCGATGCTGTTGCTCTAGACATCCATAAAACCGATGATGCGCATCAACGGACTTGAAGACTTTCTTTAGATAGACACAGCGCTCACTTAACAAAATTTAAAATTGATATTATGTACAAATTTAATATAATTTTGTATATACTTGCCTTGGACAGGATTGGGTTGGATGGATTTTCCCTTTTTTTATCGTCACCGTTCTGAAAAATAATTTTTTGTTGAAAAATACATTAACAACGAGAAAAATATTTGTGTAAGACAGTGGTAGTGGTATAAAAATTATTCGGACTCCGAAGTATTGTTTCGGCACAATTAAGTTAAACTGCTCGGGCGTAAGCAGGCGAACGATGTCATCATCAATTCCGTGCTCTGCAAAAAAAGTTTAATATTATATTTGTTCTTTTTACCAATTCAAATCTGCTATATTACCTTGGAAGCATTCTAACAGCTTCTTCATGTCTGAAATGTAATTGTAATAAATTGTCACAATCCCGATCTTCTTCTTCCTAAACCACAAGAAAGCGAGAACGGCCACACATACATACTGCGATCTGAACTGACTCCGATCGGACCACGTTGAGTATCGACAACGGACCATCGTGTTAAACGAATCGCTCTCATTTCTAAGAACACGTTTTTGTTAACTTGTTTATAATGGTTTGTTAATGTTAACACGACGGATTTTTCTTGTTGTTGTACTTGGGTTGCGCTCTGGCGGGCGCTGGACTCCCTACGTGTTTTTCTCCCTCACGAAGTCGTCGCGACTCGTAAAATTCCTGGAACGATCTAAACCAACAGAACGACACAAGAAAAAAAACCCCCCCCCCCCCCCACCCCCCACCCCCTCGACACTCTTTTCCTTTAACCAGCCCCCCTCCTCACCTCCACTCTCCCCTCTTTTCTCCCCTACCCCCACCGCCCTTCTCCCCTCCCCTTTTTTTCACCATCCTTCCCCCCTCTCACCCCCCCCCCGACCGACGCCCCCGCACGACAGACTCTCCGCACGGCGACAGCTGACGTCAACCCCTCACCCGCCCCCTCCATTACTTCCCTCAAACGCACCCCCACGCCCCACCCCCCTCACCGCCCCCTACTCGCCAGCCGATCTGATTTAGCGACTGACTCGTTCGACTCGCAGCGTTCGTTATCATCACGTGACCGTCGTTTTACACTGTATCCCTCTCTTTTGTAACCTATTGCTTTAAATAAGCTGGAATCAGATTTGTTACTAGTTAACCGCGGCTTTCTTGTTTTGTACTTGCTGTTTTGCCTGCTCTGCCAATCGCTCGCGCCTGACTCCCTACGTGTGTTTTCTCCCTCACCAAAAGGTTTCGCTCGCCACCGCTCTGATCTCGTTCTGGACACTAAAATTCGCTACAATACATATACTTGCATACATATTCACATTGTTTTTTACTTGAGGTCACATCTTTATTTGCAGCAGGAAATATATTTCAGGTTATGTAAAACTTACCAACATTTGCAGAAAGCACCGCCAATAATTAAATTTTATATTTTAATTCGCAAAATCACAACAAGCGGGACGCGCACTTCTCAAATATGTGTGTGTGTACAAAGAAATGTCAAAAGTTCCGATAAAGTTCTTGCGTGTATTTGTATACCTATCGAACTATCGAGGCGCCGATAGCACGAAGCAACCCTGTAGTACTTGGCATATTTAAACTTAAACTGTCATTTGGAATGCTTAGGAAAAGTAACCTCATCTATAGGCTACATATTTCCCCAACCAAATTGCCTGAAAATTTGCCTTTAAGGTCACATTCTGGCCTGTTAGGCTAAAAATTACCTTGAAACTTGATTTTTAGGCAATAACCTCAATTCTAGGTTTCTCTTTTTTTTGGGTGTAGGAAATGTCAGCGGTTAGAGCAAAATGGACATATTCCCAACTGCACTCGCAGAGCGTAAGTGAAACCAAACAGCTGACTTACTTCTGACAGCGCCATCTTTCCTTGCAGACACAGTTTTAACCATTTTCGTCATTTTTTAGGTATTTTCGCCCGCCGCTTAACCACGACACAACTGAGCTCATGCGCTGACGACTTCTCGTTGCAATGCAATTTTTCAGGCACGCTTCCTCCTACGTCCGTTGTCTCTTAAAAGCGCGGTTAGTTATTGAAGAGAAACCAATTAACTAAAACAGCTGCTTCTGACTAGTGGTATGCGATTAGCACAAAAGGGTCAATGCCCTTTGCTGGGATTCTTCACGTATACCAAAGCAAATTAAAAAGGTGCAAAAATGGTGCAAAAATGCCAACTTTTGGTAGACGTTATACAAAATTCAACCTATACATAATAGGTACTCCTCGTCAAACCTGAAAAATATGTTTGTGGACATAAAGCAAAAACTGAACATCTAAGCCCTAGCTAAGCTCGTCTTGAGACTCACCCTCATGATTTTGGCGCTGACCGAAGAATTAATTAATAGGCAAATCAGCCTGTAGAATCTTTTCCTTGGCGTCTTTCGGATGCTGCGGATGCAGTGTGGTGCACTCGCGATTACACAATTGCAACTTTGCTTTAGCAAATCGAGTCACTTGAAAATAAAACTTTTTCTTGCTTGAATGGCAGATGTACGTCCGAGGCTGTTGAACGCCAAAAATGGAAAAGACACGTACGACGCCTCCTTGACACCAAGAAACCTCCTCACAGGGCTACGGAGAAAGTCGTCATATTACTTTCAACTTTACATTAACTATGATAGCCTGCGTGATCAGCGGGTATGATTTGGGACAAGGCAGTTAGAATGCACAACTCTTTTTGCCTGCTGTTAGGCTGACTTTCAAAACACACTGTTTTTCCGACAAGCTACACTACAACATTTTATTCTGAAGTTGGAATTCCGTGCATGATCAAAGACAAGGGGCAAACTGAAATTTAATTTTTTTAAATGTTTTTAAACAAACCAAAGTGCAATTAATTGAACCTTTTTTTTTGTTTTGTTTTTAAGTGGATATTCTTCACTAAGTGCTTCTGAACACAACTTTCAGTTTCCTAGAAATCCCACAAATTTCAAATTTAAAGCTTAAATTATTCCTATGATATTGCCCTTGGCCGTTTTTGAACCGGTTCACAGACTTTGGGGGCCTATAGCTCTTTCCTGATTCTGTGAAAATATTTTGAAGATCGATTTAGCGGCTTAGACACCTGTAAGGATCCCACTAACTTACGTACAATTGACTATGTTTCGCAAGACTTAATAAAAATTGAGAATTTATAAAGAAGGTGGGATGTCGAAGGTAAGGGAAAAATTATAATTCTTGATCCAAAAGCAAATTTCTTGATCCAATAGAATAAAAATTTTATCCACGTTCAAAAATTTCTCAAAACTAATGAAACATTTTCCGAATCGAGAGCTTGATTGCGCAAATCTAAGCTAAATGAAGAGCTTAGTTCACTCAAAGCCAAGATTCCTCATTCTTGAATCAATACTTTGACAGGTTCTATCAAGATACACTGGAGTCTGTTCAAAAACAGTTCCTTTCTAAAGTGGTATGCTGATCGCCGTTTGCCTGCCTTTATAGATAGATTATGACTTCTGAACTTGCGCACTCCAAAAGACCGCAGGACTAGTCCAGGTGTATTTTTTCTGCACAAGCTGGTTGTTGGTGATGTAGATTCTTCTCTTCTCCTAAGTCTTCTGAACTGGAATGTAACCTGCAGAGCAACTCTGCAAGTGTGCAGATCAAATTACGCCCGTCATGATGCTTTCCGAGTCGCCTGCTAATCGATTTGATTAGTAAAAAGTTTCCCCTTATTTGGTCATTTTTTTTTTAAAGTTGTTTCGAGGCAGGATCGAACTCACAATCTCTCTCACAGCCGGCACCACGAACTACTCCAGACAATAATCATTTAATAAGTAAACTTTGTAGATATTCTCCACATACTAACACCATCATATTTCTCCGCACCAACCCAGTCAATCCAATCTCTAGATATCCATAAATAACCCAAAAAAAAAAAGTTGGATGTGGCCGGGGTGTGGATGTCATGGCATAATAGAAAATTGCGCTAAATGCCAAGCACACCCAATGGATAAATGAGAAAAATCTACACAGAACCCAAGCGAGAACCACTTGTTTTATGGCCAGCAATATTTTTGCATCTAGACAGGGAGAGACAAAGAGTAAAGGATGAGGTTGAGAAGGAGTTGGAGAAGAAGGAGTAGACGACGCCACCGCCGACAAAAAGACGTTAATCACGTTGAGTTATGTGACATTCTTATATCTCTGCGCCACCAAAGTGTCACGTACGCATTTGTTCCAGGCCAACTGGTTCGTGTGACATTTTGGGGGCGTGGCGGGAGGCTGTTGCTGTTTGCTGCAATTTTTTGCAGTTTTCTTTTCGCTTCTGTTGTTTTGGGTTTTATCATTGAATGTACAGGCAAACTACAGCCATATGCCACACACACCCGCTGATACACTCAGAAAAAGTATTTACAAAAATCTTTAATATGTGCTGTCAAGTATTTTTAAAAATTCAAAATATTATTTCGTGTGTATTTTTGCTCAACTTAGACGATTTCAAGTTTGCAAGGTTTTCGAAAAGTTTTGCATGTTTTTTTTAGTTTGAACAAACAAAAGGGATTTTTCTTTTGCTTTTGTCATGTGCTCCTTTTGTTTTTAGCTCTTTTCGGTTCCATTGTCAACACTCGACGTCGTCTGCTTTTCCCTTCTTATTTTGCGGCTGTTTTGGGTGCAAATTGCACTTTTGTTAGAACAAAATGCGAGAAAACAATGCCAAAAGCAAAACATTTTTCTACAACACATGTGGAACTGATTGTCGTGGGATGGGAGCAGAAGGAGCAGGGGACAAGGCAGGACCTTCCTTGTCGTTTCGCTTAACTTTTCACTTTTCCAACTCATCCCAAAGATGCAAAGCTTTTGTTGTTGTTGCAGTTGTTGTTCCTGTCTGCCGCTGACAGTTTGACTTATGCGACTTATGCCATCTTGAAATTAGTATTTCCAGCAGTTGCAGTTGCTTCATGGTGGAGACTGTCAGTTGTCTGTTTATCTGGCTGCAGATGTTTTAAGTCTTGGCAGAGATTGGTTTTTAAACTGATCTCTTGTTGATATTGAATTCAGTTTGTTTGAAGATTACGATTTGTTTCGGCTTCCACGTTAGACGGCAATGTCGTCTTTCATTCTATATAACATCGTCTGTGTCGCAAAAGAACCTTATCGCTAAAATATCTTATATTTGCGGCTATTTTCTCATTGGTGATTCGGCTTAACGGATTAGTCAAGTGGCTTGAGATCTGCCCCAACATCGTCAAAACAGATTGGTAAAACGGCCTGGGACTTACAATCATACCTGATTTGTAAATTTTATTTCCTTTTTATTTTCTGGCTTTTTTTATGGGTTATCAGTCATTTTCTTAACACCGTCTGTCTACATCCATCTGACTATTACTACTGTGTTCTGCTCTTCGTTCATTCTGTCTCAAAAATACCTTAACGCTAAAATATCGGAATGTCTATTTTTCGAATAATTCCAAAGCCTACATTAGAAATAATAAATTTATACTTTTCTGTGCTTTCAGCAAACATTTACCTTGTGAAATAATTTTAATTTGAAAATCATTACAAAAGTCAATGGTCTCAAATCTCCTATTTGCATATCCATTCACTATTTTTGTCCCAAATATGTTGTCCAACCCATTTCGATTCTCGCATTGTTCTCCATTCACTAAGGCGCCATTTTAATCTATAACATTGGGTGTCAAAGTGCAGGCCAATGAAAAATAATAAGAGAATCCTTTTGTCCCTCTCCAACGGCAAGAAAACCGTTCCGGCCAGGAGTCATTACAACAAACGTTCAACGAGCAAAAGCCAAAAGGGACACCAAACTAAAAAAAAAGAAGAAAAATTAAAACAAAATGCAATGCCGAACCCGAAAGCAGACAAATCGAAAGGCCAACTGTGAATTCACAATTTAACAAACTAATAAATATTTTCCATTCGCCTTCCGGTGTTTGCGAGTCTAAGGGACATGGATATGCCTGCTGAAAATAGAGCAATTCCTTTGGCAGCTTGCGAAATGAGAAGGCGAGAGAGAGAGATAGAGAGAGGGCAAGAGGGGAGTGGAGAGAAATATAAATCAAAGGTTGCACTAAACTTTGGCCTGCTCGATGTCGTTGCCAGGATAACAACAAGAACGATGAGCATGCTCGAAGCTGGCGCTAGAGATGCGCGCAATACGGAAGCACGAAGTTTGTGCCCAAAGTTGAAAGTGAAAAATAGAGGCAAGCTAAGCTTGGAGCACGTTATATTATATACCAGTTTGTTATATGGCACCACAATTTTAACAAAATTTTGAAAACAAAAAAGTTTTTCTCACTAGAACTACTTTTTCGACCGATCGTTCCTATGGCGGCTATATGCTGTAGTCATCCGATTTGGATCAAACTTGACAGAATTGTGTAGTAGCATATAGTATTGATCAGTAACAATGGGAGCGATAGCATTAAAAACAAAAAGTTTTCCTTACTAAGACTTTTTTCAAACCTTTTTTTTGTATGGGAGCTATACTATATAGTTGTCAGATTTCGACAAAGCTTGGTGAAACTATGTGATATCATTAAAAACTTATAAGTACGAGCGTTGAGAGCGATAGCATTAAAAACAAAAAAGTTTTTCTTACTAAAACTAGTTTTTCAACCGATCGTTCTTATGGCAGCTATATGCTATAGTCATCCGATCCGGCCGGTACCGACAAATGTGCAGCGTATATGTACCAAAAGACTTCGTGCAAAGTTTGGTTAATATAGCTTTAAAACTGACGGAGAAGATAGCATAGAAAAAGACGGACAGACGGACATGGCTATATCAACTCAGCTCGTCATGCTGATCAGTTATATATATACTTTATGTGGTGGGAGATGCTTCCTTCTCTGCGTTACAAATAGCCGGACAATTTCAATATACCCTCTCCAAGGGTATAATAAGTGAAAAAGTCGGTCAAGCCCGACTATAACATACTCTGTACCTGCAGTAGAAGCTGAAAGTGATGCTGGTGCTGCGCTCATCTCTAAGTCTATCTCTCTCTCTCTCTCTCTCTCTCTAAGATTGTGCGGTGTTAGTTGTGAAAGGGTGGAAGGGGGTGGGTGGTTTACTTATTTGCTCATAACTTGAGAACCGTTCATCCGATCTTTATCATTTCTTCAGCAAATCGATACAGCGAAAAATGATAAACTTTGAAACTTTTGTTTACGTTTGGACGCTTGCCCGGGAAGGTTTCCTCTTATCTAAGGGTTAAAGCTAAGTCAAAGTTAAAATTTTTGGCGATAACAAAAGCGCTTAAAACTTTCCCACAAAATTGGAGGTAAGTGTATTCTATATTGGTTTCAGAATCTTCCAAAAGCATATTTTTATACTCTGTACCAAAGGTACATAGAGTATAATAAGTTGGTGCAAAAGTATGTAACAGGGAGAAGGAATCATTTTCGATCATATAAAGTATATATATTCTTGATCAGCATCAACAACCGAGTCGATAAAGCAATTTCCGTTTGTCCGTCCGTCTTCATGAACAAACAGATCTCAGAGATGGTAAGAGATAGAGGTTTGACATTTTTGGGACAAATGCTTCTTATACTTGCAGGCAGATCAAGTTTATTAACAGTTTTTACCACGCCCCCTCCCGCCCCCGCAATTAAGAAAGAACGTCATATTTTCCACTGTTTTGCAGATAGATAGTTTGTACCTTCTAGAGATAGTACTTATCGATATGTATTGATTTGCGAAGGAAAAGATACAGATCGGAGGAGCGGTTCTCAAGTTGTGAGCAAAAAAGTGATTCTGGGAACCTTCAATTTAAAAAAAAATATTGACCCTTATTTTACCTATCAAAACTCAGATGTAGCCAATTAGCAAAGTTGATACATGCTAGAGTGGCACGGTTCCGGCTCTGGTTTGGTTGGCCCTAAATTGATTAATTTCGATTAATGATCTCGCTGGTCCATCAGCCTTGCTCATTTGTCATCTCTAGCTGTACGGCTAAGCTGCAGTGGGAAGCCAACTTTTGCTCGCTTGATAACTTGATAGGTGCAGGAGCCTCTTTGCTGCTGTTGTTGTTGTTCTTGGTGTTGTTATTGTTGTGCTGCTGCCAACAAGGACACTTGGGTGTTGGGTTTTAAGGAGGAGATCCGCACATGGCTTGCAACTGCCAGGCTGTCGGATATGCACTGACATAAATTGCTTCAACTGACAACGGCAGAGGATAGGAGAAATGGGGGCGTGCGGAAGATACTGCAGTCGCCAGGACCTTGCCCCATGATTACTGCTTCTGCCTCTCGCAGGCAATAACTTTTCACTGTCCGGGGCCCCGTCTGCTGCTTTGGGGTAAAATTAATATTAAAATAGAAGCATCGCCTTCGTCCAATGTCCGTCGAGGCACTACGACGCATTGCAATGCAAGGACCTTCGCACTCGCCCGCTCTCTCCTTCTCTCTCTCACCGGATACCAGCGGAGCCAGAGCAAGGCTAACGCCAGTCAGTGCCAGGGCAAAGGACATTTCCAATTTATTTACGCTCAGAGGCACTTTGTCTGCTTTGCTTTTGCCTCCTTTTTCTTCTTTTCTTTTCGTTTTGTTCCTTCCACTGCATATGACAGTATTTGTGTAGCCTGTCAGAGCATGGCGGAGAGAGCGCCGAGCGGGAGTGGACCGGGGACAGGGGTCGGACCTTTAGTTTTTGCTTTTTATTTTTGACAGCAAAATGTTCCTTCTGGTTGTGTTAGCGTGAAAAGTGTTGAAAGGTGTGAAAATGAAAATTTACTACTTGCCGCTAAGATTTATGCTAGCCAATATATTTTTTCTTTCGAAAGAGAAGAGTGGAAATGGCGGTTGTCACGACATGACCATGGAGTCTTATGACAAGTCATGCTGATGGAAGTGCAAATGAACTGGAGTTGCTTCAAAAGTTTGTGCACAATATTATTTAGGATTATGCACTAGTTTATTTGGGACTAGCATTTGGTATAAGAGAGTAAATAATGCTCTCATATGAAAAGGATCGGATAAATAAAAGCTCCTGGGGTTTTCCGCAATTTCTTGGCGTAATATAATGATCAAATCCTTTTCCCATTTCAAAGCGTGCCGCCAAGTCTCTTAATAATTATGACAAATCGTTCTCATCAGTAGAAGTGTTCCAAATGGTTTGGGAAAAATGCTCCTGGTTGAAGAAAATCATTCTAAAGAATAAAACAAAAGTAAATTAATTACACATTTCAATCATTTTGAAATGTATCTCCTCCACATGCCAATTGGGCGCATCATTTGTCAGACAGCCGACCGCTCCCCTGGCCACAACTTTCGGCTTCTTCTTCTTCTGGGCATCAGGCGTCAATGGCGTCAGTGAAACCAGGGCGAAACTCATCAATAATCAAAACGTTGTAATTATGTATTATTTATTTTTTATTTATTGTGCATTATTCACAGCGAGAGGCCCGCCGCAATTTCAACTGATTTATCGTTGATAAATTTATGAAAATTTTTTCGTTTCCATCCTTTCGAGGCGGCCAGCGGGCAGCGGCCAGAACTGGGCACTGGTAAGTAAACTCATCAATATCATTAATCATAAAATTAAGTATCATTTATATTAATTTATTATTGTGCCACAGCAATTTCAACAGAGCGTTCGTTATGCCCGCTTTCTCATTATCATCGTTGAATTTATCGTGATGATGACCATGTTGTGCTCATTTCGTCAGTGTCTCAGGTCTCTTTCTCTGCCCATCATTAATCAGTTGCTGCTCCCCTTCGTTTGTCATTAGCTCTCTCCCTCACCGCTCCCTCTTTCCGTTCGCCCTGCTCGGGGCTGTGCAATTAATTATGCTCCTTTTGTATTCTACCGACAATTTTCAGTGCTTTATGAAAAATTATATATAAATTGGAAACACTTAATCATTTCGATTTACATTTTAATTAAAATATTATATATCAAAATGAGTCCCCAATGAGGCAACAGGCACAAATACTACACAAACCGCACGCTAGGGGGCGCTTATGTGCTGTAACTGGGCTGGGTAAGTAGAGGAAAGGTGGCTTAAATTAATCATAACTATGTTTATTTGGACAGTTAAAACAGTGGGAAAATTGAGGAAAATTAAATAATAAAGAGCAATCGCACGAGAAAATGTTGTGAGTGAGATTGTGCTTAAAACGGAAAACTTATTAATAAAAATGCCCTATGTCTTCATTTTATCTTT
Source organism: Lordiphosa clarofinis (assembly GCA_018904275.1). Taxonomy (NCBI): domain Eukaryota; kingdom Metazoa; phylum Arthropoda; class Insecta; order Diptera; family Drosophilidae; genus Lordiphosa; species Lordiphosa clarofinis. The sequence goes on from JAEIGQ010000022.1 coordinate 28,690, forward strand.
AAGTTTTTATACCCGTTACTCGTAGAGTAAAAAGGGTATACTAAAGTCGTGCAAATGTATGTAACAGGCAGAAGGAATCATTTCCGACCATATAAAGTATATAGATTCTTGATCAGCATCAACAGCCGAGTCGATATAGACATGTCCGTCTGTCCGTCCATCCGTCCGTCCGTCTGTCCGTCTGTCTGTATGAACACCGAGGTTTGACATGTATGGGACAAAAGCTTCTTTTATCTGCACACAGATCAAGTTTGTTTCAAATTTTGGCCACGCCCCCTCCAGCCCCTCAATTTCGAAAAAACGGTATAAAACGGATAGTTTTGAACATAGACGATTCGTACCTTCCAGAAATAGTTAGTAATTAGCCAAATGAATCGATTTGCCGAAGAAATGATAAAGATTGGATGAACGGTTCTCAAGTTATGAGCAAAAAAGTGAACCAAGCTCCCCCGCTACCCCCCTCCCACCATAAACAAAATGTTGCATACTTATCGGATGGTCACCCTAAGGAACGCAGGAAAACTGTTAAATGTTTTTTCATAAGTAACGGGTATATCAAAGTCGGTTAGAGCCGACTTTAACTTAACTTTAACTTTTTTATTAAATAGGAGGCAAGGATTTACAATTGCTAGGAAGATATGGGTGACAAAATATTAAATACATTTAGGAACATCGAACCCTCAAAAGCTAACAAATGGTACAAATTGTTATATAACATGCATATGATTCGAAACGGGTCATGAGATTAGAAGTAAGATCTACTCATAGTTAAGAAAATTGGCCGGAACTGTGTTGTAGAGCTAGGTGGGATGGAAAAATTAATTCGACTCAGTCGAAAACAAGAGTTAATATGACCGTTTATTAGCTTATGAAGGAACATAACGGTAGACTTAATAGACGGAGTCTGTCCACATACGATGACAGGCGACGCACAGTAGTCCCAAATCCCAAAAAGACGGCCAAAAGTCGAAAAACGTATTTGATTTGGCTGAAAGTCTGTTTTCGGGGGTTTTCGGGGTCAGTGATCACGAATCCGAAGTAAAAATAGAAAATATTCAGACGAGACACGTCGCTACATGTCGACAACTACGACGATTACATATACTCACTCATATTCGCGGTCGAGCGGCATACGCTAAGAATGTATATTTTTTATTGCTCATGCTCTTATTGTTTTTGTAAAAGTTCCTGTAAATTCGTTGAGTTTTTTTTGGAATGTGAAGAGAGTGAGCCACACAAGAGAGCGATCGAGATACCCAATCAACACTCAGATCTTTGCCTCTGAGCTTTCACAAGTATAAGTGGCAAACCACTGCATATGCAAACGCAAATATGAGATGTGGCAAATAAATCGAATTAAGAATCAATGTATCGAATTCTTCCTGCGAGAGAAACATTGCACTTATGCACTTCAAAACTTCAAAAGACCCGCTTATCGATAATATATCAAAAACTTTTCGATAATTTTTTTTTTCATGTCGATTTTCGTGCTAAGCGGGCCAAAATACTTTAGAAAAATAGAGGCAAGCTAACTTCGGCTCGATCGAAGTTTGTTAAAAAAATTTTGAAAAAAAAAAGTTTTTCTCACTTGAACTACTTTTTCGACCGATCGTTTCTATGGCAGCTATATGCTATAGTCATCCGATTGAAATCAAACTTGGAAAAAAACTTGGAAGAATTATGTGTTAGCACATATTGACCAGTAACAAGTATGGGAGCGATAGCATTGAAAACAAAAAAGTTTTTCCTACTAAGACGTTTTTTTAAAACTATTTTTTGTATGACAGCTATACTTTATAGTTGTCCGATTTTCATAAAACTTGGTGAAATTATGTGAAGGCATAGAAAACTTATAAATACGAGGTTTAAGGACGTTTGCGTTGAAGACAAAAAAGTTTTTTTTCACTAGAACTACTTTTTCGACCGATCTTTTCTATGGCAGCTAAACGATATACGCTCAGAAAAAAAATAGAGAAGTTCACTCTTGAATCAAGAGCATTCGTTCTCAAAAGTAGGGTAAGAGTGAAAATTCTTGATCCAAGAGCGATATTCTTCATCCAAGAGCGAATTTTTGATCCCGACATTCTTGACTCAAGAGTTTCAGTACTTGATCCAAGTACGAATAATTCTCAAAATAAAAGACTAAAAATAATAATTGAAGGGGTTTGGGTGTGAGAGACATGACCGAGACCCCCGGAGAACCCGTCCGACCGACGTAGTGTTGTTTGTTCCGCGCTGCTCGCCACTCACCATCAGCCACCCACCCACTTTTTTCTAAGATGTGATTGATTTTGAGTTAGTCACATAACAGACACAAATTTTTTATTTTACTTACTTTACTAGGACTTGAACTCGCTACCTCGAAGACAGCAACATACACAGTTGGACGAGCATCTTTACCGACTCGACTATTCTCGATAAGCTACAAGCAGCGGCGAATGCATATTTATGAACCAGCGCGGTTGGTATGTGGCCAGCCGCAACAGCTCGACCATGGATAAAGCCCCCGTAGCAGCATTTATTTTTATACACTTGAAAAATGTATTATAATTTTGCCCAGAAGTTTGCAACGCATAGAAGGAATCATCTCCGACCACATAAAGTATATATATTCTTGATCAGCGTGAAGAGCTGAGTCGATTAAGCTTCGTCCGTCCGTCTGTCCGTCCGTCCGTCTGTCCGTCTGTCTGTTTCTACGCGAACTAGTCCCTCAGTTTTGAAGCTAGCGAGCTAAAACTTTGCACAGAGTCTTCTTTTGTCTGCACGCTGCTAATATGTCGGAACCGACCGGATCGAATGACTACTTCTTGTAGCTGCCATACAAATGATCTGTCGAAAAATGGGTTTTAATGAGAAAAACTGTTTTTTTTTTTCAATATTCCCGCTCTCAATCACGGTCTTGGGTAATATTAAATGTTTTAAAGCTGATCTGCGAAGTTTGGTCGAAGTCGGTAACCGTTGAGACAAGCGATTTCAAGTGTATAAAAACTTCGGCACGGACGAAGTTAGCCTTGCCTTTCTCGTTTTTTTATTTTTTTCCTTTTTTTTTATTTTTATTTCATTTTATTTTCTAAAGTGGTGTTTTAAACATTTTTATTATATTATACAGACGTTTAATCACTTACTTTTGCCCAATCTTAAGGTTCAACTTTAACGTAATTATCGGCGAGCCACGGTCAAATGACAATGACAAACTGCGCATGCGCTGTCTCTCTTTGAAAGAGCGCGGCCAACGTTATTCTCTCAAAGTTTGCGTTTCCTCACTCCCCTTGCCTATAGAACCACATTGAGAATGAATTTGTCTCGATTCCAAGAGCGAAATTCTTGAAAATTCAATTGCGACTAGATTTTTTTTTTAAGAGCGTTCGTATCAAATTATTCGTTCAAGATTTTTATGAGTGTAGTCATCCGACAAAATAATCACTAAACCTGCAGCGATATGCAGCTAATTTTTGACTGTGTTTTGAAGAATTGCCAAAATAACAATTTCTTATTCGTTTTAACACGATTTTTCAGAATGTAATTATCCATTTTTCAGAATCCAAATCGGTTAATTTTTCGCGAATCTATGCACTTCTAAACGTTGTGTTATTTTCGACACATGATGAATAAACGATGAGGCACGCTCGACGCTCACGAACGGAGTTTAAACCTGAGCCAGGTGTGGACACTTTCTCCTTTTTAACGGTCAGAATACAAACTAGATGTACCACTACAACTAATCCAATCATTAAAAGTCTATAAAAAATATTTTATTTTTTTCGACTTTGGCCAGCTTTTGTGAGTGCGACGGTATTGTTCCCAGTTAAGTTCAGTTTAATTCAATTACAGTTCAACTCGAGGTGCAGTAGGCGGTCATTCCATTTGACAGCTTAGCACAGGTTCTTCTTATTTATTTTGTTTTTATACTTTGCCAAGGGAATTATAATTTTATAGAAATACTAGCATATAACCCGTGGCGCTTCGCTGCGCCTTCAACAGTATAGAACCAATACATACCCTCTTCACAACTACATACCACACACTCTTCCCCCAAGTTCCACCAACTTTCCACCCAGTTTCCACCTACATCCCACCCCCATTCAACCCACTTCCCTCCCACATCCAACTCACATCGCACCTTCATCCCATCCACTTCCCAACCACTTTCCATTTGTATTTCCCGACGGTATTTCCAACATCGGAAAATGAAAACACAAATGAATTCCCATTTTTACCTTACAAACCGATTTTTAAGTCAATCAGATAAAAAAGTTATTTTGCATGCAGAATTTCCGGGCATTTTCCGACATTGAAAAATCACATTTTAAATTATTTCGTATTCCGCCCTTACAAACCGAGTTTCAAATGTTTCTTAGTTAGAAAAACTTTTGGTTTTCAATACCAACTTCCCTAAACTCGGCCATTATTATTATTAAATGCATTCAAACAGATTTGAAAAATTTGGTCACAGTCGGATGATTATATCTTATAGCTGCCAAACCGATCGGTCTATATGTGTCTGTATGTGTGTCTTAATTGTAAAGGGTATTTTGAAGTCGGGCCACTCTACTTATACGCTCTAGCTTGATTAAATATCTACCCTTCTTAGGTAGGTCCTTTTTCATTTTAAGCCAAATCTCTCTTCATATTAGTCAGATGGAGTCAAGCAAAATATGAATCGAAAGCTAAAAATTAACGTCAATACAAATGCTTATAGCAAGATCTTGCTTAGTCCACGGTATAGAAATTTTTGCAAATTGTGACGCCATGCAAATTGTATGCACCGACTCCGTGCAACCTTCAGCTCTATTGAATATTTGAACTCAATCCTGAGTCCTAAGTACGTGGAGGGAAATATGCCCTGAAATATTATTATTAACACTTTGATTTTAATATTTTCCCCATGAATTCAGCTTCAAATATGAAAAATATAAATATAAAGGGTTAATTTATTTATAAAAATATTAAAATATTTTTTAAATTTAACTATACAACGAATTAGTTTTTCCGGAATCAAGAGCACGAATTTCAGTGCAGCCACCACCAGTTTGGCTCTGAATAACAACGATATCCAATTATAAACATAAAATATTATTTATTTCATTTCAGTTTTTTTTTTTCCTTCTTACCTCTTCTGGACGCATTCCATTTATATCATAATACTCATTGTAAATGAAACCACTTCGAATTATTTCAAATAACCAACTGAAGGTTTCGCTAAGATTTCTCAACAATTTTTCTGTGGCTGAGAAAATGAGCCCCCGCGGCTTCTGCTTATGGCCGATTACACACAAAGATATTTGCCGACGGCTGTGGCGGAGATCTCCTTTTTCTTAGCCCCAGAGCCTCATGCTGATTTCAATTTCTCGAACGCAACATGAAACGCTACAAAATAATAATGATGACGGGCTCTGGGCCTAACTTTTGCGCATTTCTTGAGTGGCTTTTGTCGGCGATTTCTTTATTATCGACCGCATGTGGTCGAAAAGACGAAATGTTCGAGCCCGTTCATTCCGATTTCAATTCATTCATGGATAACCGTCGACTAATTCAAGTTGAAATGTGTGAACAACACACAGCCGAGCCAAACGCTAATGATTAATGTATGAACACGCTGAATGGAATTCAGTAGCCATGCTGGGCTGTCGATCGCACTGAGTGTCATTAGGGTTGACTTGAGCGCAGCTGGAACCGTCTACTACCGTCCAGACTCTCTCCCAAACTGTCACAGCCGATTTGGAATAGCTCAATACTCCGATTTCAGATTTCAGTATTCAGTTCCTGCTTTCGGTGAATTGAGTTCATTTGAGCATTCATAAATGATGCATGATCATTGGCATCGATCAGCGCTGACGGGGCGTAAATAAATCCAATTTGTTGCGCGCGTGAGCGTTTGACTTTTGCTACACTTTGGATCCAAGTTCGCTTCGCCACTTCCTTCTCCTTCTCCTCCTCCTCATCATCCAGCTATTCATGCCATATATCGTTTACGCTTTCCGGTTGCCACAACATGTCAATCATGCTTTGACAGCACAAAATGCATTTTCTATTGTTTGATTTGTAGATTTTATTTTCTTGAAGCTTTCTTCTGTTTAATTTATGTTGAATTCGATTTGCAGCTTTGGCTGATGATTTTTTAATAGGATTTTGGTTCGAGTTCATGAGATGATGATTAAACCACTCTTTACTGTTACGGAGAAACGTTAGAGGCGGGGAAAGCTTTTTGAAAATAATATTTATTTAACCATTAATTGGGATACAATCAGCAGCACTTGCTTTTGCCTTGATTAAGCAATGTTCAAGGGACTTGCAGATATTTTACATATGAAAAATGTACGCATTCATTGTGTGTTAAGAAACTATGTCCCTTGCAACTTTATGCTCTGTGATATGTTCATAATTCTTCACCCATATCCGACACATTTCATCCTCAGAATACAACAATCATCAATCTTTTTTTTTCAGTCAACTTTTCCTTCTGGTTGGGTTTAAAGTTCAACTGGGCCCAGTGTGCTCCGAGGACTTAAATGTCATGTCCTTTCCTTTTGTGTGCCAGACTTTCAGTCCAGTGACAGTTGGACAGGCCGAGTGACAGATTTGACCAGAAAACAATTCGTGAGGCAGATGCAAGAAGTAAACTTGGCCTAAGCCCAAAGCCTAGATACAATGGCCTGACAGTGTGTCTACACTTCACTTAACTCCGACTCCTCAGACAGTTTTTGCATTTTATCCTCGTCAACAGGATTTTTCAGCATGAGTTGGTAGCCGGCGCTTAAAGTGTAGAGACAGACGGAGCATCCTGTCATTTTCATGAGCCCAAAATGTGGAGGAGGTGGTACGAAATGAACGAATGAAAAGCTGAGCCCCACACACACAAACACATTATGTCTGACTAGCAAGCAGCTGTCAGACAGTTGATTGAGAAGAAAGTAGAATTTGAATGCTCTGAAAACTTTGAAAAAGTTTGGGTAAATAAATGTAATTAAGGGGTTACATGGGTTTCGTCGGGTAAAAACATACATATTTTCAAAATTTTTTATCTATGTAAAAAATTATTTAATTAATTCAAACTTTTTTCAACATTTCGACGGTAATTTCCATAAATCATTTCGTTTTGAAATCCTTCAACTTTACATATCAAGGGAAGAAAACATCTTTGGTCACTTGATATTTTTTAAAAACTTTGACGGTTTGAAATCGACTATTAAAAGCCGAGCGGATCAAAATCGTCAGATAATTACAATTTTGTTTTCACCTGATCAAGTAATCTCTGACATATTTAGTACTTCACTTATAAACTTAAACAATTCTAATTCTGAGTCCTTAAGTTCATACGAAAATCTACGTCGATACGTGGAACACTCCCTATTATATCACAAACATTATATTTTTAGTTTTTAGTTTTGTTTTGGTTTCCAAAACAACAGGGAATAAAATAGATTTTAAACGACTTAAATTAACTTCAATATGATGGAATTTTAGGTAAGTTTTAATAATAATATATCTCCTAGCATATTTTCATCGATATTGCCCCTTAAGTCTGATAAAACAAACTCCAATGTGGAAAATGTTCATTCTGCTGACGCTTGTGTGGGAAGAATTGCTATAACTATACGAGCAATGCTTAAGTTGACTTTACTGATAAATATTCCAACATTTAATAATAATATTTAGGTAAACGCCAACAATCGATATTTTACTTTTTCATGGAATTGTATCCCTATTATTGAGTTGTTTGGCAAGCATTTTCAGCTGGTCTTTACTTATCGAGTTCAAAGAATTATCCGTCGTGTTTTCATTAACCTTTTGAACTCTGTTGTATATGAACATTAAAGGAGACTTAGCTACCTTTTTTCCTTCTTCCTGGATTCTAAAAAATCGAATTCAAAAATATGCGGATCAATTTTTTCCAAAGAGTTGAGAATTACTGAGCTGTGTCGTCCTCCCTTTTTTCAACCATAATTTTGCATGCCTGCCAGCCATAGAAAAACTCTTATTAATTTTCTATTTCAAGCCATCCTCAATTAAATATATAGGGCGGGTTTCAGAATCCTTCCGGCAGAACATTATCCACCCAATATTTAAAAAAGGAGACGCCGAGCTCTCGAGTAACTTCAGAGGTATTTCCAAATATGGTGCTAAATATATTTGAGAAGGTTCTTCAAAAGAAGCTAACAGACTGGGTAGACACAAACAATAAGCTCAACGAATGCAAAGCTGGACTCCGAAAAGGGTACTCGTCGGTGAAAAGTATCTTCGTACTGTCCCTCGTTGCCAATATGTATCTTGAACGGACGAAAAAGCTCTTTCTAAGTTTTGTGGATTTTCGTGCGGCCTTTGATACTATAAACAAAGGATCCTTTATGAATAAATTGAGATTGTTATATCCACTAAGATGATAGCTGCTTTGCACAGCATGTATCCCAATATCGACTGCTGAAAATAGTGGCGCAACAAATGCAAAGGGAGAAAACACAGTGCAAACAATGTAGAGTGGGAAGCGCTGGAGGCTGTACTTGATGCAGACAAGAATCATAGATTTCAGTGTGAAGCTGAAGCCAGAAGAAGCAAATCTATTTGAATTGTTTTCAAAACCAGATGTGAACTGCTTCCAATGGGATACCGACCCCACTACATCGATATTATTTGTACATTATGTACATTTGTATCCTCTCCAAGGGTATAAAAATCAAAATCTGTTATTAGTACTCACTTTACTTGGGAATAACTCAGTTTCCTCTTATGTTTTCGGTTGTGCGGCAGTCATGAATCAGTCAATTAGTCAGGTCGTACATATAGATAGAAGATTATAAGTAACCAAAAGCAGCTAACAAACTTAAAATTTTAGATTTTTCGGTTTGACGCATCTCCAATTGGTTTATGCACTTTTCTGGCTAGATATATCCATGAGTAAAAACAATTTGCACTAATTTTAATTTAGTGCAGCCTTCTTTTGACAGAATCGGAAGTTTTTTAAAGCCGCTTTATAGACTATCAGATAACTATTTGTTATTGGAACTTTGTAACTTAAACAGCTTCTTAAAGTCCAACTAAACTTTGAAATGTAGCATACTTTTCGGCACTGTTCAAAGCCCCTTGTTATATTTATAGAGCATTCCGTCATCAACTCTTTAAACCATTCGCTTTTATTTCAAATGTTTCTGTTGCTATTGCACCCCTCTAGCCATGAATCTTGGACATTGGCCATTGACTGTAGACCATGAAACTCATTTGTGTGCACTTGTCAGAAGCAGACGGCATCATTGCTCTTTTTGTAGTGTTTGAAGTTTTGCATAGACCACAAACTTCAGAGATTTCCATTGAAGCGCCATTACACTGCCAGTGTCAGCTAATTAATTTCCACATATTGAATTTGTATTGCAACCCTGAGGTAACTTAGGCCATTAATAAACTTATTGCAGAGCAATAAAATATTGATAAATACCCTATCACCCACAAAATGCCCCGAAAAAAACAACACAACAAGAGTTACGTTTTCCATAAGCAATTTATGCGTTACAACAGGCGGGCGGAGGGTGGCGCAGAGTGGAGCAGAGCAGAGCTGACCTAGCTTGCCATTTCGAAGCCCATTTGTTAAACTGGGAAGAATGAGTAAAAGGCAAATGCAAATAAAGGAAACATTTGATTAATGAGCGAGGCTGAAAATTAAACAGCAAAACGCAGGGTGGTTTAACCAGACCGTCGTATGGTGGGGCAGGACTTGGCACAGGAGTTTAAGAGCGAGCCTTGGTTCAAGGTTAAAATTATGTTGCTTAAAATTAAAAGCAAGACATGAGATGAGACACTAAACAGCTTAAAAACTCTGGGATTGTAATCTTTGGAATTATTTGAAAATGACCGCGATCGATATTTTAACGTTAGGGTATTGGTAAAAAGTCGAATGATGGTCACACTGTATAGAGAATGTACGAGGCAGTAGTAGAGAGAAGGACAGACAGAGGGAAAATACAACCCGTGTTGACATCGTAAATAGAAAACCGTGTGTAAAAAAAAAAGCGAAACTCGAGAAAACCTCCTTTTACAGGATAGAATATTTAAACGCTCATCTTTATTTTTGGAACTTAACAATAAATTATTCATAATTTTATCCAGGGTACCCATCGCTTCGTGAATCTTACTGAAAAAATGCACTCCCCCCTTTAATCACTTATTGCTTTTGTTTTATGCCTCGTTTTATTTTTCGACATTTGTTAAATGTTTGCCTGGGCATAACTCATTTTGTAATTTAAGTACTTGCACGAGTTGGTCGTTGGTCGCGGGTCTCACGTACTCTCCGAGTTCGAAGCGGAGACGAGACCTGCACACAGGAAGTACGCAAAGCAGGGTAAAGCGTTCGTTGATGCAGGAGATCCGAGTGCAGCCGGCAAGTGTTTCAGCTGCTGCTGCGGCTGCTGTTGCTGCTTGGGGGTTTTGCTTTTAGGAATTAAGCGTGTAAAATACGAGCGCATAAATCTATTTGCTACGCACATAAACAACACAGCCAGAGGGGGGGAGGTGGACCGAGAGCATTTGCGTGTGCAATCACGCCATTCGCCGTTTGCCATTTGCCAGAGAAATGTAATTAGGCCTGCTGCCATGTGGAACGCATTCTGCCCAAAGGGATCGCGGAGGAAGACTGAGTCTAACAGATGGCTTCTAGTTGACCGCACACAGTTGGTGGAATTATTGTGGACTGCAATCGAGAGCCAAAATGATAGCGGGTCACGGAATGCAGCTCTGCTCGCGAGATATAATGACAATATTATGGCTCCAACTTACTGCCAGGTGAATGCCTGGCAAAATGCATTGAGTTATGGGAAGTCAACGAGCAGAAGGTAAAAAGCAACTGCAGTTTATTTGCCCATAAAGCAAGTCATTAAAATGTGCAACTGAAAATGGAAAAGGGACGAGATAAATACCCTGTTCTAAAACTGAATTAAGTTATTAAGGAATAAGAGAGTTTAAACCAAACTTGGTTTACTATATGACCAGAGCATTAGGGTAGGAATTACGTCAGATAATTGGTCCGTCATCTCTCACTGCCTTGTGAGGTGTTCACTAGAGAGTCCCAAAAAAGTTTGCGGAAAAATGTAATACAAATATAATACCTAAAGTTTGGACATTTTTCTTTAAAATAGTTATTTGAAAACTCAGAAAATCGTGGTTACTGACCAAGTTATAAGTAAAATTCGAAAACAATCCGAAAAATCCTATTTTTAGGGGAAATTCGATTTTTGCGACCTCTAAACGTTTTTCGAAAAATCTGAAAAAATCTCAAAAATACTTTACTCTATAACAGCGCTGGGCAGCCTCATAGCCCTTCTTACCCGCGCAACCCGACCCGTTATTTACCTAATTCCACGACGCAATAGGTATTACAACAACCACACGCTGCATCGCGTTGACCGAAGGCAAATGACAAAAACAAGAATGTTGTTGTACTCTTTCCCTTATTTCTGCTGTCCACCGCTGCTCTATAAGCTTTCAGAAAATGCCGGGACACCGTAGTGTTCACATATATCCTTTTTAACAACGTTTTAAAGTTAAACCTTAACCAGAAGTGATTTGGCGACCTTTCTAATTGTAGATGTATGTTCTCCTTCTCAGGTTAAATGAAAACCGATTTCTGTTTCTTTTTTCCGATATATTTCGGTTGCTCTTCGGCAACCGTCTTCAGGGCAAAACTACAAAAAACTATACACAAATTTTAAACATACAATCATTTGACAAAATTCACAAAAACAGTTGACGTAAAATTTTTACACGTCTGCACTGTGTGACGTGGAGTCTTCAACTAATTGTCAGTGCTCGAGTAAGTGTCTGTATAAGTGAGTGTCCGTCTTAAAATTGAGTCTCCTGTCTGTTGAAACGCTTAAGATGTGCAACATTTCTAATGTAAAGCGCTTGTTGTAATGCTGCTCTTGTTGTAGTATTATCGCTGCCTCAAAATTTGGCAGAAGTCTAACGTCGTATCACCGATTCTATTAAACTTCTAACATTCCCAGTCGAACTTGAATGCATGCCGGAAGTACATATATCATGCCTACGTTTCACGTCAGAAGGCATGAAGAAACCTAAAGGTTCCGCTTAGTTTTTCATAAGAAACGCCGTGAAAATCAGGGGTTGATTTCGTACATGTTATTCGTTTGGAAGAAGTCACGCGGCAGCCTTCGGGTTCCCCATTTTTCCTTACGAACTTAGCTCTTCAGATGAGCATTCTTTGTATATCGTAGGTGGGAAGACCTCAGCCATACGCTTACGAACCCTTGATGTTTGTAGGCTTTTGGTATGAAATGTCACTTCATCATCAAATTAACTAGATTTTAGGTAATTTGCTAATTTTGTTCAAATTTAATTTAATATACAAACCAACAATATATTCTTGATCAGCATCAACAGCCTACTTGATATAGACATGTCCGTCCGTCCGTCCGTCTGTATGAACACCAAGATCTCAGAGATGGTAAGAGATAGAGGTTTGACATGTATGGGACAAATGCTTTTTATACTTGCAGGCAGATCAAGTTTATTTCAAATTTAGGCCATGCCCCCTCCCGCCCCCGCAATTTGGAAAAAACGTTATATCTTCTACAGTTTTAAAGATACACGATTTGTACCTTATAAAGATAGTTAGAAATTAGCAAAACGAATAACTTTGCTGAGGAAATGATAAGGTTCGGATGAGCCTTCTCAAGTTATGAGCAAAAATGTGAAAAATGGCCAAGTTAAAAAAGTGTTGCATACTTTTCAGATGTTCACACTAAGGAACGCAGGAACACGGTTAAACATGTTTTTTCATGAGTAAAGGGTATATCGAAGTCAGTTAGAGCCGACTTTAACTTGCGCTCTCGTTTTTTTTTTTTTTTTTTTTTCAGAAGTGATCTGTTTTAGGTAAACATATTTGTTAATAATGACAAATAAATTATAATTATAATACATACTAATGTGCTTTTGAGTCCCTCGATGTAATTAAATTCAACACTTCCCAACAATATATGGACTCAATTTACCTAATTACGTAATAAAAACATAATAAAATATTAAAAACTTAATAGTTATATATAAAATTTGTATTTGATTCATTGTTAAAATGTTATTTTTAAGTTAGGTCCAACAATGTCTGCGAGAAAATTTTTGTGTTTTTGTGACTAATGTAGAATTTTAAGTAACAATGTTTACTTTAGCTTAGGAGATGTTTAATAATAAATAAAAATTCTCATAAAAATATTAATATTCACTGTCTTTTTCGGTTAATTTCGGTTTTTAATCTACTGGTAAATATTTTAAGCAAAACTCGTTATTAATCAGAAGAATAATCAAAGCTGCTAACCAAATCTTTATCTTCCTTGTCTTTCCTTATATTTGTTATTACACAGCCAATTTGGTCGAATGTAAACGTAAGCATAAGCAAAGATTTTTAAATTCATAGTAGAATCATGATAAAATGCAGTCCTCCAAGATTATCATGTCTCGTGTATGATCTCAGTGTGATGGCAGACTCTTACTCTAATCGACTGAATGTGAATGTAGATGTATACATATTTGTAAGAGAAAAATGTTCTTAGCAAGGCGTCATCTTGACAGCTTGTCATCTTGGCGCCGTTAACTTGACGAGTTGTGCTGTGATCTTGACAGAGTGAGCAGTTTTTAATCGCTTACCCTAAAATTTATTAACTACACGAACTGATTTCTTTTGACCTTGATATTGTCTGTCTCACTTTGTCGTATGCAACTTAGCTAAACGAAACTGAATCCGTTTGATTTTTGTTGCGCAGATATTGCAGGAAAGATCACACAGAAACTCGCGCTGTCAACGTGATATTTTATACAAATAAGCGTGACCGTAAATAAAGCCCGAAACAGAATAAGTTAATAACCGAAACCCGTACCGATGCCCATATCCCACAACAGTAAGCCTAACCCTATCCGTTGTTCGTTTCGGTTTTATTCTCTGGTGGTTATTGGGTTTTTGATATTATCTTTACACACTCTTTAAACACGGTTTTCTATTTACACACGGTTTTATTTTTCAATGTTTCAAAATTCCATTTTTATACTGTATAGTATAGAGTATAGTCTAGTATAGAGTATAGTATAGAGTCTATACTAAAGGAACAAAGAGTATTTTAAGTTTGTGCAAAAGTATGTTCCAGTGAGGGGGAATCATTTACAACCCTATAAAGCAGAGATGGGCATGCACACATATCGTCACACTTTTCACACGCATACAAGCACAAGCAAATATAAATAGCTTTCAATGCTTATAGCGTACGTGGCCGAATGCACACGAGGCTGCGCGCTGTCTCGTGTGCATAGGAACGTCGCGACGCGCCCATCTCTGCTATAAAATATTCTTTTCGATCTATTGAATTCTACTTCCGATTTCCTCATTGTCCAATCTCTAAACAGTGTGACCATCATTCGATTTCTACCAATACCTTAACACTTAAATGTGGATACATTTATACATCGCTTAAGTTTAGAAAAGTAAATAATTGGTTCTACTCGATTTGGAGAACAAAGTTGTAAAAAAAACACTCCCTCCACTATTTAAACTTAGAATCTTACTTTGAATACGTGTTTGAATTTCAAGTTGCGCTTCCAACATTTACATAATTCCTGTTTTTATCATCTAAATTGTATTTTTTAATGCATCCCATAAAAGTGTACCATATTTATTGCTGTGTTTACTTTATAAGCGATAAGTTTGATATCTTTATTAGCTCTCAGTCCAATCTCCAGTTCATCATACCCGTTCCTCTTGCATTCCCATAAAAACAATATGCTCGTCCGTATCACCACCACTCAACCCAGCAGAAGTGTCCAAAAAAGCCAAAAGCTTGCCAAATGTGCAATGAAAAGTAAGTAAAACGTTGCAGCGATCAACCAAAAAACGTGCGAGAGGGAGAGAGAGAGAGAGAGAGTAACGTAAAAAAGCGAAGTCAGAGTGGAGGAGATAAAGAATAATGACCACTTTGCCATCTCGTGGCAAATAACCATTCATCAAATTGTCCAAATTACAGACATTTCACAATGACGCGAGTGGGGACGTCTACCCCTCCCCACCTCCTCCGATTTGGACTTTGCCATGCCGCCAGAGCGGCGGCGGCGGCGACGGCGACGATGACTGCAATTCGTTTACACCAATTTTATGGTAACAAGCTTCCCGTACCTCTCTTTTTTTTTTGCCTAACTGGACATGCCCCATGGCAGCTGCTGGCAAATGAGTTGAAGTTGGAGTACTAAATTGCCGGCTGCATTTTTTTTTTACTTTTTATTTGGTATTTTGACTAAGAGGAGGAAAGTTGTGTTTGATTGGGTTTGCCCAAAACTATGCAACAGCAGCTGGGCGAAGCCGTCTCTGACATTCAATTTCATGGCTGGCCGCTGACAACAACAGCAATTTGGGGACATTAAGTTTTGACATTGAATAATCACCGGCCTGCTCGTATGTGTACTTACTACACTCTCCTGCAGCTTCCTCTGCCATTCATAAAATAGCGCGAATTTCTGCGCCTATCATAAATTCAACTCACTGACTTCTCATCATCAGGCAACGCGACGCGTCGCAGGTCTGCATATGAAATTTCCACCAGGCAGCGCCATCAGTTGGACTTGATTGAGGAGGGTAGAGTCGGCTGCGGCTTGGGGTTTTATTTTGATTTATTTGCCACAGACACGACAGTTAATTTGATATTTTGATTAACTGCAGCATGGCCAGGACAGAAATTCATGTATTTCGGGGTCTGCTGGGCACTCTCAAGGTACACAAGAGCGCCAGGGGTCAAGCGTCAGCTGTGTTGGGCCCCAGCTAATCCCTTATTTAAGCTCTCACTTTCGTGGCATGTCATGTTTGTGCTCCACCCCAAGCGTCGTATTTTCATGGTTTCCATATAATTTTATAATTTTTATTCACTTTGCGCAAAATGTGAAAATAATTGCAGAGCAGTTAATTTATTATGTCGCTGCCAAGACATGAAATGGTGTGAGATGTGTTAACCCCCCCGAACCGAAAAGCGCTAAAGGAGCGAACCAAGTTGTCGAGGCATTGGCACACTGTGGCAGGATGTGAGGAGAAATAAGTGTGCATATTGGAAACAGCGACGAGTTTAAGTTTGACAATATTTGTGTGATTCTCACAAAACCCAATTAAGATTTACCTTCTGAACCCCCGAACCAAAGTCTAACTTATAAATATTGGAATCTGTTCCGTACGGCCATTTCTTTTCGTTCCTCAACTACGGAGAAATAAGTTTGAAAAAATTTTGTGAGAAAAACTTTTTTATTTTAATGCTATCGATCCAAACTTGTTATTGTTAATGAAGAAGAAAAGTCATACAACAAACAATACTAGTGATTATTCTTTATCTAGTTTTTTTCAGGCATAGTATAATTTAATATAAACATATTAAAAATGATATAAAATAAACAGCATAAAAATGTTAAAATTAACCAGATAATTTAACGTTTGTTATGTTGAATTGTATGTTGTCATATTTATTTATATTATGCGCAAATGCTGTAAAGTTATATATGAATCGTATTAAATTTAAAAATTTTGCTCAACTTAAAATCAAAGGTTTTCGTAATAGTTTTAAAATACTATGCAAATATATAAGTGAAATATTTTTCGTATTTAATTTTAGTTTTTGCCATTCTTGAAGTACAAGGTTGAAATTATAGTTTAAACACATTTCTTAAAAACCTCTAATGGTTTATACATATGTAAAATGTAAGATTGGCCTTACAGCTCCAAAGGGACCAAGCCAAGCTTCACATATACATATTAATACATTTGAGATACACTAAATTTAACAATGAAAAATTTATAAAATAATGTTGAACATAATTAACACTTATCTCTGTTCTTAACTGAGACTTGAATAGACGTAAGGGCTACGACGCCGGATTGGATTTAGTTAAATTTAGTTGGTTTTAGTTAGGTTAGTTAGTTAGTTAGAAGTCTATTTCAATACAGTTAGGTTAATTTGTAAGGATTAGTTAGTTAGTTAGGCTGTCTTTACACTGTTCGACACATGACCCATGATATCTAGTAGGCCTGCATTTCCCTACGAAATTCTTTTAATTTGACAAGCTTTTCAAATTTCAAACCGAACAAATAGCGGGACTACTAGACTGTCATGTGTCATGTGTCGAACAGTGTGAAGGCAGTCTTAGCATGGAGCAAAGAGTATTATAGCCTATTTCCACTGGCTTCATTTCTAGTCATTTTCATTTCTAAAAATTTTGCCGTTTCCATCGACAAATTGTCATTTGTTTAACATTCACAACGATAAGTTGTGAAAATCAGCTGAAAGGTTTGATTTAAACAACAGGCGCCAATTTCAAACTCACGTGGAATATTTAGCAATAAATAACATACCCGTCATGACAGCAATTTTCAGGGGCAAACGCATTGTTATCATCCTGAATTATCAACTGAAAGCTAAATACACAACTTTTATTGACAATTTATATTTTAAACAAAATTGCGCCTACTATTTAAATTCAAATTAACAAATTACACTATGCAACAATTTTTTGATCCCGGCTTCTAAATAGTTGATCCTAATGTAAAATTTCGCGCTGAATTCATATCTGCTCTCAGATATGTCAAAAGTAGAACGGTTTTTGAGATATCGCGAAATTTTCAATTTTAGTGATTTTAAAAAAGGAAGGTCTACTAAAATGCCATTTTCTCTGGTTTTAATCCACCGTTATGTATAAACTGGAACAAAAATTAAAGATAATAAAATTATTTCTTAAAAAAAATGATAGCTGTTTAAAATCCAATCATAAATTACGAAGTTATAACACTTCTAAGTTGGATTTTTGAAAAATTTTTGATAATTTTTAATTTTTTACTGCCTTTCATTAAGTTTTTTTCAATCTTACCATAAAAATTGCTTAGGTCTCAGATATTGAAAGGATTGAGTAATCTCTTACGAACATTTTTTGCCCTTGTTCATCGAAATCGGATGAAAAATAAACGCTACATTTACAATTAAGTAAACATACCTCTTCTTGAGAGTATTTTTTGCTAGTATTTTCAGTATTAAAATTACATCTTAGCAAGTCAAATAAGAATAAACGTTGAGCACTCAAAAACCGTTCTACTTTTGACATATCTGAGAGCAGATATGAATTCAGCGTGAAATTTTACATTAGAATCGATTGCTAAAAGTGCCGGATACAAAAACTTTTCAAATTTTGTGACATAGTGTTATTGGTGATGACACTTTCCCTTTCCAGAGAGTAGCGAGTAATGCCAAAGAGTAGCTAGTATTTTTTAAAAAAATACCAGATTCCTTCGTGGGGAATGTCATAATTTTTCATCATTTTTCAGAAATGAAAGGCAAAATGAAGTGACAATTCGTATGGAAGAAATGATATCACTTTCTTCATTTCTTGTCATTTCATAAAATGAAGCTTCATTTGTTCAGTGGAAATAGGCTATTAGAGAGAAACTTTGCTCAGTCGACACCGCTTCTGTCAGAACGAGAGCGTAAGTTAAAGTCGGCTCTAACTGACTTCGATTTACACGTTACTCATGAAAAAACATTTTTAACAGTGCTCCTGCGTTTCTTAGGGTGACCATCCGATAAGTATGCAACATTTTTTTTATAGTGGTAGGGCAAGTAGCGGGGGGGGCTTGGTTCACTTTTTTGCTCATAACTTGAGAACCGTTCATCCGATCTTTGGCGGTTTTTCCAACGTGGAATATATTTTTATATGCAAAATACTGTACTAAGAAAGAAGCATCTAAAGAAAAATTAGTAAATTTGACCCTACTTAACAACAATTTTGAAAAAGTTGTCATCGATGGACCGCGAATTGTAAAGAACTATTATACATTTAAGACGAGGCAGTCCTCCAAGCTTCATTTTCCAATTAATTTTTAAAATTTCCGGTTTGGTTCTACACATATGTGAATTCTTTTCGTCAAATGTCAAAAAAATAAGACAACATTAAAATTTCTGAGCGATTTAAACACAGAGCTTAAAAGCAATAGCAAAAAAACAAAACATTTTTTGATTTGAAATTCTGTTATACTTGAAGGTAAAATTTTAAAATTTGCACTACACATCTCGCAAAGTTTCTCAATGATTATTAATTAAGCGCTCTGCGAAATAAGGCCCTAAAAATAAAATGAAATAAGCCCCTAACAATTTATATAGAAAACAAAAACCACTTTTTTTAGAAAATTTGGGGAGTTAATTCATTCTTTGGAGCATTATTTCCTAAATAAAATAAGTCCTCAAAAGAAGAATAAAATAATACCGCAACACTAATTTTAATTTTAATTTTAATTTTTATAAGGAAATAAGACGCCAATTTTTAATATGGATTTTTAGGTTCTTATATAATTTTTCTATATTTGCTAAATACAAAAATCGCACGATTTTTTGTATCTTTTCATTATTTAATTAAAACAATTGATTCAATTTAAGCGGCGCATTTATCGCGCGATTTTTGTATATCAAATGTTTGAAATTGGGGTATTATTTACCAAACTTGGGGCCTTCTTTAATTTTTTTTTGGCTTTATTTCATGGCAGTTGGGCCATATTTTCATACTTCAAATTGGAGTAAATGTAAAATGTAATGTAAAATTGGCTATACAGCTCCTCTAACGGGGCCAAGCCAAGCTTCTCCCAAACTTGGGGCCTTATTTCATTTTATATTTTCGGGACTTATTTCCTGCTGCCTTAATTGAGCGGTTTGTCCATAAGCTTATAAACTCCTTACCATGCGCGTTATAAAAAAAATTTGCCTGCGGCGCTCTTTCTTTTTTCCAATCTTTCCTTTAAACCAGGGACTAAACCCGAAATTCATTTTGATTGAGTCAAGGCATTTATATTGGCCTAATGCTTTTTTTACTTGTACAGCAATCGGACAAGCATCCCATTCCCGTTTTCTATCAAATATATCCGTAATCGTTAGACAAATTTTGTTGAAAAATTTTATGTATACAGTCTGTGTTTACGGAAACCGCTTGTGAAATGAAGATTTAAAAATTTTTTCGAAATATTGCTCGTTTTTGCAGCCATAATGTGGCAATGCGCCCTTCTCAGAGCCTTTCTGTGTGTAGCCTTTTTTGTGTGTAGAATTGAGTTTTTGAAAGAAAATCGCACAGGACTTTTGTTAATTCTTGTTGGTCCACCTCAGAAACACAGAAACATTTTAAAGAATTAACCTCTTCGCTCTATCACTCTGTCTGCTCAGCGCTTTAAACATTTTTAGACGGTAAAAGGCACTTGTGCTCACCCTAAAATTTCAGAATATCGTTTAGCTTGATGATAAAAATGAAGACGCAGGTAATTTATATTTTTTTCAATTCATATTGAAAAAAAAATTGTGAAAAATATGGAGGAAATGAAGTGTTATGTGAAAAAATCTTGCGTACGCCACTGATACTTTATATGGTCGGAAATGATTCCGACTACGAGTAACGGGTATACAAATTTCAGCTGTTCGCTCTCATTTACGCTCTCTAGATACTCTTTGGTCAGCTGTTCGCTCTCTCTGGATGCATTTGGGTTATGGTCGTCCCGCTCTAACCACAGTGATTTTCTACTGGCACTTTAAAGTAAGCCCAAGAGTGACTTAGAACCTAAGAGTGACCCAGACTCCCAAGAGTGACCCAGAACACAAAAGTGAACCTGAGCCAAGAGATGGATTTAGTTGGATTTAGTTGGACATTCGAAATTTTGTCGGAGCGGAAATTGTTTGACTATTTTTTGAGCCGCTCCGACAATGTGACCAGGCAAAATCAAAAAAATCAGCTGTAATTGGCGGGCTAATTCAAATAAAATAAAATAATTAATAGACTTAGGGCCGATTTCACATCTTCTACATAGAGCTATTTGTCACATAAACTAACAAATAGCAGTGTAAAATAGATGACTATCTGACACATAGTAGCTATCTGAGAGAACAGAAATCGGCCCTTAATAGACTAAAAAAAATTGTTCATTTTCCCATTTAAAATTCGGCTTCTCTAATTCCAATGACTGCTTATCCACGTATGTTTAGTGCTCCTGCTTATAAACAATCATATGTTTTGTAGAAGGTAAAATCCAAAATGGGCAGGTTCCGATGATGCCCACAATGACCGATTCGATGGGTTCTCTCGGGCTCTAAACCCTGGATTTCTTCCCTGTTCTGGCCACGCTCTACATATTCTTCGTAGCTCTCCAAAATATTGCAGTTTTCGAAGTCGATGACTCTTTGTTTCTGAATTTGTTTTGATTTTGATTCTGATTATATTTTGTTTGAAATTTTTTTGCATCCAACTGAAGAAGGATTCAATATACTCCCCTTGAGGCGCTTCCTCGTTGGGTGATTTGTACACAAAGATTAGCCTCACATGTGGTGGACCCATAAGACTTTCATGCAGAGCCTTGAGCATGGGATCGTCCAGGCCGGTAAATAAAACCATGGCCAAACTGCTGTTATGATATGATGAAACGATCCCATAGCCAAACCGGCGACTATGATGGGTTCTTGCATCGACTTCTGAGCCATCAACTTTTATGGTCTATTTGACTAATAATAACCTATTTCCACTGGCTTCATTTCTTGTCATTTTCATTTCTAAAAATTTTGCCGTTTCCATTGACAAATTGTCATTTGTTTAACATTCACAACGATAAGTTGTGAAAAACAGCTGAAAGGTTTGATTTAAACAACAGGCGCCAATTTCAAATTCACGTGGAATATTTAGCAAAAAATAACATACCCGTCATGACAGCAATTTTCAGGGGCAAACGCATTGTTATCATCCTGAATTATCAACAGAAAGCTAAATACACAACTTTTATTGACAAATTTATATTTTAAACAAAATTGCGCCTACTATTTAAATTCAAATTAACAAATTATTGGTGATGACACTTTCCGTTTCCAGAGAGTAGCGAGTAATGCCAGAGAGTAGCTAGTATTTTTTAAAAAAATACCAGATTCCTTCGTGGGGAATGTCATCATTTTTCATCATTTTGAAGAAATGAAAGCCAAAATGAAACAACAATTTGTATGGAAGAAATGACATCATTTTCTTCATTTCTTTTCATTTCAAGAAATGAAGTTTCATTTCTTTGGTGGAAATAGGCTATAAATTTCTGCCGAGCTGAACTTAGCTATCCTCTACTTTTTCCCCATTTCCGTCAGGCTTGTTACCACGGTGCCAAGTTTCGGAGCACCGCCATAGTCGTCCTCGCCGTCGTCTGCTGCCACCAACCAACTGTTTATTGTGAAAATTGATTTATTATCACGATGGCCGGGTTTTTTTTCTCGCAGGCCTCCCCAACGACACACACACACACTCACACATGGGCAATTCTCTTTCCTCCTGTCATATAAAATTGGAGTGGCTGCCTGCACCACCGTCATTTGCTGTTGTTGCATATTTGCATCGATTAAAATAAGAATTGTACATGCGATTCGTGTTGTCGTCGCCTGCCTTTGTCTGAGGGAGACCCCTTCAACACACGCGGCTTAATAAATTTATAAAAACAGCGCCAACAGGGGCAGGCACCCAGAGGGCAGGGGGCAGGGGGAGTGCAGTGCAGCTAAAAAATGCATGCATGCATGAATTTTAACGAATTGCTGATGAAAATGTCGCATCATAAATTATTTCATATTTAGGGCTCGACGTCGGAAGAGATAGAAAGCTCCGATCCGCGTGAGATAAATTGCACTGGCCTCGCTCCTGCCTGCCTTCGGCCCTGCTGCCTGTTGTGTGCATGCATAAATTAAAATTATATTTTACTTACGAGTTATGCGTCTGGGTAATTATTTTATCTTTCGGCCCCCTCAGAAAAAAAAAACACTGTGCACCCGAAGGAGCAGGAGGCGGAGTAGGCCGGAGAGTGAGCTACGTGGCCATGCATGGCATTCAAAGGTTAATTGGCATTTTCGTTTTTACATTTTGGCTTAATTGCCAGTGAGTGGCACATGCACATGCACCGGGGTAAAAAAGTGGGCAGGACAGAAGTGTGAGATTGAGAATTGGGGCTGTCAACTTGATTGATCGATTGATTAAAGCAGCGAAAGTTGTTTGATGGAGCGAGGGGAAGTTCCTCAAGTGGATGCAAACTCCGCAACCACAATCTAAATGTACGACAAACGGTAAAGGCTTTGGTACTTCTTTTACATAAAAGACGGCAGCGCAGTTCTAAAATTATAAAAGAGAATTATTAACCGAACCGGTTCAAAGAGTCCTTAAACACTTCTTTAAAATGTTCACTGGATTGAGCATGTTCTCCACTGTTGAAAAATGCGGCACCCATCTGGCTGTTGCCTACCTTGACTGTAAATAATTTATACTTATAAATCTGAAGACCCGACTGACTGACATATTATCAACCCAGAGCCAAAACTCCTTATCCAAGAGATCTAAAATTTGGCAAAGAACTTCGCTATGTTATGCAGGCGCGCACTATGAAAAGAACTTTTACCGCGAATTAGGTTAAAACAAAGCAAAGAAAAGTTTGTATGGGGCACATAAATGAGCAAGGCAATATTGCTGGCTAAGCTGATTTGCTAAGAGCGCTTGAGAGAGTGAGCATGAGAGTAAACGAATCATACAAATTAGGTATGAGAGTAATACAGCTTTGTCCAACAAGAGCGAGATTAAAAGTAAGAGTTTTTTGGTGTGCGATAATAAAGCGCCGTGAATTTGCCTCGAACTGACTTCTTGAAAGGCTAGTTAGCGCAGAAAGGCTTTTTGCTCTCTTCTTTTCTGCTTTGGCATGCGTTCGGATCGTGAAATGTCTTCGCCCCCTGAGGGGATCAGCTGACCATCAATGGTGTAATATAAAAATGCCATGCATTCTGGGTGACGTATATTTCAAAGAACAACAAGAGGAGCGGAGGAGAGGAAGTATAAAAGGGGGAACAGTGGGCATAGAGAATAAAATTCCAAATACTGAGATACACAGAGAACAAAATGGCGAGCAAGTGGGGAGGTGATAGAGTGCAAGCGATCACAGTCTACAAGATACAACAACACAATTTCTATACGTGGCGGGTTCAGCTAGTAAACTAATATACATATTTTAAACTCATTTTAACTAAGTGGCCTTTTTTCCGATTCCGTCGATCGTTCATTCCGAATCTGAGTGAGTTTTTGGTAACTTTTTCGCCCTGGACGCTTGATGGTTATAATACTCTCTTTATGGGCTAGGCCGCACCCCATGTAGAACCCTATGAATTTTAAAATTGATTATCTTGATTCAGGCAGTGAATATAAATAAATTAAAAGTGATTCGACTTAAAATTCGTACTTAAGCTTTTCGTTTAATTAAGAATTAATAGTGCAATGTTAAATCCAAACATTTTCTTACCCTCCGTCTATAAAACTCCCCATTGCTTTCTATCACTTAGCTTTCTGAAGTTTAGTTATATGTCTTTGCTTTCTCATTGTTTTTATTACGTCTTAAACTGTTTAGAATTACATAATCATCTATATATATAAAAGAAAGTCGTGTTAGTTACACCACTTATAACTCAAGAACGGCAGAACAGATTTGGGTGAAAATTGGTAGGGAGGTAGCTTAGAGCCAGGAGACGGACATAAGATACTTTTTATCCCGTTCGACAGCGTTCCCGTGTGGAACATTCGCGGTTTTTTGTTTTTCATCCGATCAAGCTCAAACTCATTTTCAAGGATCTATATGAAAATTCGACCACAACTGCATACCAATCTTCCGGAAAATTGGGTGGAAAGTGGGTGGTCAAGGTTGTATGGGCGAAACTATAGTTGCCAGCGATTAGCGTCAAACTCATTTTCAAAATTACACATAACAAAACATAAGTTGTAAGCATAGTACGCGAAGTGGTCTGTGGGCAAGTGGGTGGGATGTGGGTGGAATGTGGCGGTATGTGGGATGGATGTGGGTGGGATGTGGGTGGCAAGTGGGTGGAATGTGGGTGGGATGTAGGTGGGAAGTGGGCGGAAAGTGGGTGGGATGTGGGCGGGAAGTGGGAGGGATGTGGGTGGGATGTGGGAGGGATGTGGGTGGAATGTAAAAGGAAAGTGGGTGGTTTTTGGGCGGGAAGTGGACGGGAAGAGGGTGGGAAGTGTGTGGAATGTGGGTGGCATGTAGGTGCGGAGTGGGCGGAAAGTGGGTGTGATGTGGCGGTAAGTGGGAGGGATGTGGGTGGGATGTGGGCCTGAAGTGGGTGTGCGTTGGTTCTATACTGTTGAAGGCGCAGCGAAGCGTGACGGGCTATTTGCTAATGAAACAAAAGTATTCTTCCATGGTTGTCTATTAAAACTGACACGCGGACGAAGTCGCGGCGGGTTTTGCTAGTTATCTATAAAATAGCTATATTCAGAATGTAAGCAAACTTTTTTTCCAAGATTAAGACGTGACTATTTTAAATGCTAGATCATAAATGAATGTCTTAACACCAACAGACTAGTACCCCCAGAAAAAAATGAAGTCCTGAACTTAGGATAGCCTACGATTGAATTTAGACATCATATATTCTATCATATATTTTCTCATGAATCCTAAAATAAAGAATAAATAAATTTTTAATCGTTCTGAACAGAGCCCCAGAGAACATATTCAGTATGCGATTTGGGTCCATCGATGCCAGAATGGAACCTTTAAGATTGTAACCAGAACCGAACCGATAAAATTGACTGTAAGTTTTGCCTTTTAACGTTATATCCCATTTATCTATAATTAATGAGGTTCATTCGGGTATTAATAATCGGTTTTTTTCCCCCGTTTATAACTCTATTATTTTTTGACCGATCTCGAAAGGTCCTAGCTCCGACCAGACCCTTGGGTTTTAGGAGTAATACTGCATATAGTATTTTTGCAAACATTTTGCATAAAAGTTGTTTCGAGATAATCAAGATTAAAGTTTCGGCAACTGTTTTCGATGAAAGAGAAATTATTTTTAATAGATTCCAATCATTGTTTGATGCTCTTGGGTGTATGCTATCACAGTTGTCAAGAAATTTCTTCGATATGGAAAAAAATAAATAATAAGAGGCTCGATAACAATTTTTTTTGTATATTTTTATTTTCGTAAAACATCTCTTCAGATCTGCTTAAAAGTGTTACTGGATGTTCATAAGACCCTTATAGTATACAGAACCTTTACATAGTTTTGCAAGCTGCACGCTTTTTTCTCAACAAAAATATATCTCAACGATCTAAGGAAGTTTCGCAAAACGGACCTTAGACCTTTTAACCCTGAATTGCAGATGCTTCTGCAGATGCCTTGCCACAAACAGTTTCATTTTACCACTATAAGGTATTTTATAATTCAAAGTCGATTTGAAAATTCTAAACTTAGTTAAACTTAAAGACTTCAATTTTCTCAAAGATTCTAAAGACTTCAATTTTCTCAAAGATTCTAGATTCACTGAGAAGAACAAAAGAATCTTTACATTTTAGGAACAAAACGGTCTAAATAAAAATTTGTTGCGCCAAAAGAAACCTAAAATTAGTTTGTCAGTTCCATAAAGCACTCAGTCATATCATTAGAAGACAAAATTGCTGTATTTCTCGCAAAACCTTCAAAACCAACCCAGAAAACTTTTGCAGATTAAAAATATGATAATTTGCTAGATTAACAAATTTAATTGCACGCAAAAGTGTCTCTTCGTCTTCCCAATTATCTCTGTCAATTCCCTTTAATTCATTGATAGACTTCGACTTACATGCCTTGTCTGCACACTTCTCCTGCATCAAATGTCAAATCTGATATAATAAGCTCAGCCTTATCTAATGTGAACAAATTGCATAACAACATCCAAAATGGAGCTGCCATCTTCAACTGCCAAATGCAACTCTTCAGTTTGAGTCAATTTCCTGTTTTGCGACTTCAAATGCAAAACTAATAACAAGACGAGGTAAACATTATAAATGCAGCCATAAATGCGTCATAAACATGGAAGACGCAGCAGGGAGACAGGGGGCAATATATGGCCAAAGGCTGCAAGCGGCAACAACATAATAAATTAATTATATGCAACATCAGCAACAGGCCCTTGCCCCGCTCCACCATCAATGTGGAGTGATGTGTGGCATAAAGTCGTGAGCGTGAGCCTCTATTAGCAGTCAACGTTGACGACGTACCACAGAACCGAACCGGCATTCCCTCTCCTTCGCCCACTCTTGACAAGGCGCACACGAGCGCGAACAAACAAGGGGCGTGGCACCCGGGAAGGGAGGCGGCAGGCAGGCAGTACTGCAGTGAAGATAGTTTAGCATGTGTGGCATCGCGGAAAGGCGAGGCAAAGTCAAGTCAAGTCGAGTCGAGGCTACGGGCCGAGCCAGTCAAACAGGCAATCCATCCATCAGCCGCTGGCAGACAGCAATTGCAAGTTGCACGTTGTACGTGGCACGTTGTACCCTAACATCAAAGTAAGGAGATTTGCTTAATTTTCGATGAGGTTGGCAGACCTCTGTTACAGTTTTCGACTTAAAATATGAAAACACTAAGCATGTCACTTATGTTGGTAGGTCAACTTTTAAGGAATAGAGAATAAGCTCATTAAAGAAACAGAAACAAAACCATAATGTTTCTTATAATGCTACTTTTTTTTTTATGGACCCTCAAAGTTTTTGAAATTGGGTGTGATATAAAAAAAAAGGTGTCATAAGATTTGGGCATACAGCTCATTCAGTTTTAGTGATAGCTGCAAATTGTCTTCGGCAAAGTTGTAGCTGACAATCCGCTGAATAAATTTTTCTTACAAAGATTTTCAAAAAAATTTTGATTTCCGGGAGTTTTTTTAAAAACTTTTTTGAAAAATCGTATTTTTTTACTTTTCGAGTATAACTTTTAAAAAATCAAAATTTTTGGCACACATTCTTTGGAAAAAATGAAGCTTTTGAGATACCAAACATCCCTTCTGAACAAGACAATCTGAACACTTCCACATCCTCTAAATCGGCCCCAAAAGTGTGTATATCCAGTAAAAATCACTATTTTGTTATCATTATTCATTATGTTCTCAAGTTTTTTTTACCAAAATAGCAGCAAATAAATTTTTTTAAGCTTTTAAAGCAAACCACTACGTGTTTTACTTGTTGTAGTCCATGAATATATAAAAAAAAATTATTGGACGGTTTTTTTGGAAATTCTCCAATTTATCAGCAAAAATGTTGCCAATTTAATACTGTAAAAAATATTTTAACAAGCTAATACATTTTGTAACAAGCTGAGATCATATTAAAGTTAATATTTAATATTTTTAATAATAACACAAGTTTACAAAAAAAGGCCATTTTTTGCAACAGAGAACTTTGCAACCGTTCCTTATGTATTTTTGGCCGCTGAACTCAGATAAATTGTCCATTTTCTTCCAGCACGTAGGTTCACGAGATATTTGCATTAGAGAGGTATTCTTACATTTGTTGGTCGTGTGGCCACATTAAGTGTCCTATTCGAACCAACTATGTTTTAATGTAAGCTGCATTGAATGACGTTAAAGAAAAACCAAACACGAAGTTTAGATTTTGCTGATAAGGTACCAATTTTTGGATTTGAACATTAATAATGTGGGTTTTTTTGAAAAAATCGATTTTTTTTGCAAGTTTAAGAAATTCTGTAAATTTTTCTGTTAATATTAAAAATCTTAGAAAAAAATAGTTGGTAGGCCTTTGTTTCTTCTTATTTCAATTATTTTCAGTTTTTCGTTTTCATTGCGATTTTAAAAGTTATTGTCCAAAAACCTTAAAAAATTTTGTAATATTTTTACATTTTTTTAACAATATTAAGCCTTAAAATGTCTAAAAATTTTTAAAAATCGATCTTAAATAATTTTTTAATATCCATTCTTTGGTTTAAAAATAACTACCGTGTTATTTTCAAGCTACAAAAAATTTTGGCGGTAAATGTTGTCCAAAAAAACCGAAAATTTGTATAGTTTTTGGGCTATAACTTCTGAAAGCGCATTGAGATCGGACAACTGAAAATATGTAAAACAAGAAAAAACAAAGGACTACCAACTATTTTTTTCTAAGATTTTTAATATTAGCGGGAAAGTTTTCAGAATTTTTTAAACTTTGGAAAAAATCGATTTTTTCAAAAAATAACTACATTTTTAATATTACAATCCAAAAATTTGTACCTTATCAGCAAAATCAAAACTTCGAGTTTGGTTTTTCTGTAACGTCATTCAATTCAGCTCACATTAAAACGAAGTTGGTTGCAATAGGACACTTAATGCGGCCACAGGACCAACAAATGTAAAGATACCTCGCTTATGCAAATATCTCGTAAACCTGACGTGCTGGGAGAAAACGGACAATTTATCTGAGTTCAGCGGCAAAAAATACTTAAGGAACGGTTGCTAACTTCTCTGGTCCAAAAGTTGGCCTTTTTTGTAAACTTGTGTAATTAATAATAAAATAAAATATTTTAAAATAAAATAATAATAATAGGTAATTAAATAAAAAAAATTAAAATAAAATAAAAAGATTAACTCTAATACGATCTCAGTTTGTTAAAAAATGTATTAGCTTGTTAAAATAATAACATAATTATAATAACAACAATAACAATAACATAATAATATAATAAAATAATAATAAATTGGAGAATTTTCAAAATACCGTCCAAAAAATTATTTTTTTCTTTATTCATGGACTACAACAAGTAAAACGCGTAGTGTTTTGCTCTAACAGCTTGAAAAAATTAATTAGCTGCTATTTTGGTAAAAAAAAACTTGAGAACATAATGAAGAATGATAACAAAATAGTGATTTTTACTGGATATACACACTTTTGGGGCCGATTTAGAGGATGTGGAAGTGTTCAGATTGTAAAACCTTGTTCAGAACAGATGTTTGTTATCTCAAAAGCTTTATTTTTTCCAAAGAATGTATGCCAAAAATTTTGATTTTTTAAAAGTTATACTCGAAAAAGTAAAAAAATACGATTTTTCAAAAAAGTTTTTTAAAAAAAACTCCCGGAAATCAAAATTTTTTTGAAAATCTTTGTAAGAAAAATTTATTCAGCGGACTGTCAGCTACAACTTTGCCGAAGACAGTTTGTAGCTAGCACCAAAACTGGATGAGCTGTATGCCTAAATCATGACACCTCTTTTTTGTTGTCACACCCAATTTCAAAAACTTTGAGGGTCCATAAAAAAAAGTGCTACCAATCTAGCCAAACGCTGAAATGGTTTTACTCAGTTCGGGTAGCACTATCGATTTCGCATAGTGTTGCATGGTAGTTTTTAAAAAAGTTGAAATTTGTTGCACTGTGTTATTTATTAGTTATATATTTAGTTGAACATTTTATTTATTTATTATTTTACTTAACGCAACTGTAACTCTAGTCGGTACTTTTGTTATGTTTTTTTCTTACAATCCGCAAAATCAACATCAATATCGAATTTTTGGGAGAAAGCACAATCACAGGTCACAAACACTTATTTTGTTATTTAATACATTCCTTTAATCTGTTAGATTAATTTATTTATTAGACAGAAAATCCAAAAGTGTTTTTGGCTTATCGGATATATTAGTTACCAATCGATGGTGATATTTATTTTGAAATTGAGGGTACAGATTATCCTTTAAACTTGATAGTTTCATGGTGCTTTTATTTTAATTTTAAAATTGTTGACATAATTCTGATACAACTCACGAACCATTATATATATTTTTGCTTATATAAAACTAGAGTAAGACAGCTCAATAAGCACTTTGATAAGAATACACTCAGAAATTTATTTTTCTATATTTTGTAAGATTTAAAAAAATTCCTGTATTTACAAAAATGTTTTCCGAAACTTAGTAAAGTTGCCCTAACAATTTTCAAATATTTAGGTTTTTCTGATTTTCAAAGCGAATTTGTGGATTTTTAGAGTGAGTGTTTTTTGATGTTTGAAAAAAAATAATATTAAAGGGCTAACAATTGCATTTTAAACTTAGTTTCACTTACTCATCTAACTCCAGCCAGATATTCCACTTCCCAACATTTAAGAGCATCTGCCAATCGCCATGCTCTCTGAGCGACCTTCCATAATTCCAGTCGTTTGTTGTTACATCGTTCTAAAGACGCTGCCACAAATGTTGCTGACGTTGCTGACTAGCCAACTTGGCTGACTTTGACTTCTTCTAGGGGTAGGGGAACGGGGTGCTCTTCTCCCACTTCTCCAACTCTGTTCTGATTGGAAAATCAAGTGTGTTTGTGTGTGTGCACAGCTAGAGCGTTGGGTGTGCTGAGCATGTTTGCCGCCTGTTTGCCAGCTTTTAATGGCCTGGACTGATGGCTGCTGCTGCTGCTGCAGCTCTGCTAATTGCGAATGCTTGACGCATGTTGCAGCCACTCAGCCCAGACACGGACCCGGACAGGGATGAAGCGGAGGGGGTAGTCAAGTCAAGTCTTTTGCTTAGACAGCTCAGCGAAGTGAGCGCTCTTCAGATTGGCGCGCTGCGTGATTTTTAATTAGTTTTCTTAGAAATTAAATTGTTAATTTGATCGACGCATTTTCTGCACTGCTTTGGGGGCTGCTAAGTGGCCTGTTGCTGTTTGACTTGAGTTGTTGTTGTAGTTGTTGTTTGGCTCTTTTGTCTGCTCATTAATGCCAATTCTGGCGCGCCAGAGTTGACGCCTGCCTTGTTGAGCCTTTGGTTCCCGTTTGCCCCCCAACCTGCAGGCATTGGTCATGGCCATCAGTCCAAGACAAGTTGCACTCGTGACTGACTGTGAATGTGTTGAACATAGTATATTTATGGCTGTTGTAGGTAGAATTGTTGGGAAGGTGAAGGGCATACAAAAAGAAAAGTTATCTTGAGTGAAAATTGTAGTAAAGTAGGAGAGCCTGAACTGTTAGAGACTTATTTTTCAAAAAGGGACTTATTTCTTTGATAAGTACTTAAGTCTCATTCTTTGAAGCCTTTAACCTTTAAGTTTTTATTGATCCATCCTCTTGCAAATTTCATAATTTTTTCACTTAAACTTGTCTAGTTGGACCCGCCCCTTCGCCCACCTTTGACACCTACCCAAAAACGTCTGGTCCCCCGCAGCACCAAAAAATGATAAATGATTGGCAAATTAATATCGAAATTCCGCCTGACTTCGTCGTCGCCGTCATCGTCAACATGAAACTAATAATTTCTGTGCCATAATTTGCATAGATATATCATTATTATTATGATTTTTTCTCTCTTTATTTTCCGTACACGCCTGGCATTTTCATCAATCAATTCGTTTGAAGCGGGACATGGACATGACATGAAAAATATGTTTGCCAGCCGAAGATGGAAAAATTATAATTTATATAAAAATAAATTTCAGAGCACACTGCAACGTGGCACTCGACATCAATCAAAAAATCTCATTGGACATTTCCAGACAGGCGACGGAGACGAGATTACGGTCTTGCCTTTGTCCAGTAGTAAAGTTGTTGTATTTTATAAATGACTCGATGATGATGTACTACCCCAGTCGGATGTTTGAAAAATGTGTAAAATTCTCGAACCATTCATAATAAGAAAAGTGTTCGCAGCGGAAGTAGCGGAAAAGTTTATTAGATTTGTTCCAGGCCAGGAAGTGAACCCCTCCTGGTCTCTTTCAACTTCAATTTGTTCGCTTCTCAAGCGAGATTAATGATTCTGAGCTGCATTCTATTAAATGCCACAGCTCTAATTAATGATGAAACATTTGGAACACAGTTTGATGATGAGGCACGCCCACTTGACGCACGATTTGAGCTGGGAAAAAAGCAAAAACCAGAATGACACAGTTGCTCACTGTCCCCCGGTCTAGAAGTGCGTGTGAGTGTCTTATGATTAATGAGCTTATTATGTACTTTAGCACTTTTCTACTGATGTGTGTAGGAAAGT
Source organism: Lordiphosa clarofinis (assembly GCA_018904275.1). Taxonomy (NCBI): domain Eukaryota; kingdom Metazoa; phylum Arthropoda; class Insecta; order Diptera; family Drosophilidae; genus Lordiphosa; species Lordiphosa clarofinis. The sequence goes on from JAEIGQ010000022.1 coordinate 61,501, forward strand.
AAAACTTCTTCGCTTTTGAAATGTAATTTTTTCTTTTGCCAAAAGTCTCATTATTCTTCATTGTTTCATTGACGTCGTGTGGCACCAAAAGATTAATTATGATCTCAGTAAAAGTGGTTAAGATTCGAAAAGGGTAGTACGGCCACCCCACCTATGATAGTAATGTAAGAAAGTTCATATCCGTAGAATGAAAATGTTTTGTGCAGATAACTTATCAAACTGACGTGACTTTACGTTTGTACGATAAAATGTTTTCGAACAATATGAAAATCTTAGATTTTAAAGAAGATTCTATTATTTTTGGGTAGCAATTAAGTAGCACTACAATTAGACAAAACAATGACTTCAATCGACCATAAGGAGTTAGGGATAAATGCAATAATATGTGCTGTCGTGACGTCACAATAAACGTAAGTGGGTTTCGCCAAGTGTTTAAAGTTTAAAGTTTTTCAAAAATTGTATCCGATTTTTTGTAACTAGCTAAAGTATCTGACGGGATGTTACCTCACGTTACGTTACTAAAATTTTTTCATTATATTTATGTTGTATTTTTTAATTTTAAGCAAAATTGTACAGTAATTTGCAATTAAATAGTTTCTTATAGTAAGTAGGAAAAAAGGCGGATCAGCAATAACACGGAATTGATAAAGCCATGTCAGTCTGTCCGTCGGAATGAATGCACTCCGAAATGGTAATAGATAGAGGTTTGACATGTATTGGACATATACTTCTTATACTTGCAGGCAGATCTTGCCCTGTAAATTGGAAAAAAAAAGTTATATCTCCCTCAGATAGATGTTTCGTACCTTCTACAGATAATTGGTAATCAAGATTATTTATCGATTTGCTGAAGAAATTATAGGAATCGGCTGAACTATACTCAAGTTAAGACCAAGAAAGTTCGTTGCCAAAGCCAAATGATTGTGTACGCCACGCACAGACTACGTTGGAGTGCGGTTTATTGGAGACGGCGTGTTGCCGTCAAGAATGAGTGTCACCGAAAGTTAGAGAGTTTAGTGTGTGTGTGTGTGGAGGTTAGAGATGTAAGATATAAAAAGGCAGAAGTATCAAGCATAGATAGTTGTTAGTGTTGTGTGAACCTGTTAGTTGAACTGGATCTGTGATTGGAGCTGGAGGATCTGGGACTGGAACTGCTCATAGGCTCATGTTCTTAGTCTTATCTAGGATTCTCTCAAATTCGTTGACATTCGGCGCGATGCAGTTTTTGGTACTCTATTGCGGGCATCTCTTTCAAGTCAAGTAAATTGCTCACTTGGTTAAAAGCGGTTGTTGTCCCCTCCAATCTTACGAGCAGCTCATTTCATTCTTGATTAAATATCATAATTTTCTGCATCTTGTTTGAAATATCTGATGTCCCCACATATGTGGGACCAACATCGGCCAATGTCCTAGATTTAACTCTGACCTTAGAGAATAGTACTCAGGTATCAGCATAAAGAGTCCTCTATAGAAACTCCTTCTCAGACCACAAGTATATCCAATTTGAGATCGAGTTCAACCACAGCCAAATCAGAAACGCCTATATTTAGGAACCCCTGGAACACCGATTGGGTAAACGGTAGAATCAAAACTACCTAAACCAGCGAGTATCTGCTCGGTAGGCGACTTTGAGATGTCCTGATTAACCTAACCCTAAACTTAACTAACTAAACTAACCTAAGGTTGGTAATATAATAACCTAAGTACATAATAACTATAACTAACTATTAGGGTTCACTTTTGTGTTCTGGTTCACTCTTGGGCTTAGATCAACTAACTAACTAACCTAACAAACTGAACTAATCTTACTTACTAACTATCCCAACCCTAACCTAACGCTAACCTTACCTAACCTAACCTAACCTAACTAAACCTTTCTAAAGTTCACTAATCCTAACTAACCTAACTGTGTTGATATAGACTTGATATAGACTGGAAATAATAAAGCTCAACTGCCAAGCTTCAATCCCATAGATTTAAGACTGACTGTGTGAGAAATTTTAGTTTAAGGGTATGTTTTTATTTGTTTATAACTATAATTATTATTTGTTTATAACAATCCTTAAACCTTACAAGTCTCCATCTTATTGAAAACACCAAAATTTAAGTTATGTTTAGGGCAATAAATTATATGTGCTTAGAAGCTATGTCATGGTGGTAAACACTGAGAAAAAATTTAAAATAGTTTTTAGCAACAATTACTTTATGTTATTAAATTATTTAAAAATGTATTAGGGTTGTCGAAAATTTATCAAAATATCAATATATCGATAATATTTTTTAAAACTGATATATTTATATCGCGATTTTTTTTTTGGACCAAATATCGATTATTTTTTGGGATATTTTATGATATTTGTGCGTTGGTAACTCTTTGATCTGGGTAGCGAGCGCAAGCGCATTTAAGAGACTGAAATGGATTCCACATAAAAAGGCACAGCCAAGTGTAATTTGTGCGGTAAAGTATTTAAAGCAAGCGTTTGCACGACCAAATGTCCCGTGTGTTGACTTTATACAAGCCCAAGAGTAGCAAAAAAGCGGGCAGAAGTTATACCTTAGGTTGCCACAAACATCATGGGAAATCCCTTAATATTCTGGAAATCGCATAAGGCGGCCATGACGGCACTATCCAGACTAGCCGTAAGGTATCTTATTACCCCAGTGCCTTCGGAGCGACTTGCTGTTTTTTTCCAAAAATTTTTTTTTTAGCTTAGATATTCAAAAATATTATCCCAAATGGATTTTAAAAAATGCGAAATACCATAGATTATATAGCTTTTTTTTGTCGACCAATGACTTCGGTAAAAAAAGCAATTTTCAAATTACTTCAAACTCATATTTTCTCAAGTTCTACCAAACCGATTTTGATGATGTAGGGCTTTATGGACGCAGAATTAACATGGCTATCATCCCTGCAATGCTGGTGCTGCGCTCATCTCTAAGTCTCTCTCTTTTTCTCTCTCTCTCTCACTCTTACTCTCTCTCTCTCTTTAAGATTGTGCGGTGTTAGTTGTACTAGGGTGGGAGGGGGTGGGGGAGGGTGATTTGCTTTTCTGCTCATAACTTGAGAACCGCTCATCCGATCCTTATCTTTTCTTCGTCAAATCGATACATTTTGCTAACTATCTCTAGAAGGTACAAGGTCTATCTTCAAAACTGTAGGAGATATAACGTTTTTTCCAAATTGCGGGGGCGGGAGGTGGCGTGGCAAAAATTTAAAATAAACTTGATCTTCCATCTTAGGAGATGGAACTAGAGACTTTAAAGAATCAGCAATTGAAGCTTAGTATGAAATACAAAAATTCCACAACGGTAAATAGTTGGAAACTAAGATATGACTTTGTCATGCCAACTCGTATTTAACATTGATAGGCAAGCAGGAATAAGTTTGTGATGCTCAGGGTACTAACAAATTTTCTTAATTTGGGAAACTGTGTAATATTTAATTGAAGGACGATAGAGCATTTATATTTTATGATAATGCAGTATAAATGCTCTATCGTCCTTCAATTAAATATTACACAGTTTCCCAAATTAAGAAAATTTGTTAGTACCCTGAGCTCTTTCTCCGCTTATTACATCTCATTCTATTGGTCTCTCTTGGATTCATTTGGCTTCTACTTTAACGCTGAGTTGATGAAATCCATGACACTTGCAATTCATTCTCCTTTACCCGCCCCCATCCCCTTTCCGGTTTCCACATTCTCGCTTCTTGTGTCGGTGCTTGGAAGTGGATTAAAATGTTGTTCAGCAGCTGAGCTGGCAATTTGCTGTGCCTTCAGCTAAGCAGCAGCAGCAGCAACAACAACAACAAACAACAAGCATCGCGTTGACAGCTGTCAACATGTCGTATGATTAATGTTGGCCAAATGCGGTTGCATTTTTGCGCGTTTCACGTTTTAAATGAAATGATAAATTGGCTGGGCAAACTCATTTTGCTGAAGCCTCTCGCCATGTTGGCCAATTTGCAGCTTAATCAACCAGACCAGGCCAAGAAAGTCCCTCAATTAAATTGCCTTTCACTGGGAATTGTAATGAAAAGGAAACACATTGCCGGCGTTGGAGGCAGTTGTTGGTGTGGCACGCCTTACTCGCACCTTATTTGACATGACCCGAGGTGCTGTTGCTGCCCCTTTGTGTCGGCCTGTCTGGAATGAAGTGCCATGTCCATATCCGTTTTGTTTCGCCTTTGATTGATTGAAACTGCAGTTGTGGCATTTTTGCAGAAAAGGCAAGGCGATGACAGGTGTGCAAAGTAGGCGATAAATGGAAAGAAGGAGCAATGTAAAAAGTGTGACTTGCTATTCAAAAAACTTTACGCGAAATTTTATTAATTTATTACGATGGTTCCAAATGAACAAAATAAAAGTCAGGGTACGTTCCTGTTTTTATCTATTTACCATTTCGTTCTTTCTTTCCTTAAACTACCTTATCGAATGGTTACTAAAATTGATATTTCCATCATCCGCTCCCCGTCTTCATAAGAGCGCACACAAAACATTCCTTAGAGTTAATCTTCGTGCATTTTCAACAACTTCATTTTGTGGTTTTGTCGCCATTCCGAATGGCATTTGTTGTGAACACCCCTCCCGCCGTCCCTTCAACCCAAAAGTCGAGTTATGCATGTACTTCAACTTTGCATACTCTCGGCTTGTGGCTAAAAGGGCAATAAAAACTATTTACAGTTCAATTTGCTATAATATTTGCAGCTCAAAACCGCAAACGACAAATATGTATGAACCACCAACCCAACCAAACAACCGCAGACAGACCCGCACCCTGCCCCTGCCCATTGACAATAGAACGTACGCAAATAGCTTGAACTTTTTAGAATGCGTTGGCGCATTCGAAAAGGAATCAAAGTTTACACACACACACACACAGTCGGGGTATCTGAAAATCTACAGACAATAATCCAGTGTACTAGCATGGCAGCAAAAAAAGGGTTATTTCCATTCCGGCCACTCGACACTTTCCAGAGTAACAACTGGCAAAGTTATGCAACCAATTTACATACAAAAACAACTCAATAAACGTGCGAAATGCTAACGATTTGTAAAAGTTGAATCCTTCTCCCACCCAGCTACTGCCCAGGCAATTTAGCAAAGTATTTCCTACTGGCTTGTTGGAAAAGTTGCCCACTTTTTGCTACACTTACACGAGACGAGGGCTCTGTCGTAAACTGTGGGCTTATTTTCATGGCCCAGCCAGAAAGCGGAAATTGTGCATGAAAGCTACCCGCCCGCAACACCCCGCCACCTTCTCTCCTCGCCACCAACCACATGGCAAACGAGAACCTAACTCGATTATTATAATATGCAACTATATAATCCAATGAGAAAGTTTACTAATAAGCTTTTAGTTGAGTGCCGGCACTTGCCGGTTTCTGCAGGATTTGTGGATGAAGTGTTGGAGTGAGAGGAGATTGGCTTTGGGGATATTCATAGTACATTCATTAGTATATTCTGGTTTAGTTTATCAAACACTTTTAAAAAACATGGAATTTTTAATTTCAAAATTTTAGCGAATGATTTTTTGAGTCCTGTATTGAAGCAAGGCGTAAGTCTTAAAAATTTCGCAAATGATGGTTCAAAACCATTATAGATCTTTAGGTTCGGTACACCGACCGTTTTCTCAAAATAAAGAATTTATTTTATATTTTTAACTCCCAATTTTTCCTAATATTCCTAAGGTTTTACATCAAGTTTGTTTCAAATTTTTGCCACGTCCAAAAATTATTATTATTAAAATTATTTTCATTCAGGCGAACATAAATAAGGGCGAATATAGATATTTGTGCATTAGGATGGACGAAGAAAAAAAAGTTAACTGATACCATCTTAAACGATTACTTTTAGGGTGTACATAATAAATTTAAAAATCAAAAAAATTTAGATCATGTTTTAACCTCTGCGAAAAGCTTTCAAAGTTTCCACAAATATTGCGCGTACGATTCGTTCACGTATTAAAAATTTTGTCGACGAATTTTCCGTATCATTTTAAAAGTTGTCAAATTTGAATTTAATTGAGCAACAAAAAAAATTAAATAACGACCTTATTTTGTCAAAGCGAGACCGTTTTAAAACAAAGAGATGCGATTTACCCACGCTCTTATATGGCACTTACTGTTAAAGACTGTCATAAAGTGCGACTAGTATAGCTCGCAAGTTGGAGTCAGCATGGTTCACGAGCGGGGTTTCAACAAGGGCCATGTCCGCATGAACGCACTGTCCTTCTTGTCAGATACTACAGACATAGCAGTGGAAACCATTTTGAGTGTCCATTTGAGCTACCATGGGGAATTCGATAAACTCAAGAAACCGATCCGTGGACACAGTTTTAACAATAAGTGTTAGATATTATCACTTCTGTTAAACTCAACAAACTGGCTCCTCTACAATGTAAGATTAAGCGCAACCATGAGATTTATGCATTATTTTTCGATCCTGAAGAAGTCTATTTATACGCAGCACAGTAAAAATAGACTATTCGAAGGAACAGCTGCAACCGTGATGCGCAGCACTTCAGTTCAGTGTGGAACCTGACTTCAACGATATCCTGATAGCCTCTTAATGTTGGCTTAAACTTGCTTTCATCTAGAAGTGAACAGCGCAAAATAGTAGAAATTTTGACGTAATGTACGATTTTTACTAAATATTAAGTGAACATTATTTACCTTCATATTGTGTGGGTTATATAAAAAATATTTTTTTAATGGTCATGGTACCTTTTTGTCAAATGTTAGGACTTCAAACCAAGTCTACGACAACTACTTAAAAATTAAACATGTTGACAAGGGCAACAGTACTTATGAGTGATAAGCTTTGAGTCCAAGTCGCAGACCCTAAAACTAATTTTTTCTTAAAATTTTTTTTGCTATGCCTTTTTTACACAAAAATGCATCGATTAAGGGGGTATTAGTATGGTCTTACAATTTTTCAAATATAAAATGTCCGACCTAAGGAACACATCCCATTCAAGCTGCAAAAGCTTTTGGCGAATCATCAAACTTTCGTTTTGTAAGAACATGAGGAACCCAAATGTTAAGCTTCGGAATTAATCCTAAATGTTTCATGTGCTGGTGAACGGCCGCTTTAGACAAATTTAATCTAACAGCAATCTCTCGAGTTGTTATTCGACGATTTCCATCGACCAACTACTTTATTTCATTCACATCGGCATCAAGAAGCCTTCCAGGACGTGGTACATCCTCAAGATCGAAATTGACGGAACTAATCTTTGCAAACCAATTTTGGCATTGTCGTTCGATCAACACATCTTCTTCTTACAGATCACATAATTTTTGCCTTGATTGAATTGCATTTTTACTCTTTCGATTCGAAACCTCGCATTCCAAGAAATTTAAGAAAGTTTTTTACAAAAATGCCTTACTAGATCAGCTGTTCATATATAGGACGGTAAAGCGGTTAAGTGTGAAGTTGGCTGCAAAAAAATTCAATACGATCAGCTGTTGCCCTCAAGCGAAATTACTTGGTGATTGACCCTTTACTTAAGTGTTCTCAGCACATAGACAAATAATATTGCTCACATATAATATTTCAGGAGTTGAAACTCTGCAGACGACTCTGCTTTCATTGCCGATTGCTGCTCAAAAAATCCAAAACAAATATTTTCATTATCAAAGTCATTGGGAGACTTAAATTATTCAGTACCTACGCATCTTTTGACATCGAAAAATTTTGATCAATTTAAAGCCGATTATACACAAAGCAAAATAGATCCAATTCATTTTGATACTCACCTGATCAAAATAAACTTTTCATAAATATTTTCATTTCATTTTGACAAGAAAATGATATCTTTCTTATCCAAAATAATATCAGTGACTAAAATTGAAAATAAATTGTTTCAAAATAAAATATCGATTTATTTATCAATTATATTTATATCAGACTTAAATTGATACGCAAAACAAAAAATTTTTTAGTGCTGTTGTCTCGAAAACAAGAGAAGCGGTATCAGCGATAAGATAATCTTAAGCCAAGATTTTATATTCAATTGAAATCTGAATCTAACAACTTTAAGATGAAACAGTATCATTTGGTAATATTAAATTTGAAATACAAAAATAAATTATATTCAATATTTTGTATTTTTAGGTAAGGCAGGGAGTGGGGGTGTGGTGTTTTTGTTATTAACATAAATTTTTCTTATGTTTGGAAAACTTATAAAAATGTTCATTTCTAACCCGCCACTCTACTAGGGGACTTGAACTCAGAACCTCCTCACGTGAATGAACACACTGCATGGCATCTTAGCTCGCTGCGCCATCTGCCGTTACTTTTTGGGCGCCACCAGTTGCAGTATAAGATCTGTGAGACCTGAGAAAATTGATTCGTTGTATTTTTTTCAAAATAGATCTGTTTAGATCATGCAATATTTAAACTGAAGCTTTTCACAAAAAAATTCGAAAGTTTGATGATAAAACCTGTTTTTTTTTTAGATTTCAAAGCTCATTTCAAGGTTTTTCAAACTTGAGATTTTAGATTGACTTTTTTTGCAGTGTATGCTATTCTGTATATATATGATAGAATCTAAACATGTTATAGTGCCGATTTCTTATCTTCTATATGGAGCAGAGTAAATTGCAAGCTTATCTGATACATAGGAGCTACCTGGAAGAATAAAAATCAGCCCATAAAGCTCTACTTCTAGTTTCTCGTTTCTACGTTATCTTAGTGGCAAAGTCTATTTCGTACTCAGTCCAAATTATTGTATACTCAAAGTAAGAACGCGATTTCTAGAATTTGTAGACTTACATTTTTAACCCTTTTTTTAAAAATTAAAAAAATAATAATAATTATAATTAAACTATTGCAAGAATCATTGATCTCATTTGAATAATTTTGAATTATTGAATGATTTACTTTAAGTACAAAAATTATACGAACGAAACGGTTCGTGAACTTACTAATTGTCACTAATCACACAAACACACACGACTTTCACTACTCTCCGGTTGGTGGCATGAAAAATGACTCCAATGTCGAGTTGTCCACCAAAAAACAACGCCAACGCCAGTCAGTTAAGCGAGCTAACGGTATTTAATGACACATAAAGTCGTCAATCACTCAGCAAAATCTCGACATGTCGCCCCTACCCCAACTCCAACCAAGTAAGCCAACCCATAGCCCAGGCCAGAGTGGAGTCTCACTTCTCCCGTCGAAGAACCGACCCAAAGCGGAGAGACAACAAGAAAACGAAAACGCTCCCGGTAGCTACACAATTTGACAGCTGCCTGACAGTTGAAATTAATTGATTTATGTGGCATATAAGCTGCAGTTTAGCTTAGGGAGTGGCGGCGCTTTCCCCAAAAAAAAAAGAAAACTGATACCGAAACGCACTTTCAATTAACCAAATGACCGAACAATCTCTGTTTACCATCTTGTCACATGTTAGTTCAAGTGGGAAGTTTAAGCCTCCTCCAGACACCTGCGAGCGCCGATCCTTGTCTTAGTGCCGTTTTATGGACAGTGTAATAACTCTGTCGATATATTTAATTAGATGATGAATTGCCTCTGGCCGTGGGGGTAAATTCTCGAGTGTGCCTACGCTTATAAATCAACCAGCTGTCATAGTCAATTGACCCGACCAGGGACGACGCTGTCGCGCCACTTGACTGATGATGTCTTTTGGCTCATCGAAATCATCTTCAATGTACGATCGATCGATCGTGTCAGGGACAACAACGTGGCATTTCACTCGCCGCTACTTGAAAATGCGTCAAAACTAACAAGATTGATCGAATGGTATGCCAAATGATCGTTGATCGCCGCGACGACTCAGCTTTGAGATATTGGAAAATATCCAAAAATGAAAACCACATGGCGATATGGATATTAGTGTGTGATGGATGAGATGTTAATGAGAGTATCGCACTGACCGCTAATAAACGTCATCAAATGTACAAAAATCATTAATTATGATTCATAAGCCATAGGAAAGGTCACTTTTGATTTCCAAGATCTTTTCAAAGAGTTGAACTTGATTAGGACTAAATGTATCATGTATCTGTCCAAAGTTTCTTTCATTTCATCAGGTTCTGAAAATTCTTACTCCCCATCAAAGAAAACAACATAATTGAAATTTTTCCCGCCACATCTAACATTCCCATGAATCATTCCTACCCACCGCATTCCCCACTTGGTCGATCTTCATGCAACATTTTAATTATGGTTTTTAATTTCACGCCCCATGTGTTTTACTGTCAGGTGATTTCCACGGAAATATATTGTACAACAAACAACCGACTTTTGGGAATAGAGCCAGAAAAACATTCCTTCTGTTGTCTATTTCAAAAATGAAATTAAGTGTTAATCTCATTTGATTTGTCATTCTCACATGACGTGATTTCTTGGCCTTCCTTTTTTCAATGAAAGTTCTCTGGCGTTGTGATGTATGGCAAACAAATGTTTTCCTGACACATTTATTTGTTTAATGAGACGTTGAATAATTAGTTGAATATAACACGAAAAGAAAAGCGAAATGACTGAAATAGTTGCATACACACTCGAGTGTGCGCACCCATAAAGGAACACACACACACACATCAGTTGGCACAACAATTTATAAATTATGATTGACGACTTTGTGCAGAATTGTGTGACCCGTAATACCCCACATCGTAGTTAGGCCTCATCCTTGCGCCCCCGTTCTCTCCCCCGCCAAACGAGACTCGTCGGACATTTTTCTGTATTTTGCTTTTGCTCTGGCCTCGGTCATTATGGCTGACAGCGCGCCTTCAAAATGATGAGTTTAGATTGATGGCCGCACATCAGTCAACGAGAAGGCAGTGATGAAAACAAAAAAATCATAAAGAAATTTATGTTGCGGTTATGAGAAAGTTGGTATACACTTACTGCTTGGTAAAAAATAAAAAATAGTAGTAGTAGTAGGTTTTATTATTTTCTTATTATTTCGTTACAAAATTGTATTATATCTCAAATATTAAGCGTTGTAAGGCATGGTTTTAAAGAACCGTCAGCCTATCTTTTGACTTTGCACCCCACGTTGAACCGTCTGGTACTACACCGGGCTGCCAAGCTCGTCGCGAGATACCCGATCGTTCCCATTGAGTTCCGAGAGTGCACAGCCGTTCCGTTACAATGGATCTTTTTAAATATTACGCTACAAGATTTTAAAAGCTATCATGTATATACCTATGGAAATTCAATTATTAACCACATTCTGTACTTCATTGCATATTGCATGTAAGAAATAGTATTTCTATAACTAAAATCATGTTTCTTCAAGAGTTTTCAATTTTGTTAGACGCTTTGGAGATGAGGGTAGATTAAACCCAAGAAATAACAACAGAAAAGGTAAGACCAAGGTGCTTGTAACAAGGAAAAAAAAGAATTTTAGTAAAAGCAGATATCTAGATAAAGAATACTCTATACCATGAAGCTGACTAAAACAAGGCGTTAAGAAAAGTTAAGAGAAAGCAAAGATTTATTTATATTATAGATGACGCATGTGAAACAAAAAACAAGTCTTTTTGGGAGTTGACATTGGATGCAAATTTTTGCATTACGCTGCCTTTACGAAGATGCGTATACTGAAACTTTGCTATACGTTTTCTAAATTAGCTATTCTGCTAAGAGCAACTTCAAACTAAGTCAATTTGCTTGAAGTTGAAACCTTCCATTTTTTACTTAAACGCAAATAACTTCTTAATTCATGATCGGATTTCAATGAGTTATATGGCGTTGAATTTTTAATAGATAAATCTTTAGTGGCCAGAAATAAAATAAATTTTAAACAATTTTTTTCGTGGTTAAAATCTAGCTTTTTTTGAAGAAGTAATAGATTTAATGCAAAGTGGCCGATAAAAGCCTTTATAACGCCGAAGTCCAGCACCGGATTAAGAAGTGGTGTATGAATGAATGTTAGGGCGTTCAATTACCTTCCAAGTAAGCATTACCTGTTCATAATGAAAGAACCGGTACCAAAGATATACGCATTTTTCTAAAGGTACTTATTTTACAAATCGAAAAACTAGCTTTTCCGCGATTTCTCGAAAACGGCCCCATAAAAAAATTTGCGGATTGGATTTTTGGACTCAGCGGAAGGACTTACATAAGGAATTGCTACCAAATGTTCGGGATCGCGAAATTTTTATTATTTTGTAAACTAGTGTTGTATGAAATATTGTTACGAAGTTGATTGTCGTTCCTTAGATATAGAAATTATACATACAACAAGCCCCGAAGCTCTTTGCTTCATCTTTTGGAAAAAAGATTCAAGTAAATCATTTTTAAAATTTGTTCAGGCTCCAAACACATTAAACTTGTATGTTTCTACAGTAAAAATTCTACTGTAGACTCAACGGAGATCATCCTCCAAACAGATCAAGCTTAATTGGTTCATTGGATCAAGAGAAGTCAGAAAATGAGTCGAACTAAAACATCTTCGGTAAAACATCTGAAGCGAAAGCCTTTAAGAACGAGAAGGCCAGGATAACTTCACCTGTGCCGAAGTTTTTATACTCTTGCAAATGTTGTGATATATAACATAGCCTAATATGGCGTCCTTACTGAAGCACATTTTAAAAAAAGTTATCGTCATCTCTGAAAATGCAGATTCCTGTCCTCATTGTGTTGCTTCTGCATTTGCATTTAAGCAATTTACAAAATGGCTGGCAACATAGATACAAAATGAAGCAGAGATATTAAATTTCAATATATTTCGCTGCGAAAAACCTAAACTCTAATGTTGGTATGGGTTATAAGCTCATCTATGTCAAATTTATTTGTTATTTGTTATTTATTATTAAACATCTTCCTAATGCTAAAGTAAACATTGTTACTTAAAATACTAGCATTAGTCACAAAAACACAAAAATTTTATCGCAGACGTTGTTGGACCTAACTCAAATTCAAATTCCTTTCTGTAAATGTTAGAATTATTTCGGTGATCGTGCAAACCACTGATTTGTTCAGACTAGAAGGATTGTGGTCTCTTGTGTCCAAATGCAACTACATTAGAAATTTCTAATTTCTGCAGTTCATGGTATTATCATTTTTAGTATTGTTAAATTACACAGCCCAACAGTGATTTTGGTGCAGGTCTATTTTTAACAGATTATGTTAATATAGACTTCACTGAACAGAACTGTATCATTGGTTTTGTTCAATCAGCTCTTGTTTCCAAGATATCGCGGAAAAATAAAAAATTCGACTTTTTGGCACTCTAGGATTTATGGAGGCCACTCTAGGCATAATTATCTGAATTTATGAACTAATTGCGATAAAGTACATATCAATGCAAATTTTTAAAATCATAGCCGCTATATTAGTAGAGCGGAAAGTGTCTAAATTGGCCTCTAAAGACAGGCATTTTTCGATTTATAGCATTTTTAGCATTTTTTATAGCTCGTTAAAGCTAGCGCAGTTATTGAATTAATATTTTCGCCATCTGAGCCTATAGACAAACCTATGATCTAATTTTGTGATTTTTATGGCGATTAAATCAATTTATTTGGCAAAGTTATAGCCTCTTAAACACAAAATTACATATTTAATTTTATGGGAGGAAAACTAGATTTGTAACGCAAATTTTTATAGGAACTGTGAAAAGGCTACTTGTTTCCAAATATAATTTATCATCTACATGTAAACATATAACAATTTATGCCGAACCAAGTAGCCCCTTTACAGTTCCTATACAGATTTAAAATAACAATCTAGCTTTCCTCCCATAAATTTAAATATTTATTTTCGTCTTAAACACGCCATATCTTTGCCAAATAAACGTATTTAAATGCCATAAAAATCACAAAATTAGATCATATGTTTGGCTATATGTTCAGATGGCGAATGTATTAATCCAATTACCGCGCTTCCTTAAACGGGATGATTTATTTTGATAAAAATGCTATAAATCGAAAAATTTCTCTCTTTAAAGGCCAAATTAGACACTTTCCGCTGGACTTATGTGGTCCCTATGATTTTTTTAATTTGCAATGATATGTCCTTTATCGTAAATAGCTCATAAACTCAGACATTTATGCCTATGTGGCCTCCATAAATCCTAGAGTGCCAAAAATGCAAGATTTTCGTTTTTCCGCTATATCTTGGAAACAAGAGCTGATGGAACGAAACCGAAACCAGTTTTGGAATCAGTAAACATAAACTTATCATATTTTTAAATCAGCAGGGCTGCACCTCACAAAGATGGTCATTTTGTTGGCCTGTGTTATTAAGAAGAATATATTAACTTAAATTAAGGCAAAATTCTAATTTTTGCAACTTTGCGCGTGCTTAGCAGTGATGACCATTTCGTCAACTAGCCAAAAAATGATCTATTATCTAGTGTTAACTATCGTAAATCGAATGACTACGGAGAAATGCTACTACATTTTCTCAAATTTCACTTTTGTGCCATCTCAAGTGGCCATACAAAATTGTATGGCTCCCAGGTGCTTTAAAATCGGAAATATGTGCTTGAGACGAAATCGTAGACAAACGGAGCAAAAAATTTTAAATAACTTGACTCCATTTTGTAAGAGAAAATAGTATGTACGGCTGCCTTCACAATGTTCGACAATGAGAAATGATATTCTAGGAGGCATTCTATCAGAAAATTATTAAAATAAATTTATATGCTTTTCATTTAATGTAACAAAATAATAACAAGTGAGAAAGTCGGTCAAGGCCGATTATAACATACTGGAGTATGAGCTGAATCCAGTGCTGCTGCTATGTCTCTCTCAATCTCTATCTCTGTCTCTCTCTCTCTCTCTAAGATTGTGCGGTGTTGGTTGTGAAAGGGTGGGAGGGGGGTGGCAGGGGGAGCTTGGTTCACTTTTTTGCTCATAACTTGAGAATTCATTTCTTCAGCAATTCGATACGTTTCGACAATCAAGGTACAAACCATCTATCTACAAAAATGTGGAAGATATGACTTTTTTCAAAATTGCGGGGGCGGGAGGGGGCGTGGAAAAAAATAAAAATAAACGTGATCTGCCTGCAAGTATAAGAAGCATTTGTCCCATACATGTCAAACCTCTATCTCTTACCATCTCTGAGATCTTTTTGTTCATACGGACGGACGGACAGACAGACAGACGGACAGACAGACAGACGGACAGACGGACATGGCTATTTCGACTCGGCTGTTGATGCTGATCAAGAATATATATACTTTATAGGGTCGGAAATGATTCCTTCTCCCCGTTACATACTTTTGCACAAACTTAATATACTCTATGTACCTTCGGTACAGAGTATAAAAATTAATTTTTTTAACGGAAAGTCCCACAGCTTTTACCCATGATTTAGCCATGGTTGCAGATTTAAACTTAAACTTATATTTCTTAAGTTAAAAAGCTGATCAAATTTAACCGAAAAGTTCCCTGATTTGGTCTATTTTAGAAACAAATTTAATCAAATTATAGGCTAAGCTCCAGCTCAACGTTATTTGTTTGATTGGATTGTAAGCAGGGAATCAAACCGGAACCGGAACCGTATACCGAAAAGAACCGATTGAAACTCAGAAACGGTACCGGAACCGGAACCGATATTCCTAATTTTTTGTATACCGGTATCCGAGAACCGATATTTTTAGAACCGAAAAGACCGAAAAGAACCTAAACGTTGTACCGATACGGTTTCGGTTAGATTTGGCGGATTTTTACTCAATTTGGCTGAATTGTTATATCAAATAAAAAAGATTCTGGCTTGGCAAAACTTTTGGTCAGAGAAATACAAAATCGCGAGACCAGTCCCTTTGAAAATAATGCATTCCTATGTGGTATTTTCTTAGACCCTTGTTATAATGTTAGGCTAACCTCTGAACAGAAAAAAAGTACATGTGTAACTGATTCGATTGATATGTATATTTTCAAGAATTTAATCCACTTCTGTTTAATTGAAACTAAATGAGGAAAGCAGCTCTGACCCAACTAATTTGTCTGAAAGTGGAGATGAAGTCGGGTTATATATGAATTTCTAAGAAAAGAATCAGGACAATACAAATAGTTTAGTATTTTCACAAGACAGTTTAACGTATGATGCCTGATCAAGGTTTTCCTGAGCTTAAAACGTTTACAAAATAAAGATAATGTACTTAAATGGTGGTCAGAAAATTCGACAATGGAACTGTATTAACTATCAAAAGTTATTCTTGCTGCGTAGAACATTTATTTTCCGGTTTATTATAACTCCGCTAGAAATCAGATGGACGGAAATACATTGACCGCTATTATGCTTCTAAGAAATAATCATTAATTTACCTTCTTTGTAACTAATTTTAAAGAAGTTTAAAGTAAATTGATAATTTATGTGTACATACATGTGTACTGTTGCTTACCCACTTTGATAAAACTTAAGTTTTAAAATTTCTGTTAGTTTTACCGGTACGTACCGGTACGATACCGAAATAAAAGGGTACCGGAACCGGAACCGAATACCGAAACAGTAGCAGAACCAAAACAGAACCGTTTACCGAAACGTTAGTTTCGGTACGTACCGGAACCGGAACCAGAACCGAAAATCGTTTCGGTTTGATTCCCTGATTGTAAGTAGATTATTTTCAAACTTTTCGTGCGATGAAAAAAAATTGGGATAAGTTGTTTTCAGTTGTAAACAAACGCAACTTTTTCGGACCTAGTGCCAGCTAAACTCACTAAATTTTTAAAACGATTTTTCAAAATTTTTCAGAATTCTTGATCTGCCTGCAAGTATAAGAAGTTTATGTCCCATTCATGTAAAACCTCTATATCTTATCATCTCTGAGATCTTTTCGTTCATACGGACGGACAGACGAACAGACAGCTATTGATGCTGCTGAAGAATATAGAAATATATTTTTTTTGGGTAGCAAATGATTCCTTCTCGCTGTTACATTGTTTTGCACAAAGTTAATATACATTTTCCTACCCTTAAAGGGTAAATCAAAATTGTCCTGATGTTTGTAACGCACAGAAGGAAGCATCTCCGACCATATTAAGTATACAAATTCTTGATTAGCATGACGAGCTGAGTTGATATAGCCATGTCCGTCTGTCCGTCCGTCCGTTTGTCTGTCCGTCTGTTTCTATGCTATCTCCTCCGTCAGTTTTAAAGCTTTCTTAACCAAACTTTGCACGAAGTCTTTTGGTACAAATACGCTGCACATTTGTCGGCCATAGAAACGATCGGTTGAAAAACTAGTTTTTGTACGAAAATCTTTTTTGTTTGCAATGCTAACTCATCCAAACTTGTTACTGGTCAATATTATATGCTACCACATAATTCTGCAAAGATTAATTCAAATCGGATGACTATAGCATCTAGCTGCCAAAGGAACGAAAGGACGAAAAAGTAGTTCTAGTGAAAAAAACTTTTTTTTTTAACACTTTACACATTCCAGTTATATTTATTATCTGATGTATCAAAATTTTGTAGAGTTTGATCAAAATTGGATGAATATATTGTTTAGTTGGCAGGCATATAACATGCTCCAAGGGTATATAAACTTCGGTCGAGCCGAAGTTATTTTTATACCCTTTGCTTTGTCCGTCCGTCTGTCTGTCTGTCTGTTTCTACGCAAACTAGTCTCTCAGTTTTAAAGCTATCGAGCTGAAACTTTGCACAGAGTCTTCTTTTTACTGCACACTGCTAATATGTCGGAACCGACTGGATCGGATGACTATATCTTATTGCTGCCATAGGAACTATCGGTCGAAAAGTGGGTTTTATTTAGAAAAATTTATTGCTTTATTTTTTTTTTTTTTTTGGTTTTTTGTAACCAAGAGACCCGATTGATTGTTTTAATGCTGGCGATCTCAGGGATGCAAACCGGTTTCGAACCGAACCACTTTTGAACCGAACCAAACCGCTTGTTTAGCTCGTGAACCGAACCGTAAACCGAACCGGTGTGTTTTCAAAAATGCTGAACCGAACCGAATACCGAAAAATAAAATGGTTCGGTTCGGTTCACTTCAGCTATCTATTGCGTTACTGGCGAATAGTAAGCAAAATCAGCAATTAGTTATAAAATCTTGCGAAAATACTTGGAAAAGCAGAGTTGTTGAAAAAAAGCTAAGAACATCAACCTTATTAATTTTGCTAAGAACCCAAAATTGTAATAAGCCAAGTCTTGATTGTATTATCCGTTGGGGGCCAACCTACTTAAAATGCAAACGTTAACTTTTTATCTTTAATTGAGATTGGTTTGATATAGAAAATGAGTATGAGTATTTCTATGGCTGGCTGGCCTGCAAAGTCATGTTGAAAAAAAGGAGGACGACATAGCTCAGTAATTTTCAACTCTTTGAAAAAAAATAGCTCCGCCTGATTTTGAATTCGATTTCGAAGATTCCAGGAATCAAACTTGCTATCAGAAGAAGGAAAAAAGGTAGCTTAATCTCATTTAATGTTAATATACAACAAAAATCAAAACGCCAATGAAAACATAACGGATAATTTTTTGAACTCGATAAGTAAAGTCGAGTTCTAAGTGTTTGCCAAACAACTCAATAATAGGGATTCAATTCCATGAAAAAGTAAAATATCGATTGTTAGCGTTTACCTAAAGCTTATTAAATGTTGGAATATTAATCAGGAAAATCAACTTGAGCATAGCTCGAATAGTTTTAGCTGACAAGTGTCAGTAGAATGAACATTTTCCACATTGGAGTTTGTTTTGTGAGACGCTCTTAAGTCTTAATATCGATGAAAATATACTTGGAGGTATATTATTATTAAGGGCCGATTTCACATCTTCTACATAGAGCTATTTGTCACATAAACTAACAAATAACAGTGTTAAATCGATGATCGGCCCTAAGTATTAACTAAAATTCCATCACATTGAAGTTAATTTAAGTTTTTTAAAAACTATATTATTCCTTGTTGTTTTGAAAATCTCAAATCTCATAAGTATAATAAAACTATTCAAATGGAAATGTCTTCATGAAATCAACCAGTTTTAAGGATCTATCAAAAAAACTTAGAATTTATTAAAAATGAAATGTTTATTGTATAATAGTGTGTGTTCCTCATATCGACGTCAATTTCCGAATGAACATATGGATTTCGAGTTAAAATTGTTTAAGTTTATATGTGAAGTGCCAAATATGTCAGAGATTACTTGATCAGGTCAAAAGAAAATTGTAATTATTTGACGATTTTGATCCGCTTGGCTTTCAGTAGTCGATGTCAAACCGTCAAAGTTTCTAAATAATATCAAGTGACCAAAGATCTTTTCGTCACTTGATATGTAAAGTTTTAGGATTTCAAAACGAAATGAGAACGTTCATACGGAAATTTCCGTCGAACTTTCTGTACAAACCCGATTAACTGAAAACATAAGTCTTTGTTAATGAATAATCCGAATACCTCTATTAAAAATACACTTCTTTAGTTTATTAAATGAATAAAGAGCGAACCGAACCGAACCGAACCGAACCATAACCGCGGTTCAATAAGCGCCAAAAACCACGTAATGAACCGAACCGGCGGTTCAAACACTATGTGAACCACTGAACCGAACCAGTCCCTATTTCCAAGTGGTTTGCATCCCTGGGCGATCTTAAACTCTGATATATTAAAACATTTGCAAGGGTATAAAAACTTCGGCAAAGACGAAGTTAGCTTGGCCTTCTTGTTTTAACTGTTCTTGGTAATTGAATTTAAACAACTAAACCGATTTGAAAACAATGTTTTACGCAACTATTGGCAGCTTAATTAGCTTTCGATTCACAGCTTGCTTGACTCTATCTGACAATTATGAAGTGAGATATGGCTCAAAATGTAAGATCATCTATTGAAGAAATTAAATAATTAATATATCGAAAACGGAACCATGAAAAAATTATTAAAGTCGATTTTTGAGATCACAATTCCAAACTACGCCAAAAAAAAGTCTTTTTGGCTGAAAACTAGTGTTATCAATACTTCTATTGACGATGTATTAGAACAAAGTTTAGTCGTTCAGCTAATTTGCATCGTTTCAGTTAATGATCATTGAGACATACGCTAAGGTATTAGTCGGTCATAACACTTAATCCTTTCGAAATAATTCTTGCATGGTTAACTACCTTCATGATATTTCAAGGCTCTCTACAAATTTTGAATGTGAACAAAATTACTCAAGCGCTGTCTAATTTTTAGATGTATTTTCCTACACGTGGATTAGAATGAGCACTAACAATATTTCTTTTAAATATATACATACATGAAATGCTTTCAGGGATTTTAAAAGGCTACAGTATATAACACGCATATAACGTATCGGTATAAACGCTGATTATAGACATAAAAGACATATTAATAGGTAAAAGAGTAAACAACAAGTTTTTTTCATTTTCCCTACATAATTCATTTAAAAAAAAACATGGATATTAAAAGTATTTCACTCCTTCTTAGAATCAAATGCCATTGCAATTCGCCAATACCCTCTTCTTTATTCCATTTCCACAGAGTATTCCAGTCAAATAAGCAGATTCTTTCATGAGCGCC
Source organism: Lordiphosa clarofinis (assembly GCA_018904275.1). Classification (NCBI taxonomy): domain Eukaryota; kingdom Metazoa; phylum Arthropoda; class Insecta; order Diptera; family Drosophilidae; genus Lordiphosa; species Lordiphosa clarofinis. Next base: position 81,966 of record JAEIGQ010000022.1, read on the forward strand.
TCTTCTGTCTGTTGACATGTCACTAATTTCCAGATCTCTAAGCTCTTTTTGTTCATACAAATTTTGATTTTTGCCATGGGCTGCCTGTTTCTAGTCTAGACGATGATTGATGTGTTTTTTGGGGCGTATGAAAAACCCTTTTTGCTGCGGCGGTTTCTCAAAACATATTTCATGTGATGAATGTCATTTTGGGCAGAAAAATATTAATCATTCATTGGGGAACGGGTTCTGCAGCTTGGGTTTCAGCCGAACCGTGTGATAAATTAAGTTCGAAATGATTGAGAAATGTCTGTCGAGTAATTAGTTGAAGGAAAATGCAAGAGAGCGAAATTAAATATGATAAAAGACCCACACAGTCTGTTGGCATAATTAAGTATGACATGCAAAAGTATGAATTATCACTGAAATGTCAAAATGTCACAGCAGCTGGCTGGAGATGCAGAGCTGGAGATGGAGCTGGAGCCGGCGGAAGGCATAAATAAGAGACAAGAGCAAACGAACGCCGCGTGTGGGATTAACTGACTTGAAAATTTATGATATGAAAAATTACTTTTGCTCAACAGGGAGAGAGCGAGACAGGGCGAGTGACAGAGCGAGGGGAAGACTCACATTGCTTTAGTGATAATTTTGTATACGATTTTCTTAGTCGAACAAATTTTCTAAAGTCTGTGCTGAAAAATTAATGTGCACAACTGTCATTGCAATGACAGGGCGTGAGGCTGTTTGCTGTTGTGAAAGCTTATGATAAATGATTTCGAAATGTGACAAAATGCTTACGAGTGGGATTAACCAGACGACGAAACGGACGAGCGCCTGGGCCCAAGGATTGTTTGTTTTTCGGTTTTTGTTTTGTGAAAGAGTTGTTTGCCGCCAGGCAAGGGCAATAAAGTTTGTTATATGCCATCAAAGTCGTTGAGGGATTAAAATGATTTGCTTAAATGAAGTTGTTGTGGAGTGTGAAATTCACATGAACGAGGGTGTTCAACAAGTACAAATCTCATAATTAATGTATTATTAAGTGTTTAAATAATTATGGAAAATATTTGGAGAATTTATTATTCTTGAATTCGTAATACGCAGAGATTGAAAATGATTTTGAAATGATGATGCTCCGGCTGAGCACTAGAGACGCGCGCAGGATGGAAAATTCGTACCCGCCCTGCCCCGATGTTGACCCCGACATGTCCCGACATGTGCCAAAAATACTGCAAGATGGACTTTCCGCGGTATCTTGAAAACAAGAGCTGATGGAGAACAACCGGGACCAGTTTTGGAATCAGTGCACAAGACGGGATCAAAAATTAATGCAATCAGAGGTTTATAAAATCTTCACGATGAGCCGGAAACAAAATAGCAAACGACAGTGTGGGTGTTCCAAGACGAGCCAAATCTTACAAATGTTGTTCGCGCATGAACGATCGAATTTTTTTTTGGCCGAATGCGACATGTTCCGCTGTTCCGCGGGAGCCACGTAGGACGGTCAATTCTGAGCGATTTGTTGCCGTGCCAAAAAGTGGAATTAATGGGTCATTTGGCGTACAGTCCTTATTTAGCACCCAATGATTTCTATTTATTCTCAAACCATACCTGTTAAGTTGCCATTAGAATTACTAATCAATTAAATTATTTTTGGAAAATAGTCGTAGTGATTATATAGTTGTCTGGTGAAAAATTTATGATTATTTAATGATTACGATTAAAAATAATCAAAAATAATGGAAAATTACCATAAATTATTAAAAATAATTGAAAATAATGGAAAATAATGGAAAATAATCGTTTCCATTATTTTCCATTATTTTCAATTATTTTCCATTATTTCCATTATTTTCCATTATTCCATTATTTTCCATTATTTCCATTATTTTCCATTATTCCATTATTTTCCATTATTCCATTATTTTCCATTATTTCCATTATTTTCCATTATTTCGACTATTTGAGACTATTTTGAGAGAAACAAATTATTTTCAACATCACATTTAATAACAACAATGTTTCTGTACGAGATTGGCTTACAAAATATTATCAAGAACGTATTAAATATTACATGTTTTCACATAAAATTAAACACAAACATTAAACATATTCAGTAGGGGGTCGATTTGTATGGGCCGAAAAAAACGTACCAGGCGTATAGCAAAAACGAAATCTACGGTCAATTCTAAGAAAATTTCACCAAGAAACCAAGGGTCTAAAATGAATTCCTAGTCCGCGCAAATCGACTTCAAATATTTATGTTACTTTTTCCCAAAAATCAAGTTAGAAAGTCGCTGAACACCTACTATAACATGTTCTGTATACCCCAGAGCTTGCATTTATCTGAAAAATTTCATATAGAAGCCACACAAAGTGATACAGGTGTCAAAAAGTGAGCCCAGTGCTGCCCATCAACGTTGAAGCGGTGCTACCCATCAAAATTTTTTGTTTTACGTATAACTCCGCTATCGATCATCCGATCTTCATAGTTTCTTTGGCGAATCGATAAATAATCATGATTATAAAATATCTCTAGAGGGTACAAACCATCTATCTCCAAAACTGTGGGAGATATGAGGTTTTTTCTAAATTGCGGGGGCGGAAGGGGGCGTGGCAACCTGTGACATAAAAATTTGTTTGCCGACAACTACAAGAAGTATTTGTCCCATACAAGTCAAACCTCTATCTCTTACCATGTCAGAGATCTGTACTTTTGCAGGTATTTGGACAGACAGACGGACATGACTATCTCTGGTATTACATTTTTTAGCTTGGGACTTTTCGACCTAACAAAAAGATGGATTTCCGGTAGATACTAGCAAAACAAATCGTTTGCACTAAAATACCTGCAGAAATCAGCAGGATTTTGTTTGGAAACTAAATATAATAACAATTGCTCTAAAATATGGAATCAAAGGGAGATTTGGTTATTCTCACTGAGGAAATAGCCCACAGTGATTAAGCCATTGAATGAATGTGAAAACATTGATCCCCCGAATAACCGATTGACGGAATGCTAAGCAGCTACTTGACAGTCCTGGCAAAAGACGTCTCAAGCAGAAATATTTTCCTACTAGCTACCAAATTATCTGCAACACTAGAGAAGCAATGTGTAGAAAGGATAACCCGGCTCGGTTCCACCTGAGAACTTGATTTGCTTTTCTTTGTACCATCTTTCAACGATTAACTGAATCAATTTGATTCTCCATAGTTGCTCGTTGTCAACCCCAATGACTCATTAATTATATAATCTTCTTCAGTGACAAATTGGATCGTTGTTATCAGTTATAAAAACTAAAATAGTGCATTCTAAATAAAATTCACCAATAAATTTAATTTGTTGCTGTCAGGGACATCTTTTGATCAAAAAAGTAGGCAGCTATCTCGGCCGGTAAAGTTACCTTTTCGTAAAGAAGCTTTGGCGAAAAGTCATATGCTAAAAAAAAAAAAATAATACAGGTCCGTCTGTTACTAGGTTTATGCTATGAATTTCACGATTTCTTCAATTTGCAAAATCAAATTTGTTTCTGTAAATTTACAAAATGGCCAGCACATATGAGAATACAAAAGATCTGACAACACCAACTTAACGTAAAGTTGACTGCGCCACGGCATTTTATGAATTGAAGTCGAATTCATAGTTAACTTTCGTGTGTAATCGAATTCATAAAATGGTGTTTATGCATGCACTTTCGGAGGCATTTCATGAAACGATTTTGCAAAATGAGCATAGCATAAACGTAGTATGTAAATATGTCCATAAAGCTGTAAAAGTACAGATCTCTGACACGGTAAGAGATAGAGGTTTGACTTGTATGGGACAAATACTTCTTGTACTTGCCGGCAGACAAATTTTTATGTCACAGGCTGCCACGCCCTATTCCGCCCCCGCAATTTCCCACAGTTTTACAGATAGATGGTTTGTACCTTCTAGAGATATTTTGTAATCATGATTATTTATCGATTCGCCAAAGGAACTATGAAGATCGGATGATCGATAGCGGAGTTATACGTAAAACAAAAAATTTTGATGGGTAGCACCGCTTCAACGTTGATGGGCAGCACTGGGCTCACTTTTTGACACCTGTATCACTTTGTGTGGCTTCTATATGAAATTTTTCAGATAAATGCAAGCTCTGGGGTATACAGAACATGTTATAGTAGGTGTTCAGCGACTTTCTAACTTGATTTTTGGGAAAAAGTAACATAAATATTTGAAGTCGATTTGCGCGGACTAGGAATTCATTTTAGACCCTTGGTTTCTTGGTGAAATTTTCTTAGAATTGACCGTAGATTTCGTTTTTGCTATACGCCTGGTACGTTTTTTCGGCCCATACAAATCGACCCCCTACTGAATATGTTTAATGTTTGTGTTTAATTTTATGTGAAAACATGTAATATTTAATACGTTCTTGATAATATTTTGTAAGCCAATCTCGTACAGAAACATTGTTGTTATTAAATGTGATGTTGAAAATAATTTGTTTCTCTCAAAATAGTCTCAAATAGTCGAAATAATGGAAAATAATGGAAATAATGGAAAATAATGGAATAATGGAAAATAATGGAATAATGGAAAATAATGGAAATAATGGAAAATAATGGAATAATGGAAAATAATGGAAATAATGGAAAATAATTGAAAATAATGGAAAATAATGGAAACGATTATTTTCCATTATTTTCCATTATTTTCAATTATTTTTAATAATTTATGGTAATTTTCCATTATTTTTGATTATTTTTAATCGTAATCATTAAATTATTGTGTGAAACCGAAAATAATCGCAATTTAATCATTAATTTAACTTTTAAACAAAAATAATCTAATTAATAATGACTACAACTAATAATCATTATTTAACAGGTATGTCTCAAACATCAAAAATAAATTGCTTGGTGAACCCTTTTCTACACCGTCGAAGCTGTTGATAAGTTTAAAACCCATGCTTTGGAGGTGCATCATTTCATGAAGAATCTTTTGAAGAACAATAAAACCGTTTTCATTTAAAAATATGCGTCTTCAGCAGAATAACTAATCCCTGAGCAGGTATCTCAAAAAAATTCTGCATCGAATAGTTTCAGAACGATTGGGTCTTACACAAATGCTCTAGATCTTATCCTGTTTCGGTCTAGATTTTGAAAAGAACAATTCGCTTTTGAAAATTCTTAGTTTGAGTATGAATCGTTCTTAAATTCGAAATTAATCGTTAAAAATTCACAAATAAAAATTAAGTTTTTGATTCAAGAAAAATAGGTTTAATTTACGATCATTTCGTACCCACCCAGCATTTGGAAGATCATTTTAACAAGAATCACCTTAGTGAGTCTTTTTCGAGCCTTTTTGATGATTAAAAAGTGATTAGTCTTATGTCCGATAAGAAAGATATTTGCTCGAAATAGGATTTATTAAAAATCGACTCAAAATAGACTCGCAACTGACTTAAATATGAGTCGAAACTGATTAGAAGAGTCGCGGCTAGGGTGACTATTTTAATCAGACGAAAAAGACTCGAATGTGATCAAAAATTTCATAAAACGGTTGCTGGGGTACTTGACGTAAAAACGAGCTCTTACTTAAGGTACAAATCGCTCTTAGCTAACATAAATTAGTCTAGATCATGCATATTTTGAGCTCCAGAAGTCATTAAGAAATCCAAAATCGTGCTTAACATATCTAAAACGTTCTTGAAAGAATTTGGAATTGAACAAGAATTTATCTACTCAAACCTAGAATATTCTTGCTTATTGAAGTTTTGAAACTAAATGATACCTTAAATTAGCTATGACGAATGATCACTCGACTTTAGTAGGAAGATTGTTGCAAATTTATACTAGATCGGGGAGCAAGCTGTTCTGCTGAACACGGAAAATGTTTGTTATATTTATTTTTAAATAGTACCCCACGTATTATGAGGAAATATATTAGGTCAAAGAACTGATTTTTGTTGTAGTGCCCTTTTGTTAGATTATACTGGCCACCAAGACGATAGATTTCTGGAAAGTCTTCTATACACATTTTGCCAACGATTGAAGAGAAATGTCAGGTTATCCGTAGGATTGGAAAGTTTTTTTCTTTGAACCTCAAGTTTACTTCTAGATACAATCTACATTAGTAGTTACAGCAGTTGTCAGGGGATAATCTATGAGTGTTTGCTTCTGTTTATTGTATTTACTTAAGAGCCAGCCCCCACTGAAGTGCTACTGCTTATCATAATATTTTTTGATGTGATGATTGTGGCATACTCTCTCCCCTTTTCTGATCGATGAGCTAACATATAACTGTCCAGGTGTAATACCAGTAGGCGCCAGGAGGGTGAAAGAGTTACCAACTCCATTTATGAAAGTTGATTTTGATAAGCCCCGTAAATCAAGTGATATGCAATTCAATGCACTCCATCAATCAAGTCGGAAACGATCTCCGTTCTTTTTGTGGTGTTTTTCAAGCAATAATTCGCCGCTTATCGTAAACTCAATTTATTATACAAAATGGCTGATGTGGAAGTGGGATTCCAGCTGAAGGCATAATTAATATTTAAAAGCTGCTCTCGGCTTGCCTGAACCGCAGTCCTCTTCATCAGCGATTCCAATCAGATAACATTAGCACGTCACATCACACAGCGTGCAAAAATTATTATTCATTGAATTTGTGATAAATGTGACAGGTCCTGGGGCCCAGAGGTCCAGGCACAGCCACTCCGAGGGGTCCGCATCGAAGCTGTCAAAAATTTGTTGCGAAAGATATTATCAGCGAGAGGAGCTCGAGCTCTGTTGGCTCATCAATAATGAGGCGACGAGGATGTGGCTCTACATGATGATGACCATGATCGATGATTGGCCTTTTTTGTTGCTGTTGCTGCTGGGCGCTCTTTCTCTCTGACCACACCCATTGACGGACATGTGCAATGTGCAATTATTTGTGAAGAATCACAACAGCCACAATGGTCCGTTGATTGATGTGCTCAATAAATTGCACGACGAGCGCATCGTTATTTTGTTGTTGCTGTCAGGCACTGAATGTGGCATGTGATAAGCCAGGTGACAAGCAAAAACAGCAACACTGAGAGATGCTTTCGACACAATGAGATCATTATAGTTATAGGCATGGCAAAAATGGTTCGAGCTACTCACTCGCATGGACTGAAACGGGAGTAGAAGTCCGGAGTGGACAAATATGGTAGAGGAAAGTGGGTAGAGGATAATTGCAGAATAGTTTGCAATTGTCTTATCAATTTGGAAATCAAGTGTTATGTATTGAGGAATAGAAATTAAAGTAAACTCAATTGAAAATTTTCGTTTTAAAATTGTACAAGATATAATAATAAATTATTCAGAGTCCGGCACGTTCTTATCTACTGTGTATAGGACACCGCACTGCGGCAGCGAAGTCGACACACCGACAGTATTTGAGCTTATAGTGCTCTCTCGTGCGCGCTCTCTCTTGTGGCTACACACACACACGCAGCGCCAGAATGAACATGTGTGATTTTCCCGCCCCTGATGTAAGTGAATCAGATTTTGAGACTTCTAGATCCTTACAAATTCCCCAATTATATTTGGCGAGACCTTCAACTGCCCACTCAGGATCTCTCATCAATTGGCTTTGGTGTCTACTGATCAGTTCCATCTAACCATCCATCCATCAATCAATCACACACACGTTGTTCATCTAAATGATCTTCGCCCTCGTTCTCACAGATTTGTTCCCTCATTGAATTCGACATGCGGTGTCAGTGAATAACCCCTGGTCTGGCTAATCAATTACTTACAAAGAGATGCCAACATGTCAGCCGGCAGACAGGCAACAAAACAGCCAGCGCCAAAGAATGCAAAGCGAGCGCCAAATTACTTTCAACGCAGTAAATCAAATGACTGTTGAGAATTCGCAAAGAAATGGCAAAAATGTGGTATACACAAAGGACTGTTGACAGTACTTAATTGCAATGGAAGGAGTGCACTTTGCTGTCAATTGAGTTTTGTCGACATTTTGTTCAAAACTCCGCTGACAGCTGTCAACACGCTGTTTGAGCCGGAAACAAATTTGTAAAGTACTCATAAATGTGTGGCGGGGCTTTTATTAAAAACAAAAAGAGAATCCACTGGAAGAAATATGATAGGGGCTCTTGCGGCTACGTACGTGTGGAGACACGCATGTGTCGCTGCCTGTCAAAGTGTCAACATAAGCGAAATAACGGTAAAGGATTTGTCACTGCCAACAACATGAAAAAACCCACAACGAAACGGAAAACAAAAATCAAAAGTGAAATCTGTCACAAAGAAACAGAAAACAAAAACAGCTTTAAATGGTTGCCAAGTTTCTTTTTTCTTTCTGAAAATCACTTTCAAAACATTTCATTTATTTGCAATTTGTTTATTTGTGGTTTAAATAAATTAACGGATCAGAAAGGAAAGGAAAATAATTGCTTTTGTCGGTTCAACGTACAGATCCCAGTCAATGAGCTTAGTTCTATATCATTTGGAAAGTGATGTTAATGAAATACATTTCTAAGTTCATTCAAAACATCATAAAATTAGTTAGGTATAGTTAGTGGACGCAAATCTATTAGAGGATCGTCTCAGAGAGATCACCGCAGCAAAACTTATCCATAAAATCTGTGTTAAAAATTGCCTAAATTTTACCAAAAATGCCCCCAGCATTTAAGCGTGGCTTAAGCTATGAGCAAAACAACAACGATTACGCTAAATGCGCATATACAATGCAATTCTTATGCTTGGAATAAGGCATTAAGTTTCATTTTCCAACAAAGTTAACTAATTCGGTTACACAAAACAATTTCAACACGTCAATTCAACACAAAACCATTTAATTAATTTATTAATTTTTTTTAAATTTAAATTTTTTAGTATTGAATTGACGAAGTGTTAAATTGTTTTGTTGGGTGAAATGACTTGTAGACGTGTGTTGACTTTTTTTTGTTAAGTTAGTTCGTGTTTAATTTCTTTTGTGCTGAATTAACGTATTTTGAATTGTTTTTTTGGGTAAAATGACTTAGTGATGCATTGACGTGTGCTGAAATTGTTATGTGAAGTCTTTGTTTTGTGTTAAATTTGTTTGTGTTGAATTGACGATTTGTTGAATTGTTGTGTTGGGTGAAATAACTGTGTGTTTTGTAGACGTGTCACCGGCAAGACGCGTTCTCTTAAAATACAGAACAAAAACAAGGAAGAAACCCGGTCAAGCCAGACAGTAATATACTCTGTACCTGCAGTATCAGCGCTGCTGCTGCGCTGAGACAGTGAACTCTCTTTTGGTCATAACTTAAATTTCGTTCAGCCGATATTTATTATTCAAAGTTTATATAACTTTGCAGTTTGCAAAAATTTTTCAATAAAGGATTTGACAAGAACAGGAACTTTATAGCTTTGGACAATGTTTGTTGAGGCAGCAAACTTTCTTTTGGTCATAAGTTGAGTACACATCATCCGATCTTGATCTATATCTTCCGCAAATCAATTATTAATCTTGGTTACTAAATATCTTTAGAAGGTACAAGAACTGCAACGAGCTGTAACGTGTAAGCCCGTTCACCCTTGCTTCTAATCAGGAAATCAAACCGAAACCGGAACCGTATACCGAAAAGAACCGATTGAAACTCAGAACTGGAACCGATATTCTTCATTTTTGGTATACCGGTGTCCGAGAACCGATATTTTTAGAACCGAAAAGACCGAAAAGAACCTAAATTTTGTACCGGTACGGTTTCGGTTCTGAGTACAACCACTAGACTGCGAAACGAGCAGTTAGATTTGGCGGATTTTTACGCAGTTTGGCTTAATTGGTAGCACATTTTTTTTCAGTGAAATAGAAAATCGCGAGATCTTTGAAATCAATGCATTCCTATGTGGCATTTTTTTAGACCCTCGTTATAATGTGAAGCTAACCTCTGAACAGAATAGTATATGTGTAACTGCTTTGACTGATATATATTAAAGAATTCTATCCACTTCTGTTCAATTGCAACTAAATGGTGAAAGCAGCTCTGACACAACTACTTTGTCTGAATGTACAGATAAAGTCGATTTATATATGAATTTCTATGAAAAGAATCAGGACAATACAAATAGTTTAGTATTTTCACAAAACAGTTTAATGGCATCAAACCTTCCTGAGCTTAAAACTTTAACAAAATATTATAAATATAATGTACTTGAATGGTGGTCAGAAAATTCGACAAAGTTTCCGGAATTGTATGAACTATCAAAAGTTATTTTTGCTGTTCTTGCTACACAAGTAAGCGTAAAACGTTTATTTTCCGGTGTGAAGTTTATTATGACTCCGGAAATACCGGACGGAAATACATTGAACGCTATTATGCTTCTAATAAATAATCATAAATTTACCTTCTTTGTAACTAATTTTTCCCTTTTTTATTAAAGTTTTAAATTCTTTTAGTTTTACCGGTCCATACCGGTACGATACCGCAATAAAAAGGTACCGGAACCGGAACCGAATACCGAAACAGCTAGCATAACCAAAACAGAACCTTTTACCGAAACGTTAGTTTCGGTACGTACCGGAACCGGAACCGAAACTCGTTTCGGTTTGATTCCCTGCTTTTAATGCATACCGAGTAAATTCAACATTCGAAGCCCGCTGAACTCATTCAAGAAGTATACACAAAAGAGAAAGTGAAAAGGCACACTAAAAAGCACGGACAATGGTACGTCCGAGCTTGTGTATTGCAAAGTACATGCACTCGCATAGCCTCGGCCGCAAGTTACTAAGAGCTCTTTTTGGCGAAATAATGCGCATTGTAGTAGTGTTGCCTACTCTCAGATACTAAATTGGTGAAAATATCATTAAGATTACAGAGGCCAACAAAATGACCATCTTTGGAGGTGCAGCCCTGTGGCCTTAAAAATATGATAAGTTTATGTACACTGATTTTAAAATTTTCGGTTATGCAATCAGCTTGTTTCCAGATATAGCGAAAAACGAAAATCTTGAATTTTTGGCTTCAGGATTTTGGAGGCCACACTAGATAAAGTCTGAGTTTATGAGCTAATTACTGTAAAATTATTCAAGAAACTTAAAAATACAGAGGCGTATTGGGTACAGCGGAAAGCATAAATTCTAAAGACAAAGTTTTTTCGATCTATAGCACTTTTTTAAACCATCCCGAGCTAGCAGTTTTGAATATTAATTTTGCCATCTGAGCTTTAGCTAAACATATGATCTAGTTTTCTGATTTTTTGGATTTAAATAAGTTTATTTGGTAAAGATATGTGTTTAAACGAAAATACATATTTAAATTTATGGGAGCGAAAACTAGATTGTTACTCTAAATCTTATAGAACTGTAAAGGGCCTTGTCGTAAATTGTTAAATGTTTACATGTAATAAATTATGGAAACAAGTAGCCTTTTCACAGTTCCTATAAAAATTTGAGTTACAAATCTAGTTTTCCTCCCTAAATTTAAACATGTAATTTCGTGTTTAAGAGGCTATAACTTTGCCAAATAAATTGATCTAATCCGGCCGGTAAAATCCGAAAATGAGCAGCATATGTTTGTACTAAAGGCTTCGATGGCGAAAATTTGGTTCAGATAACTGCGCTAGAACTGACGGAGGAGATAAAAATTCTAAAAATGCATAAATCGGAAAATGACGGTCTTTAGACGGACAGACGGAGAGACTGACGGACGGACGGACATAGCGGATATGACTTTTAAAATTTGCATTGCTATGTCGTCATCGCAATTAGTTCAAAAATTCAGATAAATATCCTAGTGTGGCCTTAATAAATACAGTGCCAAAAAGTCGACTTTTGGTTCTTCCGCGATTCTGACAAGTGCGTTGAACAAACAATTATACAGTTTCAGTGAAGTCTTAATTAACATAATCTGTTAAAAATAGACCTGCACCAAATCACTGTTGGGCTGGTATATGATAAATACAATACATGGTGAAATAATTTTTTTGTTAAACTTGATTTGAGAATATAGTTCCGTTCTCAAGAACATTTGAACTGAACTGGGAGAAAAATCTCATTGAACTTCGACCTTTTGATTGAAAGTGAATCCATAAAGTCTATGGGAATAAAACAAAACATCGCTTCAACGACCCACTTCTCTCTACTCCAACTGACTCGTTTCATATAAGTTTTCATAAAAACACAGAAAAATTTGTTTAGGCTTGACTGAGAATTCAACCCAGTACTTTATGCACTTAACGTATGGAATGACGTGACAGCATATTCAGCCGTTGTAGACTTTTGCAGATTCACATCTAGAGGGCTACTTATGCTTGGTTCAGCTGACAAGAGAGATAAAAAAAGGGGCCAACTCGCTCTCACTCGGTGTCTCTCTCGTTTAACTCTCTGTTGAAAGCTGGGTTTGTTTTTGTTTAAAGCAGATATTATCCGATTAAGAAACACTTTACTCATTTCAGGAACATTTGGAAAACTACCCAATTATCAGGGAGCCAGCTGCTCTGCTGAACTCACCTAGTTATTTAAAAAGTCAAGTTCCTTGTTTAATCGATGGAAATAGAGACAAGGTTAGAAAATTAAGAAAAAACTACTATACTAAACTACGGTATAGAATTTTACTTATTTTTTTAGCAGATAATTCCTTAAAAAATCCGATGACAATTTGGATACTGGACCTTATAAAGGTCAAGTTGGCAAGGCTGACCCAGCAATCGGTAATCCATTCGATTCCTTTTCAGCAACCATGATTGTCAAGGTTACCAATTGCAATCGGAAATCATAAATTACATATTGCCAATCCCAATGTTTCAGATGTTAACTGTAGTAAAATTACTTATAAGATTAGAGGTCATTTAATTTAGCATTTTATTTGATCGAAACCTGTGGTTTTTTATGTAATATGATACATATGTAGGTATTTAATTTTGGTTTATTGCATTTGTCATTTACCTTCACATGAATTTGGATAAATTATGGTGGACGAGAACATTTGTGCTTGTGTTTTAAGTGGAAATGCCTGTCAGCGTGACTGTTTGACAGATTGTCTGAGTGACTGACTGATAGAGTGATTAAATGAATGGGCCGCCGCCTGACTCACTTGAGCAACTGAGCGGCACGTAAACAACACGCAAAACCGTTTACTCTTATCAATCTTATCGAAAAGTGTAATGACATTTAACATGCCGCATCCCGGTTGATGAAATTGATTTTCCAATTGCTACTGCACGCAAAGCGTTTTGTCTCTGTTCGCGCCGATATCGCACTTTGGTATCTGTCTACCTTTTTTTTGGGTAGGTTGTAATTTATGCTCTGGCTCGTCGTTCATTTGACATGTCAAAAGTTGTGTCGCTTGATTGATGACTGCTGTCAACACATATTTTCTAATTTTTTGTTTTGGTACGAAACTTCTGTATGTGGTTAGGCCGCAAAAAGGGTTCTAATTTTTGTTTTTTTTTTTTGCTCTGGGGTTGGTGGGTGGGGGTTATCGATGTTCGCTCCGCCGCATTGTGAACATATTGCATATTTTGTTTAGACCGACAGGAGATTGATGAGCTCTGCCCGATTCCTGTCACATGGTCGAATCGATGTACGAGTATGTACAATGTATGAGAGCATGAGTGGGGGCTTCATCTCCTGACAGCAGTGCAAACAAATTGTGGCGACAGGAAGAGAGTTTTTGTGGTTGTTGTTTATTTTTTTGGTTGAAACGTAACGTAACATGAGACGATAGGCCGTTGGTGTTACGAGGTTTTACAGTTCGAGTGCGCTCGGTGAGGCAGTGAGTAAAAATTGATTGATAGCTTTGGATATGTAGTCTGAGGTCGATATTGAATATATATATAAGGGCAGGAGTTACTTGAAAATAACAGAAAATATATCGATAAGTATTATAGCGTTAAGGTATTTTTAGCTTGTGACGATTGGTCACACTGTAATTATAATGAAAGATGAAGAGATGGTGAGTAGTGGAGTAGATAGTCTGCAGAAACAACCTGTATTGACAATGTAAATAGTCACCGTGTGTAATTCAAAACACTCGCTCACAGACAAAAGTTTTTTTATTTGCCCAAATATGATCAGACTTATCATCATGTCGAGTCTCTATCAATAATATCGGCAATATTTCTATACACATTTCACCATCTCAATTAACCCACAAGCCATAAAAACCGAAACCACAATTAATAAGACCCAAATCTAAGGCTCAAGTCCTGCCCCCCTTACTCCACCCAAAATGGGCCATCATCAATTTCTCGCGCTGTAAATTAACAATCATGGTGAAAGAGAGACCAACGGCAGGACAACGGCAGCTGCTAACTGCCCGTCGTCCCCGCCACTCCCCGCAATCAACGTACATTAATATGCACGAAAACAATAAACAATATCGTCTAGAGAGAAGGCGGGGGGGGGACCGACACAGAGGCGTTACAGCGGCAATCATGCAAAAAGCAAGCAAACGCCGCCATTCTGGCCATCTCACTCTAAACTATGGCCCTCCCGCTCTGAGCTCAACTGACAATATTTATTGCAAATGCAGCAATAAATTTCAAAACACCATTCGCTAAGCACCACATGGGGTCTCGAAAATTGAAGATAAATTTTAAGGCGGCAATTTATGATTTGTGAGCATAAGAGAGAGAGGAGGAGGAGGAAGAGGAGGCAGGGGCACACAATCAGTAGAGGCCTCTACGCTCCGCGGCTGACAAGTGTGGAGTGTTTGCCGCCGCACTCCTTCACTCATCTCCAACTCCGCGAGTATCTGCCCTGCTGGTCGTTTTTCAATTGTGTTTGCCGCGATTTTACGACTACCCGCTGTGCCTTTGACAGCCCGAAACCGAACCGAAACTGCGAAAACCAAACCCTTCCAGGGACCCTGGGATATAGAGATGGGAATGGCTTGGCTCTTGCCAAAAGCAGTCAAAGGAGAAAGGGATGTCCCTAGGGGACAAAGTGGTATGGACCAATTACTTTTAGCAATTTTACAAATTAAAACGGAAAAAAGTGGAAGTCTTAAAAAGGGATCAACAAATTAATGCTTGATGGGAATCATCTGAACTTTCCTTTATAGACTTTTTACCATATCTTAGAGTGTGGTAGTATTTGGACTGAAGTCAAGGTCAATAATATAATTTTGTTTCAAAACAGGATGCTCAAAATAAATCCTAAACCTAAGCAAAAGATCATTAAGAAGTGTACCAAATATATTTATATGTTGATAAAACAAATCGCTTATATATGTTCCATAGAAACTAATACAGTGGTTGGAAATTTAGTAATTTTTATACCTAGGTAAGGTAGAAGATAAATGTTGGAAAGTATATCTGGGTAAAAGAAAACAGTTTTCCGGAATTTCTATGTGTTTATACCTCAACATTTTCAGGGCTCATAACTTCTTCTTATAAATAAATAATAAATAAATACTTTCTAGAAATTTTTAAACTTCCAACATTTTTTCTAATTTTGTTCTCGTCACTTGGTCGAGTGACTCACTTTTTGTTTTCAATGGTTGCGTTTTTATGCTTTCTAGTTATGAATATTTTCTGTTTCAACACTATTTCGGACAGTTTGATCAAAAGAAGATGAATACATCGTATATAGCCAAATGCTCCAAGAGTATGTGCACTTCGGTCTGGCCGAATTTTTGAGAGCGATGCTTATTTCGTAAGATGCCTTAAAAATGGCTCCACCCCACAAAAACAAACTCACCCAAAATGCAGACGGCATACCAATAATGTATCACATTTATAGGAGAGCTAATAAAAAGTCAATTAAAGAACATAAAATATCAGAAACAAACAAAAGATGTGACATTTCAATTTCAGATAGGGACAAAAGAATTAGTAATTTGATTCGGAACAAGTTCTGGTGGACTTCTAACCTTTCCCCTTTCAATCTTAATTCTAGGAGTCCTTCAGGCAATGTTTTTGAGAACTTTTCATTGCAACGCCTCTACAAAATAGAATAAATATTTATTTATAAGTAGATTTACCGTTAAAAGAGAAAACAAAATAGCAAAACTTGATATGAGAGCTCGATTGGAGACTAGATTGAAGAATACAATTTATGTTACTTAATTTACTTAGGGCCGATTTCACATCTTCGACATAGAGCTATTTGTCACATAAACTAACAAATAACAGTGTAAAATTGATGACTATCTGACACATAGCAGCTATCTGGGAGAACAGAAATCGGCCCTTAGTATATATATATATAGAATAAAACTTAAATAAACTAAATGAAAAAAAAAATCAATCAAAAAACCCGTTTTAAACAGGGAACCAATAGACTTTTCACTCTGGGAGTAACATTCTCGAAACTGCGAAAACCGGCAGCATGAGTTCACACCAATCACACAGCTTTAAAATCATCTGGCAGCGTCTCCTACATAGAATGGTTGTAAATGACCTTCAAAATCATTTGGAATCGATAACCTTATACGAGTTATATGGTTACGCCAATGAAATCAGTTCTGGAGCTTGCATTTTGCGTCTTTTGAGTAACCACCTTACATACGTGTTTCCTATAAGAACAAAATCTCGCAGCTTCGACTTTGACAGATTTTTGGACTTGCGGCCGGTGTGAATAGACTATAACCGAATAGTTATGATTCACTTGTATTTCGGTACTGTTTGGTATGTGAACTAATTCGTTATAACTCCAAATCTTATCCATTTATTAATTTATAAAACTTGCGAAGGAGGCATGGCCAAAGGATATATAAAAGAAGGAATCAAATGAAAAAGTACTTATGGGTTATTATTTATGTTCTAAAAATGCCATTAGTTTTGGATGCATTACTTAATCGAACTAGTCCCACTGATTTATTTCAGGTTGTAAAATAAATATTTTGATGTTCTCAAATTTCTATTCTTTTTTTAACTGAAACCCTTCCACATGCAACATCTTCAGACCACTGTGCCCTTCGTTCTGCTTACAACACCTTGGTGCAATTATTCACTTGCCCATTGGACAGTGGAAGAGGGGAACTGAATGTGGAAGAATCCTCGTCCAGCCACCGCACAACATGCAAACAATCCGCTTTCGAAGTCGAAAATAAGAAAAAGGTTTATGAATGCGCACATGAAAAATGGAACATCGTTAAGAGCAATTCATAATAAAATATGCGCCGAGTTGGCGGAGCAGCAGACAGAGAGCCCCAACTGCAATAAGCTGCGCCCAGGCGGTCGAGGAAGCAGCGTAAGAATTATGACCCTGAGCAGGATATTGGGTAAAGGTTTGCTTTTTCGTTTATTTTGGTTTGCTGGCTTCTATTCCGTTTTTGTTCGTATTTCGCTGGGCAAATGAAGCTGTTGCGGTATTTCAATCAACACCGAGGAGCACAGAGGAGACCAGCGAAATCCTTATCAATAATTTCATTTTCATACATTCACGTACATATGAGCATGTAGGGGCGATGGGAGAGGGCGAGAGCGATGGGCCATAAATATGAGTCCGGCGAGTGGCTAGGGAAATTTATAGAGTCTGTTGCTTATGCTGTCAGGTGAAATAAATAATAAATTCGTTATATCGACGGGCAGCTACGAGCGGCGGCTATCAACAGCCGAGCAGCAACAATAATTCAAGGGGCGTATGATGGAGGCACGCCCACCACCGTCTTCCACTCGATACGAACATCGTGCGGAGAGCACAGCTGCAAGTCGTCGTCGACGGATATCGTGGAGTCCAAATTTGAATTCAATGAAAGATGAAATCATTAAGTTTGCAGGCAAATTGAAGGCAGCTTTTTTTTGGGCCGGCGAATGGTACGGTTTAATCGTGCAAAGAGAAGGCGAAGAAGTCGTTGGGTGGGTCTGGTGGGATTGGACTGAATTGGACTGGGTTGGGCTGTTGTTATGACATCGGTAGGACATTGACAGTTTGGTTTAGCTTACTGAATTTAGCAGGAAAATCGATTAACTGATTCACATAAAAATCAAGAAAAAAGAGGCCCCAGTTACGGTAACCTCCCTTCTAAATCTGAAAATTTTCGTAATCTTTTCAAATTTTTGAAACCGGTTTCCATTCCTCTTCTCATGGGAGAAAAAACGGTGGCTAATGAGAAGCATAATCAACTTCCCATATTGCATACACAATTGATGCCCATTCATTGGCCTGGACCGTGGCTCAATAAATATCAACAGCCGCACAAATTTGCCTGAGGGCGGGAGGCGGCGACTTCCAGACCCGACAACAAAAGCGCACATAAATCAACGATCAAGACAATTGCGGTGTAATAATTTTAACTTCTTTAAGTCGGCAGCCAGCCTACACCACACTCCAGATGAAAAAAACCAAAAATAAAAAAACTCCGATCCGGCGGGGCCATAAAAATAACAGCTTATCGGCAGAAAGAATCGTGTCGTGGCACGCCCACCAACTCAAAAAGGCATTAAAATATGAAACAACAATTGCACAGCTCAATGTAAGGGTAGCGGAGGAGCGCGGGACGTACACACCTCAGGTGAAATCAACAGCTGCCACGCCCACTCCTTTGTACTGCACTCTGTGTCGGTGGTAGGCGTCAGCCGTCGGCAGCGGCACGTTTTCTTCGTGAAATTCCTAACTAACCCCACCCACCCACAGCAGCCAGAAGGAAAAGGCTGAGATATTACACCCAAAGCCTCTCTCTCTCCCTCTCTCCGCTGTGTGTGTGAGTGTTTAATGCCGGCGAAAAATCACCATTGTTCGGCCAATTCGACACAGACAGTTGTTGTTGTAGTTGTTGGGGGGTAACAACTTAGTTGCCTGAGATATCTCAATTTGAAGCTCATAAAAAACGAGAAATGGGCCGAGTGTAAAAAATGGCATAACTGTGGGCATCTCGTTCAAATGGTACCCTGTTTGTCGGGATATGAAAAATAGGAAGATACTTTGAATCACACAGTTTTAGAAAATCCAAAAACCGTTTCTTAAACTAACCATCTATTCAAGCAATCACAATTAGCAGGGTCTGAGATTGTTGGCTTAAATTTTATGTTATGGGTTTGGATCCCTTTGTAAAATGCTCTGACTGGATAGGAAATTTTATTTAGATACCCACTAAACCTATAGGCTCTGTTTCGCATCTCAAATCGGTTTGAACTCGGAATATCGTTTTTTTTACAACAATGAATCGAACCTTAAGTCAAACCAAAGTTAAGCAAATTGTTCAATCTGTACATATTCCGAACCTAAATAGCTTTTGTTTTGTAGATCCTTTATTCCACATTCAGAAAAGTACGATTTTGACAGTAAGTAAGCGATTACAGACATCATTAGAGCTTTCGATGGCCCCAATTTAGATCCGAAATAATCAAACATTTCAAAGATTTTGACAGCTTATGATTGCAAACAACTCAGAACCATCGAATGAACTCAAAGTTAATAGGGCCTTAAGTCAGTCTTAGTCTGTACATGAATCCGAAAACCATTGACAAATTTCGGTACTCCAAACACAGCTCCAATAATATGTATTGTTTTCCCTCACGAAAAGTTCCACCGAACTGCACGAACAAAGACCAATATAATCTCTAAGATGCCGAACGGTTACATTGGTTTTGCAGTATGCAGCTGCTTTTTTGTGGAGACAAAAATCGCGCTCTCTTCGCTCGCACAAACTTGAGAGCGTAAAAATCTAAAAATAGAATGCACTTGCTTGTGTGAGTAAACAGCTGTTTTGGTCTTAGGTTTTATTATGTCAAGTTAGAGCACGAAGGACTTAATTGTTACGGCCCTGAAATGTGGAAAATATAAGCCTACACTAGACTTCCTCCTAAATGGCGTAAGGTCGAAAGGCCCCATCCGCCGAGTTTAAGAGTTTGCGAGCCTGACGACCGAGGCAGACTCAAAGAAGCAACCACCTGAATCGAGGTATTCTTCGATAAAATTACTTTATCAAGGCATAAATACAACTTTCGGAGCACAGACTAGGATCTGCTCAAAGGATAACCTTAAAATGTTCGTAAAAATTCTCTCCGTTCCTCTTAACAAAGCATTCTAAGAAAAGAAAGCTAGGGGCAGCTTTGCCTGAACGTTTGTTAAATATTTCTGTAGTTATTTTTTTCAACATTAAATAATCGGATCAAGATGCATTTTATATGAAATTATATGAAACAACGTTTAACATATTGGCGGAAATATAAGTTATAAATGAAAACGTGCATTTTTCGGTGCAAAAACTATTATTGCTCCCCAAAGGCTACGCCCTTGGTCGGTTCGGCTCGGCCCGGCTCAGTCACCACTGAATGATAATGATGTGTATCATATATAAAGAGAACAACTAAAACCGCTCCCACATGTACAGACATCTACTCAACAAATATTAGCTTAGTATTGAACTCCACGTTGGGCGGTACAGACGTGCTAAATAATGTACAATCAAAAAAAAAAATCCATATGTGATCAATTCAATCCCAAGCGTTAATGAAAACAACGTAGTCCCGGATATGCTTGACCCCACCTGAAAAAAGATTGAGTTGATCCGATTTTTTTAATCCTAAGAAGGTTTACATACATCCCGGGGTAAGCTACACTCATAAAAATCTAGAACGAATAATTTGAGTACGAACGCTCTTGAAAAAAACTAGCGCCTTGAATTTTCAAGAATTTCGCTCTTAACGGACAAATTCTTCTCAATGTGGTTCTATAGGCGGGAGTGAGAAACGCAAACTTTGGAGAATAACGTTGGCCGCGCTCTTTCGAGACAGCGCACGTTTGTCTTTATTTACCGTGCCGCGCCGATAATATGTTAAAGTAACAAAGATTGGGCAAAAGTAGTATTAAACGTCTTATAATATAATAAAAATGTTTAATACATCACATTAAAAAATAAAAGAAATAAAAATAAAAAAAAGGAAATAAAAAAATAATGCCGGGGCTTGACTCGAGCTGCGCTGGCCAATCACCGGTTATTGCCCCGGTGTGTTATCATTCTCGTTGTCCGAATTATGTACTCGGGTACCGTTAAAAGTATAATTAAATTTTTCTGTTGGACTACTCTATCAATCACCTTGAAAAATGTGTTGTGTTGGCCCGGCACACAATCGCCCTCTCGCTCTCACACCCAAGCCCCCACCCCTTTTTTTTTAGTCTTTTTTATTTCTTGACTTTCTTTTCGCAAATTCACCTTGTCCTTAATTTTCCTCTTACCTTGAACGGCTGATCATAATCCATTTCCTAGTTAGGACACTGATTTTCCTTTTAATTCCAGCCCTCCTGTTACCCCAAAACTTTTAGAATTTTAATTCATATAAAGTGTTATTGTTCCTGGCGTCTGCCTGGCATCGCTTTTTTGGCTGTCTTCTTTTATTGCCTCCCTACATACCTTAGCACACCCGCATTTCTACCCCCCGTATAACCTGGTCCCGCTGCAACAACAAACCGAAACACCTTGACCTGGTCTTCTTTCTCTTCTCGTTTTGTTTTGCACTTGGCGTACCACCACTAACGAGCTACCGAAAAGATTCCAGCCACTGCCGGCCGCTGTCCGTATCAAAACGCTTTTATTGGCCGATTCCATAAAAATTGTAGCGACACTTTGATCAGCTCCCACGTTTGTCCACCTCGAGCTCTCCAAATATGGTACTTTGTTTTTTAGTCTTCTTTGTTTAACTTTCGGTGCTCAATTTTCGGGTACCCTGAATTATCAACGTTTCTAATTTCATGACCCCCTCACAATTTATCAGCTGTTTTCAGGAACATGCGCCTGTTAATTATCGAGCGATTTCCTGTCTCGTACTCGCCAGCCCTAATTTCGCGGATTTCCTGAGCTATTATTAGATGGCTCCGCAAAAATTCGGTGCTCGATACCCTATAAAAGATTTAGTTCTGCAAAAAAATCGAGCACAATTTAATCCCCAAAGCTGGATCATTTTATGCCTATTCTAGATTAACTTAAGCTCGATATGTAATGTTGATTTGATCTCATCATACATGTCAAAGACCACCCACACCAGTTTTGGTTAATCTAAGACTTCTGAAAATCGCACACTACCATACCCATTGGTTGTTGCGGCGTGTCTGAAAGGCTACTTATATTTCTTCGCTCTCGCTCTCTAACTTATGGACACTTGATATCAAAAGGGATTGTAGTAAGCACATTTGGAATGATACAAGTTCGAAAAGAATGGACCAATCCTTAAAAGATTGAATTGTGTAGAATATCCTGGAAATCGAGATTGAATTTTCAAGCTCGTGCCAGGCTTACTCCAAGATTTAAAAGATTGAAAATATCTCGACTTTTTTTCTGTGTTTTTTAAGAGTGTTCAAAGGTTTTGTTATAATTGGTGAATTGTTCTTTGTAGTGTCCCTGAAGACGAATGCCAATGGGCATCCGGAATTTATAGTAAACAAACATAAACTGAGATTTTCTTCTTGATCTCGAGCCGGCAAGCATAACATTCTATAATTAGAAAGGTCGCTAACCAACAACTATCTTTTGTTAATTTAATAAATATACATTAAACAATTTTTTTAAGCGCAGTCAAATTGTAGTTCTTATTACGCGTCAAATGACGCCTCAATTACCTCAAATGACGTCAAATGGTCTTTATTTTAAATATCGCCATATTTTTTGAAAATTTCTACAACCCTAGTTCAAACCACTTGGAAAGTGGAATAGCATTTATACCATTGAATACTTAAAATTTCAGTTTTGTATGATTCGTTAACTTAAATAAAATATGAAATATTTTACAACAGAAAAACGCCTGTAAATGTTCCCATACAGCCGATAATTTCGATTTGCGACTTGTGATTAATGATTGCCATTTTTCACTGCTGAATGCAGTGATTGCTGATAGCGATTGAAAAATTTGACATTCATGATTTCTTAAGTGGAATCGAACAAAAGGTATAATTGGTTACCGATTGCTGGATATATTGCCCATTGCATCATAGCTTTAGTTTAAAGTCCTGCAAAATATTCCATAATAGCAATTAAGCCCAATTTTCATCAAAATTGGGGCAAATTGTTTGCCTGTCATAGGGATGACAAATATAAAAGTATAAAAAGAAATAAAGCCACAGAAACTCTTTAAGCCATTCAGCAGAGAATCATCGGCTATCACAAATTGTAAATCAGTAATCGCTAATCGGACTTTTCTGCTGAATGTGCCCAACGTTATTAAAATGTGAACAAACGTTCTTGAATCAAAATCTCTTAGTACCAAGGGCGTAGCCATCTTTCCGAAAAGGTGGGGGCAGCTGTGTCTGAACGTTTCTTAAATATTTTATTAATTATATTTTTGAACATTAATTAATTTGATCATGATGCGTTTGATATGAAATGAAAATCAATCTTCAAAATAATGGCGAAAAATTAAAGTTATGATTGAAAAAGTGAATTTTCCAGGGCAAAATCTGTGATTAAGGGGGCAGCTTCCCCTTCTATAGTACAGTGTTCTAATCGATGAATAAATTTAACCGAACCGAACCGTGTTCTTTTGTTCGGTTTGATTAAGAACTGGTTTGCAGTTCACCTCACTTGGCTCCAAAAAGCTCACTCAAAAGAGACTTCACTGATCTAAAGGATCAGTCAATATGTCGCACAAATGATTGGATCTGTTAATTTTTTCTGTAGAATTACCCTTAAAAAAACTTCCTGACCGATTCTTATCCTTTGTAGATGTACTTGAACATTAAAATATCTAAGATGAGCAATTTTTGTAATTAATCGAAGTAGTAAATCTAATACATAGTTTCCTAAGTTTACTCATCTTTGATGACACAGTAGCCTATTTTGTTTCCATCGAAATCTAGAAACTTTTGCTAAATCAACAACAACAAAAACAATATAAAATTCCAAATATCCAAATGTTTCAATAGAACTAAACTGGGGCACAAAATTCACATTTTCATTTCAACACTTGCCAAAGAAACAGCAACAAACTATGGCCTCCAGACAACCCACCGACCGCCAATTGGCCTACCTGGACGAGCTGAAGCTGCGCCTGCGTGAGTTGCGCGAACGTCAGGCCACCTTTATGGTTCAAACGGCCCAAATGCTTGGCGGTATGAGCTCATCGGGGTTAATGGAAGATGCCACAGCTCAAGTGGCAACCACGGCGGCACCTCCATCAGCCAAGACGAACTCCCAACAGCACGGCTCTGTAGTTCCCGAGTGCCAGGACGAGGCGGAATGCGAGTGCAGTGGCAATATCAAACAGCTGATAAAACGCTTCGAGGATCTATGCAAAGATTCACAACAATTTCACGATCTTACCATGCCCGAAGAGCTGATCAATGTCGATGTGCGCAAGCTGCTCAAGGGCTACGAGAGACTCATCGAGGATGGCAATGTGTTGCAGCATTCTTGGTTCCTACTGAAGAAGTCAACGGAAAGTTGTGCGCGTCTCAGCCAAAGAGATGTACTTCAATTGGGCAAAACCAGCTCAAAGCATTCCCAAATTTCTTCTTCCCCAGAAAAGTCGCTTCAATGGGGAGTTGCTTATCCGGGGGCAGTGCCGAGTGTCACCCAATCACTTGACTCGAATGGCCTGGCGAATTATCGACGAAGAATGAAATACAATGAGGAGCAAGTTAATTGGAGTGGCAGCACACGGGAATATGGTAAGACTAAATCTGTGAGCATCTATTGGCAGTACAGTTTTATATGGCCTAAATCCAAGCTTGCTCTCTCAATTCTAGATTGTAACGACCATGTTCTCTGGGGGCCGCTACTCCAATTGATGTGGCGTCTAAGTCCGTTCCAAACCTGCCGAAGAGTTAAAAAGCGAACCAGATCTTGTGACTGCCTGCCGAAAAAGCATTGACAAGAAAAAAGCAAGCCCCAGTGAAAATAACCCAAAAAAATGGAAAACACATACACAAATCTCACACACACATTCGGTTAAAATACATTAATCAATAGCCAACACCACATCTCACCGTGTCAATATTTCGCCTAATTAATGTGGGTTGCTCGCACTGAGCATCCATTTCGGGTGTCAAGTGCAATGAGAGGGAACTCTCTCTCTCTCTCCACGTGGGTCCCACAAAGCGGAGACGCCGTCAAACGGACCACCATCACGAACGCCTCACAGTGGAACGTTGTCTTTAAATATGTGGCAAATATTCAGATATTGACTTGATTTTTTATTTGTGGTCGATGAAGTAGGTCTGAGCTGGTTCACGTCGACTTTGGAACTATTAAAAAATGGCCACCAATATGTACAGATGTATCTATATTTTAGCATTAAGGTATTTTTAAGACAGGACGATGGTCACACTGTAAAGAAACCGCAGTATAAGTAGTAGACAGACAGACAGATGAAAAAAGACAGACGCTGAAATTAAAATTGACAAGTTTGACTAAACCAAACACTTATTGACAGTGTAAATAGTAAGCCGTGTCTGATTTTTGTATAAATAAAAGCCAATAAAGCCGAGAAAAACCTCCTTTCATTAGTTAACTTGGCACTTTTACCCAATCCATAAATTGATTTTTTGCTACTAGTTTTTTTGATATCAATCCACTGTGCCTCTGGGATGGGGATATATGGCAGCAACTGCTGCGCTGACAGGCGCATTTTAGTCACCCAGGGAAAACTGAAAATAAATCTTCAAGCATCGTGACAGAAAGAAAAAGAAGACAAAATACTTGGACCCACACGCAAAGCGAGAAGTAAACATTTAAATTTAAATTAAGTGGCTTGTTTCAGCCTAATGAGTTTGGGCTGGAGGTGGCTGGGGGGAATAGCCAGCTCTCAGCGGGAAGCTTTCTCGTTAGGTGGAACATGAAATTGGGTGCGGGAAGATGTTTGAGAACTATATTTAAGGAAAAAATTGTAAGCCAAAATTAACAGAAATCTTACACAAGCAAAAACCACACCTTGCGGATTGCGGCTCATAAAAAAAACGCATGTTTGGCCATGATTTGTGGCAACGGCTTCGACATCGGGCCAAAACCAGCTAAAAGCTTGGCGAGGCTTATCTTTTACAGCTGACACGAGTGCCGATGACGATGGCAAGATGGCGCGATGCTAATCAGCGACAAGGCAAGCCGCCGCTGCATGCAACCACAGCGACCCAGACACAACGGACGACAACAACATGTGTCCGCAGCGCCAGCAACAACAACTGTCACGTCGCTTGGCAACGCTTTGACCTGCAAATTTTTATAATGTGCCAGAAGACCGCCTGCCAAGTCCTCCACAAGGCAGAATCAGCAGGTGGAACCAGAATGTGCACCAAAGATGGCAACGCAACAGCATTTACATGCCTTGTATGAGATATGTAGTCTCTCAAGTTGGTGAAGCAAAATGATGGAGTTGACCTTTTCTCGAAACTCAACATAATGGCAGATGTTTATTTTGATTTTGTTAACAATTCTTGTGGTAATCAATTTTGATCTAGCCTTGGGAGCCTGAGGAAAATCAGAATGCTTTAATTCCCTTTCATAAAATTCCAACAAATTTGCGCTCCACTTATGAAAGAGTTTATAACCAAAGTCTTACTGCCTTAGGGACGATTTCTTATCTTCTAGATAGCTCCTATGTGTCAGATACTCTTCGTTATTTGTAAACTCGGCCCTTAATTTGTTGTAGAAACTTGTTAAAGCCGGCAAACTCAATTTCATTTTCGTAGCTTAACTCTACTCTGAGATAAGGTTTTAAGCTACTTATGACCGGAAACATAGTCTCTAACTCTTTTCCGATCGACTGATAATATTAAAAACATTTCGTCAGAAAAACAGTCTTCTTTTACTTAGTTTACACAGAGTCTTCTTTTTACTGCACACTGCTAATATGTCGGAACCGAACGGATCGGATGACTGTATCTTATAGCTGCCATAGAAACTATCGGTCGAAAAGTGTGTTATATTTAGAAAAATTATTTGTTTTAATGGCGATCTTAAGCTCTGATATATTAAGACATTTGCAATGTTATAAAAACTTCGGCAAAAACGAAGTTAGCTTAGCCTTCTCGTTTTTTCTTTTTGCTTTTCAAATAATACTATTGGTCAAGGTACACAAAATGGGCAAGGGGACGGCGTGCCGCTATCCACTGCGCATACAAAAGTGCTCAGCGGCAGCGCAGTCGACAATCCGACTACTGTCGCTCACGGTTGTGCTGATTAGCAAACAATGCCAACGAGCAAATTGAACTTCGCGTCAGTGGCTACACACAGATACGCAAAAGCGTGTTTTTGCCGACCCTTGGCATTCGATTCAGAGATAACCTCTTTATTGGACTGAAATATCTTTCACCCGAGCAATTGAGTTCGATTGGTACGGCAACAATTCCCTGCCCCAAAACACCCTGTTCGAATCAAAATTGACCAATGTTTAATATTTAAAAATTTAAGTTTCTAAGTTTTTGGCCGAAAATTTTATCTCGAACCAGGGTTCTGCCCACGATTTTTTTAAACGTTCGAGCTTTTAAATATTATGCTTGAAGATGCGCTGTTTGCGAACAGACAAACTAGCTTCAAATAAAGAACAAACTAACAAAACTGAGATTTAAACTGCTACAATCTGAGTATGGAATGATTTGTTTTCCGTATTGCTTTTATTCGTTTCAATTTCGAGAAACTCTAGTAGGCGACATCACTTACGAAGGTTGTGCACATTGCGTAGGCAACTGGTTCAGAACAGGTTCAAGTTCAACTATTTTTCTCACGTGGTTCGGCTTAAAGTACAATTCGGATTTTCGGGTTAAGTACATCTAAATACTTGGTACATCTTTGTATGGCGAAAAACAGATGGGAATTCCAATGTTTTTATATTCCTGATTAGCATCAATAGATTGCCCATATGAACGCACAAATCTCAGAGATGCTATGACTTAAAAGCACCAAAAATGATACCTCCAAGATTTTTTAAGTTTAAGTTTAAATAGTTAAAAGTTTATAACATTTTTGGTAGTACATAGTTCTAGATGACATTCGTGTAATTAACACAAAATAGAAATTTATAAATCTGTATTGGGAAAAGGTTTTTCATTAATTTGAGATTGAATTTGCTTGGATAAAATTGTTAATGTAAGCTTTAAAATGAATTATCCAAATCAATTCTTGGGGTTTTTTTTAAGGGAAAAATGAATAAATGAGTTTATGTGTTAGAAATGACCAAAAAAAAAAATTTATTGAATATGTGTAAGTTCTGTTGGCTGTCAGTACAAACGTGCAAAGATCGCTGATGATTTGGTAGAGTTACTTATGAAACAGCTGTGCGATCAACTATCCTCCTTTGTGGTGTGTTGTGTTCCAATTTATGCATAACGAGACCTTAAGCCGGCATAATTTTGAAGGTTTAAATATCAAGAAGGTCGTTAAGGCGCACAAATTGCCAACAATTTTAAGCAGTTCCGTCACAAAAAATGTTCTTGACCCTCGTATTATTAAAAATTCCATTTTTGGAAAAAAGGAACTTAAATGTTTGTAAGGCAGCCTTCACACAGTTCGACACAAGAGATTATAGTAGTTCTGCTTTTTGTTAGGATTCAAATTTTAATAGCTTGCCAAATTCATAGAATTTCATAGGGAAATGCAGACTTACTGGTTATCATGTCTTAAGTGTCAAACAGTGTGAAGGCAGCCATAAAAACGTTTAATTATTATTTTCTTAAAGTCATAGCTTCAACCTAAAACGTGGAGGCAGATGCGATAATCACATTAATTCTGAACACATCCTTTTTAATTTTATCCGATTCTGATAAGCTGTTCCCTGAGAATAGTCTGGAACTATATGACCAACAACAAAATCTGTTTTGTTTCATTTAATCTGTTGATCTATTAGCAAATATCATGTTGAGACTATTAGCAAATATTATTTATAGTTTTTGTGTAATGTAAAGTTATTAGCGAAGCATTAAAAATGGGCCCCAAAGTTGGTAACTTTTTTCACCCCCGAAAGTCATCTAGAATAAATTCCTCAACTTCCATAAACTGAAAAAAAAATTTTTGTATTTAAGTATCTGTAATACAGAGCTCATGAATAACTAATATATAAATATTCATATCTTTAAACTTTTATATTGCATAATATCATAAATTGCAGCTTGGTTCGTGCTGCTGTCATCACTAGCGTGAGCTGCTCCCCTTCCCTTTGATCTTCGCCGCCTTTTTCACACTTTTATGAGTTTATGATGCGCCCCATAACAACGACATAACATTTCATTTACATTTGCCGTTTATTTCAATTATTTATTTATTTCGCCTATTTTCAGTTTTAGTGAAGTACATTTTTTTTATTTGCTGTCTGTGCCCACACACACACACACCGCTCTTTATGATGCCTCAAATAGTGTGATAATTAGGTGAACAGACGGCTGCCAACGTGCTGCGGTATAACTTCAAAGGGAGCTCTGAAAATATCGTCCCATGTAAATGGAAACATGTTTGGCAGAAGGATGGTGGGCGTATGCTTGTGCCCCTGTAAAATGGGCTTGACGAATTCCTAGAAATATTTGTTATGACAGTTTACAATTGTTGAACATTGTTTCAGCCTTCCACGGAACCTTAGGCAGTGTAAACACTGATAACACATGAGTCTATCCAAATATTGAAAACAATTTTAGGGCTAAAGTCAAGGTAAGTTTAATCTTAGAGGTCAAATGTAAAGAAATTTTAAGTATCTATATAAAAAGTATTACTTACAACACGTAAAGTAACATTCATTCTAATCAAATAAATGTCATGATAGAGACATGAATCCTCTCTTTTATAAATATTTCTTAAGTGAGCTTTAGCAACTCCTTCTGACTGATAAGAGACAAAGTACCCATTTTAGACTCCATTTAGCACGAAAAACTTCAAATACCATAAAACATTGTGAACAATAAATTTCATTTTAATGGCTTGCGGGGTAACAATTTTTGTACTTACTTTCTGTGCTGCGAACATTTTATAAAACATTTATTTGCTTGATTCCTAGCCTCATTTCCGCATTTGTAAGCCAACATTTTGCACCCTCGCCTCAAAGATATATTGTCTGGGTGTGCTCCAGCCCCCCGCTACCCCCGCGCCGGCACTGTGGGCCATAATGAGGCCATAAAAAGGGTTAAATAAAATGTGCAGCAATTGCTTGGCAAAGCCAACTGGGTCTTCAGACGCGACCACTGACAGCGAAAATTTGCACGATTTTATTTGCTCGATTTTCACGCCGTCTTTTTTTTTGGGTGGTTGGGTGGGGTGGGGAGGTGGGGCGCCACACAGAAATTACAGCTAGTAGCTACAAATTGCTTCCGTTGCGGGCACTGAAAATAGACACATCAATGAAATTTATTAGTTTGCATGTACAAGTGCAGCTGCGGTAGTTTTTGGTGCTACTTGAAATATCCATTTCTCGCCGGTAAAATGTCCAGAAAACAGACCCCGGCCGCCAATGTGGGAAACGGATGTAAATGACTGCTAATTTTGCTTGTTACACTCAAATTAATGCCTTTCAAATTTGAGTTTAGTTGGAGCAATTCCTGTGAAGCTTGTGGAGGATAAGAGATTCCGCTTGGGTATTTAAAATATTTACCAAACTAAGGATACAAAATTTATACAATTTTATTGAAATCTGAAAATTTTCTACTTTGCAATCTTCATATTAAGCATTTAGATATGTTTTAAGGGGGTAGTCTCCATGTCGAGGCTGTTTTTTGGACCCATTATAAAAAAACGCAAAGAGTTTCGAGATAAATGCGTTTAAAGTTTTAATTAATATGAAAATGGCTTGTTTTATGGAAGACATTGGTCGACAAAAAAGACTATATCTTCTAAAGTATTTTGAGATTCAAAAAATCCTTTTGAGGAGATATTCTCAAATATCTAAACTATACAAAATGCAAAAGAAAAAAAATGCGCATAAAGAATACGAAATAATACGAGAAAAGGCTTTTATCGCGATAAAATGGATATTTGGTGAAGAATGGGGGATTTCACGAAAGGAATAAATAATTTTTTTTTTTAATTTTTTAATGTTGTTTTTATTTTTTTGTGGAATCTAACTACATTTCAATCGATTTCTAAAAAAGATGTATCTTTTCAATTTTGTCACAATTCTCATAAGGTGAATAAAATACGCTGTAGTTTAAATTCATAAAGTAAGTCGGATTATGGCCCACTTCTGGTCTAGAGGGCTAAATTTTACATGTTTTTTAAAAATTCGTGGAAAGAAATCGGGAAAAGATTTTGTAATTCTGTTTTTTGTATTTGGTTGTACAATTCATTATAAAAAAACAAAAATTTAAAAATTTGTGAATGCAAGGGCTGTTCGAAAAGTTCTCGGGATCCAAAGTAGGCTGTTCCAAAAAAAGATGTGTAGATGGTACCCACGTTTCCGGCACTTACAATTATCAGAAAGCAAAACGAAAGATGGGAATTTGGTTAGTATGAATGCCTTGACCTAGAATGCATGTGTTTATGTATTTTGCTATTGACGAGCAAGTTTCTAGTCACGATAAGTACACTTGAATTTTCGCGACTTCCATAGAAGATATTTAAATGGAACCGGACACTTTCTTTCAGTTATAGTTGATCAAAAGAAAATCCATTTCGGTTTCGGTAACGATTACAGTTGCTTTAAAAAAATTAATTTAGTGTACGGTTTCGGTTTGAGTTTCGTTCTATCGGTAAAATGTAACGCTTGTTGTTTCGGTTGGATGGGTATCCATGGGAGTAGTATTAAATTTTTGTGATTTTTTTAAGGACTGATCTCAAAATGAACTTAGGATTTCGTATTGAACTACGATTTTTTACCCAAACTTATTAAGTCCATTATTGACAAAGGAGAAAAGCTTGGCTAACACTAAAATTTTTTTTAAAAACTTGAAAACTCCGAGGCTCCTAACACCGTTGGGACTTGTTTTTGACCAGGCGTAATAGTTCTAAACACGGTCAATAAAAAACAAAATGCTCATCCTTTTCAGTTTTAGTTTATATCTATTTTAAAATATTAAAATTTTTCCTTGGGAAAACGAAAATCTGAACCACTTCCAACCTTGAATATTCCCAAACAGAGAGGGAAAGTCTTTCGTTCTATCTCTGTCACTCTTTCTCTCTCTCTCTCTCTGGCAGAATGAGGCAAAATTAATAGCAAGTAAAACTTTCAGCTGGGGGCAATTGCAGCAGCCGCCTCACTTACTCATTTATTCAGTTTTGCGCTGGGGCAAACTTGAGGCCATAAATTTGCAGCAAGCAAGTGGGGAAAATATACCGAAAAATGCAAGGCAAGCTCTGCAAGCCAAATGGCGGCACCGGGAAGAGCTGAAGTGGGGACTTTGGGGCAATATCTAGCGCACTTTCAGCGCGACGATAAATTTCCAAGCCAAAATGTGTAAATTATAAATACGAGCAATTATTTTAACTCTACTTAACAAATTACCATGCCAGAGCATATGGGGCAAAAGGTATAAATTACGGACTTTTACGACTTGCGGAAATTGTATGGCGACGACACAAGCGGCTTATATCAGAGTGAGTGTGTGTGTTTGTAAGTCTGTTTAATTGTGTGTGTAGGTGATTATGCTTAATTGTGTGTATGTCAGGGCCAAAGCGAAGTCGTCGTTCAAGGACTACGTGGCTTCCTTTTCCTTCTCTCTCCCTCTCACTCATGCTGGCTGCGGTGTAAAACTTTTCGAATCAACTTTTAAGCATCGCAAATGACGTTGCGGCCATGTCTAGTCGGTCTGGTCTGGTCTGTTCCTAGGTATGTACGATATGTGTGTAGGTGTAAGTGGGCGTGTGGATGGGAGCTAACCACACTTGATGACTTGATAACTTGTGTTTTGTGGATAGAAACGTAAATTGTTTAAAGATTCCATGCAGTTAATATAATTAAAGAAAGTTGATAATTGATCAAACCAAAAAAATAGCAAGAATTTCGAATTTTTAGACCGCCAAGTCCACTATTTGGATAAATTCATTTTGTTTTAAAAATTATTTCTGTTTAAAAGTATTTCCAGAGGGAATTTATAAGGGAAAACGATAGTACACTGTGAAACGAACCATTGAGTTCAGACTCTAAGACTTTAAACTTTAGAGCATAGAAAAAAGCGGACGAAAAATCAGAATAGTATTTTAAACCATTCTACCGTGATTGACGAATCATTGTAAAATTGGCTATACAGCCCCAAAGGACTGTGTGTTTGTGAGAGAGCACATGAGAAAGGGACCTAAAGTTTAACGCCGAATCCGAACAGTTTTTTCTTTCTTTGTATACCCTGTACCCATTTAAAATGGGTAAAAGGGGATCATGAAGTTGTGCAAATGTATGTAACAGGGAGAAGGAAACATTTCCGACCCTATAAAGTATATATATTCTTGATCAGCATCAACAGCCGAGTCGATTTAGCCATGTCCGTCTGTCCGTCCGTCCGTCTGTCCGTCTGTCTGTCCGTCTGTCCGTATGAACGCCTCGATCTCAGAGACTATAAGAGATATTGATACAAATTTTTGCATGTACATAGGTATAGGCCGTACGCAGATCAAGTTTGTTTCAGATTTGCAAAGTTTCCCCCCCCCCCCTAAAACCGCAAAAAATTGTCAGAGCCACAATTTTGAAGTTACAACATCGTCGCTTAATACATATTATCTTTTGGCGCAGTATATGCTCCGAAATGAGATGGATCCCAATGGCGCGAAGTGATATGCTACGATTGAACAGCTGTCCCAGAAGCACGGTCAACGATGGATTATGCTCAATTTACAATTTGAAGGAGCTAGAGAACAAGCAGCACTTTATTGGAAGTTACCCTATTCTGCAAAAGGGAGTAGTTGAGAAAATGGATATGGGTTTTGAAAACTTTGCCAATTTTATTAAGAGAGAAAATATTAAATGAAGATGTTATGTTTGCACATAACTTTAAAGAGCAAGAACACAACACAACGGAGGCTAGTTAATCGTAAAGCTGTTTCATTGGTATCTTTACTTAATCATCAGCGATCTTCGTTCTCTTGAACTGAAGCCAACAGCTTCCACTCCGTGCCAGTGCTACCATAATCGTTTGGGAATTCCAGCAAAATTCGGCACACATGCCCAGCGGCGCAAAAGCCCATTACAAGTTCGATGTTCTTATAAACACTTTGAGGGCTGGCAGCCTTCAAGTATCGGTTACTACTCTGTATACATTTACATAAGCTTGGCCGTTTTCGTTGGCATACTGTATTCAAACCAGAATACTATGTAATCGGAGAAGTGGGCGTATAACAGAAAACACTTCGGCTTTAGATTACAACTTAATATACCATTTGAGAAAATGTTGGCGAGGAAGTATGCGTTTAGTTCACAAGACGACACACCATTTTAAAACTTGTGTATGGACTTTTGGACTATCTGTGCGCGAGTCTACACCATAGCTTGCAAATAACAAACAGAAACAATCAAAGCACACACGCTCTCTCACTGAGCAGAACATTTTTCTGCCCCGCTCTTGTGTTTTCTGTTTCGTCAGTTCGCTTGAGCAAAATGAACGAGTCTGTCCGCCAATAACAACAGAGAGAGACACTTTTGAGCGAGTGCTCAGGAAGCAACTGTCTGAAAATGAGCAGAACACTTAAAGTCTCAGAAAAAAGTGTTATTTGTTTTGTTTGGCGGTGAGCTCGTTTATGGTAAATTTTCATATTTGTATTCATATTTCATACATATTATATTATAATTCATATATGTATTATATAATATGTAGTAAATATAAGCTTGATTATTTACAGAGGTCGAAATAATCGGTCTCTCTCGTGCTTGTTGTCAGAAAACAACCGCTCATTCACTGACACGATGCGTAACTGTTGCGAAAAAACACACAAACTTCGTTCTTCTTTGGCTTGCTCTTCGCTCAACCGCCGACCGCTTTTGGTCGCTCGCTCGGCTCAGTGTTCACTCGAGACCATGATACAATAAGTATAAGGTAGTCTCGTCGGCTGCCGAAGCGAGCTCGTGTTGTCCCTTAGCTTCAGTGCATGCCTGCTTGTTGACGTGAAAGGTTGTGCGCGGAAGAATTTTTTCTGAATGTTTTAACCCTTACGCAGCAACAAAAAAATGAGTTACTGTAATTTTTGCCGCAAGCATGTACAGGGCGTCAAATTCATTCATGCATCAAAATGTGATGTTAAACGAAAGTTATGGGAGCAAAGCCTGAGGTGCAGCCTTCGTCTCAATCCAAAAAAAAAATGATCATTTATTAATAATTCTTATTTTTTCATTCAGCCAAGAATACAGAATTGTTATGATATAATAGAAACGTTGAAGACAACAGTGAAAATTGGCTTAACGTAGACCTAAGTTCTGTAGGGACGGCAAATGGGTTCGGTTCAAAATTTATAGAAATATATTTATATATATTTGCATAGTTTCTGATAAATGCAATTTTTTTCAAAGTATTTTTTAAAGTATTTTTATTGGAATTGAGCGACCAAATAATGGTAGATATATAAAGCTTGCTATCTTCTCTGTTGCCAAAGATTATTAGCAAAATTAATCTTTAAAATAAAAATATAAAAACTAATTCACATCTTTGTACTACAGTAGGCTATTTTAAACCCCACGGACCTGTTCAGGGTTAATCAACATACTTTATTGCCGTTTCATTCACACTCACTATTCTTTGTACTTTTCACTCGCACTCATTGCTAGCATACGCTAAGGGACAGCTTTTGACGACGAGACTACCTTATACTTATTGTATCATGCTCGAGACCTTTTCGGTCGTAAGAACTCGGCAAATGGTCTTCTGCGCATGTATGTATGCAATGACCCAGTCGGACTTTGCAGCATGTGCTTCCCAAAAAAAGTACATTTGGTGGCATGAAATTTCAGGGAAATAGTCACTACATAATTTTTATGCATGACATTAGCGCATTTATCATCATGAAAAACTCACACGTTCTTTTCTCAGGTATTCGTAAGGCTAAAAGTCGGCCTATCGTGAAACGGTTAAGTCTCTCTTAGTCGTGGGATGAGCACGAAGTAGAAAAACGAAGTCAGCTCCGAACGCTTGGCGAACGTTGACCAAACGAGAGAGAGAAGAGCGAAAAAAATTCTTAAGTCAGTGTGATTTCGGCTTATGCAGAAAAAAGACGTGTTCCCAGAGAATATATAAATTTTTTTTTCAATTATAAATGCGCAATACATTATTGGTGAGTATCGAATTTAGTTACATCTACGGACTCAATAGCACTAAAGTAATATAATTATCATTAATTTGTCATTATTAATCAGTTTTATTACTTAAAACAGGTCATTCCTGCAGAAACGATAAGCAACAACTCTTTTAAAGGCCAATTCACTAACAATCATCCCTACCATTAGCAACCAAAAGCATCATGGCGAACATCAATAATAATAATAGAAATAAAAAAAAAATAGTTGTTGGTTTGTATATTAAATTATTCGTTAATAAAAATTGCAAATAAACTCAAATGTAGTTAAGTTGATTATGGGGGTGACATTTCACTAAAAGGCATGCAAAAAACATGAATTCGTAAGCTGACGGTCAGGTCTTCCTCCCTACGATATACAAAGTCAGTGCATCTGAAGTACTGAGTTCGTAAGGAGAAACGCGGAACCCGAAGGCTGGTGCGTGACGTCACCCAAACGGTTAACGGTTACAACAACAACCCCTGAGTTTCACGGCGTTTCTTAAGACAAACGAAGCGGAACCTTCAGATTTTCTCATGCCTTCTGACGTGACAAGTTGGCATGAAATATGGACATCTGTCATGCGTCCAAGTCCGACTGGGGAGTTGCGCGTGTGGATATTTATACATACGCATATGCACACAAATGAGCGCCATATCACCTTCTCCCTTCCTCTTTAATGCTTTGCCTGTGACGAAATTCTAAGGCAACAACATAAGGCAAACGCAACAACAAAAATAAAAACCTTTTTTGCTGACTTTTTCCTTGCTTCGCTCACTTACTGACTCTCAGTAGCTGAACAACAACCGGTTCTGTTCGCTTCGCGCGATCAGTAAAAGACCGACTCGTGTGTTGCGCTCAACCTGAAACCGAAGAGCGAGAACACGAAAGAAACGAAAAAGAGGGTTGCTGGTCAGACACTGAGCGATGCCGTTTAATTTTTTTCGGTCTTTGTTGTGAGCAGACCGCGCAGAAAATTTTGGTTGAGCAGATTTTGCGACCTCTGATTATTTATGATTAATATTTACTAAGAATAACGCTCCATAACTTGTTGACTGACATACACACACACAAGCGCCACGCACACATTTAAAGATGACAATTTGTACGCTTGCTCCCGGCAAATTGATCAGTAAAAGACATGAGCAAAAGTGAAGCGAAAAAAGCGCTCAATGGTTGAGCGAAAACACCTATTGAGCAAAACAGAATTGAAAGTGTCTTGTATGAGAAGAGGAAGGAATTGAACTCGGGACCCATAACACAGAAACACATGGACGACGGCACGTTACACAGTGGTCCGGCTTGTATGGGGAGAGCGGCCAAAAATACTTCTAGTTGAGGTAGGGACTTGAAACTTGGCGCAAATTTTTTTTATATTTATCCTAAAATAATATGTAAAAATCAGCCAGATCGGACAACTATATCATATAGCTGCCATATGAACAATCGGTCTGATATTCAGTTTTTATATGAAAAACTTTTGTTTTTCATTATATTGCAACAAAACTTTGGAAATTTTCGTATATAACCTGGGAAAATTCAGTAAAAATCTGGATACTATAGGTTATAGCTGCCATAGCACAGTTATTGCGCTTATATGGAAAGTAAGGCCAAAAATACTTCTAATAGAGTTGGGGGTGTGAAACTTGGTATATAAATAACTCGAATTGGACACTCTAAGATGCCCTTCATATTTTAAAGAAATGGTTTCTTTACAAACAAGCCAATCATAATGATTATTCAAAAGTCTCGATCTGTCGCGCCTGCAGTTTTTCCAAAACAGCTCTAATTTTTTACAAATGTATTCCAAATGTATTTACAACCCCTTTTTTACCAAAGTTCAAAAATTGAAGTGTAGTTCAAAAAATGAACTATAGTTCAAATGAACTATAGTTCATGAAAAAATGAATTAATGAACTAGGTCATTAAAATGAACTAAAATTTCCAACTCTAATGTATAAGCAAGACAACACAAAAATGGGTGGTAAAAAAACATGAATAACACAGAGGGAGGCAAAAGGTGGCGGCTGAGTTTAATAATATAGACAAAGAAAACATTAACTAATATTAAGAAAAAAGTTTCATTTGAGGGTAAGACAGGGGTCACAACATTTTCTCTAATTCAAATCAATGCATTAAGAAAAATACACCACTCGACAGGTCATCGGTAAAACAATAATTTTAAAACAATATGTAAACATATTATTCCACAAAAATCACTTAGTAAGTAGTCAATACCTTAATTTTCAATATTAATTTTAGTTGACGTCAATTAAACGCGATTTAATATTAAAACTTAATTTTCTTGTAGGGCTAAAATTAAAGCTCCGTTCACTGCACAGTCCGCTTGGTTTTGTTGTCACTTTTCTCTCTTTATTCGTAGCGCGTTCGGCCGGGATAGTTTAAAAATGAATTTACCGTTTGTTTAACTGTTCTTTAAAGAAAAAATTTTGATACTTAGAGTGGAAGATTTCTGAAGTTAATTTTTTTATTTTTGGCCTATGAAATCGACCACTGTGTTAGCCGCGTTAGCTCACATGACTATTAGGCATTTGGGAGAACTGACGACAAAATCATAATTAAGAATGCACTAAGAAAAAAACGACCATCCAAAACCCAGCACAAGCGGGCTCCTACTTCAACGATCTCGTTCGTGAATTATCGTTCACAAAATCAACCCGACGATCACGGAAAAACACCACTCAAAAGCTTTCTTACTAAAACTGGCACAAATCACAACAGAAGTGCGAACATCGCGTTTTGAGAAATGTTGTACATTGTACAATAATTACACTAGTTTACAGCATTTCCGATCCCGACCATCTGGCAGTCATTTCATATGTAAATCCATTTGCTGAGTCCAAAAATCAAATCCGCAAATTTTTTAATGGGGCCGTTTTCGAGAAATCGCGGAAAAGCTAGTTTTTTGATTTGTAAAAAAAGTACCTTCAGAAAAATTGGTATATCTTCAGTATCGTGTCTTTCATCATAAAAAGGTAATGCTCTCTTGGAAGGTAATTGGACGCCCTATCATTCGTTGGTACACCACTTCTTAATCCGGCGCTGGACTTCGGCGTTATAAAGGCTTTTATCGGCAACTTTCCATTAAATTTATCACTTTTTTAAAAAAAGCTAGATTTTAAGTGCGATTGGCCTTCAAACGTAATCATAACAAAAATTGCGAATTGACCAATCAGAAGATGCCAGCGTTGCAGCATCTAAACAAATCCAATTCCCTTTGTCTTTGGCCCATGCTCATTGTCACGTACGCCAAAGCGTCCCTCTGCCTTTAAATAGACCATAAGCCAAGAATTGTACTTTAGTCTTAAAATCATCACCAAACCATTCACTTGGATTTAAATAAAGATATAAAACTGAATTGATTTATTTCTTTTATTTGTGATCGAGTACGGAACATTACTGAACATGTAATTGGCGCAGCCGGTAGGATCGCAGTATAAATGTAAAATCGTTGTTCGTGTGTAATACGATCAATTTGAAAAGGCTTATCCATACAACTGGTATCCTTTCTGATCAACTTGTGTAATTGTGCACGGTGTTACAATTTAATCGAACCCTTTTTCGAAAAATACGCGATCCGCAAAAAGAACTTAACGTGTCAATTTAAATTAAATTGTGAATCCAATTGTGTGATTAAAATCAATTTGATTTGTTGACCAACTGCAAATAAACTAAACCACCAACACATTTTTTTTTAAAATGGATCCTCCACGTGCAAACATTATCGCACCACCTGTCATGGTCATATTAAATGACCAAAATCTAAACCAACTTTTACAACAAATCCGGAATGTACCAACCTTTGAAGGTGACTCACTTGCTTTGGCTCCATTTATTAGAAGGATGGACTATTTACTGCAATTATTCGGCACAAACAACGAGCGCCAACAAAGTATCATCTTTGGAGCAATCGAAATCCAAATTGCAGGCGAAGCGCAGAAACTGCTCCAAATGTGGCAGATAAACGATTGGGTCGGGCTGAGGCAAGCCCTGATTTCCGAATATAAAACACAAACACCTGTGGAAGAACTTCTAAGACGACTATACAACACAAATTACCAAGGAAACCTCCGTAAGTTCTGCGGCGACGTAGAAGGCAAAATGCTCATCATAAGTAATAAATTAGAGTTAGAAGGTAACGCTGAAAACTCAAGATTGTATACAAACTCCATGACAAATACAGTGAAAAATCTTATTCAAAAGAAATTACCTGATAGGCTTTTCATGACTCTCGCGAGACATGACATCTCAACAATTTTAAAACTAAAACAAGTGGCACAAATGGAAGGCTATTATGAAGAGACAGATCATGTTATCAACAATAAATTGGAAAAGTCTAAATTTACCATTAACCATACAAAAAACACTCATCCCCAGCCTACTAACCAATATAATCCCAATTATTACTCACAGAATAATTACTCAAACAGACCAAACCAAACTTATTCGCAACCTCCTTCGAACAGACAGACTAATATCAGTTCAGGTCAAAATAAAGTACTAATGCAAGAATTCAGACAGAATTTACAACATGGACAAATGAACAATCCAATAAATTTTAATCGAAATTCCCAAAATCAAGTTGGTCCAATACTAAATCAACCTTATAAACGTATGCGGGAAAATTTTAGTGACTCACGAAAAATGCAGGTTGATGAACATTATCAACAAACAGAATGCAATAATCAGCCAGAATTGGATGATTATCAGCAAAGTCAGGGTGACGTAATCAATCACGAAAATTTTCAAATGAATGCCTCGGGATAAATCATTACATAGAAATCATGATAAATAACAACCGTTACAGGTGTCTCATAGATACAGGTTCATCAATAAATATGATGAGAGCAAATTTTCTTAATTTACCAGTTCACACAAAATCTACTTCCATTAGAACTATGAATGGAATTTCAAAATTAAAACATTATGTATCTATTGCACCAAATAAACTTTTCACGCAAGACCAAAATTTTTTATACACAATTTTTCACCTCACTATGATTTGCTGCTAGGCAGAAATTTATTAATAGCAAACGGTGCTATTATAGATTATATCATGGGAAAGACAGTAATCAGCGAAAGAACATTTGCAAACAGAAATGTTACTTTTGATCCCAATGCAGAAAAGAACTTCAAAACATGTCTTCAACCTGGAGACCATACAAAAGAAATAAATTATGCTATAAGCAACGAAATCACTACTGGACAAGATTACAGAGTGAATCATCTAAATGATGAAGAAAAAACAAAACTATTAAACTTACTAAAAAATTTCAGTGACATACAATATCGGGAAAATGACAATTTGACTTTCACGAGTATTGTTAAGCACGAAATTAACACCCAACATGAAAACCCAGTATATAAAAAACCATACAGCTATCCTTTTGCTTTTGAAGAAGAAATCGAAAAGCAAATTAAGGATATGTTGAACCAAGGTATAATTCGGCACAGCCAATCACCTTATTGTAGCCCATTATGGGTAGTTCCAAAAAGAAAGATGCATCAGGGTTAGAAAAGTTTAGACTTGTTGTAGATTACAGAGGACTAAACGACATAACTATCAATGACAAATTTCCAATCCCAAATATGGACGAAATTTTGGGAAAACTCGGACGATGTCTATATTTCACAACAATTGATTTAGCCAAAGGCTTTCATCAGATTGAAATGGATCAGAATTCCATTAATAAAACAGCTTTCTCAACGAAGTTTGGGCATTATGAGTTTACTCGGATGCCATTCGGACTAAAAAATGCACCATCTACTTTCCAAAGGTGTATGAATCACGTTTTGAGAGATTTAATTGGCAAACACTGCCTCGTGTACTTGGATGACATTATTGTATTTTCGACGTCTCTTGAAGAACATTTGAACTCACTTAAATTAGTGTTTGAACGATTAAGGCAGGCAAACTTAAAATTACAGCTCGACAAATGTGAGTTTTTGAAACGAGAAGCAGAATTTTTGGGTCACATAATAGGGCCAGATGGTGTAAAACCAAATCCAGACAAAGTTAAAGCCATTAACAATTTCCCAATTCCAAAAACCCAGAAAGAAATCAAATCATTTCTTGGCCTTTGCGGCTACTACAGAAAATTTATCCCACAGTTCGCTAATATAGCGAAACCTTTGACAAAATGCCTAAAGAAAGGTTCGAAAGTAAACATATCAGACGAAGATTACATCAAAGCATTTAAAAGTTAAAACAGCTAATCATAAATGATCCAGTGTTGATTTACCCAAATTTTAACAAAAAGTTTCAGCTGACGACAGACGCTAGTAATGTTGCATTAGGAGCAGTACTGTCTCAAGATAATAAACCTATTAGCTACATAAGTCGTACATTAAACGAGCACGAAGAAAACTACAGCACGATTGAAAAAGAGTTGTTAGCCATAGTATGGGCAACAAAAATAATGAGACCATACCTATACGGAAGAAGGTTCGAAATACTAAGTGACCACAAACCATTAGTTTGGTTGAGCAACATTAAGGAGCCAAATATGAAACTCCAAAGATGGAAAATAAAGTTGAGCGAATACGACTTCGAAATAAAATATTTAGAAGGAAACTAAACCACGTGGCAGACGCATTATCTAGAGTTAAGATCGACGAGAACTATTTCGATGACATTACACAAGCTACAGCACATAGCGCTGAGGAAGATAACGAAAATTTAATACCCATAACAGAAAAACCACTTAATTATTTCGCAAGACAGATAGAAATGATTAGGAGCGATACCGACAACGTTGAAGTTGAATCCTATTTCAAGAAAACAAAAATAAGAATTTATTATTCAAACTTGGATACCGAAAAAGCAAAGCAGATAGTGTCTGAATATTTTTGTACTAAAGGAAGCGCAGTATACATTGAACATGATTCTGATTTTGAATTACTACAACAGGTATTTAAAACATTCAATAACAGTAACACAATACAAATCTTGAGAGCAAATATAAAACTACAAGATATCAGAAATTACGCAGAGTTCAAAGAAATAATCATTAAAAACCACAAGAAATTATTACATCCAGGCATCGAAAAAATGATCAGGCTATTTAAAGAATCATACTATTATCCAGATCACCAGAAATTAATTCAAAACATTATTA
The DNA here is from genome assembly GCA_018904275.1 of Lordiphosa clarofinis. Lineage (NCBI taxonomy): Eukaryota > Metazoa > Arthropoda > Insecta > Diptera > Drosophilidae > Lordiphosa > Lordiphosa clarofinis. Next base: position 125,075 of record JAEIGQ010000022.1, read on the forward strand.
ACGAATGTGAAATTTGCAACAGAGCCAAAATTGAACATAGAAATACATCGCTAACATTTGAAATCACACCTGAAGTTGAAAACTGTAGAGAAATGTATGTGGTTGACATATACACCATAAAAAACCAAAACTATCTGACATGTATTGACTTGTATTCAAAATTTGCAAGTATAACCGAATTAAATGGGAAAGATTGGATGGAAGTTAAAAGAGGACTCATTCGAACATTTAATAATATGGGAAAGCCCATTATTTTGAAAACAGACAGGGACAGTGCCTTTATGAGTATAGCACTTAAAGAATGGCTTGACAAAGAAGAAGTAACAATTCAAATAACAACAAGTAAAAATGGTGTGGCAGATGTTGAACGGCTACATAAGACCATAAATGAGAAAATCCGAATAATTAACACTGACGACAACGAAGAAAATCGACTTATGACAATTGAAATAATACTGTACACTTACAACCACAAAATAAAACACAACTCGACTGGTAGAACCCCAGCAGACATTTTTATTTACGCAGGAACACCCACTTACAATACCCAAAATTTAAAAGAAACGAAAATCGACAACCTTAACAAATCCCGACATGACTTTGAAATAAATACCAACTTCAGAAAAGCACCCATTATTCATGGTAAATTACATAATCCTTACAAACCCACTGGGAAGATAGAACAAGTTGACGAAGACCATTTTGAGGAAACTAATAGAGGACGTAAAATTAAACACTACAAAACTAATTTTCAAAGACAAAAGAAAATTAACAAAAGTAAATATTCACAGGAGGACTCAAACCCAAATCAGGACTCTTAACTTTCACATTGATGTCACTATTGATGTCAACACTGCTACTACAAGTGGACAATCAAGCTTTAGATATTAATCCTATTAAAACACGACTTTTTGACACATGTGAATTCTGAAAAGCTTCTTAATATAAAAACATCAACTTGGCTTAGATCGGACTCAAATGAAATCCTTATTATCTCACATATACCAAGAAAAATAATTAAAAGTCCCCTATGAAATTCTACCGTATCCGGATGACAACGGAAATATTTTACAAGACGAAACACAGTACAAATATTATCTCCATAACAATAATTTGTATAACAAAAACACAAAGAAATTAACTACTAATCCATGCATATTAGGGATCTTGAACCAAACAAAAACCAGCTGCAGATATACCAAAACTCATTTACTTACACAAACTAACTTCATTGAACCAAATATTATTGTAACATGGAAGCTACCAAAAACCACTTTAAATCAAAATTGCGAGAAGAATGAAATCATAATTGAAGGTAATAATTTGATAAAAATCTATAATTGTTCAGTTATACTAAATGAAGTATTTGCAACTAATATAAACTCAGACTACACACAAAACATTTACATAAGAAATAATATTACACGGTTACAACCACTATCGTATATTGAAACCAAAGAAATAATTTTCGAACATAATGAAGAAAATCGAATATATCAGACAATAACAATTATAATGATAAGCATTATAATATTAAGTGTAATCATATACCTAACCTATAAATATAAGAACATTCCAAAAAGAATTATTGTTAAGAAACAAAACATTATTGAAAATCAAAAAGAACTTCCAGTTGAAAACGAACAATTCGACTTAAATATTGTACCAAAAATGTATCCAGAAATATAAGATCGTATTAATTATACGCGTGAGGACACGCTTTCCTTTACGTGTGGAGGAGTGACATATCCAGTATTCACCTTACCCTTTTACCATATTAATACCCACTGTACAACCCTTTTTAAACATATTCAAACCCACTGTAATCTAAAGCGTGGATTTGCCAACATACGCAGAAAATGTAACGTAAACAAAACCATAACAAAGAGCCACACATAGGCCCAACATACGCAGAAATCCTTACGTAAACAAACGAGCCTCGCATTGGCCTTCAAACGTAATCATAACAAAAATTGCGAATTGACCAATCAGAAGATGCCAGCGTTGCAGCATCTAAACAAATCCAATTCCCTTTGTCTTTGGCCCATGCTCATTGTCACGTACGCCAAAGCGTCCCTCTGCCTTTAAATAGACCATAAGCCAAGAATTGTACTTTAGTCTTAAAATCATCACCAAACCATTCACTTGGATTTAAATAAAGATATAAAACTGAATTGATTTATTTCTTTTATTTGTGATCGAGTACGGAACATTACTGAACATGTAATTATATAGTTGTCCGATTTCGAAAAGTTTTGGTGAAATTATGTGAAATCATTAAAAACTTATAAATACGAGCGTTGGGAGCGATAGCATTGAAAACAAAAAATTTTTTCTCACTAAAACTAGTTTTTCAACCGATCGTTCCTATGGCAGCTATATGCTATAGTCATCCGATCCGGCCGGTTCCGACAAATGTGCAGCGTATTTATACCAAAAGACTTCGTGCAAAGTTTGGTTAAGACGGACGGACAGACGGACAGACGGACATGGCTATATCAACTCAGCTCGTCATGCTGATCAAGAATATATATACTTTATGTGGTCGGAGATGCTTCCTTCTATGCGTTACAAACATCCGGACAATTTTAATATACCCTCTCCAAGGGTATAAAAAAACGGCCTGAATACTGAAGATTAGTCAATTTCATTGTCAGCTTTTTTTAATATGTCGCGTGCTAAATGTCGCGTTCTTCATAATATTAAAGCTTATAAAAACAAAGCTAATGTAAATAACTGAATATAATTGCACGGAATAAAAAGCTGCATTATTCACCTTTATTTAGGAGTTAACTGCTTTAAAATTGTTGTTTACTATTCCCAGATTTATGAATTGATGCAGCCAAAAACGACTTCCATTTTTGTCGCGTGATAAATTACATAACTTTTTCAATTTATATTTTAATCGTCAAATCGAAACTCTACCAAAAAATAAAAACAAACAAAAAATATTTTTTTGTTTTCTATATTTTTTGCACTTTAAAGTCGTACGAATGTCGCGTTCGCGACTGTGGAAATACCCATATATAATCGATTTTCTATATGCCTTGTCATTGAAATTGTTATCGGCGAAAATAAGTAATGCCCGCAAGCAAACCAAGATCATTCTTGCATTCAATTTGACGTCTTGCACTCAATATTCAACCTAAGTCAATCACAAAAAAAACATAACCAGGTACAAAATAAATTTGTTAGGTCATAGTAGCTCTTAAATAGAATTGTTTGAATTTTAACTATGCCTCCTGTGACGAACATAAAACAGCCAAACCAAGCCAATTTGGTTGAAGTTGAAACCTTCCATTTTTTACTAAAATGCCAATAACTTCTTTATTCTTGATCGGATTTTAATGAGTTATGTGGCGTTGTATTTTTAATAGATAAATCTTTAGTGACCAGCAATAAAATAAATTTTACACAATTTTTTTCGTGGTGAAAATCGCACTTAAAATCTAGCTTTTTTTGAAAAAGTGATAAATTTAATGCAAAGTTGCCGATAAAAGCCTTTATAACGCCGAAGTCCAGCACCGGATTAAGAAGTGGTGTACCAACGAATGATAGGGCGTTCAATTACCTTCCAAGAGAGCATTACCTTTTTATGATGAAAGACACGATACTGAAGATATACCAATTTTTCTGAAGGTACTTTTTTTACAAATCAAAAAACTAGCTTTTCCGCGATTTCTCGAAAACGGCCCCATTAAAAAAATTTGCGGATTTGATTTTTGGACTCAGCGGAAGGACTTACACAAGGAATTGCTACCAAATGTTGGGGATCGCGAAATTTTTATTATTTTGTAAACTAGTGTTATTAATAATTAAAAACAAAAAGAAAAAAACAAAATAAGCAAAAACAACAAAAAAGTCTTCGCCTGCACGCTGACTTGAGCTCTTATTTTTTTCCGCCCAAGTAAAACATTCATCGCAAAGCCCTTAGCAAAAAGCTCTCAATTACTGAACCTTTGCCTTTATAATGCAATTCGCCGCATCGTCTCAAGCGAGGTCAGAAGCCGCGATGGTAGCGACGCCGACTCTTGCTGCGAGGTTCTGAGTTCGATCCCCAGAGCAAGATGACAAGTCAAAAAAATAAAAAATCAGAAAGAAAACTAAATTAAAATAAAATGTTAATTAAATTTATTTTTGAGTCAAAAGAAAAACATTTAACAATTTTTTTTCTGGGTTTATTTTGCGAGCACAAAATGTTCTTAAATCATGCCCAAGCCGTTCATAAAGTGAGCACAAAATGTTCCTAATATGACACCCGCTGTTCACGGTTTAAGAAAAATCGGGATTACTCTACTTTTGCCAACGAATGTGCTTGATTTCGGTAGATTTAGAACGAATTTTTTTCTTAGTGTGTAAGCAGTTGGCACTTTGCCGACTGAGGTGCCTTTTTTCAAATGTCGATTGACACAAACATAACACAACTGTTATATATACACGAGCAACAACTCGACCCGAAGTTAAACTTCTCTACACACAACTGTGTATTCGAAACGTAGCGAGAATTCCCATTACGTGGGCACCTACTGCGATGCATATTGTGGACAGCGTTAGGCTAATGTCAGAGTGGGCGCGAGAAGCGATGCGATAATATTGGGCGAGAACGGGCGATAAACCATTGCAGACTTTTTTCAATGCAATCGCTCAAAAGGTGTCAGATGAGGGCGAAGCGATAAGCGAGTCCAAGCGATAAAGCGGCGAGCGAGAAAGCGATTTGCAACCCGCTTTCTCGCTTGAACTCGCTCAGATCGTACGTATATTTTGTTGCAAAATCATGCATATTAACATTATTATTAATTTTTGATAAGGGAAGGAATACTAAAATTAGACCAACTTTTTTGCAAAAATATAAGTTCCTCACCAAATACCAAATACGTCTAAAAAGGCATTTTTTGCCACTTTAAGCTCAAATTACTATAAATTTCGACGTGCTGGACCATTTCAACCATATCTAGAATCACCCCCTTCAATATATTGGAAAAAGTCGAATTTTGTTGCCTTTTGTTATTAAACTCCTCTTTTTCATTAAGATTTCGGGTGATTGGGTGAACCGTGGAGACTTTATTTTGTTAACAAAATTAATTGTTTTTTGCTTTTTGAAAAATATCTTCGCTTGCGCTCACAATAATCACAGAAAATAAAGTTTGCGCTCTCTGAGTCTCTCTTACTATTTTTGCCTATTCTTGTATTATTAAATCATGGTAAATTCTGACAAAAATTAAAACTGACCATTGCAACTCGCTTCGCTCAAAGCTTTCACTATGTCATCTTCTCGCTTTGCTCATAGCAAGAAATATTATCGCTTCTCGCATCGCTTCGCTTCTCGCGCCCACTCTGACATTAGCCTTAGCTGCCAGTACCTTGTGTGTGTGTGTGAATGTTCCCCAACTTGGCCTTGCAGCCAGGGTTTTTTGTTGCTTTAAATGAAACTATTTCTGTTTAGTTTCAGCAATAACGCCGTACCAGCTTAATATTGATGGTTTGATTATCATAAAGCTCTGTGCTTTAACCTGACTTTTATTTTATTTCATATTTCCAGTAATGTGCAATGATCAAATGTTTAGAGAAGCTGACAGCTCTAAGCCAATTAAATTTATTTGTTTTTGTTACATATTTTTTTTCTTTGTATGTCGAGAACGTTCAAAATTTGTACAACAAAAATAAAATCAACCTTCCTTATCTATCTCTACATTTAGCTGCCATAGGACCCATCGGTCGGAAAATGGGTTTTAGTTAGAAAATTTGATAATTTTATTGCCAGCGTTCCTAAGGCTGGAATGACACTTTCAATTTTTAGGGACAATTTTAGTCACAATATTGCATCTATGGGCAAAAGTTGTTGGTATAAGCGAGTCAGAGTATGCTTAAATTTTCCGCAGAATGCTTTAGAAGAGGCTGCAATGATACACAACATTAAATTTGACCTACTAACAAAAAATTGCGACAATAATTGTCTCTAGAAATTGAAAGTGTCATTCCAGCCTAAGCTCTGATATTTTAAAACTTTTAGACGAATATTTTTTGTGTAACTCTAATAGACACCCTCCACTGAATGTACGAAGTGATATTAATTTAAATCCTAAAGTTTCCCATTCTAGTAGGCCTTGACATGACCATTTGGGTCTACCCTTTAAATGTGAGGCAAAATACTTACACTTACTATTTAATTGTCAGTAAGACAAGTCGCATTCGACAAATTCTTCTTTTTCATTTTGTTTTTTTTTTTCTTAAATTTATTTTTGAATTCATATTGATTCGGTTATTGCTTCTTTTATTTTTATTGATAGCTAATAGCAACAACTGCCCTTCCAATCCAGGACCGTGTGGTTACGCCATCATTAGGTGCTTTTTTTTAACTATTTATTTCTGAAATATGGCATTATAATAGTATCGGGTTAAATGGTCTGGTATAATGGGAGATGAAGTGTTAATTTTAGAAAACTTTTTTTGTACATTTGTCAGTTGTTTAAACAACTAGTTTTTGAGCTGGTTCAAGAACGGTTCTGGGCTTTTTCTAAAACTTGTTTCAGCTACTGTTTGGAACCCTGTTCAATACCGCATGGGCTTCTTTCTGAATTGAATTCGATGAGTTCTCATGCTTCTCAACCATATTTGGCAGACCCGATTGAAGTGAGTTCAGCTCCAGTTTCACAATTTGAATCTGTCCCTCTATCAGCTAGTTCGCTAAACACTTTACTTGCAACCCTGCAAGGCAAAGAGGGGAAAGAGGTGAGAAGAGAATCATCCTGAAATATTTATCATAATTAAGAGTGTTAATTCCATTTAAATTGCCAATTGAAGTTACACATGGGTAATTATTTCTGAAGTGGGCTTTTTATTTTTTTAATAGAGTCCAAAAATTGTTATTTTTTTGCCAGGATGAAACCGCCGTTTTCAACGATTTTTAATAGATTTTTTAGAACTTTACCATTGTGGGATGCAAAGATATAGCGACTGTTTTGTTTTGTTAAAGTTGGTTATAACTAAATATTTAATAGGCCTAAAAATAAATAAAAATTTTCAAAATTTATTATATTCCCTTTACTTTGTGGTAAAAATATTTGCGTTGGTTGAACTGGAGGAAGAAACTGCCGAAACTTAAGAAAAACGAGAAGGCCAAGTTAACTTCGTCTTTGCCGAAGTTTATATACCCTTGCAAATGTTTTAATACATCAGAGATTAAAAAAAAATTTTCTAAATAAAACCCACTTTTCGACCGATAGTTCCTATGGCAGCTATAAGATATAGTTATCCGATTTTGACCAAAGTTTCCAAATCTGTGTAAAAGCGCATAAAACTAATAATTGCTGGAGCGGGAGGCGTTTACATTAAAAACAAAAAAAGTTCCTATGGCAGCTATAAGATATATTCATCCGATTTTGACCAAAACTTCCAAATCTGTGTAAAAGCGTATAAAACTAATAATTGCTGAAGAGGGAGGCGTTTACATTAAAAACAAAAAAGTTTTCTCACAAAAACCCACTTTTCAACCGATAGTTCCTATGGCAGCTATAAGATATAGTTATCCGATCCGGTCGGTTCCGACATATTAGCAGTGTGCAGTAAAAAGAAGACTCTGTGCAAAGTTTCAGCTCGATAGCTTTAAAACTGAGAGACTAGTTTGCGTAGAAACAGACAGACGGACAGACGGACAGACAGACAGACAGACGGACGGACAAAGCTCAATCGACTCAGCTCGTCGCCCTGATCAAGAATATATATAGTTTATAGGGTCGGAAATGAATATTTCTATGCGTTGCAAACTTCTGGGCAAAATTATAATACCCTTTGCAAGGGTATAAAAATGTAAATCACGGTTTTTGAAAAAACGGCCATTTTGAGATCTTTCAAAAAAATTAGGACTAATCCCCATGATATTCTTAGTACTCTGAAAAGTCTTTATGATGGGATGGCCATAACTTTCTGAGAAACTCAAAAAACCGCGACACAAAGTACCATTTTCTGATTCACCCACGATCAACTTCATACAGGCCTTAAACCATACCTAAAAATAGACCGAACTGCGTTTATAGATTCTCCAATGAAGCTTTGGTTCATGGATTATGGTCATTTTTGTTCTCTCAATTGGCTTTGAAAAATATTGACCAATTGGGCATTAACCAGCTTCGAACAGTGGCCCGATTTACCATTACTGAGAGGCTCGACCTTGAGTAATCAAGTACAACGACAGGAAACGTATCCTACACTTCCGGTTCAGGTGTTGATTAAATTAAAGGGTTTGGATATATGACACAATTAAAAGGAGCCTAAAACTAGATGCGCACAAGTCAAAAGGGTGTAGAGAAGCCTGATCTGATACATTATTACAGAAGCGTTCTCACTTCACTTAATAGCTTGGTCGCTGGCCAAAACAGCTGCAACAGCCAAAACAGCGAAAAAATAATAAGTTATGTAAATGAAATGCGCTTTGCAATTGCTTTTGGCTTTGGGGTCTTGCTCTCCATTTCCTACACTGCGCAAAAATGTGTTGTCGTGGTCCAAAAAAAAAATGGCAAGTGGCAAGTGGCAGCGCGTGCAAAAATAATTTATGGAGGCCATCAACAACCCTTAGAGCTGAAATGATAGATGGCGTGCCAGAATGTCTGCCTTGCCAGCCTGCCAAGCCAAGTCGAAGAAAAGTTAACCCAAAATCCAAAATATGCTGCGGGCGCTATATTTCTCGCACTCACTGTCAGCAGAGCGAGCGAGAGGGCGAACGGGAGAGAAAGGGATATGGAGAGTGTCGAGCACTTTTCAAATTGAAATGTCGTTTTGGCTGGCGCTAGAATTTTTCATTGCCAATTGCTTGGCAGGCTTGCGAAGCGACGGGGATCGGGACGCTGGCATATTTCTTGAGAGCCAACACAAATGTCACATCAATCTTGTGTCCAGCGTTGCGTAAGAAATAAAGAAAATATTCATTTTGTATTTTTTTTCTCCCCCCGAAAAATGAATCAAGACTCGCGCTTGACTGCCGCTTGGCGAAAATGATTAATGACCTGGCCAAGTTGGCCGAATTGTAAATGCAAAACGGCAGGCGAAATATTTTGATTAAATGAACATGTTGAGCAGTTGGTCTGGTGCAACGATGGGCAGGTAGTACCCCATGAATCTCGGCTTTTGAACATTTTCTTTCAATTAATCCTGGGCTGCAGCAACAGCCTGCACTCAACGTGCACATCGATCAAGTGGGATTAAAATATCTAAATGACACCCCGGGCCTACTTTGCCCATAAACAAACAAAAGGCAAGTCACAACCTCATTATCGTGCCCGGCATTAATCAGTTGGTCACCTCCATCCCCCGCCCGCGTCTCCATAGATATTTGTTGTGGTCAACAAAGTCCATGACTTTATTAATTGCTGCTCATTAGCGCTCTGGGCTCATCAATCAAACTGACCGCAAGCAGCCGACCAAACTCTGCTCGAATATGTGCAACATGGGACCCGGACTCTAACTTCCTCTCCCTGCTCCGGGTGCACGATGACCCGCAGATGCAGATAAAACATAATTTAGTGGCAGCCAAGTGCAGATAAGCCTGGTGGCTCTGACAAACTGCAGACAGGCGCCCATACTCGTGTCCGGGTATGGGGACTTGGACATGGCAAGGCGCCTTCGAAAACTTTGTCGCCATTGGACATTATCGCAATTTCTAATCGAAGGCTCAGCAGAAGCAGCAACGGCAGCAACAAAATGATTGAAATTCAAGCCTCACCCAAGCGGCAGAGAATAATAAATGACCTGCGGCCACAGCGGGAAACCCAAAAACATTGATGGAGAGCGGGCAGCGGAAAGGGGAGCCACTTGTAACTGAAAACCCCAGGCGAGGGTCGAGCTGAGCATGTGTAAAGTTTCCAAAAGAGAGGACACACACACTAATTAGCGGCCATTGATCATTTTGGCTTGGCGCCTGGGGGTGACAACCCAATGCACTGGTAGAGACGAAAACCAAAAAAGCAATATGCGATAAGGTATTTATGAACGAACAGGCGTATACTCTTTACGGTCTAGTTAAGGTGATATAAAATGTGGTTAAACTCCATGTTTAGTCCAAAGGTAAGTGCAAATTAAATATATTGGTGTGGTGACTATCTGCCAGCCATCTAATAGAACAAGTTTTTCGAAAACTTTTTACACAACCTTCTGCGAAGTGAATTGCCATGAAAAACTGTAAAACTGTTATTGTAGCTCTACTGTGAGAGGTTGAAAGATTGAACTCAAACAATACAAAATCAATCCATACGGACTTAAATCAGGGGCCGGTAAAAACCACATGCACATTTTGTCCTCGCTTGTGCGTGTGGAGTCACGGAAACGAAGTTCATTTTGCACTGCGTTGTTGTTGCTTACACTGTCAGTGTGTCGAAGTCGCTGCCTCAGAGCACTTTTGTGTGCACATTAGATGGAAAAGCGCCAACCCCTGACTTAAACCAAATAGAAAAAGATTCATAGTTGGCGTTTTTTGTGATTCTAAAAAAATAGAACAAAAGACTGATTTAAGACGAATATTCCAATTTAATTCAATGCCTAAGCTGGATCTCTTTAAGCATATACGAGAGCTTAATTTTTCATATCGATATGATCCTAGATGGATTCATTTAAATTTTTTCGGAAATTCATTCTAGCTCGAGGGCAGAGGGTATATTTCTATTGTCCAGATATTTGTAATGACAAGACGTAACGTATAGATGTTCTTGATCAGTTCCGTCTGATCAGTCCGTCTGTTTCAATGCCATCTCCTCCTTCAGTTTGATTATATTACAACATGCTAACAAACTTTACACGAAGTCTTTTAGTACAAATACAATGCACATTTGTCGGAACCGGCCGGATCGGATCACTAGAACATATAGCTGCCGTAGGAACTATGGGCCAAACAATTTGGTTTATTGAGAAAAGCATTATTTGTCAATGCAAACGTCCTTAAAACTTGTGCTGATAAGTTTTCAATGAATTTTCATAATTTTACCAGTTTTGATGAAAATCGGACAACTATATAACAATACATTATAGCTGTCATACAAAAGATAAGTCTGAAAAATGTCTCAATGAGGAAAACTTTAATGTTATCGCTACCAAACTTGTTATTGATCAATATTATTTGCTACTACACTACTCTGCCATGTTTGATCCAAATCGGATGACTATAGCATATAGCTGCGATAGGAACGATCGGTCGAAAAGTAGTTTTGTGAGAAAACACATTTTTGTTTTAAATGGTATAGTCTTTAAGCTTTCCAGTTATGAATATTTTCTGTTTCAGCACAATATTGACGATTTTGATTCAATTTAAATGAATATATCAAATAGATGCCATATAATCAACTGCTCACAAGAATGTGGCGCCATCTATTGGCTTAGGATATTACTCAACTAACATTGTTCAAAGCAAAAATTAAATTGTTTTATTAAATTCACTCTAAGGCATTATATCTTTACAGTTTACGAAGTTAGCTTTCCTCTATTTATTTATAAAAAAATTTAGATACAACTCGATAAATCTGTAAAGTAAGTTCAGTAAGTTCGCAAATTCTTCAATTTAATTTTCCTTTTCTTTCTTTCCCCATGTTTCATAGCACATCCGCATGCGCTTCAAGACCAAACCCAGTTAAGTCCTCTGAAAAATTAAGAAATATACAAATTTTTGTTTTCAACATCATCGCTCTGCCAAATGCCCAAAGTACTCTCTCTCTCTCTTTGACACTTTCTGCCTTAGTCATGCTCTTTTATATATGTTCATGTGATCTCAAAAATGGATGGAAGTAGAAATATTTGGAGTAATAAAAGTTCGAATGGCTTGAACCAGTTTGTAAGCAGAAGCCCAGGGAGAGAGAAAAGAAAGTCAGCGATGCATGACTTTGGCAAAAATATATTGTCGAGCGTGTTAGGCTCATAGGAGCTATTGCTGGGAAACGCTGCAAGACGATATCTAATTTTAAAGCTAATGGCAGGCTTAAACTATGAATAAATAAATTGAGCAATTGTGAGGTTTAATAAATAAATAAGAATAAATAAATTAAATTTTTCCCTTCGATTTTTCCCAAAAATTTCTTTAATTTTATGGAATGGTCAAAATTTTTCATGACTTAGATGAAGAGTAAAGAATGTACCAAGAGCTTATAAACTACTTTCCAAAATAAGTTATAAGTCTATTCTTTTAAATTAAAATCGGTTGGTTACTTTTGGGCCACCCTGTATAGTGATAACTCATTAGCCGCAAACTCATAACTCATTAGAACAAAGAGGTTAAGTCCGGCATCGAATTTGTTAAAATTCAGACAAATAACCATATGTTGACTTACGTAGTCTATGTCCCGTGCCATTTAAAAGTGCATCAAAATTCAATTGAGCCATTTTTCAGAATCCAAATCCATATCATGGCATTAAGACAGCTTGAATAATATAAGCATAATCATAATCATAATCTTAAGCATTTTCATAATCATATTCATTCGGCTTGCCGGGGGTTGATTTCCACGACCCCCAACTACTTAATAGAGTTGTCTGGCCCAGCGTGAGCAGCTGATGCCGTGGCGATAACTGACAAACGGTTTGAAGTTTTTTTAATTGGCCATCTGGTCTAGAATTTGTGGTGGCGCCCGTCACAAGAGCGAGTCTAATTAACCACTGAGAAATGTGTAGAGCATACCGTTCCGTCCCGCTTAATGACCACAACTCATAACCATAATTCACCAGAAGTAAAATTCAATTGGCCAAAGCTGCAACACTCTTGAGTCCCACTCGGAGTCGGTGCGGTCAAAGTGCCATAAATAAATTAAACCCATTTAACATGCGTCATAAATTTATAAACAATACACCCAAAGCTAATTAGCCGACACGAAAATTGCTACGAATGTAGCCAAAGAGACAGAGCCAAAGCGTGAGTGAGTGGGAAGTTGTGTGGGCCATAGTGTAAATGTTGGGCATCGTATTGCATACTTTGGGGCGCTTAAGCGGGGCGCACAAGCACAAAGCGAAGTGTGAGTACAGTGGGAAAGAAGTGAACGCAAACTATGACACAGGCTCGGCAGTTTAAATGTAATGTAATTTAGTAATTTATTTACTGTTATTGATTCGTCGGAGAGCCGAAAAATTGCAATAATTGGAAAAAGATGATCCCGAAATCATAACCAAATAATAGAATAAAGGATCTACTTTAAAGAATGATTTAAACTTTGAGAAACTGGCGATTCTGTATTCCTTCTCGGTAAGTGTTGGACTATCAGACAGATCCATTAATTAAAGACCCACTCCAAGATATGATTGCTAGACCATTTATTTATACAAAACAAACTTTTCGAACTTTTTATAAGTCGTTCGATTTAAACTAAGAAACACAACCTGATTTTATATTTTTATTTTCTTGAGAGGCTGTACTAGAGAATCGAAAGTTTTGAAACCGAGAAGGCCGAAAAGAATCGAAACTTTATACAATTAAAATTTCGGCATCGAGTATTTTGTTGTTTTTTACCCTGAAGGGATATTAAAAGTCCGGTGTTTGTAACGCGATCAAAAGATAATATTCTGACTAACGGCGGTTGAGCGTCCCTGCCGCCGTCGTCCGTCCGCGCCGTCCGTCCGTCTTCCGCTGGCTATCTCCTCCGTCAGTTTTAAAGCTATCTAACCAAACTTGCACGAAGTCTTTGGACAAACGTGACATTTCGGACCGGGAAAACTTTTTGCAAGCTATCGCTCCCAACTCGTATTTATAAGTTTCAGATTTACATATTCGATAAGCTTTGCGATCGACCAATATAGATACTGATAAACTGTCAGGCTAATCAAGCCCAAGGTATATAAACTCGTCGAGCCGGTTAGCTTCCCTCTATTTTTTTATACTCTGACCGAAGGACAAGAGTATATTAAGTTTGTGAAAAGTATGTAACAGGGAGAAGGAATCATTTCCGACTATATAAAGTTATATATCTGATCAGCATCAACAGCCGATCGATATAGCCATGTCCGTCTGTCCGTCTGTCCGTCCGTCTGTCCGCCGTCTGTCAGTCCGTCTGCGTCCGTCCGTCCGTATGAACAAACAGATCTCAGATGGTAAGAGATGAGGTTTGACTGTATAGGACAAATGTTTCTTATAGCTGCAGGCAGATCAGTTTATTTTCAATTTTTGCCACGCCCCCTCCCGCCCCCGCAATTCGGAAAACGTTATATCTCCTACAGTTTAAAAGATAGACGTTTCTACCTTCTAGAGAAGTAATTAGCAATGTATCGATTTGCCGAGAAAGATAAAGATCGGATGAGCGGTTCTCAGTTAATGAGCAAAAAGTACTTCGCCCGCCCCCCCCCATCCCACCCATTCACAACTAACACCACCCAATCTTAGAGAGAACAAGAAAAGGGAGAGAGGGGACTTTGAGATGAGCGCAGCACCAGCATTGCATTCAGCTTCTACTCCAGGTACAGAGTATGTTATAGTCGGGCTTGACCGACTTTTTTTTTTAGTCTGATGTCTTCAATTAACCATTGGCTGGGTTTTAATCTTTTTCAAATCTCAAAACATGTATTTAAATCAGGACTTGGAACCGGTCCGGAGTCGAGGACTATGGAATTTGTGGGAAGTCCGAATCGAAACTGACCCGGAGCAGAAAAATTTTTTTCCCGAACCCGAACCTGAATTGGAGCAAAAAAAACTTCAAAAGGGTTCGGTTCCAAAAAAGATGTTCTGTTACATTTGCTATAAATATCAAGTTGGACATTTGCTACAATTTTAAAGCATTGGAATAAATACAGCTTTCAAAGCAACAATTTGCTTTATTTCGTAATATTAAATAGGAACTAATAAGTAAAAGCTTCAAAAATGGTAAATAAAAGAATTAATGATTCTGTACCATGTTTATCTTCTGATAAAGTTAAAAAACAATCCTTAAGCTTTAAAGTTTTGGAAAAACGATCTATGTAGAGAACTTAACAAGTATTAGTCTAGCGCACTTTTTCTACCCATATATTTGTTTTATCCAGCTTTAGAGTCAGTAATAATGATATTTAGCTGGAAGACACACAAATGATTAATTTATACATTCAGAAACAGAAAGGCTGTCAGAAGTAAGTCAGCTGTTTGGTTTCACTTACGCTCTGCGAGTGCAGTTGGGAATATGTCCATTTTGCTCTAACCGCTGACATTTCCTGTGCGGACAATAAGAAACTCATTGTGGACTATTGCTTAACCCCGTCTAAAAATGAGCAGCGTGAATTTTATCTTTAATACTAATTGCTACATGACTTGTTGACCTGAAGCCTGCTAGAACGCTCGATGATCCAAGCTCGAATATTATACTATCAAGCCTCTGAGCTTTTGTTTGTTTTAATTTATGTAAATGTTTCTAAACTTATTTTTTTTTTGAACCCCGGTTCAAACCCAAACCAGCTCCATGAGCCCGGACCCAGAAAAGTTTCGCAGGTTCAAACACCGGTCGATTTTTATGAGGTTTGCGGCCCTGATTTAAATAGTATTGGTTTCGATATAGGCTGTTTCGACTGTTATATGTTCTTCCACTGGGGTTACTTCGGTCCATTGCTGCTGTTGAAACAGATTTTAACCAGCTGTTCTCCTACGCGTTTCGGTTAGCCTTTGCTGCCTTCTTCTGGGAGTCTGTTTTGGGAGAATATTCATACATACATAGATCTACATACTCACTACATTTTAAATAAAATGATTTTAAATGTTAAATACCTAATACGCCGTCCTCATATTTGTTTCTTGTTTTACTATGAATATGGCAATCTTTTCGAAAGATATTTATTCTTTATATCATTTTTAACATAAGAAGTACTGGAAACTTATTCATGAACTTGAATTTATGGAACGAAAGAATTGTTTACTTTTTAAATTCATTATCTTTTAATCTAGAGCATAGAAACTACAATAATATAATAATGTTTTTTCCAAATTGCGGGGGCCGGAGGGGGCGTGGCAAAAATTGAAAATAAACTTGATCTGCCTGCAAGTATAAGAAGCATTTGTCCCATACATGTCAAACCTCTATCTCTTACCATCTCTATGATCTGTTTGTTCATACGGACGGACGGACAGACAGACAGACGGACAGACAGACAGATGGACAGACAGACAGACGGACAGACGGACATGGCTATTTCGACTCGGCTGTTGATGCTGATCAAGAATATATATACTTTATATGGTCGGAAATGATTCCTTTTGCTTGTTACATACACATGCACGACTTTAGTATACCCTTTTTACTCTACGAGTAACGGGTATAAAAAGATGCTTAAATAGCCGCCAATTCCATACACAAAAGAACACAAATTCCCAGAATTCACAATCGTTAATGATTACATTTACCATTAAAAAAATGAGCTGCATTTCAGCCAAGCATCTCCCTGCGTTGCGTATCGCCTTTATATTAGTTGAGTCCCCACAGGTCCCTACAACTTAATTGCGATTCTTCTTTTGTATATTTGAACATTTTGCTTTACATGTCCAGAGCACAAAAACATTTATTTGAAATAGTGTCACCGAGGGCTAAAACAAAAATATCACCAAAAAATATTGCATTATTCGATAATGATATTCGTCATTTTCTGCAAAAATATTGTTATTTCGATATATCGGTCAATTTTTAGACCATCCTAGTCTCATTTATCAAGTACGGTGTGAAGGCAGTCTAAGTTTGTTTCCAATTTTGTCAACAATTATCCAAACCAAAAGAACAAGGTGTCTGTATAGCTATTTAAAAAACCAAACGGTCCTACCACACAGCAGATATAAAACGTTCTCTTATTTTTCCATTTATTTTAGTTTTACAGTCGCGAAAAACAATATTTTTTCTACCAACATTTCGGTAGCCGGACTGCGACAACCACAGTTGTCTGTTAGCCATTGGGTTTAGTTGTTTTTCCTTGGCTATTTGGTTGGTCGCTTGGCTGACTTGCTTCATAAATAAAATGAATTCGTACTCAACCCGACAGCCATAAATAATAAAGTGCAAAGCTCCCCCCAGCCCCCCTCAGCCACGGCAGCCAAACACTGGTATATATCTCGGTTTGGTTTCAAAGTCTGGTCAGACTTTTGCTTTGGCAACACTTTCTGCTCCGTGAATTTTAAGATTTACGCTGACAACTGACAGCAGGAGCAGGAGGCGAGGGTGCTCCGGAGCTCAGCTGTTGGTGAATTATGTGGTGTTAGTTGGAACTGGATGTTGTTTTGTCTAGTTTGAAGACGGCCACTGCCGATCAGCATTGAGTAATTAGTCTAATAACCCTTCCGCTTTCTCCTATCCCAACAGCTGGCCCAAAAAGAAGACCCTTCCGACATATTAAAACTACATTGGTTCCACTTTGCGGGGGCGCAGACAGCCCCATTAACATAACTCAACACAATCGTCGACACACAGACATTCAGACAGACCGACAGCCCTTTGGCCCCCACACACCCTCCCGCTGTCAGGTCGTAAACATTGCTTTCTTTGGTTTTTAATTGGATTTTATTATGCCAAGCCGAAAGTTAGCTTGTCTTGATATATTTATGATTATTATGTTGCCGTGTTTTTAGATTATGCTGTTTTTTGTTTTCGGGGCTCAGTGGAGCAGGGCTAAAAAAGAGCAACAAACAAACAGAAGAGGGAAATAGTTGAAACAGAAGTGGATTTGTATGTCTTTATAAGAACGAACCACTTCGGAGCTCCGAAAAGTTCATTTTGGAATTACTTTTGAACTCTTCTGCTTTCATTACATCCTACCGCATATACTTTTGATATTTTGATGTTTATAACAGAATCGGTGGGAAATCTGTGTCTAAAATTTTAATATCTCATCTTAATGTTCTTCATATCTTATGCCGGAACTTCTCCAACCACTCCCCTGCTCTTTCAGTTTTTATTCATTTTGGCATTTGGTTAATTGCTTGGATGAGCAACTAATTTTGATGGCAGTTCAAAAGAGCAGCGGCAAAACAGATGAAATTTATATGCAGCGGAGGCCAATGCATGTGTAACGGCACTTAGGGATCTTTTCCCCCTATTTCCCTCCCCGAAATAAAAGATAAAACGTGGCGCTCACAAAATCCAAAGTGAAAGAGAGCCAACGACACGCACTTATTTAAATGTGTGCGGTTGGGGGTGTCTGCGCCGTTGCCTTTTGTGCAGTCAACAATTTTCATGCTTGAGCGATTGCCGAGGAGACGAGGGACGCGGCATGGAACAGTGTAGCAGGCGGCATAATTAGTTCAAACGGAAGCTAATTTATGTTTTGGCAGTTATGTTTAAATTAATGTTACAAAAATTAAATGCTCATAAATAAAACAAAATTTATGGCCAAGCCCTGTGACAGCCCCAGAAGAGACCTTTCCTCGTTTGTCGTGGGCGTTGGCGAGGCGACCCATGGAGCGGGAGGGAGGAGAAAGCCATTTGGAAATTTCTTAATGTGTGTGAAGCAATTTGTTGTTATGCTCTGTATTTCTGTGGCTGAAACAAAACGAGAATTCCAACAACGTGTTTAGAGTCCATTAATGGTCTCCTGCTCGCGGCACTTAATGCCCACTGACATGGCCAAAGCAGACGGAGACGATATATTTATGGGTGAAATGGTGAAATGAGATGGGTAAAATTGAGTCTGCGGTTCTCAAACAGCAAAACATAGGAAATAAATCCATCAAGCGATACTCGTGCACAATAAATCATATATAAAAGGATTTACTAACTTTAGGGACAGACCAGTTTGATGATTTAAAGCATACCTGTTAAGTTGCCATTAGAATTACTAATCAATTAAATTATTTTTGGAAAATAGTCGTAGTGATTATATAGTTGTCTGGTGAAAAATGTATGATTATTTAATGATTACGATTAAAAATAATCAAAAATAATGGAAAATTACCATAAATTATTAAAAATAATTGAAAATAATGGAAAATAATGGAAAATAATCGTTTCCATTATTTGCCATTATTTCCATTATTTTCCATTATTTCCATTATTTTCCATTATTCCATTATTTTCCATTATTTCCATTATTTTCCATTATTCCATTATTTTCCATTATTCCATTATTTTCCATTATTTCCATTATTTTCCATTATTTTCATTATTTTCCATTATTTCGACTATTTGAGACTATTTTGAGAGAAACAAATTATTTTCAACATCACATTTAATAACAACAATGTTTCTGTACGAGATTGGCTAACAACATATTAACAAAAACGTATTAAATATTACATGTTTTCACATTAAGGAGGTATTCTCCATGTGCAAAATTTGTTTTGAGAATATCGCCCCAAAACCATTTTTAAAAATTCAAAATACTTTAGAAGATATAGCCTTTTTAGTCGAACAATGTTTTCGCCAAATCGAGAAATTTTTGAGTAAATAAATTTCCAGTCAATAAAACAGTGATATAACGGCTGGTTCTTGAACTTGTATGTTAAGATATTGTCGCCCAGATCGATATCGATTATTAATCGGCTTTTAATCGATAATTTTCGAAGGCTATCCTACGCAATACTACTACCTACTAAATCGCTCAGAAACTACAGCTGCGGCCGCATCTAAATAAGGCAGAATGGCACGCAGAGCAAAGAGAGCTGCTGCTGAAAACAATTTTTTTTGAAAATGAGGAAGATTCGCTGTATGCAGCTGGCATCGCAGACTAATATCTGTAAGTACATAATATTTGTAAAATTTTTTGGTTACTTTCAAAGCAACTTTTTCGGACTGCCAAACCACTCCAGTTCTACAAAACCAATTTTGATCAAATTATATGCAATCGACGCAGAATTGTCACCATTCTAGAACTGCATTTTAGATTTTTGATTTTTTTGTTTTTTCTTTTTCCCAAAAAATTTGTTTTAAACTTTAAACGCGTTTATCTCGCAACCACGTTTTTCGAACTGGCGGCCATGATATCTCCAGTTACACTGAACCGATTTTGATGATCTAAACTGAAATCGACGCAGAATTGTCACCATTCTGGTCTAAGCCTCAATCATATTTAAAAAAAAAAAAATTACTAAATTTACTAAAAATTTACTATTTTTTTTTTCATTTTTGAATGGCCGCCATTTTGTCAAAAAAAAAATCACAAAATGTTTTTCGAGGTTCAGACCAGAATTACATCTATTCTAATTAAAAGCCCGTTTTTACTTTTCATTTCAGACATCCTGGAGACCTGGAATCATGGCCGCCAGCACTATAACTTTTTTCTTAGACACCCACTTTGACGGCCGATAAATTTTAAAACAGCTCGCATAGAAGCATTAAAATTTTGTTTATTTACTCTAATATGTTTGTAATATAATCAAAAAACAGAATTGGAAAAACTCTTTGCGTTTTCAAATAAGATTTATTTAAAAAAAGGTCAACAAAACAGCCTTGACGTAGAGAATACCCCCTTAAATTAAACACAAATATTAAACATATTCAGGGTTTGCCTTCATTAAAACTAATTTTTGGAATGAAATATCAATGATTGGCGCCTAGGGCTGTTTATAATACCAGCAAATGAAAACAGACGCTCTACAGGAGCCGAAGATGTTAAAGGCGTGTTAAAAGCAATAGACGCTTCTTTTAAAATGCCATATTTTAGCCATATATCTTCCGAGCTAGCATTATCACTCAAATAGCTGAAGAGCTGATGGCAAATAAAAGACCGCTGTGTCGTGCGTTGTTCATCTTGAGAAGATGGACTTGCGTTTTCATCATCTGCAAAAGTAAAAATATATTGTATTATATTCACAATTTATAATATAAAAAAACTTCATAAACACAGAAATACACAAAATTCAATTAAACAAAACCCACTTCAAACTTAAACTCAACATATGAACGTTCAATATATCGGGTGTGTCCCAGAAATCTCTAGAGGTTTTCGTATAAACGTTAGCATTTCATATTAAAGCTGTTTAAATTTATATGCTAAGGGCTCAAATATGCCCGGCTACTAGATTAGATGACAAAAGTCGAGCGATTTGAAACCGCCTGCTCAAAGCCAAGTCGCAAGTAAATTAGTCCTAGTTTAGTTCGAAGTGCAATCGTTTATACGAAAATCTCTAGAGATTTCTAGAACACCCCTGTATAAAACAAAATGTGTTCAATTTAAGCGTGTTGAACTTGCAAATTCTCTCTCTTAAACATATGAATCCAATAAGAATTGGCATAGGCAGCGAGCAGACGAACAAAATAAAAATACGCAAAGTTGTTCTTGTCTGATTTTTCATTCGAAAACTTAGTTTTAATGAAGGCAAACCCTGAATATGTTTAATGTTTGTGTTTAATTTAATGTGAAAACATGTAATATTTAATACGTTCTTGATAATATTTTGTAAGCCAATCTCGTACAGAAACATTGTTGTTATTAAATGTGATGTTGAAAATAATTTGTTTCTCTCAAAATAGTCTCAAATAGTCGAAATAATGGAAAATAATGGAAATAATGGAAAATAATGGAAATAATGGAAAATAATGGAATAATGGAAAATAATGGAATAATGGAAAATAATGGAAATAATGGAAAATAATGGAATAATGGAAAATAATGGAAATAATGGAAAATAATGGAAAATAATGGAAACGATTATTTTCCATTATTTTCCATTATTTTCAATTATTTTTAATAATTTATGGTAATTTTCCATTATTTTTGATTATTTTTAATCGTAATCATTAAATAATTGTGTGAAACCGAAAACAATCGAACAATTTAATCATTAATTCAATTTTTAAACAAAAATAATCTAATTAATAATGACTACAATTAATAATCATTATTTAACAGGTATGATTTAAAGTCTATGTATGAATATGAAATGTTGCTATGAAGAGCTATTTACGAAATATCAAAATCAACATTCACAAAATCAATATTTTATACATCCCATTCCCTAAATATTGATAAATCGGTATTTCCTAAATAGTTCAGTTAAATTAGGGTTTTACATAAGAATGAGAGATGATAAGCTGTAAACTTTTAGAATTTGAGACTTATTTGGTTTTAAAAATTGTTCATGCGCCCAACTGTTTCTGAGATAGAGGGCAGAGAGCCCCCAGTAGTCATCAATACTCACTATAATTCAAGGTCCTATATTTCTGCTTATTTGACTGGAATAAAAGTCTTCCAAAGACACTGAAAAAATGTTTATGAACATTTTTAGTATTACAATTGGATAAACCAAACATTGAACTAATACTGTAACGATGCTGATCGTACTATTTAGTAAGAACATCAAACATTTTTTCTTACAAAAATCCATTTTTTCGTCTGCTAGTCAGCCGGTTTTGACCAAATTTTTTTAATCTGTTTGAAAGCATACCAAGACATAAATTACCGAGATGAGGGGCCGATTTCACATCTTTTATATAGAGCTGTCAGCTAAACTAACAAATAACAGTGTAAAATCTACGACTATCTGACACATAGCAGCCATCTAGGAGAACGGAAATCGGCCCTAAGAACGATAAAGTAAAAACAAAAAGGAATAAGTGTCGCTAGCACTCACGAGTCTTTGATGTGAAACAGGAAGCTTAGCTTAGGAGCTTATGTTCAAGTCACAAGCTCTCCCAATGGTATATAAATGAGCAAGGGCACTCTTTCGAAAGAAGAAAATTAACGGGGAGTAGAAATTCCAGAAACAAGATCACTTGCTGCAGTGTTTCAGGGAGTTTATTCTAATAAGATTCCAAAAACCCCACCAGATCCCACCCAAATCTCTCCCAGATCCCTTCCAGATCCCACCCAGATCCCTACCAGATCCCACCCAGATCCTCTCCAGATACCATCCAGATCCCGCCGAGATCCCACCCTGATCCCAACCAGATTCCGACCAGATCCCTTCCAGATCCCACCCAGATCCCGCCCAGATCTCTTCCAGATCCCACCCAGATCCATTCCAGATCCCTTCCAGATCCCATCCAGATCCCTTCCTGATCTCGCCCAGATCCCGTCCGGATCCCACCCAGATCCTACCAAGATCCTACCAGATCCTACCAACAACACAAAATATGAACGACGCCAGCGTTACGTGACGCTGAAATCAAATTTTACTCCTACTAAAATCGTCCGTACCGAAATTAAGATGTTTAACATCAAAAAATATTTATTAGTGAGTCCGTCTGTCCGTCTGTCTGTTTCTACGCGAACTAATTCCTCAGTTTTTAAGCTATTGAGCTGAAATTTTGCACATAGTCTTCTTCTGTCTGCACGCTGCTAACATGTCGGAACCGACCGGATCGGATGACTACTTCTTGTAGCTGTCATACAAATGATCTGTCGAAAAATGGGTTTTAATGAGAAAAACTGTTTTTTTCTCAATATTACCGCTCTCAATCACGGTCATGGATAATATTAAATGTTTTTAAGCTGATCTGCGAAGTTTGGTCGAAGTCGCTAACCGTTGAGACAAGCGTTTTCAAGTGTATCAAAACTTCGGCACAGACGAAGTTAGCCTTGCCTTTCTCGTTTTAAGCTATTTATTGTCTAAAAAATCTTATAGGTAACACATGTTAATTATACCTAAATTATGATTTAGCCTTGGGCGACTACTCCAAGACTAACTAGAATACTGAAAATGAATATCGTCAGAACGAAGGCAATAGGGGTGAATTACTTACACAGAAAAAATTTTGTCGGTAAATTCAACCAATTGTGTGGTTAAAATGCTCCAACCTATAGACATGGGTTGAACCAACCGTCAGCTACAGTAAAAGTGCCATAACACATAACGTAATGATTACGGTAGCACAGTAAATTTTAACCAGAAATGACAGTCGAAATAGCTCCGACCAACAAAAATAGTTAGTTTACCATTTTTTACAGTAAACTCATATGTGTACCACAGAAGCAGTATAAATACCACAAATATATACCACAGTATAAGTACCACACATCACAGTGCAAATACCATGTACTAATTCTGAAAAACATCGAATTATTAATTAATAATTTCTTAAAAACTTTTCTTACTCCGGGGTGACTCGAACTCAGGGCCCATTGACTGCAACACGAATTGGACGACATCTTAACTGGCTCGGCTTCGTTCGCGCATGTGGCAACGCGTCATAAATCTTACTACTATTGAATCTGCCAACCAAAAAAAATCTTGCACATCGCAAAAATGAGACCACTTCTAATTCCCAAGTTCGAATTCGGCCATATTCAATTATAAATAGAACAACAAAAGTTAGCGCAGTAACTGTACTATTTTTATGGTAACTTTTACTAACAACCCAGTAAACCAAAAAATAACAACAAAATATATTTACTACTGTTACGTGCGTGGTACTAGTTCTATGGTAAAATGTTACTGCAAGCCGCAGTTTCAAAAACAACAACAAAAAACAAGCACTGAAATTACGCTAGATTTACTATTTGAAGGAGTAAATTTACCGAAGAAATTGTAAACAATACAAGAACAAATTACATGTAACAATATTTCACAGTAAAGTTTACTGTAAGAATTGGTAGATTCAACCAACGAAAATGTTTTCTGTGTAGGATATATGTATGTGTAAATAAAAAAAGGATTTTTTTTTCTGTTTCTAGAAGAAAAAAAATTTGCATTTCATATATAAGTCCACGTTACAGGAAAACCCACAATCCGCGTAAAAACCTGCATTACAATTAAGATTACTGTGGTTTGTAACTCAAACTAAGAGAACCACCTACTAAAACTAATAACTAAAAAAGAGAAGGAGAGAAAAAAACAGAAGGAGAAAGCTAAGAAGAAAGAATATATAGGAGGTATTTACAGGGAAAGGAAGAGACGGGGAAGTTGAGCCAATCTATGGGGTCAAAAGTTTACTGGTTTGTGTTATACACCAGGGGCGGCCATGCCTATTGCGCATGACACGCATGTGTTGTTTTTCTACGCAAAGGAATAGCCTGCGCGCATTCGATTTGCGCATGCCATAAGCCAGCAAAAAGCAAAAACAAATCATATGCCTGCTCGGTGTTTTGTTGTTGTCGCGCTCTGTCCTGCAACAACAACATCATATGTGTCTCTCTTCTCTCTCTCCTATGTCTCTCGCAAACTCGAACCCAACAACAAGTTGCTTATGCGCACGGCTGAACGCTTGTCGCGATATCGAGTATGATTTGCGTAGCAACGACCACACATACACACAAACAAGAATCGGTTCTCTCTCTCTATCTCATTTTTTTGTTATTGCGTGAAATATATTTGGCGTATGTGTATTGTTCTGGCGCGCGGGTAAGCTCGTTCTGAGCACCCCTGTTATACACTCATTCGGATCTTGGGACAATTGTATTTTATGCTAGAAAATGAGATTGCCCTCAGAATCGTGAATAATTTCTAATTCTTTCAAATGTTCTATATTGTTTATCGTCAGATGGTGGACAGAGTAGTTGGCCGGCAGCTCTCTCTCTCTCTCTCTCTCTTGCGATCTAAGAACTTTTCTAGTATTTGGTATATAAGTGTATCTACACGTTTGGTTTTCGTGTTTTCGTTCAAAACCTTATTTTAAATATAATGGAACGTGAGAGGGCCTCTGCCCAGGGCTCGACGGATGATCCGTCTCTATAAGAGACGTAGTTCTTCCATCTGCCTGGATTTTATATTGAACCATGCTGTGTCCATGATTGGTTGTACTAGTTACTTGTACATGAGGGAGCATGTCCTAATAAGTTCAGGCCTTGGGACGGTCGGACTGACCGTCAATGGCCTGAATATGTGACTAATGTGGCTAACTTGGATCTTAGCTCTTCTAAGGGTATGCTCTAAATGACTCTCGAAGTTTAACTTCTGCTCATATATGACACCAAGATATCTTATTTCAAACTTTATTGCCATGGGGGTCCTAACATTTATATAAATTTTACTCATTTATTTGCATTTAATTTCAAACACCACTTAGCGAAGTATTCGCACAGAACGTCTAAATAATTATTTTGATCCGTGTCCGCCCTGGTTATGCGTGCTCCGGACACCAGGAGAAGGATATCATCTGCGTAAATCAACGTTTGGATTTGGGCAGTTGAGGCAGACCTTGGATCTCCTAAGGTGGATCCGTAAGGTCGGCTATATCTCTATAAATATAAAAGAGAGTGTCCTGACTGATTCACTGACTGACTGACTGACTGACTGATTGGCAATCATCGCAGAGCCCAAACGGTAAGAGATAGAGGGCTGTAATTTTCACAGGAGTTTCCGTTGGTGGTGAAAGTGCGTACTAAGACGGGGTTTTGGAAAATTCCACCCGGAAAAGTCGGAAAAGCGTCGGAAAAGTTTGTATGGGAAAAATGTTATTTTTCACCCGATTGACTTGAAACTTGGTTTGTAAGCTTAGTACGCGAAATAATTCGACACGTGTTTTCCCGATTTTGGAAAATCCGCCCACGAGGAAAATGGCCGGAAAACTCTGCATGCAAAAAACTATTTTTCATCCGATTGACTTGAAATTCGGTTTGAAAGGAAAGTAGGTGATTTAAACTGAAATGTGATTTTCCGAAGTTGGAAAATTTGACCCAACGGTCGGAAAATTCCCGGAAAATTCTGCATGAAAAAACTATTTTTCATTCGATTGGCTTGAAACTCGGTTTGTAAGGACAAAATACGAAATAATTTGAAATGTGATTTTTCAATGTCGGAAAATCCGCCCACGGGGAAAATGGTCGGAAAATTCTGCATGCAAAAAACTATTTTGCATCCAATTGGCTTGAAATTCGGTTTGAAAGGACAGAATACGAAATAGTTTGAAATGTGATATATTTCGAAGTTGGAAAATTTGACCCAACAGTCGGAAAATTCACGGAAAATTTTGCATGACAAAACTATTTTTCATCCGATTGGCTTGAAACTCGGTTTGTAAAGACAAAATACGAAATAATTTGAAATGTGATTTTTTAATGTCGGAAAATCCGCCCACGAGGAAAATGGTCGGAAAATTCTGCATGCAAAAAACTATTTTTCATCCGATTGTCTTGAAACTCGGTTTGAAAGGTCAAAATCGGTGGGCGTGAAATTGGCGGGAAGTTGGGGGATGAGGGTGGGATGAGAGTGGAATGTAAGGGGGATGTGGGCGGTAAGTGGGCGGGAAATTGGCGGGAAGTGGGTAAGATGTGGGTGGGATGTGGGCGGGTTGTGGGCGGTAAGTGGGCGGGAAATTGGCGGGAAGTGGGGGGATGAGGGTGGGATGACAGTGGAATGTGAGCGGGATGTGGGCGGTAAATGGGGCGGGAAATTGGCGGGAAGCGGGTGGTATGTGGGCGGTAAGTGGGTGGGATGTGGGCGGGAAATTGGCGGGAAGTGGGGGGACGAGGGTGGGATGTGGGCGGGATGTGGGTGGGATGTGGGCGGGAAGAGGGTGAGATGTTGGTGGGATGGGGGCGAAAGAGGGTGGGAAGTGGGTGGTATGTGGGTGGGATGTGGGCGGGAAGTGGGTGGGATGTGGGTGGGATGTGGGCGGGATGTGGGTGGGATGTGGGCGGGAAATGGGCGGGAAGTGGGCGGGAAATGTTCGGGATGTGGGTGAAATGTGGGCGGGATGTGGGTGGGATGTGGGCGGGAAATGGGCGGGAAGTGGGTGAGATGTTGGTGGGATGGGGGCGAAAAAGGGTGGGAAGTGGGTGGTATGTGGGCGAAAAGTGGGTGGGATGTGGGTGGGATGGGCGTGGGATGTGGGCTGAAAATTGGCGGGCAGTGGAAGGGAAGAGGGCGGGAAAGGGCGGGAAGTATGTGGGATGTGGGCGGGAAATGGGTGGTAAGTGAGTATGCGTTGTTGTACTATTGAAGGCGCAGCGAAGCGCGACGGGTTATTTGCTAGTCTATATATATAAAAAAGTTCAACCTGACTGACTGACTGACTGACTGGTGACCGTCGTACAGCCTAAGCCATAAAAGATAGGAAGATGAGATTTTCACAGTAGTTTTATCTTATGCTGAAAGTGAGTACTAAGAACGGATTTTGGAAAATTCTGTCGGCAAATGTGGAAAATTCGCGGAAAACGGTTGTATGAAACTTTTTTTGTTTTTCATCCGATCAAGTTCAAACTCATTTTCAAAGATCTATATGAAAATTCGACAACAACTACATACCAATCTTCTGGAAAATTCACCCCGCTGGGTGGAAAGTGGGTGGTCAAGGTTGTATGGGCGAAACTTTAGTTGCCAGCGATTGGCGCCAAACTTATTTTCAAAATTACACATAACAAAACATAAGTTGTAAGCATAGTACGCGAAATAGAGATTTTGGAAAATCCGCACAAGAGGAAATTGGCCGGAAAATTCTGAATCCAAAAAAGTTTTTATCATACGATTGGCTTGAAACTCGGTTTGTAAGTATAGAATACGAAATAGTTTAAAATGTTATATTCCGAAGTTGGAAAATTTGACCTGACGGTCGAAAAATTCCCAAAAAATTCTGCATAAAAAAAAACTATTTTCCATCCGATTGGCTTGAAACTCGGTTTGTAAGGACTAAATACGAAATAATTTGTTATGTGATTTTTCAATGTCGGAAAAGCCGCCCAAAAGGAAAATGGCCGGAAAATTCTGCATGCAAAAACTATTTTTCATACGATTAGCTTGAAACTCGGAATGTAAGGTCAAAATGAGAATTTATTTTGTTTTTAATTTTCCGATGTTGGAAATATCGTCGGGATGCTCACTGTGAAGTGAATGGGATGTGGGTGGAAAGTTGTTTGGAAGGATGTAAAGTGGGTGAAATGTAGCAGGAAGTGGGAGGGATGTGGGTGGGATGTTAATGGGAAGTGGACGGGAAGATGACGGGAAGATGGCAGGAGGTGTGTGGTATGTGGGTGGAATGTGGGTGGGATGTAGGTGGGAAGTGGGCGGGAAGTAGGATGTGGGTAAGTGGTGGGATGTAGGGTGGGATGTAGGTGGGAAGTGGGTTGGTGGAATGTGGGCGGATAGTGGGTGGGATGTGGGTGGGGTGGGTGGGAAGTGGGTGGGATTGAAATGGGAGGTGGATGGGATGTGGGTGGAATGTGGCGGTAAGTGGAAGGGATGTGGGTGGGATGTAAATGGTAAGTGATCGTGATTTGGGCGGGAAGAGGTCGGGAAGTTTGCGGTATGTTGGTGGCAAGTGGGTGGAATGTGGGTGGGATGAAGGTGCGAAGTGTGCGGAAAGTGGATGGGATGTGGGTGGGAAGTGGGAGGGATGGAAATGGGAAGTGGCTGCAATGTGGGTGGGAAGTGGGCGGAAAGTGGGTGGGAAGTGGGCGGAAAGTGGGAGGGATGTGGGTGGGATGTAAATGGTAAGTGATCGGGATTTGGGCGGGAAAAGGGCGGGAAGTGTGCGGTATGTTGGTGGCAAGTGGGTGGGATATAGGTGCGAAGTGGGCGGAAAGTGGGTGGGATGTGGGTGGGAAGTGGGTGGGATGGAAATGGGAAGTGGATGGGATGTGGGTGGAATGTGGGTGGGAAGTGGGCGGAAAGTGTGTGCGAAGTGGGCGGAAAGTGGGTGGAATGTGGGCCTGAAGTGGGTGGTAAGTGGGTGTGCGTTGGTTAAATACTGTTGAAGGCGCAGCGAAGCGTGACTGGCTATTTGCTAGTATCTATATATATAAAAAAGTTCAACCTGACTGACTGACTGACTGACTGACTGACTGACTGACTGGTGACCGTCGTACAGCCTAAGCCATAAAAGATAGGAAGATGAGATTTTCACAGAAGTTTTATCTTATGCTGAAAGTGAGTACTAAGAACGGATTTTGGAAAATTCTGTCGGCAAATGTGGAAAATTCGCGGAAAACGGTTGTATGAAACTTTTTTGTTTTTCATCCGATCAAGTTCAAACTCATTTTCAAAGATCTGTATGAAAATTCGACAACAACTGCATACCAATCTTCCGGAAAATTCACCCCGCTGGGTGGAAAGTGGGTGGTCAAGGTTGTATGGGCGAAACTTTAGTTGCCAGCGATTGGCGCCAAACTTATTTTCAAAATTACACATAACAAAACATAAGTTGTAAGCATAGTACGCGAAATAGAGATTTTGGAAAATCCGCACAAGAGGAAATTGGCCGGAAAATTCTGAATCCAAAAAAGTTTTTATCATACGATTGGCTTGAAACTCGGTTTGTATGTATAGAATACGAAATAGTTTAAAATGTTATATTCCGAAGTTGGAAAATTTGACCTGACGGTCGAAAAATTCCCAAAAAATTCTGCATAAAAAAAAACTATTTTCCATCCGATTGGCTTGAAACTCGGTTTGTAAGCACAAAATAATTTGTAATGTGATTTTTCAATGTCGGAAAAGCCGCCCAAGAGGAAAATGGCCGGAAAATTCTGCATGCAAAAACTATTTTTCATACGATTAGCTTGAAACTCGGATTGTAAGGTCAAAATGAGAATTTATTTTGTTTTTAATTTTCCGATGTTGGAAGTTCCAACTTGGAACTATCGCCGGGATGCTCACTGTGAAGTGAATGGGATGTGGGTGTGATGTGGGTGGAAAGTTGTTTTGGAAGTGGGTGGTAAGTGGATGTAAAGTGGGTGAAATGTGGCAGGAAGTGGGAGGGATGTGGGTGGGATGCGGGAGGGATGTGGGTGGGATGTTAATGGGAAGTGGGCGGGAAGTGGACGGGAAGATGACGGGAAGATGGCAGGAGGTGTGTGGTATGTGGGTGGAATGTGGGTGGAATGTTGGTGGGAAGTGGAATGTGGGTAAGTGGTGGGATGTAGGTGGGAAGTGGGTGGGTGGAATGTGGCGGTACGTGGGAGGAATGTGGGTGGCAAGTGGGTGGAATGTGGGTGGGATGAAGGTGCGAAGTGGGCGGAAAGTGGGTGGGATGTGGGCTGGAAGTGGATGGGATGTGGGTGGGAAGTGGGTGGGATGGAAATGGGAAGTGGATGGAATGTGGGTGGGAAGTGGGCGGAAAGTGGGTGGGATGTGGGCGGAAAGTGGGAGGGATGTGGGTGGGATGTAAATGGTAAGTGATCGGGATTTGGGCGGGAAAAGGGCGGGAAGTGTGCGGTATGTTGGTGGCAAGTGGGTGGAATGTGGGTGGGATGTAGGTGCGAAGTGGGCGAAAAGTGGGTGGGGTGTGGGCCTGAAGTGGGTGGTAAGTGGGTGTGCGTTGGTTAAATAATGTTGAAGGCGCAGCGAAGCGTGACGGGCTATTTGCTAGTATATTATATTCCTGAGGAACTCCTGCCATAGATTAGGATATCTAAATGGAAAAACTGTTCAGTCGACACCGCATCTAAATACTTTTCGGTCAGCTGTTCGCTCTCTCTGGATACATTTGGGTTATGGTCGTCTCGCTCTAACCACAGTGATTTCCTGCTGGCACTTTGAAGTATCTTTTTGGGCACTATCGTTTAGCACCAGCAAAATTAAAAGGCAGCTCAAAGTTCCTCTCTACTATTTTTTGCTCCATGCTCCTGCTGAGATTTCTCGCGTGTGTGAACGTTTTGAGCTATCGGGGCAGAGGCAGGACCGCAGACAGATACATTAAGTAAATTTTTCTTAATTCTGTGATAAATGTAGAAATTATAAGTGAAATTTAATATGCATTCTATTCTTTAATTGAATTATAAAAATTTTCTTTGTTTAATATGTCCAGATTTTGGCTTTGCAATCGAAAACGAAGAGCGAAACCTGTGCTGTGTTCTACGTTAGTTAATCCATGATACAATTACACAAGGTAGTCCATTCGGCTAAATCATAGTCCCTTGATATAAGTGCGAGTGAGATAGCGTTGAATAGTGAGTGTGAGTGAAACGGCTACATAGTGCGTCGATTAACCCGCGCGCGGTGCGTGGGGCTAAAAGTTTCCTTAGTTATGACAAAAGTTGTAGTGTTTATAATTTTATTTTTATTAGTTTTGAATTATACATAATTCTTTGTTTTTGTTGTTTGACAGCCATTCTCTTGTTCAAGCTCTTATTTCTAAAGTATATACGTATCTTAAACGCCTAGCACGTGCTTGCGACAACAACTGCAAAAGTACATTATTTTGCTTGGCCACTTAAAGGTTAAAGGTCAGTTTGACAAGCAGGCACGCACTGAAATTAGGGGACCAAAACCTAACGACTTCGGCAATCCGAATGGACTACCTTGTATAATTGTATCATGAGTTAATCAACGTCAGAGGAAACAAAAATCAGATTTCCTCTCTCATTTCCGACTGTTCCATTTTCGATCGTTTCGCTTGGAATTCTGGTTTCTCTCTTGTGTATCTCGTGCAGAGGCGGCCAAATGGAGAGGAAAAAAAAGTGAGCTTGTGTTAGTAAACAAGAGTGCTCTCTCCAGACAACACGCATTTTACTTGCTAGGCAGTGCTCACCGATTCACACAACCATAACTTCGGCTCGCGTTTGCTTAAAAAATCGACAGACTTCGGCTCGTGCGTGCCTTAGGTGGACGGGTCTGATCTCGTGTCACTCTTGCTTTTGATCAATTTCATTCGGAATTGAGAACACAAAATTCCTATGGATAATTTTACAAATCTGTTTAAATGCATTTAATATTTAAAATGGACAAGTTTGGTGAAGCTGACGTTGAAAACAAACAAGCTGTTTTCACTAAGACCGATTTTCAGTCCGCTCGGCAGCTAAGCTCCGGAGCAAAATTATGGCCGTACGCATAGATACAGTGGAGCTAGAAAAACTTTGCGATTTCCCTTTGAAAGAGCTTTAAAAATGAGAGAAAATAGATGGCAAGGATCAACACTCTCTGTGCAAAAATGTACCGGCATGCGCAGCATTAATTGATTTCAACACAGACTCTGCACTAACCTTCAAACTACCAACCCAATTTGAGTTTCTTTTTTACCAATAATAATGTTGTCAATTACAAATTCTTCTGTTTTGGTTTGGATTATTTGAAAATTGCTTAACATAGGATGATATTCCTTTGCCAAATCCCTAACCACTGTTCTGCCAAGAAAATACCTTTCAAATTTAGCAACGCAATCTGTCAATTACTTTCAACAATGCTGCCAACTGTGTCCAGCACACACACAGCAAATGAATGAAAAATGAATTTAATTGCCCTATGTTGAGTGTCAACATTTTTGAAATGGGTTCGCATTTGTATCAGGCACAAAAAGCTGGGGCGGATTGGGGCAACTTTTCTTTTTTTATTTCCCATGTTCATTTTGCAACATTTTTATGACATTAACAGCAGTCGAAAAACTTTGACCTCTGTGTTTGCCATTTTGACCCACATCATGGTCGGGCGAGGGGCAGGACAGCCCGAATCATGCGTGTGTCGAAATCGAACTTGAAGTATTTTTTCGGTGCATGTAAGAATTTTCCACACTGTTTGTCCGGGCGGCCGCATCAAAGGCAACAACTCGGACTCCGGTTCTGTCGGTTGCAGGCAACAGCAGCCGTAACCGCAAAGAGCAACATAATGAAAAGTGTTTGGTCATTTATTGTTTAAATGTCTGACAGCATGTTGACAGCCAAATGCCAAAGTAAGTTGTCAGACAGCAGAGAAAACGTAAAACGAAAACGAGACCACGATGGCGTCTGGCCAGGGCAGCGGGAACTGTTGAGTGGGTTCTGATGGAGCTGGTTGGTTGCGGAAAACTTTTGCAGTGGTTTCTTCTGTCAGTTGGGGAGTTGAATATGCAGACGACATTTGGCTTTGATGTAGTAATTTGATTGACTTGTGGCCTGTAAAGGGTTGAGTGAGGGTAAAACTGAATCAACAATAATGTTGTTTATATGTTAACAGTCGTTGAACACGATTCAAGGCAGGACTTTCAGTCAAAGCAAAACCTAAGAAAGCGGTTAGGGGTTTTGAATAGGTCGAAACTTTCAGAGTTCTGAATTATTAGAGCGAAGCTCTTTTACGGACGTCAGACTGGGAAGTGAATCTTGAAAAATTTTGTCTTTGCGACAGATTCTTTGGGGGTATGTCTTTGCGACAGATTCTTTGGGGGTATGTCTTTGCGACAGATTCTTTGGGGGTATGTCTTTGATTTTGTGTTTTGTATTTTGTATTTGCAAAATCAGCAGTTTTTACCATTACCGCGTAGTAGCAGGTGGGTTGTGTGTGGAGTTGGATAGTGTGAGGTGGAAGTGGGGGGAAGTGATGGGTATTTGGTAGAGACCTGGTGGGGATCAGGTGAAGATTTGGTGAGGATCTGGCGCGGATTTGGTGCTGATCTGGTTTGGTTCTGGTGGTCATGTGGTAGTTATCTGGTAGGGACCTTGTGAGCTCAGGTTTGGATCTGGTGGGGATCGTGTGGGGATCTGGTGTGGATCTGATAGGGATCTGGTGGGGATCTGGTGGAGATCTGGTGGGAATCTGATAAGAACCAGGTGGGGATCAGGTGGTGATCTGGTGGGGATCACGTGGAGATCTGGTGGGGATCTAGTGGGGATCTGGTGGAAATCCGGTGGGGATCTAGTGGCGATCAGGTTGGAATCTGGTGGGGATCAGGTGGGGATCTGGTGGGGATCTGGTGGGGCTCTGGTGGAGATCTGATGGGGATCTGGTGGGGATCGGGTGGGGATCTGGTGGGGATCCTGTCGGGATCAGGTGGTGATCTGGTGGGGATCAGGTGGTGATCTGGTGGGGATCTGGTGGGGCTCTGGTGGAGATCTTGCGGTGATCTGGTGGGGATATGGTGTGGATCTGGTAGGGATCTGGTGGGGATTGGGAAGGGATCTGGTGGGGATCTGGTGGAGATCTGGTGGGAATCTGATGGGAACCGGTGGGGATCAGGTGGTGATCTGGTGGGGATCTAGTGGGGATCTGGTGGAAATTCGGTGGGGATCTAGTGGCGATCAGGTTGGAATCTGGTGGGGATCAGGTGGGGATCTTGTTGTGATCTGATGGGGATCTGGTGGGGATCTGGTGGGGATCTGGTGTGGATCTGGTGGGGATCTGGTGGGGATCGGGTGGGGATCTGGTGGGGATCAGGTGGGGATCAGGTGGTGATCTGGTGGGGATCAGGTGGTGATCTGGTGGGGATCTGGTGGGGATCGGGTGGGGATATGGTGGGGATCTAGTGGCGATCAGGTGGGGATCAGGTGGGGATCAGGTGGTGATCAGGTGGTGATCTGGTTGAGATATGGTGGGGATCTGGTGGGGATCTGGTGGGGATCGGGTGGGGATCTGGTGGGGATCAGGTGGGGATCAGGTGGTGATCTGGTGGGGATCAGGTGGTGATCTGGTGGGGATCAGGTGGTGATCTGGTGGGGATCAGGTAGGGATCTGGTGGGGATTGGGAAGGGATATGGTGGGGATCTGGTGGAGATCTGGTGGGAATCTGATGGGAACCAGGTGGGGATCAGGAGGTGATCTGGTGGGGATCAGGTGGAGATCTGGTGGGGATCAGGTGGGGATCTTGAGGAGATCTGATGGGGATCTAGTGGGGATCAGGTGGGGATCAGGAGGTGATCTGGTGGGGATCAGGTGGAGATCTGGTGGGGATCAGGTGGGGATCTTGAGGAGATCTGATGGGGATCTAGTGGGGATCAGGTGGGGATCAGGTGGTGATCTGGTGGGGATCAGGTGGTGATCTGGTGGGGATCTGGTAGGGATCTGGTGGGGATCGTGTGGGGATCTGGGGTTGGTCGGGTGGGGTATAGTGGGTATGCGGGGATTGGGGGTGCAAAGAGTGGCAGCATTAAGGTCAAGTTGTGAATTCTGTGCTATGCTATACTGTGCTAGCTATAATGTCCTTTGTTTGACAGCGACTTAATAGCGACTTAACAGTGACTTAACAGTGACTTAACAGTGACTTAACAGCTGCTTAACAGTAACTTAACAGTGACTTAACAGTGACTTAACAGTGACTTAACAGTGACTTAACAGTGACTTAACAGTGATTTAACAGTGACTTAACAGTGACTTAACAGCGACTTAACAGTGACTTAACAGTGACTTAACAGTGACTTAACAGTGACTTAACAGTGACTTAACAGTGACTTAACAGTGACTTAACAGTGACTTAACAGTGACTTAACAGCGACTTAACAGTGACTTAACAGCGACTTAACAGTGACTTAACAGTGACTTAACAGTGACTTAACAGTGACTTAACAGTGACCTTACAGTGACTTAACAGTGACTTAACAGTGACTTAACAGTGACTTTACAGTGATTTGAGAGTGACCTAATATTTGATAATTTAACATTTATTTATACAGAATCCAAATGTGTCTTTTTTCATTACTTAAATCGGATTCATCGTAAAGAGCTTCGCTCGTACCGTGCGTCTCATGACACACACTCTTTTTTTTATTAATTTGCCATACCATTTAGCGCACATATTAAACAATACCAAATATAAAAACTTCAGTTACCCTTAAAGGACTTAAAAAAAATCCTTACATTGTCACCGAATCCGTATCCACCGATCTTGGAGTATCCGCCTCAGATCACACAAATATAAAGTAAAAATCTTAGTGCACGCTTAAGTGCACCTTTTGGAGCAGCTATGAATAAGATAAAATAAAATATAAAATAGAATACTTTTTAAACAAAGGAAACTGGCTATCCAACATAATAACTCGAGGTTCTGGATCTTAACACTTTTTACGCTTCACAATTTTAGTCTTGATAAAGTTTGGAATTAATTTGATAAGCCCTACAATTGGTTTGTTTCCATTACTCTTTATATGAACTAAACAAGAATGGAGAATAATTAGATTTAGATTTAATTAAGATTTCAAAATAATATTTTTAAGATCAAATATTTAATAATTTCACAATTATTATTTCTCGACCAATCAGCGTGTCTCGATCGCGGACAGTGCACCAGTTGCGCCGTCTGCATGGGAGCTCAGCTGACGCCACAATTGTTGTAATACTTCAAAGAGAGGCAATTCCGCTTGTTCCGATGTCTGCTTGTGCGTTTGAGCGAATCGAGTTTACGCAATTACTTATGCGACTGAATTACTCCAACTGAAGCAGTCGGAGCAAGGTATCGATCCGCAAATATCCGAGCCTTGACCATTGGTAAATTCTGGTTTAAACCTGCAAACCGGAGCTCAGAAATCATTCTTTGGGGCTTGCAATCTTAATTTGTAGTGTAAAACAAAGCCCGAAAAACATTTTTATGGCTGAAGATATTAGGACAATTTGTCACTTTGTCTCATCTGTTAGGTAAAAGGGCGATTCTATCGATATGTAGAAAAATATCTTATTTGAGGGCAAGAAATAGTCTTCAATCGACAGGAAAGCGCTTCTGCCGGTTAATAAAATAAAGCCTCGTCTGAAAAATGAGATGCAGTTTTCTTTAAGAAATAAGACCAATTATTTTTTTAATGATAAGAAAGCGTTTGCACCTCAAGACAAGAAGAAGTATTTTCTGGTAGATAATAAAGAGATTTTTTCGGGCCTCCACGCTCGGTCGAACTTAGACAAACTAAAATTTCAGTTCATACCCATCGGAAAACTCGTAGCGCAACTAACTTGAGGTAGAAGCGCGAAGCTGAAGACACAAACAGCTGCTTCAATTCCGATGAGGTGGTAGCAGAAATAATAGTTTGTAAATTTATGACACCGATCGGAGAGTTAGCAACGAAAGTGCGACAAAAATCATCGAATGGCATATTTTGAAAACGGTAAGTTTTGGAATTGCCCATGACTTCTACATTCCATATATCATCCAAAAATCCATAAATATTTGCAAAAGTAATTAACTAAATTCTACACAGAGGGAAAAGTGCACTGAAATTTTAATATTTACACTTTGAATCTAATATTTTCACCAATGATTTAGCGTTAAATATGGAATTCGTAAATATAAATATGAAAAAAATTTTAATTTATATATAAAAATATTTAATTATTTTTTTTTTATTAATTTTTTTATTTATTTAGTTTGTCCTGAATCAAGGGCAGGAATTCGATTGGAGCCACTACCAACCAGTTGGGTTCCGAAACGAAATGATTTATATAAGAGACTAGCAAAAAGCCCGTCGCGCTTCGCTGCGCCTTGAACAGTATAGAACCCATATCAGAATCAGTTTGAAGTCAATCGTGAGAGTCAAATATTTACCAATTTTGAAAACATTCTATAAATTTGTTTCCTCTGTAGAGCCCAGAAATCGAATCATACATACATTGGCTTGAAATCAACGTTTTACTACTTTGCTTTTTCACCGTTAAGACTTTGCTGCTCCGTTCTTACCACCCCCATCCCACCTACATCCCACCCACTCCCAAACTACTTCTTACACAACTTCCACCCGTTTCCCACCTACTTTCCACCCACTTATCACCCAATTTCCGCCCAGATCCAACCCACTTACCACCCACATCCCACACACCTCCCACCCACCTCCCACCCACTTCCCGCCCAAATCCCACCCACCTCCCACCCAAATCCCACCCACATCCCTCCCACTTCCCATCCAGTTAACACCCATCTCCCACCCACCTTCCACCCACATCCCACACACCTCCCACCCACCTCCCACCCACTTCCCGCCCAAATCTCACCCACATCCCTCCCACTTCCCATCCAGTTAACACCCATCTCCCACCCATCTCCCACCCACATCCCACAAACCTCCCACCCACTTACCGACCAAATCCCACCCACCTCCCACCCACATCCCTCCCAACTCCCCTCCAGTTCCCACCCACATCCCACACACCTCCCACACACCTCCCACCCACCTTCCACCCACCTACCGCCCAAATTCCACCCATCTCCCACCCACATCCCTCCCTCTTCCCACCCAGCCACATCCCACCCCCTTCCCGCCCAATTTCCACCCACTTTCCTTATTTGAATTATTTCATGTTGCTGTTATTTTAGTTGTGGCTGGAGTTTTTGTATTTGCGTTTGTTTTTGTTTTAATTGGAACTGTAGTTTTTTAATTTGTACTCTGTCTTGTTGTTGTTGCCGAGGCAACGGAACAAAACGTATTCCTCTGCCATGATTCATTGTGTTACAAATTTCGTTTCATTTTCTTACGCTCCTGATCGGTAACTCAATTCAATTGCTCCCACGCACACATTGAAATCGTTTCTCTTCGATTTATGCTCTCTAGCAGTGTTGCCAAATCAGCTTTTTTCCCGTCAT
This sequence comes from Lordiphosa clarofinis, assembly GCA_018904275.1. Classification (NCBI taxonomy): domain Eukaryota; kingdom Metazoa; phylum Arthropoda; class Insecta; order Diptera; family Drosophilidae; genus Lordiphosa; species Lordiphosa clarofinis. The sequence continues at coordinate 164,023 of JAEIGQ010000022.1, forward strand.
TTCTGCCGTTTTTTAAACCGTATTGCGGGAAAAAATTACAAAATGCGGGAGGCGGGAATTCTGGCTTTTTAAAAAGTGACTTCGGCTTCTTTTTAGATTTATTTTTGTTTTGGAGCAAATCAATAGTTTTTCACCTTTGCCAGTCATTTATCGACAATAATTTACACTTGCCATATGCCACGATAAATGGCTTCGAAAGGCTTTGCTTCGGAAGTATAAATCTAAAACATCTCGAATAATCTTGAGCAGTTCTTGAAAAGGAACAATAATATTCAATTCTATTGAAAATTACACAAATCAACAAGATTCTTTAAATCAATGACACTGACGCATCCGACCTGCTGAAAGATCTCTTGATTGCTATCAATTCTCTACAAATTATTCCATCAGATACCAATTTTAATACAATTCATGTAGACGATTTGGAGAATTTGCTGTCAAAGATTTATATTCAAGATATGAGCTTGAGAAGCAGATTTAAATGCTTCAGATAAATAGAATATTGGAGAAATCTAGTTGAGCATGTGCTGCACAAAATTTCATAGTTGATCTTATAAAGCAACAGAAGCAGAAGTTTATTTTTTTAAATTTATTTAAGTTGTCTTCTGCTCATCTGATTTTCGTATTTTTATAAAATTCATTGTATTAGGACATTTAAATTATTTCAGGTTGCCTAAAAGTCACAGCATTCTTTAAAAAAATTACATATTTTCAGTTCACTACATTTTACAACCAAATAAAAAGTTGTTCCCATTTTGGAAGAATTTTCCGATATTAGGAAAACATAGGGTTAATAATAATATTTATATTTATGGAAATGGGAGGTTAACAAAGAAACTATAAAGTTTTTGAGTGAAGTGATCGCTTTCAATGACTGAAGAGAATCAAAGATTATTTGAGATAGCCTCGTTTGCGATTCATAGTTTGTCCTTGCCATGGTTCGAATGAGCGCGCCAAAAGATACTACGTGTTATAGGGCCCCCTCTAGTTACCTTAAGCTAACAGTCACAAATGAGGCCTACGGCAAGGACGAGGACAAGGAACTTCAGCACTCTGATGATATATTAAAAATATTTTGGATATATAATTACATTAAAGACAAGAAAACGATGCGCTTTTTTTACGCTTTTTTGTCGAAAAATACAGCTTTTTTTCCCTCTCCGACCCGATGAAAACAGATTTTTTTTCTCGGCTAAAGTTGGCAACACTGCTCTCTAGGCTTTGGTTTTGCGTGCGCTCTTTGTTCTCTGCAACTGTAAAGCAAAGCGTGCCTTTCGAAATGAACTGGTAGCAAATGGCTGGCAACCTTTACCACCATCTTTCCACCCAAAAGTGGTTGATTTTCGGGAAGATTGGTATGCAGTTAATGTTGAATTATTTTTATAGATTTTTGAAAATAAGTTTGAACTTGATCGGATGAAAAACAAAAAAGTTTCATACAAAAGTTTTCCGCGAATTTTCCACATTTGCCGACAGAATTTTCCAAAATCCGTTCTTAGTACTCACTTTCAGCATAAGATAAAACTACTGTGAAAATCCCATCTTTCTATCTCTTATGGTTTAGGCTGTGCGACGGTCACCAGTCAGTCAATTAGTCAGGTTGAACAGTTTTATATATATAGATAAAATTTAAAAATGTTTACTTACTGCGGGATTCGAACTCGGAGCCATTGGTCTGAATTGGAATGCCGTTCCTCTCTACCAGTTGAGCTATTTCACGAGTTGGTGGCTTAGCGTCTAGAACACTACTTGTATAGAATGGAAGTTACTGCCTAAAAACATGAGAACACTTGTAATTCTCAAGTACGAATTCTGCAAATTATTCATATATAAAGGGCAAAGAAAATTTGGTCATGAAGTGTGTTTATATTTAAATCAAAGAGAAAATTAGATTATTTTAATACAAAAATGGCTTAGTAAAATTAAATATGATTGTATTAGTTTCTACTACACAGAAAAAAAAACGCCGAGATATTTTCAATCTTTTAAATCTTGGAGTAAGCCCGGCACGAGCTTGAAAATTCAATCTCGATTTCCAGGATATTCTACACAATTCAATCTTTTAAGGATTGGTCCATTCCTTTCGAGCTTGTATCATTCCAAATGTGCTTACTACAATCCCTTTCGAGATCACATGCCCATAAATTAGAGAGCGAGAGCGAAGAAATATAAGTAGCCTCTCAGACACGCTGAAACAAACATTGGGTATGGTAGTGTGCGATGAGATGCCATTCCATTCCTGTTCAGTGCGAATGGTCGTGTGTTCGAGTCCCAGTGGAGTCAAAAATTTTTATATTTATTTCTTTGTTTTTTTCAGAAATCTAAATTAACCAAAACTGATGTGAGAGGTCTTTGAAGTGTATAAGGATGTCCTATGGCAAATGGCATGGCGGAGGAAAAGAAAAATAGTAATCTATCCTGAGATCAAATCAATCTTACATATCGAGCATTAGTTAATCTAGAATAGGCATAAAATGATCCAGTTTTGGGATTCAATTGTGCTCGAATTTTTTGCACAATTCAATCTTTCATAGGATTACCCCGGGATATATGTAATCCTTCTTAGGATTGAAAAAGTCGGATCAAATCAATCTTTTTTCAGATCGGGGCAATCATATCCGAGATTACGTTGTTTTCATTACCGCTTGGGATTGATTTGATCCCATATGGATTGATTTTTTTTTTGAGTGTATGCAATTTTTCCCTGAGTGTAATTGAAGCAATAAATGCAAATCAGCGCAGTGTGACCGTTTCACATTTGGTAGTATTTTGATGAAGGGTGGTATTTTGGCGTTGGGGCAGTCTTCACTCAGGGAAAAAATATAGAATTTCACTCTGGAATCAAGATTCATTCGATTCATGCATTCGTTCTCAAAAGTAGGGTAAGATTGAAAATTCTTGATCCAAGAGCGATATTTTTGATCCAAGAGTGAATTTTTGATCCCGACATTCTTAACTCAAGAGTTTCAGTACTTGATCCAAGTACGAATAATAATCAAAATAAAAGACTTAAAATAATAATTGAAGGGGGTGGGGGTTTGGGTGTGAGAGACATGACCGAGACCCCGGGACAACCCGTCAGACCGACGTGGTGTTTGTTTGCTTCGCGCTGCTCGCCACTCACCATCAGCCACCCCACCCACTTTTTTCTAAGATGTGATTGATTTTGAGTTAGTCACATAACAGATAAAAATTTTTTATTTTACTTTCTTTACTGGGACTTGAACTCGGTACCTCGAAGACTGAAACATACACAGTTGGACGAGCAGCTTAACCGACTCGACTTTTGTCGATAAGCTACAAGCAGCGGCGAAAGCATATTTATGAGGCAGAGCGGTTGGTATTTGGCCAGCCGCAACAGCTCGAGTCTTTTTTCTCTTTGAAAGAGCGCGGCCAACGTTATTCTCTCAAAGTTTGCGTTTCCTCACTCCCCTTGCCTATAGAACCACATTGAGAATGAATTTGTCTCGATTCCAAGAGCGAAATTCTTGAAAATTCAAGTGCGACTAGATTTTTTTTCAAGAGCGTTCGTATTCAAATTATTCGTTCTAGATTTTTATGAGTGTTATTGTGTTCACTTATGGCATTACCTTATTAATGAATTTAGTCGGCACGAGCAACTTATGCATTGTACATGAAAACGACTAAATAATGCATGATTGCCAACTCCTGCAAAAGCAATGAAAGCAAAAATAGATAAGCAATAAATGCTTTCCTCTTTTTGGTGGTTATGCTTAAGCTTCATGGCTGAACTTTCTAAGCGCAAAAGCGACAAGGTTTGAGAGAGCTTAGAAACTATCCGTAAAATTTGAATGCAAGCACTCAAAAAGCGATAGCATTGTTTCTTGAAACCTTTGTTAGTTTCGTTTATGATATGATTGTTGAAGTTTTCCCGCGTCATTTTTTTACATTATTTGATTTATATTTATACTTTCAAACATATTCATCGATATGCAAACTTGAGGTAGGAAGTTGGATTATGTGTCAAAGAAAATCAAACTTTTCAATAAAAATTCCATTAAAATACCCCTCTGATTTTTGTGGGTCAAGAAGAGCATGGCCAAAAAGCGAGAGTATATAGGTGTGTGAAAGCAAAGCGTAGAACACCCGTTTTCACCTACTTCATCGACCTCTGGCCAGCGACTGAGAAGCTGTTTACTTTTTTGATACATGTGTTCGGCTCGTGTCGGTCTGAATAGCAAAAAATGTTCGCCCCTCCGGGCCACGCTGGTCTAAATACGATATAACAGTGTCACTTGGCAGGGTATTATACCAAAAGTAAGTGCATCAAGCAACATCAAGAGGTGAAATGAATTTGCAACCTTAAATTTTCCATTTAAGCTCTTCCACTACTTTTCCATCCCAAGGATCCTTAATCCCACCAAAAACGCTCACTTAAATTGCACTTGATCAATGTTTGCCCATTCAGCGTGCTGGCAGTTCGCTTCATTCCTGCCCAACACACAAATGAGTTGTCTGCCACAAGTATCACGTAGACTTGGGATCATATGACCATATAACAACAAGCTAACCCATAAATACCTCTCGAGTGCGCAGTCGCATTATTCAAATGCCCATCTAAGCCAAAGCGCACGCCAACTTGGCCGAAAGCAAAAAGCGCACGAAGAGAGAGACAACGCAACACAGCAACATGGAGAACTGTCAGTTGAAGCTGACACACAAACTGACAGTTTGAAATTGAGGTTTTCTCCATGCTGACAGCGTAACACGTCAACTTAAGGAGGCATGAGGCCGAAGTGCCTGTCTAGATACAAATAGACAGGCCACGGCACAGGAAAGGAAAAAATGAAGATAGTTGAAAGGCGGAGGGAGACAGCGAGAGAAAGACAGGGGGACGGGGAGAGAGAGAAAGAGGACCGCGGACAGCAGGCAATTTGACAGCTTAAACACACGAGCATGTCAAAATGATATGATCGCTAAGTGAGCGCAAACACAGCACCCAGGGAGCAGATACAACCTCTACACCAGATGAGAATTATACCATACCCATAATCAAGCTCAAGTGTTGCATCTACATACAAAACTCTTGCCTGTCAGCGAGCTCCCAAGTGGAGCTGCTGGGGCTGGGTTGGGTTGGCGTTGGCCGGTCCGTTGTCGGTCGGTTTCTGTTTCTGGGTCTGGCTTTGGGCCCGGGTAACTTATCTCGCTGCCTTGGCGGTGTGTGTGTGTGTGCTCAGCCTGCGTGTTGCTTTTCATGTTTACATTAATAAAAGTCAAAGGTTCTCGAAACTGACATATTGTAATTTATGTCTAGTGACAGCTTTATATCGGCGAAAACGAATTTTAATCACTTGTTATTTAGCATAAATGAGTTGCTTCTTTCGAATGACTTGCGTTTGTCTTTGAGTGGGGATTAAGCGAACCGGCGGCCCTGACTAGGGTGAAGGGTGTTCTTTTTTTTCGAAAGGAATGAAAGGATTGACTTGTTGGTGGCTTCGCTTGATGGTCGAAAGAATGCACCTTGCTTTGTGCTTCAATGAATCAACTAAAAAAATATTTGATTGAGCTTTGAAGTCCAAACAACTCTGCTTCAGGATTCTTAACTAAATTTACAGAGTCAGGGCTTGAGAGTTATTGGAAAATATTGTAATCCATGCAGTTAAAATTAATACGAAAATACGATTTAGTAAGAAAATTCATTTGCAGGGACTCAAACCCAACCGCTTTCTGGTGCTCGTTAGACGATAAAAAATATTCAAGATACAAAGAATTATTTAAATATATCAAACTTTACCACGGGAACTAAACTTTCCAAACCTACTTGTGGAGCTGAAATATCAAAGAGAATTTTCCGATATTTTTAAGAACAACGATTACATTTAGGGCCGATTTCTGTTCTCCCAGATAGCTGCTATGTGTCAGATAGTCATCGATTTTACACAGCTATTTGTTAGTTTATGTGACAAATAGCTCTATGTAGAAGATGTGAAGTCGGCCCTTAATAGAACATTAAGAAGTTTGTCTCTATAATTGTTTTAAATTTTAAAAAATTGCCAAAAAAAAAACTTTGTAAATTGTAATAAGCCTAATTTATTTAACATTTTAATTTCGATACCGTTCTAGATTCCGAATTCGATCGATAGGAATTGGTAAAAATAGCGGTTTCTAAGACACGATTCAATAATTTGATCGCAAATTTTTGCCATCAAGGGGGTCGAATGAAGGTAATGGGGTGTTCAAGTTAAAAGCAGGACAACACAGAGGGTTTGTGGAAGAGGAAACTTTTAAGAATTCCAACTTCGCATAATTTAATCGAAATCGAAAACGGGAACAGGCCCAATAGTTTTATATTGCGCTTTATGCAATATTTTTTTTACTCTGTGTACCATTAGAAATATTTTAGAGACCAAAATCGTTTGTGCGACTTTTCATTCGAAAATTACGAAATGTGCTATAAATAAATTTAAGAATGACTAATATTAATATTAGTTCATTTTGATTGTTTTTCCAAAAAAAAAATGAAAAAAAAATTATATTTTTAAAAACTTTTAATTTTGGTCTAGGTCTGATTAAATGCCATACCCTTTTTTATGCACTCAGAATCAAGATTTCTGTACTCAACCCAGGAAAATCAAGAATATACAATAGGGGTGTTTGATTTGTATTGGTGGAAAAACGTCAACATCGCGTATCATCAAAATCATCCTAGAGACCGCTATGAAAACAATGTTTTGAATCGATAAGAGAGATAGAACCCGAAATGAAGAAAACCGAAAGGGGCAGCATCTTTTTAGAATGGGAAAAAACGTTGTCACAAGTGTAATGCATTCGGAAGAGTCTACTTTGAGCGGAATGAAATGAATTTACAGAAACAAATACATTTTTCGTTTATTTTTAAACAAATTCCCGTTATTTTTTGCCACAGTAGAATATTTTTAGATCCTGAAAGTATGGGAACTAATGGGTTTAGCGGTAAATGAGGACAAGACGAAGTACCTAGTATCCGCGGACAGAAAGTCCTTGCTTTCCAACTTTAAAGTTGTGGAGGATTTTGTCTACCTCGGAACGACGATAACCAGCGACAACAACATCATTCTGGAAATCCGACGAAGAATCACTCTTGCAAACCGATGCTACTACGGGCTAAGTAGGGAGCTCAAGAGCAGAGACCTCAAACGAAAAACAAAAATAGCCCTTTACAAGTCGCTTATCATCCCAGTCCTGCCATATGGCGCAGAAGCATGGACAATGACAGCAGCGGATGAAGCGGCGATTGGCGTGTTTGAACGAAAAATTCTTCGGAGGATTTATGGACCTTTAAAAGTCGGCGATGATTTCCGCATTCGAAAAAATGACGAACTGTATGAGCTCTATGGGGACACCTGTTTGGTCAAGCGCATAAACCAACAGCGGTTGCGCTGGCTAGGACATGTCGCCAGACTGAAGGAAGAAGCTCTAGTAAAAAAGGCGTATAAATCGAAGGCGGCAAGAGGGGGAGACCACCACTAAGATGGGAAGACTAGGTGCGGGAAGACATTGCCAAGCTTGGTGTGACCAAGTGGTGCCAGCTCGCACAGAAAAGAAGCGAATGGAGAGCGTTAGTCGCAGAGGCCCAGACCGTCAAACGGTAGTGAAGGCCAATAAAGAAGAGAAGAAAGTATGGGATTAAAATGGGCGATAGTCAATTTATAGCCAGCACAGTAAAAATCGACTATGCGCAGGAACGGCTGCAACCGTGATGCGCAGCGCAGCACTGCAGTTCAGTTCGTGTGGGTCCTCACTTCACAGATATCCTGGTAACCTCTTAGTGTACGGCTAAAACTTGCTCTCATCTAGAAGTGAACAGCGCAGAATATTAACATTTTGCAGTGATGTACATACGATTTTAACTAAATATGTATTTAGTAAATATTATTTACATATTGTCTTAGTTATATTATAAATAGTCTGTTTAACAGTCATTGTACCTTTTTGTAAAATGTTATGACTTCAAAACCAAGTCTACTCCAACTACGTAAAAAATTAAAAATGTAGGCAATGGCGACAGTACGTATGAGTGATGAACTTTGACACTAAAAACCTATTTAAATAATCGCCGTGGCGCGACTAACAGAAATGGAAAAGAGAGAGAGAGAGCCGGCGTTAAACCCTTGAATTTTGATACAAGGAAGTTGTGAAGGCAAAACACAGCGAAAAGAACCCTGTCCGTATTCCCTTTCTAATGACCCAATCATTGTGAACGCCATATAAGAAATTCACTTCAATCGTACAAATGGTTAAGGTTCCTTCAAAAGGAGTAAACCTTTACTCTTGGTTATCTTTAAAAGGGCGCGTTTGATTTGTGGTTGGACCATTGCATTTCCCTAAGAGTTGGTACAGAACAGGCAAAATAATTCGAATTGGAAATCATTAAAACATGTTTCCTTATCTCTTAAAACCAATTCAAATTTCATAATTTAATTTCCAGCTAATCTCATTCTTTATCCATCAAGTGTCATAACACCATCTAAGCTAAATTTATATCTAACTACCAACACACAAAATCGATTTATGATCGTGTGATTTTGGTTATGGCCAAGCAACACCTTGAGTAGCATTAATTTAGCCAATTTAAAAGACCGCCGTCTACCTACCTTCCTACGATCTACAGCCAACCTACCTACTTCACTTAAAAATACAAAAAGGCAGCGGCTACAAATCAATTGCAACTTGACAACTTAACAGTCTAATCGAAAACAACAAAATGGTTGCCGACGAACTCAATTGACCAGCTGTCCACATAAAGTCCAAATACACTCGCCACCCGTCCTGTGACCTGCCCAGAACTGCCACCGCCTCTGCCCCTCCGCACTTGGCAGCTGCAGTTCCAGAAATTGTCATATTGCAAGCGCACGCAGACGCAGCGTAAATGTTAAAAATTATAGTTAAACTCATAAATTACAACCGTAGTCAGCCGTTGAAACCCGTTCCCCGATGCGATCGCCCTGACAGCTCTCTGGGTCTTTTAGACAATTTAAAGGCGGCTCGTACTCAATAAACCAAATTCCGCACATAATTAATCGATCCGGTGGAGCAGCGAGGAGTGACTTGGGTGCCTGCGTTCTTTTTTTCCTTTTCATTTTTTCAACAATATTTTGACTTTGAATGTGGGCTTGAGTGAGTTGAGAGGTGTGCGAGAGGCGAAACTTTTTAATAGTCGCGCCATAATCGTAAATCTTTTGTGTCCGACGCAGTGCAACGAACGAACAAACGAACCAACAACATGGCAGGAAAAAGCCGGCCTGGGTCGGCAGTTATAAAGCAAGCGCAATGGTGGACCTTCCCACAAAACAAATCGAGCCAATGTTCACAACTTTATTTATCGCTTGGGAACATTGCGGGGCGGGGTGTATGGGGATGATGTGCGGGATGCGGATATGCACGTATGCATATGCATGCAAGAAGCTTTTAAGGATGCACCAAGAAGTTTGCCACTGTGATGAGTAGCTGGGCTGCCGGAGTATCCGGACTTTGAGCATTCTTGAATCTGAAGCGGAATAGATTATAAGACTATAAAAATGTATGAACATTTAAACGAGGGTTTTTTCTGTTTTGTTTTATTTGCCCAATATTTACACGGTTTTCTATTTACAATGTCTCTATACCGGTTGTCTCTCCACGGTTTGTCGATAGGGGTTTTTTTTTTCTGTTTGTCTGTCTTGTTCATTTAATTTACAGTGTCTGCCTACGGTGTGACCATCATTTGATATATTAAAAATACCTTAACACTAATATGTTGATATGTTTTCATATTGGCAGCCATTTTCAAAAAATTTCAAGGACAACATTTTAAATAGATTTAGCTAGAAGACAGTCTTTGGAATTTCACATGCGGTAATAGCATTTTTGGCATGGTATCCTCTCTGCCAACTCAGAGAAGACGGACAAAGATCGCTGATGAATGAATCGTGGAGATTCATGAAATAGCTGTACGATGAATCAGCCTCTTGTGTGCTGTTGTGCGTGTCTTGTTTTGGAAATGCTATGAACAACATTCTAAACGGCTAATTTTTCAAATGAGCAGGTGAGGGTTGACATCAGTATTAAAAAGCATGCGTCCCTGTATACTTAAAACACCATTGATATAATCATCTTCTCGTGGCTTAGACCAGAACCAGCATGAGTAGACATATCACTAAAACGAAAAACTTTGACATACATTTTGAGCAAAACTATTTCGGCTTTTGACACATGGCACTCGGCTGGACAGAAATAGATTTAATCACTGTGGTGATCGGGCATAAACAAGTGCTTAATGCTTAATCGGTCTAATGAGCACCACTTGTGTGTACGCTGAGAGATTTGTGCGATTCTGAAGTGCCACCCCAATTAAATGTCATTTCTATTTTTCGCCTTATCATTTTTCAAAATCCATTGCGATTACGTTTAATCCAATAGCCTTTCCAGCTCACTGAGCTGGAGATTGTGATGGTTTTGGACTTCAAACTGGGCGAGGTGTGTGTGTGTGTGTGTGAGTGAGTGTGAGTGTATTTCCGCTGACTGACAGATTCGGATTCGGCTCGTATGCGAGAGAGTTGGCGTTCGCTTCAAAGGAGTGTGCGATGTCTTTGACGGCAAATGGATTTGCTCACTCCCCGCACACAACAGGCTTGTGTGTATGTCTGCCACGACTATAATCTGACATTTAATTAATAATAAAGTTGACAGTTTGTTTTGAGTGACTGTGACAGTTTTAATTGAGATTTGTTTTGAGAATGCGCTACACAAGCGGGAGTGGGGCTTATGGATTTCTGAGATCCTGTAAGATTTTCCAGCTGTCAGAGCCATAAGCTACTGTGCACAGAGATGCGCTGTTTTTTCTACTGTATTGGCAAAGTTGTTGTGTTGAGTGATTAATCATTTATAATTGTACTAGCTGAAACCGCAGCGACTTTATCCGCGTCCAAGATTTTAAGAAATTGTAGAAATTTTGATGTAAAACAACCAACAAAATGTTCAAGTCGCTCGAAAATTCCGGAATTATAAATTAATTCCTTCCGTCAAGTGGATGCAAAGTTCGGGTCAAGCAATATATTCATCCTGTATCTAGTAAAAATATAAAGATTGTGGATTTCACAGCAGCATCAGCACTGCTTGCACATAATTGGGAACGAATAGATTCCTAAGTCTTTCCCAACAATTTAAAGGGACCATATTTTTGGATAGAACTTCGACATAAGTCCTGCTTCATTGAACCAATAATTACGAACTAATTATTAAAAGAAATTGACCTGATGGCAGCCACTCTTCAATTAGAACTCAATTCAAATTGGCTTTCCCCGTTGTTTCCCTGCCCCTCCTCCACAGCACACGACTCTTTTCCATCGTCCCACTCCCTCTTCTTGCGCTCTCCACTTCATCCCGTTCCTCCCATGAAATTAGTATAAGGTGATCCTGTCGTGTGAGCGGCTCTCTTGTTTAGTATTTTCTTGTCAGTGCTTAGCTGGCTACCAACAGAGAAGAAATATGTTGGCATTTCCCTTACACTAACGATTTCAACAAAAGCTTTTAAAAGCTTTCACTTCTGGCTCGGACCTATTTGCCAGCTTACAATTAAACCGTTTTTTGCGGACGGGACCGCCTCATGCCTTTTGCATCATGCATTCATCACATAAATATATACCTAATTTGTGTGAGTGTAAGTCGTTCCCTCTCTTACTCTCTCTCTTGTGCTCTTAGCAAATCAGCTTAGCACAATGCAATAGCTCATTTATTTTCCCAATTTCCTTTTTAACTAAACGAAGGTCTATGCCAAATCTTAGATCTCTAGGATAAGCAGTTTTGGCTGTGCCAGATTTATAAGTGTAGATAATAGAGAAATCCTAAAAAATGAGTGAAAAAGAGTGAAACAGCATCTATCTTACACATCTATTTTTTCGCAGAGAGGTAAATCTTAAAAGCTACCTTAAATGGCTCTGTTAAGGAAGTCCCAAGAGTTTTTAAGCAGGGAATCAAACCGGAACCAGAACCGGAACCGGAACCGGTACCGGAGCCGATATTTGAAATTTTTCGAATACCGGAATCCGAGAACCGATATTCTCGGAGACCGAAAAGAAACTAAACGTTGTACAGGTTCAATTTCGGTTCTGAGCAACAACTTGACTGCAAAGCTCACACTTAGTTTTGGGTGACTTTTAAGTAATATGGTTAGATCATATGCATTCAAAATAGGATTCTGAATGGGCTTGGACTATAAAATCAAGAGCGTGAGAAGATGCGGATCTTCTTATATGCAGTTTGGATATAATTTTGAAATGATAACGCTGCGATTCAACGGCAAAAATTTTTTGAGAATTTTAAAAGCTCTGAAAAAACTGATTAAAGATATTCTTTGAACCGAACCTTTTTCGAACTGAAGGGGAGGAAGGAAGGGGAAGAAGAGGTTCGGGTCCAGTTTCGGGAGATTAAAAATTAAATGGTATCAGACATCATAATCAATCTTGATAAATAAACAAATTTTTGAGGATGAAAACAAGACAAACTTTCCACATTTGCATTTGAGGAGGGCAAGTAAGCGTAGAACGCTTGATTTTTGGAGTACTTTTATTATGTCATCGCTAAAATTTGGATGGACGTAAAACCAATGAAGCATTTGTCTTTATATTTAAAAGGTTCTTACCGGTAAGTACCGGTATTCCGAAATAATCGTCTGGGTACCGGTACGGGATCGAATACCGAAATAACATCAGAACCAAAACAGAACATTTTACCGAAACATAAGATTCGGTACGTACCTGAACCGGAACCGGAGCCGAAATACGGTTCGGTTTGATTCCCTGTTTTTAAATGTCTCAATCTTCTTAACAAATATTAAAGTATTAGAACGGTGCACTGAGCTGTAAGGAATCGCATCAAAAACTATATCTAAGTTCGACATTAGTAAGTACAGAGGTTAAGTTGTAAAATGACAATAAGTAGCTCAAAGATTAAACTAAAAGGGTAAGTTTAAAAACCCCGTTTCGGGCAACTCGTAAGATTATTTAAAATAATGATTATCGAAGACGTTTGATTGCAATATCAAAAGTTTTGCACAAATATTCTAGGTCAAGCAGATTTGTATCTATACAAGTAGAAGCCACTCCAACCAATAAGTTTTCAATCAAGTCTTGAATCAATACCTACCTAAGGAGAACGCGAACTCATAACTCATTAGTAGAATTGATAACTCAACAGTTTCTTTAAAAATTCAGATTTCTCGATTCTTCCAACGGACTCTGTTGTTGAATGTCAGTTTGAGTTCTCCTCAGCTATCTGAAAGGCGCGACTCCATATCGAGTTCCGTCCTTCATCCACAGCCACTACGCTGCCCAAGCTGTTGAGTTGCTAGACTTGTTCATTCTTTCGAGCCGCTCAGTCAGGTGTAAAGTGTCCGAACTAGCTCACCTAACTAAACCAGACTCCGGCAAGTTAGCATACAGCACCGCTCTGCGGCAGCGAGGTCGACACACTGACAGTATACGAACTTATACTGCTCTATTTTCGAATCACAAGGAAGTGCTAAATGAGCGCGCTCAACACACATGCAACGCTAAACTGAGCATGTTGGTTTTGCCGGCCCCTGAACTAGACTTATCCAACTATTCGTCGATAGACAAATAAACTTTTATGCAGCTCCATTGCGAAAGTCCATCATACTCATAACTAGTATTAAAATTACCTGCCTTGACCATGATCGGATTTTCTTTGATCTTCAAGTGCACACAAATCTCGGCCACTCTCTTCAGCTTTTTCATCGTCAATAGAATGATAGGGCATTCGCAGATACTTGTTGGATACCCCCGAACAGCACTCGCACCCACCACAAACGTCAACGACATGCCACTCAAACAGTCCAAACCACTTAAGTGCCTGGGAGCATGCGGAGGTCTTTCGAAAAAAAGCTTTCGGCCTGTAGTCAACTCGATTGAGAGGCGATTAGCGCACAAAACAGAAGTGGCATGTTTTGATGATGATCATCAAGCGCGTCTGATTGCCGGCAATCAAATGTTGTATAGAAATTTGTGAGTGCTCCCCCCCTAAGACAGACACGCGTAAAAACGCTTTCAAAATGGTTTTTCAATTGAGTTGTTAAGCGCGCTGTCCCCCCACCTCGACCGTTTGGTCGAGCGATAATTGAGTTTTATGATTGACACGACAACTTTGCTTTTTAAATTGACATAAATTTCAATATGCGGCATACAAAAGCTGCGAAATAAACGAACCGCATACGAATGTCCCAACGATAAATTGTGCAATAAATTTCAATTACAGAGAAAAAAGAGAATTTATAAAAAAATGTCAGCCCCGAACCCAGTGGCTGCGCTCGGCTCTCTCTCCAACTATAAACTATTTAAGTGTCGTGGCGTACCGAGAAATATGCGACACACAAATTGTGATAAATTTTATGTTAAAGTGCATGAAATTATATGGCGACACATTTGGGCACTCATAAATTTTATTTAAACAATTTACAATTGTCATTCGAGAGAATTGCTTGTAGCAAGTTGTTTTTTTTCTGCTGCACACGTACAACTAGTCGGTGTGGTGTGGCTTTGGACATTGCACATTATTTATGTTTTATTGGCAGATGGAGGTTATTATTATTGTGGCGTTATTGCGGCACGTTAACCCTATAAAAAGTCAATGATTCTGGTTTTTGCTTGGATAATTTTGGGGCGACAAGATAATGGATATAGCCATTTATGGCAATATGCTCGAGAATAGTATTTGTCAATTGGTGTGTATTTATTAGTATGCAATTCTGTCTACTAACAACAATATTGTCTAAATAACAAAAATGTTGTGAATGTTATAGGAAAGAATAGGACAACGAAGGGATTTTTTGAAGATTTCGTCACTAGTAATTTATCCAACTTTATTAGGCCTTTTTCAGTATGTGTCATTTCAATGAAGTGTAAACACTATTATTTTTGTGTGCTCCGAAAATGTCAATTTTTCTGTGAAAGTTTACTTTTCTGCTTTCCTTTGAATAAAATTACGGCTGAAGGCCATCGAGTGCTGAGAAGATCATACATTAAGGCTAGGCGGTCCTAAGACCAAATCGACAGCAAAGTCGAATATTCAAGGTGACTAGGTCATGCTCTGTATTTGAAGGGGCCAATTGGCGTGGTGTACCATGGGCTGCTACATCCGGATGAATCTATTACAGGCTTTGCTACAAAAACATACCTTGAAACGCTGAAGTGGAAAGTCCTACCAAGGACTTGTGACTGATTCTTCTTTAGATTTCCAGGTTTGAGTGCTATTCAACGTCATCATGCAAAGTCGAACGTACTAAGCTGGCATACCAAAGGCTGGCAAACGTTGACCTCATTAGAAGAGGACTTGATACTAACTGAATGATACTAACTTTTCTTCCACCAGTCTTACCAGTGGACCACCCCCTTGGATCTACTCAGAACGCCAATTATTTATTTGTGTTAAAAAAATAAAACAAATTGTTGGGGCTTAGTTGAGAGGGAGTGTCCCACATTTAATTCATGTCCAAACTGCAATCTTAAAGCTTTGCTTTAATTATTTTTATATACATCATTTTATTCACGCTGACTGCAAATTGAAAACGCTTTTTTCGCAGCTGCCATTTAAAATGGGGGCCGCTTGTCAGTTTTATGTCAAAATAAATGAAGTTAAATGACAGTTTAATCAAGGCGTCAAGCAATGTCAGAGCATCATAGTCATCATCATTATCAGTCAGCCCGTCAGTCAGTCAGTTAGCCAGCTAGTCAGTCGGTTGTGTGTGCACCCCCTCGAATAACATGAGAAACTATTGTACAATCCGCCAACTGCCACGGTGACTGCGAGTGACTTGTGTAATACATATCTGGCGAACAATTGTTAGCACATTATATCGTGTATATATAGTAAACTATACCATACATACTGTACTTTTACATACACATTTTTCTGGTGGCATGTCATTGTCAGGCATTTTTGCAAAGAGTCGTAAGTGCATTTGCATTTTGCGCGTTGCAAGTTGCAAATGTTTCTGACACTTGACAGCCAACGCACTGACAGCAATAAAAATGCAACGATAAACTGTTCATGGAATGGGTGCAAGCACAGTGGGGCGACAAATCATCTTCTTGGCATTAGAGACAATAAAAAGTTGAATTTTATAAAATATTCTGACAACTTATAAAAAGTATTTAAGAGAACTATAAACTACAGTATTTATAAGAGCTGACATATAGAATAGGAAGGAACACAAAGTTTTCATTCGATCATTACTCTGGCAGCTGTTCGATATATTCATCCGATTTCGATCAAACAATGAGGAAGTATATAATATTTTGGAATAAAAAGAGTGAATTCTCTGACCGAAATTTTGTCGACGCCTTTGTACCGACTTTTGTTCTGATAACCGTAAGTCTGAGAGTCTAGTACAATTCAGTACGGTACCCTGCGGCGCAATTCACAATACGGAATCGAGCACCACTTCAACACTTCGCAGGCTGAGTGCCAAACCGTATCGATTAGAATTCAGTATACTTTTTCATTAGCCGCTTAGTGGGCTAACTTTTGAAACCTCGTTACTTGCAATCAAAAAAGTGAGCGATAGCTGAATGCATTGCGGAACTTTTTTTTAACAGCATAATCATATCGATGATGTGAATTGGTCGGTCACTAAACGATACGTCATTTTTGAAAAGTACACTTAAAAAAAAAGCAATTACCTTGAACTTTAATCAATTACCTACGGTGATTCAAGTACAAAATTTTTATATGAAGTACGTCAGTCCCGAAATACTTGTTTTAAGACTGTTTCGGGCTATTTTAAACACATTTCGAACTATTGTATTATCGGTTTGGTATAACCATTATATTTTTATGGTCTTCAGTGCAGACCGATTAACTCTCAAAACAGAAGCAAAATATTCTTCATCGAAGTCTTATAAATTCTTAAGTCAACTCCAAAACATTTTTCAAACAAAATAATTCTTTAACAATTAAGCAAAATTTTAAAGCTTCCCCAATATGTTCTTTAAACTAGGTCTCTGTATAATATCGAAATCCAGAGGAAATGAATTAGCCAAAGATCAAGATGATTATACTGTAGGTCAGGTCTTACATTTTTCGGCTTTTTCGGTACGATATGTTCTTGAGTCAAGAACGTTTGTTCTCATTTTACACGTTGACAGTCGTTTTCTGTTCTAGACTGTTTCGTTTCGAGCGCAGTAAAACGCAGTAGGCAAACCCACACAAAGAGGATGAACTATATTTCGAAGCTTCGGCAAATGAAGCAACGAAGACATGACAATTTTCGTTAGACATATCGGTACACCGATTTAAATGAAATACCTGTATTTTTTTAATATGAAATAATTTCAAATTGATATGTTAAAAACTTCAAATCGATATTTTTTAACATTTCATTATAACATTTTTCGTATCATTCTGAAAACATTTAATTTAAATTTATACCGCTGGGTATATACCAAGAAGAGAGCGCGAACAGTCTCTCTCTCTAACACACAGTGATGCATGACTTCGGCAAGCATTCGGTGTGAGTTGGGGAGTATGTTCGTGCCCCAGGGGCTATGGCTGCGGAACTCAGGTATATACGATCTCGGTTTTTCTGTTTCTCTGCTTCACACTTTTGTTGTGCGACGACAGCAGGTAGCGCTGCTGCTGAAAATCTTTGCTTGGATTTTTGATCTTACATAACTTCACATCATCTCATTATAGTAAACAGTCTTAACTTCTAGACAAAGACCGTGCTCACAATCAAATCTTACATCATTCATCAAAAAAATGTTAAATGGTTTAGCTCCCACGCTTTGCTAGAATTTTTAGTAAAAAATAATATGAATGAATTTAATCCTTTTAGTTTTAGAGGGCAGATTGAATTTTTCTGTTTTTCATCCATCACAATCACTAATAGCAAACATAATTGCACATCATATTCGTTCACCACAAAAATTGAACTAGATCCTTAGATTTTTTGTCATCGATTTGTGCTTATGAACACATCAATTATTTCAACTAGATGACGTTCCTTTATGTTCGATAAACTAGATATTTCCAATATTGTAGCGACCTAACGATAAATTTATATAGTTCAGAGAGACTATTTAATATTTTGGCCAAACATCAAAACTTCATCATCTGCACAAATCTTAACCACTGTAAATTGATTAAAAATTGGCATTTAGTAAGAGCCAAATAAGTGTGACTGCATTCTTAAAGCAACAAAATACCTCACATTCTTATTTCTATCATATTCAACACATGATGAAGGGGTTTTTCACAAGCTTCCTTCATCATGTGTTAATTATTATCAGCGGGCAGTGTGTTTGTGTTATGGGTTTCTAAAAATAGTAAATCAAATAAATCTCCCACTGAATGTGTCTTTTGAGGAAGCCGTCTTGGGCTTCCTCCACGGATTCCTCTCTGCCTCTTCTTCTTCGCCAACGCTTTATGCCTCGTCATCGCGTCAGTCCGAAGTTGTTTACAAATGAATTTAATTGATCAATCAAAGCGAGTGAAGATCAAAAAAATAAGATCAAAGGCAATGCGGAGCCAAAACAGACAAATGCCATACAAGCAACGACAAGCCGAACATGCAAGCAATCAGCCAGCATATTGTGGGCAGTGGGGGAGGGGTGGCACATTAGACATGTTCTTCAGTCTTTCACTCACTCACTCACTCACTTAGTCATTCAGTCAGTCATGTCCATGCGCTGTGCGCGTTTTTGGCCTCCACTTCAACTTGGAAGATTCATTGCATGGACTTGCATTCGCTGTGCTGTTGTTGTTGTTGTAGTTGGCGTTGTTTTGATTGGTATCACTCAATGAACTTTGATTGTTGTAAATGTAATTAATCAATAACACAAACATTTACACAAGGCACATTGCGAGACAGGATAAGAGAGTGAGAAGTGACAGGGACGGGGGCAGAGTGTCCAGCATCTTAATCAACTACGGAATTGTGTTGGAATTGAATTGAGAATTGTTGTGACATTGGTTGTAGTTGCGTGTGTGTGAGTAATTGTTCGGTCAATTGAAATGCATTAAATATTTAATTCAAGGCTTTGTGGAAATAAAAAGTAATGTCTGGACTTTAATTTTTATTTAATTATTCTGAATTATTTCAGGTTGCCAAACTAACTCCAAGACATTTTGGAATAATTACAATATATTTCTGCAGAAATATAATCTTTGGTATGAATATCAATAGAGTATAGAAAACTTTTAGTATCATTAATAATACTTGATTTGAAAAGTTCTAAGCTTATTTTTTTTATTAAATTTTCCAAACAAGTAAGAAAAAATTATTGAATATTTTTACACTACTGCCCTTGATAATTTAAAATATTGCTTCCTCACACATTTCCAAACAATCCAGACAGCGGCTGTCTTTGTTTCGGATGTCTCTATATGTTCCCTTTTAAAAATCAACTAGTACCTGACATCCAACTCATCAAGTTGCTAAGACTTACCTTACCTTCAACCCATCGTCCGTTCAAAGCTTTTCCTCTTCGAGATTCTGTTCTGTTCAGTTCAGTGTTACATGGATTTTCGGACTAATATTTATTGATATTGAAAAGGTTCGGTACTAAACTAATAATTTTTTTAAATTAATAGGCTAAGGATAAAAGTGATACCCAAAATATCAATTTGATAACATCTAGTGTAATATTGATACCAAAAAGGTATTGGTTTCAGTTATTCACTTTGATAATGGTACAAACATTTTTGCGGTACGGTGAAACGAATCTCGGATTTTATTGACTTCCCATCAGCGGACTTCACTATCACAGGACTTCACTAACAGTTTTTTTTTTCAGCATTCTCTTGAGAACACCAGAACTGTTAGCGGATTGCTTCTTCCATATAACCTTGATCTTTTCTATCTGTTTCGATATATTTCTTACGTTCCTTTTCTCTACCAAATCATTTTTAAGCCAAGTCCTCGCATTTCCTGAACAAATAAATAGAGTCCTTTGTGTAACCAAACCCTTTGTTTGCCTTACCGAGTCTATGAGTCTCGGGCACTCTTAAGTAAGTGGGAATATTTTCGTGCAAACTTTTCAAATAAAGTTCAACCACACTGGGGAACTGGTGACTGGTAACAGGAGGGTTGGGTCGGGGTGCCATACAGCATAATAAATCTTTTTAACGAAAACAATAAATCGTATTTCACGCATACTTTTACACACAAAGACGAGCCAAAATAATAAAGAGACCTAGAAAAAGGAACCAGAAGAATTTATGCATAGGTAGAGACACATAGCTCAGGCCCAGGCCCAAGTCAACGAGCTTCCCTTGAAAAACACTTAGTGCAATTTTTTAAGCTTCTCATGTGTGTGTGTGTGTGTGTGTGTGTGTGTGTGTGTGAGAGTGTGTGATTACACCTACTTGAAGTCATATATCTTTCACTTTGCGCTTTCAACAGTTTGTGACGTCGTCTCCGTCACCGACGCCACTCGAGGGGGCGGCTTTCGCAACGCTTTGATATACCGCCGCGACTTCCAAGACATGCTACTACGAACACTGAAGCCCTAACTCCTCCATTGCCACCTTCACCTCATTTGCTTTTGGCTTGTCTGCCAAAAAGCACAGAAGTGGGCATGTCAGCGAAAATCACCGTAAATTTTCCGCATTGTTTAAAATTTATTACACTTTCAGATTTTGCACGGGCAAAGGAAGTCGTTCTTGGCACGCCTTTTGTTTGCCGGGGTTTTTGTAGCTGTTGTTGTTGAACGCTATCTCTGACATGTTGCTGTCTAATAAGTGTAACCAGTAATTTTCATATCAAGCCACCTGGGTCAAGGGCTGAGACAAGCAAATGTTGGGAGGAAAATTAAAAGAGGGACTTGATGCAGATTTTTGTCAAAGAAACAGAAAAAGGAGGGTTTTGAACTTGATTTAATTTTGGTTCTAAATAGAATGTAGAATGCCGTGTGTCTTTATATGCTTAAGCTATTTCTGTTATTATATTAAGGACGAAAGCTCTCTCCACTTACCTCTCTTCAATAATTCATTCCGCCAACCATAGTTGGCCAACTCGAGTGCACTATCAAAAACATCCTGTTGTTGTGGAAAATGCATTTGTAAAATATAATAGATATGGGCCCATCCCTAGCGACTGCTCGACGCTAAGCTCTGACTGCATCCGCTTGTAAATCATATTAAAATATTTATGCTCTCCTCTGTTTTTTGTTGTTGTTTTGTATAACCGATAAATTTAGAATAAATGACATTATGCACATGGGTCTTTGCCTGTGTGTGTGTGGTTTTATTTAGTGCATTTAGATAAAGCAAGCGAAAATGTCAACTCGCTTGACTCTGGCAGCGGCCAATGCTGCAATTATCATGCAACAAATCATGGCAACATTTGCTATTGTTATGCTTTTGTGTGTAGTTTATGGCATTAGCAGTGTTAATTTATGTCCCATTTATGAAATATTTACAAATTCATAACTTATTATTGTTGTTGCAGCAGCAGCAGCGCCAAAACAGATTTAACCCTTGCCCGTTTTTATCGCCAACACAAAATATTTGTAATAATCATTTTTTTTCCGCCTGCAGCGCGTCAGCTGCCTGTTATTTATGGGCTTTTTGTATTTTTGTGACCTCCGCCGGATGTTTAGTTGCAGTTGTTTTAATATTTATTAAAATTATGCATACGATTTGGCATTTAATTTATGTAATGCCGGTTAAATATTGAGAGCTGAGAGTGCGTTGTTTTGCGGAAGGAGCATTTTTATACCCGTTACTCGTAGAGTAAAAAGGGTATTTTAAAGTCGTGCAAATGTATGTAACAGGCAGAAGGAATCATTTCCGACCATATAAGGTATATATATTCTTGATCAGCATCAACAGCCGAGTCGATATAGACATGTCCGTCTGTCCGTCCGTCCGTCTGTCCGTCTGTCTGTATGAACACCTATATCTCAGAGATGGTAAGAGATAGAGGTTTGACATGTATGGGACAAATGCTTCTTTTATCTGCACGCAGATCAAGTTTGTTTCAAATTTTGGCCACGCCCCCTCCCGCCCCCGCAATTTGGAAAAAAAAGCGTTATATCTCCTACAGTTGAAGATAGACGATTCGTACTTTCTAGAAATGATAAAGATCGGATGAACGGTTCTCAAGCTATGAGCAAAAATAAACAATTTTGCATACTTTTCGGATGGTCACCCGAAGGAACGCAGGAACACTGTTAAACATGTTTTTTCATGAGTAACGGGTATATCGAAATCGGTTAGAGCCGACTTTAACTTACGCTCTCGTTGTATATCGATTTATGAGTCGATGGAAAAAAAAATTTGTATTTAAAGCCCTGAAAAATCTACAAGCCCAATTTTGAATATTTAGCCATATTTTCATCAAAATTTGGGGAACATTATTTTTTAGAGCTGATTTCAAATATTCTATATAAAGCTGATATGTACATACAGTTCGGGGCCGATTTCTATTTCCCGATATATGCTTTTGTCAAATAAGCTCACAATTTAGTCTGCTACTGGACACATTGCTCTATGCAGAAGATGGGAAATCGACCCTTCGTGGTTACAGATTATTAACACATTTAGCAACTTTTGGAAGTTTATTGAAACGTTTTTTTGTTATGTTTTATTTTTAAAAAATGGTTAGATATGGTATGGATAAATGGTTTGCCTCTGGAAGTCTAAAAAATTTCTTATGTTATATATTGTGAGTATTCTTGTATATTTATGAACAATTTTTAATATCACGGATATTTTTTTGGGATATTTTAAAATGTTTGGTATATTTAAAAAAATTTTTTTTTTTTGAGAGCGTGCACTTTTTAGAACAGCATTCTTTATGGACGTTTGTCAAAGGAACGGAATCTCGGTTTGTCTTTGCGACAGATTCTTTTAGTTGTGGGGTAGTTAAAGCTTTGGTGAAGAGGGAAAGAAGCAAAATGTGTTGCCAGAATATAAGGTGAGAAAGTTGAAAAAACTCCAACCTAAAATTTCATAACATTTATCCACGCATTCATTGGACCACAGAAGTGACAGAACACTTCATATGGCCCTTAGTACTACCATATGCCATTTTTGATCCCTTTCTAATGATTATGCTCTACTTCATAACTGCTTATTTTCGTTGTACTGTGGGTAATGCTGAGAATGCTGAGGATTCAAACGGATTTATATGCTTTAGTTTGCAGGATGACTCCAAATTAAGAATATAGCTGAGAAAAGCTTGGCTTGGCACTTTTGGAGCTATATAGCCCATTTAACATTACACTTACATTACCTTAGCATAAACAATTATGTTAGTGAACAATATCGCACGGAAACTATTGGAATTATTTTCAAAACCAGATGTGAATTGTTTCCACTGGGATACCGACCACACTATAGCGATAATATTTGTACATTATGTAATACGCGGTAGAGAGAACACACAGTTCACATTATTGCATTATGCTCCATCCTGGCGGAATATAGAGTAGCATACTTTAATAAAATCTATTTGGAACGGAAGGAGGCAATTGATCTACTTAATGGGAACAATTGGCAGAAAGGGTCTAGCCCGATAAGGGAAGGGGTGCGGCCTAAAGTCTGGGATTTTGAAATATCGCATATAATTGGATAGATAACTTCAAACCAACTGATCTGGCCCAATGTTAGGTCATTTTGGTGCCATGTCCTTGAGATAGCGTCAAAAATCCTTTTTTTATAAGCTTTTCTTTAAATAGAAATATCTCGGGAACCAGAGTACCTAGAGACATGACATAAACTGCCAGTGAAAGAGAATTGATCAAAGTTTTCGAAAATTGGAAAATTTTTGACATACACTGAAAACATTTTTTGCTATAATTAAAAGAAAGCTTGAATGTGATGGTTTTGGCAGTTCGCGTTGGACCGCCACCTTAAAACTTTTCCTGGTATTTCCCCCAACCTTAGAGCCAATTATCAAAAAGTTTGAAAAAATCGAAGATACGCTTCCTTATGAAATATTCAACAATATATATTCGCTTATTTTTATATCAACGTAAATCATATTCGGGACAGAAGAAAACTCATTTATGCAAGCCCTTTACCATTTGTACCACAAATGAAAGAAAACGATGCTTCGATTATGAAAAAAATTCTTGCCAACACTAATTTAATAAGGCTTTTGCGACCTAATGATATATTCGTTGTGGATAGGGGTTTTCGCGATGTCGTTGGTGAGACAGAAGGAAAAGGCTTTAGAGTTCTGATGCCAGCATTTAAAGGGAAAAAAGCTCAACTGGACACCGAAGAAGCAAATGAGTCTCGAAAAATCACCGAAATAAGGTGGGTTGTCGAAGCCGTTCATGGATCAATTGCTAAAAAATATAAACTTTTTCATCACAACCTGGACAACAAATATCTCAACAAAGTTGGTGATCTATGCAGAATCACTGGGTATCTCAACAACAAGTTTGGACAGATGTTGAACTCAGATAAAGAATTAGGAAGCAGAATACTTTCTCATTTTAAAAATCGTATGATGGCTCTGAGTACTTTGTCTGAAGAAGTTGAGCAAGAGCGTTACAACCGAATAAGAAGTTTATTAAGTCCACCGAATACATCATCGCTTTTGTAATTTCCAAGACTCACGGAAGACGAGCTGAAGGTATAATAATCTGGATCTTACCAACTGTCGCTAGCAGTCTCATACCTAGCAAAAATCCTGAATGAGGACAGGACGATTAATTCTTCATTCGTTAAAATGAGTCCCTCAATAATAAAATTCGACGTTCGCTCGAGGCATATTAACAGCAAGTCCTGTCTACGGCGATTTTATTCCAAACAATAATAGCATAGATAGCGTACTACGTTATTGCTGTAGTTTTCCCAACGGAAAGAGGACTGCTGGCTGTTGTTCTCATGCTGCAAGTGTGATTTATTACAAGATACTAATCACTCATTATCCGTCCAGCAGCAATTTTATCAAGAATTTTTGAGGCGGATGAAGCGAATGTTGTAATAGACGAAAATAGTGAAGACTACGAGTAACTAAAATAAGCAAATATATATTTTTGAATTTTTCATTAGGAAGCGTATCTTCGATTTTTTTTTTTTAAACTTTTTGATAATTGGCTCTAAGGTTGGGGGAAATACCAGGAAAAGTTTTAAGGTGGCGGTCCAACGCGAACTGCCAAAACCATCACATTCAAGTTTTCTTTTAATTATAGCAAAAAATGTTTTCGGTGTATGTCAAAAATTTTCCAATTTTCGAAAACTTTGATCAATTTTCTTTCACTGGCAGTTTATGTCATGTCTCTAGGTACTCTGGTTCCCGAGATATTTCTATTAAAGAAAAGCTTATAAAAAAAGGATTTTTGACGCTATCTCAAGGACATGGCACCAAAATGACCCAACATTGGGCCAGATCAGTTTGGTTTGAAGTCATTTATCCAATTATAAACGAAATTTCACAATCCCAGACTTTAGGCCGCACCCCTTCCCTTATCGGGCTAGACCCTTTGCGAAATTCGTTAAAGCTATAATAAATTACAGGAAAAATATTATTCTAGAAAACTTTTAAATTTAAAACATAAAAAGGGAAAAATTTTTAAATATAGTTAAGATTTTTTTTAGATTATAGAAGGCTAACGGTAAATTAACGAAGTCAAAATTGACAAATAAACTACTACTAATACATTACAATATACAAATTTCCAGATTTGCAGATGATAGCATTTTCAAAAAATTAATATCATTTTCACTTTCAAAATTGCTTGATTTAGCACCTAAATAGCTAAAATGGCAACACTGAGTGGAGTTCGAGTGTCCCGGCACACATTGTCACAGTTCTGAGAACTGCGTGCTGTATACTAATTATAGTGTTCCGAGTGTTGAGTAATAGGTATCGAGTTCTGTGAACCGAGTACTGAGTATCATGTATTGAATATTGAATACTGAGTTTCGAGCCCGGAGTATCGATCACTAAGGGCCGAATCCAAATCCACCAAGACTCTTCAACTAGACGGTTTTTATGCAGTTGGTTGTCTCATGTTGATTGATCATGAATTTGGGCATTTGCACGGTCACACCGAAAGGGCTGCAAAGTTACTAATAATAGGTTGGCAGAACCTCTACGCTTTGCTGGTAATTGATATATTCGTTGCGCGCCAATGCAGGTGTCTTGCTTATAAAAGGCACATAAAATATTTTCCATTTTTGATTTACTTATTAAGAATACAGACCTTACTGTTTTTAGTAGCATTTGGTTTTTGATTTAAAAAATTATTCCGTGTGACCATATGCGCTTAAACATAAAAATACATAATTTTCTTAGGCATGTACATAATTTTGAAATCAATAAGGATGAAGTAGATGACAACAAAATACATCTAGATGGCTAACCTTAAACATGGGCAACGCAAATGCAGAAAATTTGCGAAAATATCTGCGTAAGAAAACTGCCCAAAGTAGCATGTTTTGAGTGTCAAGTACTGAGGATCGAGTACTGAGTATGAAGAGCTCAGTATACAGTACTGAGAATTGAGTACTTAGTATTAAGAATCAAGTTCAGAGTATAGAATACAGAGCATCGATTAATGGGTATGGGATATTAAATCGAGTACTGACTACTGAGTACCGAGTATCGAGCATCGAGTATAGACTAAGATATAAACACTTACATTTGTATTTTTGTACATAATTAAAATTTTTCGTTTATAGTTTTGACCGGTATTCACATCTGTAATCTAAATACTAACTCTTTAAGCTATTAAATCAAATTTTTCACTCTTTATTTCATTAATTTCAAAAATTATATAAACTTGTCATATGCATACGCACAAAAACGTTCACTTCACCCATCGCTTAGACATCACTTACTATTGCCTTCCTCTAGTCACGCCCACACAATTGGAATCTGTTGAACCTTGTATATATCAGCTGACCCTCAAGTCGCACTGGGGTTATGCTTGGGGGTCTCCAAACATCATCGAGTCAGCGGACACAAATTGCACGACCAAGACATTTATACAAACGCCTTGCACAACCCCCACCCGCACCGCCACCGCCACCCCCAGACCCCCTGCTGTCCACTCTCTCTCACTTGGCTGTCTCTCAGCTGGCGCTCAGCCGCACAGACGTCAGGGCATATTATTGTAAATTGAACTCAATTACCAGTGACAGCAGACAAATTGAAGTGGAAATTGAGATCTTCTTTTTCGGGCAAAAGAAGACGGCGAATGCGAATGGCAAACGACGAACGATGAACAGAAAAAAACGTAAACAAAACTTAATAAAAATGAGAAATGTACGTTTGAGGGTCTCACAAAGGCACTTATAATAAACCATAAATAATATATGAAGAAACAGCGAATAAACTAATGCCCTATTAGGAGTGGTTTGAAGTCAAAATTGAGACACTTTACAGGATTATTTATTTTTAAATTCAGTTTCAATTTGTTTCAAAGCTTGTATTTTTATGAGCTCGTACATTATTGCGCCCTTGAACCGTCAAATAAATAGTTGAAAAATACAGTTAGCTGAAACTGTAACATGGCAAAAGAATAACAGAAGCTCGCTTTTATCCCTCAGGGCCAAACTTGGATCATACAATATTTGGAGTATTAAGTTCTTGCATTAGCCAAGAAGAATAAAGACCACCTGCTACCTAAAGTTTTTCGTTTGATTTATATATACTTCTTAATACTTAAATCAAGAAATGAACCATTTTTAGCTAAAGCGAATAGTGAAAAAACTAAGTATTTATATCAGTAAATACTTTATATCAAAACCGTCTAGTTCAAGAACATACGGAACGGAAGAACTAACGGAACTTACACTGCTAAGGACCGATTTCTGAACTTCTAAGTAGGTGCTGTGGTTCAGATGTGTGCAGCAAGAATATGTTGTTCCTATTGTATTATTATGTAGATTTGGAATTGTTTAAGAGTGGCCGCCTTTATGAACAGATGGATTGATGTTTTGAATGGACGAAGAGAGACGCTGTAAATATATAGACAGAAATACACAGACGCTTTAAAACAGACGGACGACTACAGAGGCTGTACATTAAATGCTAGACAGACAGATGAAACGCTTTTTGACAAACCGTGAAGTGAGACAATCCATATTGACAATGTAAATAGTAAGCCGTGAGTAAGTGTAAGCCCGTGAAAATACTGTATAAATATTTCAATCTTTTCCAAACTATAATTAAGTTATTCGGTATCGAAATGTTCCTTCTTCATATGACAATTTCGTACTTGGATCAAATTGTTTTGAAGTAACCGATTTCTTCACATCGTTTGTACATAAAGGTCTAATTCCAAAATTTATTTTCGACCGTTTTGGAAATCGGCCTTAGGTAAAATTCGAAACTCCATTTTTTTACAAATTCATTTCTTATTCTTCATAGAGTATTCAAAAAACGCACAAAGCACAACTAATTCACTTTAAAACACTTTGGTTTTGATGAGCCTCGAGAATACTCTGCTCACCCCATCCCCCCTTGGCCAACCATTCACTTCACCCCCTCGAAATGTGTCTGGCAGTCTGTGAAATGTCATTTGTCAAATGCACTTTGTGTCACTGTCTGTCGCAGTTCG
This sequence comes from Lordiphosa clarofinis, assembly GCA_018904275.1. Lineage (NCBI taxonomy): Eukaryota > Metazoa > Arthropoda > Insecta > Diptera > Drosophilidae > Lordiphosa > Lordiphosa clarofinis. The sequence goes on from JAEIGQ010000022.1 coordinate 192,540, forward strand.
CATCATGATTTTAGTCCCCCTCTTCGCTGTCTCTCTCCTTGATGTGTAAGTGTCACAGACATGCGGGTGAATTTGTCAAGATTTCTTATAAGAGAAACATTCACCAGCACAAGGAGGATTTTGGCTAATTTATGAGTCAATTAGTCTGACTGTCTGGCCATGCATAAATATTATTATTAAATAGAAATGTGAAATCCCCCAAACATGCAAGGTATCCATCAGAATAAGAATTGTCTTCCTAATTGTCTGTTGGCTTTTATTGTTTTTTTAGTTTATGACTCGTTGGATTTGGCACAAACAATTGTGCATTGCGCTGGGCAACATTGTAACGGCGGCCAAATGCTTCGTTGGGAATTAAGTGCCGTCCAAAGATTAAAAATGGGTTAATGTGTGAGGCGCGTGTCGAAATTACAGAATGCAGCGAATGCAAATCCAAAAAATACACAAAAAAAAAACAATAGTCAAATCAGATTAACTTGAAAGGAAATTGAGGAAATGTATAAATACACATTTTTTCAATGTAAAATTCAAAATTAAAAAATAAATACAAAAAAAAGGGAGTAGTTGACAAGTTTAAAGAATGATAGAGATATATTTAGAGAGAAATAAGAGCATGTAGAATACATTCTGTTAAATTTTGCCTTGACCGAATGATGCTGATTAAATTTGGCACTTTCCAAATAGTTGATCATTCATTCGCTTTCCAGCTAACTTCACTGCCATCGCACTCGGATCTATCTTTCATTGCCATTGAACACCATTTATAATTTGTAAGCAAAACCGACACCCTTCTGGTCAAAACTCCTCTAACAGCCTGGACTTCCATATCATATCTATATAATAAGCAGCAGATCTTTAACAGAAACTTTACCAGTCTGTTTTGGTTTTGAATACAAAAATCTTCTTATGGTTAAACTGACCTGAGCCATCGTTTGTAAGGAAAAATCGACCGACAGAGTTCTAGATTGATCGGTATAAGTATATACCGTTTTGTAGTATTTGCAGTATGTTTTAATCTTGGATGTACTTAAGGTGAGTACGAAACCTTCTAGAACAGAAAAAGTTATTAAAGTTATTCAACTGAGAATAAACGTTCTTGAATCAAGAACATTTCGTAAATACAGTAAGCCTAAAAATTTAAGAAAAGATCTTACAGTATAAACTTACTTCTCAAGCTCCAAAAAGCGTGCTACGAATACTGCGAATTATTTGTTGAGCCTGTTCTTTAAATTCCCTCCTGGTTTTAACAGTATGCTTTGGGAGTGAGGGTAGATTTCTGACCTACAGAATAATCAACTTGGTATTTGGTAGATTTATTTCCTTTGGATTTGTTTTTGTACAGATACCTAGTTTCAAGGACAAATTGAGAAAGCTAAGAATTTTTTAGGCTTAAAGCTCAGACGAGCTAAATCGCCTTAGCTGGGTGTCAACTCCATGTAAAAAACGGGTGTTTTGCATTGCCCATGACTTCAACATTCCAAATATCCTCCAATAATCCCTGAATATTAGCAAAAACAATTAACTAAATTTAAATGCAAGCGGTCAGCGCAGTGTGACTGTTTCACATTTGGTGGTATTTTGATGAAGGGTGGTATTTTGGCGTTGAACAGTCACACTACATCGTACTCTGGGAAACCCATCGGAACAAGTTGTCAATTTAGTGACGATTTAGTTTGTCTGAGTACTAAGCTTAAACCAAGAAAATGTTGTACTTATTTTTAAAAGTATTATTTTGTTTTAAAAATGTTTTGGGGGTTGACTTTAGAATTTGTTACACTTCGATAAAGAATTTTTTTTGGCACCTAGCAATTCGGGACTGAAAAAATGGTACTTGATGTAATGATTTTATACCGGAATCAAGTATTTTCGCACTTACCGTTCTATTGACACCGTTCGTACCAGATTCAAGTACTAAGTTCTTTGATTTGGGGGGAAGGGTGAGGTTGGGTTTAACAAAAGGGGCCATCCACACACCCCTAAGCAGGCCATCCACACACGAAATTGTTCGACGAATTGGTTCAGTTCGGCGAAATGTTCGTCGTTAGTTGAGGTGTTCGTGACGGAATTTGTGTTCGACGTTTTGTTCGTAGAGAATAGAAATGTTTCTACATTGCGAGAGTTTGTGCGAACATGTTCGTCAATGGATGGGAACTTTTTGGCGAACATCATTTGTAAAAAATATTTGTAGAGTGAACCAGTTCCCAAATGAGCAATAAATTGTCGCTGGAATTCATTAAATGCCCCCAAACTGATCAAATAATGCTCTAAGCTAATTTGTATCGCCAGCTAAGCCATGATTCTGTTAGTTTCCGCTGCCATATTTTCATGTTTATTCGGTGAGATTTTGAACCAAATGATGTTCGAGAAAAATGTTCGCCAGGTTAGTGGGCAAATGAATTTTTGTTCGGTGAACAAGTTCGTCGAACAAATTCGTGTGTGGATGGCCTGCTTTAAGTTCGTTAATCTTTTAGATGTAGCTCCAATAACAATGCTTGACTTTAGGCAAGGAAAATGGTTAAAGAAACTGCATAACAACATTCATGGAACCTTCAAGTCTGAAATTTCTGCAGGTCAGTTTTTCATTCTGTCCCATTGTGCACTGTAATCCTTAAACAAGAGTTGTCATTTTCCCACATTTCGCTTCCTTTCCTTTTGGCAAAACTCCCAGAGTGAAAGAAAATTTCCATTCTGTAATACAAACCATTTATGACAGCTCTACAATGATAAACTGCATACCACAAGAAGACACACTTGTCGTTCCATGTGTGTGTACTTTTGTGGTGATGACTGACATTGGACCAGGATCAGGACATGCAAAATGCAAACAATTGAAGGCAATAGGTGGCGCCACTCACAAGTCTCTGACTGTGGGCCAAAAAGGCAGTGGCATGCTGGCAACAAATGTCAACCAGCGATATATTAGAAAGACAGATGACACAACGAGGGCGAACAGAGTTGCCAGGCATCAACAAAATGTGAAATTTCCCAAAATATATGCGAACATGTTTGTACGTTTGTCGCACGTTGCTCAGCTGCCACTTGCCACTGGCCATTAATTTTCGGGCCAACAGCAACAAAACACCCAAGCGTTCCCGTTACGTTGCCTTACGTTACACTCGGCCACTATCTCTGTCTCCCTGCCCTTTTTGAAGCTGTCAGCCAACAATGCTTTCACTGTCAGAGACAGAGAGCCACGTTGTTGCTGCTGTTGCAGTTGCTGCCGTTGCCGTTGCTGGCATTGCTGCTGTGCAATTCGTTATGCGTTGCTGTTGTTGCTGCTGTAGATTTTTATAAAAATTTCTGTTGCAAGATAGAATGGGGAAAGGAGAAAGAGTGTACGGCACATGTCAACAACAACCATGCATTCTGACAGCCCAATGACATTTTCTACATTTTCGTAAATTGCTTCGATTTGTTTGCTGCTGCTGTTGTTGCTGTGCGGGCGTGTTATGTGACCAACAGCAATATGGGGTCCTGTTTCGTTGTGCAACGATTACATACTCACAGGAGGACAAATATTGTGTACATATTTTTACTGTTGCACTTTTCCATAACCCAAGAAAATGGTTATGTGTGTGTGTTTTTTTTAGAAGTAAAAAGAGTTGGCTAACAAGCAGGAAAATGTCAATTTGGAAATACTTTTAGCCAGGGCTGCATACCGAAAACTTCACTTCATGCCGAGGCTAGCAATCGATGAAGCACTAGACTAAATGAAACCGAAAACTTAAGCTCGGAAAGGGTTCAGGACTGGCTTGTTTTAAGACCCTGTTTATACCCGCTTTGCAGCCCTAAAACAAACAGACTTTTGTTCTTCCGTGGCAGTTGGAAATTTTTATGAGTAGCTTTTAACATTTCAACTGGCAATGAGTTGGCAGCGTCAGTCGCTGCTTGGGTTCCCTGCTGTGTGCCGCAACGCTGGCAGCCAAGTGACACATAGACAATCCCAGGGAACGGCTAACAAACTGACAGGAAACGCCAGAGAGACAAAGGACGAGTAAGACGAGTAGCGCAGGGCCAAGAAGGCGACACCGGAGTTGCTCCGGCAGCAGCAGCAGCAGAAGTTTCCTTCATCGGGCCTTTTCTTTCTACGTTTCCTGGCTTCGTCTTGATCGTAATTGTGAGTGACAACGGCTTGATGCCTGATTATGATAAATGAATTGTTAAATTGAATTAGGTGTTGCCGGCTCGACTGTCACTCAAACGCATCGTCATATTTCCCCCGCCAATTCTTTTTTGTATTCCTTTCGCCTGCCACTTCACAATTAAATTGCATGAAATTTGATATTTTTCAGCGCTTGTCAACGGCAAAAGGGTTGCTGGAGGGGACTGGAATGGGGGTTGAGCATCCTGCCTGCCTGTCTGCCTGGAGCGGATCTGCTGGGTTCGTGGGGACAATTGTTTGTCTCGGTTCAAATTAGCTCAAGTTACCTTAATTACAGGCTTTTGATGGCCCGAGAAGTTTGTTGTTTGTTTGTCACTGAATAGTTGATCTCCGGTTGCTAATAGGCTTTTATGGATGGATTTTCGAAACACAGAGTGAGAGGGGGTCAGGGGGAGAGGGCACAGAAGTTAATAGATGGCTGTCAAAATGCTCAGGTTTCAGTTCGGGTAATTATATTTCTTAAAAACTTACCAATTAAGGGCCAAATACTTTTCTTTCAGAAAATCAATCTAATTTGGTTATGTGAAAGTTTAAAATCAATTTGGAACCTCTTATTATCTAATTGGAACTAGTTAGCACAAACAAAATGGCAATCACAACCTTTTGCCACCAGTCGCTCCTGCCCCGTGCTAGGTGGCACCAGTTTTTCACATCAAGCTTGAAGATATCTTTACGCACCTGGTCGTTCCATCTTAGTGGTGTTACTGATAACTGTCTTTTAACTATCTCAGTCAAATAGATAAATATTAATGAAAATGAAGTTTGCTTATTGTAAAGTACATTTATCATGACATGAAATGTATAATCAGCGTATATGTTTATCCTTACTAAAAATAGTTTTGGATAACTTGCTGGGAATCACTCATTATCTGTTTTTAACCGCGTTTGAAACGGCAAAACTACCAACTACTTATTGTTGATAAGTTTAATATACGTACCCACGATTCATGCATGATTAAAGGAGGCGTCACAAATGATCACGCACAATAAAAATTCATCTCCATAAAAATGAATCAAGAATCAAGCCAGTGCAAGTTAGTTAGGTACTAGAAAGTTAGATGCCTTTCTTTTATCAGTAAAATGCAACAAAACTCTATGCAAATGACTTCTTTGTAATAAAATCATTTCATTTTAATACCAATTTTTAAGTTAAAGTTTAGCTTAGGTTATTTGCATTATTCACATGACTTAATTCATAAATACTGCATGACATATATTTACGATGTATGACTTTAAATCACTCACGAAACACGCACGGATCACTGATTATCACGCACGATACTCTGTGTTTGCTTACGAATACGTACTCACACACCACGCAACGCTCAAATTCTCATTGCACTCACCAATAGTTTAATATATACAAAAATATCAGGATAATTTCCCCTTAAAGTATGCAAGCTTTTATTACCCTGTAGGCAACAAGGTCCAGTAAATTAAATGGTTGGTGATGGTTCTAGATGATTCGTGCTGAACACGAATAGTAAATCACTTTCAGATTTTTGGTAATTTGAGCTCAAAGGTGCAAAAAATACCTAAGTTGATCCTTTTTAGATGAGTTTGGTTGGGAACCTATTCTTTTGTTTTGACTTTTTTTGATTGCATTTTTAAGTGACTACTTTGAAATAAACTAACCTAAGCAATTCCCCTTTATTTTTAAGCGAAAATAAAACAATTTTAATATATGTACAGAATGTTTTGATGTGAACACGCATTGCATACTTATCGGCTGTACAAAATAATGTCACATTAAATACATGTATTCAAAATGGAATATCTTCGATAAAGAGAAGCGAAGAACTGTTTGGGAAAATGATTTGAAAGCTAAAAATTTGTACTGTAAACGTCCTTCAGAAAACGCTCCTACATGGAGTTAAAAATAGAATTTTTTGCAACTTTAAATTCAAACTAGCAAAAATCTCGACGTGATAGAATATATCTGAAAACAGGTTCGTGTTTAGCACACGAAAATAATCTTGAATCTTCCCCAACTAAGACCAGATCTAAGATTTGGACCATCGATTAGTTTTGCTATAAAAGAATATTTTGAAAATTTTCGCGGTTAAAAACGCCAAGAAAAAGTTTTTATGGGGCACATAAATGAGTTGTGGCGCTCGGGCAATACTGTGGACTAAGCTGTTTTGCTAAGAGCGCGAGACACAGTGAGAGTGAACGACTCATACTCACACAAATTATAGTTTAATAATTAATTAATTAATTAATTTTATAATTATGTATGTCTGAGACAGACGACACATGTGTCTCAGTGTTCCATAGAAATAGCAATTAAGTGTGCAAGAGTGATAAGGAGATTGGGGAACAGTAATTTGTTAGAAATGTTTGGTAGGCCTGCTAAAGATATAAAAGAAAAACTTAAAATATTTTTCGATATATTGAACTGTAAGTCCTACTCTAAAGTTGAAAAAATCAAAATAAATTAAAACAAAAATGGCAGCTCATCAGATCAAACCCAGACAGGGTTTTATCCTACTATTATACCCTTTCGGACTTATTTTGTCTCGAAACGATCATCTTGTTTGAGCTCAAAAATGTGTATAATATAATCTAATCTATAGCATAATCTAAATCAAATATTAAATAAATATTTCAAGGAATTATTTTTATTTTAAAACATAGAATACTTTCTCATACTATCTCATAATTTGAGCTATCGTCTTCGTCTTTTTAAGTACTAACTACATTATTATTCTCTATTTATACTCCGTTTCTTTAACATATTATTCACAACCCTTCACCATAAGAGAGCAAATCTGAGTGGAAAGATTTACTTCAAACGTGGAAATGCAAATAAACCGCTTCTTCTCCACGACCAAATACAGAGAAAAAGGTGCTTGAATTGGTGTGAGCAATAGACTTTAGACAACCCAGCAATTATTTTGTCGGATTTCGATTCTCTCTCGTCCAAAACTGAGTTTGGCGATAGTTTGAGAAGAGAGTTTGGTGATAATTTGGCGACAGACAAATCACAAACGGTATAACCGATTTGTTTTTTAACATATAAATGATTATTTAGAAATATGTATAATCAATTTCAATTGCGCTTTTAATATTGGGAGATAAATAATTAAGAACTTAAGAATTACAAGCAATAATTAAGGGACGAATGCTTTCAAAAAGATTCAATACAAGTAATCCTTCGGTTGCCTGTGTTCTTTCAGTCCTGACTTAGAGGAAGATGGAGCCCAAGCCGAAAACCTCCACTGCCGTAGGCATTGTTGTTGAAGCTTCCGTTTGTTTCTGTACTCTGTCACTTGAGAAAACTAAAATCGAATCAACACTCCTTCTATCAAATATCGCTTTAATTGTTTTCGCTGATAAAAGCAAGAAATTTGAAATCTTACTTCTTAACTTGAATGCATATCAGTTGTCAGCTCTCCCAGAAAGTTATCTGCTAGCAGACAATGACTTGACCTACATTTAATTTATGTATTTTAACTCATCACTTACAAAAATGCATCAAAGAATGCCTAGAAAAAAAAGAACCAAACCAAACTTGTTGAAAATCACACCTCTCAATCCTGCGCCAAAGCAGAATCCGTCACAGCAACAGCTACACCCGGGGAGAGGAACGAAACAGCAACAATGACAACGGTGCCACATTGTTGTCACATGTCACACGAGAAGCAGCCGAGCGGAGAGCATGAAATACGAGTCCTTTGGCATGTAGCGCACAAAATGAAATGGGCGAAAAATGATGAATGACAAAATTATACAGCAAATGCGCGTCAGCCTGACATGTGACCACTAATGAGGATCAACTGGAACTGGAGCTGAAGATGGGTTGACATTTGTATGTGTGTGTGTGTTTCGTCAGCCACTTGAAAGTCAAATTATGGCATTGCATTTCACTTTTAGTGGGAACAAGGGCGTCTGCCAACATCCTTTACGTATTCAATTTCAGCTCGAAAGTTGTTTATTTTTTCGGAAAATCTAAACTGTATTACACAATTTATGCACCTCATCAGAAATTATGAATACTGCCAAAAGTGGGCAGACAACGCGTCGACGGCCAAAGTTCGCTTATCTAAACGAGGCATGAGATGAGACGATGACTTCAGGGCTTGAAAATGGTCAGGAAGTCGACCATAAGCAGTCAAGTCGTTTGCTAAAACGAGCGCATCGAGTGGGTGGAGAGCAAAGAGGAAGGTAATCCAGACTGCCATCAAATAATAAAATGCAAAATCAGCAGGAAATTCACATGGGGTAGTTTTAGGTGGAAGATGCAGAGTAGAAAAAGAAATTAAGGCGAAAAAGCGCAATGCGTTGGAAATTTTGAAGGACTTGAGGGGGTGATTCAATTTTTGGTCTAGCAAACTTAGAGGAGACGGTGGGACCTTTTGTCGTTAGGCCAAGGTTTGTCAACATTTGGACCAACATTCAACTTAAGAGCGATTCCGATCGAAAGATCGTACCATAGAATTATAAAAAAATAAAACAAACTGTACGGGATTTTAATTCCATCTTAGTCCCAAATCGTCTAACGATCTTGACTCTATTATTCACCATTAATTTGGAGCTGGACCACTTCATCAAAAATGATGAAAAACTATGTTTTAACATCTTTAGCCTTATAATCACTTCAATGTTTGGCATCAACTGCACATCTTATGGATTTGCTTGCGACAGACACACTCATTTGGAGGCCTCCACATTTAGTGACACTTTCGCTTCCACCAGCCCCACACTCTGGCCATAAAATGTGCCCCACTGTGCTAAGACCGGCGCCCGTCATCAGATGTCGCGATCCGCGAGCCAAGATCAAGACGGAACGAAGAAAAAAACAAAAAACGCAGCGACTGCTGCTGCTGCTGTGCGTCCCAGAGTTGTGTGTTGGTTGTGAGTGCCTAAGTAGTAGTTGTCATTTGAGTGACTTTAATGGTCTGTTGAGACATAATCGCTGCCATTTTAAATGGAATTTTATTGCCACTTCACGAAATTTTTATGGCTGAGCCAGCTAAAAAAGAGAAAAACAGTTCGGTGCGCTGCATGCGGTGACGATGACGTGGACACTGGTGCTGGAGCTGGTGCTGATGCTAGTGGTGGAGCCGCAATGGCAACCAAATTGTTGCATTTAAAAGCAAATTGATGACCGCAAAACTAAAGGAGGCCACCATGGACAGTTTAAGCGATGCTGAAATTCAAGTTCCCCCCGTCGCTTACGCATAAAGCAAATGCTTAATAAGTCCAATCGATGAAGTTGGAGAAGAGCTACACTGAGAGAAGCAAAAGGATCAAGAATATAAATAGGAAAATAGGATGCATAATCAGTGGATAAGCATTTTTGTCCTAGTCAGAGACAGACAATTAAAGGATTTTGATCGAAATGAAGGAGAATCTATCACTTTCAAATTCAGCTCGCTCCGATAGATTTTGCGAGAAACCAAAGATGTAAGCTGTCAAGCGCAGTCATGCTGGAAAATAATACCTTTGCGATTGGCTAATCTAGGTTGCTTCTCTTCGAAACTTTTTGTTCGGATAGCTAACGGCAGTACACATCCGAATCAATAGTTTAATTTCGTAATATCCCTTACTTTAGCTTTTAAGATATGGCAGAACTTTAGCCACAAAATCTCTGGATTTCACTTATTTTATTGTTCCAAAGGATATTTTTTGTCGAGAGAAAAATCAAAAGCCTAACTTCGGTGTCCATGTCTAATTTGCATTGGCTGAAACAAACGTTATGGAATGACGATCAAATGGTTTTCAATAGATAGCTTAGACTTTAGTGCAATTTCTTACAGTGGCGGATCTAGGAATTGGCTAAGGGGGGGGGCTAAGGGCACTCAAAATCACTCAACATTGTTCGGATCTTATTGTGCTTCTCAGAATAGATACATCATCTCATACAAAAAGTCGATATTCTCTGAAGGTAATAAGTTTCCCAAGGTAAAAATAAACAACTTGTTTTTTGGTAATTTTTTTGAACAATTTTTATCTTACCTCTAGAGTGCAACTGCATTATCATTCACTCTCTGTACCATTGGCACAGAGTATAAAAAGTTTTTGGCCAATATATGTATTTGCCTTGAGAGAAACCGAAATATGTTTTGGTCTTAATCTCTAGTTTAAAGGTAAAGCTAGATAAATAAATAGCGCCGCAGGCGATTTTTTTTTTTGAAGTCGCGAGTGAAGAAGGATTTTTAAGTAAGTATCCACAAACTGCTGAACAATAAACATTAAAAAACTTCGCAGGATGTGTAGAGCATATTTTAAAATTTTACCTTCAAGTAAAACATATTTTAAATTTGTACATACATTATTTTGGTTAGTTTTATAAATTTGGAAATGCTATTGCATTTAAGCAACGTGGTTAAGTGTTAACGTTTTCTGATTTTTTTTACAATTGCCGAATAAAATTCACATATTCTTAGTACAAACCTGCAAATTTAAAAACTTCATTAAAAAGGAACCCGTGAATGACCTCCTCGACTTTGTTGTATAATAATTCTTTATAGTTCGCTGCCGATCGATGAGATTTTTTACAAAATTGTTGTTTAGAACGGTGGTATACTAAATACTTACTAGTTTCTTTTTAGATGCTTCATTCTTAGAATTGTATTTTGCATAAAAATATTTAATATGGCGGGTAAAAAATCGTCGTATACTCGTGCGTAAGCTGTTGGGTTTTTGACGACCATATAATCGAGGAATTATCAACTCAAGTGACATTTCGTCTGCTATTTTGTTGATTTTTTTTAAAAGTTACATCAAAAGATGATTAATTACACAAGTTTACAAAAAAAGGCCATTTTTTGCAACAGAGAACTTTGCAACCGTTCCTTATGTATTTTTGGCCGCTGAACTCAGATAAATTGTCCGTTTTCTTCCAGCACGTCAGGTTCACGAGATATTTGCATTAGAGATGTATCCTTACATTTGTTGGTCGTGTGGCCACATTAAGTGTCCAATTCGAACCAACTTTGTTTTAATGTAAGAATTAAAGAAAAACCAAACACGAAGTTTTGATTTTGCTGATAAGGTACCAATTTTTGGATTTGAACATTAAAAATGTGGTTTTTATACCCTTGGAGAGGGTATATTAAAATTGTCCGGATGTTTGTAACGCATAGAAGGAAGCATCTCCGACCACATAAAGTATATATATTCTTGATCAGCATGCCGAGCTGAGTTGATATAGCCATGTCCGTCTGTCCGTCTGTCCGTCCGTCTGTCCGTCCGTCTGTCCGTCCGTCTGTTTCTATGCTATCTTCTCCGTCAGTTTTAAAGCTATCGTAACCAAACTTTGCACGAAGTCTTTTGGTATAAATACGCTGCACATTTGTCGGAACCGGCCGGATCGGATGACTATAGCATATAGCTGCCATAGGAACGATCAGTTGAAAAACTAGTTTTAGTGAGAAAAACTTTTTTGTTTTTAATGGTATCGCTCCCAACGCTCGTATTTATAAGTTTTTAATGATTTCACATAATTTCACCAAGCCTTGTCGAAATCGGACAACTATATAGTATAGCTGCCATACAAAAGTAAGGTCTGAAAAAAAGTCTTAGTGAGAAAAACTTTTTTGTTTTTAATGTTATCGCTCCCAACGCACAGTGTAAGATTTTGCCAATCTAGGGGGACTTAATTCAATAGCGGTCGTATTTTTCAAGCTATCGACATGAACTTTGGACTGAATGTTCAGAAATTTCCCAAAGAAATTTTTGGACGAAAAGTTAAAGTGGGCGTGGCACCTTAAAGGGCGTAAAGTACGTAAAAACCAGAAAATTTTCACTTTTTTAACATACAATCCGCAATAAAAAAAAGGAAAAATTTTTTTTCAAAAAAGTGTCAGGTTAGTATTTTTTGTTCTGATTTTAGCCAATTTAAAAAAAAAAAATTTTAAATTAATGATGAAAAAAAAAAATTTTTTTTTTTTAAATTTACGATTTTTGTTAAGTGTTCATGTTTTTGCTTGTAACTTCAAAAGTATTGGCCTTACAAAGATAACAATGTATGCGTTTCAAAGGTAATTCATTTATTGAAAGAAAAAAACGATTTCCATATTTTTCAGAATTTGTTTTTAATTAAAAAAAAACAACTCATAGTTGATAAAGAGATTAAGCGAAATTTTTTTTGACAAATTTAATCAAAATCTGAATTTGAATCACAACTTTCTTCACTAGATTGATCAGAAAATAATTTTATAGCTCTTTCGATGCGGTTTGAGGTTGAAGGCGCGACATCAATCCTAAAGCATCGCCTTTTATTTTGCCCTGAAGCCAACTTGCATTATCGGTCATAATTCTGGACTTATCTCTCCTAGATCTGGTCCACCTCGACTCAAATTCATGGCACAATCTGAATTAAATGCAACATTAACTTTTTATGATCAATATCATTGCCAAAATGATCGCTGCGTGCTCTAGGAGTGATTTAAGCTTAACGGTTTTTGCGTTTTTTACCCAAACCTCGAAAAAAACTGCCCGTTTTATATCACTCATTGCTTAATTGAAGGTCCTTGTGCAAAACAATAGCAACTTTTTATTTCTGATCCTGATTCAGAATAGTTTTCTGCAAAATACGTATGTTTTGGTTGATTTGAATGTGATTGAATGTTGTTAGTTTTTTTCCACTAAATACAGAATTTTGTTAAAAATATACCTACTTTTTGGCACTTATTTCTAAAAAATAACAAAAATGTTGTATGCCACTTATGAAGTCCCTTTATAGCGCTAAAAATCAATAATGCTTCCACAATTATGGGAAAAATAAGTTCGACCGCTCACAGTGGCCACACGATCCAATTGAGAACACTAAACTTTCTCAACTGATGCTCGTTGTGCAATGCAATTTTGCATGCATTTCAAATGCACCGGTTTAAGTACCGTTATCTTCTGAACAAAAATTTTTTGTTTTGTTTTGGGCTTGTTTTCGTAACATTTGAACATATCTAAATTGACTCCTAAAAGCTCATTGACCTTAAAAATAATTTTTTTTTCAATTAAGTCCCCCTAGATTGGCAAAATCTTACACTGTGCAACGCTCGCATTTATAAATTTTCAATGATTTCACATAATTTCACCAAAATTTTTCGAAATCGGACTACTATATAGTATAGCTGCCATACAAAAGTAAGGTCTGAAAAAAGTCTTAGTGAGAAAAACTTTTTTGTTTTCAATGTTATCGCTCCCAACGCCCGTATTAATAAGTTTTCAATGATTTTACATCATTTCACCAAAATATATTCTATATTCTATATAGTATAACTGCCATACAAACTGTCAGGCACATATCAATCTCCAAGGGTATATAAACTTCGGTCGAGCCGAAGTTAGCTTGCCTCTATTTTTTTTTTTAAAATCGATTTTTTTGCAAGTTTAAGAAATTCTGTAAATTTTTTTGCTAATATTAAAAATCTTAGAAAAAAATAGTTGGTAGTCCTTTGTTTCTTCTTATTTCAATTATTTTCAGTTTTTCGATTTCATTGCGATTTTAAAAGTTATAGCTCAAAAACTATACAAATTTTCGACTTTTTTTGGACAACATTTACCGCCAAAATTTCTTGTAGCTTGAAATAACAAGGTAGTTATTTTTAAACCAAAGAATGGATATTAAAAAATTATTTAAGATCGATTTTTGAAAATGTTTAGACATTTTAAGGCTTAATATTGTTAAAAAAAATGTTAATATATCACACAATTTTTTTATGGTTTTTGGACAATAACTTTTAAAATCGCAATGAAATCGAAAAACTGAAAATAATTGAAATAAGAAGAAACAAAGGACTACCAACTATTTTTTTCTAAGATTTTTAATATTAGCGGAAAAATTTACAAAATTTCTTAAACTTGCAAAAAAAAATCGATTTTTTGAAAAAAAAACCACATTTTTAATGTTCAAATCCAAAAATTGGTACCTTATCAGCAAAATCAAAACTTCGTGTTTGGTTTTTCTGTAACGTCATTCAATGCAGCTTACATTAAAACAAAGTTGGTTCGAATAGGAAGTTCTCTGTTGCAAAAAATGGCTTTTTTTTGTAAACTTGTGTTATTTCTTGTTTCAAGAAACAATTCAATCACATGGGCGACGTGAGCACAGGAGTCCTACTGAGTGTCAATTTGCTATTTCATGGCTAGTTACATCACTACTGGCGCCAATAGGTGGTGAAGGTGGCCGGATGTGTAAAAGCTTTTTCTAAAAAAAGTAAAAACTTTTATTATTAGATCTTCCGACGAACACACGACGTCCCACCCAGCAGTCTAGCACGCTAACCGCTGGGCCACACCGTCACCTAACTATTCAAGAGAATGCCTTCAGAAAACCTCCCTTTTGTGGCCGAAACTAACAAAAATACACACCAAAAATATATTCTACATGTATAAGATATCGATATTTCGAAATCTCTACTGCTTATGCCTTTTTAAAACAGTCTAAGTATTTGCATCTTTTTCTAAAATTCTTAATTTCTTATTTTGCTCTTTGCATATTTTGGGTGAATTAAGATATTTGGGCTCTAAGGGGGGGGCTTCAGCCCCTATAGCCCCCCCCCCTGGATCCGCTACTGATTTCTTATGCCCTACGCCCAGTATGCTAAGGAAGTCAATATAGACGGAATAACTCAAAACTTGTGTTTACATTGTCGCAATAACTTTATGAAAAACGTCATGAAAACATCTGAGTTTTGTATTGGATATTTATGTTAGTTCACTTGTTTTAAAACAATACACACATACTCCATAAAAGAAGGATGGTCGACTGTACATTTGAACAAGAAAGATTTGACTTGTTTGGAACATAAGCTTCTTATACTTACAGGCAGATCAGTTAATTTTTAACTTTTGTCAAGATAGATAAGAATATCTGATGGTATATATTTATATTTATCGATTTGTCGAAGAAATAGTAGTCGGATAAACGATTCTCAAGTTTTGAGCAAAAAATACCAGTGAACCACTCTTTCCGAAGACTCGGGATGTCTTAAGTAAGCTTTCTGAAACTCCAATATTTTTGCTACATGTTCCTAACTGATTTCAGTCAGAGGTAAACATTTTTATACCCCTGAAAGGGTATACATATTGAAATTGTCCGGATGTTTGTAACGCATAGAAGGAAGCATCTGCGCCCACATAAAGTATATATATTCTTGATCAGCATGACGAGCAGAGTTGATATAGCCATGTCCGTCTGTCCGTCCGTCCTCCAAGGGTATATAAACTTCGGTCAAGCCGAAGTTAGCTTGCCTCTATTTTTTATACTCTGTACCAAAGGTACATAGAGTATATTAACTTTGTGCAAAAGTATGTAACAGGGAGAAGGAATCATTTCCAACTATATAAAGCAAGGCTGCAAACCTCTAAAATTTTGCACAAGGTTCGGTTCGGGGGTTCGAACCCGTGGTAAAGTCTGGGGTTCGGTTCGCGGACCGGTTCCCGAAACCCCTGAACCCAAGGTTCTTGTTCGAACCTCGGTTCGCTTGAACATAAAAGCTAAGTTTCCATTCATAAATACTCATTTTTTATTAACTAGATAAAATAGTTTTTAAATTCATTAGCTAGCACTGACAAAGTTAGAGAGCGGCTTAGTTTAAGTTAATTAGCATTATCAGCCATGCTCCCATTTTCGCTTTCGCAAAAATTTTCCGATTCCAAGTCCAAATTTGCTCTAAAAACCAGTTTGAAAAAGCAAAAGATTTACGAAAGTGAAAATGGGAGCATGGCTGTATATCTTTTAAGAGCTGTTCATCATCTATACGAGCTTAATGATTAGAAAAATCAAACTTGAGTGTTGAAAAGGCACTGAGAATTTCAATATCCCTGGTTCTCAGGTACCATTCAGCTCCCGTAATGCGCCTATGGATTTTTGCCTGGACCTCTCTAATCCTTGTCAGGTGAATCTTCGCGGCGATTCCATAAACTTATAGGAAGGTAGCCTTGCAAATTAAGACTTTATTTCTGAATGACAGCTTGTTCTTGGAGTTCAGGAGCCACCCCATGAGACTTGCTTTGGCAGCCACTGCCTGAGCTATTGCCTTAAGATATGGTGTCCAATAGTCAGGCTTCTCTGCAGTTTCATCCCAAGGTATTAATGGACTGCTTTTTGCTCCATAAGCTGACCGTGCAACAACATGTAGTCCTGGGCAGGTGACACGACGGGTGGAATAAGTCACCGAAGCACACTTGTCCGTGTTATGGCAATGTTCCATCTAGCGGCCCAGTTGCTAAACTTATTCAGGTATTCTTAAAGGGAATCTGTGTTAAGAATACTGAGAACACGTAGTAATAAACCATGATTTGTTGAAGATTTTAGAACAGAGATGGGCGCTTCGAGACGTTCCTATACACGTGTGCATTGGGGCTCTGCCCAGGCCGACTGCACAAAATCACACGTACGCTATAAGGATTGACAGCTACTTATATTTTCTTGTGCTTGTATGCGTGTGAAAAATGTGACGATATGTGTGCGTGCCCATCTCTGTTTTAGAACATTTTCTCGACATGAAAAGCAAGCGTAATAAAAATCAATTGGTTGCGAATCGTTCAGCTGTAAAGAAGTTCTTTAAATTGGAACTACGGTTCTATCAAATATTTTAGATGGAACTCGTTTAAGAAACTCTGAATTCAAAAACCTTTAGAAGGTTGTTTGCGTTTGCAAATTTTGTAGATAGAGTTCCATCGAGCCACACAGCACTAGTTTTTTCAACATTTCTATAAGCAATAGATTTCATATTGTGTGAGTAGAGAGTTTCTTACAAAACTCTACTAGTGTCGAACTGAACTTCCCTAAAAATATCTTAGACTACATAGAACTTTTTTAAGCAGGCTCTAGGTCATTTAAGTTTAGGATATTGTCTAAAACTTGTCTAAAACAAGACACGCATAACACCACAAAGGAGGCTGGTTGACAGTATAGCGCTTTTTTATGAATACCAATTCAATCTTCAGCTGTCTCTGCCTGTCCTTAGTGTGTTAGCAGAAGTTACCTCATGACAGAATTGCTATATCCACGTGGGAATCCCAAAGGCAGGCTTGTAGCAAAATCCGGCATCAGCAACAAACGCCAAATACTCAAAGGCCTTTGTGTGTGTGTGTGTGTATCCCGTGTAAACTACTTTAGAGTGTATGCAGCACAACGAACTGTAGTTATAAAGTCCTCTAGGGAATCTATTGAGGTAACTTGGTCATCGGCCAAATCAAGGAATGCATTTGCTTTACGTAGCAACCTTCATTTACATTATATTCTTCATAGTGGCATTTCTTTTAAGCTCTGCAGTTTTCATTGAAAAGTTCTGCTCAAACTATATTCGCTTCATTATCGACGGCGATAGTATAAATCTGACATAGGATCAGTCAGAATACAAGAAATTTCTGTATGAGTAGTTTGAAAAACTACTTGATTTTGTGAACCGAACCTAATTTTTCGAAAAAGTGATCCGGTTCGGGTTCAGGTTCGAGGGCGCAAAATAATTAGGGGTTCGGTTCATGGTCCGGTTCGGAGAACCCAAAAACCCGAACCGAACCGGTTCTAAGGGGTTCGGGTTCGGACCGGTTTGCAGCCTTGATATAAAGTATATATATTCTTGATCAGCATTAACAGCCGAGTCGATATAGCCATTTCCGTCTGTCCGTCCGTCCGTATGAACAAACAGATCTCAGAGATGATAAGAGATAGAGGTTTGACATGTATGGGACAAATGTTTCTTATACTTGCAGGCAGATGAAGTTTATTTTAAATTTTTGCCACGCCCCCTCCCGCCCCCGCAATTTGAAAAAAAACGTTATATCTCCTTCAGTTTTAAAGATAGACGATTCGTTTCTTCTAGAGATAGTTAGTAATTAGCAAAATGTACCCATTTGCCGAAGAAAGTAAATCACCCTCCCCCCACCCCCTCCCACCCTATTACAACTAACACCGCACAATCTTAAAGAGAGAGAGAGAGTGAGAGAGAGAAAAAGAGAGAGAGACTTAGAGATGAGCGCAGCACCAGCATTGCATTCAGCTTCTACTCCAGGTACAGAGTATGTTATAGTCGGGCTTGACCGACTTTCTCACTTGTTTAATTTAGTTTGGTTTTCGTATTCGAATGAAGTGTAAGTTCCCTTCAGTTAAGAAGGATTAAGATAATTCGCCGAGTTGCTCTTAGTCGAAGAACTTTTTTGTAAATTTTTGTCCCAGTGTATCCGTACAATTCAACTCTCTGCCTAAAACAACGATGTGTTGGTATAATTTTGTAGACTAGTTTATTGGACACATTAAATATGGCCCGATAATTAAGTCATAAATTAGATTGCAGCCAGCAACGGACGTCGACGACATGGACGAGTGTCACCATATCAGGTTACGTGGCATCCGCAGCAGGCGGCCTGACAACCTCGCAGCAGGAGTGAAGGGAAATGCGTCTCCTTTAAAATTGATGCCTAATCGAATTTCTTTATCGCGTGTGTATGTTGTCGTTGTCTTGGCAACGTTGCAACGTCTCTGGCCAGAAAATTTATGGATTTGCATATTGCGACACTAAATGTTTAAAAGGTCTGGGCGACGATCGTGTCAGGAAGCTAATGTTTAATGAATTCAATTTCTTTATGCGCTACTTGCCAGGGGGTGGGGAGGGAATGGGCAAATGAGAATCGATTAATTTTTGTGTTGAAAGTTTTAGAATGGAAATGTTGAACTAAACCTCCTCCTCTACCTTATATATCTTTCATTTTACAGCTGTTGAATTTCATGATCATCTGACTTCAGTATCAAAATGGACAGCTCCTTCGACCACACATGCCAGAATAAACATGATCTCATACATTTCACTTTTACTAAAGATGCTTCCACACCACAGACAGCAGCGAGCCAACAACTGCTGTGGTCAACCTTCAAGCTTGACAAAAAGGAAAACAAAAACACGAAAAGGAAACCTTCAGGCTCCGTAATTGAATATAAATTTAGGCCAACGCCCAAAATTGTTTTGAGATGCCGACGTCAAGCGAGAGGCAAGTCATGTAAATTCGAAATGCAAACAGCGCATCCTTGCCATTCAATCACTCACGCAGACGACAGCCAGCTCACTTGATGGATGACAATCAATCTCAAGTGTCAGGCAAATATCAGTTTGTTTTCATTGAAGCATACCACGGCATCGTGCAACGTGGTACCGGAGGCAGGGACAGAGACAAAGGTGGAGACGGCGACGGAGCCTTCTGCCACATGCAACTCAACTCGACTCTGCGAGTGAGTGACTGAGTGACAACAGTCGCAATGACTGAATGATTGAATGGTTGATGGTTGAATGGAAGGCCTGGCTGACTGACTGACTCGACTTGACTCTGATGGCCATTAGAAAAACGGTGCTGTAACGTTTTGTGAGAAGGGTTTGCAGAAAGCGATGTAATGGTTCATTTTGAACTAATTCATTTCTGAACTTAAGCTCCAAAAATTGTTATCAATATTTTGAAAAGTCGGAAGAGGAAGTCTTAGAGGTTTGATACCGCTTTGGTCAACATAGGTTCAGGATCAATTCCTGTTAAATCTGCGGTATATCTGCGGTCCCAAGTTAATAATTATAGCTGCTTCTGTTCGTAGCTTGACGAAATTCCGAAAGCTTCATAATCTGTTCAATTCCGAATCATTTTGCAAACTTAGTTAGAATTAAGAACGTACTAGTTCTTTAAGACCTAGATGTAGCTTATGTAGAAGTACATTATTTTGATAATGATGGGGAAAAAGTGTTTCGGGCATGCCAAAAATCATTTCCGAATCGTTTTGCAACCCCAATTTCAATTAAGAACGAACTGGTTCTTATCAAATGTGGTTCACTAGAGTTAATGAGTTAATAAGTAGTGAAAAAGCTAATAGCAATAAATTGTAGGAAGAGCTGCAATATCAAATTATTTTTATAAATTTTCAAACAAATTTTGTCTTATATTTATATCCCACTCAAGTTCACTTTTCTGTAACTTAGACTTTCCCAAGCCCATTTGTTGTATATCTACCTGCCTCACTGGGACACTTCCTCTCTTGGAAATTTGATAAGCAAAAGATGAAACCACATCATCATCATCAACAACAACACAAACGAGTGCGGAATGATGGCCGTTGACAAGTCACGCCAAGAGTGTCGAGTTCGCAAGCAGCTGCCTGAGTTCCCTATAGGTTCCGTGCCTCCGATTGCCTCCTCGCATCTTTCCTGTCAGTCAGCTTCAGCTTCATTGTCATTGTCACTTTCATCATTGTCAGCTCTCTTGGTGGATTTTGTCATTGTCATTGCCCAGCATCTTTGATCAAACAACAATTTATTAGTTTTATTTTCTTCACGTATATAATCAAGTATTATTTTTCCTTTCTGCGGCTGTTGTTGTTTTTCGGATTTCTGTTGTGTCACATCCGCTGAAGACATTTGTCGTCAGCACGAGCGACAGGTTCGCCGGCTACTCCACTCCAAATGATAGGAAGGCTACCTGCTGCTGATGACGATGCCGAAGTCTGATGAGTCTATTATCAAGCACATGGGCCGCTGTGTCAGCATTTATGGCCGCTTGTTTGAATAATTGGACCCTTACTTACCTTCTTAGACGACAGACGATAGGAAGAAGAGTAAGACCCTAAATAAGCAATTAGATTGTAATTTGAGTTTGAGTCTAGGGAACCAACTGAGCGGAAGTAGTCATGATAATTGGAATTATTTTGTACGGATCGAAAGGTGGGCAGGAAGTTGGTAAAGAAAAATGACAGCTTGCAAATGACTTGAAAGAAACATACAATAATGATTGCAGATCAAGCAAATTACTCCATCCTTTCTATGGCGGGTGTTAAAAGGGCTGTTGTAATGGGCTCAGCTGATAAGTATATTTGTACAATTGTGTGGTATACGCAGATTATATACAGTATTGTTAAGAGTTTTTTTAGATGAGTTTTTAAAAAAGCAAGAAATATAATAGTTGGTCTTAACCGATTTTTAGACATGATGGAGAATTTCCTAAGAAGAATATTTATGCTTCAATTTTGGTTCAGTCAATTATTTGCCCACTTTTATATTTAGAATAACAAAAAAAATCCGCCACACATACCACTCACATCCCACCAAAAACATCGGAAAATCACATTTCACACTATTTCGTCTTCAAACCGAGTTTCGAGTCAAAAATATTTTTTTTGCACGAACTTTTCGGCCGTTGAGTCCAATTTTACAACATCGGAAAATCACATCACAATTTGTTTCACCTTCTTTTCGTTCAAACCTAGTTTGAAGCCAATCGGATAAAAAATAGTTTTTTGCATGCAGAATTTTCCGGCCATAATCCTCGTGGGCGGATTTTCCAAAATCGGGGAAATAATTGTCGAATTATTTCGAATATAGTTTCAAGTCAATCGGATGAAAAATAAAATATTTCCCATACAAACTTTTTCGACCCCCCCCCCAAAGCCCCGCCTTAGTACGCACTTTCACCACTAATATAAACTCCTGTCCAAATTACAGACTTCTATCTCTTAGGCTGTGCGGTGATTGCAAATCAGCCAGTGAATCTGTGAATCAGTCAGTCAGGACACTTTCTTTTAAGGATATAGAGATTATATTCGAATTTTCTCTACTACTGATTAGACAAATTAACTTTTAAGGTCGTCCGATGTCAGACCGATCAATCAAGGTACAGGAAAAAAGATGCCAATATCTTTATAGGCTTTCCACACTGAGCACATCTAACATCTAACATCCAATTTTTTTATTAATTTGCTATTATTAATTTGGTTATTAAGCATTTAAACTCAGGATGTTGGATGTTAGATGTTAGATGTACTCAGTGTAAATAGCCTATTAAAATGTTTGATTTATTAATGAGATTTATCGACAATTTATATCGACTACATCTACACCTAAGCTTCGTAATTTATTAAAAATATTACCAATGCGTCTATTTGTTTCATGGTTTTGCTGTTTCATTCAATAAACTTTGTAATCAAAAATCTTAATAACAAAGGCTACAAAGGATAGTGATTTTGTTGCATTTTACTAATAATAATAATATATTAATATAATAGATAATTATCTATTACACAGTTCGACAAAATCCAACTTTTTTTAAAAGCCCGGCATAAGACCAATAAATTATGATAAAAGGCACCTTTGTAACCTTCACCTCATACCCAGTTTTTCAAATCCACCCTCGGTTCGCGTTTAATGGGTACTTTTGTACTTGCAACACACAACTACAACAATTTTAACTAAGTTTTTACTGGCTTAAGATAAAATTCTCCAAAATTCAGCATATGTGGATAGGGTCATTGGGAACGACATATGAAAAATTCACTTAATTCGCGCAAACGGTTAAGGTACCTCCAGAAGGAGTTAAACGTTCATTCTTCAATATCTTAAAAAGCGCACGGTAGAATTTTCTTACAATCGTTGTGTATAATGGTATAATGGGCTATTACATGTCCCTAAGAGATGGTACTCGACAGCCAAAAAACCGCGATATGGAGTACTCTGCTTAGACTCACCCACAAATCAATTCATATAGGCCATAAACAAGGTCTTAAAATAGACAGATCTGCGTTTTCAGTTTTGCCAACGAAGCCTTGGTTCGCGGTTTATAGGCATTTTTGTACCAGCAACTGCCTTAGAACAACATTGACCATTTAGGTAAAACCAGCTTTACAAAAATTATGAAATTAAATTTATAAGTAAATTGCTTCATTGCAAGCAGGAAAACAGATCATATCATTTAAATACTTTAGTTCAGCGCATCTTGGTGTACCACGGATGGCCCACCAAAGACAATTTTTATTAAAGATTTACTTTTTCTAGGTGGAAACGACGAATTTTAATCATAAGATTAATTGCATAATTTTTGGGGGAGGCTGTGATACCCAGATAGTAAATGTTGTTTAAAGGCAATTGCTGGTACAAAATTGCCTATAAAACGCGAACCAAAGCTTCCTTGGTGAAACTGAAAACACAGTTCAATCTATTTGTACGTCGGATATATAGTTCATATGGAGTGCTCCGTGGGTGAATATAAAATTGGTACTCCAATTCGCGGTTTTTTGGCTGTCGAGTACCATCTCTTAGGGACATGCAATAGCCCATTATACCATCATACACAACGATTTTAAGAAAAATCTACCGTGCGCTTTTAAAGATATTGAAGAATGAACGTTTAACTCCTTCTGGAGGTACCTTAACCGTTTGCGCGAATTAAGTGAATTTTTCATATGTCGTTCCCAATGACCCTATCCAAATATGCTGAATTTTGGAGAATTTTATCTTAAGCCAGTAAAAACTTAGTTAAAATTGTTGTAGTTGTGTGTTGCAAGTACAAAAGTACCCATTAAACGCGAACCGAGGGTGGATTTGAAAAACTGGGTATGAGGTGATGCTTACAAAGGTGCCTTTTATCATAATTTATTGGTCTTATGCCGGGCTTTTTTTTAGTGTTGTACTGTGTTAATAAAACAAAGTCGGGTCGGTTACACCATTTACAACTCTAGAACGGATTACCATTTAACCTTTCACTGATTTGTTGGATTCTTTTCCGCCATGAGTAGCAGAATAACTATTTAAAACTTTTATTTTAATGGTCCAAATACCGCGAAATTTTCAAATTTTTCATATACCCGTGTTCATGATAATCTAAACTCATACGGAAATTAAGCAATTTTCTACATTTGAATTTCCACCATCCGTCTATTAATCTACATGAACTAAACTCTAAACTTGTTTAAGAATTTCGGAAATTTAAATAATAAAGAGGTCTAAATAAACAAAAAAAAGATTGCTAAATTGAATGCGTTTAGTTTATCATGAAGATTGGATAGAAGGCAATTGTAAAATAAGTTTCATTTCTTCGTTTTGAGTTTATAACATTAAAGGGGGCGTAATAAAGGCCTGATTCCAGATGACATAAATTTTTATTTTGGCACAATACTTCATTAAATATGACTGCTATGCAATAGCATTCTGATTTCAAAACAGTTCGAAAGAGTTTCTATTCATGTGAACTTCAACATAAAAATTGATTTTTATGTCATCTGGAATCAGGCCTTAAAGAAAAAAAGTTTCTAGGTTTCAAAATGTCTATTAGGCCTACTCCGGTTTTCTCATTCGACCAGATTTGATGAATTCGAATGTGGTATAGTATCTCTAGTAAGGAATTATGTAAGTATATCGGTTTCAAATGATTAATGTTGTATTCGTCGAACTAAAAATAGCTATAAATCTCAGGTTTGATACCGAATGAATTCTTATTTTTGGGTAACCGAATCAAAAGTGAAGGTGTTCTAAATAGGAGCAAAGGTAGTGTGTGTGTTTGCTGTGCGGGAGGCGTGGGGTCCAGTGGCGTAGATAGCTTTTTGCAATGGGGGGGGATCAAATCAAAATTTTAGAAAAAAAATTTTTTGAGTCTTTAAATATTATTTATGGTTTATTTATTCACATTTATTTAATTATTTTTGATTTTATAAAATAAAGTCAAGTTTTCTAGATTTTTTGCTCAGTTCATGTATGACTTCGTCCCCTGTAATTACAATTTCATGATGAATAGCCAATGCAGCCAATCCATTTAAGCGGTTCTGGAATTAAAGAAGATTTACATATGATTAATATTCGTATATTCAGAAGGACATAAGAAACTCACTTCTTGCATGGTGTTTCGGTGAATCGTTTTAATACGCTTTAAGCTAGAAAATGTTCTCTCTGGTGTTGCGGTTGTTATTGGCAGTGTGGCTAATATACTCAGTAGTTTAAATATATTTGGGAAATTCTCTTTTGGGCAGTTATCCAGCGCTTCCAACGAACTATTTGGTTGGGAACAGCCCTTTCGCATTAAATATTTTTTCCACATTTTTAGTTCGATAAGAACAGCAGGTGGTTCATTATCTAGAAATTCCTGATAGAATTCAGTGGTGTTGACAAATTTTTTGTCCTCTTCGTCAATATTCGCTGAGTCGTACTTGAAAAGCGCCGAGAATCCTTCCAAAATGTTACCATGATTGGTAAATCGCTCTTCAAGATCCGCAATGAAGACGTCCAGAAATGGATAAAATATCGTCACCCGAAAGTAAACTTCAGTGCTTTCAACTTCGAGATTCGCACGATTTCTCTGCCTTCCTACAATCCTTTTATGTTTTATCTCAATTTCAACAGTTTCTGCAATTTGTTTGGAAGTTTCGTAGATTTTGAAAAACGCATCTTCATTTGCCCGAATTTGCGATAGCATTCTCCGCAAATCTTTGGCTAGATGCATGGCTTGAAGTAAATCTAAATTAACTTTTTGGAATTCCCGACTCAACGGAAGCGATAGGCGATAAACAAGATTAATTACTTGTAGCTTATTATAAATTCGAAGTCCATGGCGTTGGTTAAATTTTTAGAGTCTTTTTCCGTGGCTCTCATGTCAATCAAGGCTTCGTAGACAAAAGGAAATAATTCCTGAAAATCTTCTACCGCTTGATATTTTGAAACCCATCTTGTGAGATTCAATCTTTTTAAAGATTTTGTTCTAGGGGTTTCATTGGATTCTTCGATAGTATTTTCCAAAATTGACTTCCTTTTAGGGGTGTTAAAAAAATTGTAGACCACTTCTATAGTGCTAAGGCAATCTCGGATTGCTGGCACGCTGTTGGTGGCAGATATAGCCAGATTCAAAGAATGCGCGGCACAGTGGATGTATAATGCATGCGGCGCATAATTAGAGCGTATGATTGCTTGAGCACCATTATATTTTCCAGACATGTTCCTTGCCCCATCGTACCCTTGACCAATCAAATATAAAATATCAAGTCCAAAACGTTGAAGAATTTCTACCACCAGCTTGGCAATAACATCACCTGTTCATAAGTACATCATTTACAGTTGCTGAGATGATTAAATAATTTTTTAATTTTTACCTGTTGTAGAGACTGTTGAGACAAACCCCAAAAAATCTTCGCGCAAAGAATACTTGCAGCCATCTTTCTTGTTTATGTAGCGTAAGCTTATAGAAACCTGCTCAATCGTAGCCACATCTTGCGTTTCATCTGTCAAAACTGAGAAAAAGTTTGCAGCTTTGACATTAGCCACAACTTTTTGAGTCAGTATTTTATAGCATGCATCGATTATTTCATTACGTACGGTGGGACTCGTATACTTATCCCGTTGTCCTGGTCCTTCTAAATGACTTAGAAGTAGCGGGTCTCCCCTGGCTCTATACTTTAATAAAGCTCTAAAATTTCCTTCATTTGGTCCCGAGAAATCCTTTTGCAAAACAATTTTTCCACTATCACGATGACCACGCAAAGCCAATTCTTGCCGCCCAAGAACAATTATTGCTTCAATAACAGGAATAATATTTTGTCGGTTTTTGAATATTTGCTGCGTCCTTGACTCGTCAACTAAGTTCTCCACAGACTTACAGCTGTCGTTTCTGATGCGCAAAAAATTTTCACAATCAGCTATGGCATTTATGTGGTAACCTTTTTTCTGATGCTCTTGAAAACTCTGAAAATATAAATTTAATACATTATCAATTTTCATGGTCAGAAAATATTAGTATTGTCTAAGTACGTACTTCTTTTGCCTTTTTCCAGTTGTCAAATTTAGTTTTTACAAGTTGTCCCAACGGCTGGGATCCTCTGCCACCACTTCTGGCAAATGCAATACATGGTACACAAAATGCTCCATTGTAAATTTTTGAGTACGCAATCCAATGAAATTCGTCTAGCCATTTATGGCAAAACTTTAACTTTCTTGTCACAAATTTTTGTAGAATTGGAAACTCAAAATTCTTTGGGGGAATCCAGACATTTGTTAGAAGGGCCAGCCTCTGCGATTCACTTATCTGTTTGTCAACGAAATTTTCAACATCATTTTCATTTAACACTTCAACTTTCTTCTCTACAGGGGAGCTTTCATTGCCCATACATTCATCAGTCGATTCCTTACTGCAGGGTCTTTTTGCAGGATCGAATGGTGGCACTGGCACTAAAAATCTCTTCATTTTACATCAGCAAAACATTTACTTGTAAGCAAGCTTAAACTTGCGCATAAAAGCAATCAGTGAAATATCGATAACGATATGACCGCTATGGGCTGCCAACTTATTTATTAGAAATAAATGTTATTTTCAGCGCGAAAATTTAAATTCAAATTGTAAAACTATATGGTCTTATCAAATTTTTTTTTTTTGAAAATCTCAATGGGGGGGATTGATCCCCTTAATCCCCCCCCTATCTACGCCACTGGTGGGGTCTATAAAGCCTTGGAGCATTTAAAAAACTTATTTATGTTTACTTTTACACAACCAGTCACCTTTCCCAGCTTTTGGCGGGAGCTGTAATTACAAGCCATGACAAAGCTTCTTAAACGTTACCGTTCGGATTCGGCATTTAACTGTATGTCTCTTTCCACAATGCTAAATTATAAGCCACACGTCAAGACATTGAACGAAGCCCGTTTGTGGCTCTTTTTGGGTTGTGTAAAGCTAAATACGTTTTGTTCGATTTACGGTTTGATTCACAGTTTTTGAAATATCGGAATTTGTAATTCCAATTTGTATCCCAAGTTGAAAAGTCAAAATTAGTTTTAAACATTTTGTCTGTTTAACAGTTATTTATCGTATGCGGAAAAAATTAGAAAATTTTTTTTTTGCCTTTGTTCAGATTTAAGTTCGCTCAGTGTTCATAAAACTTCTTCGGCTTAAGTTCGGTTGGGAATTACAGATAATACCGCAAGCTCTATTCTTTTTTTGTAGAATAATTTTGTATCATGCCCAAAAACTAGGACATTTGTTTTTCAAATCTACTAAATATGGAACACAGAGGTGCTGGAAACAGCTGTACAGATGTCCTGCCAAATTTGGAGTATTTTTGATGCCTTGTAACATTTAGTCACAGTCCGAAGTCCCTCGGCAATTAACACTTGCCGAAGCCATGCATTACTGAGTGTCAGACAGAGACAGGCATATTTTTTTTGTCCTCCCCATTTGACATGTCCTGATATAGACTAAACGACTGCGCAGTCTTACACAGCGCCTGTCAGAAATCTGTCAGCAGTTCGCTTTCACTTACGCCCTTGCCCGCTCTAACCACTGTGATTTTCTATGAAAAACCTACTATAGGTATCTGAATGGGGTCAATAATTATGTCATTGGGCTTAACGCCACTCAAAATTGAGAGGCGTTAACTCTAATGCTCATTGCTCCATGATTTAGCTATGAGACCCTAAAACTTACATAAGATTTTCGATATTAAAAAAAATGTTATTGCCCTGATGAATATGATATGCAATTTGTTTCTTTATACAAAATTTAAATTTTATTTTTGAATAATGCTTTCAAAAAAGCAACATGATGCCTTTCAGCCTATGACTCTCTCCCAGCATGGAAACAATTTTTCCTGATACGATTCACCCGAGAAGATAAATTGCTTTTTCTTAGTCATTTCTAACTACAGCTCTTAACTCGAGGCAACACCCAAGCAAGCAACAGTGCCAGTGCGGCCAGACGGGCCATCAGTCCTCCTCTTTGTCTCAGTCAGCAGTCAGACCTCCTGCACGTCCGTCATTCAGTCAGTTTGTCATGCCTTCCAGGCATGGTGGCTGTTGCCGCTGTGGCCGTCCCTCTGTGTGTGTGGACTGTCAACGGTTGCTGGTTGCCGCCTCTGAGTGTGTGTGTGTGTGAAAGCTTTGAATTTATATGCCAGTGTCAGTTGTCAATCACATTTGCAAACTGTCACACATGCGAGTGAGCAAACAAAGTGAGCGAGCAACATATTAATCTTTGCCAACAACAAGGATACGGGGGATACCCCAAAATAAAAAGGAGAAAGGAAACCACGACGGGGTGTTGCCGCGGAAACAGGAAGAAAGCAGACGTTGACAGCCATAAGTTATGTAAAAAAATTACTTTATAATGGAGTGCGAAAATGAAAATTGCGACCGCAGAGTGAGCTTTTTCCTCTGATTGCTACAAGCAATTTGAGGTAAGATAATCAGGGGCTGGCTGGCGGCGTATATGGGGGCGAAGGCAACATGTTGCTGGTGCTGTCAGGAGCCATACTTTGTCGCTGGACTGACTGTTAACTGTCAACTGTATTTCAAATGCGATGCGCTGACACCTCACACACACACACTCAAAGCAGGAAGAGCCATAGGGATGGGTGTACAGCGCACAGTAGGGTCATTTGACGTTTGCCGTATTAAAAATCTGAAGAAATAGATCAGTTCTTGTACTAGAAGAATTCTTACCTATAAGAAATGAACCAGTAAGATCAATTTATTTAAAAATTTTTAAATTTATATCATGAAAATATTACTTTTGGACTTTCGTGCTTTATACCGAACCATTGCATTTACATCTTTGAAATGCTTTTCAGCTCCAGGCCCCACTGTGCGGCGGCAACACATGATGGGACCCACCCACATTACGCCTCTACAGCTGACAGGCTTCTGACAGTTTTTGTTGTTCACGCGAGTAATTCATTTTATGCTGCCGGGGAGCAACCAGCAACTGCTGCTGCTGTTGCTGCTGTTGCTGTTGCTGCTGTCACCTCGCTGCTTCATTTCACATCACAGAAATGCCAAGCAAAGCGACGCCCGTTGACATGTGAGAGACGACGACGCCGACGACGACGGCGAGGAGGCGCTGCCAGGACATGCCCATGAAACGTCCCTGTGACAAGTGACAGTTAAGTTGATGTTGCTGCCGTCGCGTCGTTGCTGCTGCTCGCCAGCAACGTAATTCATTTTGCATGTGCGTGCAAAATTTTCAAGCGTATTTATTACGTAAATTACCAACAACAACAACAACGACGACGACGATGACGACGACAGCAGGATGTTCATGACGCAGCGGAAATAAATTTTGCGTGAACAATACAACGCATTACACTGCAGGTTAGGTTAGTTTTTTGAGAGAGCCTGCGCGCTGGTTGGGAAATTAATGGCAGCCCCCGAGCAGCTGACAGGCACGAAAGCAGGAGGAGCTCACATGCTAATGAGCCGTCAGCAGAGGAGACGAGCTGTCCTGAATGGGAATGGAGGCGGATGCATGGTGGGCAGGAAGTGAGTGTCAGCTGAATGAATGCCAGGCGAAAACGCGCTTTTCGATGCGAAATAGTGTGGGTGAGGACAAGATAAGTGAACTACTGTTGACTTTCCGCCAAATATGTGAATATTGGGTAATGATATGGAAAAGTTGAGGAAAGACATGTGTGGCTCGGTCTTTTTAAACCAAGCGGTTTTTGGACTCACAATTATACTCTGTATTAAAGGTACACAAAGTATATTAGGATTGCGCAAAATTATGTAATAGTAAGATGGACTTGCTATTTTTTGTGGTGCAGGGTTATTTAGGTCATGAAAAAACCAATACGTATTTTTCAAAACTTTTTTCTTTTTTTATTTGGAAACTCAATGGCACAAATCGTAGAACAACTTATTCAAACTGACCGCCTTGTGCCTTCCAGCAACGCCAAAGTCTCTCTGGCCACTCATCCATCGGTATATATTCATGATCAGCCATGTCATTTTGTATACAGATTGCAGAGATTGTAAGAGATAGAGATTTGACACGTGTGGCACACATACTTCTTAAACTTTCAGACTGATCAAGTTTATTTTCACTCCCGCCCTCGGAATTTAAAAAAAAAATTTTAATATAGATGGCTCGTAGCTGGTAGATACTCAAGTTATGAGTGAAGTATGAAGTCAATTCAAATCAAATGTCAGCTTTGAAAAGATTACAGGAGTGCACAGTGGTCCGGCTTGTAAGGGGAGAGCGGCCAAAAATACTTCTAGTTGAGGTAGGGACTTGAAACTTGGCGCAAATTTTTTTTTAATATTTATCCTAAAATAATATGTAAAAATCAGCCAGATCGGACAACTATATCATATAGCTCCCATATGAACAATCGGTCTGATATTCAGTTTTTATATGAAAAACTTTTGTTTTTCATTTTATTGCAACAAAACTTTGGAAATTTTCGTATATAACCTGGGAAAATTCAGTAAAAATCTGGATACTATAGGTTATAGCTGCCATAGCACAGTGGTTGCGCTTATATGGAGAGTAAGGCCAAAAATACTTCTAATAGAGTTGGGGGTGTGAAACTTGGTATATAAATTACTCGAATTGGACACTCTAAGATGCCCTTCATATTTTAAAGAAATGGTTTCTTTACAAACAAGCCAATCATAATGATTATTCAAAAGTCTCGATCTGTTGCGCCTGCAGTTTTTCCAAAACAGCTCTAATTTTTTACAAATGCATTCCAAATGTATTTACAACCCCACATGTTTAAGGTCTTTCACTATGGCATCGAGGATTTTCTGCACTCTGTGGGGACGTAAACCGCTTTCTTGACACCAAATCTCAAAAACATGTAATCGAGATAATTCGCATTGATAAGTTGTGCCTAGAAAATGAATAAATTAAAAACTAAAAAATCCAAAAAAGAAATCACCAAAAACAAACACAAAAATATACTAATCTAAAACAACGATATACACAAAATTAAACACGAACTTTCTTTAAGTTGAATTGTACAAGTTAAGTCAATACCTTTATGAACAATATCCATTTTACACAACTTGACTTAATATAGCTTTTATGCAAAAATTTAATTTAACAAAATTAGCATGTGGCAGCGAGCGGCGTGCTCTGTACAAGACAGATGAAGAAAAGGTCACACTTTCGATGGTTTTTTAAGAAAGCACCGTTATAATCAAAGCAAAATAAGTATGCCACTGTGAAGCCTGACCAATTATCCGTTAATTAAGGCAGTTACGGTTTGAAAATTTTAACATTCAATTTTTGATTTTTGGCCTATGGCAGCAACCACTGTGTAGTGGTGCCATCTGTTTGGCAGCTTAGAAATAGTCACTGTACTGTTTTGAAAATCAAGTCATGGCGACATCTATCGGTCACTTTATGACCAAATGAAAGTTCGCTGCCGCAGTGCAGCAGCAGCGCTGCTAGTCAGGTTCAGAGTTTATTATAATATTATTATATACTTATAGTCGGGCTGGGCCGAATTTCTTACTTGTTTTTATCCGGTTATCTCAAATTCAGCCTTGTTTTATCAAGTTCGCGACTTGGAAAGAGAAAGTTTGTTGATTAAAAAAAGGTCTGAGTTCTGTGATTAATCCCGCAATTTAGTTAACAATTAACTGTGGCTACTAAAATTATACAGAAAATTATTTATTTTTAATTTTAAGTTCCAGAGTTGCAGGGGCCTGGTTGGGGGGGTTCGAAATTTGCCCATTTGCCACAGACAACATTCATTTTGTTTTTCACACACACATTTGATGCAGGGTTTCTGACCCATTTTTCAATATGGCCGGCCTTGTCAGCCTTGTAAGGGACATGATAATGGAAATCGAATATAAGTAGCCCTCTTAATTCAAAAGTAGCGATACTTTTTGAACAAACTTCGTATTGTGAAAATCAAGCATTGATAACACAGGCCAACAAAATTAACACTTTTGTGAGGTCCAGCCCTATTTGTATTTAATTCTGATCCCGTTTTGTGCACTGATTTCAAGACTGGTCTCGGTTTTTCTCCATTAGCTCTTGTTTATAATTATAATTAATTAATTAATAATTATAATTATAATAATTAATTATATATAATTAAAAATATAATTTTTGTTTTTTATTTCATTACTCAAATAATAATGATACAGCTTAATTTTTAAAATTTAAATTGATTAAAACATATCAAAACCAAACATAATGATTATCGTCTGACTTTTATTTATATGCTCATTAATATTACTCAATCGCCGATAACGACCCGAGCATAACGAATCATTAACCACTGAGCAATAAAAAAAAAAAAACCATTGCGGAAGTGTATAGATTATCGAAATATTTTATTTTTTTAATTATATTTTATTATGCTCATTTTTGCGGGTACTCTTAGTTGATCAATTTTAAATAAAGAAATTACAAATAACACAGGCTTACAAGCTTTTGCGCTCGTAAAGACAGCTAACTTTTTATTGAATTTTGGTTCGTTTTCCCATAGCAAATCAGGCTTACTAGATAAAAGTGTGAAGTTATTCTTCTTTCTCCTTCTTTATTGGCCCGATGCTTACATCACAACCGTTTGACGGTCTCGGCCTTTGCAACCAATGTCCGCCAGTAGCTTCTGCTCCGTGCGAGCTGGCACCAGTTTTTCCACCTTAGAGGTGGTCGTCCCATCTTGTCCTGTCCCAGTTCTTCCGCATTCCTCTTGTAGACCATTTTTGCTGTAGCTTGTTCATCCATACGCAGCCGCTGTTGCTTTATGCGCTTGACCAGACTAGTATCCCCATAGAGCTCATACAGTTCGTCATTCCTTCGGATGCGAAAATCCTTGCCAACTTTCAAAGGTCCATGCATCCTGCGAAGAATCTTTCGCTCGAAAACGCCCATCGCCGCCTCATCCGCTGATGATATTGCCCATGCTTCTGCGCCGTTTTGCAGGACTGGGATGATAAGCGACTTGTATAGCGCTATTTTTGTAATTTTGTATTGGCCAATGTCAAAAAAATTAAAATATGTTTTATTAGAGCTATCATGTAGTTTCTAAGATTTTGTATTATTATTATTGGAAAATTTTGCCACTCATTCTCCGGCTCCCGCAATTTGGAGACAGCGTCATATCTCACAAAATTTTTTAGATAGATGGTTCGCACCTCTAGAAAACATATACACAGAGGGAAAAACCAGTCCATAAAATGAGGTGCCTTCAACTTAAGGGTACTATATACCCTTGGGTGTCATTTTTTAAAGGTTTACAAAAAATTTAATTACAGAAAAACTATAGGCTGGAATGACACTTTCAATTTTAAGAGACAATTTTTGTCGCGATTTTTTGTTAATAGGTCAAATTTGCTGTTGTGTATCATTGCGGCCAATGACTTTTGTCCATAGATGAAAAATTGTGACTAAAATTGTCCCTAAAAATTGAAAGTGTCTTTCCAGCCTCAGTGATATTAAGAAGCTGTTTTTTTATTCTATAGGTAATCGGTTAACTTTAGAAATTTTTGTTGTTTTTGTTGTATTCCTGTTCAAAGTTAACCAAAAATGTTAAACATAGGCCCAAAATTTTTGAGAACGGATTGTCTGAAAATGATAACGAGGATTTGTTCAAAATGGATGTAATTCTGGTGTGAACTAGGATATTTTGGATCGGCCAATAAATAGCGGAGTTATGGGGTTTCAAAGTCAAAATTTCGAAAACCGACCTTTTTCCCCCCCCCGTTATTTTTTGTCTGGTCAAAAATATCCTAGTTCACACCAGAATGGTGGGAATTAGGAGTTATTTAAAAAATTTGAAAAAAAAAACCGAAAAAAATTATCAAAATCGCTTAAATAGTTCTCCAGAATTTGGGCTCCAAAACGAGGTAAAAAATTCAAAAACTCTGGTGTAACAGAGAGATATACAAGAGAGAGAGCGAGTTGCTCTCCAAGCATAAGTTGCCTTCTAAATGTAAGTTTGTAAAAGTGTGAAACGGCTGAATGTGCTGGCACGTCATTACATACCTTAAGTGCATAAGGTACCTGTTTCAACTCCCAGTCAAGTCCGATAAAAATTTTCTGGGTTTTTTCAATAACTTAAACCAAACGAGGCAGGTGGAGTTTGTTTTTTTGGGCCGTTGAAGTTTGTTGTACAATCGATGCCTTTGATCTTACGGAATATATGGACTGGAGAAGCAGGCAGAGTATATTCAGGAGCCTTGACTCCCTTCACTTCCAATCAAATGAGGTATTTTGCCCAACTACCCAAATGTAAGTAATCCGCTCACACCTGGTTCAAAATCAATCAAATTTTATTCAGGAATTGAGTTTAAAATGTACTTGAAAACGGAATAATATCAACTCAAATCATCAAATAAAGAACAATATAAATTTAATTTGAGTTTTTGCGATCTCAAAAAATTATTCTCGAATTCAGATCATTCTACTACAAATGAAAAAACCCTTTTATGCACTGTATTTGGTAACGTTTGTGATCATTTTGAGTCCAATGTTTCGGGTTTTTCCCTACTGCTAGCTAAGTATTATTTATCGACTTGCCAAACAAATAACAACAGTGGCGTAGATAGTTTTTTGCAATGGGGGGGTGATGGATTTCAGAAATTTTTTTTTGTTTCGTTTCAGTTTTATTTATTGTTTTCGGTAATAGTTTAGTATTCCGGCCTTCTATCAGAAAATTAAAAAAGGGTCTTTCGATAGACCACGAATTATTAAGAATTTTCATTAAAAAAATTTCAGTTTTCATCTATGGTTTCTTTTTAAAAGAATAAATGTCAAATAAATAATGAAAAATAAATATGTAGACGACTTACTCCAAGAATATAAGGTAATTGCCCAGTATAAGTCCTCCTTAGCTCAAAAAATTCCTTTGCTGAACCACGAACATGCAATAAAGTCTCGGCGCTCAGCCTTAGTTTCTTTTTAAATCTTTCAGACCTGTTCCCATATCCGAATCCGATTAATCAGAGTTGGTAAGAGTTGTGATTTCTAAGAAACTATTAAAGATCGAAGGAGATTGAATGAAGGTAATTGGGACTTTGAACTTAAAAATCGTATAGAATATTCGGTCTTTGGAAACGAGAATATTAAGCAATTCCGATTCCGCATGATTTGATCGAAATCGGGAACAGGCCTGTTTATCTTTAAATCAAAATTTTAATATTTTATTTTTAGCTCCTATGCTTTTTACAGTAAAAAATGTTTGAAGTGTGGCGCAGACTGAGTTCTTTGGTGACTCTTTTAAGCGCAGACAAGAGCAATATTTAAAATAAATTTTGGAAATTCCGTTTCCACAAATTTAGTCAAAAATTTTTTAACGAATGTTGTCAATGTGGTAAAAAATTTTGAGGTAAAGTATGGGAAAAAATGGGACGCAGTCATGATTGTTTGTTTGTTTTTTTAAATCGAAAGCTTTTAAAAGTATTTATACACAGTCCGCTAAAGCAATAAACATTAAACTCGTGTTTAGTTCCAACAGGCAAATGATTTTTCCATATTTTAATAAAAGATTGCCTTAAATAGGCAACGTTAAGAAATTTTTCGGGCATATTTTAATAACTGTTTCTTGGTCCAGTATTTCTAATAATTGGAAACATCTTCGCTTTGCTTTGTTTGATGCTCATGTGCTGTTAGGAAGGGTTTCAGTTATAGTTTTAAAATAAATACTGTTTTTGATTTTTAATCAATTGTCACGTATGATTATTTTTGATCAAAAATAAACTCAATATGATATTGTTGGTTTTATTTTTTTGCTTAAAATAAAACTCACCACGACTGATTTTGGAAAGTTTGAGTATATCTTAGAAGGAACTTTAAAATTTTGTTAGTATCTTATACTCACAGGTATTAACCCTTAACCGACCATAGTATTTATTTTGAGTAAAGAGAATCTTTCGATATATAAAATCGACGTAGTCCCTCCTCGCGACACCGATCCGTGTGTGAGAAGTTGATGTATGGGACAGTCTTTATCTGACGAGTAGTTTGTCTCAAATTTTGGCCCCCTCCCCCATTTGAGTAATACACTGTGAGTACGTTTGTTCTTTTAGATATTATATTATCAAGCTTAAGATCGGGACGGTTCTCAGCTATGGAAATCACACCCCACACCTATATTATCTTTCATGCACCTACGACACTTAAATTTCATATAATATATTCCGAATTTGAGATTTTCTTACGTTGCTTCGAAAGACTACTTTTTGGTGATCACCGCTCTTTACGTATGGAGATCAAATCTATGACTTGGAGCGGTTTCAAATCTCACGATAATGAGCGTACTAATATTTAAAAGTTTATATAGGACGTTTATAGTAAATGATCTAACACAATAAATCTCATAATTCTTGTCACTAGAACAGAGGAAGAGTCCTGACGGGGGGTTGCGTTTTCGGGTTCTTATGACCTGAGTTGGGCGATCCGAAGTAGCAGAACGACACAAGTCACACAGGACTTACACTTAACCGGTGGATTAGGCGTGAACCATTATGAAGTACTCAAGTTTTTTTGAGCTGACTTGGTTCCAAATTTGTGTAATTGTATGTCTTTGTAATCATCTACTTGAAATAACTTTTCAAGGAGCGGGTGGTAAAGCTGTAACATAACGGCTTTTACGAGACCAGATACTTTTGATAATTTTTTTCGTTCCTCCACGACAAAAACCCTTAATCTTTAACTTATTTTATTTCTCTTGTTTTATTAATATACTTCCTTTTTGTAAGCTATTCTTTGAGTTTATTTAAAAACTTATCTTTTTTTGTTTTTTTTTTTGATCAATATAATGGATTATAAACTTATAATATTTTTAGTTATCATAATAATTTATGTTTTCTTCTATATTGTTTTTTTTTAAAAAAAAAAAAAGTGGTTTCTATCTATGCAAAGCACTGTGACGAAATGTTTTTTCTGTCGTTCTGAGTACTAGGCTTAAGTCATTAAAAAATGTTTATATATATAATTTATTTGACATCGTATTCCTTACTATAATCTTAACTTATTTATTTAATTATTTCTTTTACAAAGTTAAGTCAAGTTTTAGATATTTTGCTTGGTTCATTTTTGAGTTCGTCCCCTGTAATTTAGATTTGTACACTCAATGGAGGGGGGATTGATCATCTTAATCACCCTCCTATCTACGCCACTGAATGACAAAGATCGGATGAACAATAGTCGACTTATAAGGGAAACAAACAATTCTGATGGGTCGCACTAGTCGCAACGGCTATGCACAGCAATTCACTCATGCAATGGCCGTTTTGTCACTTTGGCTAATAACATAATTGATCAGAAATATATAAACTTTGGGAGTAAACAGTATGTTATAGTCGGGTACGACCGATTTTCTTTCTTGTTTTTATCGAACCTTTTCTCTGAAAAAGATGATTTGGTTTACTTCAAATAGTAAAATAACTCAAAAGAACTGGCTTTAGGTATCTGCAATACTGAACAATATGAATCGATTCTCAGTCTCAGTTTTTTCTATTTTGATCTTTGAACTGGTCATCTGATTATATGTATGGGGCTAAGCCACAAAGCCATTTGCCTCCAGGCATGGCCAATCGTCGCTTGACACTTTTTTACCTGTCCTATCGAGAGCGGCATAAAATATGCCTTTTTATAGAATTTTGCATGGCCTTTTTTCCTTTCCCTTGCACTCCTGGCACAGTCTGTCTGTGGTTGTCCTTTTTGCCCCGTTGCGGCCGCTTGTCATCGTTACTGTCTGCTTTCGGCAGGGATTTGTAATATTATGCTGTCAAGTCGAACATGCCCACTGACAGTTACCAACTGTCTCTGTCCCTGCCTCTCTGACGGTTCGGTTCGTGTTCTGCTCGGTACGGTTGGACGCTTGACTTGAGTGTGTAAGCCGACATGGGGTTACACCCCATCCTGCAGGAATCGTCGGGCGGGTTGCCAATTACATTTTTTGACGCCGGGCGGCGTGCGCAAGGAAGGGGGCGTCGCATCAGTTGGGTTTCGGTTTGATGCTAACAAATAATGACATGGCAATTTGCAGATTTCACAGCGGGCCTCATAGAGTGCCATATATGACGGTGCTACATACTTGAGCATCCGCCAGTTGAGTTAACAAAGTCAATTCGAACTTTGTTTAGCCATTGGGCGTTGCTGCCGTTGCTATCAGTGACAAGTCCAGGTGGGGTGGATGCTTTGGACCGCCTGCCAATGTCAGTTAGCCGAAAGTCCTGCTGTGCGAGAGCTCAAACAGAGAATTGATTTTCTGTGGGTTAAAAAGCTTGACGGGAGCTCGACCTGGTGCACAGTGGACGGTTGCTTTTGCTCGGGGTGAGTAGTTGTCGGAGTCGAAGCGACCAGTTTTTGTGTTTACGAACTGGGAGAGCTATGTGAAAAAGAGTCTTAGCCAGAATTAGAGAAATTTTTACTAGCCGTGTCAGCGTTTTATGCGAGCTACCAAACTCCACTTGTCGGAGCGAAGGAAATCACATAAATTTGTGTAACATTAAACGGGTCGTCGTGTCGGTTGTCGACTGTCGGTCGGTCTATGGTTATGATCAACATTTCACAAATTTTACGAGCCGTTTTTCAAATTGATAGAAACATTAACGAGGCACTTGCCTTGATCTGGTCTGGTTTTCTTTCATGCTGGCTACCAATGGGGCAACTAGTTTATGCCCAGAGAGCGCCGTCTGTGGATGCGTCTCTTTCATTTTGGATTGCGCCGATATGTCTATGAATTTATTGCACTTCCTTTTGCATATAATTTTCAAATTAAGTGTTGCTTCATGTAAATTGATACATTTTACGAATGCTTTTGCTGTGCGCTGTGTGTGATTAAGTCTGAAGTGGGCGCGGAGGAAACTGGTTAGCGGCATTGAAGAAAAAGACATAAAATTAGGGACGAGTTTATTTCAATTATGAGGGTTGGGATGAAATTTTAAAGATTGTATTCAATTCTTTAAGCTAAGTTTTTGAATAGTAACGACTGAAAATCAAAAGGTTTTATTAAGTCTCAGTTAAAATGGTTAACAGAGCATTAACAGTATGTTGAGTCAACAACGTAAAAGCTTGAAATATAAAAGACTGTAAAAGGTTTGCGTATATAGGGAGAACGACGAAAAGTACCTACAAATATGTATATAGAATAACTACGCAACTACACTACAGACAAATATAGCACGATTTTTTTCTTCTTGATTTTTTAAGACAAAGACTGATCTAGATCGATCAAAGAATTGATCTCGACTTCGAACTTTTATGCGTTATGGACGAAAAAATCGCTTAAAGGATTTTAATAATAAGTTTAAAAAAAATATATCTGCTCCTAATGGAACTTGATTCCACGACCTCAACGTTTTCTAAGCGAATGTCTTGTCTACTCGGCCACGGCCCTTGTTGCTTGATGAGTGACAAAATGCCAACTGTTTACATTTTCAGTATTAACACCTTCATCCATATTACCTCTATTAATATCAGTTTGAAGCAGGGGACGGCAAACACACATGCTCATTTTGGCGTTACGAGTGTGTGTCTAGTCACTCGAGAGCGCGCTCATTTAGCACTTCTTTGTTGTTGCAAAGAGAGTAGTATAAGCACATATACTGTCAGTGTGTCGACGAAGCGATACGTCGCTGCCGCAGATGGCTGATATATACTCATTAGATAGAGTAGATAGGAACGTGTCGGACTCGATCTATAGTTTGAAGTCAATGGAGAGAGACGAATATCGTTTGATTATTAAATTAAAATTTTCGGAAATGTTCACACCCAAGGGCGGATTTTCCAACATCGAGTAAAGGAATCACAATAGAATTCGAGTTCTTTCCCTACAAACCGAGTTTCAAGTCAGTCATAGAATCTGTTTGGACACACTTTTTAATATGTAGAGATTGGAGCTTCTTAATGTGGCAGTTGACTTTATAGGCAAGAATGTGGGAATAAAACTTTCACTGTCTCTAGACAATGGCTTCCCGGTCAGAATATTGGCGAGCATTATTTCCAAAAGTATTTATATAGGTTTCATCAGGTTTCTTTTTTTAAGGAACCCAGTTATAGAGGGTATAACCGATACTTAGTTATTATACAGGGTGGTCCATTTAAAAATTTGAATTTAATTTTGCTATAAAAAACGGATCGATATTATTCAATGGTTAAACATTTATTGGAAAAGTTGTTTCATGTCTTCTTCTTCTTCTTCTTTATTGGCCCGATGCTTGCATCACAACCGTTTGACGGTCTCGGCCGCTGCAACTAATGTCCGCCAGTCGCTTCTGCTCCGTGCGAGCTGGCACCAGTTTTTCACGCCAAGCTTAGAAATGTCTTTCCGCACCTGGTCGTCCCACCTTAGAGGTGGTCGTCCCACCTTGCCTTGTCCCAGTTCTATCGCATTCCTCTTGTAGACCATTTTTGCTGGAGCTTGATCATGCTGGAGCATGATGCGCTTGACCAGACTAGTATCCCCATAGAGCTTATACAGTTCGTCATTCCTTCGGATGCGAAAGTCCTCGCCAACTTTCAAAGGTCCATATATCCTGCGAAGAATCTTTCGCTCGAAAACGCCAATCGCCGCCTCATCCGCTGATGATATTGCCCATGCTTCTGCGCCGTATTGCAGGACTGGGATGATAAGCGACTTATATAGCGCTATTTTTGTTCTTCGCTTGAGGTTTCTGCTCTTGAGCTCCCTACTTAGCCCGTAATAGCATCGGTTTGCGAGCGTGATTCTTCTTCGGATTTCCAGGCTGATGTTGTTGTCGCCGGTTATCATCGTTCCAAGGTAGACAAAGTCACACTACAACTTCAAAGTTGTACTCTCCCATTGCAACAGATTGCCCAAGTTGTGTGTACTTCTGTTTAGAGGACACTAGGTACTTCGTCTTGTCCTCGTTTACCGCTAAACCCATTTGTTCAGACTGCTTCTCAATCTCTGAAAACGCCTTGCTTACTGCCTGTTCGGTTTTGCCGATAATGTCAATATCATCGGCATATGCGAGTAGCATTACATCTTTATTAAAGATGGTGCCCGATCTGTTGGCATTTGGGCACTGGCGCAGTATATACTCCATCAGCAGATTAAAGAAGTCACACGATAAGGTGTCACCCTGCCTAAAACCTCTTTTGGTATCAAAAGGCTCGGAGAGGTTCGTTCCTATTTTGACGGAGCTTTGAGTGCTTCTCAACGTCATCATGCAAAGTCGAACGTACTTTGCTGGAATACCTAAAGTAGACAGGGCTTCGAAAAACCTTGACCTTATCGGCGTGTCGAAAGCGGCTTTGTAATCGATAAAAAGATGGTGATTTCCGATGTTTCTCTGATGCTTGCTTCTCTGCTTTCATCAACCCATATACGGCACAGAAGTTGGTGCATGCACCTTACCAATTCTTCGCCTCCAGCCTTGAGCAATTCAGCGGGCAGCTCATCAGCGCCTGGCGACTTGTTGTTCTTTAGCCTTCTTATGGCTAAACAGACTTCCTGTTGGGTCGGCGGCTCTATCTCTATGTTGTCGATTAGTGGCATCGTTACTTCTCTAAAGGCGACATCATGTTCGTCATCGCCTCCCAGTAGGTTGGAAAAGTAACTTCTCCATTTGTTAAGCGCCACTTGCGGATCTGTGACCAGATTCCCCTGTTCGTCTTTGCATTGTGCGACTCTGGGCTTGAAA
The DNA here is from genome assembly GCA_018904275.1 of Lordiphosa clarofinis. Taxonomy (NCBI): domain Eukaryota; kingdom Metazoa; phylum Arthropoda; class Insecta; order Diptera; family Drosophilidae; genus Lordiphosa; species Lordiphosa clarofinis. Next base: position 234,780 of record JAEIGQ010000022.1, read on the forward strand.
CCTTCTGTTAATTGCTTAATCTTTTGGTAAAATTTTCGAGTCTCACTCATGCCGAATAACATCTCGACTTCCTCGCGCATGCGCCTTTCCTGCTCAAACTTTTTTCTTCTAAAAAGGCGTTTTTCCTCTTTCCTTTTCTCCAGGTATCGCTCTTTAGCAGCCCGCGTTACTCTCGACTGCAGAGTTCTCCTGTAGGCAGCGTTTTTCTCTGCAGTAGCGCGTCGGCACTCCTCGTCGTACCAAGACCGCTTTCGAGGGGGCTCGGAGTAACCGAGTATCTCCTTGGCAGCCGTACTCATGGAGTGCGATATACGCTGCCACTGTTCGCATATATCGGAAGGGAATGGGGAGGTTTCCCTGAGCAGTTGGGCGAGTTTAGCTGAGTAGGCTTCAGAGGTCCCTTGTGATTGCAGCTTCTCGACGTTTAGCTTTCGACGTGTGCTAGAGCGTGAGGCATGTGCCACACTGAGCCGCGTGCGTACCTTGCCTGCAACCAGGTAATGATCCGAGTCAATATTGGCTCCTCGAATCGCACGCACGTCTAGTACATGTTTCATGTCTTAAATTTATGAAAAAACAATTTCGGTCGAAAAACCACCACGGCAGAATTGGCAATGTTTTCGGTCAAGCGCACCGGACGAGTACGTACACGGGTTAGTTTATCCACCAACATTCCAGTTTCACGAACTCGCTTCACATATTGATCCACAATTTGAGTTTTTTTGTTATATGATATTTTCAAATTTCGCACAGTTTGAGTCAAGGACTCACCACTTTGGTATTACGATTTTAATATTTCCCAACTTTCTTCAAGCGAATAGCGACCCATTTCGTAAATGTTAAGGTTTATACTAAATAATACAGTGTACATAGTAATACTATAACTTAATCTTTGATAAAAGTGACTCAATTAAATTTTCTCATTTCTGATTCGATTTATGATCCGGCTCGAAGGACCCCGATACATTTTCAATTGTTTCTGCTGGTTCTCAAAAATGACTTAAATACCACAATTTATCCATCCATCCATCCACGGCCATTCCGTATTCATGTCAAATTTGACATGAAATTCTTTTCGCATGTCTGTCAATCAAATAGTTGACTCGACAAATAGTTGGTCCTCTAAATTGCCTTGATAAGGAGCCAGTGCATAATTTCTGTTCAGCCAATCAAAACAATTTCATGCAACACTTCAAGTGAAAAGAACTGCAAAGATACGAAAGCGCAAAGCGTTGGCGTCGCATAAATTAAATGTAATGTGACATTTTTACAAAATGCGCTCATTTCTCAACATATCCGGCTGACAAAAAAAAAGAAAGAACACAGGAGAAGAAAAATCAACTGTATACAGAACCGTGAAGAGCTGGCCCGAAATGAGACGCATAAATTTTCATATATGCCAAGCGAAATATTTCGCCTTAAATTAGCCTCAATTAAATGTTAATGCATTTTGACATTTCTGCTGTCGCTCCTCCAGTTCGCCATACTCGTCACACTCACACACAGAGCAGAGCGGAGTGAACAAAAAATGAATTATGATTTTGAATATATCTTCGAGTCGCTGAGCTCTGTTCGTGTATCTGTAAAATGCACAAGAGCAATTAGCGTTGATGTAGCCGCAGCAGCTGCGTCTTCATTTATCTTCCCGGCGCGTTCTGTTGGTTGTCTCCTCTGCGTTGGTTTAGTTTATATTTTATGGATGACATTTTGTTGCCAAATATGTAAATGACTTAATGACTGAATGGCAACAGAAGGTGTTTGCACTGTGTTTTGCTGGCTGAGGATGATGAAAGGCATTTTTAGTTGGAATTGAAATGAAAGGAAATGTGTCAGAATAGAGAAAAAGTGACTTTTTGATATATAAATTAAGATTTATAAATTTTGTCCTCAGTTTTGTTTAAACCATATTTCATTGGAGGTAAATAAAGTATGATGTATGATTATGTTTTCAGTGTGTGTTGACTTTTTTAATGTTTTAACTATTAGATTTACATCATCATCATAATCATCATCGTCGTCTGCAACAAGAGGTGTAAATACCCGTAGATTAAGCTGCTACGAATGCTACTGGTTCTGTGCAAACAACTGCTGCAGCACTTTCGAAACCATTTCCATTTCCCCCTTACCCATTCAAACCATTCAGCCAGCCAACTGCGCAAATATTTGCCAGGCACTTAAACTGTGCCGTGTGATATGTCTCTTCTTTCCATACACACATCTTTGGCAGTGTTTATCAAGTGTAACACGCTGTGTTTATTTGTTTTCCAACACTCTGAAATGTTGATTACAAAATCCCGCTACCGCCTGTGTTAGTTAACCGTATATCGTGCCTCTGTTTGACTCATGAAATACTTACAATAACACCGTGGCATGAGATTTATAATCCACCACGTCTCGACCGTATCGTAATTTCCAGTTTTCACTTTTTTTGTTGGGTTTTTAAATAAATGGAAATAAATCTGCACGTCAGGCGGCAGCGGCAGCGACATTGCGACGTCCGGCATTGATTTACACCATTTAATGCGCATTTTTCTCGTGTTTAACAGACTTAATGTCTGTTCATAAGAGAGCCGGCCCCAAGAATTCGCAGTGTCCGTTGCTTTGGGTCTTTGGGTGTCGCTTGGCTATAAAATATATTAAACAAAACTGATTTATTGCATTTTGATAACCTCTCCTCTCACTTGGCTCACTTTGAGTAGCAGAGTCTCATCTAGCAGTCGGCGGCAGTCGAGTGGAACAGCTTCAGCTGTTCAGCAAAATGCCAGCGCTTTATAATTGCGTTGATAATTTATGATGCCAGATTTATGGATGTGCCAGAGAGAGAGTGTGTGTGTGTGTCTTTAATGATTTTGTTTACAAACGAATTGCCGTTTTGGGAAAATAAAATAAAACAAGTACAGCGTACTAATTAATGATGGATGAGGCAGCTAAATAGGAGACATAGTTAAGATCCAGTTTCTTTAAAAATATTCACAATATATTTGCCAACTTAATGAAATAGTACAAAAAATAGTCAAATTGGGTAAGCCCATATCCTATGTCATTTTATAAATTTGTTGTATTAATCCACCAAGTTTGGTAACAATTAGATCAAAGCCAATTTGGTACTTACTCAACAAACCTCTAAAATTCTGCTAAAGGTTCGGTCGCTTATCAGCTTATTAGTTTTTAAAATAAGTTTTAACCTATTTGAAGGGAATTTATGCGATTCGGTCAAACATGTCTATTATGGTTCTTCTATAAAGCGACCTCTTTCACGGCTTCTAAAGGATCTAAGCGATAGCCGAGCGAAAAGACGCTTATCACAACACAAAGTAATGTAGCGAACCATAGCCTTAACTCCGCGCACTAAATCCCAATCACCGCAATCGATATTAAGCGCAGGGTCAAGTATCTTATTGATCGGTTACTTTACCCTATTTCTACTTTTCAGCCTCATGAACAACGCACATGAGCTGAAAAAGAATTGTCTGAACTTTTAACTGGATGAATTTAAATACTGAAAGGCGGAGTACCTTCTACTTCCCTCACTATCGCATTTTGCCCCTATCACCTAACAAGGATTGGTTACCTCTTGGCCCCTAAGGCGAATATCTTCACACGGTGACGCAAATCTCGCTACAGTATAGTGCAACAACAACTTCGTATGTTTTTTATCCTTTTCTTTCTCTTCTAAGACTCTTGCAAAATCGAACGTAATTACAAATATGTTAAAGCCTTTTTCAGCTTACTCTGCATCAGACAGCCACGGACACAAACACACAATAATTGATTTTTTCTTTCTATTACTTTGTGATTGTTGTTGCGTCAAAAAATAGTCTCCTCATTTATATCCTACGCAGCTGTAATTCAGATCTGGGCACCTCTGACTTAGTTTGCCGTCTAGGCCATGCTTGTTAAGAAGAGCGAGTCCAAAAAGAGATTGCATTGAAAATCCAGCTCTGACCTGCTTCATCGCCCGCTGGATAGCGACTGGAAACCTGTTTGCTTCCTTGGCACCAGACTCGGCATGAGTTCGGCTCGTGTCGGTGTGAATAGCAAAATGTGATTGTCTTCAGGCGTGACCACCGCTGACCTGGGTACATCATAAATATCGCCATGAGAAGGCGCATGCGCTAGGAAGTCGATATGTTGTTCGGAAGATTTAGTAATTAACACAAGGTTTAAGTCCCAGAGTCGCAAAATGCAAAGACGAACACGGGAATCTGGTCACAGATCCTTAAATGGCACTTAACAAATGGAGAAGTTACTTCCCCAACCTGCTGGGAGGTGATGACGCCTCTAGAGAAGTAGCGATGCCACCAATCGACAACATTGAGATAGATCCGCTGAACAAACAGGAGGTCAGGAAGACTGGATGTGAAAAATTGGTAAGGTTCATGTACTAAATTCTGTGCCGTATATGGGTTGACGAAAGCATGCCCCACAATTGGAATCTAAGTGTTCTCTGTCTTATCTTTAAAAAAGGAGACCCCGCTGTTTGCGCCAACTACCGCGATATTATTTGCAAACGTCTAAAGCCGCATATTGACACATTGATGGAACCTTATCAGTGTGTCTTTAGACCTGGTTTTACAGACCTGATATTAACACTACGTGAGATCCTGGAGAAGACCTACGAGAGAGGCATCAAAACATACCATATTTTTGTTGATAACAAAGCCACTTTCTATACACCGATAAGGTCAAGGTTCTTCATAGCCCTGTCTACTTTTGGTATACCAGCAAAGTACGTTCGACTTTGCATGATGACGTTGAGAAATACGCAAAGCTCCGTCAAAATAGGAAAGAACCAAAACAGGATTTCGGCAAGGCGATAGCTTATCGTGTAACTTCTTTAAACTACTGATGGAATTTATTCTGCGCCAGTGCCCAAATGCCAACAGAACGGGCGCATTTCTTTGTAAAGATCTAATGCTACTCGCATATGCCGATGATATTGCCATTATCGGCAAAGCCGAACGGGCGGTAGGCAGGGCGTTTTCAGAGACTGAGAAGCAAACGGTAAACGAGGACAAGACGAAACACCTAGTATCCTGGAAACAGAAGTCTACGCGTCTGTTACAATGGGAGAGTACAACTTTAAAGTTGTAGACGATTTTGTCTACCTCGGAACGATGATAACCAGTGACAACAACATCAGCCTGGAAATCCGAAGAAGAATCACGCTCGCAAACCGATGTTAATACGGGCTCAGTAGGGAGTTCAAAAGTGGAGACCTCGCTCGAAGAATGAAAGTAGCCCTATACAATCGCTTATCATCCCAGTCCTGCAATGCGGCGCAGAGGCAAGGGCAATATCATCAACGGCTGAGGCGGCGATTGGAGTTTTTGAGCGAAAGATTTCCGGGGGATTTATGGATCTTTGAAAGTTGGCGAGCATTTTCGCTTCCTATGAGCTCTATGGGGACACTAGGACATGTTTCCCGAATGGACAAACAAGCTCCAGCAAAAATGGTCTTCAAGAGGAATGTGAAAGAACTGGGACAAAACAAGGTGGGACGCCCACCATTAAGATGGGTGTGAAAAACTGGTGCCAGCTCGTACGGAGCAGAAGCAACTGGCGGGCATTAGTAGCGACAGCCAAGACCGTTAAACGGTTGTGATTGCCATTAATGAAGAAAGATGGCTCAGTACTGAATCGGCCCAGATTTGGAAGGGCTGCTGCTGAAATCATGGCTGCCTTTAAATACATATCAGGCATGAATTTGTTTGTGTTAAATTCATGCCTATAACACAGAGGAACAAAATTCAACTTTTTTTTTTGCCTGGGACTAGGACCAATAAATTGTGAAACTAGAGGCATTAGGTAGCAACACCTCATACCCAGTTTTTCTGGAGCACGTCAAGTTCGCGTTTAATGGGCACTTTTATACTAGCAACACAAAGCTACAACCTCTGTTGCTGGTTAAAAGAAGATGAAAGCTAAAATTTTGAAAAATTCACCAAAGCTGAAAGGAATCGCCAGTATTCTAATATAAAATTCCCGCCTTCAACGGATAAACGGTTAGTACCCCGCCCATAGAGGTCTAACTTAGAATATGGAATTAATGGAAAACCACTCGATAGAATTGTGTAAGATTTTAACTATATTGAAATACGGACTAATAAAATGTGTACTTAAGAGATGGTAACATGCATCGAAAAACCGCGATGGTGGGTACCACATGTGACAGCACTTATCATCGAGGCAATATAGGCCATAAAGTAGAGATCAAAATAGACCGAACTGCGTTTTTAGATTCACCATCGGACCCTTATGGCTGTCTTTGTACAAGCAATTGCCTCAGAGCAACATTGACCATAAGGGTATCAAGAGCGTCTCCAAAATTATGCAATAAATCCTATAAATAAAAGTCGTCATTTCCATTAAAAAAATCAAAAATTTAGTTTAAAAATGTCTTTGATGGACAAACCGCGATACGCGAAGATGCCTTTAACTGATGTATTTAAATGATCCGATCTGTTTTTCTGCTGGTATTGAAGCACTTTACTCATAAGATTAATTCCATAATTTTGGTGAAACTGGTTTCACCTAAATGGTCAATGTTGTTTGAAGGCAATTGCTAGTATATAAATGCCTAAGAACCGCGAACCAAGCTTTCATTGGTAAAACTGAAAACGCGATTCAGTCTATTTTTATCTCTAGATTATGGTCTATATTGCCTCGATGATGGGTGCTGTCAAATGTGGAACCCACCATCGCGGTTTTTCGATGCATGCTACCATCTCTTAAGCACACATTTTATTAGTCCGTATCTCAATATAGTTAAAATCTTATACAATTCTATCAAGTGGTTTTCCATTAATTCCATTTTCTAAGTTAGACCTCTATGGGCGGGGTACTAACCGCTTGTCCATTGGAGGCGGGAATTTGGTATAACAATGGTTGTGACCCCCTCTAACTTTGGTGAATTTTCCAAAATTTTAGCTCTCATATTTTTTTAACCAGTAATAGAGGTTGTAACTTTGTGTTGCTAGTATAAAAGTGCCCATTAAGCGCGAACTTGACGTGCTCCAGAAAAACTGGGTATGAGGTGTTGCTACCTAATGCCTCTAGTTTCACAATTTATTGGTCCCAGTCCCAGGCAATTTTGAGTGTTCCACAGTGTAATGTATGCCTGTAAGGCCTACTACGTCATGACCTTCTCAACTTTCAGTACTGAAATCAGTCAGTTCTAATTCAGCACTAACAAATTCAGTACTGAGGCGTAGTACTGCTGGGAATCATCACGAAAACGAAAATCCAAAATCTATAAAAAGTTTTTAAGTAATATATTGTCCTTGCCGACTTCAGAAAGATTGGAATCCGAGAAAGGGTGGTCAAGAAATCTTTACTCTTCAGCAGAAAGTCTTCAGACAATAGAACCAAGAGAAATTTATTTTAAAGTTTGACGAAGCTATGATTGATTCAATGACTATAAGTGCTTATCCCTTTAAAAGCTAGACATTTATGATTTGTCTTTCGCATTTTCTCGAGTTTTTTCTCTGAAAAAATGGCCACACTTGTTTTAACCTAATTTTTCCAATTATGACAGATACATAATAAATGAAATGAACCAGATTGGCTGGCAGACTTATTTCTGCCTTTGGATCAGCCTAGCTCCCTTTTCTTTTTTCGTTTTAAAAATCGCATAACGTTACAAACTTTGACTTATTTAAAGCCAATTTCGAAATTTCTTCAATATTCTGCAAGTGTGTATACAAGGCTCTCAGTTCTGTTTAACACACTAAAATTTTCAAAACTGAAAAAATTGTCAACTAACTAATGGTGCAAACTGATGACAACTGATGTCGTTGCTTGTTTTTCTGCACTGCGCCTACTTCCAGGCTCGTGGCTTATGGTCATGCCCAGAAGTACGTGCCAAAATGACCAAGAAGGGCAACAGCAAGCGCAAAAAATGAAGAAAAAACTGAAAATGAAAAAAATGAAATGTCAAAATTCCCCAAGCGTCCAAAAGCTCGTCAGCTTGTACAAAACAGTTAACAGTGGACACTGTTCAGGGCGGAATGATGGAGGAGCGGAGGTGCTGACGGCGATGGCGGCGGCATTTTTTTGATTTTACTTTGCTGCTGACCAAAGCGCAAAATCACTTTTGACGTTTTTATTCTTATGTCGGTTGGGGTTTTTCTTTTCTGTTTTGTGGAGCGCGCGCCTCGTTTCGTTTTCATTATCCGAAGCGCGTCCGAAATTCATTTCAAGTTTCGCCGCCGTCGCCGTTGCCGTCGACTTTGAGGCGTCTTCAGAGGCCTGTCCAACTGTTGGCTTTTGGCTGGCTGGCCAGCGCGTTAAGTCCAACATAAGTCGGCCTAAGCGTTTAAAAGCCTAAACGAATGCATGGGCGAGCTGTGTCCGAGTGTGTGTGCGTGTGTCATTGGGCAACGGCAAAAATACAAAATACATAATAATCATCATCATCATTTCCCCCCCTCCCGGGGAGCGAGTCGAGAGGGAGACCGTTCAGCTGTCAAGTCGGCTTTTATTTTGCGCTCAAAACTTAGACCAACTTGACAGTTGGAAGACAGTAGTGTTTATAACGTCTCCACTGCCCCTCGCACTCCAACCGCAAAAACAAAAATGAGACAAGACTGACAGCGGCTCAGCAAAAGAGTTAATACTGTGATTAAATGACCAGGAGAAGTGCCACTGTCAGTCGAGCAGACAGCCGACAGATACAGATGGCCAGATGGTGGGCGGCTTAAATGTTTGACAGCTTTTGTATGGTTGCCGACGACGCACTGTGGAGCCCCAGGCCGAGGCGCGTTTTAAATTTTCAAAAGATAATTGGAAACGCAAATACGAAATTCATTACGTTGACCGTGCAAACATTCACCTGTGGAAACAGTTTATATTTTGTGAGAAGCTATAAAATACTCATCGAAAACATAGAACGGTGGATTTTACAGCTTGGGATTGTTGTCGTTTGAAAGATGATTTTGTTTTTATGTATAAGAATGGTTCGTAATAGAAATCCTTACAGTCAGATCAATTCAGTACACGCGACTTTAGTGGAAATTATCCACCAAATCGTTTCAAGAAGTTCTATATACCACCATAGTTTTGAAACTACCCTCTAAATGAAGTAATTAGAGGCTAAATTACTTTGCGATTGAGCTTACATAAATTTTCCAGTCGGCCCCTTACTTACACTGTGAAAAACTGCAGGCCTTCTTAAGATCCCCCCATGCACATTGCGAAAAACAAAAAAAGACAACAAAAATTGTTTATAAATTATTGATTAAATGACAATGCGCTGTCAGAATTTGATTTATGGCCTGGGGCGCGAGACACGCAAGGCAAATATATGTGTGGGCACGAATATACATTGAAAAATTGTTAAGCAAACAATAAAAGATGGCCGCTGACGCCGCTGATGACGGGGGTCGGACCTCGCCCCTCTTCTCCATCGACGATTTATGACAGCAAATTATATGTGAAAGGCCGCTCCACGAAATGCGTAGCTCAAAGTTATACAACAAAAACAATCACCGAAAAAGAGACTAAACAAAGTCGCCTGTATTTATTAATTTATCATTGCCTCGGCCGCTGCTGTTGGACAACAGCGAAAAAAGTGACATAAAGTCAGTCATCAATCAAAATTACGAAATGAAAAGGAAAAAACGGCGGCGGCAATAAATTAACGATAAAAGCCCCATTTCGAACTGTGAAGCCAATGGTAAGCGCTGGGCAGTATTTTCAATGGCTTTTCAATTAACGCCTTGCCAAAGGGGACAAACAAGAGAAAGAACTGTAAAGATTCCCCTGGGGAATGGGGGATATTTATCTATTTAAGCAGATTTAATTCTTTTTTCTTTAACCACATTTATCATAATTATGAGTTGCAAAAGAAATGTGTGTCCTCGTTTTTAAGCCCACCCCCAAGGAATAAAATTTTTAAAATTATATTTAAGACTCGCACCGAATTTATCAGTGCTGAATTCAAACATAGGCTTTGAAAATTGACTGAGGAGAATTTCCTGAGTGATGCCAGTACTATTTCAGAACTTCCCATGAAGCTCGCCCAGAAGTTCAGTATACTGATTTCCGCGAACATTGTTAAGTTTAATATTCTAAATAATAAGTAAGGAATGTCGAAATTGTACACCAGGACTGATTCCAATACCAATTCGGCACTTAAAGCTATTAAAATATTTCAAAATAAATATAAATATTGTACTTAGAATCAAACCAGCAAGCCTCAAAAATTCTGCGCCCTCACACACGCGGGCGCAAGCAGCGTAATAAGCAAAGCGTGGGGGGAGGGGGGTGCAAAAATGGTTTCGTTAATAACTTCTGTGTTTTTGCTCAGATCTCAATGTGCTTTTCAGAATAGCCTATAATATTATAGGCCTAAGATAATATATATTTCGCGACGTTGTTGTTATTTTAAAATTTTTTCTTTTACCTTTTTTTGGTTTAAGGGGGAGGGGGGAATTTTTCAAACCTAACTTAAATCCGGCTTTTTTCTTTTTGTGACCCCTTCCCAAACCTTTTTGAATTCCCCCAACTACTTAAATTTTTTTTTTTTCTTTTTTTCCCTTATTTTAAATAATTTAAAAACTTTTTTTCTTTTAAATCCAAGTACTCAATTTTGGCATCTTACAGCTTATATTCTTATGGACTTATATTTTTAATTATTAGAGTAAATTGTTTATTTATTTTTTATACTCTGTACCGAAGGTACATTGAGTATATTAAGTTTGTGCAAAAGTATGTAACAGGAAGAAGGAATCATTTCCGACCCTATAAAGTATATATATTCTTGATCAGCATCAACAGCCGAGTCGATATAGCCATGTCCGTCTGTCCGTCTGTCCGTCTGTCTGTCCGTCTGTCCGTCTGTCTGTCCGTCCGTCCGTCCGTCCGTCCGTATGAACAAACAGATCTCGGAGATGGTAAGAGATAGAGGTTTGACATGTATGGAACAAATGCTTCTTATAGCTGCAGGCAGATCAAGTTTATTTTCAATTTTTGCCACGCCCCTCCCGCCCCCGCAATTTCAGAAAAAACGTTGTATCTCCTACAGTTTTTAAGATAGACGATTCGTACCTTTTAGAGATAGTTAGTAATTAGCAAAATGTATCGATTTGCCGAAGAAATGATAAAGATCGGATGAGCGGTTCTCAAGTTATGACCAAAAATAAATTCCACCCTCCCCCACCCCCTCCCACGCGGACACAACCAACACCGCATTTTTATTCAACAACGTGTGAGTGAAAGAGAGAGGGAGAGAGAGAGAAACTTAGAGATGAGCGCAGCAGAAACGTTACATTCAGCTCCTGCTGTTGGTACAGAGTATGACATAGTCGGGCTTGACCGACTTTCTCACTTGTTTATTTTATTTTTACTTATATGCGCTATCAAAATGGAATGCATGTGCTGGTAATTGGTTTAATTAAACAATCATGGTTAATATGCATCAAATGAACACGATTGAGTCGAACGGACACGCAATGATAAGAGTCCTCAGCAAACAAAAAAGATGGTCTTAGGATCTGCCACTTTAATGCACAAAGTTTAACGAAGAAATTAGATGAATTTAGGTATATGTTTGTAAACTCCAATGTAGATGTTGTGTGTGTCTCAGAAACATGGTTTGTGTCATCTTATTCTGATTCCTTTGTTTCTTGTGATGGATATGATTTGTTTCGTTCTGATCGTGAAGGTCATGGTGGGGGTGTAGCTATATATATTAACAAGAGACTAAGAGCTAAATTTATATGTAAACAACCAGTTGGTAGTGCAATAGAATATTTATTTCTCCAGATAAGTAACACTTATGATCTGACTAAGACCCTTGTTGGCTGCTTATACAGACCCTATAGTAGAATAGAGTATAATCACGTGATTGACCTGATATCTGAACTTAGCCTACAATACACTGAAATAGTTCTAGCCGGCGATCTTAACAGTAATATGTTATGTGAACGTCACTTGTCTGATGACATGGCGTCTCTAGGAATGAAGCTGGTCAATTCTACTCTTCCTACACACTTCACTAACACTACTGAAACTCTGCTTGACGTATTTTTTGTTAATAATCCAAATAATGTCCTGTTATATGACCAATTGTCTGTGCCGGTATTCTCTAAACATGACCTTATATTTATGACACTTGACTTAGATTTAGCTTTTGACCATAAAGACTACAGCATAGTGTATAGGGACTTTAAAAATATAGACTTTAATACGTTAAGTACAGAATTTTATTCATGCGATTGGAATGCAATCTACTCTCTCCCAACTGTTAACGCTCAGCTAGAACATTTGCAATCAAATCTAGATTTTATTATGAACAGAACTGTACCACTCCGATCGAAAATAATTAAATCTAGTCAACCACCTTGGTTTGATAACAAAATAAAAGAAGGGATACGTAAGAGAAATCTTGCGTACCATAAGTGGAGGCGGTACCGGACAGGTCATACTTATGATCAGTTCAAATTATTGAGACAGACGGTTTGCAAAATGATTTCTTCGGCTAAGAGCAAACATTATTGTAACAAATTTAATGCAGCAATAAATTCCATACAAACTTGGAAAGAAATTAAAAATGCAGGCATGGGAAGTAAGAAAAATGCCTGCCAGAAACCTGAAGTAGATGTGAAAATGTTAAATAATTGTTTTGTGATTGTAGCTGTACCTAGTGTCTCATCTAATCCGTACTTAAATGTTCTATCTTCTACTAGCTGCAATATTAGTTTTAGTTTTAGCTGTGTTAGTCAATGTGAAGTCATCGAAGCAATACTTAAAATAATGTCCTATGCTGTGGGTCTTGACAACATAAATCTCAATTTCCTCGAAATTGTACTACCCCAGATATTACCACATATAACCTGTATTTTTAACTCAGCATTTACCCACTCAACTTTCCCAGATATGTGGAAAATTACAAAAATAGTTCCGGTTCCTAAATCAAAGGATGACTTCCGTCCGATAGCTATAGTACCTTTTTTATCTAAGGCTTTTGAGCAGCTTATGGCTGCACAAATAAAAAGTTCCTCTCCTCAAATAATTTGCTGAATAACAACCAATCTGGTTTTCGCAGTGGAAGGAGCAGTACAACAGCCATTCTTAAAATAACAGAAGATATCAGAAGAAAATTGGACAACGGGGATGTCACTTTACTTACTCTTCTTGACTTCAGCAAAGCTTTTGACACCGTGAATCATGACATCCTCTGCACTAAATTATCTAAACTATACAATTTTTCAGATACCTCGGTTAAGCTTCTGTCCTCATACCTAATTAATCGTCGTCAAGCTGTTCTTACGTCATCTGATTTTTCATGTTTTCTTCCGACCAAGCGAGGTGTCCCGCAAGGTTCTGTCCTTGGCCCATTGTTATTCACCATTTATGTGAATGATCTCCCTTGTGTATTGTCAAATAGTGAAGTCCACATGTATGCAGATGATGTCCAAATGTATGTTAGTAGTCCGTTAAGCCAAATTAGTGACTGTATAAATGTGTGCAATAACGAGATTCAATGTATAAACAAATGGGCGAAAGAAAATGGACTTGGGCTTAACCCTTCGAAATCTAAATGTTTAATAATACACAAGAAGAAATTAAACCCGGAACATTTTTCTATTCTGAAAATTGATGACTGTCCCATCGAGTATGTTGACCAAGCTGTCAATCTTGGTTTCAAATTTAGCACAACGCTCTCATGGGGCGATCATATAATCCGGGCAGTTGGGAAAACCTATGGAATGCTACGACAGCTTAACTTGACAAGGACGTATCTACCTCAAAAAATCCGACTCTTAATTGCCAAGGCTTACTTGATCCCTTCAGTGTTTTATGGGGTAGAAGTCTTCGGAAAATGCGATGCTTTCAGCTTTAATAAAATGAATGTCCTTTTTAATAATATTGCGAGGTATGTTTTCAACATCAGACCGAGGAATCCCATTACTGATTTTGCAAACCAATTATTTAATTTGACACTGAAATCGTTCATATCCTTAAGGGTCCTAATCTTGCTTCACAAAATAATTTATACTAAGGAACCGTCCTATCACAAAGGACAAAAAATCTAATTTGTACTAAGACCAGGCTAAAAAGTTCTGATAAACAATTCATTATCCATGCCGTTCGACTCTGGAACCAACTACCCCATTCCTTTAAAACAATTACTAGCGCATCTCTATTTAAGGCCAAAATTTCCAGTCACCTAAACACCACAAAAAAAAAAAAAAAAAAAAAAATAAAAAAATGTACTAATTAAGCTATTGCTATATATATTCCATCCATCTAAAATATGTTTAAAACTTTAATATTATGTCTTAATTTTAACTATAATTTTCTTAATGTGATTATTCCTTATATTATGTTTAATGTTATAATAACTAAATTATTGTTCTCTACCGTCATGTTTTTGCCAAATGTATTATTTTATTGTTGTGACTAGCACAATATTTATAAGTTAATTTACTTTTCGTGCTAGGATGTAAATCTTAATAAATCTAAATCTGAAACAAACTTGATCTGCGTACGGTATACACCTATCTACATGCAAAAATTTGTATCTCTATCTCTTATAGTCTCTGAGATCGACGCGTTCATACTGACAGACGGACTGACGGACAGACGGACATGGCTAAATCGACTCGGCTGTTGATGCTGATCAAGAATATATATACTTTATAGGGTCGGAAATGCTTCCTTCTCCCTGTTACATACATTTGCACAACTTCATGATCCCCTTTTACCCATTTTCAATGGGTACAGGGTATAAAAAATAATTGAAGGGGGTGGGGGTTGGGTGTGAGAAACATGACCGACCGACGCACAGTGGGCGAAATGGCCATTCTAAAGCGTCGCAATTAATATCTTCCAAAGTAAATGAGATAATCGTTATCTGTTTTTTTTCAATTTTTTTATACCCTTGTTTATACCCTTGGAGAGGGTTTATTAAAATTGTCCGGATGTTTGTAACGCACAGAAGGAAGCATCTCCGACCACATAAAGTATATATATTCTTGATCAGCATGACGAGCTGAGTTGATATAGCCATGTCCGTCTGTCCGTCCGTCTGTCCGTCCGTCCGTCTGTCCGTCTGTTTCTATGCTATCTCCTCCGTCAGTTTTAAAGCTGTCTTAACCAAACTTTGCACGAAGTATTTTGGTATAAATACGCTGCACATTTGTCGGAACCGGCCGGATCGGATGACTATAGCATATAGCTGCCATAGGAACGATCGGTTGAAAAACTAGTTTTAGTGAGAAAAACTTTTTTGTTTTCAATGCTATCGCTCCCAACGCTCGTATTTATAAGTTTTTAATGATTTCACATAATTTCAACAAGATTTGTCGAAATCGGACCACTTTATAGTATAGCTGCCATACAAACTGTCAGGCATATATCAAGCTCCAAGGGTATATAAACTTCGGTCGAGCCGAAGTTAGCTTGCCTCTATTTTTTTATTTTAAAAATTAACGAAAAATTTTTTTTTACAAAATTTAATGTGATCTGACAAGAAATGTTAAAGGCGACTTGAACATTTTTAGTTTTGCTTCACGTAAGACAGGTGTGGGCTACTAAGGGCAGGTTGCTAATACAAGTTACTTTCACTACGTCTTTCAAGTAATACATATATGGACGGGTCACTTACATTGATGTTTTTTTTAATACATACCTTTATATGAATATATAACCAAGCATTTATGTAAAACAACGAAAACTTTATATTTCACAGCTAAATTAACAAAAACTGCAAAAATTCGGGAATTAATTTAAAAGAACTTGCCAAAACATATGTTGTGTTTGATAGCTAAAAGCTGTTCAGCTATATATCGGAATGTGCGATAAACTTTTATAAGCTAGTCAAAGTATTGGTAACTGATATATTATGAAAAATTAACGCTTTTTCAAACTTGAAAAATTGAATTTCGAGTTAGCCACATAACAGATACAAATTTTTTCACTTACTTTACAGGGAGGACTAGAACTTGGTAACTCGAAGACTGAAACATACACAGTTGAACTGGCAGCTCAGCTCACTCGACCATTCTCCATAACCAACAAGTCGCGGCAAAACCATATTTATGAATCAATGCGGTTGGTATTTGACCTGCCGCAAGTGCTTGTTCGGATGGCCGAGTTCGTTCCCCTCAACAATTAAACTAGATCCATCGAGTTTCACCTGAACACGGCCATTGTTATTATATTATTCAGTCCTTCATTCGATTTCTGGTTTGTTTATTGTAGGGCTGGAAACCTAACAAACCTAACAGACAATTTTGGCAAAGATCCAACTTGCGGACTCGAAATAAAAATTTACAATCGAAAATGCTTGAGAATTAAAGGTTTTTCAAGGTTATTGGGTAAAGTTTTTGGTGTTACCCATTTTGAATAAGAACAAAATTAAATTTGTAAGTGTACAAGGTAATAAGAACTTCTGATTAATAGTTTTTTCAGCTGTTGGTTTGGCCCTTATGCGATTTTTAGTGGAGACATAATAAACTTCAGCCCAAAAAATAATCGTAAGCTTACTTGGGTAGATGGAACAGAAAGAAGTTTTTATACCTCCTACAGTTTAGAACATTTTGCAGAAGTTTTTTCTTTATCTTCGTAAAAATCGTTTGAAGAGCTTTCAGAAGGAAAAATAAATTTCGCTGAATAATACTGTATATGCAAAGATAAGTATTTGAGAACAATAAAAAATATTATATTTTGATGCACTTTACATGGAGCAGCACTCTAGAAAGATCTGCAACAAGCATGTCCGGCCCAAAAGCAACAACAGTAATACTTAGTTTTTTGAAATAAATACAAATAAATAATATTATGTTTATATGAAAATTTATTACATTTTTTATGTATCTTGCACGCCACCATATTTGTATTGCGACTGAAGAGGGTGTTTCGTTTTGACGCCTAGTGTTGTTCCAACAACGCTGATATGGAAGTTTGGAAAGCATTGTCTCGAACTATTGTGGGCAAATACGTCCTGAAAGGGGCATGAAGACGAGGAACATCATAACGGGCCGGACCCCAGTTCCTACCCTCTGAACCAAGCTTGGGCCTTGCTGAGATCAGGCAGGGTTTTAGTTGGACGTTGCATCTCACCATGGGGGATTAGTGAAGTCCAACAGTTTGCTTTTCAAATGGGTATCTGGGATACTCCGGTCTCCTGGAGGCAAGTCGGGAGCCACCAACCAGGCTCATTGTATCGTATGGACTTTTCAGTGCGATCTATTGAACATGCCATTCGGTATGAAAGTACATTAGATCTTAAAATCTGTCTTCGCATTATCAAAATACTCATATCGCTGGTAAATCTTCCCCTATTTTCTCTTTGCCGCAAATTGAGCAACTGAGACTATGATGGTTGCTTTTGGCATCCTCATATTTCTTTTCTTCCTCCTCTTCTCGCATAATTGGTGCGGAAGGGGTGTCCCCTGGCCACACCATTAAAAATTTATATTTCATATTCTGTATTTTTTTTATTTATGTTTTTAAATCCTCATCAATTGGTATAATCATATCACATCTGGAAATCATTGTCCGATTAACTTAATAATACCCAATTTGGCTTTTTCTTTCGTTGTTAGGATCCACTCGCGCAATAAATGACTTTTTTATGCGCTGAAACAGTTTGTGGTACCCCGCACCGTGCTACAGACAATGAAGTGATTTAAGAGTATCGTTGAGATGTTAAATAAATAATCTAAACTACACTAAGATCTTCACTGTAAACCAACTTTTCCGTCCGTAAGCATAACTAGAAACTATTTTCCTTTAATCTTGCTGATTATGCACAGCACGATTTCGATTTCTAGATCTTATGTCAAAATTACAATTATCTCTATCACCTGCTCTCAACAGTTCTCTTTCTCTTGTCTCTTAAAATGTCACTCTGTAATTATCTAAAGGGGAAGTCTCTGACCACTCCTGGCTGTGAATCGGGGCATAGCTGGCCGGACGGGCAAATAAAATTCCCCCATCTGGTCAGAGTCGTTATTAGTTTTTTTGTAGTTTTGTTTGTTTTTTTTTTTGTTAGGCTTCTTTAGTTGATAAGCCTTTTTTTATAACGTATGTGTAATTGTGTTGACAGACTTTTTTGACGGCTTAATAAATAAATTAATTTAATGCAATCTTCAGAGTTACTATTTTCTTACTTTACGTCAATTGTCGTAAAATAAATCAGAACCTTTTTTAGTACTGGAACTGCGAATCCTTTTAAATTAATGCAGTCTCTAAGGTCACAGCATCGAGATACTGTAGATAAGAAAATTCGCAAAACCATTACTAACCTTGAATTAAATCTTTTCTCTCTTCAAATCATAAAAACTAAAATACCCCTAAACAGCAAAACTTCTTGGGTAAGTCTATTTAAATAAAGATCACGAGATTGCATGCGTGCTCTTGTCAGTCCATTAAGACTAAATTTGTACATTTAACACGGACCCAGATGAGATTATAAATCACAGACAAAAACCCACCCCACAAATTAGTTAATTGTCTCATCAAATGCGCGATAAACCCAATGAGATCTTCAAACACAACAGAAAAGTGATATACAATGCTGCAGTGAGCTAAGGCTAGACCATGACAGGGAAATGTCTAGCAAATCTTTGGATCACAATCTTCTATTTGTGTTTTTATCTAAATGCCGAAAACAAACTAACCAAATGGGTGGCTACTAAAATTAGACAGCCTGTCAAGGCAGCACGTTCACGAGACTCCAAGCAGGCAATGTTTTCATCTAGAAATTCCACAGTGTGTTTATTATCATGTGCCTTTGGGACTGGCTAACTAAATGTTGGTAATAATATTATTCAGATTTACTAGAGAGCTTGTCAGGGGTTTCAAAATATCAAAACTGACACTTGTCACCGGCTGGGCAATGCGTCAACGGGGGTTTATCTAAGCTGTTTTTTCTGGTTACTTTTAACAACAAAACATAATACTTGGCACTTCATTTGGTGTACAAACACATTTCTAAATTGCCCAAACGAATCGTAAAATTCCATAAAATATAATTAGTGGCTGACAAGTGAAGGCGCGTGTACCAGATTTGTTACGATGAATGCTAAGTAAGTGGCACATTGACGCCATAAATTTAAATTTTAATTGCTTTTTATTTAGATTAGGCTCAAACATGAGAATCTATTTCATTTAAATGTGCTCAAACCGCACATAAATTTATACTCTACCACAGAATGACCATTATATTTAAATGCTTGTTCGATGGCGTGACAAAATGTTCATAATCAAAAAGTGTATAAAGAGGGGAAATCCATGGAATGGGCTGAGATTCAATCATTGGTAAGACTTTCCTGAATAATCTTTTACTATGGCTTTTGATAATTTCACGCTCAAAATAGTTATTATACTATTTGAAAACTAAGGAAACCAAAATACCTTAACTTAATTGGTTCTGTGTGGTTCGGCTTACCGCCTTCATATCTTAGATCTTGAAAGCCAATATTTCCCATTTGCAGATAAGATTTCTCGAGCCCCACAAGAGAATTCACTTAGCAAACTTTTAACATAACATTTTATTTTTTATTAAGGAAATTATATTCATTTATTTACTTAGCTTCTTAGCTCTAAAAAACTCATTTGAAATACACACAACTCATGCCTTTTACTTTAGAGTAGAAGCCAATCATTTCTTGTCGAAGTGTTTAATAAATAACAAATAACCCAAAAGACCCCCAGACACCAACAAATAATAAAAAAAACACAAGCCTAAACAAGCTCTAGTATTGTTAAACAAAAGCAACAAAAACACAGTAGAGTTTTTGCTAAAAAAAAAATTTATGTGTCTTGATCTGCTTTCAAGTGCCTTGCATGTGCTCACTGAAGTGGAGTGTAGTAGTGTCTTATCAGTGAGTATTCCCCTTCTTGCCATGACAGATTTATAAGTAATTGCGATCTATTGTGTACGAAACCGTCATAAATGATTGCCATGTTTCTACTTTATTCTTCCTTCACAATTAATAACATCATCATCACCATCAGTTTGTGCAAATCATCTATAGTATGTACCCCACCTTCATTAGCAAGTCGTAAATAATGTCAGAAAAACGCAATGCTCGAAATTTATGTGGCCAGCGCATGGTGAATAATTCAAAAAAATAAATAACAATACAGAAAAAAAGAAAGCCGAGCGAAAAAGAAACAAAACAAAAATTAAAAACCATCCACAGAAACAATAGAATTTTAACAAGAAACATAATTTATTGCCACTTAAGTCATAAATATATTTTTAATTTCGCCCAATTCACATTTACAACGAGCGAAGCAAACAAAACAACAATCATCCAAAAGATCTGGGTACCCCCTTTAGGGGGATACCCTTCTTCAAAAAGGTATCACAACATATTTGGGGGGAACCTTTCCCAAATGTGTTCAGCCAGATCGATGTCAAAGCTTCTAAGTAAGCTATTCAACTTAAGCTGCTTAAGGGGCTTAACATTTGTTATAACCAACTGCTCCACTATTTTGTATTCATAAGCCTGCCTTCACACTGTTCGACACATGACGCATGATATCTAGTAGGCCTGCATTTCCCTATGAAATTCTATGAATTGGACAAGCTATTCAGATATAAAACAGAACAAAAAGCAGGACTACTAGACTATCATGCGTCATGTGTCGAACAGTGTGAAGGCAGCCTAAATGATTCTGATAATTTTTGGGTTTTAAAGATCATCTAAAAACTTTAAGCAGCAGTTTTCTTTAAATGTGAAATCAGTTCTTTTTTTTATTGATTTATAAAATTTGAAATGTTAACCAAACGACGAACGAGCGAAAACTGATCAGAGGAAGAGACGGTTTTTCTTTCGGAAAGACTTGTCATTTATAGATAAAGCAATAGGTCTAAAGCTAGGTTCAAACATTCACACAATTTGGACACATTTTGATTGAAGTTTGGCTGTAGAGCCAAATATCGGACATATATGATCGAATGTTTGGCGTATGAAAACAAAGTTTACGTGTTTAATTCTAAAAAATCTTCAATAATGACTATTTTTATTGAAGATTTGTCAAAGCTAAGCTTAAATAATTAACTAGGGGAATTAGTGCGCATCTGTCTCTTTAGAAATGTCTGCCCATCAGATATTTTACATTTTTGGCTTACATATTAAAAATTCAGACTGAACTGTTATTTGCTGCAGTTGTTTTTTGTTTTCAAATATTTTTCAGTGTGACCATATGCGCGCATACATCAAAATACATAATTTGTAGATACAAATAGGTGATAATAAAATAAATGATGATGAAAAAGACGGCTACAAAATTCATCTAGATGGCTAACCTTGAACATGAGCAAAGCAAATGCAGTAAATCAACCTAGATGTGCAAAAACAGCAGCATGAGGCCCTAAGACGAGCGGCGAGCTGAGAGTTGAGAAGGAGCCTTAGAAGAGGACGTGATTTCGGGTGCTTACGAGGCGTGGATGTTATGAGAAGTACAATTCGAATTGAATTTATGTAAAGCTGTGTATAAGTTGTGTCTATAATTATTATCAAAATTTGGCTAAATTATCTAAATTACCAAAACCAAGCCAAATTATCATCAAAGTTTGCTCAAAATTTTTCCCTATGGGACCTTAGCTTAAGTCGATGTAAAACACATTTATACTTTTAATAGCAATAAAATATTACACAATTTATTAATCAATAAGAAAAAAACCATACATTTATATTCGACTCTTTTCATTTACGCTGCACCACAACAATAAATAGAAACATTTGAGAGATTTTGCTCTTCCACAAGCACGCTTGATTGTAATAGTGCACGATATCGATGACAAATAGTTTTCTGCAGAAAACGAAAACGATGGCGCTTTATAGTTTTCAGTCTTTGATGCCGGTGGTTATTTACGAACTCTGGTTTCAACTTAAACGTTGCTTGCCTCTCTCTCACTCTATCTCTTAAGACAACAAGAACAACTTAACGGCGTTTACAGTTGTTTTTTCGTAGAAGTGAAAGGAGAGCGAGAGCAATAAAAGATATACATGTGCGGTGTGTGTATACGTCTGGCAATCGCAGATGAAATCAATACGCGGTGCCGGTCAAAGCAGAATTAACCACTTTGACAGACGATGAACCCAGACGCTCAGTCTCTAAAATTCTCATTTGACAACGATGGTGTATGTGACTGGGCTGCACAATTTTGAATGTCAGTGACACCGTATACGCTTGTTCAGCGAGTGTTCAAGTAGCAAAGTAACCATGCACTCTTGCAGATCTCTGATTAGCATTAGACTTAAAAAAATAGTGATATCTTTATGCCACTTCTTTTTATTTAACTTTCTGTTCTGTCTCAGCATGCTCCTCGAAACCTAATCCTCCTGTTTTTTAGACGGCCGTAAACGTCTTTTAAAAGTTGTATTATAATATATTTATTTGGCTTTCCAGTTTGCGGGCTTGACCCCAAATTGCCTAATGGTTAGGGTACATAAATTTAAGGTTCTATGATTTTGTCCAAAAATATTGGTTCGAGATTTTGTACGGCCCTTGTTTTTGACAATATCATTTCAACTTGATTAAAATAAATATATTTTAAGGTGGTAAAGCTAGCAAGGCACTAGCTTTTAATTAAGTGAATGTCCAATATATAAAATTGTTTGATTCCAACGGTCTTCTATCAAATCCATCGAAGCCTTAAATTATGCTTTCTTGCAGATTGTAGCACTCTGTTTCACAATAACGACCAGATATAAAAAAAACTATCGGACGTAGGTCAGACCTTTGAATGTCTATAATTTGTGTTTAAACTACCAAAATTTTGGGATCGGAACAGGTTTATGCTCCACTATTTTTGCACACTTGGTTCAGTTACAGATTCGGTTCTCATTAAGAAAAAGTCAGAGTTCAGGACTCGAACAGGTTCGGTTAAAATTTTGGTTGAAGACCTGACTATAACAAAGTTATACACCGATAAACTGAATTTGAAATGTATCAAATTGGTGTGTCCAACATTTCAAATCGACATTTTTTAACATATTACTTTCTATTTTCAGTATCATTTTAAAACTATTTAATATCAATTTAAGTGAATGATATTATTTTGGATCAGAAAGATATTATTTTCTTGCCATATGGAATAAAAAATTTATGTATTTGAAAAGTTCATTTTAACCAGATAAATATCACAATGGAATTTGATTTTTTTTGTCTGTGTAACTATAATTATTTTTTTCTCCGGTGTTTCATTTGGAAACTAATTGCTTTTTTACAAAATTCGCATAGTTACCAAATAGATCAGACCACAAGCCAACAGACTGTTAAATTTTATGTAGATTTGGTTTGTACGGTTTTCATTCCATATAATCTAGTAACTGTATAAAAAGTCTAATCTTAAGAGATTTCCAGGACACTACTGATGAAGAACTTGTCAAGTATTGAATCAGAGCTTACGTGTCATTAAGTTGTGAAACCACAGAACAAATGTCGCAGATATACTTGAATCCTGCTTATCTGCTATTGGTTTCAGTTTTTTTAAATAATGTTTTTGAGTGTGAACCATTTCCCCCCTTCAAATCATTTGTAAATAAAGCCAAATCTTAAAAGATATCCAGGACACTATTGATGATACAACTCTTAGAGTGCGCGCACACATGCAGCTGATAGATGAACGAACGGCAGAACTTAAGGCTGACTTGGACAAATAACTACGATGCGCATGCCAGTGTGCACAACCAGCACTTGATTCAACTTTAAAATTCAACTTTGCAGAAATAATCATGCATGTTTGTTTATTTCGGTTTGCTGACTTACAAAACAACTATTTAATTATATTAAATACTAGCAAATAGCCCGTCACGCTTCGCTGCGCCTTCAACAGTATTTAACCAACGCACACCCACTTACCACCCACTTCAGGCCCACATTCCACCCACTTTCCGCCCACTTCGCACACACTTTCCGCCCACTTCCCACCCACATTCCACCCACATCCCATCCACTTCCCATTTCCATCCCACCACTTCCCACCCACATCCCAACCACTTTCCGCCCACTTCGCACCTACATCCCACCCACATTCCACCCACTTGCCTCCAACATACCGCACACTTCCCGCCCTTTTCCCGCCCAATTCCCGATCACTTACCATTTACATCCCACCCACATCCCTCCCACTTTCCGCCCACATCCCACCCACTTTCCGCCCACTTCCCACCCACATTCCGCCCACATTCCATCCACTTCTCATTTCCATCCCACCACTTCCCCACCCACATCCCATCCACTTCCAGCCCACATCCCACCCACTTTCCACCTACTTCGCACCTTCAACCCACCCACATTCCACCCACTTGCCACCAACATACCGCAAACTTCCCGACCTCTTCCCGCCCAAATCCCGATCACTTACCATTTACATCCCACCCACATCCCTCACACTTACCGCCACATTCCACCCACATCCCATCAACCTCCCATTTCAATCCCACCCACTTCCCACCCACATCCCACCCACTATCCGCCCACATCCCACCCACATTCCACCCACTTGCCACCCACATTCCTCCCACGTACCGCCACATTCCACCCACCCACTTCCCACCTACATCCCACCACTTACCCACATCCCACTTCCCGCCCACTTTCCACCAACATCCCACCCACATTCCACCCACATACCACACACCTCCTGCCATCTTCCCGTCCACTTCCCGCCCACTTCCCATTAACATCCCATCCACATCCCTCCCGCATCCCACCCACATCCCTCCCACTTCCTGCCACATTTCACTCACTTTACATCCACTTACCACCCACTTCCAAAACAACTTTCCACCCACATCCCATTCACTTCACAGTGAGCATCCCGGCGATAGTTTCAACATCGGAAAATTAAAAACAAAATAAATTCTCATTTTGACCTTACAATCCGAGTTTCAAGCTAATCGTATGAAAAATTGTTTTTGCATGCAGAATTTTCCGGCCATTTTCCTCTTGGGCGGCTTTTCCGACATTGAAAAATCACATTACAAATTATTTCGTATTTTGTCCTTACAAACCGAGTTTCAAGCCAATCGTATGATAAATACTTTTTTGGATTCAGAATTTTCCGGCCAATTTCCTCTTGTGCGGATTTTCCAAAATCTCTATTTCGCGTACTATGCTTATAACTTATGTTTTGTTATGTGTAATTTTGAAAATAAGTTTGGCGCCAATCGCTGGCAACTAAAGTTTCGCCCATACAACCTTGACCACCCACTTTCCACCCAGCGGGGTGAATTTTCCGGAAGATTGGTATGCAGTTGTTGTTGAATTTTCATAAAGATCTTTGAAAATGAGTTTGAACTTGATCGGATGAAAAACAAAAAAGTTTCATACAACCGTTTTCCGCGAATTTTCCACATTTGCCGACAGAATTTTCCAAAATCCGTTCTTAGTACTCACTTTCAGCATAAGATAAAACTGCTGTGAAAATCTCATCTTCCTCTCTTTTATGGCTTAGGCTGTACGACGGTCACCAGTCAGTCAGTCAGTCAGTCAGTCAGGTTGAACTTTTTTATATATATAGATTATAAGTTATTTCTTATTACTTTCGACATTTTTCCTATGGTTTTCGGCTGGCTTTACGGGAGGTGGGCTGATATATTGCCTGTCACTGTAACGAACAACCAGAATAAGTTTAGAGATTCTCGTAAATCGCGGAACACTTGGAAGCTTCGGAACGTAGAGACCCACGGAAAATTTTTTTTTTTTTATTAAAGGGTAACCAACAGTCGTATGTTTTCCATTTTCTGCTCTTTTTGTATGTTGTTTTTGGGATAGTTTTTCTTATTAGCTAGTGGGGGCCGGGCCAACAAAAGAAATGAAATACTGGAAGACTTAAATTTACGTCTCGTTGACTGTTTATTTTCCTTTTGCCGCTTTCATGAATCTTCAAGTTTATTATTGTTGTCTGTTTTGAACGGCGGCTGCTGCCGTTTCTGGTAGCCACAAATTTAAACACTCAGACAGTAGTAAAAAAACTAAAGAAGAAGCGGGTTATAAAAGGCCAACTAATTACAAGTTGCAGTCGCCGCGGCCGCCACCAAACATATGCTAAAAAGTGGGGAAATTTGAATACAAATAAATATGTATAACGTATTTCTTCCAGTTCGACGTTGGTCTTAATGAACAAAAGCCAGAGACGGGCAGACACAGAAAGAGGAGACAAATGTATCTCGTTTGAGCGCCAAACACAAATGTTTAAAACAATAATAAATTATCTTCTCTCTTTTTGCCTTTTATCGCTTGATAATCGCTGGTCATTAGTCATTTTGGCCTCAACCTCAAGTATTGTGTGTGTATCTTTGTGTCGGTGCCACGCCAAAAAGAGTAATGTGAGCAACAACACAGTGGCAGCTGCTGCTGCTGCTGCGGGACCAAATGAAGAGGCAAACAACGGCAGCAACAGCAGCCGCTTCGTTTAATAAATCGTGTACTGTCGCCTTTTATTGTTGCGGCAATGTTTCAAATTTTTATTTATTTATCTGCTGCCGCTGAATTGGCTTAATAATGTGGCCAATGGACAACAAACAGCAGCCACAGCAACAGCAGGTCAACCCCATATTTAGCAACTTTTGGCTATATCACACTCAGCAGGCAGGCGGCTTTAGCTTTATCGGTTATCTTGACAGTACAGTATGAAATATTTATGCCGATGATGTGGAAATATAATGTGGAAAATTCCCATATCAGTGTTAGACCATTGATTCATCCCAGTAACTGAATTTTTTTGATTTACCTTGAAAGGAAACCTTAAAGGACAATACTATTTAGAGAATGTTTTACTGACTTCTAACAAAATAAATTTTAGTTTTATGCAAGACGGTGTTGAGCCGAATCTCTTCGAGCCTAACCCGAACGGAACACTGAACCGAACCTTATAAAGTTATGACCTCCCGAAACCTCTTTGGTTTGAAGAAAGGATTTATTCACTTCAGGAATGCAGTGGCTGAGAACTTGTCATGTTTCATTTAAGTGCATTAATTGTCTAAATGTTTTTTGTCGCCGTATAATGTTTCACGCTTTACCAGCTTGAATGCTGCTTATCTGCCATTGTTTCCTGTTTTTTATTTATTTTTTTGAGTGTGAACCATTTCCCCCCTTTCAAATCATTTTCATAACTTAATCTGACACTTTGACATGGTTAATTAAAAACTATAAAAATGAAAACACATTTATGTTTGCTGTCAGCAGGCGATTTCCGATATTTGGTTGATGATTGGCCTGGATTTTTCGACCCAAAGCCATAATGAAATATTAAACCGATTTTATGCAAAGTCAAGCGACTCAAGTAATTTATGACGCCCAAATATCAGCCGACAACAAATTTACCACTGACCACTGCCACATATTAACAAATGTACATATATCACTGATATATCTATCAATAATATATTAGCGCCAACGAAACGCGCTCCCAAAATGTTGTGGCGGCTGCGTTTGAAGTGCCCAACAAGGCCCAAGGTATTTGTATTTCTTTTTCCGTTTGTTTTCTGTAGATATTAGTTGGCCATGTTGGAGCTGGGGCTGGTTAGGGGGTGGGTATGCCATAGTAATCACAGCTGAAGTATTTATGCCTGGACTACAGCTGAAGGTCTTGCAGGGTCATAAATTCACAAGGCGACTTTATCATTTATTATTTTTCTATATAATTTTGTTTTATTTTTTTATCGTATTTTATTCCTTGTTTCCTTGCCATTGTTTATGAGTAACATGTCTGCGGTTTACTAATGTATGAACTTATAATGCCAATGAGCGATCGTTTAGAGGACGCTTCATGAGTCAAATTACTTGGCGATAGGACCTGGACTCTATTCCACCTTGGAACATCTAATAAAAAGGTTTCATTAGCTGAAGAAAAGCTCAAAACTCTTTGGAAGATTTGTGCTACAAATTTGAGGCGTCGAAATTACAAAGTGTCACAGCAGAAACAGATTCCTGATCAATTTTCAATTTTCCCGACTCCTCTCATTGATCAGGGCGACGAGCTGAGTCGATTGAGCTTTGTTCGTCCATCCGTCTGTCTGTTTCTTCGCAAACTGGTCTCTCAGTTTTAAAGCTATCGAAATGAAACTTTGTACAGAGGGGTTCTTTTTACTACACGCTGCTAATATGTCGGAACCGGCCGGATCGGATGACTATATCTTATATCTGCCATAGGAACTATCGGTCGAAAAGTGGGTTTTTATGAGAAAATTTGTTTTTAATGTTAACGTCTTCCACTTCCGCTATTATTAATATAAATCGCTTTTACACAGATTTGGAAGTTTTGGTCAAAGTCAGATTGCTATATTTTATAGCTGCCATTGCCAGGGTGATTTTTAAGGAGCTAGGAAAGTTTTTTAAAACAAAACATAAAATTCAGAAAAATGCATGAAATATTTATTTGAATCGAAAGTACGGTCCATATAATTAAATGTTTAAAGACTATTTCGTGCAAATGTTGACCGTGACTGCGCCTCAAATGGTCCATCCGCTTAGTCCAATTTTAACATACTCTTTCCAACATTTTTGCCGGTATCTCACTAATAAATGCTTCAATGTTGTCTTCCAATGCGTCAATTGAAGCGGGCTAGTCTGTACAGACATGACCTTTAACATAGCCCCACAAAAAATAGTCTAAAAGCGTTAAATCGCACGATCTAGGCGGCCAATTGACCGGTTGTTGATTAACAGAGGTCCAATTGCTGCGAACGGCGACGAATCGATAATTGCTGGTCATCTTTAACACTTGCCGATACAGCTGCGATATTTTTTTCAGTTCGCACTCTACGTAAGCGTGTTGGTGGTTTAATGTCCAACAATGTAAATTTGGTGCGAAATTTAGTCACAATAGCCCGAATAGCCGCTTCAGTGGGTTGATTAAACTGACCATAAAATAGAAGAAGAAGCGCGCGATGAACTTCCTTAACAGAGCACGCATTTTGATAATAAAATTCAATAATTTGCAAGCGTTGTTCGTTTGTAAGACGATTCATGGTTAAATTATAGACCAAACTAAAGATATTTGAAAGTGAATCAAAACACAAAACGTGTTGCCAAAAAGATAATAGCTAAAAAATCACCCTTTATTACATACACCCTTATTTACATATGCAAGGGAATAAAAACGTTGACAAAGAGGAAGTTAGCTTGACCTTCTCGTTTTGAATTCTAATTTTAGTTCAGTTCTATTAGTCTTCGGAATTAGTTAAGAATAACGGCCAAGATGTGATGAATAAATAATTTAGTGTTAAGCACAGTCCGGAGTGCTCGAAATAGCGCTCGCAAACGAAAAACTCCTTTTGAAAAACCTAGTAAATCTACACACAAAAGGTTTGACGTTAAACGTTTTACGGTGTGTACGCAGAGCAACGAAAATCCGACCCACACGAACATCGAACTCTAACGTCGAACTTTGAATTTCTGGAAGGTATGAGCAGCTGTTGCAGCTTTTTTTGGGAGCCCAAAGTACTTAAGTTCATTTATTTTGACGTTCAGAAGCCAAACAAATTTACATAAGAAGGTGAGCGTTAAAATGGGGTAAAAATAAGGACCCTGTGTAGAGGCAAATATAGTTATTTGGGACCTCACCAATAAAATTAACTTAGATGCAGTTGACATAGAGAGCCTCCACACTCAAAAAAAGTTGTCATCACAGTGACAATTTAGACATCAATTTGAAACTATTGAGTATCGAATTCTCTCTAATACTCCAAGTATCAAATTGATAACTTCGAAAGTATTAACATTATACTTCGAGGATTTCAAATTGATACTATCGTGTATCTGGTTGACACTTTTTTGTATTACTTTATTAGTATCAATTTGACACTAGGTCTTATTAATTTGACACTTCAATTATCAAACTTTTAGTATCATTTTGAAACTAGCTTTTATCAATTTAATATTTTTTCTTATCAAGTTTGTAGTATAATTTTAATTCTATACAAACTGCCATTAAAATTAATAAAGAATATTTTGAAAATATTATCTTTTTATTTTAAATTTATTTCATTTACACTAATAAATTGAATTTGTCAAGTGTGGACACCTCGCTATGGATAAACATTGGTCTCCCATTGCATGTCTCATGTCCACGCGAATGTTGTATTTTTAGAGTCACTGTACTGATGTGCCATTTGCTGGAACCCACACACGTAGCGCGTTACTCCTTAACAGACTCCGAAGAAAAAACGCGAAAAACGATTCTACAGCAGCTGTCTTTGTTTGATACCTCTCGCGTTGTGCGCTAACATGGAAAGCGCTGAAACAGCCACCGCAGCATTGTGTCCTGTCTGAATAGTTACATTTGTTATTACATATGTTTGCAAAAAAAACAAAAACAGCTCAATTAATACTTAGCTGCTTAAACTTTCCTTGTAAGTGTGCTCCATTTGAAATCCATTTATATATCTTCATCACGTCGTGTTCCATAGCGTTTACTTTTATAGACTAATCACACTTAGTAAATACATCTAGCATCCAACATCCTGAGACAAAAATATTTATTAAGGCGAAATTTGCCAGACTTGTAGCATGTTACTATCATCGAGCCTCTTAACATGTTTTCAAGACAAAATCTTAAAAATGATGGCAGAGCAAATGGTTATTAAGAATTTTAACCAAAGTTCGACCCGACAGCTTACACTGCTCTCTTTTACAACAACAAACAAGTGCAAAAGCGTGGCTCACACACACACGCGATGCCAAAATGACCTTGTGTATTTTGCCACCACTGATTTAAACTCAAGATGTTGGATGTCAGATGGGCTTAGTGTGATTAGCCTATTATTGAATTGTTTGCACATAAATTAAAACACTAAATGTGACATGTAAAGCATAGCCAGCTGCCACATTCGGCATGTTTCCTTGTACAATTCATACATTCTTCGAATTTTCGAACTTAAAAACAATTGATAAGTTTCAAATTGATACTTCTGCGCATCAAAATAATAGTCTAAGTTTCAATGTAATACTTTCTAGGCCTACTTGATACAAAAAAAATGATACTAGTATCAGTTTCAATTTGAGACACATGTTTCAAATTGATATTGACACAAATTTTTTTGGGTGCAGCAGCAGTCCAGAAAGATCTGAAACAAGGATGTCAGCGCCAAAAGCAACAACAGTAATACGAAGTTTTTTTTTTAATAAGAAACAAATAAATAATATTATTTTTATAAGACCACCAGATTCGTTTTGCGTCTGGTGAGGGTGTTTCGTTTAAGCGCCAAGTGCAGTTCCAACAATTCAAAGGGGCAAATAAAACTGTTGTTTTAAATTGAGCCTCGACGTGGAGTTCTGTACCAACCAGGTAGTGGTCACGTGAGACAGTTTGATTTTCAAATGGGTATTTGGGAGACTCGGGAGCCCCTAGCCAGGCTAATTGTGTCGTAAGCATTTTCTGTGCGTACAGGGTACCGTGAATTTTACGTTTTTATGGAACATGCCATTCTGTATTACTGGGCCACCGCTTCGGCTTTCATCTTAACACTGGTCGGTCCTGTCGTCCATTTAATACGTAGTTCGGCCATAAATTCTTTTTTTCTTCAGTCGTTGTAAATCAAGGCTGAAACTGAGGTTTAAGATTGGTTTGAATGAGTGTTAAAGAATGGCGGAGATATAAGTATGTGTATGTGAATTAAAGATGTAAGATACATAAAAAGGGGGGAGTATCGAGCATCGATTGTTGTTAGTGATGTGTGAACTAGATAGATGAACTGGATCTGTGATTGGAGCTCGATGAACCGTGACTGAAACCGCCACATGGTTTTGGCAACCGTTTTGCCAATTAAAACACTTATTTAGTAAAGTAACGATAGATAAGTGTGACCAGAGCAGCCATAGAAAAGTGTGACCAGGGCAACATGATAACAGTAGTGGCGCCATCTATTGGTCAAATAATAATATTGTCAAAGCTGAACAATGGTGTCTGCTCGTATATATAAATAAAGGTGCAAGTGTAATTAATACGAGAATCATCAAAATGCTCTATAGATGGAAAAAACAATCGATAGTCAGAAACAAAAAGTAAAAATTCGATATATTGATAGTTTGCCAACTATAGAGGCAACAGCCCCCTTCCAGCTTCAAGATTAAACCATAAGATATTTGGCTGTAACTGAATGCTATTTTAGTTTCTTAGGACCGATTTATCTTCTTCCCGACAGTTAAGCTTACAATTTACTTGGTTGTTTGCTACGGATGTGACATATAGGTTTGTGTGGAAGATGTAAAATCGGCCCTTAGCGTAGCAACATTCATTAGTCATCTGCAGTTTGCGCTTATCACTTAGTTATTTAATATATGCATAAGCTAAGTAACTTTAATTGCCAATAACCTAATCAGTGCAATTCAAAACCAATTACATGTTTAAACAACGTAACACATCTAGAATTGCTTTCAAAAATAAGCTTATCAGCTACTTATAACCAGGAAATGGTGACTTATCAATGGGGAATTAACTTCTATTTTTCAGAAATTGTTTATTTATTTTCCACATAATATTCCACTTCAAGCATTAAGTACTCCCTTATTGACCATTCATGAGGGCATATTGAAGAAATTAATCGCAATTTTATTTTTTTGGTTTTCCTTTTGCATTTCAAATGCAAAATTTGTATGCAGCGTTTTGTTATCAAATAAATTTGAATTTCAAGGCGTGGCTTAATATCAATTTAAAAATCTCCAGCGACAGCCATAAAACACCCAAGCTGAAATTAAAAATCAATAAAAACTCAATTGCCATTCAACGGACCAAACTCAGACAACAAACAGAAAAAAAAGTATCGAAACTCAATTCCAAGTGTGTGTTTCTCATAAATAAATTAATTGTGACAATATTCAATTGATTTGATTTAAAATTATCGCATTCAGCTGTCAAAGTCAAGCAATGACTTTTCAATTGTTTCAGTTTTTTTTATTTTGTTGATTTTGATTTGATGTCTGGCCCCAATACGCCGCCGCCTGTGAGAACAGCCCATTGAGATTTATCAAAGCTCGGCAATCAGCTGCAGCAGCAACAGCACCAGCAGAAGTGCTGAAGTGGTGGTCATGAACGCGGGGATATATATTCGGTTTAGATGTGTGAGGGGAGAGGGGGACTATGATGTATTTTGTGATTAGACTTGTAAAGCGATGTAATGTTTGGTTTGATTACGTTGGGAAACTCTGGGAAGCGGGAGACTGTTGACAAATATTACACAGTGTTACAGCCAAAATATACTTTCGAAATGACCTAGCACACGCTGTAGAGCAGGTCGAGTATAGCATTTCCTCATACTTGGTTTTTTCCTAACACCCCCAAAATCTGAAGTTATGGCCCAAAAACCGCTTTTTGCTTTTTTACCTCACTTAAATAGATATAACTCGCGAATTGACCGTCTGATTGCTCATTACCTTATCAATTCTGATAGCCACGAGCGGGATCTAAAACATTATAATCAATGGTTTGACCAATTTAACGCGATGGCTGAGAAATGCGGCTTACAGATCTGGCATTTTCAACTTTTTTTGAGAAATTTGTACTTTGACCATCACTGGTTTAACTATTTTATTCTATGCGATTTTTCCTTAAAGTTTGTAATAAAAGCCCATTTAATTATCCGTCGAACGGTTGTAGTCCCAATGAATTTGGATACCGTTTTACGAAGTTATGCGCGATTTTCTGAGTACACATCGACAATCTAGTATTTTTTTTTAGAGTGCTAACATATTTATGTTTGCTTTCACATAATTGCCCCTAAAAGTAAACTCAGTTTTGATTTGGCGCCAGATTCAAATAATATTTTTAAATACTTAAAATGCAAATATATATAAACTTCCATGTATCAAAATTTTTTCGCAAATATTAACGGTCTCTGAATACTGTTATCTAGCTTAAAAATAAATTGAGCTATACTGAGTAGATGTGGGCTGCAAGTGGTTGTTATTATTTTTTAATGAGCTGAAATTGGCATATGAAACAAAAGAGCCGTGCACAGCAAGAATCGTATTCAGGTAGGCACGGTTAAGGCTTGTGAAAAGCAGATTGCTCTCGTGGCGCAAGCCTTGGCCACGCCTGGACATATCTGGTCTAATGCAGAGAATTTAGCTGCGGGTTCTATTTAATGATAAACCCCATTGGTACCTAAGAAATTACTTTTCAAGTCCACAAACAAGGCCCAATGATAACTGTCTAACCACGATTGTAGAGAACCGCGATAAAATACCATGGATGACCAATGATGAAGAATATAAAAATCACTATAACAGGATGGACGAACCATTAAATACCAAATAAAAACCAAAGTGGACCGCGCCAAGTAAAAATGAGAAGAAAGTGACATCAGCTTGCACTTAAGCAGCAATGGGTAATGCATAGCTTGCTGCGGCCGCGACGCCCGGCCCGTTATCCTGTCTAAAAACTCAGTGCAAAATAAATTGTGTAATTGGCTCGATTTGAAGTGAGTTAAAACAAATAAATCCAAGAGTGTCAGCCCGCATAAGCACACACCGCAGCAAGTGCATTATGGGCGACTTTAACTCGCTTATAAGTATATAGTATTTATTTTCAATGGTTGACAAAATGTATTCAACAGTTTTCTTTTTAAAAGTAAAGATGTTAATAATATTTCGCTAGTCTTCAGCAATTTAGCAGGAATTTTAGCAGCACCAGTTTTTTTGGCCCGAAATTTATATCACATATGCCTGACGATCTCGGCCACTGCTATTACTGCCCGACAGTCACTTCTGTTCCGTGCGAGCTGGCGGTAGTTGTTCACAACATGGTTGGCAGTGCCAGCCGCCTTCTTCTTGTACGCCCTATTTGCTGGAGCTCCTTTTTCCATCCGGGTAACATGTCCTATCCAGCGCAGTCTCTTTTGACTTATGCGCTTGACTAGACTAGGATCCCCATTGAGCGCTTACTGTTCGAGATTCATTCGGGTGCGGAATCCATCAACTTGCATCTCCAACATTTAAAAAAAAAATAAATAATAATAATATTTAAAAATATTATTTGAATCTGGCGCCAAATCAAAACTGAGTTTACTTTTAGGGGCAATTATGTGAAAACAAACATAAATATGTTAGCACACTAAAAAAAAATACTAGATTGTCGATGTGTACTCAGAAAATCGCGCATAACTTCGTAAAACGGTATCCAAATTCATTGGGACTACAACCGTTCGACGGATAATTAAATGGGCTTTTATTACAAACTTTAAGGAAAAATCGCATAGAATAAAATAGTTAAACCAGTGATGGTCAAAGTACAAATTTCTCCAAAAAGTTGAAAATGCCAGATCTGTAAGCCGCATTTCTCAGCCATCGCGTTAAATTAGTCAAACCATTGATTATAATGTTTTAGATCCCTCTCGTGGCTATCGGAATTGATAAGGTAATGAGCAATCAGACGGTCCATTGGCGAGTTATATCTATTTAAGTGAGGTAAAAAAGCAAAAAGCGGTTTTTGGGCCATAACTTCAGATTTTGGGGGTGTTAGGAAAAAACCAAGTATGAGGAAATGCTATACTCGACCTGCCCAACAATATGTACTGGGTCTCGTGAAAAGTATGTGCAGATTTTTTTTTTTGTAACACTGTGTTATTACCCTCTAGTACGGCTGGGGTCAGTCAGTCTATATACGTCAACCCAGCGTTGCTCTTTGTACGGTGATGAGTCGTGACGCCTGTCAAAATTGTTAGAGAGAGAGGGAGAGGCGTACGCTCTAATTTTTTTCCTCTCTTGGGTTGAAGGAACGTCGCTTATGTCGCTCCATGCATGACATTGGTTTTACAGAGCGTGCCTTATGTCGCTCCATACATGGCATTGGGTCGAAAGAGCGTGCCTTATGTCGCTCCATACATGGCATTGGGTCGAACGAGCGTCGCTTATGTTGCTTCTCTGCATGGCATTGGGTCGAACGAGTGTCGATAAAGTCGCACCATGCATGTCATTGGGTCGAACGAGCGTCGTTTACGTAGCTTCTCTGCTGGCATTGCGTCGACCCAGCGTGCCTGGAGAGTCGTTAACGTATTGAGCGGACATCCCCTTGCAAAATACGTCAGTCGAGCTCATTGTGAGGGAAATAAGCGTGCGTCGACGACTGTCACAATATCGTCGACGGAACGTTGATATAGCGTCGGACGGCCGTACTAGAGGGTAGTAAGAGTGCGTTCACATACACTGGGAGAGTGACATTTTTTTTTTTTTTGTTAAATAAATCATTTATTTTTTTTTTTTTTTTTTTTTTTTATTTTTTTTTTTTTTTTTTTGTATTTTTTTATATAAAATATAAAATCAAATATAATAATTAAAAAAACATGAGAAAACGGCCCCTTAGTCTGACTTTCCGATAACTGACACAACTGCCAGTGTATTTGAACGCTCCTTAGGGTCGGCCTAGGCCGATCAAATTTTAAGGTGTCAGTTGCCTCCATACATGTGTATCCAGAGTATCTGTATCGGCGCTGGCCACCTTTTAAGACTATAGAACGAACGCTGGGCAGCAAAATCTAGCGAGAAAGCTCTACAACAACACCTAATTTTCTTAAGTTTCCAGTTTTGGTAAAATATTATTATCTTATCTTTCAGTCAATTTTAGGGTATCATAAGTTCGGCTTGCTTCATATAATTTTTCAGCTTATGATTATTAAACAGTTTTTGATTTCCCTTCCAAATTTATGTTGAAAAGACTTGAGCTGTAATTTTGTTGGTATTGTATGGTGCTTTGATTGCTGTCTCAGTTTCTCATTTTTTGTTGTTCCAAATTGAATTTATTTACATGCATCATATTTCTTTGTTTTGCTGTGTGTTGTCCATGTTAAACAATTTGTTTTGTTGTCAACACTCGCACATCGTCGACGTCCCCAACAGCAGCAGCAGCAGCCACCGCGCCAACAGCAACAACAATAAACATGGCAACTTTTTGTTATAAATAGACATACTCCGATTTCAAGTGAACCGGGGGGGGAAACTGCTGGGCGGGGGCTTCTTTCGCTTTATACTTCATCCAAATCTTTGTCTGTTTTTTATGGCTTTTGATAAAGGTCTTTGGGTGTATGAATTGTACTTACTCATTGGGTGCGGCTGGATTATTTTATTTTGTAATATTTGGAAACATTTCTTATCATTCACACAAAACAGAACTTGCTTGTGACTAAATTTACAGTCTTGCAATTTTATGGCGACTTACGATTTCCAGGCAGACCGTGTAAATCCTCTATGGTTTATGGGACAATAAAAATTAAGTCTAATCAATGGTTGTGATTTTCAAAAAGATTTTCACTAAATGTTATTTTATTTTACTTTGGCTTTGTGGTATTATTTATTGGCACCTTTACGCTGACATGTTGTCGTATTGGCCATAAAAACCATTTGATTGCCTTAGTCGTCTATAGACGTTTCCGATTAGGCCACGCAAAGAACTTGTCATAATTTATGATCCAAATTGTGGAAGGGTAAAAAATTATACGAAATTTTTAAATCACATATTTAATGACTTTAAATGATTCATAACATGTATCTGTCATATCTGAATGTGAGAGAGATTTTTCAAATTTTTTGAATATAACATTTTATTGCCTGGTGAATGAGTTCCGTGTACAGTTTTAAGACCAAGTGGGTGGCACATCGTATTGAATTTTAGGAGAAAATTAGGATAAAAAATATATATGCACTTTATAATATATTCAGAACTAGCAAATAACCCGTCGCGCTTCGATGCGCCTTCAACAGTATAGAACCAACGCACACCCACTTCCCACCCACATCCCACCCACTTCCCGTCCATATCCCACCCACTTCCCATCTACATCCCACTTACCACCCAATCGGATGAAAAATGGTTATTTTGTATGTAGAATTTTCATGGAATTTTCACGCCTGGGGGCGGATTTTCCGACATTGAAAAATCACATTTCAAACTATTTCGTATTTTGTCCTTAGAAACCGAGTTTCAAGCCAATCGGATGAAAAATAGTTATTTTCGTGCAGAATTTTCCGACCATTGGGTCAAATTTTCCAAAGTCGGAAAATCACATTTTAAACTTTTTCGGATTTTATTGATACAAACCGAGTTTGAAGCCAATTTGATGAAAAATAGTCTTTTGCATGGTGAACTTTTCAGGCCTTTTTCCTCGTGGGCGGATTTTCCGAGATCAAAAAATCACACATCAAATTATTTCGTATTCTGTCCTTACAAACCGAGTTTTAAGACAATCGGATGAAAAATAGTTTTTTGCATGCAGAATTTTCCAGCCATTTTCCTCGTGGGCGGATTTTCCAAAGTCGGAAAAACACGTGTCCAATTATTTCGCGTACTATGCTTACAAACCAAGTTTCACAATTTGACAATTTTCCCATACAAACTTTTCCCACGCTTTTCCGACTTTTCCGGGTGGAATTTTCCGAAACCCCGTCTTAGTACGCACTTTCAGCACTAACAGAAACTCTCTTGGTTTGGTGCAATAAATAATTATCTTTTAGTTACTAAAATATGGACGGCAAAATAATTTTCAACGTTCTTTATACTTAAATCAAAGCCAAATTTAAACTAACACCAAGCGAGTGGAGAAAATTTCTTCTGAAAAACGGTCACACTTAAACAAATGTAAAATCGCAATCAATCGCAAATCCAATTACTAAGACCTTATTTTCCCAACATTTTCTAAGCACACAGCTCATATTGCCGCTTGTGTCACCCTTCTTTCCCAGCATGAATTTGTTTGTGTTTAATTTGTAATGTGTTGAAAGACGTATGTTTAATTGACTTTTTGAAATTTATGTGTTGAATATACGGAGAATTGGTTTATTAAATCGGCGGGGGATGAAGGTTGTGATTGTGGAAACATTTTTAACTGCAGCTAGTGTCCCCCTTCTATCTCTAATGGTACTACACGTGCATTATATTTACTATCACTAAAAAAAGTCATCGTTACTCAACTTTAGGTTCCACGTCTATTCAACACAAAACAATTTAAACACGTCAATTCAACACACGTCAATTCAACACAAGTCAATATAACTCACGTCAATTCAACACAAAACAGTCTTCACAAAAAAAAGTCAACACACGTCTATAAGTCATTTCAAATTTAAATTTAATAATAAATCAATTATTTTGTTTTGTTTTGAATTGACGTGTTGAAATTGTTTTGTGTTCAATTAAAGTGTGTTGAATTGTTGTGTTTGGTAAAATGTTGTATTGACGTGTGTTGAAATTGTTTTGTGAAGACTTTGTTTTGTGTTAAATTTGTTTGTGTTGAATTGACGGATTGTTGAATTGTGTTGTTGGGTGAAATGACTGTGTGTTTTATAGACGTGTTACCTTTCTTTTTACATCTTTATCTTTAAGTCAAAATTATAGGTTTAGCACAAATGCGTTTAGCCATCTAAAAAATGTTTCAAGTGCGGGGCAGACTGAATGGTCATAAAAAAGATGCTGTTCTAAAATAGCCCAAACTAGGGAACTTTAAAGACATATCTGATCAACTTATTTATGTAAGAAACAATATTGTTCGTTTTAAGTCATGCGAAATGCAACCATGGCTATTTTGCCTAGTTTCCATGAAAATTTCGGCAAATTATTTGCCTATGGAATAACATTTAAAGAATAGCATATGGGCATTTCCACAGAAAGGTCCACCAAGATCGACAAAATATTTTTTTTAAAATGATTTTTCTTAACATGGCATGAAAAACAAAAATTAAAATAAATAACATAATTCATTTAAAACCTTTCTGATTCCATACTAAAAGAAAATTGGCCTGAATACTTAAGATAAGTCAATTTCATTGTTAGCTTTTTTAATATGTCGCGTAATAAATGTCGCGTTCTTCATAATATTAAAGCTTATAAAAACAAAGCTAATGTAAATAACTGAATATCATTGCACTCAATAAAAAGCTGCATTAATCCCCTTTATTTTAGAGTTAACAGCATTAAAATTTTTGTTCACTATTCCCAGATTTATGAATATTACTAGTTGTAGTCAAAAATGACTTCCATTTTTGTCGCGTGATAAATCACATAACTTTTTCAATTTATATTTTAATCTACAAATCGACTGAACCTATCTTTTGCACTAAATATTCTGCTAGCAAAACTCTACCAAAAAATAAAAACAACAAACTGAAACATTTTTGTTTTCAATATTTTTTTGCACTTTAAAGTCGTACAAATGTCGCGTTCGCGACTGTGGAAATGCCCATATATAATATTTGTTTTTGAGTAAAACATGCTTTTTTAAATTTCGTTCAAAAAGAATCCATCCTACGCCATCTAATGAAGGAAATTTTAAGTACTTTCCTTAGAGAATGCAACTCCTGTACTCCTTACTATTACCTTGTAATATAACTTAAGTATTTAACTATTTTTCTCGCTTTTCTTTGCTCAGTTTATCTACGATTTCGTCTCAAGTATTTCCGATTTTGTGGTGGGCGGATGGGCGGGGCGGCCCGCCCCGGGCGGCAAATTTTTAGGGGCGGCAATATTTGGGGGCTGTGAGTTTCAGGGGCGGGAAGTTTTTGGGGCGGCAAATTTTAGGTGCAACAAATTTCAGGGGCGGTAAATAATTACAAAATGTATATTGGTTATTCTCTTAAATTAAGAAATAGTGGTATTCTTGAAAGTGATTTAGACTTTGCTGTTATTTCAATATGCAGAACGTTGCAAGATTCTGCACTTCAAGATCTAGTAATAAAAGAAATATTTATTGAATGCATTTTTGAAAGCATACGAGTCAGTATAAAGGAATTAAAGAGCTGAGGTCTACAATGGACAGAGTCAAAAATGCTGCAGTTTTTAGACCTTGTGTTTGACTTAATCAAAGATGTTCGGGATTCCATATCTTCCCTATTCCCTATTAAGCCCTTCTAAAATATTTATTATGTTCTCAAGGGAGTATGCAGGAGGGTGCAGATCTGTAGTATGCCTCGAAAATTTCTTATGAAACAAAAGTTGTGTCAACTGAACCATAGTTTAAAAATAATTGTTTTTATCACAAAGAATAACCACAATTTCCATATTAAAGTCGAAAAATTTCTATCAAATGAGCCAAATCAGAAAGAATTTTTCAAATAAATTTTTTGAAATCAATACAGAATGAGTTCTTTAATAGTTTGTTACATGGACAAAAAAATGTATAGTGTCAAATATAAAAGAATAATTATCAAACAAGAATAAATATTTTTACATTAATTCATCATAGTTCGCGTCCATCTATTTCGTGATATTTTCCGAGTTTTTGCAGCTTACAATACTCTACTGCCATTGAGATCGAACGGATTATGTTATGTTATGATTATGTTTCCAAAAAACGTAGTCCAACTCGTCCAATTATATCACCCTCCAGTAAAAACCTCTGCGGGCACCCTACAAGGAAAGTTTTTTTGGAGTAAAATATTAATTTCGAAACGCCTTTGCCATCAAACTAGAAAACCATATTCGACCTCAAAACAATTTTTGTTTCGGCCCATCGAAGTCAATTTGTATTTAAATTTTGGTTAAGGTATGTAAAAAACGTTTCCGACCTTTCCGCACTTTTATTACACATACCCAAGAATTTTTTTCAATAATGATAGCAACTTTAGCAAAGTAATACTCCCCGAAGAATTTAGGTCTTCGTCATCCCTAATCAAAATTCTGCGTACGTCCCTTTATGTTACAGAGAAGTTTTTGATGGAAAGAATAAGAAAATCTTAATTGTAATTATAGAAAAAAGGTTAAAATTTAGGACTATTCAAGGGGGAAGGGGGGCGGCAAAGTCGACTTCCGCACCGGGCGGCATAAGTACACGCTACGCCACTGTTGAGTGCTCTGTAAAGTTTATTACAAGGCATAGTTAGTAGTACACTGATTCAATAATAAAAGGATAACGTTTCGGGACAGTCTAATGGGAAGATTGAGATTAATTTGGGACTCACTATGGATATAAACAAGAGCTTGGGTGTGTAGGAATCATTGAACTCGTTAAAGCAACGTTGAACAAAGCCGCACAAACCCATGCCTTTAGTCACAGAAAGTTCAATATGGTTGCCAAAAAAAAGAGGGGTTCTGCGATAAAACGGACCTGTTCAAATTCACAAAATTTTAAGAGCACCACATGTAAATTTCATTCAAACATACATGGCCCGGACTGGAAAAGTTTAACTTATGGTCCCAACTTGTTGTCTAGCCCACCCCACCATATATAATCATATTAATCGTTTTGTCGCGATTATATAAAACATATATTTTGACTCTGTATACCACTTGTCGACAGCTTTGTGCCGTGATTTCCTTAGCAAAAATTGATATTGCCCTCGAGCGACAACTTGACGTTATAGATTTAGTGATTTATTTGTGGACATGCCTGTTGATTTATGGGGTGTCCGTCTAAGATTACACCAATGACTCTTTGGGGTTAGCAGGGCTTATGCAAGTGATAAGACAGTTTCTGCGAGAAGTTCATTAAAAAGAAATTAGCGAAGTTCTATAAAAACTATAGCCAACCTATAATAGAACTTGTAACAAAATGTTGAGAATACTTGTAACTGTTTGTCTTTTGGCATTGGTTCGTGGTCAGGTCAGGGAGAAGTTCACGCTGTGTAACTATGAATCCATCACGCAGCACAAGTGTGAGGTGTTGCTAGAGGAGGCCCAGTTCAGGAAGATACCATTGTCTATAAGTTGCCTAGAGAAAGAAAATCGTTCTGATTGTTTCAAGGCTGTTTCCAAAGCACGAAATCATATAATGGTTCTGGATCAACATAGTTATCTGGCTGCTCGTAAAGAGGAATTGCGCCCAGTGGTATATGCTCGTGAGAAAAGAGATACTTACTACGTGGCGGTGGCTCCCAAGGACATCACTTTGACTGAGTATATCGAGGCGACACTGTGAGTAGACAAACAAAGTATATGGATTACCCGCCCACAACACTTATTTGAATCTATAGGGCTGTGGATACCTCAGACGACAATGCCTTCCACGCTGCTGTGGCCTTTAATCTCCAACGAGGTCGTAATATTTGCCCCAAGAGTATTCTTAATGCCGAAAAGCGTTCAATTCGTATCGTTAGAGCATCGGAATTAGACGCCGCCAATTTTACTGACATCTTAGTCTGCCGCTTTGGCAATTTTACGACTGACATTACAAAAGCAGCTTCCTGTAATTTTAATATGAACCTGCAGAATGCGGTGTTTGTTCCCAAATCATTTAAGGACAATCAAATTAAGAATTTGCAAACCGTGTTCTCGACGATATACAGGCGTTTCCGTACCATGGACTTCAATTTCTTTGACACCTTTGATGGTGCGGATGATGTGATATTCAGGGTGAGCAAAAAGTTTTTTACTCCGTTGCAATGCATTGAAAATGTACTTTTTTTAGAACAAGACAATTGGATTCGACAACAAGCCCACCTATGAAAATGGAGTGGATGAGAAACTGTTCAGTAGTTTGCATTGCGATCGTCCTGATTTTGGCCATAATGATCAACAATTGGGAGATGATTTGGAGCCAAAAGCAGATTAAACATGTCAAATATAATAAAAAAATAAATATAATTATGGAGCATTAAAAAATCAGCTTTATTTATTATTTAAACAGCTGTTGCCACCTAATGCATTATACACTTTAAGTGCAACCTGGTCCACTTTGCACTTCACCGAAATTGCGGAAATAAGCATGACTATTATTAACAAGTGAGAAAGTCGGTCAAGACCGACTATAACATACTCTGTACCTGAAGTAGAAGCTGAATGCAATGATGGTGCTCATCTCTAAGTCTCTCCCTATTTCTTTCTCTCCCTCTCTTTCTCTCTCTCTCTCTCTCTCTTTATAAGATTGTGCGGTGTTGGTTGTGAAAGGGTGAGATGGGCCTGGGGGTAGGGTGCTTTACTTATTTGCTCATAACTTGAGAACCGCTGATCCGATCTTTATCATCGATACATTTTGCTAATTGCTAACTATCTCTAAAATGTACGAATCGTCTATCTTCAAAACTG
This sequence comes from Lordiphosa clarofinis, assembly GCA_018904275.1. NCBI lineage: Eukaryota > Metazoa > Arthropoda > Insecta > Diptera > Drosophilidae > Lordiphosa > Lordiphosa clarofinis. The sequence goes on from JAEIGQ010000022.1 coordinate 278,698, forward strand.
TAGGAGATATAAAGTTCCCAATTTGCGGGGGAGGGAGGGGGCGTGGCCAAAATTCAAAATAAACTTGATCTGCCTGCAGCTATAACAAACATTTGTCCCATACATGTCAAACCTCTATCTCTTACCATCTCCGAGATCTGTTTGTTCATACGGACGGACGGACGGACAGACAGACGGACAGACGGACAGACGGACATGGCTATATCGACTCGTCTGTTGATGCCGATCAAGAATATATATACTTTATATGGTCGGAAATGATTCCTTCTCCCTGTTACATACTTTAGCACAAACTTAATATACTCTACACAGAGAAAAAAAAAGATCCCCGTAGAATGGATATTCGAAATATCCACTTAAGATCCATTTTTTTAAATATCCTTTTCACATTTTTCAGCTCCTTTGGATGGAGAAAAAAGATCAATGAAATATATTTTCTCTGATATATCCTTTTTAAGCGAAAATAAATCGATTTCGAAAATATCCAATGGATCCCAAAAAAGGATAGTTAACTATCCAGTCCAAATGGATATATATAATCATCAGAAACTATCCTTTTTTTCTCTGTGTATGTACCTTTGGTACAGAGTATAAAAACTACGGAACTAGACGATGTATCAATAAAGTTTGGGGAAACATCTGGAAAGACAAGTGGATATTCCGACATGACAACGCTGCAATCTACATATCCAAAGCGACAAAGCAGTTCTTTGAGGATCGAAATACTTAGGGTATTCAACAGCCCTCGCCGAAACGTACGTTACCACACATGAGCTAATGAGCGCCCCAATGTGATTTTCTCTAGTAATTGTTGTCAGTGGCGTACGCAGGGGGGGTGTTTTGGGGGTTAAACCCCCCCCCTGAGATTTACAAATGCATTGGTGAGAATTCACTTTTCACTTTTTTGACGGGTTTTGGCCTAAAAACCCCCCCCCTGAAAAAATCCTGCGTCCGCTACTGATTGTTGTGGTAAACCAGCTGTTTTTGACGTTCTGTGATTTTTGCTGTTACTTTAGAACATGAATGTAAATTAAAATAAAATCGATGGTAGATATGAAAGCTAAATACGAATATGAAGAGATATGAAAAGTGAAATTGGTGCGCTTTTTCCTTTTTTGGAGCAGCACGCCACTTTTACGCCCGCAAAAAAAAGTTGTTAATATTTTTCTGAAGCATTTTGTTGTTGTGTCTTAATCTTTGGGAGTTCACCGTTTTTGATTTACCATTTAACAAGAGCTGGTGGAGGCCGAACTAAAATTATTCGGAGTTCATTAGCACGAAAGACTACAGTTTCACATATTCGTGAAATTTGATCAAAATTAAATGACTATTTTTAATCGCGAAATCGCGATGTGAAATACTGTGACGAAAGGAATTATCTGCCGTTCTCCGTACGAAACTTATTTTTTTTTTTTTTTTTTTTTTTCAATATAAATTTTTTTTTATTTGCTATTTATTTTAATTTTTTGGTTTCTTAGGGCCGAATTCTCATCTTCTAAATAACCTGGAGCAAACTTTATCTGGGTACGGTGTACACCTACATACATGCAAAAATTTCTGCCTTTACTTCTTATAGTCTGTGAGATCAACGCGTTTATACATAGAGAGTGACAGTTTTTCGCTGCTAAATGGATGTAGAGTTTTCCAAATCTGAAACAATCTCGATGTGGCTACAGTATACACTCTTACAGTTTGTGATATCCACGCGTTTATACAGAGAAAAAGACAGTTTTTCGCTGTTAAAAGATGGAGGAGGAGGAATTTTCCAAATCTGAAACAAACTCGATCTGGGTACAGTATACACCTATATACATTCCAAAACTTGTGGCTCTATCTATTACAGTCTCTGAGATCGACGCGTTCATACAGACAGACAGACAGACGGACATGGCTATATCGACTCGGCTGTTGATGCCGATCAAGAATATATATATTTTATGTGGTCGGAGATGCTTCCTTCTCCCTGTTACATACATTTGCACAACTTCATGATCCCCTTTTTCCCATTTTTAATGGGAGCAGGGTATAAAAATCAAAAAATTCAGTTCTAGAATGGTGACAATTCTGCGTCGATTGCATATAATTTGATCAATATCGGTTTAGTAGAACTGGAGAAAAGTGGCTTGGCAGTCCGAAACAGTTGCTTTGAAAGTAACCATAAATTTTACAAATATTATATTCTTACAGATATTTGTCGGCGATGCCAGCTGCATACAGCGGACCTTCCTCATTTTCAAAAAACTGTTTTCAGCAGCAGCTCTCTTTGCTCTTCGTGCCATTCTGCCTTCTTTAGATGCGGCCGCAGCTCGAGTTTCTGAGCGATTCAGTCGGTAGTAGCATTGCGTAGAATAGCCTTCGATAATTATCGATTAAGAGCCAATTAATAGTCGATATCGATCTGGGCGATAATATCTTACCATTCAAATTTAAGACCGTTATATCACAGTTTTATTGACTGGAAATTTATTATTCAAAAATTTCTAGTTTTAGCGAAAATATTCCAGCTATAGTATCTTCTAAAGAATTTCGAACTTCTCAAATATCCAAGCTATAAAAAAAATGCAAAAAAAAATAGAAATAAAATTTTTTCACATGAAGTAAGGGGGTTCTATGTTAACCAATAACACTAGTTTACAAAAAAAAAAAAAATGACCCATTTCAGCTGGAAAATTTTCTTAGTATAGTTTGGAATGATGATCTAAAAAATCGATTTAAAAAATTTTTTCATGGCTCCGTTTTTGAAATATTAATTTTTTTAATTTTTTTGGTTGTAACTCTTACGTTTTAACCGCATTATCATTTGTCAGATAGAGTCAATAAAATAAATCGAAAGGTAATTTTGGAGTTGCCAACAATTGCGTGGAGATTGTAGTTCTGTAGTTTGAATTCAACAACCAAGAATATTTCAAAAAAATCGATTTTTTGGTCGAAAATCCAAGAAATTTTATTTTTAAACGACTAGAAAAAATATAAAAAAATACAAACAAATTATTTTTTTTTTTTTTAAAACATTTTTAGTATTTTTCTTAAAATCCAAATTTATGAAAATAAGGTATTGGTGAGGAAAATCGTGTAACACGTACCATAGATGGATCTAATTGAGTAGAGGAACTAACAGTCAAATTTGAGTATATTGTGTGTTTTCAAAAATTAACATTGTACTTTTCTTCGTTTTTTGGTCAAATTATGAAGTGAACGAAAAGCCAGAACAAAAATAAAAATTAGTCAGTCAGTCAGTCAGGCCAGTTTGTCCGCAAACTCATTTGCATCTATCTTTTGACTTTCAATATGTAAAATTCGGTATAAGGTGCCATTTTGATACGCTTGCTTAAACTCATGTGTAATCATCATCACCTCAGCCAACAATCGTTCTTTCATCAGCAGACTAAAAATTAAAAAGGCCAACTCTCGTACATATGTTCAGATATAGTAAGTATAGGTGGGGCCACCCCTTGTCAGCCATAAATTATACGGCAGCGGTGGAAGCAGCTGACTGATGTCAGCGTTGTCGTCGCAGCTAATTAACAGTTTTGTTATAAATTACACCCAAAAGTCATTACAGTTCTCCCAGTTGCCCGAAAGCAGCGTCAATCATGCGTAAATGTGACATAGATGTGACATCTAGGGGCGAGGTAGGCGGCAACTAGCGGATGCATGTGTATCTGGCCCAACTCCTTTCAATAATCATTCCGTTTTTTCTTCTGTCTTCAGAGGAATTTTACGCCCCCGCTGAGTTTCTTTGCATCGATATACCATCTCGGTCTCGGTTGTGACATTGTTGCTGGCTGTGTGTTTAGTTTTAATATTTATGGCTTCCTCGTGTCATTTTCATAATGTTGCGTTTGACACTTTCCCTCTGGGCTCCTCCTTAAACACTCAGTCACTCATTCACATACCATATTATCTTACATTATATGGGCGGTTGTCAGGCGCTTTGCATGTTATGTTTTACTTTTCCAGTGGAAAAATGTTGAAAATGACATTTGTAGCTGACATGACAACTGTCAACAGGCAGGCAGCAGCCATTGGTAGCCATTTATTTTAGTTATGTGATCAAGACGAAAATGGGATAGATGCAACGGGTTTTAGCTGTGTCTCTGCGTTGATGTAACTAAGAAATTTCAAATGATTGCCTTACAAATTTTATGTTCTTTTCTTTAAGTTAAAAAGTAATTTGGTTACATAATTTTTAGAGCCTTGCTGCATTTACTAGAGGGGACTAGCTTCTTAGCTTGGATGTACTTTCTGACTGAGAGCGTTAGGTATGCAGAACAATGTGAAAGTGGTACAAATTAATGTACTATGGAGTGAAGTTCTCTCTGTTGTCTTGGCTCTCACAAGGACCTTAGAAACTGTTAACGATCGAAAGAAAGAAACCGAAAAGAACGCGGATTTACACTGTTTACAGTCTGGCAGTCAAACACTACCTGTACACAGAAAAATAGTCCAAAAAACAAAATCAATCCCAAACGGTTTCAGAGTCGGTCAATCCCGGATTTTCTTAAACCAAATTCGATTTTTCAAACTTTAGCTCAATCTAGGATTATTTCATCATCATATTCAAGCTTAATTTAATAAGTCAGCTGGATTGAATCAAGAAGGTTCGACATTGATATAAGCTCAATATTCGTACTCGACTCGAACTCGAAATCAGCTTGGTGCAAGAGTACTAGAGATTGAATAGAGCTCGATATTCATCTATATTTAATTTGAAGAAAATGCTCGAAATTTACTTGAGCGGGATATGTGACTTATACCGCAAAACGAACCTTTGACCTTTTTCAAACTACCAAGTATCAGCTGGCTTAGTTTGCCCAACACTGTAAAAGCAATACGCAAGCAAGGTCGGTGTCTACAATGTCGGTACAATGTTAAGGTTTTTATCGGTCTTTTCGGTACTCGGATTCCAGTGCACTAAAAATTCGGTTCCGGTTCTGAGTTTTAATGGGCTCTTTCGATAGACAGTTCCGGTTCCTGTTCCGGTTTGATTCCCTGTTTATAACTGATAGTAAATTCCAAGGCTGCTGCTAGAGCAAACAAATCACATCATAAAAATTTTAGTAAGTGCTTACTCTCCGTACTTGAAATGAGCTGTTTCGGATAAATACAAAAATTATAAGATTATTCAAATAATTTCTTTTTTTTTCAAGTAGAATCAAGTTCGAGTCGTACATGTAATCCAAAGGTTGAGATCGTATCAATTTGTAAACCCTGTACCCAATACAAATGGGTGAGAGGGGATCATGAAGTTGTGCAAAAGTATGAACTAGTCAGAAAGAAGCATCTCCGACCTGATAAAGAAGGAGTGCTCAAACCCATCCCGCAAGCCACGCATTCCTTGTTGTGTGACTTAAAGAAATAACTGGCGCGTATACGGTCCACGAGCCATTAGCCTATATAAAGCAAAAACGAATTCATATTGGCGATCTGCTCTTTTTCTTTCCGAGCTAAGGTTTTGTCGTTGTCGGCGCATTCAGCCCGCGAACGCAAAGCATCTGGCCTCTTCTCGGTTTCTCCGAGCGGAGGCACTCACTCACAAACAATCCACTATATTTTCCATTTTTTTGGTCGATCGTGTATTGATCCGAGAAGTAGTTTATTGCACCAAACTAGTAATTTAGTTCCCTTCCTAGCAGTCAAACGGAGCTGCCTCCCTTATAAATTCGTAGCTCTAACGCATCCTAAGTACAATTCGGTCTGACCAACGTGCTTATTCCATAGTGTTGTTCAAAGGTAAAGGGTTCAAACGGATAGCTTTTCCGACAGGTTTTCCCGCTCTTGGAAATGTTGTAGTTTTTCTCGTAAGTGTTCAGTAAATTCGAAGACGCAATCTTCGGAAGTCGGTGATCGGGCATACTCATTACCTTTTACACGTACTTGAAATGGATGTCTGCTGTAAGTCTAGTATCCAGATATATCATTGGCCTTGTTCACCAGCATACATCAAATTTCAAAAATCATCCATCAAAAAAAGTTAATTGGTTTTTGTTGAACGCTTTAATGAAATTTTAAGGTAAAAACACATTCGTTCACTTCAACAATTGAACTAGATCCATCGATTTTTTCACACCAACAACTCCCACACTTGAGCGCCTTAAATCATGGCAAAACGAATAAAGGAATCCTATCAAAATTTTATTACTGTCAAACACACAAGCCCATATGACGTCATAGACTCACAACTCTGTGTTTGTTAACATTTTTTAAAAAGCGTGCTTTGGTAACTAAAACGAAAATCAATTGAAATTAAATAAACTAAGGGCCAATTTCTCTTCTTACAATTTACTCTGTCATTTGTAAATTTATGTCACAGAAAGCTCTGCGAAATTGACCCTAAATCAAGTTAAAACGACAACATGCAAACTCCCAACATAAGACTAATGTGCCAAATGACTTCACAGACACACAAAGCTTAGCGCATCCAAAATGCCGCTAGTGCTTGCGCTACCTTGTATTTATTGAACCATAGTGTCAAGACAAACGAAAATATATTCAGTCTAAGAAGTTAACCCAATATTTACTTGGGAAATCTTAGGAACAACACTATTTTTTACTCGGTATTTTGCAGTCTGGGCACTCGACTGCAGCTTTTTTTCTTTCTTTCTGTAAATTAAAAGCAACACCATTCAGACAATGATTCATTTTGCCGGACTCTTCCGCTCTTTTTGGCAAAAATACACGATCAAACGAACTTCCTAACTGGTACTCTTTACGGTCCTAACGGGGCACTGTTTATTAGATCAAGGGAAGGTTATGAGAATGAGAACAAGATGGAAAGCACTTTTTTCTTAAGAACGCTCTTCGTACCTCTGAGTAGTCGGTCAAATTTGCCGCTTAGAAGACCTGCCTCTTCTTTAACAACTCCACAAGAAACGGACTTTGATTAATTTCCTCTCCCCGAACCTCCGGGGACCATAATGTTTTATCGTTTCCTTTCTCGCCATTTAGAATTCCATAATTATTGATAGGGTTTATCATCAAAGCTAATTGCAAATGTTCAGATTACTTTATTTTGAATTACGAGCCCCAGTGGACCCACTTCGGCTTTCCCCAGAGCCTTAAGTTAGCTGGAAGATGTGGCAATATTTTAAATTAAAACTCAAATTGATTTTTATATTTTTAAAAATTGTTTTTGTTTGTATATTTTTCGGTTCATATGAATGGTTTTGCATGTAATTTGTTTTTGTTTTGATATATTGTTGCTTTTGTTCTTCTGTTTTGTGGAGTAAATAGCAAATCTAATTTAAATTTATAGCAATTTACACACAGTACATAATTTTATGAAATATTGTTGATTTTTTTTGTTCTTTTTTTGTATTTTTGATGTTGATACATTAATGCATTATACGTATTTTACACAGATAAGGTGACTTAAATCATTATTCAGTTGTTATGATTATGAATTCCATAATGAAACTTAAAAGCTAAGCAAAATAGTTTTTTAATAATAAGAAAACAATTTGTTTAAACAAAACGTGGATTATTTGTATGTTTGTCAGAATTTCGGAAGTCAAAAAACTTTGGTTGAACTTTGACAAAACAAAGTTTTGGCTTTGATTATGTGAATTGTGTTTTTTTTTTAATTTTAATTGTTTTTTTTTTTGTGTTTTTATCCGTTTTTTCTTCTGTTGAAACTTAGGTGTAAATAGCGCTGGACAAACTACAGTTTAGTATCACAGAATAGCGAATGCTTCTACCCCAAACAAAAGCATTCCTTGATCAATTTGATTTGAAATTTTTTCAAATTATTAAGTGTTTTTTTTAGATTTAAGAGTTGAACAATGCAAGAAGGGAAACCAGTGCAGTTATGCAACACTTTTTAGAATTAATCAACACTTTTTTTTAAAGAGCTCGCTTGATTGTTTTTTAATTATGTTGCGTAAAGCTATTAGAATTGGGCAGTGCTGCCAGTGTTGCATAACATTAAGTGCGAAACCAGTTGAAAATTACACAACACTTGTGCCGAAAATTAACCACTCTAACTGCATTTCGCCTTAACTCTCCTAATTTTTGGTATACTTAACACCCATTTCCTAATCTTACTGATGCGCCGCTCCCATCCGTTGGCCATACATGGCATATGGCGAATAATAGGGACCCAAAGCTGCTGCTGCCGCCGCTGCGGCTGGATTAAAGGCTCCACCGGCTCCAAAAGGCGAAGGACCACCAGGCATGGTACCCGGAGGTTTGGCATACGGGTGATAACGTGCCGCCGCCGCTGCCGCCGACATGGGACTCAACGGTGGGGTGGGATAACCCGCTCTCAAAGCCGATGGCGGAAACAGTGTACCCAGCAGCGATTGAGCCTGAGATTGGGCCAAAGCAGCAGCCGCAGCGGCCGGATCCGACAGATTGCCCGTATGTGTGCGTAGATGTGTAAACAGTTCATCAGAGGTCTGGAATCTTTTGCCACAATACGCATCACCCACGACCCAACTGCACACATAGGGAGCAGATCGAGCGGCAGCCGCATTAGCAGCAGCCGCTGCCGCCGCCTGGGAGTAGGGATGAGCCGCCATGGCCATGCCATATTTCTGATGCTCACACTGGGTGCAGCCAGCCGGACAGGGGGCACCCATCAGCATTTGTTGCGTGTGCGCCGAGTAGGGGCAGCCGGGGCAATAGGGATCCTTGCATACGGGCACAATGGCCTCACCTCCAGCTGGGGTCTTAATACGCTGATAACTGATATAAGGATTCGGTTGACCACCACCCGGAGCACCACCTCCAGCACCCGGGTAACCACCATTGGCTGCGGCAGCCAACATGGCCGCATGATGATGAGAAAATCCGCCGGCAAATGGTGGACGAAAAGCAGGATTGGCATGTTGCTCCATGCCGGGCGGACAGCAGAGCGCCGACAGGGGATTCAGGCCATAGGGACCGGCAGCCTTGTAGGCAGCCGCTGCTGCAGCTGCTGCTGCCGCCATGCTACTCATCTCCTTGGGATGTTGGGCAGTTCCATTGGCATTGTTCAGCACCTCCATGCCGGAACGTACAATGGGACTGGCACCACGTTGCGAGGAGCCCGAGGGGGAAACGGTCTTGCGGCTACTTTCATCCTTATCGGTGGGCGTGGCATTCGACTTGTTGCGTGAGGGCACACGCTCCTGATTGGACGAGTTCTTGGAGCTGGGACGTGTGGGGGTAGAGTGTTCCTCCGAGCTGGAGGCATGACTTTTGAAACTATTCTGATTCTGTTGGCTCAACACATTCGTCTCGTACGGCTTGAAAGCCAATTTCATTTCACCACCGCTGCCGGTGATGCTGCCCGTGGTTGCTGTGGCACTAATGGGTGTCGATGATTTGGGCGATTTGGCTTGACTGGGCGATTTGGCGGCTGAAATTTCACCATTGCTGGAGGAGGTCGACGAAGTGGATGATGATGAACAGGTGCCTGATTTGTTTTTATTCTTATCCATGGCCAACAAAGGCTTAACGGCCGACGAATCGGCACCAATTTGTGAACAGGTTTGGGCTAACAAAGCCAAGGGACTCTTTTTCGCATCCATCTGGAGGGAGAAGAAGAAGAATGTGGGAAAGGGGGATTTAGTACATTTATTTAGAAATTATAATGGAAAAAGAAATTAGCTTAAAGTTGACTGCTGGTTTATATGGGCAGGTATTGGACACTTGCGCCCTTTCAGACCAGCCCGTTATTTCGCTCAAAATGCAATAATATATAATGAAAGTTGTAAAAATGTGGCGAAGACAGACCCGAATTCGGACAGAAATTTGTTCTTCCTTTACTCAACAGAAAAAAAATACTTTTGGATGATATTTACCGAAAATTTTTAATATCGTAAAAGGGATACTAATAATTTAAATTTAATGTTAAATAGATCTCAGATTTTCATCCAATGGATATGAAAAATGTTATAATATAAAAAAAAACGAATATGATGAAACTTTTTATGCCAAAAGAATCTTAATTCATGTATTTTTTACCATTTATTATGAATTCTGATAAAGTTTTTAAGTCGATGTACTAAAAGAAAACGAGGTCTTTTATAAGCAAATTTTCTTTTGGAGTTTAGGGTAAACTGTAAAAATCCCTTGAATCTTATGGTAAATGAGTTCTCACATCACTAAACATAAGTAAAATATTGAACTTTACTAGAAAATCTTATTTTAATAAATGATTAAGTCATTTGATGACTACTTTCTATAACTAAATTAGAATTTCATTAAAAATCATTTACTTTCGATTTTAGCGAAACAAAGGGCCGTGCTGAGGGAGCCAAATGGGACAATATGTGCCCATCACTGACTTAAAATGTGGAATTTCAGTTGAAAATTGCAAAAGACAGTCTACTTTTGAGTATCGTAGGACCAAACTAAAAGCAAGAGACATTTAATTTGGGACAACGGAGAAAAAAGATCAATATTTATTTAACTAAATTTAACCTGTTCAATTCAAAAATCAGTGCTTAAATATCCCAAGAAATATGTCAAGGGAGTGAATAAAAATACTGTCTGGAATAAAGAACCATGAGGTTTCCCTATGTAAGCGCTAAATATGAACTTCCGTAGTCTGTTTGCAAAAGTGAATCATCAACTACTTTCATTGCATAAAATACAGAGCTCTAGTGCGCAGTTGACTTTGACACTTTGATCCAAAAAATATAATTTTCCTAGAGCTGAGAAGTTTGAATAAACTAAAGAAATGTGATTTAACATCATACAAGACTCAAAATATAACATCAAAAATGTGCAGAAACTTCTCTCAAATATATTTTTAACAATTTTCAAACAAACTCTCTATCAGATCAGCTGATAGTTTGAGTTGAAGGGATTAAATACAGCTTACATCTGGCTGAATCATTTTAAGCTGCTAGTGCAAAGTGGTAATTCTCTGGGATTTAGCTGATATGACATCTGTTTTTCTTAAAATTTGTAGAAATTACTGTATTTATTTCTCATTGTTACTTTATATTTTAGTTGAATAAGAAACGATTTCACATTTTCTATAAAGCGGCTTTGTGTCAGATAAACCATCTCTGTAATTTGTTAGTTTATGGGGCAGATAGAACTGTATTAAAGATGTGAACTAAACTTAAAATGTTTAAGGTATTTTTTGTGGTATATTAAAAATAGATTCTTAAATTACATCTGATAGGGCCTTATACTTCAGATACTTTCTTACTTTTCTGTATTTTAGAACTTAACTCTTCTGAGCCTAAATTCTTGCAGGAACGACTATATTTTTTTCTAGTGGGTTTAGTTAATCTTTGTTGTCAACTTTTATGTTATTAAGCAAAATTTAAATATTTAATTTCAAAATTTATTTGTAAATTTTTTAAAATGAACTATGTAGTTATTGTTCATGAACAACTCAAGTTAATCAAAAATAACTTAGTTAACATGTATTTGCCCAAAAATAAATGTTTATATTTTGCTTTAACGACTTTTACATACTGACGAATTTGATAAACAATTTTTTTTTAAATCGTTTTGAGTTGTTTATATTTATTCCATATTAATTTAAACAAATTTTTATATCAAACAAAATTTTTTGCTCACAGAAAAGGTAATTTGACTAGATCTAAAGATTATTTTGTTTAATATTTAGGAAATTTTCAAATTTTTTCACAATGTTCTATTAACTTAAATACTAACCGTTGTGGGCAATGGTGCCAAATAATCCGGTTGTAGGTATTGGTTATTGCCGATGGTGACCACACCACCGCCGCCTTCCAGCACCACCATATTAACTGGATTTAGTTGCTGATAGTTGTTATAATCCACAAAGGAAATTGCACAAATATTTCCGTTGAAGTAATCCACAGAATATGCGACGGCAATATTGTGTTTGTGTAATCCAAAGGTAGCGTTTTTGTTTTATTTGTTTGTTTTTATTTTTCACTTTTCAAGCTTGAAATTCAGCTTGTAAGCACTTTTTGAAATTTTTTTGTTATTCTGGTATAACACACCAATTTGACACTCACTCGACGTGATTGATGGTTTTATTAAATTTCTTGCTTTGAGAAATTTTCTTAGAGCGTTTTTAGCTTTTGCTTGATTCCGAACACGTCTGACTGTATCGAAGGCTAAACTCGAACTGAATCTAGTGAATGTGTCGCTGAGTGTAGCTGGCCGCAAAGTGAAGGCACCATAGAGCAGCGGCAGAGGCTCTCTGCTCTCTGCTCTGCCACTCTCTGCATCGTTGCTCTCCGCTGGTGGCTCTCTCACAACCGGTTGGCCATTTAACTGATGAGTTAGAAGAGTGACGAGTGTGCTGTGTGAGTGAGCTGGCGCTATGATAATTTTCAAATATGGCGTATTTTTTGTCCAATCAAAACGCATGCGTCTGGCAATGGCAGCTGGCAGGTTCTTAAGGCTCTCTTTGTCACACGGCAACACTCGCTGAGAGAGCAACAGTTGAGTTAGAGAGCCGCGCTCTACCCCCAAAAAAAGGAAGACACAAACAACAACAAAGACCTTTGATGCCCACATTAATTTTATCTTCACACATATGTCTCTCTCTCTATCTTCACTCCGCTCCCTCCACTCGGCTTGTTTGGGGCCTGTCAACGCCAGCCATGCTCGCCGCTTGTCGCTTTGTCTACGCTGAGATTTGTTCGCTCGCCGAGACTTAACCGCTTCGCTCCGCTCGGTTCGCTCGTTTTAATGTCATATAAAAATTAATTTGTTTGTCGCTCTCGCTCTGCTCTTGTGGCCTTTTGTTTAGCGTTTTTCGATTAACTTCTGTGGTCTGTTTATGTGTGGCCCCTCCAGAACCCCGTCCCCTTCCCCTCCCCCCCACACCACACGCTCTTTTACTTGTATGCCATTTAAGTGGAAATCGCTGTTTTGTTGTCGCCTCAAAAGTTTTTCCCAAAACAAAATTTTTTTATTCCATGTACTTACATATGTATGTGTGAGTGTGGCTTAATTGAACCACAAATGGAGGGTAGGGGTGAGAGAGAGAGAGGATCTGGCACTTTATAAGTTTTTAATTGTTTAACGGTTTTTGGTTAATTTTCACTGCTTTTTGGTGTGTCTCGCTATTTGGAAGAGACATTAATTAATTAAATATTTATTCAGGGGTCCCAAGGCTCCTCCCCCTGGCTAATGGCCTGGTGGGGGGTAAAAAACCAGCATATTGCAAAATTTGTTTAAAAAGAAACATACAAAAGAAAGAATTTTTTTGTAATTTTCTAAGAAATGGACTATAACCGATAACAATAAATAAAACGTTTAAAACCCCAAAAGAATTCCAGAAGTTTAAATCTCATGGGAAAAAAATAGAGGCAGGCTAACTTCGGCTCGACCGAAGTTTATATACCCGTGGAGCTTGATATATGCCTGACAGTTTGTATGGCAGCTATGCTATATAGTGGTCCGATTTCGACAAGCCTTGGTGAAATTATGTAAATTCATTGAAAACTTATAAATACGAGCGTTGGGAGCGATAACATTGAAAACAAAAAAGTTTTTCTCACTAAGACTTTTTTTCAGACCTAACTTTTGTATGGCAGCTATACTATATAGTTGTCCGATTTGGACAACCCTTAGTGAAATTTTGTGAAATCATTGAAAACTTATAAATACGAGCGTTGAGAGCGATAGCGTTGAAAACAAAAAAGTTTTTCTTACTAAAACTAGTTTTTCGACCGATCGTGCCTATGGCAGCTATAGCTATAGCATATATGACTATAGTCATCCGATCCGGCCGGTTCCGACAAATGTGCAGCGTATTTGTACTAAAAGACTTCGTGCAAAGTTTGGTTACGATAGCTTTAAAACTGACGGAGGAGATAGCATAGAAACAGACGGACAGACGGACAGACGGACATGGCTATATCAACTCAGCTCGTCATGCTGATCAGACATAAAACCAAAAGATTTTAAGACTATCTATCCAGAATCCTGAGCTGGAGCAAAGGTCACCCAGGCAAACAATTGTGCTTGGTACGATGTGCTGGAATCAAACCCTCCATAACAAGAATGTTAACAAAAATTTTTTTTAAAGCCTACACTAAGAAAAAATGATAGTTTTAATGATCCTCAGGATATTTTCGGTATCCATTTGTACTGGATAGTTAGCTATCCTTTTTTTGGAATCCGTTGGATATTTTCAAAGTCGTTTTATTTTTGCTTAAAAAGGATATATCAGAAATAAAATATTTCGTTGATCTTTATTCTACATCCAAAGGAGCTGAAAAATGTGAAAACTGAGGGCGTTCGAAATTTCCTTCAACTGTCAAACTCCATATAAAAAAAATTGCTTAAGGAATACGCAGAAAGCCAAGGAATACACACAAGGTATTTGGAGAGTTGCCATATCAATGAACCGTGTGGACTGCATCGAACAGTTGATATCAAGAGACGTCAAGAGATATTGTGGAGTCATTTTTTCCTTGTGTCAGTTGTCAAAAGGCAAGGGAAAAGTAAAAAATTCTCTGCAAAATTTTAGTTATGACGACAAAAATGCATTGATTGAAGCGGCCGTGGTCGACACAGTTTTCGCTGTGGTGGTGGTAAAAGTGATGACCGGGTTGGGTATGGTTATCACCTGCTTATTTCCTCCGATTTCGGACGCAACCGTCCGTGCCAACCGACCGAGGCGTCTCCACGCGTCGGACGTTGGCATTGGAGACTGTTTTCATTGCCGATTTCGTCATTTTGTTGGGCTCATTTGTGGCCCTTAGCTTGGGGCTTACCCTCGTCTGAAACTTTCAATCCGTTTCCTTTTGCGCTCAGTTGATTTTTCCTCCATAATCAATTTATCTTGTCAAAATAAAGAGCTACATCTATTTCCTCAAATCAAATCAGCTGTTCTTTCAATCCACTCACGACCCACACCGCTTTCGATACGTCAACTATCGATAGGCCAACTGGGCATTTATTTAGCGTGTCTCAGAACACGGAAAATAAATTCAGCCGCGGAAACTTTCCGCCACTGTTTTTTTTATATGGAGTGAGTCATAAAAATTTATTTTCCGCGCTTTTGAAAACAGGCCTTTATGTTACAAATTATTTAATTCGTCGGCTAAGAACCGAAAACTAAATCGAGTTTGAGCAAATTAAATTAAGTGAAAAACGGAATAGGCCTGTAAAGCCTGTACCAACCTACATCGGAAGTGTCCAATGTGAGAAAAACAAAAAGTTTTCAACTCAAGTCCCACTTTATCAACGCGTTTCTTGGTTCTGATGATTTCTAAACTTCTAGAGTCTGAAGAGTCCTCCACTGGTAATTACAGCATTGACAGCAGTAAAAAATTAGAGAGAGAACAAAAACTCAGTGTTTTTAATCACACTCAAAAGCTGTGCCTTCTTTGACGATGTCTCGTTGCCTATATCATTCTTAAGCTTTTCTTATGCTCCAATAATGTAAAGCGGCAACTAAACGTATGAGTTCACAAGACTGAATTATACGCAAAAAATTCATAAAAATTTCTAATTACCTTAATGATAAACCAAACTTCGAAATTTTAAGTTTTAAATAAAAAATATATATATTCAGCATCAACAATAATTGACATGTAGCCCCTCTTTTATCTGCACGCAGATCAAGTTTGTTTCCAATTTTGGCCACGCCCACCCCCGCCCCCACAATAAAAAATGTTGAATAACTCCCACATTTTTTAAGACATCGAGATCAGATTTGCAACTTAAATTTATATTAGCAATAACTATAATCCTATACAGCAAGATCGGATAATATATAGCCGAGTTAAAACTCAGAACCGCAGAAACACTGCTAAACATGATTTTTCATGAGTAACGGGTATATCGAAGTCGGTTAGAGCCGACTTTAACTTACGCTCTCGTTTGACTATATCTTTGGGATTCGCATTATTTTTGATAAAGCAGGGTCCAATTACGCCAAATAGTAAATTTTTTAGGGTGCATTGGCTTTTCAAACGAAATTTGGCATTTATGTTTGTTGGGCCAATTAACTAGAATTTTGACGGTTGCGACTGTGGGCCGTCCAAAATAATGTCATCTCATCTGTTTGTTGTCGTACCCATTGAACCGAAAATGAGCTTCAATTTTTCGATAAAAAACACGTTTCTCACAAATTATGACGATATAATTTAATGAAGTGAAGGCGATGTTCGTTTGTCAGTCCATTCATGGCGAAATGACAAACCTTATTGAGCTTTTTTAACCTTGGCACATGTTAAAAATTAATCTTAAGGTGACAAGCATTTACACTGAACAACCAAAAAGCACAGAAGTCAAAATTTTGTGGTTTTCCCATTAAGAAAAATTCGTGTATTTCTCGATCAATTTTAAGCCCCCAAGATCGGCTAGAACCTCATTGATAAAGTTTAATTTGAATGGATGTTACAACAATTTTAAGTGAAGTCCTTAGAAATTTATTATGGATATGAAGAATGAAGAATTTGACTTGATCTTATCCTTGTTTTGGAGAAAACACGAAGACTACAGTCTTTGGCTTATTTGGGTCTGCTTGCTTCGACAAAGTTCTTTGCTTTTGTGGTTTCTTTAAATCCAGAGTCTTATATCTAGTCCAGGTTCCATGCGGCTGAAACTGGTCCAAAAAGTGCTTGACAGCGATTACTGTATCTACGCGTTTTTGTCGACAGCATTTGTACTGATATTTTGATAGTAACAGAAAACAAAAATCGAGTCATAGTTAATGTACTTCCTCAAAGAGTAAACTATTTACTGAAACTGAACTATTTTGAAATTTTCTAAATCTCGGAAAAAATATTTATAAATTTTTGGTTTAATTGTATGAAAGTTTAAAAATTTATTGCATAGATCATTAAAAAGTTACACCTCCCGTAAGTAATTAATACTCCATACCAACAAACCAAAAAAATAGCAATAAAATTTATATGATCCATTTATCATTTGGAAATCCTACACGTGTCAATTTTATTTTACCCCAAATGCTACCATCATTTTTTTATGTTGTACTATTGTCAGCGACAATGCAGCGATTAATTTGCTGTATTAATCTCCCTTGCCACACACACACACCCCTCCGCATTGCAAAAGAACCTTTTTTTACCGTAAAATTTCAATGTCACCATTGGCAGTTGCCATTTTTCTTCTGGTCCCGTAACTATTACGAGATAAATTGTTGTCCATAAATTATCGACAGGCGGCGACTCTCGGTAGCTCGTCCTACTCACAGCGGGAGACTGTATCCCTTTTCCTTTCTGGTATTATGCGTTTTGTGTGCTTAGTTGAGTTTCATAGGGGTTTTCTTTTTGCAAAATTTATTGCAGTTTGTTTTTCCATTTTTTTTTATTGGCATTTTTTTTTTGGCTTCTCAAAGTGAGTTATGGTTTTGTCAAGGGGTAGAAATACCTACATGGTGAATCGGAAGCTATTATAGTACTTTGAATCAATTAATCAGGAAATGTGGAGTTTTGATTGAGGTATGGCACTGTGGACCCAATTTTAAGGTATCTTTAGAATTTATATAAACAAGATATTGGATTGGTTTGGTTCTAATTAGAATTGGATGGTATTCCAGCTATTTAAAAAGATCATTTTATTTTCTGACCGACGTGAAGTGTTTTTTTATTGATGAAAGTCTTCCCTTATTTCATTATTTTATTTCCCAAACATTTCCGTCTCGCAATTTATTTCCTTGCCAACCTGCATAGATGGCATTTTCTCTTCAACTGGCAATACAAAGTATTTTATTTTATGGCCTCAACTTTCTTAACCTCATAAGCAATTATTTTAGTTGGGTTTCCTTCTTTTTTTTTGGTACTTGTTCTCGGGGGAGTTTTTCATGCGTAATCCGAGGACAGTTAAACGACGCCGTTTCGCCTTCGAACTACACCCACTTCATATTGCCGCAGAGATAATGTCAAATTTATTGCATTATTTTTCGCTGGTTTTGCTTCATGCGTGCCAGGCCCCCTCACCTCCGTCTTCAGCTGCTTCCTTCTCCTGTTGTTGGTGCATAAATCAAAAGGTAAATGGCTGCATTTTTATGACTGCCTTTTGCCGCCGTTGCCGCCATTGCTGGTTGCTGTTGTTGCTGTTGTCGTCGCTCATCGTTTGCCTTTTGCGCGCTGTTTCGCTTTTATCACACAAACATTTCTGTGATAATAAATGCCATAAAAATGAAGAAATATGTGGTTAATTTTATGTGCTGCCATGACTGCGCGACTGCTTCCTTTTTATATTCTTCATATAAATGTTTTCGCGGCCACAAATTTTCCCTCTTCTTGGTATACCCAGCAGCAGGATGTGAAAATTGTTTGAGGTATAATGGACAGAGAACAAATGCGTTTGGGGTATGATTCTGCTTGCAGGATGTGTACAAGGGCCTCGTGTTGAGGGCTTTCGTGTGCCTCGAGTTGGGTGCTTTCATGATGCTTGAAGCAAGAGACTTTAGTGGTGCCTCTCGTTGAGGACTTTATGGAGACTCTCGATGAGGACAATCGTGATGCCAGACTGGAGCGTTGGGGATGGAACAAGCGTTGTCGTTTTAACGACGCGTGACAACGATAATTAGTGTGACCAAAGTCAGCACAGTCGTTTGAAAACCTCCAATTGTCTATGCAATTAAATTTGATCAGAAAATCTTGGACTGCCTCTGGAACATTTTAATATAAATCAAAACAATCCACATAAATAGATTAAAGCATATTCCTTTTTTGTTCCGAATAGTATTTTTAAGATTCAAAGAGGATTATCGAATAATTATACCTATGCAATAGTCGAATTGTTTTCAGGACCATGTTTAGAAGAAATCCTTTGAATTTCTTGGAAATAAAACCTATTTCTTAGGAAATTGCGAAGGGAATTTCCATACAAGTGTTTTATCTGTCTACCAATCTACCTACAATTTCATTCCTGGTCACAATTTTCAACTTTCTTTTTTCATGTTCATGAAAACACCAGTATGCATAATTTTTGAGTTCTTCCAGCCACTCAGTGCCAGGTAGCAAGTGTTCCACATACATACTTCACTTCAATTACTTCTCAGCCACTTTGCTACTGCATTCCTGCGTGTAATTTATAATATTTTGTATTATTTATATGCCGCCCATCTCCCTCTCCCTCTCCCTCTCAGCATTCCCTTTCCCGTTCTGTCTTTCTGCTTCTCTCCCGCACTTTGCAAGTAAATAATTCACATACAGGGGGCAAAATTTATGACGCTGACAAAGTAGCCGTAAAAAATAAATAAAAGAGGGAAATACTTACGTGTGCGAAACCCACTTCTCCATTGCCATTACCATCCCAAAGTACAAGGTACAATACATATTTATTTTGGCATTTAACGCAAATGAGCAACAAACACAGAAACCGCAAATTATGTCTAAGCTGGATCGTAAAGTAACACGCTTTTACCTAATAAATCCATCATATTCCTCGAAGGCCGGCGTACCTGCTGTTAAGGGACGGATTTTTGAATGCTTAAATACTCGTAATCAGCTCTGAGCTGTTCAGTCTGCTGTTGCCTGTTTACACAGATTTTAATTTACTGGCAGAGGCTTTGTCCAGGCTTAGAGCATCTTAGGGATGGGCTTAAATCAAAAGCCAGGTAATTAGTTAACATTTTCGTAGAGAAAATGGAGTGTAAAACCTTAAGTCCTTAGATAGCGATTGCTTTTAAATCGTATCTGATACTTACTTTATCTAAGGATTTATTTTATTTTTGGAAAAACTAAATCATTAGGTCAGATGGGCTACTAATCTGAATGATCTGCGAAAAATACTTTGAATCACATTTTACTTATGTTAATTCCATGAGTGTAAACATTTTCTGGCAGTTTCAGATCGTGGATATATACAAATGGCAAGACTGAAGAGCAATAATTTATACTGAAATTGCTAAGCTTAAAGATACCAAATATAATTCTTCTTTATTATAACTTACGACTAAAATTACATTAAAAAGCTATTGCCCTGCAGTGAAATTGTTTTAAAAGATATAAACTTTCTTAAAGAAAAATAGTTATGGTTTCTCAGTAAAATTGATCTTAGTGCAAAATGTTTTTATAGCTATATCTTTCAATTCAATAACGTACATTGGTTTCTTTTTTCTTTTTCATGTCGCTCTGCTAAGTGTTACCTCCCAATCTGTACCGTTATAAGTATGAAGCAAGCCAAACCAGCCATGCTTTTCATAGAAAATTGATTCGTATTAAGTGCAAATTGAGTTAATTGTAATTTTAAGGGCAATAGCGTCGACATGAAGATGCTGGGAAGTAGGCTTATCACATTCGCGGAAGAGTTTCATGGTAAAAAATGGATTTTTTAGCAAGATAACGCTTCCATTCACTTTGCCCTGCATACAAAGGCATATGTCAGCTCCCACAATATTCCCATATTACAGTCGCCGTTATTAAGTCAGGATCTAAGTCCAATTAAGGATCTGTGGGGCATCATTTTTGCCAGAAAAACTCAGCGCTTATGACACTGTGTGTGGGTGTGGAAAAATATTGATTTGAGTATTTTACAATATTTAGCTTATTCAATGATTCAATAATTCAAACAAATTATGTGTGGAAATGTACATAGGTATGTGTTCACATTAAAGTGGGTCAATTTGATATACTTGAAAAATACACCAAGCGGTTGTCATACTCGCAGTCTACGACGAATTCTTAGAAGGGTTGGCCAGGAAACTATGGGACTCAAAATTTAATCTTTAAATCTTTCCGTTGTAAACGAGAATCTATTCGAGTTTTATACATTACTAGCAAAAAGCCCGTCGCGCTTCGCTGCGCATTGAACAGTATAGGACACATATCAGAATCAGTTTGAAGTCAATCGTGAGAGTCAAATATTTACCAAATTAGAAAACATTCTATAAATTTGTTTCCTCTACTTTGCTTTTTCCCCGTTACGACTTTGCTGCTGCGTTCTTACCACCCCCATCCCACCCACACCCCACCCACTCACCATCTACTTCGTACACAACTTCCACCCGTTTCCCACCAACTTCCCGCTTACATCCCACCCACTTATCATCCAATTCCCGCCCAGATCCAACCCACATCTGACCCACATCCCCTCAACTCCCACCCACATTCCACCCACATCAAACCCCCTTCCCGCCCACCTATCACCCACATCCCTCCCACTTCCCACCCACTTTCCCACTCGCCCGATTCCCACCCACTTTCCGCCCACATCCCACCCACTTACCAACTACATCCCGCCCACTATTCTCCCACTTCCCAGTGGGCAGCCCGACGGTATTTCCAACATCGGAAAATGCAGTCACTAATTATTTAGTATTTCATCCCTACAAACCGAGCATCAAGTCAATCGGGAGAAAAATAGTTTTTTGCATGCAGAATTTTCCGGCCATTTTCTTCGTGAGCGGGTTTTCCAAAATTGGTAAAACACGTGTCGAATTATTTTTCGTACCATGTCTGCAAACCAAGTTTCAAGTCTATCGGATGAAACAAAATGTTTATCATACAATCTTTTCCGACCCTTTTCCGACTTTTCCGAGTGGGATTTTCCGGTAAATTGGAACACAGTTATTGTTGAATTTTCAAATAGATCTTTAAAAATGAGTCTGAATTTGATCGGAAAATAAACAAAAAAGTTCCATACAACAGTTTTCCGCGAATTTTCCGACTTTGGGGATAGATTTTACAAAATTTTAAAGTCCCTTTTTTATGTTTTGTTTTGTGTAATTTTGCAAATGAGTTTGGAGCTAATCGCTGGCAACTAAAGTCTCGCCCATACAACCTTGACCACCCACTTTCCACCCAATGGGGGGGAATTTTCCGGAAGATTGGTATGCAGTTGTTGTTGAATTTTCATATAGAGCTTTGAAGATGAGTTTGAACCTGATCGAAAGAATTCCCGAAAGAATTTTCTAAAATCCGTTCTCAGTACTCACTTTCAGCATAAGATTAAACTACTGTGAATTCGTTGTAAATCGATTGGCCCACTCTAATGCACATATATATGTATTATACTAAGGTAAGTTTATTCCAAAAAATGGTCTGTTTTGTCCAATTTATAATGTGGCTCCCCAAATAGAATCTTATCTGTATAAATAAATTTGTACGCCCGACTGACATATTTTCAACCGACAGCCAAAACTGCTTATCCTACAGACATGCAAAAATACTTTCAAACGATTCTTTCGCTTTTGTTTTTCTTCCATGTTCATTTTTTTATTTTCCTTTTAAATCACTTTAGCTAAAAGCAGTCCAGCTGATCGATGCAGATAGAAGCAGAGTGGCTTAACATGGTGCATTCTCAATGCTGCTTCAGCTGGTCAAAGCACAATAAGGCCCACAGCCATCTTACATAGTATCCACAAATGTGCTGCTAAGTGCAACCTTGTCTGTTAAGTGTAACTTTCAACTTCGCACCTCCGTACGTGCAAAAAGTTCAAGAGGCGAAGTTGCAACTTCTGCTTCTTCTTCCCTCAATTTTTGTATGAAACTTCTCGCTACTTCTGATGTCCGGGCTTCACCTGTAAAACGAACTAATTGGTCAAACCGTAGGTTATATCATAAGATCATAGATTGAGAATGCCCATACATTACTGATGACAGTGCAGATAATAATGCATAAGAATAAAACCTTTTGTCAAACATTGTCAGATGTGGCTATAAACTGTTAATTAAATAGTTGATTGTAATGTGTTTGAATATTCCTGTGATCGGCACATGCCTCGGTGCTTTATAAAAACAAACAGGGCTTTGCTTTAGACTTGAAGCTGGAAAATGTCATCTCAATCGGACGTATATTATGACAAAATGCGACATCTGTGTCGGTTGGCCTTGATCAAGAGAAAATGTTCTTAAATCCACATCATTACAAGGATGCATTTGCTTGGCCTTAAAATGTTTGGAAATCGTCTTATCCGATATTCCACGTTTGCCGAGTGCGGTCAATCAAGGACATGCTTGTCCATGATTTATGGCACACAATTCATTGCCAGCCACCAAAGTTGACACTTCTGCCGAGTCGAGTCACTGTCACTCCCCTCCTGCCTGGTCACACCCCGTCGAGTCCTGACATTTTGACAAATAATTTTATTGACGCTCTGTTCTCTGTGTTTGGTTTTTAATTGTCCTCGCTCTGCTCAGCTGCTGCGGCTGCTGTTGCCTTGACGCACGTGATAATTGCTCATTTTATGATGCATTTATCAAAAAAAGTGTCTTCTTGTCCTTGGCATTGTCCGAGAACAACCTTTTTTTGTACTTTTTTGCCTACATCCTGCTGCGTCTGACAGGCTGGCGAAGCTGTCACGCGTCATTTATTTCAGCGTGACAATTTTTGGAAAGCAGTTCTGTTCGAAAATAAAATTGAGACCATTTGAGTATTTATTAAAAAACTAAATTAAACAGTTGAAGCTCTGTGACATTATGTTCTGTTTGAAATGCCTAAATTTCTAAATTTATCTACTTAAACAACTGATATAAATTTTACTTGATCGTAAATGTTAAGCAAGAGGACAGGAATTCATTTAACTAGCGCCTCGCATGCTGCTGGCTCTGCATCCGTCCATTCGACTAAATGAAGTTCCTTCAAACTCCAAGCGCTTTCCATTTGGCATGGTCATAAAAACTAGCGCCATACCAAAAAGAGCTGGTACTAAAAATCCAGCTGTGATTTATGGAACACATCAAAGAGTGCCGAACTCGGACAAAACATCAACCAGGAGGCCGAGATGTTCCTTACAGACACGTGACGAAAATAAATAAATTTACACATGAACATAAAAACAAAGTGAATCCAAATGAAAAGTTGGGAGAGGGTAGTTTAAAACGTTGCAACGGTGCAATTATGCTAAGACAGCTTCAAGCCAAAACGGAAACCTTTCTAGCCAGTATATCTCAACCAATATTTTTTCTCTAAATGTTTTTATATAAAAATTACCATTTTGTAGCTTTAGATCAGGGGTCGGCAATGTAAGGAAAGAAGTTGCCACTGGCAACTGAGGAAGCTTTGCTTTGTTTGGTTTTTAGCGTTTTATAAGCGTTTAAAGACTCGGCGGCAGAAGTTCTGCTGGCGGCTCTGCTACCATTGCCGAACCCAGTTTTAGAGTTATTCATTAAACAAAAAAAAATTAAATATTAGGACCAAGTAGGAACAAGGCAAGGGGGGATGATGTTATTGTGGCGGAAAAGGGTTTTATAGACAGCGAAAAGAACAATCAAACGAATTTATTGATAAATGACAGAAGAATCTCGCTATCAAATGTTTCCTTGTCCATATCTCAATAGAGTTTCCAACGAATGCACAAACATGTTGAAACATGTTGATCACAGAACCATAGAACCACCCTCGTGGTCGTAAAGGATCCCTTGTAAAACGCACACACATGTCTCGCATAGCCGATGATTCCTACCAAATTTACAAAACAAAAACAAAACTGCAAAAGCCAGCAATAAAAACTAAATTATATCCTTTTCACGTTCAAGTGGTGGCGGCGGCGCGACAAAAAGAAGCCGAGCAACATGTTGGCCAGACAACTCGATTCATCCATCCATCCATCCATCCGACACAGTCGGCCGGGACGACCCACGCACTATTTAATTTAGTACAAAATTATTATGCGCAACATTAGCACTCGGCTTGGCTTGGCTTGGCCTGAGTTTTGGGTCTGGGTCTGGGTCGCTGGCAAGTGCGAAGCGTGAGGTGCCTCAAATGAAGTGTGAATTTTGCTGTCAGCCCGTCATTTCAACAGAGGCAAAACGCCGACATCGTTTCGGTGTTTTCTGTTGTTTTCCGTTTTATGAGGGGCCACAAGGATTTTCGACATGGTTTGTTTTTTTTTTTTTATTTTGTGTGTGTTTGTTTTTTGTATGCGTCTCATTTTGGTTTCGGGACACGCATCAACTTCATTTTAAATTATTTTACTTGGCGGAGACAATTGAGCTCCGTTTTCAGTACATTAAGTATTAAGTTAATAATAAAGAAACTCACCAAAAAGTTTTATTGCTTAAGGTTTTAAAGTTTCTAATACCTTGTGGACGGCATTAGATAGACCTAATGTTTAAACTCTAGGGAACGATTTTATCTGCTAAGGATATGCGCTTCCAAATTAATCATATAAAGATGGCCCTCATGTACGTGCATTTCCCGACTTTCAAATTGATCGAATAAATAATAGTGTTTCCAATCAAAGATTCTTATTTAATTTCCAGGCTTTGAGTAAAATTATTAAGATTCGTTTGCTAGTGCGCCTACGTTTTTAAGCAAAGGTTAAACTGATTGGCCTGAGCGTTCTGTATTAATATCTTGTTATCATTTCGATATTAGCTAATGCTTTATTTTATCAATTATATGCTTAATATTTAAAATGAAAAATTCCCTAAAAGAAACACATAAAATCCTTAATGGGGTATTCTCCATGTCGAGGCTGGCACTTTTTTAAAAAAAATCTTACCTGAAAACGCAAAAAGTTTTTCCAACTCTGTTTTTTTGCATTATGTTACAAACAGATTAAAGTAAAGAAAACCAAGTAAGAGTGTTGCGGTCGAGTGCCCCGACAGCAAAATACCCTGTCCCAAGTAATGTGTTTCCTATAGCTTTGAATTTCATTTATTTTAAAATTTATTTCAATAAATGGGCAGGCGCACTTAGGTACATATCTTCGGTGTTTTTGCTCGGATCTCATGGTGGTACACAGAATAGATAGATGTTGGGCCTCACTGAATATATATTAAGTCACTAGGTTAAGACTTAAAAATTGAAGCTCTGACAGTTTTTCGCGGTTAGAAGAAGATGGAGAAGAAATTTGCCAAACCTGGAGCAAACTTTATCTGGGTACGGTGCACACCTACATACATGCAAAAATTTGTGGCTCCAACTCTTATAGTCTGTGGGATCCACGCGTTTGTACAGAGAAAAATACCGTTTTCGCTGTTTAAAGATGGAGTAATCTGAAACAAACTCGATGTGGGTACAGTATACACCTATATACATTCCAAAAATTGTGGCTCTATCTATTACAGTCTCTGATCGACGCGTTCATACAGACAGACAGACGGACAGACGGACATGGCTTAATCGACTCGGCTGTTGATGTCGATCAAGAATATATATATTTTATGTGGTCGGAGATGCTTCCTTCTCCCTGTTACATACATTTGCACAACTTCATGATCCCCTTTTTCCCATTTTTAATGGGAACAGGGTATAAAAACGGTGAGCATGGAAAATACCCTCGAAGGGCCGATTTCTGTTCTCTCAGATAGCTGCTATGTATCAGATAGTCATCGATTTTACACTGCTATTTGTTAGTTTATGTGACAAATAGCTCTATGTAGAAGATGTGAAATCGGCCCTTAAAATGTTAAATATTTATATTGAACTATTACAAAATTCTCTTTTTTTGCTATATGAAACGCATGAGCTAGTAGTAGCTTATTTGTCACCGCATCTTTTTCCTCTTTGAAGTATTGATCTGCTCAGTAGGTCGGACATTTTATATATAGAAAAATGTAAGATCATATTAAATTAGTTTTAGGGTCTGCGACTTGGATTCAAAGTTTATCACTCATACCTACTGTTGCCCTTGCCTACATGTTTAATTTTTAAGTAGTTGGCGACGCCAATTTGGCGTAGACTTGGTTTGAAGTCATATTATTTGTTGTTGGGGAAGTGGTGCACCGCGACCAATTTTGGTCTATTGTGCCCCCCTACTGAATTTACAACTCCCCTAGGAGCCCTAATTCCTGTACAAAAGCCAGGATCTTTGTGGGTTCTAAGTAACTGATATTGCTTGGGTGTAGAATGTGTTTCCCAAATCTGTTGAGTCTGCGCCTCGCTAGGGCATCGCAGTGTACTAGTATATGCTCAGAGGACTCCTCCTTCTCTTCACAGTATCTGCAAAGCTGGGTGTTCGTTATTCCCAACTTGTACATGTGGCTCCTCAGTCTGCGGTGACCCGTGTAGAGCCCTGTCAGTATTCTGAGGGCATTCTTTCCTTGTTGGATTAACTTTTGGAACCTTTTGAGGTAGTGGTTCACTATTCATGATTTAGCTTGTCTCATTTCCCTGGTGTTTACCCAGGAGGCTGTTCTAAACGTATTCTCTTCCTTTCTTAAAAGTCCTTTTATTGTGTGTTGGCCTATGCCGCAGTAGCGTTCTGTCCCTACCATTGCGGTGGCTGCACCCTTGCGTGCCAGTTCGTCGGCCAATTCGTTTTTTTTTTAGTCGCGAGTGAAGAAGGATTTTTAAGTGAGTATCCACAAACTGCTCAAACAATAAACATTGAAAAACTTTGCAGGATGTGTAGGGCATATTTAAAAATTTTACCTTCAAGTAAAACATACTTTAAGTCAAAAATCGTCGTAGTTTTGGTTAGTTTTATAATTTTGGAATTGCTTTTGCATTTAACCTTTGTGGTTAAGATGTAATTTTTTCTTATTTTTTTTAAATTGACGAATAGAATCCACATATTTTTAGTACAAAACTTGCAAATTTAAAAACTGCAGACATTAAAAGGAACCCTTCGATGACCTCCTCGACTTTGTTGTGTAATAATTCTTTATTGTTCGCGGCCCATCGATGACATTTTTTACAAAATTGTTGTTTAGAACGGTCGTATACTAAATAATATTTTGTAAATATTCACTAATTTCTTTTTAGATGCTTCATTCTTATTATAGTATGTTGCATAAAAATATTTAACATGGGGGGTAAAAAAGGGGGGGTTTGACGACCATATAATCGAGGAATTTTTAACTCAATTGACATTTCGTCTGCATCTTTTTTGATTTTTTTAAAACAAAATTGATTTTTTTCAAATCAAAAAGATGATTAATTATTTCTTGTTTCAAGTAACAATTCAATCACATGGGCGACGTAAGCACAGGCTGATGATATCTGAAGTTCTGGAGTCTAAAGAGTCCTACTGAGTGTCAAAATTGCAGCATTGACGGCATCAAAAACATGTAAACAGATCAGAAACTCCCTTTTTCCAATTGCACTAATGAGATGTGTTTGTTTGTAGTTACTTTTCACTGCTGATTAGGGTTTTCGAAATATCGAATCCCTTGGATATTTGTTATACCAAAAATAATAGTAATATCCAAGAGAATGTAAAATTGGCTATACAGCTACAAAGGGGCCAACCCAAGCTTCTCTCAATGTCTTGGCGAGTGTGCTTTTAAATTTTTCGCACAAGAGAAAGGGATACATGTACAGTTTAATGCCGAGTCCGAACGGCAAAGTTTGAGAATTTGCTATTTCATGGCTAGTTACATCACAGCTGGCGCCAATAGGTGGTGAAGGTGACCGGAAGAAAGTAAAAAACTTTTATAATTAGATGTTCCGGCGGGATCGAACACACGACCTCCCACCCAGCAGTCTAGCACGCTAAACGACACACCGCCACCTAACTATCCAAGAAATGCCTTCAGAAAACCTCCCTTTTTGTGGTCGAATCTAACAAAAATACACACCAAAAGTATATTCTGCCAGTATTATATATCGACATTTCGAAATCTCTAGTGCTGATGCTTTTAAAAACAATCTAAGTATTTGCATCTTTTTCTAAAATTCTTAATTACTTATTTTGTTGTTCCTGCTGCCTAGTTGGTCCAATATGTTTTTTGTCTCAAAGACTTGCTTAGAGGTGAACTTAGCACCTAGCAGCTACGGTTGCAGCCGTTCCTGCGAATAGACTATTTTTACTGTGCTGCTCATAAATAGATTTCTTCAGGATCGAAAAATAATGCCGATTACTATCTACTATTCTATCCCCTCTCATATTTTTCATCTTCCTTCGGGAAGAAATGTGCCACTCTGCGACACTTCTTGAGGAAAGAAATCGTTTCTTCTGGGAGTTACGAAAAAGTCTCTTCTCGGTGAAAAGCGTTTCACACAAAAATTCCTCTCTGCTGTACTGGCAATCAGTATATTTTATTACTGAAAAACTTTCTTCTTGGCCGGTCTTGTAATTCTCAGTCTTTATTCCACATTCAATCGATTAAATAGCGCGTTGAACCCTATCGCCTGTCTCCCTTTTATGTTAAAAATGCGATACCTTATGTGTTTTGTTTTTGTAAATCGCCAAACTATCAGCAGACTCTGAACTCAAACTATCGCCAAACTCACATTTTGACGAGGGAGAGAAGAAACCCGACAAAATGTTTGCAGGGTACTTGTGCCAACGTTTTTTACAATTTTGTTTGTGTTTGTAGGACAATTTTAAAAACATGCTGCAAAGTCTTCTTCTGCTATAGTCTTAAATTCCTTCTTCGATTCGGGCTCTATCTTTTTTATCTCTGACCACTGTTCAGTCTAAAATCACAACACTTAGTGTTACATGCCAAACGTCGCCCAATAAAGTTCTTTCAAGAAACGCGTCGTCGAGCAAGACATTTCGAATTTTCGAACAAATATTTGTTAACATTGAAAATGTTTGGTTTCAAATTTATACTATTTCGTATCAAACTTAAGGATTAAATTAAAAGATCAAATTTTTACCCAAAATATCAATATGACATTTTCTAGTAATATATATATTCTGTTTATACACCCAAAAAATATCATGATAAGTGCCCTTCAAAGTATGCTAAAATTATTTCTTAAACATTTTTATATATGAACAAAATAATAGATAGTAAAACATTGCAGCGTCATAAATTATCCAAACTGTACATTTACTTAGATTGGAAGAGCAGTAAAAAAATGCAAAATGAATTACCGCTAAGTCAAGTACAAAATAAAATTTTGTTTCAATTTTCAATATTAATTTTCATAGCATACCTTGTAGGGCATTTATCATGATATTTATTTTGTTAATAAACAGGGTAATAGATACCCAAAAATTGATTTTGGTTTTTGTTTCAAAAATTAAAAATTGAAATTGTAAATTTTTTTGCGGTTACGCTTACACTTACAAGCCGATCTTCACATTGATTATTAATATACGATTAGACTATAACCCCCAACATATCAAATTTCAAATAGCTTAGGCTCAAAAGGAATTATCGTTGTTTAACATGGGGATAAGACCAATGGGGATGAGACCAAAATGTTCCTGAAACGAAACCGAAACCTTCCAAATTATAACCGAAAGGATCCGAAATGTTAGGAAAAATGAGGTCCAGAAAGTTTGGAAAATAATCGCAATATATTTCATCAAATGCCGATTTCTCTTCTTCCATACAGCTGCTGTGTGTCAGAAAAGCTCACTATTTACTCTGCTATTTCTAAGTTTATGTAGGAGATGAGAAATCGGCCCAAATGAAAAATTTATTCATATATCACTCAGTAGGGCAGACAAACTGGCCAGATTGAGCATCTCTACAAACTATTTGGCTGTGACGATTTTCAGTCGGTTTAAGAAGCTTTTTAATGTCTACTTATTTGTAAAACGAGGCCTCCAAATGGTAAAGTTGTAAGGTAATATAAACCTAATATAAAAGCTATCAACATTAACTGTACCCTACAAGATCTCTCTTTTCAATTATCCTCAATATATATTTTGAAAATACAAAATTGTATTCCAAATTGTCAGCTAAACTACTCTTAACCTCTTCATGTCGGTCACCCAACATTATTTCTGCTTATTTTAACAATCAGCCAACTCTGCCCCCAGAGTCAACCGAGTGAGTCAAAGTGAAAGCATCTCTCGTTTTCATTTCATTTAAAATGCTGTCAGCACCTAACCCCGTCCCCTTAGATACGGGTTCTTGTCGCCCTCTCGAATGTCTTCATGTCCTTCCCTTCTCGTTCCAACGATTCATTTTTATGGCACTTTCAACGCGTCATTGAGTAAGCCGCGGAGCGTACTCATCGCCGGAGAGTGAAGTGGAAGGCTGAAAATGAAGATGCTTAGGAGCGGAGGAAAATGCTTGTGCGTTTATAATCAAATTAGAAGCGAAGCGTAAGATCAAAGCGCTGAAAAGTAGGCGCGACATAATGCCCAAAAATGTCCAAAACACACAACAGGCCGAAAGATGATGAGGGGCTCCAGTCGGTGCCTGACAACTTGAAGTGGAAATGACTGCGCATGGGGAGCTGCAGACCCGAAGACCTGAAGAAGACGTCTCATTAATGACAAACCATCAGGAGTAGTTCGCGTAAAATGAAAAGGTATATTATGCACTCAACCCGCAGACCTGAAGTCTTGCCCGCTCTGTCAATTCGTACTCAAGTGTTGCGCTTGGGCTCTGCACACTTCCTCGAAAGGATCATAGCGCGGCGCTGGGCATTAAATTGAAAAGCAGAAAACGAAGGAAAAAGAATGACGACGACAGGTTAAATGTTTTCATTATGAATTGCTGGCTGAGCTTGCCTTGGCAGTTTTTCCATAATTGGTGCATGCATTCAAGTGTCTGGAGTGCTTCTTGTGCTTCTTTTTTTCCCTTTTTCCTATAATGAAAAGTAAATTGAGTTCTTGGTAATGTTTGGGTTTGCTTAGTTATGTGAGTGTGTGTATGTGTTTAAGTGTCTGTTTGGTTTTCATGAGACACGCTCAATTAGTTCCTCGAAATTGTCTACAAAAAAGATGAAATGATTTTTCTTAACTTCCGGTTAACACTTGAAGTGGTGAATAAATTATGCACTTAAGCCAATTGGGGGTGGACAGAAGAGAAATCTAAGTGGGACTGAAATGGATGAGTGGGAAACATATGGTTGGTGTTTTTGACAGGCCAGTAAGCTCTGAATAATAGTTGCTGAAAGACTACTGAAATATTTGGAGCATACAAGTCAGTGGCGTACCGTGTAGTTATGCCGCCCGGGGCGGAAGTCGACTTTGCCGCCCCCCTTCCCCCTTGAATAGTCCTAAATTTTAACCTTTTTTCTATAATTACAATAAAGTTTTTTTAATTCTTTCCATCAAAAACTTCTCTGTAACATAAAGGGACGTACGCTGGACTTTGATTAGGAATGACGAAGGCCTTAATAGTGAGGGGAATATTATTTTGCAAAAGTTGCTATTATTATTGGAAAAAATTCTTGGGGATGTATAATAAAGGTGCGAAATCCGCGGAAACGTATTTTACATATCTTCTTAACCAAAATTTAAATACAAATTGACTTCGATGGGCCGAAAAAAATTGTTTTGAGGTCGAACATGGTTTTCTAGTTTGATGGCAAAGGCGTTTCGAAATTAGTTTTTTACTTCAAAAAAACGTTCCTTGTAGGGTGCCTGCAGAGGTTTTTACTGAAGGCTGATATAATTGGACGAGTTGGACTACGTTTTTTGGAAACATAACTCAATGGCAGTATAGAATTGTAAGCTCCAAAAATTCCGAAAATATCGCGAAATAGATGGACGCGAACTATGATGAATTAATGTGAAAATATTTATTCTTGTTTGATAATTATTCTTTTATAATTAACACTATACATTGTTTTTTTTTAGTCCATGTAACAAACTATTAAAGAACTCATTCTGTATTGATTACAAATTATATTTGAAAACAACTTTCTGATTTTGCTCATTGGAATGAAATTTTTGGACTTCAATATGGAAATTGTGGTTATTTTTTTTGATAAAAACAATTTTTTTTAATTATTGTTCAGTTGACACAACTTTTGTTTCATAAGAACTTTTCAAGGCATACTACAAATCTGCACCCTCCTGCATACTCCCTTGAGAACATAATCAATATAGCAGCATGTTTGACTCTGTCTATGGTAGACCTTTGCTCTTTAATCCCTTTATACTGATTCGTAAGCTTTCAAAAATGCATTCAATGAATATTTCTTTTATTACTAGATGTTGAAGTGCAGAATCTTACAACGTTCTCCATATTGAAATGACAGCAAAGTCTAAATCACTTTCAGAAATACCACTATTTCTTAATTTAAGAGAATAATCAATATACATTTTGTAATTATTTACCGCCCCTGAAATTTGCTGCCCCTAAAACTTGCCGCCCCAAAAACTTCCCGCCCCTGAAACTCACAGCCCTCAAAAATTGCCGCCCCTAAAAATTTGCCGCCCGGGGCGGGCCGCCCCCCCCTCGGGACGCCACTGATACAAGTTATGCGTGACGATGCGTTTACGTTTGCTCAGATTGAAAACGTTTATATAAAGCAATAACGTCCAATATTTATAATATGTTTTCATTTGAACTAAACATTTTTTTAACAGAACCATTTAAAGTCAGTCGGGTGTGCTCCAGAATTCTGTGGAGATTTTGGAATAAACTCTTGCATTTCAAACGAAAACTGCTTGTCTTTATGTGTGATGTGCAACATATACATATGCCCGGCCAAGGTGAATTTACTTACAAGGTGACGTATTCCGTTGTGGGGAGAGGTCTTAATTTTTTTCAACTCGCTCTCTCGGCTCTCTGAGATAGATGACAGTTGCTCTGAGAGGCAGATGCTAGGCACACTTCGATAGTTATTGTTGTAACTAACAGACAGCTAAAAATAAAGTAAGGCCCCTTGAAAGATAGCTGCTGTGGGGAATACGTCACCTTGTAAGTAAGTTCACCTTGTGCCCGGCTACTACATAGATTTGATGACAAAAGTTGAGCGATTTGAAACCGACAGTTCAAGGTTAAGTAGATTTAATGCGTACGGTTTTACCGACCTAGTATCTGGTAGCCGATCTTATTCTTATCATTTTATAAA
Source organism: Lordiphosa clarofinis (assembly GCA_018904275.1). Lineage (NCBI taxonomy): Eukaryota > Metazoa > Arthropoda > Insecta > Diptera > Drosophilidae > Lordiphosa > Lordiphosa clarofinis. Next base: position 312,178 of record JAEIGQ010000022.1, read on the forward strand.
TAAATTCCTCCAAGGTTAGTTTCATATCAAATTGTTTGGACGAAAATCTCTAGAGATTTCTGGAACGCACCCGAATAAGTGCTTTTATTGATTATGCCATTGATTTATTTGTTCGATTTAAAACAGTTAAATTTTGATCAAGGTTCGGTCCGGTGGAACCCGTTGTGAAGTGTATGGTTTGATTTGCGGAGCGGTTTCTATTTATTTTTAAAAGCCTAAGGTTTTGGTTTGACCTGGATTCATAGATTGTGACATAATTAACCGATTTTTGCCTCTACCTTCAGTTAAATATACGCAAATTTTTCGATCAAGAGAAGTCAAACAGACCACATTCCTCATTAATATAATATCATTAATACACTTAGGAAATTATCAATCTAAAATCAAGATTATAATCTTGAATCAAAGAGAAACGGTGTCAGAGTTCGACAGAGACGAAATAGTCTTAAACCAAGATTACATGCTCAATTTTGATCTTAGTCCATAAAGCTCGAACTAAGATCTCTTATACTCGACTTTAAGATAAAACAATCTAATTTTTTATTATAATCATATATTATTAACACTTTTTTTATTCTGGAAAACTTATATAAATGTTGATACTATGCCGGTACTGGGCTTTTAGCTGATAACCTCGGGTAATTGAACACACGTCACGGCCACTTAGCTCACTCGGCTATTGGCCGTCACTTCTAGGGCGCCACCAGTACGCTTATTTTTGCCAGCAGAGCCGAGACTTCTGCCAGCTGAGTTCTTATACAGCAACTGATTGCGTCAAAAATTGACGGCTTCATTGAAGCTTCATGAGAACGAAAAGGTTGGGGTTCGAGTCTCAGGAGGGGCAGGTTGTTTTTTTTTTAATATTTATTTTTTTTGTAGTCAAAGTTTTTGTGCTTTTTTTTTTAATAAAATAAATCAATATATATATATATCATAAAGTTTTAACCAGAGATTAAAACCGTGAACGAAACCATTACCTTTAACTGCTTAAAACACTTTAAAATTTATATTCGAAAAAATATTGTTTTTCCAATAACCATAACTCCTTAATTTTTATTAACTTAACCGGTTATCAGTACCGAAACAGAAACACATATATGGGTTATATTCGTTTTTTCTTCTACTAGCAATAGTTCGATATACGTAAATTTATTTGATAAACAAAATAAAGGAAAGTTGAAAAACGTAAAGATTTTGGTAAGCTGCGTTGTCTCTTTCTTGTTTCTTGTTGCTGAAGAAAGCCTTAAACATGCATTTGTATATATGTGAGAGAAAAAATGTTTCATACACATTTTCTGATTTTGTTATGCTTTTTTTTTTTAAAGATTCCCACGCTCAATTCAGGACTAAAAGACTCTCGGAAATGAAATTTTTAATTAAGATTTCAGATTGATTTTTTGTCTCTGTTTATGATCACTAGAAAGGCTTTTAGAGAGAATCAGGTTTTAAAATTTGTTCGGGTAGCCTCACTTTCGACGTAAAGAGAAAAAATAATGTCCGAACATTGGAGTCGATATGAGCACAAACGTCGTCAAAAACTGAAACATTCATGAACATTTGTTCTCATGAAATTGGAGAATATTGGCAGTTTTTTTTTTTGAACATGCTTTGCCACAGAGTATATAGATGAACAAGGTTATGCATTCTCCTTTTGCTGCTTTATTTGTGTTTTGTTTTCACGCCGAAATCCCAATATGTATTGGATTTCAAACCAATTCTTTACAATGAAGCAATGTTTTCCGGTTTGGTATTAAGAAGTTATTAAAGTTCTTAAAAAATGTACTTAAATGTTTGTTTAAACCTAAACTGTTATGGATTTACATTCGGGATTTTAAATTTTCAAAAGGGACGCAAAAAACACAAAACTGAACCGGATGTTTGGAGTTCGGTTGGAGCCCTGATAAAAATCTTAGTGCTAATCTGTATAAATTAAATTTTTGTCATCCTCGATTTTCTTTAGAAAGCCTTTAATAAGTAACTTGAACTCTCTTCCTGACACGCCTTGCCCTCTAAGTGGGCCACCTGTCTTTGCTAAACTCAAGCGACATGTTTATTACCAGATCAGACCCCATAAACAAGACACGCTCTCGAAAATTGTTTAGTTTCCTGTTACCTAGCAACACCTTTGACAAAACCAAGTGAAAGTCTTTATATTAATATAATTTATGGCCACATAAAACTAACCCCAAAAGGAAAGGGTTAAACTAGTCATGGGAAACCCTAAGGGTAAACGGTGAGTTGGTCAAACTTCCTGCAGCAACACTATATCTTTCTCGGGAGTAAAGCGTGAACCCCTTTTTCAGTGCCTTTGTTTGCCTGAAATTGACTGATTACCCACAAAATTACGGAATTTATTTGTACGTAATTTGAGACATTAATAAAAGTCTTTCTCAAGCCATGTTTGTTTGCTTAGTTGATAGGAAGTTAACCCCCTTTTTTTTGTACACTTCGTTACCAGCATGTGACAGTTGGGTACTAATATTTCAAATTTGTAACATTTGTTACAATAAATTGCCAGAGCTAATTAGCTGAGACAGGGTTGAAGGTTGTTTTTATGGCTCCATGGGAGTTCATTTGTTTTATTTTTTTTTAAGAGAAAGGCTTGGGTGCTATGGGAACGGAGTTACGTTACATTTAGGAGCACTTCCAGCTGTTAAACAAAATATTTTAAATTGAAATAAATCTCAGCACTCCCATAACCATAACGATCGAAACACTAACACACTGCCTAACCCAGTCACCTCACTTAAGTGACTGTTTTCCATAATGAATGAAGGAGCCAAACTTAATGACTTGACATCTGCAGACATGGGCCACCATCATAATACTTTGTATGTAAATTTCGCCAATAAAGTAATTTCGTTTAATGAGCCGCATGCTAGCCAGAAGCAGAACCAACCGCCGGCACATAAAGTAACAAAATGAATTAGTCCCCGACATGCTGATGGGCCCCTATCAAGCTGGAAGTTTGGATGCGCGGAAGTAATTGAGTTAAATATGCACAAGATGACAGCATAAATTATGCGCAAAAGAACAAAACACAAAGAAAAAAAATAAGAAAAAGAAAGAGTTAAATGTGGTTAGGCAAGAGGAAGCAGAAGCAAGAAATTAAAAGAACCCGAAGCAAACAAAGGGCAACAAATGAGGGAAACTACTTACTTATCAACACAGCCATGGGAAAACTGGATTGCACTTAAGGGTTGCCTGCCTCTGGGTACTTGAAACAGTCTGCATAACAAATTCGATAATGAACTATGAAATTTTGTGATATTTTGAAAACCCTTTTGGGGATCTATTTAACTGCGTTTCACATGTCACAATTGTTAAATGGCATAAATTTTGCCTGTCATAAATATTAAAATAACAATTATGACCATTTTTTTCTGTTGTTAATAAAAGGGTTTGAAAGACTGATAAAAAGAAACCGTTTTAGCATAATTTGTAATTTATTTCAAGTGTCCCAAGAAAAGGAAACGTCATTTTGTTCTTAAGGCCTGTGCTCAGAAGCAAAATAAATTTAGCATGCTTAGATTCCATTTGTTAGTTTAGCATCGGAATAAATTTGTAGTGTGCCCATTTATAATCCAAAGAGGTCAGATACAGAAACGGCCACACTGGCGCACAGCTGTTATGTTTTGTTTTAAATAAGAAAAAAGAAATTACACAGACAGATTAATGGCGACAGCGGTATTGCGTTGCACCTAATTCCGGTTTCAGGCTAAAGGCGAGGATCTAATTTTTGCCCTTTTGAGAAACATCTGTGACTTGGAGCAGGTGCTGATTAAAGAGTAGGCCTAAAAGTCAATTGAACAGATATCGGCGTTGATATGCATAGAGCCATTATCACTTTGGGGGGCCGTGCACGCCAACAACATATGTTTCAAATGTCGGGCATAGTCCCGGACTGCTACCAAGAGGATTGTATGGAAGTCTGAAATGGATTAGGATTTCTCCATCTCTATTTTGTGGTTATTGTTACTTGACAACTAATTTTCTTCTGTATGCTGAGGGAATTGCTGAACCCGATTAACTGAGAGAATATATCCTCACACCACAACTCTTAAGTTGAGATTTTGCTACACGAGTTCAATACAAATTCTTTTTTAATGCATTGATTTTGAATTTTTTATACTTTTGGTTCGCCTGATAAAATTACCAAGCTATACAAAATCTTTTACAATTTTCGGAATTTTACGATTATTATTTTTGCAGTTTCTGTGTGTGTGTGTTTTCCGCATGCGAAATTTACGACCGTTCAAGCAAAATTTTAATGCGCTGTAAACGACAAAAGAACCAAATGAAGAAAAATGTACCATAAAAACAAGAAACGAAAATATTTCTCATACACAAAATAAATCAACTGTGAACAAGGCTTTTGTTGTTCTCCTAGTTTTTGGTGATGTGCGCTCATAAAGTGCACAAATATATATTTTTGGCCTGGAAAATGCTGGCTGGAAAATATGCAAATGGCAACTGTTGAGAATTGGTCCTTACCAAAGCCATTTGAATGTAAATTAATGGTCAGTTGAGCTGTCAGCCTCAACTCGTCTAACGTTTCACTTTTTGTGTCTTTTTGGTGGTGCGAAACGGAGGGAAAGCCTTGTCACAGATTTGTGGTGTTAATTTACTGTGAAATGTTGACTGACCGGTGGCCAGTTGCCAGTTCATGGCATTTAATGTAATTAATTGTCTGTGTTTAATTTGGGTTAATTTTATTTATGGCCTGCTCGCAATTTACATTTTTAAACAGATAGAAATTTCACACGCCTGAAACAAGAACAACAACAAAAAAACAGAAAAGATTTACATACAATTATAAAATCATATTTCAGAGTTTTGTTTCGTCTCCGGGCCACAGGGAATCCTCTAGTGCATTTGCATGTGATGTGGCAACTAAGACAGGACACTTTTGACAGCACCGAGACAGCAAGGACTAAGCTTCTGCTAATGTCAACAGCAAACAGTGCAAAATGGCCAACAAATAAACAAAAAACAACTATTAAATGGATTAAAAACAACGAAGAATGAATGCTCTTTTAGTAGAGAAAAGGAATGGCCATAACATTTGGAAGCCAAATTGTCATAACAATAACTCAGAGTCACCAACAAATAAAAGCTGATCGTTAATTAGTTTTAAAAATTTTTCAATTCTATCATTAGTGTTCTTTTCTACCGTTGGTACGCAGATACCCTCCCATCTCAATACAAGAAGTGCTTCAAAACCGTTCAAAAAGCAAGGGAAAATACCAGTTTAGAGAAAACTTAAAATAAGAATAAAACTATCTTAAAAACTTGGAGTACAAATGTTCTAAAAGTGCTTAAAATGATTGTAATTCAACTCAGCTTCACGACCACACAGAAAAGTATAATTAGCTCTTTAGTCTTGAAGTTTCAAAAGTGTACGATGTCGCTATACCAGCACGCGATTCCACAAGTTGTACGTTAACTGCAAAATCTAGGGGGTTTGAGTCCCTGATACTCTGAAAAACTTAAATGAACCTAGTATGGTGTGGGATGCGTTATTAAAGCTACTGTACAGCGATGTTTTTGATCCTATGGAATGTGGACGGAGCAGCAGCATATAAAGCGCTTGTAAATAATATTTACCTCCCTTCTAATCCAAAGAGATATGTATGTCCTCTATTACGAAGACCCACAATCTAATATAATATAAACTCTGTTCAAGTTTTTGCTCACTCAATTAAGTGTTCTTAAAGTGAGAAGATTGTATTACAAAAGAGAAAACCCGATTTTTCGCTGATTTCGATAACGCTCGTGCACATCTTGAGTCCATTGTTCTTGGTTTATTCCTTGCTGCTATAAATGTCAAGCTTGCCATCTCCAATATTTGTAAACCAATATTTTTAAGAAGTTGTTAGTTTCTTCACTTGTGCTGCCTTTGGAATTCTGACAGTTATATCAATAGCCAACTTGCAAAAGATAGTCAAAGTCTGCTTATGATAGAACCGGGAAGTTCTTAAAACAGATGTATAGTCCACCATCAACCTTTGTGGTGAGTGTGTGTGTCTTGTTTTAAAAGTAATGAACAAACATAAATAAATATAATTAACGGTTGCGCAGTTCACACCGCTTCTGTCAGAAATTAGTCAGTTGTTCCCTCAGACTTTCGCTCTCTGAACGCTTTTTGTTAATTTACCCGTCTCGCTCCAATTTCTTATACGGACAATAAGAATCTCAAGGCGGACTATCGCGTATCACCACTCAAAAATTGAGAGGCAGTGTACATTTTATCTCTAATACTCAGTGGTCCATGATTTATTGACCTTAGAGCCTGCTAAAACGTCCGATGATCCAAGCTCGAATATGATATTATCAAGCTTCTAAACTTCTATTTATAAATAAAATGTTTAAGGAGCGTTTTATTATTTTCACATAAACTTACATAGATTTGACACATACCAGCTATCTGGAAAAAGGAAAATTGTCAATAAGTTTGTTTCAATTTACGAACCTGTTTTCTGAATTTGTGAACCCGAACCCAAAAAGTTTTGCGGCTGAAAGCTTATTTTTAAGAGGTTTGCAGCGTAAAAGCAGGAAAGATTTCCAAACGCAAAGACCGCTGAAGATTGAACAGAGATGTTTATCCTCATTTGTGGTGTTGGTTGTTCCTGTTTAAAGTTATATGCAAACATTATGTGACCTTAAGCCGGGAAAAACTTGAAGATTTAAAATATTCTTCTTAAAAATATGGAGATGGTTGCCAGGATTATTACGCCGTTTTCTAAAATAGATGTTTCTAAAATAATAAAAATAAAAAATTGAGTACAATTTAGCTCCTTCCAGCCACTGTACAAAAATCTATAAGTAGCATCTTAGACGTTAGACAGCAAGCGTGTACTATAGTGTAGTCCAAAAAGAGGACTTTCAAATCTTCTACAGTGTTGTCGCGGTTACTATTTCGATCTACAGTTGAGGCGAACAATTAAATCTAATTGTTCTCTGATTTTCAGAATAGTTAATTGAATTTAAATAGGATGTTGTGAAGTGTTTCTTTGAATTTGTACGGAGATGACTTCTGATCCAATGCTACATGGTAGAGTCAGCATAGCCAGTGTAAATAACGTTTTCAATCCAAAGAGATTGGAATGCGGGACCACAATGAACGATGCGCTGAATGAATTTCCAAAATGAATTATCAATTTCTGGTTTCAGGCACAACTTTTTCCGGGTTTACTAGTAGTAATAAGCTTAAGTTAGAAAAGGACAAATTTTTAAATTTCCAAAACGGTTTTTAGATGTTCAATGTTGCTTGCCCTTTGTTTAAGAAAAACTCGAAATATCAGCCATGGTAACATTTTCACTTTTGCAGAACTTCTTCGATATCAAACAGGGATTTGTACAAAATTTGGACTTAAAATAACACACGTTTCATTTCAAACAAAATCGTCGAAATTTCTTTGAGCCGTATTTTGCCTTAAACTCTGTTCTTAGATGAGATTAAAATTTACTATGGTACAATGTTTCATTTGAAAAAGACTGCTGCTCAAAAGCAATTAGATTTCAAAAATGTTTCTGTTCATGTGAAGTTTGTGCCGAACAACTTTTTAACACATCTGATTATAGGACTTTCCATAAGATTTTATCTATTATTATCTAACTCTTACATAATTTAACTGCCAGGTATCATCGCTTTTAGCAACTAGCTTTCCATTTTATACCATAATACCCTTATTCCTGCAGAGCATTTAAAATATGAAAGAAAGTGGCAACGGGGGACGAAGGAAGGGAAAAAGAAAACAAAAGCCAAGCAAGAAGCAACAGTGACAGTGGCACTGGCAGCTCTCTGACACTGACAGTTGTCAACTGCTGTTGTTTTCTATGCTTTTATTTTTATTTTTCTTCGTCATTTTTTTTCTCGCTCCTGCTCCTTTCAGTCTGTTTCTGAGGTTTTTGTCACATTTGTACCAAAAACAAATTGCCATCTTGATTTTTCATTAATGTTCGCATTGTTTTTCCTGGTTTGAGAATATCGATAGAGAACTCTACTTCTAATCTAGTTCAATCTCTATCAACTCAACTTAGTCCCAGCTACCTAGATCCCAATTTCAGTACTGCCATAAATTTTCCGTTAACCATTTGGGAGGAGGAAAAATATCATAAAATACAAAATGAAGTACGCTCGACATGCCTCGGACGCTGTAAAATTTATGTGACAATTTTGTGCAGAATAAATGGTTGCAGCACACACACACACACATACACGGGGGCAGCATGACAAGGACTAGAAAGATTCCCTTCATACAGTTTTTGGTAGATAAGAAAACGGTCGATTGGTTTGGCGAATGAAATGTAACAGATTACAGGGGCCATGGAATGAGATCATGTAGAAGGAGCATATTTGGATTTATATAAATATAAGTTTTAAAATTGAAATATTTTAGTAATAAGATAAATCTTTCATAAACAGAAGGCGAGGTGATATTTTGAGAGACACAAAACAATTGTGATACGATGAATGATTTTATCCCAGCTATTTCTTTAATAACACTCGAAAAAGCCATATGGTACTTTTATTTAGCTTTTGGTTATGATACTTAAAGTCGAAAAATTCGAAAAAAAAAAATAACTAGAGAAAAATTTTAAGTCTTAAAACAATTTAAAAATATATTTATGTCCGGCTCGAAGGACCACAATGTTTGTAGAGTAGTGAAATTCTCTGTGAATTCAAATATGGAGGCCTTTGAAGTATTCTTTGGTATTAATAATATTTGATTTAAGGATATCCCTCAGCCTACCCCTCGTGCTCATCTTTACTGCATTAGTTTTTCTCCGTTTTCAAAAAATTAGTCCTGTTTTAAAAGGCACGCACACGGTGCTACGGGATGACCATGCGAAGGAGAGGGCGAACTCGGAACGCCATTTAGCTCAACGATTGCCCTGCCATTCCACAATGCCCACAAAGTGGGTGCCCACTAAAAACTAACCCCAACCATGGGGCGGTCCTTGTGGCCTGGGGGCAACTTCAGCACTTGGTTGTTGTCGGTCATGTTGCATAAATCTCATTTTGGGCTTTATTTACTCTCAAAATGTCCACGTTGGAGCTGGTGCTGCTTCGCTTTCTGGCAAATAAATTCATTTAGTGGCATTTAGAGCCCCCTTTCACCTTATTGCTCTGGCCAGGACCTCCTCTCTCAGTGTGTGTTTGTGCATTTTATGGCAGTTTCTGCGTTTTTGTGGCCAAACATGAAGTGAAAATTACACACACACATACACACTCACACATCACATATGGCAAATGTAGCGCAATTGTTTTGCCTGTGTGGACCGAGGAGGAGGCCAGGGCCGCCATGTGCCACAGGATTTGGCTTTAGTCGGCAGTTAATTTTCATATTTTCTAGCCGCACGTAGCCCCCAAACTCTTGTGTGGACATTTTGTCGTAAATAAATTTAACAATTTATTTAGATTGCAATGACAGGCGGATGCTATTAAAAGCCAAATTTATGAGACTTTTCTGGGCTAGGAAGTGAAAGATGCAGAAATGGGGTGAGACTAGAACTTGCCGAATTAAAGAAAGAAATATGAAGTAAAATCGAAATAATTTGCCACATTAAAAACACCCCGAATAAGAGGGACGTTTCTATTTAACACATTGCTCGACAATTTAGTGCAGTTTTATTCACATGCAATTTATTAATTGATTAAAATAATTTTAAAACACAGCAAATGCTGTACAATTAGAGCCCAAACATTGGCAAATATTTGCCTAGATTTGTGGTCAAATTAGTGTATGTGCAAATTTAGTTATAACTGTGCCAAAAATGTTTATTTAATTGCGTGGTTAAATTTCTAGAATTATGCTGCAGTGTTGCCATTGAAATAAACGAGATTAAAATTGAAGCATTATTTGTATAGTGCCTGAAATCTAAACATAATTAAAACGAAATAATAACAACTTCGATAAGTTTTTAGTATTTGAATACTAATTTTTTAATGTTGCAATATTGTATATGTTATTATTTTCACCTATTTATATAATATATATTAAGCAATTTTGCGCCTACTTTTTACTTTTTTTCTAGGCGATTCATTTTCAAGAAATGATAGTAATGAAAGGCAAGATGAAGTGACAAATCGTATGGAAGAAATGATATCATTATTCTAATTTTTTATCATTTACCCATCGTACTAGAACTTAATAATAAACGATTCGATTTACTCACTTTAGGAACGATTCTTTCTTAAGGCCTGATTCCAGATGACATAAAAATAAATATTTATGTTGAAGTTCACATGAATAGAAACCAGGGACCGTAACGATTATGAGTTCTATTATATAAATCTATTTTTAATGATTAATTTTTGATTTTTATTTTATTCCTCAAAAAATAATGATTAAACATGATTTTTATAAATAAAACTTAGGAAATAATCGTTACTTTTTGAGTAATATAAATAAAAATCAAAAATAATGATTATTTTCCGAGTTTTATTTTTTTTGCTCAAAAGTATTACTCAAACAGCGATTACGGCCAGTGCATAAGGAATTTTATTAAGTTTGATGGATGTACCTAGTAAGGGGACCAAAGTGAATAAGATCCACACTCAAGATTTCAATAAAAGGTATATTACATTGCGGTTTTAAAATGCTGGTGCTGCGCTCATCTCAAAGTCTCTTCTCTTTTTCTCTATCTCTCACTCTCTCTCTCGCTCTCTCTCTCTCTCTCTAAGATTGTGTGGTGTTAGTTGTGAATGGGTGGGAGGGGGTGGGGCGTGGGCGATATACTTTTTTGCTCATAACTTGAGAACCGCTGATCCGATCTTTATTATTTCTTCGGCAAATCGATACATTTTGCTAATTACTAACTATCTCTAGAAGGTACAAAACGTCTATCTTCAAAACTGTAGGAGATATAACGTTTTATCCGATTTCCGGGGGGGAGGGGGCGTGGCAAAAATTGAAAATAAACTTGATCTGCCTGCAGCTATAAGAAACATTTGTCCCATACATGTCAAACCTCTATCTCTTACCATCTCCGAGATCTGTTTGTTCATACGGACGGACAGACAGACGGACAGACGGACGGACGGGCAGACGGACATGGCTATATCGACTGGGCTGTTGATGCTGATCATGAACATATATACTTTATATAGTTGGAAATGATATCTTCTCCCTGTTACATACTTTTGCACAAACTTATTATACTCTATGTACTATTATACTCTGTACTTCGGTACAGAGTATAAAAACTAATAATGTTAGAAGGCTTTTGTGAAGTACACTTGGAACTTCCGGTGAAGCTAACTTCGTCTGAATGGATTGAAATTAAGAACCTTGTCAAGACATTAGAGCCTGCTTAAATAGCGACTCAAAAATTGCAAAGTGCCCAGTTGTACATGGGCGATTTTTATAAACTGTGGCTGGAGCTGAAACTAACAGTGAGCGCAACAAAAGATGGTAACAGCCCAATCTTGTACAATTGCATTAAAAAAAGGGAAGAGGCCTTGATGGGTAACCCCGTTGTAGTTAGCAGCATCTATTTAGATCCGCGAATTAGGCGGGTATTGTTGCAAAATCCACCAAGCCTAATTGTTGCTAGAGCTTACCTGAAGAAACTCATGCTAAAAATATACAATTTGGAACTAATTATAAGTGAATATTCATAAATTTTGTCGTAAACCTTAATGTATAAAGCATTTCCATTTTATTATATTGCAAAGAGTCTTCCAATGCAAGCGGAAGCAACTACGTCGACTATGGAAGAGACTGCTGAGGTTCAACATCAATCAGCTCTGGATGAGTTCCTCAATTCCATTGAGGTTGCATCGGAGGACGAAGAGCACAATAAAGATCCTAATGAAAAAATAAAGAAAGCTTATAGCGAAATCGATAGCTACAACCCCAAGCCTGTCGATACCAAAATGAACGTAATAAACGGAGTACTGGGAGGGCAAAAAGTTCAACTATTCGAATTTATACCAGCTGGCCAAAGTGGTATATGCCGTTTCAGCAACGCAAGTAAGTGTCGAACGAACTTTTTCTGCCCTCAAACTGGTATTATCGGATCTGAGGTGCAATCTCTCGTCGGACTCGCTGCAAAAATTGTTATTAGTGACGTTAAATAATTTAAAAAAATTTAATTTTTGAAAAGCGCAATGTAATATACCTTTTATTGAAACCTTGAGTGTGGATCTTATTCACTTCGCGCTATACGCGACTTGCTCTATAGCGTACGCTAAGTCATTCCCTAGGTTATTAAAATTTTGTTAAATTTGTAGCATTGTGTAATTAAAAAAAATTCATTTGTTGAAACCCGCAATGTAATATACCTTTTATTGAAATCTTGAGAGTGGATCTTATTCACTTTGGTCCCCTTACTAGGTACATCCATCAAACTTAATAAAATTCCTTATGCACTAGCCGTAATCGGTGTTTGAGTAATACTTTTGAGCAAAAAAAATAAAACTCGGAAAATAATCATTATTTTTGATTTTTATTTATATTACTCAAAAAATAATGATTATCCATTGAGCAATAAAATAAAAATCAAAAAAATAAAACTCATTGCAGAAATGAATAGATTACCGAAAAATAATCATATTTTATTATCTTCCATTTTTTCATACGGGCACTCCAAGTTAATGATTTTTTTGGATGATAAATTTACAAATAATCATTATTTTCGGTCCCTGATAGAAACACTTTCGAACTGTTTTGAAATATGTATGCTATTGCAAAGCAGTCTTATTTGAATGAAGTATTGTGCCGAAATAAATTTTTATGTCATCTGGAAATAGGTGGTGTTCCTGCAAGTGATTTCTATTTTATTTTCAATGAGACGGCATCATCTGTTTCTTATCACATTTAACATTATTATAATTAGGGCTGCAAACCGGTTCGGAGTTGAACCGCTCCAGAGTCCGAGCCTCCAGGATTTTCGCGAAGTCCGAACCGAACCGAACCGGAGCAGGTTAATTTTTATTCGCCCGAACCTGAACCTTAACCGGAGCCAAAAATAGTAAAAAATGGGTTCGGTTCACAAATTATAAATATTTTACTAAATGCTTTAATAGTTAACTTTGGCATTCTCCAATATATCCAAATGCACACAAAAATAAAATGTGCCATAAATTTAAAAAACTCGCATTATTTTTAAAGTGTACCTGGTATTAAGAAAAGTTTTCTAAAACTTCAAAAAATATGACATACAAAAAAGTTTAAGAAAAGACTTTTCCAAAAATAAGAATGGAGAGATTTGCCTGGTTACACAGGAGTACAAAAAAAGGCCAACTTTTTCTACAGGAAAGATACCAAACTCTTCATAATTTTTATAGGTCGCTAAATTTAAATCAATTGTATAAACGTAACGAAATTTGTTATTGAAATGATGAATGATGTTGCAGAAAACCCAAACACGAAGTTTTGATTTTGCCTTTAAGATAAAAATTGTTAAATTTTAAAATGGAATGAGTTTTTTTGATTTAAGGTGAAAGTTTGCTATCTTCTCTGTTGCAAAAGATTGTAAACCTGCGCAATTAGGTCGAACTTTTTAGTCACTGTCTTAAAATTAGTTCAAAGTTTTCCGTTGATTTTAAAGTAAAATATATTTTAATCTAACTGTTATTGAATTTAAATATTATATTCCAAATATCAATACTCTGAACTTCTTAAAATGTATGATATGTGTATGACATGTTTAAGGTTTTCCCAATTAACATACATTTTTTTTGAATCAGCGAAAACCAAATTATCCTTGGAAATTATCACCGACCTTCTGAACCCGCTCCGTGAACCCGCACCCAAATAGTTTAAAGGGTTCGAGCCCCGGAGTGAACCCCTCCCGATTTTTAGGAGGTTTGCAGCCCTGATTATTATAATTAGTTTATAATTTTTAACACTTATTTTAAAGTCAGAATTATCAATTACTTTTAATTTCGCCCGCTCTTCATCACTTCTTTTGAAACCAACAATCAGCTCGATCGACAATTCGGACTTAGAAACAGCCCTGATAATCACTTTGCAGGTACGAAATATTCAGGAGAATGCTGAACCCAAAAGTGCAAAAGAAATTGGTTCGATTAGATTCATTTCTTCGACAATTTTGCGGCAAAAATATTAATAAATTTAGAAAAATGTCGTAGAAAATGCAGTTATGTTCCAGCGATGAACAATTTTTCCAACTTTCTCTAAGAGGACAGTTATCTTTCGAAATTTGATCGGATGCCAATGTTTCCACGAGATTGGATTTTGTCCATCTCCTGCAAATGACGTCTTTTCAAACTAAATCTGCCCTTACGATGTTGCAGATTAAATCGAAATTCGCAATTTTAAAATAATGTACAAATGCTTCCCAAACTTGGTATTACCTTTCGTGTATGCCCCGGTGGGTTAATATCAAATAAAATCGGCTCAATCTCAATTTTGAAAATTGAAGTTAAATGTCCATAAGGTTTAATTGGAATTAAGAGAATCGAGACTGTTAAATCCAAATGCACATTTTTTGTGCTAATTTTTTAGCATTAATTGGACTAGGTGGACTAGGTCGTTTGACATTTCTAATGTGAATTTTGATACTAGCATTTATCAATTTATTACTTATTTTATCAAGTTTATTGTATATATTTAGTTTGTTAGTTATTAACTTTAAAAGAATGTCTTTTATTAGTCTTGTTTGCTCTCTTGCTCTGCATGCTCCATGTCCATGCGGATGTTATTTAATCAGAAGTCACAGTAATGGTGTGACCCAATGGAGTAATGGCTGGACCCATACATGTTGACCTTATCACCTTTGCAGAAACCCTGAGTGAAAAACGCCTCTTCTGGAGCTGGTTTCGTTTTGAATATCTTGCACTAGGCGCCTATCACATATGAATATGATTTTTTTTAAATTTTAGAACTAACATTTGTTGACTTAAAACATTTTTAGTTTCGAATTAATACTTTTGCTTATCAAATTCATATTCCAAATATCAAATTGATAACCAAACCATTTATTAAATACTCTCTAGGCTTATATAGATACAAAACAATGATACTAGTTTTAGTTTCAATTTAAAACAACGAGAATCAAATTTATATTAATACAAATTTGGCTGCAGTTTCAAATCAAAGAGGTTAAAATTCATCATTGAATTGGCCTTACTATTAAGTTCTTTCTGCAAGCATTATTTGTTCGTAAGTTCGAAATTTAGTCTATGATTGGCTTATATTGAGTTCAAAAAGTGCTGGGACATATCAAAACTGTTTTTAAAATCAAGAGTTAGGGGATTTAAAATAAAATTCTTATATCACAAATATCTTACTTGAATCAAGAATTTCCGTCCTCATTGAACTTATTAAATAGAAAATTCTTGGTACAACTTCGAAATTTCTTGGTTTTTGAAAAACTCTTAATTTAGAAATGTGATTACTATATTATATACGTCTCTCCGTCCTTCTTTGGCTTGTATGATTTATAATTATAACTATTAAAAATTAAAACCGACAACATAAAGCCGAGTCAACAACGTAAGGACTATTTAACTTCGCAGCTGAGCAGTAGCTGTGAAGGAGACGTCTGCGTCAAAGCTTCAAAATGTATTATTTGAAATTCGAAGTCCTCTCCAGCGTAAATTCTGGCCACATCAGCAGATCCTCTTAATATTTTTACACTACCACCAATAATTCTCTATATTCCCCTCGAAAACTGAAGCCAACCACAAAAAAATAATCGTCAATTGTTAACTGGGCGACCATGACAATGGTACTTTTAGGACAAACAAAGCTTTTGCCTGACATTTTATGCACTGCGAGAACAAATAGAATTTCGTTCTCCCTTCCTGCCCTTTTACCTCTCTCTCTTTCATTTCTCTCAAAGTCATAAATAAAACAATTGACTAAGAACATAAATCAAACACTTAATACAATAGTTTCCGCTTTTATTATTATGTGTTCGTTTCAAACTTGGCAAACTGCGTCGTCGAGCAGCGAGAGCACTGGCATAAAATTGCCATAAATTAAAATAACAGTAAAATCAACCATTGAGATACGGCAGAGGCTCATTGTTGCTGTTGTTGTTGTGGTTGTATGTATAAGCTCGCAAATTAGCATACAAACTGTCTGCAGAAAAGCAGAAAAAGCCCATTGAAAATCCAGGTGAAGTCGCACGATAATATTAATATGTACCTCACTTAATCATAAATGCCTGGCGACATGCAAAGTCCCCTACATACGTACGTACATGCATATCAACCTGAAGGGGTGGAACAAAAGCTGTTTGTGCGCACATAACGTGCCGTAACGGACATACCCATGCACGGGTTATTCATACACTTAGAAAAATACAAACGAAAATCTAAATTATTGGAATTATTGAAAACACAAAATTATTTGATCCAAGTACGAACTACACATTCTACTTACTTTTATTTCAATCTCAAGATACTGCATATTAGATTATTTCGGCAAAGTAAATTTTAAACTCATTTCAAAGCCAGCTTACGGCCGCGCAGACACCAATACAAATGAAGAAAATATCTCTCAAGCTAGATCAATCTCTAGAATTAGAAAGAGAAATACTTGCCTGCTGATGTCTGATACAATTGAAATCATTGAACGTGATGCCAAAACAAATTTGTTGTTGCGTTCGAATTTTCAAGACTCATAGAAAAGAAAGAGAAGAGAGCAGACAGAAGTTGTTGCTGCACTACGCTTAGCCATAAGCGAGGGCTAAACGCGCGGCTTCCCTATGCGGAAATCGAGCGCCCGGCGTACGCAAAGTCCATAACGGTTTTCTTATGAAAATGGAGTCGGCATAGCTCGAAGAAAATGAAATCTTTAGGCGACAAAATTGTTACATTCCTTAAATATGTATATAATTCATCAAATTGCCGATTGTTATTGAAATGGGACGAATAAGGCTCTTTTGAATTCATATAGCTATTATAAGTATGAAACGTTTTTGCTTCAAGCATTTTTAATCAAAACTCACCAATATTTTTTCTAAGTGTACTACTTACTCCCTAACCAACAAGTTTCCCGAAAGCTTAGTCGCCAGGCATTTGAAATAGCCAAAGAGTTGCATGTTGTTAACTAGTTAATAATAATGCCTCACTACAAAAGTGCCCACCTCCATGACACATGGCATGAAGACCCCCCTCAAAACTGACCCCAAGCTCACTACTCAGCTTTTCCTTCTCCTCCGCCGACCCCTCCATCGCGGTTTTTGAGTAGACATTTTTCATTTCATTGTGTAATTTATGACCAGCACTTTTCGAGGCAATCAGCCAAGCGTTAATCGTCGTTTGACTCGTTTTTGCCTCTGTGTAGGCCCAACAATGGCCAGCGGAGTCCGAGTTCCAGGCTGAATAAGTGAGACTGCCACTTTGTCGCATTGTCGTAGTCGTCGTAGTGTGGCAACTGCTACTGTTTCATTATTATTGTTATTATTATTGTAATTTGCAAGCCAAGAACTGAACTCAACCAAACTGAACTGGGCTCAAATGTGTGCGGGGCGGGGCGGCCCTACCACGACGTTGACAGGCTGTCATTTCGTATCGTTTTGTTTAGTCATAGTCTGTATGTCGGTCTGCAGCAAGCAATTTGTTGTATTTTCCCTGTGTTGTTTTGCCTGGTTGGGTTTGTAGTTCTTTACATTTTTTTTTGGTCATATTTTGTATACGGCATATTTCATAATTAATTGTGAAATTATACAAGGAATTGTCGAACAGAGTCATAATTTTTATGCGCTTGTCATACTTTTTTTTTGTATGCCCTTACCAAATTTGGGGTATGAACCTTGGACGAGAAGGCTGGAAGAGAAGTAGGTATGAAATTAGGGCAGAGAGCCCCTGGGTTTGTTGATCGAATATGTAGGTCAGCGCTGATATCTTTTACCAGTTGATGAGTCTCATCGGTATTTAAAAACAAAAACTGATCCTAATTCTGATCAATTCTTTCTAGCAGACCAACTATTCTGAATTACTCTTTCAAGCAAGCCTCAACTTAAAAACAGTCCTGAACAACTGAGCAACTCATCTGTGAAGCTCAACAGATGATCTCATCTGAGCAGCTCGCTTTTGATCATCTTATCTCAGTAGTTCTTCTGGGCAACTATTCTGAGCAACTCCTCTGAGTAATTCTTTTGAGCAACTGTTCTGATCAATTCTTTTGAGGAACTCTTCTAAGCAAGTCTTCTGACCAACTGTTCTGAGCATTCTTTTTCAGCGAGCTTTTCGAGCATCTCATCTATACAAATCATACTGAATTCTTCCACTAGGCGACAGTTCTGAGCGGCTCTTCTGAGAAGCTCAACTAATCTGAGCATCTCTTTTCTGACCACCCTATCTGAGTAATTCTTTCGAGCAACTGAATAACTTAACTGAGCAATAGTCCTGAGCAAATGAGCTACCCTTCTAAGAATCTTAACTGATCAACTCATCTGAGCTGCTGTCTTTCGATCTTTCATCTGAGCATTTCCTCTGATCAACTCTTCTGATTAACTCTCTGATCAACTATCTGAGCAGCTTTCTACAGACAATCTTATCTGAGCAATGCTTATGAGAAAACCTTGTAGTACTGGGATATTAAACCAATAAATCTAAACCTTCTCAGTAACTTATCTGCTGACCCAAGAGTTGAGTAAGAAACCACCTTCTGTGGTGGCTGGTTTAAGAGGGTATTCTCCATGTGAAGGCTGTTTTATGGATCTTTTAAAAAAATATATTACACTGGCCAACAGCCATTTTGGTCCAGCCCTATTGATGACAAATTCTGATCCAGTTTTGTGCACTAATTCCAAAACTGGTCTCGGTTTTTCCCCATCAGCTCTTGTTTTCAAGATATCGCGAAAAAAACCATTTTGCACTATTTTTGGCTGATTTTTTTTTTGATTTTTTGTATCAATCTAGTTATCCTGCCATAAATTTTAATTCATTATTTCGGGATTAAACGCTTGTAACTTTGTCCATCAAGAAGATTTAAATGCAACAAAATTTGTGAAATTAAAAGAACCATTGGGCTGCATGCTAAAGTGGTTTTCATTAAAATGCAAGCACCCCAAATGGCTGGTACACGGCGATTAAGTTTGTAAAATTTGCTATAATTTAATGAATATTTCTCTTCAAAGGCCAATTTAGGCGCTTTTAGGTTTGCTGATGATGCTCCATTGATTTTTTTAAGCGACCTTAATATGTATACTGTCGCATAGAGCTTATAAATACAGATATTGTTGCTCGGTGTAACCTTCAGAATTTTTTAAAAGCCAAAAATACTGCAAAATGGTTTTTTCGCGATATCTTGAAAACAAGAGCTGATGGAGAAAACCGAGACCAGTGGCATTTATCGAGTTACAGTGTTCGTCTGACGAAAACTCATCTGAGCGATCAGGTGGTGTGAATGGAGCTTTATTGCCAAGAAACATCTGCATAAGAACTGCATATTGTGTCTTTTGTATTTGGTTGCACAATTCATTAAAAAAATACGAAATTAAAAATGTGTGACTGCTTGGGGTGTTGAAAAAGTTCTTTTGAAAAATGGTGTATTGATGGTTCGCAGCTTTCCGGGAGTCACCGTTATGTCAAGGGCAAGGGTAAAAAGAAAATTGGTTAGTTTAAATGCCTTAATGTCCCGAAGCAGAATCATGGAAAAAATTCAATTTACCATTGAAAACAAAAAATTACCTTAAGTGGTGGGGAATTTTTTTTACATAATTTAATTAAGACGTCTTCCTATGATAAATTCGTCAAATGACGTGACAGATTCACAAAGTTATTCGCTTGCGAAATGGAACGAGTTTTTGCACTACCTTGCACGAATGAGCATTCCTCCAAATAATAAGAATGGCCAACTTCCTCGACATATACATTCGTTTCACAGATAGAGTCTTTACTATAATCATAATAGTCACAAGGGGCTTAATCCGTAGATTATGGTGAGTGCGGAACACATTTGGCTCATTTATAGCCCAATTCATTTAATTTTAATGTTATTCTCGCAGGATTTGGGGAAAATTGTTTGAATCTAGTACTGATTGAATGTTATTGTACATTTGCCTGACAATTAATGTAAATACTATGTAAGATCAAGTAGGCTTTTAATATTTCCTATACAGATTTTTTGTATCTATCTAGTTATCCTGCCATAAAATTTAATTCATTATTTCGGGATTAAACGCTTGTAACTTTGACTATCAAGAAGATTTAAATGCAACAAAATTTGTGAAATTAGAAGAACCATTGGGCTGCATGCTAAAGTGGTTTTCATTAAAATGCAATCACCCCAAATGGCTGGTACACGGCGATTAAGTTTGTAAAATTTGCTATAATTTAATGAATATTTCTCTTCAAAGGCCAATTTAGGCGCTTTTGGGTTTGCCGATGATGCTCCATTGATTTTATTAAGCGACCTTAATATGTATACTGTCGCATAGAGCTCATAAATACAGATATTGTTGCTCGGTGTAACCTCCAGAATTTTTTAAAAGCCAAAAATACTGCAAAATGCTTTTTTCGCGATATCTTGAAAACAAGAGCTGATGGGGAAAAACCGAGACCAGTTTTGGAATCAGTGCACACAACGGGAACAGAATTTAATACAAACAGGGCTGGACCTCACAAAAGTGGTCATTTTGTTGGCCTGTGTTATTTGAAAAAACACAAATAGTTTTTGCAATTCTGTTTTTTGATTATGTTTCACACAGATTTAAGTAAACAATAAAAATTTTACTGTGTACTGACTCTCCCAAAAAATTTGGTTATTTTTTTATTTGACAAAATGGCGGCCATTGAAAAATTTAAATTCGATTTTGGGCCATTTTTTGTAGTTTAGTAAACAAAAACAATAGAATAGAAGAATAGAAAACAGAATGGTGACAATCATCACAATCGGTTCAGTGTAACTGGAGATATCATGGCCTCCAGGTCGAAAAACGTGGTTTCGAGATAAATGCGTTTAAAGTTTAAAGTAATTTGAAAATATCGAAGACATTGGTCGACAAAAAATGATATATATGCAAAGTGGAGATGTACTGACGACCTGGCAACCCCGGTAGTAATTCATGAGCAGTGGTTCGTTTATATGACTCAACGGAGTCGAGCTAAGTTGTTGAGTAGTAGTCGTCGAGTTGTACCGAGAAGTCGCAGTTGTCAAGTTGTCCAAGTCAGTCGTAATAGTTGCCGTTGTTGTTAAGTTGTCCAGTTAATGTCCGAGTACATTAAAGTCGTTAATTTGTTGTACGCCTGGTTTAAAGCCGATAGTTCTTCAGTCGCCAAGTTGTTCTAATGCTGCCGTGGATTCTTGCTGCTGTTTAAAATATACTCGCATGCTTATTATCGCGTCAAACATTCCTTTTATTATAATCACAATTAATATGTAACGTACAGGTTATGATTAGTTTACTAGAAAATCAAACAAAGTTAAAAGACACAGAAGAAGGAATATCTTGTCCCACTTCTACTTCCCATGTATCGTCTTAGCCCTTGGAGAGGGGAAAAAATCAGTTTAGAAAAAAATTGTCTCTTACTTAAAGTGAGAACAAGATATAGTCAAAATTTTTGACAAGTGTTCCAAATGTTCTTGAAATGAGTAAAGTTGTGAAATTGTATCAATACCAAATCCGATTTTTGGCATAGAGAGATAGAGAGTTGGATCTCTCTTGTTTTTTCCTGCACTTTTCGTCAGCCTAACACCACCACTCAAGATGTGAAAATAATAAAGTGAGCAATAGCTCACTGTGCTAGCGCGCTATTATAAAGCATCATATCCTGCTTGTAAAATAGTAGTTGACGACCTTTCAAAGAAATATGTTCCGTTCCTTAATGGTTCAAATGGAAGGAATCCGCTTATAACTATTATAACTAAACAATATCAACTCAAATGAGGTCCATATAAACGAACCAAAATCAATTCGATTCGAGTTTCTAAGATAACGAAATATTGTTCTTGAAGTGAGAATATTGAACTATAAATGAAATCTCTTCATTTACTGTGTTTGGTAACGTTTATGCTCGCTTTGAGTCCAATTACATAAGTTTTTTCCCCCTTTATGCCCGCGTGCCTTTTTCTAACAGATTTTTAACGAGATCAACCTTAACCAGCGGCGCAAGTTGCCATTACAAAATAGAATACTCTTAAGTTACTTCAGTATGCAGGAAATAATCACATACAATCTGCTTTACTTTGCCGTATGCATGGCCGCTTTGTTAACGTGGTGCCCACAGCCTGCATTACTAGTAATAAAGGATGTATGCCATCAGATTCCCATTACGAATGCGTACATTATTTTTGAAATTGTAGTTCAGAATGTTCGCAGTCTGTTTGTTTTTGAGTACTATCTCTCTAACGAAAGCAGCGATTGTAATGCATATTTTCGACAGAGCTCTGCGCCACTGGGTAGACTCGATGCCTAAGTCCTGAACTGCTAGACTCTCTATTATATTTGTTTTATTCCTAAATAAGTTCTTTTATTCGTTTCAAGTCCAAAATAATGAGAGTATCCCGATGTCGTTTCTCCAAAATTCCCTTCCTTTCATTCATATTTATTGTCCAATGTGTCGGCATTCCCTTTCAACTCCGAACCGCACATTTGTTATTCGCGCATATTTAAATGCAAGTTTGAGTCGAAGCGACTCCATTTGCTGCATAACTAATCAGCTCACAATGTAGAGCTCTTACAATTCACAAAAATTAATTGGTTTCGCTTGCCGTTTGCCAATCCAGCGTGGGGTGTGTCTGGGATGGCATGTCATGGCATGGCATGGCGACTCATGCAAACGGAAGGAACTACTTGCGGGCAACGTCGTCGACGAACAAAAATCATGACCAGGCAATGCAAATCGGAAGCGAGCTCAACACCTGCTAAAAACTTCGGGGGAAAAAACGTCACTCAACCAGGCACTATGGATACCCCAACTATGCATATAGTCGTACTATGCCAAGTGGAAAACCAACTGTCATGGGTTTGGAGCAGAGGGTGAAAGGTAACGTGTCAGCTGTCAATTTGTATTTGATATGTCGTCGCCCCCACAGAAATCACAACAAATAAACGACAATTGACAGCGGCAAGTGGATAAGGAAGAGAGTATACAGTGGGCACTGGCAAATTACAATTGAAAGGAGAGTTTATGAGTTATCAGAGTTATCATTAAAAGAAATTTTTAAAATTTATTAAGACAAATTTGGAATGTTATAAAAGCTTTTATTATGCAGCAGTTTCTCCCAATTAATCTTCACTGTAGCCTCCATTACCCTCCGTCTGGGGTCACTCTGTGCAATTGAACTTTGTCACTGAGGCAATTGAGTAGGCACATTGCCCCTTCCAGTGCTAAATGCCCGTGTCAAGACACTTTATTTGTCTTACTTATTTATGTTTATGTGTTCGCTTTAGTTCTCCTCGTACTCCCCCCCTTCGAGCATTGCTAAATTAGGCGCACGTCCGTTTGGGATAGGCCGGCTCCATCTTCCCCTCCCACGGAAGTCTCTCAGCAGCTGTGCCTAATTTATTTCACTGGACGTGCCCCCGTTTGGTTCATACCCGCCGCCCCATTGACTCGCACTACTCCACCACATCCCATCGAATCAACCGAAAACCCGAAAATGAATCCCACAGTTTGAAGATTTATTTCATTCTGAAGCACATTAAAATTTTACAAATTGCTTAAATCAAATAAATGGCCGCGTTTATGGTGATAAATTGGGTTAAAGAGCAACGATTTTTTTTCTCTGGTTTGATTTACATGCATTATGGTCTAGAGTGGATCTTTGGGGATTTGAATTTGAAACGTTGAATATAGAATAGAATTTCTTGGAATTTCCTTTTTCCTCAAATTGAATCCAATTGGCGTTATGCTGTCGGTTCAAATTGCTTTAGGAATTCTGTTATTCCTTAAACCGGATCTAATAACCGTTGATATGAGTATCACCTTTTAGATAGAAAGTAGAGAGAGATAGAAAAAACCGTTAATACGAAAACCGAAATGGAGTTGACACAGGCCTGATTGTTTTTTAAGATTGTAACGCTAATTAAATAATTGCTAAACGAATAAAAAATAAACACTTTTTAGTACAAATCGTTAGATTGCAAAAGCCCATACTCAAAGTAATTCATGATATTTGCCCATCAAAATATGCTAAGATTTTGAATATGAATAATTTTAGACTGGTTTGATAATCTTAGCGAATATATGTAGTGAACTTTGTATGACTATCCCACATTTTCCAAAAAATTTGTTTTGCAGAAGACAAAAAGGCGATTCTTTCAGCAAGAATGGCTTTCCATAAACACAAAAAAAAACGAGAACTTAAATTAAGGTTGGCTCTAACCGACTTCGATATACACGTTACTCATGAAAGAACATGTTTAACAGTGTTACTGCGATCCTTAGGGTGACCATCCGAAAAGTATGCAACATTTTTTTAGGGTGGGAGGCGGGTGTAGCGGGGGGCTTGGTTCACTTTTTTGCTCATAACTTGAAAACCGTTCATCCGATCTTTATCATTTTTTTGGGGAATCGATTCATTTTGCTAATTAATAACCATCTCTGGAAGGTACGAATCTTCTATCTTCAAAACTTTAGGAGATATAACGTTTTTTCCAAATTGCGGGGGCGGGAGGGGGCGTGGCTAAAATTTGAAACAAACTTGATCTGCGTAGAGATAAAACAAGTATTTGTCCCATACTTGTCAAACTTCTATCTCTTACCATCTCTGAGATCTAGGTGTTCATACCGACAGACGGACAGACGGACATGTCTATATCGACTCGGCTGTTGATGCTGATCAAGAATATATATATACTTTATATGGTCGGAAATAATTCCTTCTGTCTGTTACATACATTTGCACGACTTTAGTATACCCTTTTTACTCTACGAGTAAGGGGTATAAAAATTGTACTCGGATCTGGAGAATTGCAAGCAGCTTTTAGTTGCCTCGACTCAGACGCGCAGCGTGGGTCAGTCGTCTAGAACGTCAGTCACATCGAATTTCAGTGCAAGAGAACCGAGTTCGAATCCTCACAGAGTAAGTAAAAGTTTTTTCAATTAATAAATAAAAATTAGATTAATTCGTTGTTTTTCGGAATAACAAAATTATTAAGGCCCTCTTCTGGTCTGGAATATTTTTTTTATTTTTATACCCTGTACCCATTAAAAATGGGTAAATGGGGATCATGAAGTTGTGAAAATGTATGTACCAGGGAGAAGGAAGCATTTCCGACCCTATAAAGTATATATATTCTTGATCAGCATCAACAGCCGATTCGATCCGTCTGTCCGTCTGACCGTCCGTCCGTCTGTCCGTCCGTCCGTCTGTCTGTATGATCGCGTCGATCTCAGAGACTATAAGAGATAGAGATACAAATTTTTGCATGTACATAGGTACAGGCCGTACGCAGATCAAGTTTGTTTCAGAGTTGCAAAATTTCCCCCCTCCCCCCTTAAACCGTAAAAAACTGTCAGAGCCACAATTTTAAATTTACAACCACTTCGCTTAATATATATTATCGTGGGCCTTAAATCTATCTATTTTGAAACGTACAATGAGATCTGAGCTAAAAAACCCCCAAAAGCGACAAACACGAGCCAGAGGAGACAAAAAAGAACCGACGCAAAGAACCCAAGAAGCGCCCACCCTCAAAAGAAAGGGAGCAAGAGCAAGAGAAGCCGCCGAACGCCACAGAGGAGAAGAAAACAAAAACAAAAAGAACGCGCCGCCACCACCGGACCGGAGGCCGGCGAGAGGAAAAAAAAGAAGCCCCGGAAGCCCACGTCCTCGGCAGACCCTCAGCGCTCCTTGAGGAGGAGGGGGGCCACCAGACGCCGGGGAAAAGGGCCCAACACACCCAGAAACAGTTGGGGTTAGAAAACCTGGTAAACGCGCTCGATTGGAGATGGGGGAGGGGGAGCAGGAAACACCCCTCAGCCGGTCGTTACGAGGAATCGACAAGGAAAACTGCCGAGAGACAGGGACCCAAGGGGCACGCCAGCCCAACTCTTGACGGGAGCAAAGCCCCCACAGAAAGCCAACTCTTGAAAGAGACCCCTGAAACCCACGCCCACGAGAGCCCCCGGCGGCACCGCACCCCACCCCCCCCCCCGAAGTTATTAACGAAACAAATTTTGGACCCTCCCCCCATACATATGTGTGTGTGTGTGCGTGCGCGTTTTTGTTTGCTAATATGTGTGTGTGTGATTGTCAATTGTACATTATGAAGTCGGGCTACTCGAGTGCAACGATCTTACTTGTTTTCATAATAATCGTTTTTCGATTCTAGAATGAAGATCAAAAGATCAAAACATACTTTGAATCTTAAGTACAAAAGGAGTAAATTCTATTCCGATCGACCTAGAACCCTGTTAGTCGTTTTTTTCTAAGTGTACATCTTCGTTTTTACTGTTCACAGCTGATGCCAATAGCTAGTGAAGGTGACCAGCTGTGTTTTTGTAAGTAACATTATTTTCAGATATTCATTGAGCCACAACCAGTCTTTACTCAGATATAATAAGTTCTATTAAAAAGAACTTGGTGGAAGTCTGCTTATTCCACTTCTCAGCTTTATTGATCTATTACCTTACCGCAATGTTTTGGCATTTTCGATCTACAAATCCACAGCCACACTATTTCCGCCATCTTAACCTCCCCCCAAAACAAATTCTTCATCCCACACATCTTTCGCTCAATCAACGTCTGCTGTTCACACACCTTGCTACATTTTATACTCCACCTCCACACCCAAAATCAAAAAAACCAAAGGTAATCAAATATCACTCATACGCCATATGAATTATTCATTCAATTTAAAAGAAAACAAAAGAGGCGAAACATTATCGAAATGCAAATGCCCATAAAATTATACAATTACAAAATATTAAAACAAAATTATGGTTCATAATTTTCGACGCGTATAAGCCAAAAAAAGACAGCTTACGCGTAAATAAATTTGATATGCAAAATATAAACAGACAATCAAAATTAACAACCAAAAAACGAAACGAAAGTAAGGGAAAGGAAAATGTGCCGACAAAGTGGCCCGGCCGCTTGTCTGATAATTTTCATATATCAAAAAGCCATAAAAACCCAGGCACGTTTTCAACACACACTTCCACACACACACACAGACACAATTCATTCATTTCTATGCATAAAGTCTTCGTTTTTCTTCCAAATAGTTTACGATTATTGCGGGGCAACCCACACATTGAAAAGCCAGCGATTAGTTAAATGTGAACTCTTTGAACTCGGCCGAAGTGCATTTTTAATTAGTGAAGAGAGGCAGAGTGTTGATAATCATTGAATTTATTACCTGTGAACGCTACCAGAAAGGCTCTCTTTACCTATCAATTAAAGTGAAAACCCGTGCAACTTGTTTACGGGCTGGGGATTGAAACAGGGCCTCAAACTGGTAGTGGCATTCATTAGACAGCCATCGCAACCTCATGGCTGTTGTCAAACTTGTGTGTCAAGCTGTCATTTAATGTCACGTCAATCATGACATTTCCACGTCACAGGTTTTTCACAAAGAAAGAAACAACCATTTTCGGTGGTTGTTTAGTTTGGGCTAAGGAAGGAGACGACTTTGCTAATTGGGACCACATACTCATCTAGAGGATTGCTCTATTTTTTTTGAAGTGAAGTGCCTGATGAGGGCACTTCTTGGTTAAGAAGTGTTTAAATTTTATATTTTAGAGTTGAGGGTTGCGAAATAAAGAAAAAGCTTACAAGCATATGGGAAAATTTTGATTTCGGGGTAAGTTTAAGAACTTTAACATTTTTAATGTAAAACACTGAGAAGTTGAGTGTGGAAAGAACCAAGTCTCATAAGCAGCTTGGCAATAGCAAAGTTGAAAGAAGAATGTTGCAGCAACAATGAATTCCCCAAGCAGCAGTGCTATAGCAACAATGTTTCAGCAATAATGGTCCCGCAATTAGGAGTTCATCAGCAACTTTCACAACCCGTGGGGTGTGGGCTTAATGTTCTTTCCACATTGTAGCAACAATATTTGTTGTTATCACTTGTAAGTGTGTGCCTAAAATATAAGCGGAAATACTTTTGGAAAGTATCTAACTAATTATTTCCAACCTACTTATTAAATTTCAATTTATGACTCAGCACTCAATTTCACTAACTCTTCCAAAGAAATTCCGCAACAATTCCAAAACGAGTACATCTTTGAACTAAGGCCAGTTCCACTCCCAGTTATCAATTGATAGTTGTGAAATTGCAGCTATGGAATATATGATTTTTTTTTGTATTTTGAAATGGTGTTTTTTAGCAAATTTCTTTTTAGCAACACTGACTTTAACAGCTCTGCTTTTTTTTTGTTATAATTTAACCATGAATCGACTGACAAATTAACCACTCTTGCGGATTATTAAATTTTACTATCTTAATTCAAGCTGGGTTACGACAGTGCATTGTGCAGTACTTCCATTGTATGGTCCGTTTGCGCAACTTTCTGAGTCAGCTATTTCGATTCGGCGCCGTTCGCAGCACTTGGGTTTTTGTTACTCCACTAAATGGAAAATTTTACGGAAGGATTTGGTTATAAAATGGTTATAAAACCTTTTAAAATACAGCTGGTGCAAGAATTGAAGCCACACGACCTAACACAACTGTAAACTTTTGGTGAATAGGAGCTGGCAAAGTTGGATAAAGATCCACTTTTCTATCGGAAATTGTTCTCAGAGCATTTCTGGTGGAATGGCGCATTTCTCTGCATGTGTAGAACACCCGGAAGCATTGCAAGACATGGCAATGCATTCCGAAAAATGGATTATGGGCCATCAAAGATGACTAAGGCAGGAGCGTTACTGTGAATGTAGAGCACTACCGTGCGATGATTACAAACTTTTTGTGTCCAAAATGGAAGAGCTGGACTTGGCTGGCATGTGGTTTCAACAAGACGGAGCCTGTGTGGCACGCAAAAAAATGACTCAATTAAGAGGTGGGATCGGTGAACAGTTTATTTCATATTCGGGTCGGTCAATTGGCCGCCTTTAGACTTTTTATTGCTGGGCTATGTTAAAGCTCATGCCAATAGCGACAAGCATGCAACAGTTAACGCACTGGAAGTCAATTTTAAAAAAAAATTTCGTTACATATCGGCCGATATGTGGTAGAGAGTATTACCCTTTTTATACACAAATAAAATATCATAATAAATGCCCTATAAAGTATGCTACACTAACAAATATTATTAATTCAGCAAAATATTTATTTTATACTGTCCTTGCATTAAGCTCTTTTGTGTACCTTAAGCTGCTTCGACAATCGGACCGAATGTACAGTGTGGATTATGTTTGAAGCTGCAATTAACGGCTCCCAATTATCTCGTTGTAAAATATAAATTTTAAAGAATATAAAGTTCGCATACTTAAAAGGGCATGTATCATGATATATTGTGTTTGTTTAAACAGGGTATATGTCATACATTTCTTTAAACTTTATGAACGTTTTAATCAAATCCGAAAGCTGCTGAAAAATAACAGAACTTCAGCTCATAGCGGAGATGTGGCTCGAAACCAATTTAAGAACGGTTTAAAGCCGCTTTTCCTAGTCCCAAATTTAAAAAAAAAAATGCTCGCCGGGGAACGATTCACCTTAAACAATAAAACTTTTTTAGAGCGGTTAAGGTAGTTTTGAAAACTGTGGAAGAATTGTACCAATCTCAAAGAAGACTATGTGGATCAGATGTACCACCAATACTCTTATGGGTAAGCTTATGCACATGAAGAAAAATCTTTGTCAAAATAAAAAAAAAAAATAGCCGCCAGAAAGGAATGTAGAAAATCCCGGTTCCCAGTCGATCTTTGCAGGATAGGTAAAGTACGTTTAGCATATTTTACAGAATAGTTGGTGAAGTCCATCCATGAGTCTAACCTCGTTTCTTAATACAGAGAGAAAGGGTACGCGTTGAGATTTTTTAAAATAGTCTGCAACATTTTGAAAACTGAGGTTGATGAAGAAATACTGATAGCAGACTTGTTATCAGGTGGACTCAGTTTCTATTGGGAAGTCGAGGATATAACACACTTCCTAGGTAGATGTCCCGAACGCAACTTACGGATCAGGAGATAATAAGCGCATTAAATGGTGAATACCCCTTTAATTGGATCATGCTTGCAGAATATATAGAGAAGGCCATAAATTGTAGGAAATTAATGTGGGAATGGGTCTGGCATCCCGGATCTGTGAAGCCGTGCCCGATCAGCTGAGCGTGTAGGACAAGTATATGCAGTTTGTGCTGAGAATCAAGGCTGTACGGCAGAGTTTCCCAGCGATAGCCCGGGGAGCACGAACTTACCTGCCGAATGCTTGCCGAAGTCATACTTCATTGTGTGTTAGAGAGAGACAAAGTCACGTTTTAGCGCTCTCTTCTTGGGGAACCCTGCTGTACGATTCTGACGCTGCTCATGAAGACGAATGACGTGAAGCTAAGACGAAGACTAAAATTCAAGAGAACTAAAATAACTACAAATACATATACAAAAACAAAACTTTGTTGGTATTGATCAATATGTGATACAAATTCTTAAAGTACCTTAAACAAAAAATACAATTAAAATCTTATCTATCTATCTGTCTCTTAACCATTTTTCCTACAATTTGTAAGTGTCTTTATTATACCAACTTATACTCACTCATCTCCCTAGTTACCAAATTAAATTAGACTTAAATCGATGTAAATTTTTAATATTGTTACATTAGACGTATAGAACTTTATGTAAAAATTATTTTCCCAAAATTATTGCTTTATGAAAATGAAATCTTAACAATTTCCGTTGGACTTATATAGCTCACTGCAGATGAAAGCGGATCCATTCAAGCGTATACAATTTCAAAAGAATACACACTTACTGTACAAACATCAGGACGCATGCTTATGCCAAAATACGGAACGCATTTTTGCTTTTAAGCAATTTCCGTCCATTTGATGGTACTTGAGAAAAAAAATGCTCAAATAGGATTTCTTACCAAGCAACAACAAATGCAATCAAATCGCAAGTGCCGTCAGCTCACTTGAGTTAATGATATACACTCACTTCACTCACTTCACATGCGGCATTATCAGGCCTGAGCCCATTGAAGAGGGTTACATGCGAAACGGAACCCTCTCCCCTACCCCCGGGGCTGGCTCGGTTGAGGTAACATTGTGTCAAGTTTTGGCAAAGAAAGCGAAGCCGCTTCGCAACGCACCCCTTTTGCACACTTGAACAGAAATCAAAAGCGCTGATAAGGGTAAAAATGAAAAATATAAAATAACGAGAGTACCGCCACTTAAGCGCGGTTTTTGAATGACTGACAACCTTTCTTCTCGCCCCTTTTTCATTGCAACTGTGAAAACAATTAAACTCTAGACATGAAAATATTTTGGCCCCTTTTAAGTTGATAAATCCCTAAACAAAGCCCGGTACTTCCCCCAGGTATCTCAAGTGTGACATTATCTACCCTTATGTAACAAGCAGATGCGCCTATACATTTCTGCCTGATCCGATCTAATCTTTTAGCTATTTAATGTGTATTAATGTTGTGCCGGGATTGGACACCCGCTTGAGCTTGGAAATTCCCACGTTGGCGGCTTCATTAAAAAGCAAACAGAACAGAAATAGTAGTGGCACTTCCGAGCTGAAACTTCCTAGAACCCAAAACAGTTCAAACAATAGTTTAGCCAAAAACCTTGAACGCTTGAATGTTGTCAACAAGGTGAACCGAAAAGAAACCACAGCAGGGTTCCTACTAAAACGAACAACTTCAAAGGCTTTGCACCGCCCCAAGGAACAGACATTGATAAACGTTTTCTCAATTCACATTCATTCATTGGTCCCAAAATGTGCAAATATTTTTACTCGAAAATTTCTTCATAATTTTTGCGGCACTTTTTCTTCTTGTTTTGTTATTTTTGGGTGACTTCCAAATTAGCAGCAGGTCTTTTTGTTTAGGACAACAAAGGATAATGACCAAACACAAGTTGTCAAATACTGAAATGTTTCATTGACTGTGCGTGCTAAATGGCATATTGGTGAGGATTTCGTCTGTTGTTCCAAGGAAATGTAAACAAACGGAAAGTCTATAAGGAAATGGTTCTTACCAAAGAGAAAATAGGGATAAGGACGATTTCCGCTGGAATGAAATTTCCTATCCACTCAATCCAATTTATAATTGAAATGGCTAAATTCTTGTATGAAACCAAAATTTCGCGCACAAATTTGCAAGTGCCAACTGCAGTCCGATACCCCAATACTAAACTGCAAACAGGGGTATGGAGTTGGCATGGAAATGGTCTAACAATTGCGTACAAATAGGGAAGAGCGAGGCCCAAAGAACAGCAGCTAACTGACATTTGCCTGTCAGATGTTGTTGGCTCTCATTCGTTAATGTCAGGGGCAAGAGTTAATCTCGCGTGCATTTCCAAAACTACTGGAGGAGGAGGATGGGGAGCAGAAAGAGGAGAAGGGGATGGACTCTCTGTCAAGGTACGCACACTGGTCAAGCCTGGTCAGACCAGGCTGGGCAGATATATTGTAATCAAGGTTTTGTTGGTTTTGTTTTGCCAGGCTCTCTGCTGACATGAAACAGCAAAGAGTAAGAGCAACGGCACAATATCAGCCACAACTGACAGTACACTGCCAGAAATTGTACGAGTTGGACGAATTCCTAAAAATTAACAAATTAAAAAGATACAAACTCTTAGGTTAGCTGAGCATGGCAAGCCAAATTTGACAGGGTTGCAAATTAGAAAATCCCAAGCTCAAACCGCACCGTATATTATGGTAAGAGAAAACGTTGTTTGAAGGTAAGAGTTGCACAAAAAAAGAACGGATATATGTACAGGATTTGTCCGGAAAGTTAGAGGAATGATTTTCTTCCGCCGCGACTGTACTTCAGAGCGTGCGCGCACCGACTGTCTTCGGTAGAGAGCGTTTCTAGCATCTGGAGGGTCAGGACAGGCGTTTTCGCTCGACATGTTTCTGTGAGTGGTGCAGGCCGAAAATGTAGCTTTCGTAAGATCAGAGGTGCGCGATTAAATTCTATGTGAAGTTCGGTAATTTGCAACAGAGGCGTTTAAAATGATCAAGCAGGCTTACCCAGATGTTGCTTAAGGAAGAAGTGGTGTGTTTCGGTGGCACAAGGCCTTTTTGGAGGACCGGGAAGAGGTCGCCGACGAAGACCGTGCTGGAAGACCTTCGACTTCGACAAACACCGGCAATGTGTTTTGAACTCCGACTGTCGACTAAGTATTCTTTTCATAGCCCAGATGTTAATTTACCAAAATTTTCGGTCAATCGGGTCCGACAAGAAGTTGCACCACGACAGCTCACCTTGTGAACAGCTCCCTGACCAAGGCCACCATCCCAACGCTTCCGCAGCCGCCCTAAAGCCCAGGTGTGGATACTTTTCATACTGAGGACCCCAAACAGAAGATGTGTGATGTAGGTCTGACTAAATTCCTTTGACCAGCGTTTAAAAAAAAGCAAAGCACCCTTAGCTTAATTTACTATTATGCCGATGTGATCATTAAAACTAAGTTTACTAGGTCAGTCATAGTTTGGATGCATTCAAGATTGCTGTGCCCTATAGAATAGGTTAACAAGTGAGGCCTATTGCGGTAAAATGTCATGTGATTGCTCTTTGAATGATTTAAGTGCAGAAATTAGTTTTGGCACCAAAATTGAAGGCTGACAAGATCATTCTGTATCAGATTTAATTTCCTTCTTTGGAATCTTTCGGAAGCTCTGACAGATTTCATTATGAAGGATAAGAATAAAGAACTTGTATAAAATCAAATAAAATAAATCGGTGAAGTCAGATTTTGGACCTGCAGTAGCAGAGCTGCTCTTTCGGTCATAACTTGAATATTGTTCAGCAGATCTTTATCGTACCGAGGTCAATATACTTTTGCAGCCAGTAAAATTTTTATAAATAAAGAAATAGAATGTTTTACTTTGAGCAATGCTTGTTAGGGGATTTTCAGAATTGACCAATAGATGGCGCCACTACTTGATTTAAACAATGCACGTTGAGATATTTTCAGTACTGACCAATTGATAGTGTCACTGCTGTGACCATTTATCAACTCACAACTATAGTATAGTTCATTTGATCTTTATCATTTCTGCGCCGAATCAAAAGTAATCTTGATTCCTAAATTTCTCCAGAGGGTACAAACAAAGACTTATAGATATTATAGATGACGCATGTTTAACAAAAATCGATTGTTTTCCCGCTGCCCTTACGAGAATACATATTTTGAAATTTAGCTATAGGTTTTATATATAAGCTATACGGCTAAGAGCAAAAATTTATAAATATTTTAGACGACGCAAAAAACGATTTTTCTTGGGAGCTGACATTGTATTCCAGAAAACAATCTTTGTATGAGATGCGGTATCTATATATGTAGTGTCTTAAGTACAGACCATCTATATCCTAAACTGTGGCAGATGTGACGTTTTTTCCAAAATGCGTTTTTCTTAGGCTTAATATTTTACTATTCAAAAAGAGAGGCAAGCTAACTTCGGCTTAACCGAAGTTTATATACCCTTGGAGCTTGATATTTGCCTGACAGTTTGTATGGCAGCTACACTATATAGTGGTCCGATTTCGACAAATCTTGTTGATATTATGTAAAATCATTGAAAACTTATAAATAAGAGCGTTGGGAGCGATAACATTGAAAACAAAAAAGGTTTTTCTCACAAAGACTTTTTTTCAGACCTAACTTTTGTATGGCAGCTATTCTATATAGTGGTCCGATTTCGACAAGTCTTGGTGAAACTATGTTAAATCATTAAAAACTTATAAATACGAGCGTTGGGAGCGATAGCACTAAAAACAAAAAAGTTTTTCTCACTAAAACTAATTTTTCAACCGATCGTTCCTATGACAGCTATATGCTATAGTCATCCGATCCGGCCGGTTCTGACAAATGTGCAGCGTATTTATACCAAAAGACTTCGTGCAAAGTTTGGTTAAGATAGCTTTAAAACTAACGGAGGAGATAGCATAGAAACAGACGCATGGACAGACGGACGGACGGACGGACGGACGGACGGACGGACGGACGGACAGACGGACATGGCTATATCAACTCAGCTCGTCATGCTGATCAAAAATATATATACTTTATGTGGTCGGAAATGCTTCCTTCTATGCGTTACAAACATCCGGACAATTTCAATATACCCTCTCCAAGGGTATAAAAAAGCACAAAAGATCCGAGCAAAAACACAGAAGGTATGCACAAATCAAATTGGCTTGATGGAGCACGAGTATAAAAGAGGATTTTCGAATGACATTTTTCTCAGTGTAATAACTGTCTGACTGATGTACTGGCAACCAGCAGTGGCAGCATCAGCAGCAACAACGTCAGCTGATGGATGGTTGAAAGCCTGGCCCTGCAAAATGAATGAATGACATGGCAAGCATGTGCCCGGGTGGCTCTCCCAGCATCCCCAAGTTTGGGATTGCGACTCGAACTCGGACCTCGGCACACGCAATGTGTTCAATGATGATGATGATGCCCAAACACAAACATGCAGATATACGGCTGATGGGCAGACAGAGGGGGGCGAGTGAGTGGAGGTGCACCGCGTGATAAGTTGCCTGGTCAGTGGCCAACTGAACTCAACTGTCCGTCAGCTGCATTTGCATACGCCTCGCATGCAAAATTGCTTTATGAATTATAAACAATGCCCAGACAGACACACAGACTCGGAGCACCCGGCCAGAGTTGCTCGTTAGCTATAAACTATATTTGTATATTCTGACAATCCTCCGGCCAGCTGCCCGCTGCCGCTCCCGCTTCCTATCCGATTCATTGCGCTGACAGTGATTATGTCGCCAAGTGACATCCATCAGCAGCTGTGTAATTTATTGCCCTGAGCCCTGGCCAAAGATTGCATTCGGTTTGCTGGTCAAACGTGTCTGCCACGTAGGCAAATCCACACACCACAAAATGGGTGTGGTTAATTACAGGTGAAGCCATATGCAATATGAAAGATACCGGTGTGTATTTATGCACATAATACGCAATGAACCCGTCAGAAAAAGTTAATAGGCTTATGGCTTAAATTGTTTTAAAACAAAAAATGTGGCGAATTTACAGTTTACTTAACGGCTTTGCCTGCCCGATTGTTGATTAAAATATTTATTAAGAGTCGGAATTAAATGCACATATATTCTGATTTTGGTCGAAAAGTACTAAGTAAAGGTATAACATGGATGCTATCGGGATAACTCGGATTAGCACACAGCTTTAAGGCGGCTGAACGGTCGAGAGAGAAATTGAAACAAATGGCAGCTTGTAGACCAAGTTGCTAATTGTGTAGTTATCCCTCCGAAGAAAGTAGTCATATCTTCACACTGCCGTATCCTGCGAAGACACCATCAATCTGGACAGGCGCTTGCCATTTTGACTTTTCCTTTAGCCCGTATTGTACCTACACACATACTTACTCGTTCATTTGGCCCGTGGCCTGACTTTGGCACGACTTTGACTCGACTCAACTCCGCTCCGCTCCGCTCTGACACAGCGCACCAAGACATAGTGGCAGCGTAATTTGAAATGAAAATTAACGACATGCAATCAATTTTCGTAGTCGTTGTTATTTGTTATTTTGATGACTTGCCTTGTACACTCTTTCTGCTCTCACTCTCCCATTTGTCAGGAGCAAAACAATTGGGAGCATGAAAATGAAATATGTCTGCGCTGGCAGGGCGAGAGCAAGTGACTCTCAACCCACCGCAATATGCTTAAGTTGTGGTTATTTATTGTCTGGCATTTATAGTTCTGCCTGCAGGAGAGGTGGGCCAATTTTTCATATTTCTCGAAAGTGCAAAGAAGGAAGTTTCGCCTGATTCGTATCGACATATTTCGCCCGCATTTTGTATTCCGGCTGTCAACGCCAAAAAGTTCAGACTAACCCCAAACTGATCCCTCTCTGATGACCTCCCTGACTGGCTGACTGACTGACTGACTGGCTCACTGACTGACGTGAGCTTACGTTTTGGCCTCACCCTCCCCCTTCCCCATCCCCCTACCCCTTCTGGGACTGATTGATGGGCGACAGCAAAAAAGTTGGCACTTGCTTTGGCTGTTGTGTCGATTACACAGCCAGCTCTCCCCTAAAAAAAACTTTTCCTGTTTTTCTTGTTGGGCAAAAAAAACACACACACACACTAACCGAAATAAGTCATCGCGTGCAGTGTAGACATCAAGTCAAAGTTAAGATTGATTAGTTATTGAAAATGCTCGTTGTACCCCAAACAGTTGGTGGTTGAAAGCCAGCTGAAGGTAATTTTTCGCGAAAACTAAAATGAGGGAGAGCATACCCTGTAATAGGGGTAAGGGGAAATGCTACAGAGTTACCTGAATTTGCCACATAAGCTCCATAAGGTGCCCCGAATTTAGTGTATTTTGCTAGATCTCTCGCCGGTTCCAAACGAGCCCGGAACTGATTTGAACCGTTTACAAAAGTACAATAGTTCCGAGTAATATCTCTTTAAATTCGACATCAATTCTTATTGAGCGTGAAGTTTTCTAAATCTTTCTTCATATTATAACTAGTCGTTTTACATTTCACAGACAGAAACTTGTTTTTGCAATTTTGAAAAAAACTCCCTAATATTTGGGAAAAAATTTATGCAAATGAGAAAATTAATATTTTGGAATATAGTTTTCTAAAATGAAGGGTGAATCGCCTTACACAGAAAAAAAAAACGTCGAAGCCTGATATCAAATCCATATTACATATCAAGCTTAAGTTAATCCAGAATATGCATTAAATGATCCATCTTTGGGATTAAATTGTGCTCGAATTTTTTGCACAATTTAATCTTTTATAGGATTACCCCGGGATATATGTAATCCTTCTTAGGATTAAAAAAGTCGGATTAAATTAATCTTTATTCTGATGATTACGTTCTTTTCATTACCGCTTGGGATTGATTCGATCTCATATGGATTAATTTTTTTTGAGTGTAGAAAGGATTATATTTGAAAATATTTCTCATTTTCAGGGCGAGTTTTGTGCTTTTTGGATGAGTTTTTATACTCTGTATCAAAGGTACATAGAGTATATTAAGTTTGTGCAAAAGTATGTAACAAGGAGACGCAATCATTTCCGACCATATAAAGTATATATATTCTTGATCAGCATCAACAGCCGAGTCGATATAGCCATGTCCGTCTGTCCGTCCGTATGAACAAACCGATCTCATAAATGGTAAGAGATAGAGGTTTGACATGTATGGGACAAATGCTTCTTATACTTGCAGGCAGATCAAGTTTATTTTCAATTTTTGCCACGCCCCCTCCCGCCACCGCAATTTGGAAAAAACGTTATATCTCCAACAGTTTTGAAGATAGATGATTCGTACCTTCTAAAAATAGTTAGTAATTATTATTTTTATTATATAATTAAAGATCGAAAGAGCGGTTCTCAAGGTATGAGCAAAATAGTAAATTTTTACCCCCTCCCCCCCACCACCTCCCACCCTTTTACAACTAACACTGCACAATCTTAGAGAGAGAGAGAGAGTGAGAGAGTGAGAGAGAGAGTGAGAGAGAGAGAATGAGAGAGGGAGAGTTAGAGATGAGAGCAGCACCAGCATTGCATTCAGCTTCTACTCTAGGTACAGAGTATGTTATAGTCGGGCTTGGCCGACTTTTTCACTTGTTTTGAGTGTAATTCTTCAAAAACTTTTCGACATATTATGGTTTTAGTGACCTGTTATTGATTTATGTCTGGACAGGCTGTTCCGGAATTGTCCATAATTCACTCATCAGCAGACTTCGCTGCTTTTCCTAATTCAAACACTGGCATATTTTTTTTAGACTTTTGTGTTTTAATCATATATAAAAAGTCCAAGCTCTCCCCATGTAGCATTTTATACAATCTCAATAAGTTTAGGCGCTTATCATTCGGAAATCTCAAAATGGGTACGAATAAATTTAAGATTGGACAACATAAGCGGAATTTGATTGTTTCCTTTTTCAAATATGATAAAAAATAGTGTTTTAGGTACTTTCAGTTTTTTGGTCAAATGCCTATGCCGTTTTAGAACTATTTTGGACCGCGATAATGCAGTAGATATTAAAAGCATATTGAGCAAAGCAGGTACCCGTCAATTCATAAATCGATAAGAACAAATTTAAATCTCTTACCAAAAGCCTAATAGAGCAATGATCGAAATATATCGCTTTAGTTATATAACTGAAAAATTACTGCATATCGCTTTAGTTATATAACTGAAAAATAACTGCAGAACTAAAGTATTTTCAGAATTTAAGAATGCATGATTTTTTAAAACAGAAACTATGATTGCAACAACTAAAAGAGGTATTGCAAAGAAACTAGCTGTATTTGACAGATAAGGGTCCTTTTAAAGGTAGTTGTAAACGTTCCTCAGAGCAAAAAGGTTTGATGCTTTTTATACAGTTGAGTTCTGTTACTCAATTTCTATATTTAATATTGCCTCAAACTTGTCGTTGGAATGTACCGAACCGTTTTCTTTTGCGGTTTTCGGTTCGGTTCAGCATTTTGGAACTGAAGCAGAATCGGTTCGCGGTTCGGTTGACGATCACAAATATGCTGTTCAATGAAGGTTAGGTGGAGAGCCGATTGGTATCTCTGGAGTAAAGAACCGATTTATCGATTTTATTTATTGACTACACTCCGGCAGTTTTTGGAATGATTTATCCCAAATAAAAACTCAACAAGTAAGAGTGTTGCGGTCGAGTGCCCCGACAGCAAAATATCCTGTCCCAAGTAATGTGGTTCCTATAGCTTAAAATTCCATTTATTTTAAAATTTATTTTAATAAATGGGCAGGGGCACTTGCATATCTTTGGTGTTTTTGCTCTGATCTCATTGTGGTACACAGAATAGATAGATGTTGGGCCTAACTGAATATATATTAAGTCACTTGGTTCAAACTTAAAAATTATAGCTCTGACAGTTTTCGCGGTTAAAAGAAGATGAAGGAGGAATTTGCCAAGCCTGGAGCAAACTTTATCTGGGTACGGTGTACACCTACATATATGCAAAAATTTGAGGCTATACCTCTTATAGTCTGTGAGATTTACGCGTTTATACAGATAAAATGACAGATTTTCGCTGTTTAATGATGGAGGAGGAGGAATTTTCCAAATCTGAAACAATCTCGATCTGGGTACGGTATACACCTACATACATGCAACAATTTGAGGTTCTTCCTCTTATAGTCTGTGAGACTTACGCGTTTATACAGATAAAATGACAGATTTTCGCTGTTTAAAGATGGAGGAGGAGGAACTTTCGAAATCGGAAACAAACTCGATGTGGGTACAGTATTCACTTACATACATGGCAAAACTTGTGGCTCCATCAATTACAGTCTCTGAGATCGACGCGTTCATACAAAAAGACAGACGGACATGGCTAAATCGACTCGACTGTTGATGCTGATCAAGAATATATATACTTTTAAGGTTTGGAAATGCTTCCTTCTCCCTGTTACATACATTTGCACAACTTCATGATCTCCTTTTTCCCATTTTTAATGGGAACAGGGTATAAAAACAGAGTTGAAAAAACTTTTTGCGTATTTAGATAAGATTTTTTATAAAAAAGGTCCCCACAAAAGCCTCGACATGGAGAATACCCCCTTAAACCAGAACAGTTTTTAAATAATAGCTGAACCGGAACCTGTACAGAACCTTAATTTCGGCTTAGTTCTACAACATTATATATGTTTTCTGTTCACTGGTCGGCATTGTCCAGAGTCGCAAAATCGCCAGACAAGTATAAAGGTTTAGAATTTTTTATATGTACAATTGTCAGCCATAAAAGATAAGATTAAGAGTGTTTAAAAATTTCATTTCAATAAGCATTAACAAATTTTTCTTAATTAAACCAAATTGTTGTAATTCCGGTTTCAAGTTTTCACCACTTTATAAATTGTAATGGCTATGCGATTATTAATGGTCATTTAAATTGGCAGCTCTGGACTTAGTAAAACTGGGATGACAGTTTCAAAAAATATTTTTAACAGGGCATTTTGCAGTCGGGTCTCTTACTTATTGATTGTTTTAGCACATTCCTCTTTAGTATTCCGCCCCACAAATTTTGTGCAGTGTAATCACTTTGGCGTTTACTTTTCATGTGCCGCATACTTTCGAAAATAAGTCATAATGATTTTTGATCGATGCGTCAAGTCCAAGGCGTCATCAAATCATTAACAAAAGGAAAAAAATACCCCACCGCCTCCCAAGCACTCATTATGGATCGTTACCCCAACCTTCTCTCTGCTGCGCTTAATCATTTTCAATAAATAATTTTTCGCCCTCCCCCCACCAAAAAAAAAAAAAAAACCACCAACTTGAATATTTTTTGTTGGTTGGCATAATGACAGCATGACAGGATAAATTACTGCCAAATGAATGAGGCAAAATAAGTCTTAAGCGACACACAAGCACACTGTCAGACGGCCACGCCCACTTGGGCGCTGGCAAAAGCCAAACATCATTTTTTTGTTGTGTAATTTACCACCAACAACTGAGTGAGTGGGGCGAGGCGAAGCATCGCCCGCATGGGTAAAATTAATAGGCATAATAATTTTTTTGACAGCACACCCAAGGATAACACACAGTCGCCAAGCAGGCAGCAGGCGGCAGTCAGGCAAGTCATCAGCGAGTCCTTTGCATGCGGTGGTAGTAAATTTTTTTCCTTCTTGACTGACAGGCAGGTTGATGATAAATGATGTCGCTGATGTTGGTCTTGCTCGCTGGCCCCCAACCCACCCGGTTCTCTTGCCTTGTCATGGAGGCAATCAGTTGGTTCTCTCCTCTATCACTTTTGCACTGACAGTCGTTGCCTGATTGCTTTGATGACGTTGCCACATATTTTGTTTGGCCACACATTGACAGCCGAAGAGTTGGGAGAAAAATTCATAATTTTTGTGCATTCTCATTTTGGCTTTCGGTTATACCCTTAAAGGTCAAACGGGATGTATAGAATTTGAAACAAGTAAAACTTTTATGTCAAAATTTTGAATTGAGACTTTGATAATGGCAGCAGATTGTATGAAGTGGATGGAGAATGCAATCTACTTACATGGCATTCCTTGATTTGGAAATCTGAGGTCTGAGAATAAAATGTCTTAAGGTATCCTTTGCTAAAAGGAATGCACCTTGGACTTGGCAAATTCTTGTAAAATCTGAACCAATTAAACTTTGTAAATCAGATGGAAATAAAAATGTGGTAATTCAATTCCTTAATGAACAAATTAGTTTTAAGTCCTACTACTAAAAGTGAACAACAATACTTAAGGGTGACTGGGTATCTTTTGCGTTCGCAATAAGTTATCAAAGCCCAGAGCTGAAAACACACAAAACCAGGGTCACACTATTGTTGCTTATTTCTGAAAGCAGGTACTACCAGGAAATCGACAGACAAAAATTAAAAAACATTCGACTTAAAATGACCACAAACGATTTCAAAAACAGTGTATGAACAGGTTTTCTTATATGTAGTAAATTGTTCTCACTTCAAGAACAAATTATCTTTGAACTGGGTAATCTTTCTTCAATTTAAGAACATTTAAAGCATTTCGTTCTTGTTTTGAGTTGACTTACTAGGCTTTTTCCCTCTTTGCATAATTCAGTGGAATGTTTAACAAACCGAAACCGTTCAATGCATACGCCACAGTTCTATTATTTTTTTGTAACGAACACATTTAGTCCTCTTTCAAAAATCTTTAAAAAATTTTGAGTCCATGTCGAGTTAAAAACGAAAAAGGTTGAATATGTTTTACTCTTCCCTTATCCTTATATTCCTTATTTCCGAAAATTCATCAGGTATTATAAACAAGTGTCCTTATATTCTGCAGCTCCTTTTTTATGAGGAATAACTGACTCGGCTTCGTGGGAGTAGCCGGCCATTGAATGCATTTCGCTGCTCAATAGATTCAATTGTACCTCCAAGTGTATTTTCCCTTTCGAGTTGCCCAAAATATATCTTTTCGCATATATATTTATTTTATTTGGTGCCGTTGGCAATCAAGTTGAATAATTAATTGATGAAATGTTTGGTGCGTGTGTCGCTTTGACAATGAGTGATGGGTTTTCATTTGCCATATCCTCTCACTGTGTCTAGTTATACAGCATAAACTCTAATATAAGCCTAGTCTACAGCCAACAACAGCAAATAAAGTAAAAAGGAAAAAGAAAAGAAAAATGAATAATATCTATAAATTATGTGCCTAGTCATCAGGATCTAATTTATCAGTCGCAGGGTTTTGGCTCTGGGATGTGTCAATTTAAAGTGTGAGAAAATTGCTCTGCATGATGAATGATGATGAGCACGAAAAGTAATTAGTGAGGTTCAAGGATGTGTGTAGAGGGACAGCAAGGCAAACATCAAACATCTGTGAGGTGTTTTTTTTTTTAAACTCAAGAGAATGTTCAATAAAAAATCTGCACTTAAGACATAGGCAGCCAATCGGTACCCAGAGAACTGGTTCGGTTCAGGCTTATGGGGTCTCTGGAATCAGAGCCCGAGGAAAATCTTAACCTTCCACTCTCCAGCGAAAAACCAGTCGATAGCCCATTACATTTTAAAATCATCATTCGAGTTAGACTTCTATCCCACACAGCAAATCGGTCTGCTGAGCCGAACCCCTTAGAACCCCATGAACCCCATATATTTGAAGAAATGTTTATTTTAAATAATGAACGTAAATAAAAAAAATAAATTATAAATATTTTTCTTAAGAACTCTTTCGTGTGAAATTTAAAAAATCCACTTCAACTTAAGACTTCTAGACGAACTTTATCAAAAGTTGAGTTAAAATACTGTAGCGAAATTGGGGTCACTGAAAGAGATATTCGCCTTTAGGTTAACCAATTATTGTTAGGTGATAGGGGCAAAGTCATTCACGCAGCAGTCTAGGCACGCTGAGCGATATAACAAAGGGAAGCAGAAGACACTCCGCCAATTAGTAGTGAAAGTGAAATTCATCTAAAGGACAGGAGTCCGCCAATAAATTAGTTGAAAATTCAAACAATATGTTATATACGGGGGTGCACAGAAATCTCTAGATATTTTGCCGACGGTTGGTTTGTAAATCTATCGAAAAATTCGTCGGTGCCACCGAACTTCGAGAGATTTCATTTTCCATTAGAAAATCTAGTTAGAGCAGCAGATGCTCCAATTGAAGTTCCATCTCTAAAAACAGGGCTGAATTTCTCGCCACAAAAATTTCCTTTTTTTTAGTTATGGTTTAATAAAATTTCACTCAAATTTTTCTATCGGAAGGTTTGAAACCAACCAAATGAAGTTTGAGTGGCACCTAAGAATTGGAATTCGGTTGGAATTTGGTTGGAAGAGGTTCTGTGGCAACCCCGATAATAACCGAAAAGTAGAGAAAGACCAATCGTCACCGACCGTCATTGATCAATCGATCTCACATACCTGAGGCTGCCCTCAAAATCGATTAAGATACTGCAATACCAAGTACTTTCGCAGTCCGGAAGGGGACGAAAGTTTTTCAGAAATAAT
Organism: Lordiphosa clarofinis; assembly: GCA_018904275.1. NCBI lineage: Eukaryota > Metazoa > Arthropoda > Insecta > Diptera > Drosophilidae > Lordiphosa > Lordiphosa clarofinis. The sequence continues at coordinate 356,655 of JAEIGQ010000022.1, forward strand.
GTTGATCGAATTCATAATAATATCCACATTCGGAAATGCGACAAAGTGAGATGCGATTTCTACAACATACATAAAATCGATCAAAAATTCACATCAGGGTACAAACATATATACATCTTCAGGTGCCATTTTTTAACGGTTTGCAAAAGATAAATCAATAAGTTAACAAGCGGTTGTTTAAATTTGATACGTAATCGGTTTAATTAAATTTTGAAATTTTGCTGTTGTTGTTGTTCCTGCGGTTGTTGTGTGTATTGCGGTTCAAAGTTGGCCAAAACTTTAAATCATGGGCCCATGGCTTCGAAAATTTTCTTGATAGCGGATTATCTGAAAGTAAAAATAAAAACGAAGGACAAACGGACATGTCCATATCGACTCGGCTATTGACATTTTATATGGTCGGAAATGATTTCTTCTGCCTGTTACATACATTTGCACGACTTTAGTATACCCTTTTTACTCTACGAGTAACGGGTATAAAAAATTTTAAATCGGTCAACAGTTAATCCTTAAATTTTTGTAACCATTTTGGAAAAGTCTTTCTGAGATAGACGCATTCGAGGTTTCGACAACTGTTTTCGATGAAATAGAAATTATTTTTAATCGATTTCAAATATGGATATGTACGTCAAGACATGGTAATCTCTTGAACAATTTTTTGCAAAAGCCACGTTTTGGAAAATGGCGATCATTTTATTACTTTTTTCAAAAACATGGAATTTTTATCAATTCGAGGGTCGATGAAAAAATTGTTCACATTAGATGGTCAAAAAAAAAGTTTTTTTTTATTTTTGTTAAATATATTGTCGGACCTGCTTGAAAGTTTTACAGGAAGGTATTTAGAACCCTTAAACATTTTTCGATTATTATTCAATTATTCAGTAGAATATGAACAACAAGTGAGAAAGTCGGTCAAGCCCGACTATAAGATACTCTGTACCTGGAGTAGAAGCTGAATGCAATGCTGGTGGTGCGTTCATCTCAAAGTTTCTCTCTCTCTCTCACTCTCTCTCTCGCTCTCTCTCTAAGATTGTGTGGTGTTAGTTGTGCATTGGTGGGAGGGGGTGGGGCGAGGGAGAAGTACTTTTTGCTCATAACTTGAGAACCGCTGATCCGATCTTTATCATTTCTTCGGCAAATCGATACATTTTGCTAATTACTAACTATCTCTAGAAGGTACAAAACGTCTATATTCAAAACTGTAGGAGATATAACGTTTTTTCCGAATTGCGGGGGCGGGAGGGGGCGTGGCAAAAATTGAAAATAAACTTGATCTGCCTGCAATTATAAGAAACATTTGTCCCATACATGTCAAACCTCTATCTCTTACCATCTCTGAGATCTGTTTGTTCATACGGACGGACGGACGGACGGACAGACAGACGGACATGGCTATATCGACTCGGCTGTTGATGCTGATCAAGAATATATATACTTTATATAGTCGGAAATGATTCCTTCTCCCTGTTACATACTTTTGCACAAACTTAATATACTCTATGTACCTTCGGTACAGAGTATAAAAATTAACCAAATCCCGGTCCATCTTTTCTCAGTAGGCGTAAAGACCAAGAGTAAATAAATAGCTTTCGTAGAGCTCGTAGAGTAAAAAGGGTATTTTAAAGTCGTGCAAATGTATGTAACAGGCCGAATGAATCCTTTACGACCACATAAAGTATATATATTCTTGATCAGCATCAACAGCCGAGTCGATATAGACATGTCCGTCTGTCCGTCCGTCCGTCTATCTGTATGGACACCTAGATCTCAGAGATGGTAAGAGATAGAGGTTTGACATGTATGGGACAAATGCTTCTTTTATCTGCACGCAGATCGAGTTTATTTCAAATTTTGGCCACGCCCCTTCCCGCCCCACAATTTTAAAAAAACGTTATATCTCTAAATATCTAAATGAATCGATTTGCCGAGAAAATGATAAAGATCGGATGAACGGTTCTCAAGTTATAAGCAAAAAAGTGAACTAAGCCCCCTCGCTACCACCCCTCCCACCCTAAAAAAATATATTCCATACTTTTCGAATGGTCACCCTAAGGAACGCAGGAACACTGTTAAACTTGTTTTTTCATGAGTAACGGGTATATCGAAGTCGGTTAGAGCCGACTTTAACTTATGCTCTCGTTTTTGTTTATATCGTTGTATCGTGTTGATCGTAAAACCCACTATAAATCAAGTAAGAATGTCGGTCAAGACCGATTGTAATATACCTGTTTCCTGCAGAAGCAGCGCTGCTTCTTTACTGCGGCAGCAAACTTTCATGTTGAGAGATTTTCAAAACTGAGCTCTCAAGAAAAATGGGTGAGATATAATGTTTTCTTAAAGTTGCATTGGCAGCAAGTGTCGTGACAAAAATTAAAAACAAAACTTGATCTGTCTGCAAGTAGAAGATGTATATGTCCCAAACATGTCAAACCTATATCTTTTACCATCTCTCAGATCTGTGCGTTTACATAGACTGGCTAAAGGACATGGCTATATCGACTCGGCTGTTGATGCCGTTGAAGTATATATCGCTCACTTACTTCAATACTGGCATAACTCAAAATAATCCATTTTGAGAAAAACGCGTTTAAAGTTCTCAATGGGTTTATCACAGAAAAAATGGTTCTTTTAGTTTCAAGTTATTCTAGTAAAATGTTAAAAGTTTAAAATGCTCAGTAATAAAACTTGATAATATGATGTTTTATCTAAAAGCCGAGGTATGATTGTGTCATATCGACTGCAGGACAACTGAGATATGACGCTTTTGCATCAACATGAAAATGAACCTGTAAAATAATATTTTGACAAATTGTGATCTTACGTGAAAAGTATAAGAGATATCAATATGAAAATTTTACACAAAATAGTTAACAGCACAGGGTATAAATCAGCATCATTAAGTCGAAAATCGTATTTTTTGAGTTATACCAGTATTGAAGTAAGTGAGCGATATATACTTTAAATGGTCAGAAATGATTCCATTCCGCTGTTAAATACTTTTGCACATTCTGAATTCCGCCTAGATTTGGGTCAAAAGTAATTTAAAATAAATACTTTTTAGGTTTCGACTGTGAAAGTTTATAAAATCCAGTTTAGGTTAGGTTTAAAATTGCAGCCGTCTTCTTTCCCTTTTACCAGTCAATCAATTTTAAGCAACATAGAACAAAACAATGTTCATTTTCTGAATTAAGAAAAAATTCTAGAAGTCCCACAATCTGTCTGCCTTTCTCTGTCCAAAATGGGCATAATCTTTGAGTGATATTTTATGAACCCCGAGCCTTGTTGGGCCATGAATTAGCATTTGTGAAACAATACCTAAGTAGAGAGTCGTTTGCTTTTGTCATTTGATTCCAGGAACTATAACGAAATGCCACAAGGTCAGTTTGCAACTATTGTTTCCGCGCATTTGAACAAAAACCGCACACACGCCAGCCTACCGAAATATTATTGAAAATGTCCTTTGAAGTAACGCCGTTTTGTATTGCCCGAAGAATGTGTGTCACACAGTGAGTTTTTGGAGATGGAGAAAACAACCAAAAAGGAAATGACTGAGCTGACTGAGATTCAAGCCGAGTTCCGAGACATGACAATGACAAAAGCGGTAAGACGACAACGTGGCCAAGTCGGGTCCCGGTCCCAGACTTCAAAGTCGGTACGGGGGCATCTCTTCCAGTCACAGTAGCTGTCAAAGATATTTGTATTTCATTTGGATGATGGCTGACTGACTGACTGACGAACTGAAGGAGATTCAAACGAATTGGCAGCCAAAAACAAACACAGTAGCTGCTGCTGCCGCTGCCTAAATAAACGCAAAGCAATCACAAGTCGCTGGCGGGGGTCGGGGGATTCTGTTGGCTCTGCCAGTGATTTAAAATAAATATTGGTAGCTGTCACATTGACAGCAAACAAAATGTGATTGTTCGCTGATTGTTGACATTTTGTGTGCTACCGTTCTCAGTTCTCCAGTCTCCCCTCTCCCGTCTCCCTACTCCGTTCGATTTCGGGCCGCAGTCAAAGGGATTCAAAAGATATTAAATTGTCTGCGTCGTTGTCGCATTAATAAGTCTTCCAATCTCTTCTTTTCGGGCGCTCTCTTTCTCTCTCCCCGCCGCTTGCTCTGCAACAATGAGAAATTTCAAGCTGTTTTTAAATGTTTTATTGGCTTTTTAATAATGTTTGCACATCAAAAGGGGCCGCCTTGGAGGCCCCGTCGGCTTCTGTTCCCAGTTACGCGCTTGAGATTCAAGCAGAAAAGGAAGATATAAATCCTCAAGTGACATGAGTCAAGCTCTTTGTGTGCTTACGCCGTGGGGTAAAAAGGATTATTCTCGGTCTTGATTTATGTGACGAAACCGTTATAAATTATTTTAAATTAGTTAAGAAATATGAGCGCCATTCGAACCAGCTCCACAACATTTTCACAATCATTTGCTAATTGCCTAGATCCACACAGCGAACAGTTTATTTATTCGAAATACATATTCAAAAACACTTTGGTACATTGCCGGTGGTAGAGGCAGTTTGTTTAACCAAGACTCAAAAAAAAATACAAATAAAATTTGTTATTTAAAACCTTTTGACTTGTTAATGTTGTTCGCAAGCATTTTAATTTTCACATCAGTTCGCTAAATGTTCGAGTTGGAAACTCGTGTGAAGTGATGCAAATTTAATACGTTTTACATACAACAAAAAAAAAAACAGGAAACGTCGGAAGCCCAGCACCACTTTATTAAAAACCATATAATATACGAGCATTGACATATCTTTCCTTTGAATGACATAAAAATGTAACATAAAAATCTTCCAGTGCGTTAAAATGCCGCATATGACACTTTGTACGAACGTAATGTGCTGCCAAGTAAGGTGTGTAACGGAAAATAGATGAAATTAGATTATAGTTTAGAAAAGTTTTGAAAATTTAACAGCTTTCATACACTCTCCTTTGCTTAGACATAAAAATTTGATAAAAATAATTAAATGTATTTTAATTAATTTTTTAAGAGTTGGTATAATCGAACTTGAAACAAGTAAAGGTTACGAAGATTTTGGAAAATGGATAGCTATTGAACACAATTTTTGACTTTTTACTTTTGAGAGCCCCGCCTGCTTAACCAGATAGTTTTTAAATAATTTTCATCAATTTATCGACCAAATAATTCATACTAATTCCCTTATCTTACAAATAAAAAATTTTGTGTAGAAAATCCACTGTAGAAAAGCTTTAGTGGGACTTTAAATAGCTTTACAGACAACCTGTTCTTTTGACATAAGAAATTTTTGATCTTATATTTCTGGCTCGGATTTAGTTTTTAAGGTACATTTTTAGGATTTAATTTAAACAAATAAATAATAGAATCCACGAGCTTTAAAGATCTTTTTTCTCTAACTGGGTTGGCTGACTTCTTGATTGCACCTCAAATCCTTTTCCTCTAAAAAACTTAATAAATGTTAGTAAACAAATTTCTCCAAAATGCTGCACCAAAAAAAAATCTGCTTTGAAAATATTTATCGTATGACAAAAACGTTAGCCTGTGAGCTCTGTGTAATAAAGAATTTTCGGAAAGCATGCAAAATATGTCTCGATTTGTTTGACATATTGTTGGGTATTTTATTTTATTCATACATCAATCAGCAATCACAACTAGAGGCTTCAAATTATTAGGCCTGTTCTCGGTCCTGAATTCGTTCTTAGGGAAATTATTCGTCGGCAGCAACAAAATCGCCAATTACAATCGCCAAATGTAGCCATAGGCTAAATAAGAATCTAGAAATAACTTTGCAATAAATTCGTTTCACAACACTGAAAGATTTAATTCGAATACCGATATACTCAAATAGTGGTAAAAAAAAATCAGATTTTTATCCAGAACCGTATGATTTATCGATAGTAGTATATGCAGCTCCTTGTACATCACTGTCCAACGATTTCTTTCTGGTGAAAATTGATAATGAATTCATAATGCAACACATTGAATTCAAAAATGTACTTTAAATCAAACTCCATTTTCTTTAAAATTAAAATGTATATTTAACCAGTTTTAAATCGGTATCCAAATGGATTATTTTGTAACCGGAAAAAATAGATAACCGTAACAAAAACCGTCCCACGAAACAATTTGTTTTTGTAACCATAACCTTAATCGCTGGTTTTATGTATTACGTACTAATGATATCGAAGAAAACAAATTTAAAACTACGTGATACTAAAATTTGCCCAAACAATGTTAGAACTTGGTCGATGCCGGACGAATTATTCAACGATCGGCTTGAGTGCTGATTTTGCAATTCTGTGATTGATGCCTTGATTCCTTCTTTAGCTAAGGGTGAACTGGACATAAGCTCGAAATTTGCTGGTATCAAACACTCAGATTTTAGCTATATACATATTTATTCATTTATTTCCCAAATACATATGTATCCTGTTAGTACAGTTGTTCATCTGTTATTGTTAAAGCGATCTTTATATATTTCTTAGCTTTCGCTTGGTTGCTTTCGCTCTTTCATTGAAATTTCGTACTTAGTTTAACTTGTTTTGCAGGATTATTTAGTTTTAAAGTAGTTTTTAACACAGGAGTCTTAAAATTGTTCCAAGCCCTTCTTATTTGTATTAAGTATATATACTTCAAGGTCAAAGAAATCCATATTTAGGAACTAGATTCGAGCCTTCCGTTTTGATACCCGTTACTCGTAGAGTAAAAAGGGTATACTAAAGTCGTGCAAATGTATGTAACAGGCAGAAGGAATCATTTCCGACCATATAAAGTATATAAATTCTTGATCAGCAGCAACAGCAGAGTATATATAAACTTGTCCCTCTGTCCGTCCGTCCGTCCGTTTTTTAGCCACGCGCAAGTTGAAGTCGGCTATAACCGACTTCGATATACCCGTTACTCATGAAAAAACATGTTTAACAGTGTTCCTGCGTTCCTTAGGGTGAACATCTGAAAAGTATGCAACACTTTTTTAACTCGGCTATTTTTCACATTTTTGCTCATAACTTGAGAACCGCTCATCCTAATTACTGACTATCTCTAGAAGGGACAAATAGTCTATCTTTAAAACTGTAGGAGATATAACGTTTTTTCCGAATTGTGATGGCGGAAGGGGGCGTGGCTAAATTAAATAAACTTGATCTGCCTGCAAGTATAAGAAGCATTTGTCTCATACATGTCAAACCTCTATCTCTTACCATCTCTGAGATCTAGGTGTTCATACAGACGGACGGACAGACGGTCAGACGGACAGACGGACATGTCTATATCGACTCGGCTGTTGATGCTGATCAAGAATATATATACTTTATATGGTCGGAAATGATTGCTTCTGCCTGTTACATACATTTGCACGGCTTTAGTATACCCTTTTAACTCTACGAGTAACAGGTATAAAAAGGAATGCAACTACATATAAAGAATATTATGTTGATAAAGGTTGCTCACAAAGTCATATCAATAGATTTCCTGAAGGATAGATAACAGATTGTTGTGCTGCTGAAGCTTCATATTAAGTAAGTATCGAATTATTTAAGAAAGTTTTGTTTGACATCAGTAGAGTTCGCATACTTCTCCGTACCTAAATTATTACTTATTACAAAAATTTAAATAGAACTATTGCTCCACTGTGGGACGAAATGGAATATAACCCACAAAATGTGGAAAGTTTTACTATCACTTAAAGGTTTATGTATTCAAAGTTCTATAAAAGGAGCTCCGCCAAAAATTTTTCTGTCGCTTTGCTTCTTTGCTGTGCGAGGACCTAAAAGCATATTAAGCCGATTTAAACCCCTATTCTAGTTAATATTTTTGTTCTATCTAGACTCTGTTGCACTAGATCTTCCAGATAATAAAAAAAAATCAATGGCAAATAGTTTGAATGTTTTAACGTCTGTTTTTTTTTTTGATTATAAAATAGTGCCGAATTCAGGGTTCAGGCTCAGGAAAAATATGTTGGAACTTCGGGCTCGAACCGTTTCAGTTAGAAACCAGCTTGCAGCTGCGATTTTCATTAATTAATATAGGACTGGTGGTTGCCGTTAAAAAGGTCAAAGGTGCCCCTAGTCCTTTATGAATCTTTTAGTACGACTTTGGCCTACTTACCCAGCTAAATTTATAAACCATCTAGACTTATCTAATTTATGGATTTCCTTATATTAGCAAAATAAATAATATATAATAAATTTCCAACTATCTGATCGTTAAGAATCAAATTTAGACTAAGGTAGACCAAAGTTAGCCTAGCAGTAAAATTTTTATTTTCCCTTTATCTTTTTTTCTGGTACACTCCTTACGCTGCGGTACTTACAATCTTAAGCCCTTGGGATTTTCGTTCCATAGATAAGTACAAAACGTTGCCAGCACATATTTTTATATGCCTCTGCTGGCTCCATTTCGGCCGCTGCGTGCACCGAGTGCCAAGTGTAATAGAAATAGTTATTAAAAGCGTTCAAGACACAGTCGACGACAACAGCTGGCAACTATTATTATTCCTAGTTGGAGTCACAGTTGTCGCCTCGGCTACAGTTTATGGCACTTTTGCCGCAAAACCATCCCAGAGATAGTGGCGAAAGCTTGTTACAATTTATGGGCCTGGCCATGACGGAGCACATATGATCCATGAAATGTCATAAAACTGCAATTGCGACCAAAAATTATCGAACATTTAGCAAAAGCGTTGGGGCTTATCCCTGGGTGGTTAGTTTTTACGAGGCGAGGCGAGAGCAGCAGGACCTTTTGCGTTTTACGAGCATCAGCAGGAGACAGCTCGACTCGTTAAGCAATTCACACGTACCGCATTAAGGACACTGATATACATACTTTTAATAGAATGGACAACCAACCCCCAGGACCGCTAGACCGGGCACGTTTTGAGGATGGCTCATAAATTTGCTGAGTCGCTTTTTTTGGTTTATTAGTTGACAAAAGTGCCGGGGCCAGTCAGACGTAAGTGGTTGAGGCAAACAGGAAACGGAATATGACAGGGCGTTAAATGACCACACACACACACACACACACACACATGCAGAGCGTAGGGAGGATTCAGGGAACGCAACAATAGAAGCATGTGCACAATGGCATACAAGCAGGACACTTCCGTTCACTTGAATAGAAACAAAACAACAGATTGATATCTTTTTAATTGAATGAGCAATTTCAAAGAGATTAAGCCACTCACATCCTAAATTTTGCTATTGTCATTTGTGAGAGGTTTTTGCTTTAGTTTTGTGTAGACAATTAATACATTTTTGATTTATGGGAGACCCACATATAAGGGGTCTAGATTTTTAATAACAGCTGTCATTTGATGTCAAATGACAATAACAAGCAAGAGTATTTAAAATTTAAGAAATATTTGGTTTTTATACTCTGTACCGAAGGTACATAGAGTATATTAAGTTTGTGCAAAAGTATGTAACAGGGAGAAGGAATCATTTCCGACTATATAAAGCATATATATTCTTGATCAGCATCAACAGCCGAGTCGATATAGCCATGTCCGTCTGTCCGTCCGTCCTTATGAACAAACAGATCTCGGAGATGGTAAGAGATAGAGGTTTGACATGTATGGGACAAATGTTTCTTATAGCTGCAGGCAGATCAAGTTTATTTTAAATTTTTGTCACGCCCCCTCACGCCCCCGCAATTCGGAAAAAACGTTATATCTCCTAAAGTTTTGAAGATAGACGTTTCAGCTTCTACTCCAGGTACAGAGTATGTTATAGTCGGGCTTGACCGACTTCTCACTTGCTAGGCGTCAAAATGTAACAAATCATTGCGTTTTGAGAGTAGAGCCGCAAAGTGCCATTCAGTGCCCTGAGCTCGTCCTTTTTTCCATTTCTCATATCCTTTGGACATCTTTCAGCTCCATTGGATGAAAAGTAATACCAATCTAACATTAAATGGATCTTATTAATATCCTATATAAGATATTAAAACTATCCTCATGCTATCATTTACAATTATCCCTTTTTAAGCTCACGAACTTAAGCCTATTGACCAAATGCCCTAAATTATCTTGTCTGGTTTCATACATTTTCAATTCCAAATCTCCTTAAGCTCCCATCAATAACTGAAAGCAGACATTTCAAAAATGTTGTGTTCGCTTCTCTCCGCCCCAAAGACAGCTCAAGTCAAGCAGCTTTTAAGTCATAGAAGATGAAAAAACAACAACAATAAAAATTTGTTCAAAACAGGCAACGAGAAAATGCCAAAAGCGAGAAACCGCAAAATTGAAAATTCATCAAAAAGTTGTCTGCGGTCTAAAAAAAAAAGAAGCCGAAAACAAAACACAGAAATCATAAAAGAAATATGGCATACGACACATATCCAGCGGTATAGCTGCCATGGGACAACAACAGCCGAGCGAACATATTCAATAACGAGAGATGTCAAAAAGCCATCATAAACAGATGACATTTCCCATATTGAGTGGCGAAAGTAAAATTTAATAATAATACGAGGGGGCGTCACACGAGACGTTGGAGATCGAGACTGAGACTCCGGCAAGGCAGGCAGGCAACACGTCAACAACGAAAATTGACACGCCGACATAAACACTCGCACATGCTCCGCGGCGGCGGAGGAGGATTGGGATTGGGGGAGCAGCTCTTTGCGGCTCCCTGCCGTGCGGAATGTATAGCAAAAATGTCAATATGTTGTTCGGGGTTGTCAGGCCTGTCATGTCACCCGGCTCCCAGTTCTCCCACCTAAACGTGTCTTAGTTGCCATGCATGAATGTTTGTGGCACATAATTGAAAGCTAGCCAAATTAATTTCAATGCAAAAGGCGCCATCGTTAACCGGTTCGTCGTCTACGGCAACTGACTTTTCACACACGACTGACTGACTGACTGACGTTAGCTTGGCGTAGGACAGCTCGTTAACAGTAGCTTCCAGTTAGTTAACTGGCAGTTAGCGCCCAGCATTTTCGACATGAAACACTAGTTGACATGTGGGAGGGAAAGTACACTCTGTAATTTATGTACTGCCTGCGGCTAGTGGCCCTTTTTGGTCAGACATTTAAATGAGGCAAACTGAACAAGTAGGAATGGGCTAATGTACGTTTATATTTGGGAGAATGGCATACTTATGGTGTGACCATTTCACCTAACAAGTGATATTACTGAGAAGCGGATATTCTCCAGATGTAATCGCTCAAATGTTTATGACAGGCCAGAGAAATATTTACAACCCCTTGAAATATTTATATCTTCTGGACCAGCTTCAATAAACGAGTCAATTTACCTTCTGTAAAAAAATCAACGCGTTGAATTCGAGTCGGTTTCGTAAAGTTGGTTTTTCTATTTAAATTATTAAATCGATATAAAAGTGCGAGAAAATCTGTGGTTACTAATTAGGCGTCGCTTTTGTCGATGATCAGAATTGAGAGTCGGTTTCATACTCATTCCGATTTTCCTCAAACCTGATCTAGTAACCTAAAGATTGTCACTTCCGTAACATTGTTGAATTGAAATTCAGTTGCAAACGTTTACACAAAAACCGACTCGAAGAACAGGGCCGAATAATTCGAATGACAGCTAGAGAGCCCTTTATGAATTAAATCAAAGTTCCCCTAGACTTTGTTTCTAATTTGAACTATCTATAAACTTCTACTTACAAAATAATTGATTCATTAAATTAAAGCTCATGACAAGAGCCATAAGCTAATTGATCTGTTTGAAATGATTTAGCTCTGATCAGCTCAAAAATGATACATTAAAACTAAAATTGAAATGGTGGGAAACTAATAAGGACCAGTTTCCATCCAAAAATATAGTCAAAAAATAATGTTTTTTAAAAAATAAGTTAGAAAAATAAGCATACATTAAACAGTTCGAATTAACCTGGGTATTGGCATAGCGTACGCTGTAAAGCAGGTCGCGTACAGCACTTCCTCATACTTGGTTTTCCTCGGGGACCCCCAAAATCTGAAGTTATGGCCCAAAAACCGTTTATTGATCTTTATGCTCACTTAAATTGAAATAACTCGCGAATGGACCATCTGATTTAATAGAACTTTTAAAATTCTGATAGCGACGAGAACAGTCTAATATATTATATTCATAGCTTATAGTGATTTACCGCGATGGCTGAGAAATGCGGGTTACAGATCTGGTATTTTTAACTTTTTTTGAGAAATTTGTACTTTGACCACCACTGGTTTCACTATTTTATTCTATGCGCCTTTTCCTTCAATTTTATTATGAAAGTCCAGTTAATTCTGTGTTGAACAATTGTTCTTCCGATGAATTTGTAAACACTTCGAAAATCGAGTATTATTTTTAAGTGTGAACTTGTGTTCAGTGAACTTGAACGTGAACAGTGAACTTCACAGAAAACTTTTTGCTTTTGTTGGGTTGCGCATTTTTAAACGAGATTTTCGGTTGGATTTACTATAGCAATGGTTCTCCTTACGTAAAGGTCTACGAGAAAGTAACAGTAAAATTTGGTTAACTTGATCGACTTTGTGGGTTGGCGCATTTCCAACCCACAATATTGGTTAAATTTATCCACAGATTTCTTTGAAAAAGTTATAAATAATTTTTAGCAACATTACTTAATGTTTTTAAATAGTTTAAAAATGCAGAAAATAATAATTTGAGTAGACACAGTAGAATACTTTTCACCAATATAAACTTGAGTCCTGTCCGATAAACATAACCTGAGATATCCCGTTTTTAAATAACCCATTTTTCCATTTTTTTCGATTTAGATGATAAAATTAACAAAAAAATTTTGTGCAAAACCTCAAATAACGTTTTGGTGGGCATGTCGAGATCTAATTTCGGATTTTTTTTATTAACATAAAAAGGGAAAAATTGTTTAAATTGTTCTGTTCGGTTTAAAGAAGAATGACCCATATCCCAGAAGAAACGCCCTCCTTCAAAAAAATAAGGGAGATGAGAATTCGATAAATATGCGATATCGCTCAAGTAACGCTATATCTAACGCAAATCATTAAAAATATTGGTTCCGGTTCTGGTTCTGTGTTTTAATCGATTCTTTTCGGTATATGGTTCCAGTGCGTCTGCATATGCTGCTCTTCTCAGAAAGAACAAATTTCCATCTGTCACCTTTTAATTACCTGTCTATCAAATTTGTAGTTTCAATATTTTACTAAAAAGTTCATTTTATTTTGTTTATAAATTAAATGTATGTCTTTAGGAGTCTGGACTTAAGAGCGACAAATGCTACGAGCGGCCTAGTCCAGCTTATGCGAAATGGTGTCGTTCCCAAAACGGCTTTTAGCTGGCATACTTTAATGAAATCAGTCGGTCGTAAGAAAATAACTAATTCAAAGAGAGTGGAGTGAGTGAATTGTGACTTGCAGCCCTTCAAAAATACTCCTAAAGTTTCCCGCAGATCCGAAACTCTTTTACGCAGAGCATCAGCAATTTGGAGCATATGTGCCAATTGCAATTCAACGCCCCAACTCCACTTACCCGCCTGACCAGCATCGCATGCTCCATTGGTCCAGCCTCACAAAGTGTGGCCAAACTCGAGAAAATGGTGGAAAATGGCATGAATATAGCGTGCATGAATTGTTTCTATGCCTCACACGAATCAAATGCAGAGATCGTGGCTAATCTTCGACAAATTGTTGATAGAAACTCCTCTAAACTGGGCTTTAGACATGAGGTGTCCATAGCATTAGACATTCAGGGTCCTGAGATACGTATTGGATTGATACACAGCAGCGAGAAGGGATCAGTGAAACTACAAAAGGGTTCAGTACTCAAATTGACCACCAATAAAAACCTAGAGGATTTGGGACAACAGGAGATTGTTTATGTGGACTATGCCCACATTGTGGACATGGTGAAGGCAGGTCATCGAATTTTCCTAAAGGGACATCCCCATCGCATTTCGTTGCTGGTAAAGGATCTGCAGGGCGATGAGATTATATGTGAGATTGAGAATTCTGGCAGGCTGAACTCGCGAAATGGAGTCAATCTGCCCGGAATTGACATTGATTTGCCCGCAGTAACTGAGAAAGACAAAGTCGACTTGCAATTTGCTGTCGATCAGAACCTGGACATGGTGTTTGCTTCATTCACACGCAGCGCCGCAGCGCCCAATGAAATTCGTTCTATACTGGGAGAGCGCGGAAAACACATTAAAATTATATCCAAAATTGCAAATCATCAGGGAATGCAGAACCTGGAGGAAATCATAGAGGCAAGTGATGGCGTTTTGGTTGCTCGTGGCAATCTGGGCAGGGAAATGCCCCTTGAGAAGGTATTTGTGGCACAAAAATCCATTATTGCGCGCTGCAATAAGGCTGGCAAGCCCGTGCTCTGCGCCACCCAGATGCTAAAGTCAATGATCAAAAATCCACGAGCCACCCGAGCTGAAATGTCGGACGCGGGCAATGCCGTTCTCGATGGTGTCGACTGTGTAATGCTCTCCCGTGAAACGTCCATTGGCCAGTATCCTGTCAAGTGTGTGGCAACAATGGACAGAGCTCTTCGTGAAGCAGAATCGGCCATTTGGCACTATGCCGTCTTTAAGGATATAGCTAAAAGTTCGACATTCGACAAAATAGATGAAGGCCAATCGGTGAGCATAGCTGCTGCTGATGCTGCCATCAAATCAAATGCAGCTGCCATTGTCATAATCTGTCCCGGGGGGAAATCGGCCCGTCGTGTGAGCTGGTATCGACCTCCGTGTCCCATCATCGCCTTCGTGTGCTCATCTCGTCTGATGCGACAGTTGCATCTTCATCGTGGCATTTTTCCTTTTTTGATTAATTTTACGTATCAGGAAGGTATCAACTGGCTACAATGTGTCGATCATATGGTGGCCATGGCTATTAAGTTTGGAAAATCGAAGTATTTTATTAAAACAGGTGATCCACTGGTCCTTGTCAGTAGCTGGAGTCCAGCATGTGAATCAATCAATGCAATGCGTGTCATTGTCGCACCGTAACTGTAACAGTTTCTGAGTGGACTAATAAAATTTTTCAGTTGTATAGTTCTTCTGTCTAGCATTCGGTTAAGTGTTCATAGCCATTTTAGTCCCATGTGTTCCACACTTGCAAATAACTGAATAGCTACGCCCTTGGTTCTATAATCTACCCAAATCAAATATTTATATTCAACAAGAAGTAAAGCACGTCTTTCATAAGCATTCGTCTCCTGTTTATGGCAGCTGATGAGAAAATCTTTATTGTTTTCAATGAAAACTTCCCAAAAACCTCGTAAGTTTGATGCATGTCGGACAACTATATAGTATAGCTATCTTAGGTCAGAAAAAAGTCTTAGGGAGTTATCGCTTCCAAACTTCTTGCTCTTTAATATTTTATACTTTCACAAAAATCTATCAAGTCTGTTCCAAATCGGATGACTATAGCATATAGCTATCATAGAAGTGATCGATGGAAAAGTACACAGAGGAACAAACCCGAGAACATTGAACTCAAGAGGAGCACAAACGTTACCAAAAACAGTTCAGGAACGGTTTTTTCTCATTTGTAGTACATCGTTCTCTTAAGAAAAATTTTGTAGATTTTGGTTCAGGTGTGAATCGGGAGGAATAGGGAACTTGTGGACATTTCTTTGGGATTGGAGGGTAGGGAGGCAAGAGGCTCCTGGATATACTCTGTTCCTTCTCGTATCCATATATTTCCTAAGATCAGAGACAAATACTTCAACGACCCCACCTACTCCACCTGATTCGTTTGATTTAAGTGGTACAGAAAACTGGGACTGGGAATTGCATCAAGTACCTTATGCACTTAACGTAGGGAATGACGAGCAGACACATTCAGCCATTGCAGACTTTTGAAGATTCACTTCTGGAGGGCTACTTATGCTTGGTTGAGCTGACAAGAAGTTAATTTTAAGAAAAAACAAGAGAGGTGGTTATTCTGGCTCAAGGTCATCCGTCCCATCCAAGGAATGAAAAACGGTGGACTCTTTTTTATTTCCCAATATATTTCGAGCCCACATCGGGGTCCGTCTTCAGGGGGCTAAGAAACAACATTGAACCGATATAAATAACAAGATTTTAGCTAACGAAAAGTAAACAACATTCGAACCTATACATACATTGATACGGGACAAGAAACAAGTGCTCGCCACGGAGTTTGATGTGAAACTAATTAATCCTAATTTGTGTTTTGGTCAAGTAAGTGCCTATATATGTGTTCGCAGTTCTCTGTGTCAGATTTAAAATTAAGCCTAATATTTGTTGGTGTATTGATGATGTGCAACATCTCCAGAGTAAATCTCTTATTATAGTTACGCTCTTGTTATAGAATGCTTGTGGCATCAAAATCAGGAGAATGTCCGCTCTCTGCACAGTGGGCCGCAAGTGCTGACCTGTGTCTTAAGCTTTGATTTTGTCGTGCCAACATATTTTTTGTTACATATGCTAGTCCCGTCTCCAGCGCATGGTATTTGATATATTAAATTATTTTTGTCCAACTTTGCAACATCTCTCTTCATATTGTTAAACAGAGCAGCCAAGGTGAACTACCATATACTCAAAAACTTGATTCAAGTACAAAAGTCTTATATCAAGTACAAATTTTTAAATCCCAAAATACTTGTTTTAATACTTTTCCGGGATATTTTAGGTACATTTCGATATTTTATAAATCCTTTTTGGTCATTCTGTTAGTAACATCTAGTAGGCCATTATTTCCCTATGGAATTTAGGCCTATAAAATTCTAAAGCTTAGAGCAATTTGTTCATAAAAGTATGTCTGTATTAGATCATAATCTAAAAGAAATTAACTCCCCTTACTCCATAACCAAAATGTTAAAAAAGGAGGGAATTTTGAGAGCAGGTTCGACTTAAAATAATGCGCATTTTCCATATCACAGCTTTTGGAGATAGCATTGTAAGTTCATTTGGTCCTCAATCCAAGAAAATTTTTACTTTATAAGAATCGATCTTTTCATAAAATTTTCGGATTTAAATGTAGGAAATGTTCTTAATTTCAGAACGTATGTTCTTATTTTAAGAATATTAGCAGAAGCATGTAAATTCAAGGTTGTTTCGTACTTAATTTCAGTATGTCCTGAACAAAACACTCTTAAAATTTTAAGTACAAAACGGTATAAATTCTATCCTGATCGATCTATAACTCCGCCGGTCCTTTTTTTTCTGAGTGCAGTTCCACAAATTGCACCCTTTCAATCGCAGATATTGAGCCCATCAATTAAAAAAATTTAACATGAATTTCTTGAAAATAGAAAGTAAATTTAAAAGTTAGCTTTAACAGTTCCAAACTAATGTGATTTGAATTTCAACAATTCGAGTGTTAAAATCTATAAAACAAATAACCACAACAGAAACCTTGTTTAATTTCTTCCCAGCTCCGCTGCCCAACAAGCCAAAGCCATCTGTCAATCAGTTGGAAACAAGGTTATGACTGTGTTCTGCGTCGAGTAGAAAAGACCTCAAAAAGATCACAGCATAAGTGGGCGCTTAGCCTGAAATGTGCGCTGCTCCAACGCACAAACCAATCCCAATAAAAAAGGTCAACCGACTGACAGTAGCCAAGTCCGCAGCAGCTACTTACTGTCAAGATGTGTCATAAACACATCAAGTTTACTGTCGAAACAAATAAAAATATAAACTTTGACACACACTCAAAGCGACACAGACTGAGACGGGCACACACCGAGAGCAAATAAACGATATAAAATCAAAAGGCGAAGATAAAAGCAAATAGTAAAAAGGGCAGAAATGGAAGCCAATCGTAAAGTGGATTCAGGTTTTTTTCTCCCGTCTCCTCTCTGGGGTCATAAAAAATACATTTCATTTTAGAAAATTGCATTAAAAAGAGCGGAGAACAACAACTGGAAGCTGACAGAATGTGACAATTACGGAAGACAAACTTTGGAATTCCCACTGGATGAGACCTGATTTCGTTAAGTCATAAAAATTATTTCACTATAAAATTTAAATGACTTAAATGGTGTCCCATTTCCAGTCTCACACACCCAGACAATAAATACTAACTTCAACCTAAGAGTTTTTATGTTTCTGAGATTATTTTCGACATTTTTAGTGGCATTGAAATCAATTTTCGTATCGTTAATCTTGTAAATTATGCATGTCGGATGTCAGACCCGTCAATTCGTTGAGTATTTTTAGGGAGTTTCGGTAGGTAGGTAGGTGGATAGGTGTTTTATTATGAACCTGTTTTTGAAGTGGTTTTCGATTTACATGCGATTAATTTAATGCCCGACAACTGTAATAAGTTGAAGCAGGTGCAGCGAGAGACTTCGTTGGTTTGGTGGGAGAACCTAAAAGTGTATTTTTAGTACGACGAAATAATGGAAATAAATTTTGTGACTCTGTAGAAATGACACATTTTATGTAAGTACAATCTTGGTCTATTGTGCCACCCTACTGACTTTATAACTCTTATATACTACGTTTATACGCCATCTATTTGCAAATAGAAATATTTGTAAATAACTAACTCACCGTTTATACGCCAAATACTGTACGTGAGTATCTGGTAACATTGAAATGAAAATCAGTGTGGCCTGGTTGGCAGAACTGAGTAACTGTTAACATTGATATGAAAATCATCCTGCCATCCGCCGTGGTCCAATTACTACGCTTGTTTTCAGTTTTTATTTTTAACATTTTACCTTTATCCTTCGCCAGCAGTCGTTGTAATGACAATAATTATGCTGCAGGGCTACCACATAGTTGGAAACAAGAAAATCACTGAAAAGAGTGGCAATGCCTAGCACACTAATTGCAAATAAGTCTACTAATCAGTAATTGTTTTCGTGATTTAGCTATTCGCAAATTAGAAGTTAACTCAGCGTTTATACGCAAAAATTTGTTAATTACCAAATTGTTATTTGCAAATAAGACGTGCGTATAAACGTAGTAATAGCCGCCCTATTTCCTGTACGAGTATTAGGATTTTCGTGGTTTCTAGTTTACTAATCTTGCACTTTGAGTTGAGTATGCGCCTCGCAAGAGCATCGTATTCTGCGGACTGCTCCTTCTCTTTAACTTTCTACATATTTGAGTGCTTCCAGTTTCCAGTTTGTGTACCTATTTAGCCTGATTGTATTAGTAAAACAGTTTTTCTGCCAGTTTCCCACTTAATCTCGGCTTCTTTTCGCATTTCGCTTTGACATTGGAATTCCGTGCTTACTTTAATATCGAGTCAGGATTATTTGATTTTTAAGTACGGATCCATACCTGAAATGAGCGTTTTCGCTGACAAATCAATGTGACCGTTTGTTATTTGGTGGTGTTTTATGTTAAATGAAGGTATTTTGGCGTTGAGGGGTAAGTACTTATGGGCCCTATGTTTTCCTGTAGTTTGTAATAATTGCGCTAGCCTTATCAAACCTCTTTTCTACAAGCAAGAGTTTCTGAATAACTTAAAAAAGGATCCTACAGATGGATTGGCTTATTCAGCAAATTTGTTTAGTTTTACAACTATCTCCTATCTGTGTGAGTTCAATTCCCACACAAGGGCCAATGTTGTTCAAATTTTTTGATTTGGCTTTCACAATTTTATCTTTCACCACATTTAGCAAACCGCCAAAGGAAAAATCCAACCCATGTCAAACTGACATAAATGTCAAACTCTTGTAATTGTTCACATGCTGAAATCCCCCAAAGAGAAAATGAATTTCTTGACAAATACAAAAAAAAAAAATACAAAACGACAAAAAACGAGAATAAATACTTTTGGGTTGTGTTTGAAAAAATGACAAACGACAACTTCAATTATGGCGGCAAAACCCCACACACACACACACATGCATAAATACGTTGCGGACATGCAAACAATTTGCAAAAGTGCAAAAAAATTGCCAACCACAAAATCCGCACGTAACCTGCCCCGCCCCACCCTTGCCACTCCAGGCTGTATGACACATGTAAATGCGTGATGACAGGCGCACGAAAGGAAAATAAGTACAAAAGAAGAAAAGAAAACTGTCAACAAAATTAATGTCATGCGTGTGCAATGCAATGAAAAATTATGGCCCGGCTTTATGTCAATAACAAAAGGCACCGAGACGAATAGAGGAGGAAAACCACCGAAAAACCAGAGACAATGATTGATTTGACAGGACACAAACAACAAAAGGAGGACCTTTCCGGTTATGCAAAAAGCATCACTTCGAACTATGCCGGTGGAAGAACGCCTGTCAATACGGGGGCGCTTCAGGTTACACGCCACTAATGAAGGCAAATAATATTAATTTTCCTCTCTAGAATATTATTTTTCCAACCATTTGTCAACATTTGTCAGCATTTGACAGCGCACGCCCGCTAGCACGGCCTCTGGCAATCCCCGGCCCATCCACATCCATCTGGCCATCCATCCACCCCAGCGAGCGACACATTGACAGCTCTGCGCCCCTTTGAGTCGAGCCAAAACCAAAACGTCGCCCTTTACGCGAAATTAATAACATGTACAAACAACAACAACAACTGAGCCAAAGTACTTATCGTCACCCAAAAAAATAAAGGGCAAACGACGCACGACGCGACGGTACGACTGTGGGTTGGGGACCGAAAGGGGTTAAGAGAAGGCGTGTGTGTGTGTGTGCGTACCCGCAGGGACTACCCAGCTGTATGAAAAAGTTGCTTGTTTGTTATCAATATTTCGCAGCAATTTAAGCATCGAATTAGAGGAATTAGAAATCTAGTTGTTAAATCTTTTCTACACAGAAAAAAACATAAAAAGAATTATTTAATTCCGACCGTATTCACTTTTGACGTTACTGACGAAAGAAATTGATTGAAGGATTGTAAATAATATAGCGATCTTAAAAGACCTCAAGCTCCAATAAAAAACTATGCTTCTACTGGGACTTCTTCCTCGCTGAGAGGCGAAATACTGAGTGCTTAAGTTCTTAACTCTGATTTGGTGACCAGTTCTGGCTTATGCCTAAAAGTCGAGTAAGCAAAGGCTCCTTCATTCGTATGCATAACTCTTTGAGATCCAGAATTTAAGTCCCAGTAAAGTACATAGTAAGGAAATAGTATGTTTTAAAGGGATCTCACAAAGGTATTTACTTTTCTTCTTTCCCCCTCCTCTTTTAAAATTTTCCTAGATCAACCCATGTTATTACCGTTTTGGCCTGAATTGATCCCAGAACACCCAGTCAGTAATTTATTTTTTAAGTGTAGAAAACACGTTTTTGGGAATAGATATTAAAAACAATGGCACTTTGCATTATTTACTTCATTCTTTAAAATGGTGACCCCGACGTGATAGTTCCTTGATGTGTGCTTTAAATTTTTCGCACAAGAGAAAGGGACCTACAGTTTAACGCCGGATCCGAACGGCAAAGTTTCAGAATTTGCTTTTTCATGGCTAGTTACTTCACAGCTGGCGCCAATAGCTGGTGAAGGTGTGTGTAAAAGCTATTTTCTAAAGAAAGAAAAAAACTTTTATTATCAGATGTTCAGAGGCGGGATCGAACCCACGACTTCCCGCCCAGCAGTCCAGCACACTAACCACTGGGCCACATACGGCCGATCAATACTCAATATATACTCAATATTACTTGAAAATATATCACTTGTTCACTACAATACAACTTTACTTATAGATATGACAAATCTTGAAATAAGTTTAGTAAATTAAAGCTAAAATTAAGACAAGAAAACATTTCTTCAGAAATGTTGAGTTAAAGGAAAATTTAAAAGCTTAAACAAGGAATCAATAAGAATGTCTTAATTTTTGTTTTTTAATAAGAAATTATATAAAACTCAGTCAAACTCTAATGTTTACTGTCCGCTTCACTTCTGTAATACTGATCTAGTTTGGCATAGAACAATTCAGATTGCTTTGAGGATTTCCGTTTACATTGACAAAATTTTCAAGTATACACCCCTTCATCTTAATCACATGTTGCAAACAAGCATAGTGAACGCCTTTTCCTCCAGATAAATCCTTAAACACCACTCAACCTTCACTTGAGTACATTTTTATTATTTCCGTTTTTGTGGTTTGCTTACAATACACAAAAAATAAAAGAAGAAATCCCAAAACTATCAACACCTTGAGAGGGTGTTTCCTAAGGGCTACCAAAACCTATAATCACGACCGACAAAAAACCCACACATCATACTCAGCTACTTGACAGGTCAAAGCAAAAGAGAGGGCTATCAAATTTCAAGCAGATTTCAATTTGATTTTATGTGCCTCCGGTGCACACATTTCTCATCCAGCCAAGATCACAAAGGGGTAGTTCTGGACCTCAGGGGGTGGTTTTTTCTTTTCTCTGTTGCTGTGGCGGCCGTGAATAAAGCGATTTGTCCTCTTTGTTGTTTGCGTTTGGTGTTATAAATTTTCGTGCCGGTATATGAAATTGCCTAAAAATTATTTGTGCATAACAGGGATAATCATAAATCTGGCTAATTGCACTTTATTGGGGTCGCTCACTCTCTCCGACTGGTGGTTGGTTTTGGCTTTAAGGGTAAAATTGAATTTGACATGCCGTTCATAGGCATTAAATCGCAAATTCTTTATAGTTAGCGCCCCATAGGATAGATACATATAAATCTACAGCTTATTGACGTCGTTCCGTTGCGAGTCATTTGATATGGCTAATGGTGTTATGACACCCAGACGGTTCGTATCCTTTACAGTTTTACTTTTTTGGATTAGTTGGTATAGGGAATATTTATCATGCATTTTATGAGGTAACAAAATTTAAATTTAATCTTAACTTCTCTGATTTCAGCATTGAAGGCATCCAAATAACTGAAACGAAATAGTCCTACCATAATAAATTACCATGAAACAGTAATTGCAAAATTCATTCAACTCCACTGGACATTTTGTCCAAACACTTTGACAATTTTCTGGTTGACAGCACGATCTAGAAACCCGAGCACTGACAACAACACCGTCAGCGTCTAATGACTTTCAAGCAGGCAACATCAGCGGCCAGCTGTGACTGAGATCAGCTTCTTCCGGAAATGAGTAGCAGCTAGCTGTCTGGTAGTTAGCTAAACAGCTAGTCAGCTTGTCAACTGTCAGCCACTTCAATTCCAGGTCCGTTTGCTCTTATTCATTGATGGGCAACAATTAAAACTGGTCCTCATCTGCCAGACAAGGCGACATCCAATTCAACATGAGTTTTTATTTCACGCCCCGGGCTAAGGCAAACACCTTTTACTGCTGCTGCTCCTCCGACTGGAGTCGAGTCGGCCGGTTCGACATCAAAAGCGAGAGGAATGTCTGTCACTCTGTTCTGCAAAATTTGTTCTGCTATCCAAACAACCCACTCTGGATGAGAGGAACATTAAAAGTTGCCGGCTGTCAGGCCCAGCATCGCTTGCAACTTTCTTTCAGCTTCAAGTTGAGATTGTTAATTCCGCGACTCCGCGGGTTGCCTTTGGAATTGTTGCCTTAACGTTGGCATGACAATAATCTCGCAAATCTGTTTAAATTAAGCGAGACAAATGTTTCTTGGTTTTGTGTGTGTGTTTTTTCCTCCCGCTGCTCGCACTAGGCTTATGTTCCATATGTGTGAGGGAATTTATGTGCGGATGTTTGAGTTTTTGACGTTTTTGCGATATGGTTTACGAGGGATGTCTTTCATATTTCTAGAATAATGGTGAATCAAAGCAATAGTTGATTATTGAAAACGGATCGTTAGTTTTTTAAATGAAGATTAATAAACTTTTGGCAGGGGTCGGCAATGTGAGCAGAGAAGCTTCCACTAGCAAATGAGAAAATCGCCGTATAAAGACACAGAAGACGGTCTGAGAACTTTCAAAAAATATTGTTTATTGATTTCAATGAGTTGCTCGGCCGAAGCTGGTTTAATTTTATACGCTCTATTGACACTATGAATTACTAATTCACACAGAATTTTTTTGTTGTTTTTATACTCTGTACCGAAGGTACATACACAGAAAAAAAAACGCCGAGATATTTTCAATCTTTTAAATCTTGGAGTAAGCCCGGCCCGAGCTTGAAAATTCAATCTCGATTTCCGGGATATTCTACACAATTCAATCTTTTAAGGATTGGTCCATTCCTTTCGAGCTTGTATCATTCCAAATGTGCTTACTACAATCCCTTTCGAGATCACATTCCCATAAATTAGAGAGCGGGAGCGAAGAAATATAAGTATCCTCTCAGACACGCTGAAACATACATTGGGTATGGTGGTGTGCGATGAGATGCCGTTCCATTCCTGTTCATGCGAATGGTCGTGTGTTCGAGTCCCAGTGGAGCCAAAAATTGTTATATTTATTTCTTTGTTTTTTCAGAAATCTAAATTAACCAAAACTGATGTGATTGGTCTTTGAAGTGTATGAGGATGTCCTATGGCAAATGCCATGGCGGAGAAAAAGAAGAATAGTAATCTATCCTGAGATCAAATCAATCTTACATATCGAGCATAAGTTAATCTAGAATATAGGCATAAAATGATCCAGTTTTGGGATTCAATTGTGCTCGAATTTTTTGCACAATTCAATCTTTCATAGGATTATGTAATCCTTCTTAGGATTGAAAAAGTCGGATCAACTCAATCTTTTTTCAGATCGGGTCAATCATATCCGGGATTACGTTGTTTTCATTACCGCTTGGGATTGATTTGAGAGTATAATAAGTTTGTGTAACAGGGAGAAGGAATCATTTCCGACTATATAAAGTATATATATTCTTGATCAGCATCAACAGCCGAGTCGATATAGCCATGTCCGTCTGTCCGTCTGTCCGTCCGTCCGTCTGTCCGCCTGTCCGCCTGTCCGTCTGTCTGTCCGTCCGTATGAACAAACAGATCTCGGAGATGGTAAGAGATAGAGGTTTGACATGTATGGGACAAATATTTCTTATAGCTGCAGGCAGATCAAGTTTATTTTCATTTTTTGCCACGCCCCCTCCCGCCCCCGCAATTCGGAAAAAACGTTATATCTCCTACAGTTTTGAAGATAGACGTTTCGTACCTTCTAGAGATTGTTAGTATTTAACAAAATGTCTCGATTTGCCAAAGAAATGATAAAGATCGGATCAGCGGTTCTCAAGTTATAAGCAAAAAAGTACATCGCCCTCGCCCCACCCCCTCCCACCCATTCACAACTAACACCACACAATCTTAGAGAGAGAGAGAGAGCGAGGGAGAGAGTGAGAGAAAAAGAGAGAGAGACTTTGAGATGAGCGCAGCACCAGCATTGCATTCAGCTCCTACTCCAGGTACAGAGTATGTTATAGTCGGGCTTGACCGACTTTCTCACTTGTTTACAAAGGATTTTCTTTATTTAAAACAACCTCTTCTTTAGGCGAAAAAGATTACAACGGAATTCTCGAAGTAGACATTAGTAAGAGCTTTCAGCTTATAAGCTGATATTGAGAGCACTGAAGAGTTAACATACATTTGAAAAAAATAACAAGTCGATCGTGCTTGATATCAACTACTGTAAGACGAAACATTCTTAGATGCAAACCGAAAATACTGAAATCAAAATCGAATTTTTGAGATTATATCAAGCGCAGATTTTCTTGACTACCCTCCAACACCATACCATCACCTACTTTTTTCTAAGCTGTAATTGCTTTTGAGACAGCACAAAAAATTTATTTTTGTAAAATATTTTACAGAGACTTGAACGACGGAGCCTTAGTTTACTCAACTATGTCGCCAAAATTATACTCAAGAATGTTAATAGATTAAATCGTTTTTTTTTCGTCAATTACGCACTTTCCTCTCCATCAAGTTCGAAGACGAGATCAATTGTCTTCTCGAGTTCGAGCTGTTTTGTCTTGAAAAATCAATAAGAAATAAATCTAAATTGAACTTGAGCTCAGTCTCTCCTGTTCTCAATAAGTTTCTGCTCATAAACTCTAAACTTTTTAAGGAAATTAAAAAACGTACTCCTGGTCACACTTAAAGTACCCCGGGCTACAAAAACAAACGGTAACACTTGTAGAGAAATAAGTTAAAACATTCTAAAAGTTCACAAAGATCACTTGAAAATTATATCCCAATCACCATAATTAGCTGAGCATGTTAGACGAGGAAAACCGACCGACATCGATAGGAAGCAGCAGAGAGAGAGAGAGAGAGATCGAGCAGCATTTCCCTGGACTGGGCATTGCGGTAGCTGTTGAAAACCAACTGCAACTATGAATTGCCTTCGCTATAGGCCCAACCACCAGATTTCGTTTTAATGAATTTGAAAATCGAAACGACCCGACACACATTTCGAGAACGCTGTCTGTGTGGGTACACGGCTTTTGATCTTTGCTGCGTTTGTTTGTATACAATTTGATGGCTCGTGTTGATGGATCGTAAACGTGAAATGATGTTCGCGGTGTTGCTGCTGCCGCTGCCGCTGCCACTGGATGATGACGATGATCAACGCTATGATGACGGCACAGGCACCGAGTGTCTTTGATCATTTGCCGCGCCAGTTGGCAGTCAAAATGTTAATTTATACGCTCTGCTCCCCGATCTGCACTAACAACTTTACAAACATGTTTGAGATTTTTATTACTGTGTGAAAATGTTCGTTTCTTCCGTAAAATGGAAAAAAGGATCAAACAAATTTATGGGTGGCAAACTTTCAGTGTGTGCATGTGTGTGTGTGTGAGTGAGTGTGTGATTGATGCCTCCACCATAACAGATCTTCATTATGGACAACTTGTCGGTGAATTTTTATTGTACGAATCGATCAAACCACTTGACTGCTGATCAAAGCCAACATATTTTATACAATTTAATTAATGTGGCAACTTTTATCACTTATTTTGTTTGTATAAACTATTTTGCAAAAATACAATAGAGGAAATGTCAGACCATAAAAACAGATATAATATGGATTTTGTGATTTCAAGCAGACTATAAATTGATTTTGAACTTGAATATGTTTGATATGTATTTTGTATGAATGCATGCAAATTATTCTCAGAATGTTGCATCGAAGGCTGATGGAAGCGAAGCGAAGGGAAATGTGAGCGAAGCAAATTTATTTTAAAATTTGGGAGCAATTTAAGACCTTGAGGATAAATAAAAATAATATTGCAATGGGAAGAATATACGTGATGAAGATTCTGTTCCTGAAAAAGTATTTAGAAATTTTCACTCCTGTCACGAATGATAAACGAAATAAAAATCTCTGTACGCACGATCCATGTACGTTATTTTTTGAGCCTTTTGCGTAGCTCACAATCAACGCATGATTTAAAAAAGCGTTACAAATGATCGTACACAAACACTTAAAAATCAAGGACTTAATTATATTGCATTCCATACTTCGAAACATAATTTTTTTTAATATACATGTTTTTTAATATACAAGCCTGTTCTCAATTCCACTTCGCTTTTCGTATAATCGTTTGAATTAGACATTTTACTTTTACAAATTATTATTTTTGGTTAATAGATGAAGGCTTCCTTTTTGTACGAATTGCTGTCGGCTTCAACTGCATTAGCAATTCCGCTTTTACTTAAACCAAAACTAGTAAGCTTATATTTAAGTGTGACCTTCCACAAAACCTTTTTAACATAGAGTTGAATCAATATTATCACTTAATTACCGTGTTCGCCTTTCTTCTCATATATGAAAAGCACGATATATTTCTCGGAAATTCCATATACAATTTCTACAGAAACTTCAAGTTATTTTATATACTTTTATTTAAGATTTCGGATTCTTTTATGCTGAATCTATAAACTTAGTAAATCGGCAGAACTGCTCTTAAAAGAGTTTAGCTCTTCATGATCGTTTTGCACAATACTGTTGATCGCAAGATTGCTACACTTTTCTTTTATCTTAAGCAAAATATTGTTTTGCATCTCATAAGAAAGAATACAAAATTATTTGAATTCTGGATTTAAAAATAAGCCCATGTAGTGCAATGAATGTGGCTCTAACCGATTCTTAACTGATTTTTGAGTCTCTTTTTTAATGGATTTCATTATTAATGATATGGAAAGTAAGATACAATAAGCGAAATTCCAAAATTCCAGAAACATTTTCTATTGGTAAAATGAATTAAAAAAATTTCGTTAATATTGCAAATGTAATATTCACGATGTTTGACATTAATTCTCTCACGAAACACGCACGGATCACGTATGCACACGCAGGAAACTCTGTCTTTGCTCACGATCATCTCTAATAGAATGATGAAATACGGGAAGCTGCCCCCATTTTTGGAAAATTCCGAGTTCTAATTCTAAGTTTAAAAAAGCTATAAAAAAGGAAGTTGTTGAAAGTAGGTTGTTGTTAAGTTGTTGTTAAAGGAAGGGCATGAAATAATTTCGTACTTTATTCTTAAGAATGCCTTGTTGATCGCATTCGTTAGCTGAGGGTGGCGGACTAATCCACCTAATCCAACGCTAATTTCCTTAAAAAATACCAGCTTTTTTTCTCTTGAGTGGCCGGCGATAACTTCTGACTGAAACCCAATTAAGGACCTCTGGGAAATACTGAAAGCTGAAAGCTACACCCAAAAAAATTTGTATCAATTTCAATTTGAAACATGTGTCTCAAATTGAAACTGATACTAGTAGCATTTTTTTGTATCAATGTAAGCCTAGAAAGTATTACATTGAAACTTAGAATATTATTTTGATGCGCAGAAGTATCAATTTGAAACTAATCAGTTTTTTTCAAGTTCGAAAATTCGAAGAATGTATGAATTGTACAAGGAAACATGCCGAATGTGGCAGCTGGCGATGCTTGACCAATATGTAGTTAAAAGTAAAAGCTACGGAGGACCCTTACCCGGACGACGTGATGAAGATATATATAAACGGATTTCAAATCGAGCACACTTACAATGTAAGCTTAAGCAGCTAAGTATAAATGTTGTTTTGGTTCTTTTTTGCCAACATATGTAAATAACAAATGTAACTATTTCGGCAGGGCACATAACAAGACACAATGCTGCTGTTGCTTTTTCAGCGCTTTGCAAGATAACGAAAAATGCGAGAGGTTCGAAATAAAGAAAGCTGCATAACTGGCTTTTTTGAGCGATTTCGGAAAGCATTCGGTGAGGATTGCGGAGTATGTACGTGCCCCAGGGGCTTTGGCTGAGGGACTCTGATGTACGGGTTCCAGCAAGAGGCACACCCATAAAGTGACTTCTGATAATACAAATTTCTCGAACACACGAGGCATGTAGTGAGAGACCAATGTTTCTCTATAGAGAAGTGTCCACACTTGACGAATTTAAATTATTAGTGTAAATAAAATAAATTGTAAGAGTTTAAGATAAAAATAAAGTGTTTTAAAGAACTGAATTTATATTACAAACTTGATAAGAAATAATTTTAAGTTGATAAAAGCTAGTTTCAAAATGATACTAAAAGTTTGATAATTGAAATGTCTAATTAATAAGACCTAGTGTCAAATTGATACTAATAAAGTAATACAAAAAAGTGTCAACCAGATATACGGTAGTAACAATTTCAAATCCTCGAAGTATCATGTTAATACTTTCGAAGATATCAATTTGATACAAGGAGTATTAGAGAGAATTCGATACTCAATAGTTTCAAATAGATGTCTAAATTGTGTCACTATGATGACTTTTTTTTGAGTGTAGAAAACTGGAAGGCAGTTTGATACCATTAAGCACTTATAGGACGCTTTGGATGTCGAGTCGCTCTAATAAAGTCTTAGAGGAAAAAGAAAATACATAAATGATTCAAACTTTCCTAAAGTTGAAAGTAAAACCAAAATTATAAAAATTAGCAACATAATAAACACACCTATACATATTAACACTTGCATTTAATATCACAAACGTCAAAGTACAAAAAATTATTTTCCTGAGCTATAAGAAATGGTACTTAATGGTTCTAGTATTATATAGTACTTACTCAAGCGATGTACGGTGCTGAACCGAACCCGAAAGAACCTGTTCGGTTCGGGTTTTTTTGGGTCCCTTAAAATGAGCCATGAATAGAACCTCTGAAATATTTGAACTCCCGAACCTAAACCCGAACCGGACCGAATGTATTCATGTATAGGTTCGGTTCAAAAATGCATTTAAGTCTATTTCTTAAGAACTTTAATAACTGTCTTGATTTTATGACCAAAAAACATAATTTTATTTTAAAGAATCGGTTTAATAACACTAGTTTACAAAAATAAAAAAAAAAAATGACCCATTTCAGCTGAAAATTTTTCTTAGTATAGTTTGGAATGGTGATCTAAAAAATCGATTTCAAAAATTTTTTCATGGCTCCGTTTTTGAAATATTAATTTTTTAAATTTTTTTGGTAGGTAATCTTACATTTTAAGCCATATCTCAGTTCATAATTGTCAGATAGAGTCAAGTAAGAAATAAATCGAAAGGTAATAGAGCTGCCAATAATTGCGTGGAGCATTGTTTTTAAATCGGTTCAGTAGTTTGAATCCAACAACCAAGAATATTTCAAAAAACGATTTTTTGCTCGAAAATCCAAGAAATTTCTTTTTAAACGACTGAAAAAAAAATAAAAATTTTTTTTTTTCTACTTAAGAATCGCACTTTTACGAAAAAATACGGTATTTTGAGGAAAATCGTAACACGTACCATAGATGGATCAAATTGAGTGAGGAACAACAGTCAAATTTGAGTATATTGTGTGTTTTCAAAAATTAACATTGTACTTTTCTTCGTTTTTGGTCAAATTATGAAGTGAACGAAAAGCCAGAACAAAAAAAAAA
The DNA here is from genome assembly GCA_018904275.1 of Lordiphosa clarofinis. Classification (NCBI taxonomy): domain Eukaryota; kingdom Metazoa; phylum Arthropoda; class Insecta; order Diptera; family Drosophilidae; genus Lordiphosa; species Lordiphosa clarofinis. The sequence continues at coordinate 387,280 of JAEIGQ010000022.1, forward strand.
TTAAAAACGGAACAAAAGTCGAAGCAAACGAAAATTTATTTTAAAATATTCAGGAAAATTTCACATTTTTTTGCACTAAATTGCTTACAGCTCCTGTGTTTGTTCACAGATTTTGATCATCGATATCTGTTTTTCTTCGTGAAGTGCGGTTCTTATGTGAAAAATAAAACTCATTTTTGGATTTTTTATATTTTTCCAGGCGACCAAAAATGAATTTTCGAGCAAAAAACGATTTTTCGAAATATTTTTGGATATTGTGTAAACTAATGAACCGTTTAAAAAAATGTTCTACTCGATTACCGGAGCAAATAACCTTTCGATTTTTTCTTGCTTGACTCTATCTGACAATTATAAAATGAGATATGGCTTAAAGTAGTGCCCCTACCAAAAAAAAAATTATTTTCAAAACAAGCCATGAAAAATTTTTGAAATTGATTTTTGAGATCACCATTCCAAACTACACTAAAAAAAATTTTCAGTAGAAATGGGTCTTTTTGGCTGTAAACTAGTGTAATTAAAGATGGGTTTTAGAAGTCCATATTTCCACTTCGACATGAAAATAAAACTTAAGTCAGTTCTACTCTTAGTAAAGGGAAATCAAATTTAGTACATTTATGTCAGCTTACAACAAGAACCAATTATTCTCAAATATTATGAGGAAAATTTTGTTAAATGTTCTTGATTGTTTCTGAACCTTTTTTGACTGCATTTGTGCTCATTATGAGTCCAGTGCTCCTGAATTTCCTCTGTGTACGTAGAAAGTGAGGTTACCTTTCTAAATTCCAAGATCTTTTACTTATTTGTGGGCCTTTTAATGATTACAACAAGGAATGTGCTAAATCCTACTTCTCCTAATCTAAAAATTAGCTAAAGTAGAATCAAAAACTGTTTGACTATGTGAGAATCCATAAACCCAGACCCAGACTAGAATGGTACAATTCACAAAGGATTCGAACCACCGGACCGAACCTTGAACAAAATTGTACAGGTTTGCAGGCTTGGTTAATTTCTCAAAATGAATGTCCATAAAAAGTTTTCAGTGGCTTAAGAAGCTTTACAAAAAACGAGTTTATTTATATATTATTATTATTCTTTAAACTAAATAAAAATATTAATAGCTCATCTCTGAAGAAAAGTGGTTCATTATTAATAAAACTGTAAGCCCTTTGTTTTTTATATCAATTTCAAGTTGAAAATTTTAATGTATTAAATTGGTGTTTCCCAGTCCATTTGTCTCCATTTCTCCCCCAACAAATTACCCACTTAGAATTTCAATAATTTTCTATTTGTGTTCTTCTTCTAATCAGTGTAAAGCCCACAAATATGTCAACATAAATTGGAGCTAACCAAACAGCTGCAAAATTTTCATTAACCACAAAAAATGTTTTCTAGACTTAACAAAGAAATTTATGGCATTTGGAAACCCCTTTATTTTCTGTTCTCTTACGCTGTCCGGCTACAAAATTAGAAAAGACAACAACAGAGAAGAAATTTTCTAACAAAACTCACGTAAAGTGTCGCCTTGATTTCAAGCGAATCGAGTCGCCGGGGCTGAACACACTTGGAATATTTTCGACTTAGGCACGAATCGTTGCCCACGAACCATAAATAATGGGAAGAAGAATTGCCTGCCATTCTGAGAACCCTTTACCCAAAAAAGAAAGGGGGGCTATCAATTTCGATTTGACACTGAAGAAAAACCACAAAAGAAATTACACAATAGAAATTTATGTAATGCTTACAGTAGTGACAGGAGGAGGGATTGGGGATCGCAAACACGATCTTTCAGCTACTGATGAGATGAAGTGTAACAGATTTCTGAGGGCTTCTGGTTATGTTGTTGCTGTCGCTGACATGTTGTTTAATAAATCAAGTTACAAAGCTATTTCTTCTTTAGAAATCCGTGACACGTCCCTTGCGCTCCCAGTCACCATAGCGCGTAGGTTCTGGTCCCGCTGGACCACCAATCTCTCCAGTATGGGGATTTGTATTGTTGGGCCAGGGCTGAAGTGGCTCCTGCTCATGAGCCGGATGTGGTGCTCCTTTGGGTATAGAAGTGAGAGGCGCCTCCGAGAGTAACTTTTGCTTAAATTTCAAATATCGCTCGCTGGGCTGAGCCTTCGATTTGGGTTTAGTCTCTGCATTGGCTATTTCTTGAGCTTGGGGCTCGATTTGTGCAGCACTGCTAAGACCAGACACTCTCGTGAGAGCTCGCCCCTTCCTTCCCAGAGCAAAGCATAAGCGGATCATGCTAGAAAATAGCAAATATTTGTGCAAAAAACGGCGAAACTTTTTGTTAGTTTTTACCCACAGAACGACGGTTTTTGGTTTTGGTTATTGGCAAATCAAATATATTTATTATTTTTTTTCTAATGACTTTTTGTGTTTTATAAAGAGAGCAAAGTAATTGACACAAACTTGAAAGAAAAATAAAGGGTCCTATGAAATCAGCATAAAGTTCTCATAATGAAGAGTCAAATCAAATCGCTGGACGTGATCAAATCCAGATTTCTGGTTTGATTTTTTCATACAAAAAAGATAAAGATTTATTGGTAATGTCAGATTCTCTTGTTAATTTTTACCCATATCTTTTCCTCGAATATTCACATAAATTTTGTATTTTTATTCCCTCGCAAGAAATTGCATTTAATTTCTTAACATTTCATTCCATTTACACCTTCCATCAAATGCCGCCGTCGGCAAAGCCAAGTCAAAGATCAATCACAATCAAAAACCAAAGAAAAATTCCGCATAAATTCCAGGAAATCCACAAAATGCTTTAATGTACACCCACAAATAAAAAAAACACTCTCGAAATCCAAATTCGACATCTTGCTTAACTACGAGAGAAGCGACGACTTCCTCCTCCCAAAGTCATCCATCAAATGCGATTTTCGTTTGGGGCCTGCAACAATTATTTCGTCTATTTTATTTTTAAACTAAATTGCCGTTGCTATTGTTGTTGTTGTTGTTGCTGTTGCTAATGTGTTTTTATTACGTGAAAAGTAAGAAAAACACGCAGTCCGATACGATTTATACATAACTCGAAGCCTTCTCCCGCGTCGCAAAGTAGTAGGCGCTGATTGATAGAACAAAGTGAAAATCAAATAAAAAACAAAACATAAAACTAGGCACATTGCGGCACAAGATCAAAGACCGCCCCTCGATCTGTAATGACAGCTTTGATCATTGTTTTGCCTTTGATTTTTTCCGGTTGAGATGAGAGTGTGAGATTCGTGAGTTCACGAGTTTGGGCTTAAAGGCAATCATCAGTCTTTTTTTTTTGGTAGGCCTAAATCGATTTACTTACAGAGAGAGGACGAGAGAATGGGAAGTTCAAGTACTCGAAACGGGTGTCTGTTAAAGATTTTTACATGCAATTTCGCGCCTACTTGAGAAAATTCTCTTTCGAATGTCGCTGCTAATGAAGAGACTGCACTGGTACGCCAAAGTAATGCAATACTTGTGGGGTGTACACTTAGAAAAACATTCAAGCCAGGGAAAACATTCATTTAGAGATCGATATTTTTAGTCTCATATTTGACTGTTTTTTTTAACTTTTATGATAATCAAACTAGCAAGTTTTAGCCGGCTAGAGGTCATATTATGTTGGATATAACTTTAAACAGATACATACACTATCACAATGGTGGCTGGTAGACTGTTGCTGTTTCAGCTGTTACAGCTGTTTCATGAAACTGCCAGTTCAATCTTAACCAGTCTTTGACTATCTACTGAAAGCCAGCAGTGGTTAGTTTTTTTCGCTTAAGTGGATTTAGTAACCAGTCGTCTTTTTCTCTTAAATCGAACTCACTTGGCAGAAGTTCTCGGTTTCATGTGCTGATCTATTGATTTACTTAGTGACCGTTGGTATTTTTGATACCGTCTGTACATCAAATATCCAATTTGCATGACAAAATACTAAAGCTCACACGAAATCAACTCGAAATTCGGAACAAGACCGTACAAGGCATACTAAACAAGGTAGGCTCACTCGCTCTCTCAAAACTCATTATATTTGTGTCAAAGAGAGCGAGACCAAGAGAGTAATATATTTCAATACAAAGCCTACTAAGCTTCTAAGTAAAACACAAAAAATTCGTCCGCGGAGATGCTTTGCTTAAAACAGTTGCTTACTGCAAAGAAAATTTAACATAGAAGCACACTCTGCTGCGTCGTCAACATTTCACTCAGAAAATAATCAGCTGTTTTGTCATTTTGTCTCTTTGAATCATTTTTTGACACTTTGAGTTATTTTGTGACTATGTGCGTCTCCCTCTAACAAACATGGTTTCCTATGTCGACAAAAATTTTGAGTAAAATTTTGAGTTGTCAGAATGAATGCTCTTTTTGTCAGGATTGAGTTAACATCACTCAAAATAGAGAGACGTTTCAAAGTGTGCTTCTATGTTAAATTTTCTTTGCTTACTGACTGAAATTAAACAAGTTGTCAAAGAGAGAGAGAGAGAGTGAGTGAGCCTACCTTGTTTAGTATGCCTTGGGACCGTATGTACGCTTACTTTCCGTCATGCAGTGTGAAACGAGGCTCTATGGATAGTTCCTTTCAAGGACGTAATTAGTACTGGGTGTTTCTTAAGTGTGTGTGAACAAAATCTTCTTATTTTTTATATTTTTTGTAACAAAAACTTCTCTGTAACAGAAGGACTTACGCAGAATTTTGGTTAGGGAGGACGAAGACCTAAATTGTCTTTTTCTGTACCCTTGTATACATTCCAAAACTTGTGGCTCTATCTATTACAGTCTCTGAGATCGACGCTTTCATACAGACAGACAGACGGACAGACAGACAGACAGATGTACAGACGGACATGGCTAAATCGACTCGGCTGTTGATGCCGATCAAGAAAATATATATTTTATGAGGTCGGCGATGCTTCCTTCTCCCTGTTACATACATTTGCACAACTTCATGATCCCCTTTTTGCCATTTTTAATGGGAACAAGGTATGATCTGAACAAAAACAGAGAAGTTATTCACGAAACAATTTTTTGAATAATTGTTTCCGATTTTTTTTGGTAAAATAATGCTCATTTATCGATATTTCAACTAACCAACCATTAATATTTTCCGATTTGCTTTTAGATAAACGTGAGTCCTGGTAAGGTATTAGCTAGCGACCAAGAAATTTCCAAACAGCCCACGTTTTGACAAATTTGTCTGTAGCAATATAATAAGCTTGTGTAAAAGTATGTAACAGCCAGCCAAGAATCATCTCCTTTAAAGCAGGAGTGCCCAAAATGAGCTTAGCTTAGTGCAACAACAGCCACAAGAAATAGAAAGAGATACCAGATTTTCGTGTGTGTTACGGCGTCAATATTGAAAAGCGTTCGGACACAGCGAACGAGACGATTGAGGACTTACGCCCCTGAAGTACCTTTGCATATGACAGCAACGAATGAGTGGCTTGCGAAATGGGCTTGAGCACCTCTGCAATAAAGTAAAGGCATTATTGATCAATGATCAGCATCTATACCCGAGTCGATATAGCCACATCCGTCTGTTAGATATCACAGATGGCAAGAGATAGAGGTTGCCCGCACCCGCAGCTTATAAAAACGTCATATCTTTCACAATTTTGCAGATAGATGGTTCATACCTCTTCCAATTATTAAGTAATAAGAATTATTTTTCGATCCGTCAAAGAAATGGTGAAGATCCGATGAGCAATAGTCAAATAATAAGAAAATTAAATAACTATGCTGAGTAGCACCTGACGCAACGGCGATGGGCAGCTCTTTAAGCAATTTATGGCTTCTTTGTCACTTTGTGTGATATGATATTTTGGTGGTACAGAATATAGTCGATCATGACCGACTTCCTTACTTGTTCTTTCTTAAATCCAAAAATCCCATTATGCCATTTTCTTTTCACTTCCATTTAAAATTTAGATGGACACTCCTAAGGGTCAAGTTTAAATTAATTATTGAAGCTTTAAAACCAAAAATTCTACATTCACTCAAGGTCATACTTGAAATCAGAATGACATTTTTCTTGAATTAGAATATGCTATGAAAGCCTTAACTTCACTTAATATAAAAGGAACCAACAAGCACCAAGTCTCTCCCCCTTTTAAACTTCTGACCAGAAATAAGTAAAATAAAAAAAAATTCTGTTGAAAATTAAAAGTGTCATATTTATGAAATGTTCTGTGTCATGTTTTCGTGCAGTCATTTTAGTTTAGTTTTGGTTTACTATGCACATTGTGCTTATTGTAAATTCTATTTGAAAGAGTTCTTCTACTCGAAACACATATAAAAATAGCGCCACGTCATGGAACATTTAGAAAATGAGGAGGCGGGTGGCCCAAAGTTTTTATGGGATTTTAGTCTTTTCGTTGCTTTTATCGCATGCCTCTCGCACTGTTTGGATTCCCCATAAATATGTTTAGTACTCAGGGGCCAGTGTGTGAGCGTGTGTGGATTTAATATGGTTTATGAGGCATCGTCGTCTAGTCAAAGCGAAAAGAATTAAAATGTGCAGAAGGTTGAAAATGCCGACGACATAAATTATGGCATTTAGTGTGAAAAATGGATAAATTAATTAGTCTGGGCAGAAGTCAAGGAAGTCGGCGTAGAGACAACTGGCTTGAAAGCTGGCTAATTCAGTTAGGAATTTATTTGCTTGATGCTTGCATGTGATAAGTATTTTTTATCAGGGACCGAAAATAAGTGTAAGAAACACAAACTTTAGTTTATAGTTTTCGATCCAAGTAGACGGATTATCAGATCCGGAGAATCGTGCTTCCCTATTCCGACCACTTCGCGATCGTTTATATATCTTTTACAATTAATTATCCATATCCTTGGCTTATCTCTATCAAAATTTCCCCGCCTTTTCTTCAAATTGATCCAAGACAATAAATCTAAGAAAAATTTCAAAGTCACCCAGCGATCATTAGGGACATGAAACGTACGTTTCATTCAGTTTACAAATTTTTGCGGTCATCCTCTACTGACATGACAGGCGAATGTTTTTCGCTTTTGCCAAAACGAAAGTGATAAACGATACTGAATAGAAAAGGAGCCTGACACTTGGACGTGAGCACACAAATAACACTTAACACAATAACAAACAAACTTTTCGACTAATGACAGACCAAGTAGCAAACAATTTATCCAATGCCGGAGTCTGGCAAGGAAGCAGCCTCCACAGCACACACACACACCCGGAGAGTTCCTTTGGCCCCAGTCATTAATCTTGTTTCGCCTGGGTCGATACTGAAGTTCCCAATCCTCAGTCGTTATCCTTTCAAGCGTGAACACATGCGATTACGCGTGGTGTGTGTTGCCAGTTTCCGCATTTTCCTGCGCCAGGCTGCTGCCATGATTAAGTGCCATTTTGAAAAGTACTAAAATCCGGTTGGTCATGCCTGGAACACCACCCCGCCCCCGCACAACCAATGTCAAAGTGTCAATGATATATGTTATACGCTTCGATAAGACGCTGAGCAGCAGCAGCAGTCAAGTCTCGGAAGTGAAAAATATTGCACGTGGACAAAAGCCAGGCTGGCGAAATCAGTGCACGTTCACACAATAACATAATAGTTGGCCATATATTGGAGATTTACCATTTCCCACTCGCCCTCGCTCAGCTGGTTGCTTGCAACTTTTCTTATTTCTCCGCATTTGTGTGGGCTTCGTGTGAAATATTATTTGGCAATGACATGACACAGCCATCTCTATGGGGACTTTTGTTTATCTTCATATTTTTATGGGCTCTGCCTGGTCATAAATGTAACAGGCGAGTCTGATTTATGGCCAAAGATGAGGCATTTACAAAATTTGGTTACTTCGACAAGCATTTGTGTCTGGAATTTACATCCCAATTAAGCAGATTTTAAAAAAATATTATATATATTTATTTAGGTTATTTAATCGCCGCATTTTGTATTTTAGCTTTTGAGGTAATTAAAATGCATCGCTTTCAGACGCCGTATTGGTCATTTGAATAAGATTGGCAAAAAATTGGATTTTTTTACTTAATGATGCAAAAATATTCGCTGTATTGTGTAGGGGAGAATGGGGAAAAAACAATTACAACTTTTTGTTTATGTCAAGTGTCACCCTTCTTATTACCTTACTTTTGACAAGCAACCTATCAGTCAACACGTTCTTTAAGTTTGTGCACTAGAACTCGAAATAAAAAGGTTTTTTTTCATGTTTATCTTGTGAATATTAATCAAAACTTTTTTCGTAATGCCGAAAGTAAGTATAAAGGAAACATCTTTAGACAATTGCCTTTTTGATAGAAATATGAATTAAAAACGAGAAGGCCAAGCTAACTTCGTCTTTGCCGAAGTTTTAATACCCTTGCAAATGTCTTAATACATCTGAGTTTACGAACGTCAGCATTAAAACAAACAATTTTTCTAAGTAAAACCCACTTTTGCGACCGATTGTTCCTATAGCAACTATAACATATTGTCAACTGTGTATAAGCGCCAAAAACTACAGGCGATTACATTAAAAACAAAAAAGTTTTTCTCACAAAGACCCACTTTTCAACCGAAAGTTCTTATGGGAGCTATGAGACATAGTCACCCGATCCGGTCGGTTCCGACATATTAGCAGTGTGCAGTAAAAGAAGAATCTGTGCAAAGTTTAAGCTCGATAGCTTTAAAACTGAGAGACTAGTTTGCGTAGAAATAGACAGACAGACAGACAGACGGACGGACAATGTTTTGACCGGCTGCGCAACATTTGGTCGAGCTTTGTCATGTGGCAAAACAGCCTTGTGTTTCCTTTGTCCAAACACTTCATTTCAGTTCTAAAGAGCTGCCCTGTGTGGGTTTCGTCCGGTTGCAGCTTCTAGTATCTAATGGGCCTGACTTTAGCCTCGATTTTGGCGTATGGCCGGCGAAATATGGCCGTATGATTTTTGCACTGGGACTATGTTCCCCGTAAGCTGCTTACAGTATTTGATGGCTTTCAGCATTCAAATTCAAATTAAAGCAGAAAAGTACAAATTTGTTTACAATTCAATGAAACGAGATTTACTGAAAAATAAAGTCTTAGGATGAGGCTTCAAAAGAAAGTTGGTTGCCACATTGTCCAATTCGATTTAATACGACACTTTTTAAAAATCCTTTAAGACTTTTATGTACACCAAATATTTTTAAGCTAAGAATAATTAAGAACTAAAAAATGTACATGTTTCTTGATTAAATTTACACTTAATAATTCAACAAAGTTTAGAGTTAAATTATATTAGCGTCATATATGCAATAGCACTAAGCTATTGAAAGTGAGTCGATTAATCAAACATGTATATTTACATTTAATCAGCGAACAAAACTCTCAAAGTTGAAAAGACTCAAAGCCATACCGGCACACGCATCATACGGTTGAGCGAGAGTCGGCTAATTCAAGAAGTTTGTAGGGAAATCGGTTTTCTAGGTCACCAACCCAAGCGCGTTTTTCTTAACACTCCATTTGGCTGGCGCAGTTTAAAGTACAGCAGAGTTCCCCAGTCATTGCGCCTGGGTGCCGAACATACTCACCAATTTACACCGAATGCTTGCCAAGGTCTTGCATCGCTGTGTGTTAGAGCAGAGGCGGCTAAATGGAGAGGACAAGAAAGTGCGCTAGTGTTGGTGAATAAGAGAGCCCTCTCCAGACAACACGCGTTTTACTGCAATGCAGTGCTCACCGATTCACACAACCATAACTTTGGCTCGCATTTGCTTTATATACGACTGACTTCGGCTCATATGAGCAGCAGCGAACATGAGTGTGTTTGCAAGTTTGATTGGTTAAGCGCAAAGCAAGTTTATTCGGGTGTTGTAAGAAGTTTGATATATCATAGATCTAAGACCTGCTCCAAATCTGATTGAATTGGCCAAGGGCGTAGCCAGCTTTCCGAAAAGGTGGGGGCAGCTGTGTCTCAACGTTTCTTAAAAATTTCATTAATTATATTTTTGAACATTAATTAATTAGATCATGATGCATTTGATATGAAATGAAAATCAATCTTCAAAATAATGGCGAAAAATTTAAGTCATAATTGAAAAAGTGCATTTTTCCAGGGCAAAATCTGTGATTAAGGGGGGGGGCAGCTGCCCCTCCCTGCCCCCTTGGCTACGCCCTTGGAATTGGCTTATATTATAGTTCCTAGTTTAATATTTAAGCTTAGTGCTTTGCACCTTACAAAAACACCTTAACAAAGCAACTGCATAAACAAAAAATCTCACGAAACCAAGGCCTTTTATAATTTTTTGTTTTAGCAGTTCCTTGGTACTGAGCCTTAAACTTGAAATTCTGAGTTACATATTTAGTTGGTTCGAGAACAATTCCGAACCAGTTTGAACCAGATCTAATGTGATTAGCGATTTCCAGTTGGTTTAAGCATGATCATAAACTCTCTGATAACTGTATGGTAACTCATATGAGTTTCTCTTATGACTTGTTCGGTTAGTGTAAGGCTGTCTTCACACTGTTCGACTCATGAGACATGATAGTCTAATAGTCCTGCTTTTTGTTATGACATAAATTTGAATAGCTTGTCAAGTTCATAGAATTTCATGGGGAAATGCAGGACTACTAGATATGTATCATTGGTCATATGTCGAACAGTCAAAAGGCAGCCTAAGAGTTAATCTGATACTACGTTTATGCTACGAAATTCATGATTTCTTCAATTCGCAAAATCAAATTAGTTCCTGTTTATGCAGCTTTTGTAAATTCACAAAATGACCAGCACACATATGGCAAAACAAAAGATCTGGCAACTCCAACGCAACGAAAAGCTTTTTGCGACGCGGCATTTCATGAATTGACAGCGAATTCATAGTCAACTTTCGTGTGTAATCGAATTCATGAAATGTTGTTTATGCACGCACTTTCGGAGGCATTTCATGAAATGATTTTGTAAAATGAGCATAGCATAAACGTAGTATGAGAAGAGCGAGGCCAAAAATTGTGAGTGTGTTGGTGTGCGAACTCCCAGTGGGACTTGACTGCATGCTAGAAGCACATCTGGCATACAACTTTTGCCTCTGAGAAGCAGTTGCAAAAACCTGCAATCTTCCATTCGCTTTTGTACAGCGGCGGAACGCAGCAGGAACTGTTCTAATAGAACGCGTTTTTGCATGGGTTGTTGTTGTAGGTTCAACTTCGTAAAATCGCTCGGCTCTCCCTTCCAACTTTAGTTTCCATTTGCACGCTGTCAGATGGCGTTCTCTTGGCAGTGGTATTTGCACGCGTGCTGGCATGGTTTCCAAAAAAGAACGCATTTGGAACGTGTGCTACTAGAACGTATTTAGCATGGCATCCTGCACCAGTGCTATTAGAATGTGTGCAGCATCGCATGCCAAAGCAGTTCCAAAGGAACGTACCCGTAACCCAAATTTGAAAAAATTATTTAAAAAATAAAGTAAAACACAAAATTCATCTTTCTTAATGAATAATTCATAATAAATTTATTTTTTATTAAATTCAGTATTGGGACTACATACATACATACATTGTTTAGTGTCGTACATAGATTGTTTAGTGTATAAAAAACATCTTTTTAAAATATCAGGTTCCCTTGGGAGTCGCCTTCAGGTAGGAGTCAATGCGTCGGGCCAGTCCAGCAGCCTTAGAAATATTATTATTCGTGTATTTACTTACTTTATTTACGCACTACAAAATGGTTGCCTCGATCTCTCGCCTAGACTAATAAAATAAAAAAAAAGAAGAGAATATATGTAAATATTAATACATATTTATATGTCAGCAGATATTTAATTAATTACTTACCATTACCAAATATAAATGGAGAGCCACACTTATTTTTCAATTCATTGCGCTGCAATCGTCAACTTCTAACTGAAGGCAAATATAAACGGCGACACTGAAAACCATGTGTTTTTTCATGTTCCCCTTTGTTCTCTTAATTTTTAGCTATTGCTTTTCGCTGATTCTCTGTTCGAGTCTCATTTCGCATTTTGAGTTCTAAAAGCACAGGTGCTACATGCGTGCTATTAGAAGGGACGTTTGCATGTTATGCAGATTTTATGCCTTCCAATATGCTGCCAAAGGAACATGCTTGCAATAAACGAACGATCGTTAATCGTTCGGGTCTCACTTCCGATTTTAGGTTCTAATAGCACAGGTGCTGCATGCGTGCCCTTAGAAGGGACGTTTGCATGTTATGCAGATTTTTTCCCTTCTAACCCACTGCAAAAAGGAACGTGCATCCGATTTCATACAGATTGCATGCCGTTTTTCATACTGCAAAAATTGGTAGTGCATTCTTCCTTGTAAAAAAGAACAGTGCCAGATGGCATTCCTTTTGGAACACGTTCCGTAAAGTCCGACTGGGCTATTGAGAAGCAAACCAACACTGACCCACTTCAAAGACCGCTGGTTAAGGACTGAAAAGCTGTTTGCTCTTTTGGCGAAAGTTCGGCCCCTGCGGTACAAGTGTGACAATCGCTGCAAATAAAGGAACTTTTTAGCCAAATCATACAAGATCTCAGACAAGTAAAAATATATATACAACATATCAACACAATTCTGATGGTCTTATCTAGTGTGTCTATAAAAGTGAATCTATTTACACATTAAATTATTTGCTTTGTCCTCCTGCCCTCCCTTTTTCTCTTTTCGGGTATGCTTTTCGATTCGTTTCATCAAATTAAGCATTTGATTTGTGCGATCAAAATAAATTGCTCACATTTGGCCATGGTGCATTTTCATGGAACTCTTCTTATTGCCGTTCCCGCCCCGCTTTCTCGGTGGGCTAAAAGACATCTGCCGCTGTGTCGCTGCTGCTGACACACTGGTAACCATATGAAAACAATAATGCCTGGATACCCAAAATCCTAGCCCAGCTCCTTGTTCGTTCGTGTGTTCGTACATGCATAGGAGAAACGTGCATTTCTTTACGGTCAACTGCAGCAAATGGCAGGGCAATAAATTATAAATTCGTTTGACTTCTGCCTGCTGCTTGCCAGGCAAGAGCCCACTTTGTGCCTTTGTCCAACGTTATCCTTGACCGCCCTCACATTGTAAGCGTGTCCTGGCACCTATACTCTGCCCCGGCCTGACCATAATTCACCATGACAAGCCAAAAACCATTAGTAAAGGCAATAAAAATGACAATAGAAGTCAATTTCCATATTGTGTGTGTGTTCCAGTTTCGAATGCCCCAGCGAGGGCCGGAGTTTCCCGTCTGCGTATGGGATATGCCAATTAATGAGCATGTTCCATATAAAATTTAACAATATTAAAAAGGGAAGTAAGGGAACCAGCGCTAACTTTGTTTGCCCCATTTAAAGTGTCACATAAATCATGTCGCCCAAATAGAACGATAATGCCTCAAGTTGCCAATCGAGAGCGGGGACGTGCCCACATTTCCGTTCTGTTTCGGCCAGCATTTAGATAAACAATTACACAATGCAAACTTCCGGTTTGAAAAATGGTTTGTCCCCTGACAAAAAGACATGGAGAAAAATCGACTATCAATAATTTACAATCAGGCGACAAATCAATGGACAGCGAGGGCACAGCTGGGCATGATTGGGGTGCGCTGCAACATTATGGTATACAAAACGTTTCGGAACACTTAAAACTTGAGTGAACCAGGAGACTAATATCCCTGTATCTCCCAAGTGAATCTTGAGAAATTTAATAAATATGATCAATATCTCACTTGACCACCAAAAACAACCAAAAATTGCTATAAATTCATTAGCAAACGGAGAGAGATTGGGTGGGGAGGGGGCAGGAAACGTAGCCAGATCTGGCCGCAATATACAACAATTTACAACCTAAATCAAATGCAGTTGAGTGACCAACACAGACGCCATAAATCACCCACCCAGTGGCCACTGTTCCAGCTGAGCCGCCCAGTCACAGGCGAAGCTAGCCAATATTTTAGAGAGAAACGAAAAAAGGAAAACACCGAAATACAGGGAAAAGGCAAACGAAAAGATTCGACAAAAGGGCAAATGCAATATGTTATCAAATAAAAATGTTACAAGCGACGACAGGGAGCAGGCAGAAACGGAAGAAATGTGTTGCACAAATTTATTAGAAACCTTAACTAACGAGCAATATCCTTCGGAGGGTGGAAAAATCCGATGGATGTGTCAAATGTTAAGACATTACAAAGCACTAAAGGCAGAGCAAGGACAGCAACAGGAAAACAAATCGAACGTGTGCCCAATGCCATCAATCTTTTGTTTTTATTGCCAGCCAAGGTCCCCTGGCCCCGTCCCTGTTGAGCGTTTCTTATGAACGAGCAGGACATGTGCGGCCCAAGGACTGAGACTGACTTGTGTGCCCGACATTAACTCGACAGGATAACAAATCTGTTAAATGTGACAAACGAGCAGTGCCGTCTTTGACAGGCAAGTCGGGTCAGCCGAGCTCTGACCTTTTTCCCTTTCCAGCCGTCCTGCGTCCTGGCGTGACCTTAAAAGTGCCTAACGATGATTTCATGGTGGTCAAAATGTAATAAATTTTTATTGTCACCTATTATTTGAGCGATAGTTTCGGCCAGGCCAACACCAACACAGTTTACGACCGAAATCTATTCATTTTGGCCTGCTGCAATTTTGGTCTCGCCTCTTGTCATTGTGTATGCATGTCACAGGTTGTGACCTCTATTCGGGTTTTGGGTCCCAGCAGATATCCAGCTGTTTCTGAGCTCAGCTTCATGACAGTTTTATTAACATGTTTACGAACTTTTTCCCTGACCCTGACTAGGTTTTGTTCTCGCCCGGTTGTAATAATGATGGAAAGATATTGATTTAATTTGAAGAAAGAGCACAGCAGGCTTGGATGAAAGTAACATCATCAAAAATAGGTTGGGGCTATTCACGAGCAATGATAGATGATAAGATAAAGGAATGTCATGTATGCAAAAGTGAATCTCTGAAGAATCTTGCTGCAACATTGTGGAGGAGAATATGTAGTGTACCGGTGTGCAGTCGAATTACTCTGGCTCTTTCAAGGAAAGAGTTTGGTCCCCTTTCAATTGGTGGAAATATACTGAATCAGGAAACCGGTGTACAGTCAGGAGGAGTAGCGCACTCTCGCTATGCTCGGTTCTAGCTCGCCGGATTGTCGGGGTTCTTACTCGCCTGAACTGTACGGTTGCTCACTAACACATTAATAAGTGTGCGTTTACTATACCTAAATCGAATTTAAAGAGGGAATATAAAGGATGTTTTAAAAATCATTAACTGGGCGCCGACACGCCTATTCAAATCCACTGAAATTCTATTCACCGAGGGAACTTAGATGTTAGTCGTCCCTCTTCTTTACCCACCCTTCCATGACAATACTATGATTCTTGGTATCGTCCCATTGCAAAGATTCAAAACTCTTCACCACATTTTCCTATAAGATTTCAGCATGAGTACTTGACAGACAAAAGGTTTAGGTATTCATTTCACAACTAATGTATTCATTTTAAATTCAAATTGATCTAAGGTTTCATTTCTTCAGACAGATAATATTAACTAAGTGGATAAGTAGTATAATTATACAAAATAAAGTTTCAATTTAAGATCAGTAAGGCAGCCATTGTGGCCCAGTGGTTAGTGTGCTGGACTGCTGGGCGGGAGGTCGTGGATTCGATCCCGCCTCTGAACATCTAATAATAAAAGTTTTTTTCTTTCTTTAGAAAATAGCTTTTACACATACGGTCACCTGCACCAGCTATTGGCGCCAGCTGTGAAGTAACTAGCCATGAAAAAGCAAATTCTCAAACTTTGCCGTTCGGATCCGGCGTTAAACTGTAGGTCCCTTTCTCTTGTGCGAAAAATTTAAAGCACACACGCCAAGAGATAGTGAGAAGCTTGGCTTGGCCCCGTTGTAGGAGCTGTATAGCCAACATTTACATTTACAAGGCAGCCATTGTATAAAACGATAAATTGGTAATAAGTCTAATACACTGCCATGCACTTGAATAGGGACAAGCATTTTAAAGCGAATATACAACTATTTGACTGAAACAATCATATTATCATCAAATCATATCAAAAGGCAAATATTTTTTAGCATTTAGTACTTCATTCTTTATTGAATTAAACAAAAAAGCTTTTTCAAATTAACGCAGTCTTTTGTTAAAAAATTTTTTTTCAACGAGCTCTTCAAAAAAGGCATATCTTTAGCATGCACTTGAATAGGGACACAGGTGATTTCATCATTCTGAGTAAAACTCCGCTCAATGATGCTTATATTTTGACATCATATAAAAGTTTTAAACATAAAAAACTAAATTTGGTGGGTGTTTAAGCACTAACTGACGTAAAAAATGCAAAATAATGGCCTAAAAGGAGTAAAAATTTACTTACAGGCAAATTGATGAAAAAAATTTGAAAAAGCAAGAGTGTTGTATGCAATTTTCTTAAAAACCCATCAAATTATAGGAATAATATGAAAGACCGCACATAAATTTTTTTCGTGTACTGCAGAGCATCGAATTGTTCAAAAAAACTTAAATTCACATTGTTCAGCTTTGAAAATTAATTCAAAACTACTATTAAATGAAAGTGTCGATACTGTGCGGAGATTTGAACGTAAAGCTCAACATCTAAGAAGATTAAAACTAAAAAAAATCCCACCACTTAATATCCAACGTAAAGATCTTCGTCAAGTTATTGCTCGAAATTAATAATAAAATAAAATATAAAATATAAGATGGCACGTCGCGGCGCGCCATACCATAACACCTTTCTTACGGCTATGGTGACGGGACAGAAAGTGTTCTTCTTATCGAATATCATGAAAATAACACAAAAAAAACACACTCTCCATACAATTGGAAGCGATTTTTAACGGATAATTCCACGGTATGCCATTCCTTCTTCCGAGTCATATAATTTCGAGCAAAAACTTGACGAGGATCTTACCGTTGGGTATTAAGTGGGGGTTTACTTTTTAGTTTTAATCTTTTTAGATGTTCAGCTTTACGTACAACTCTCCGTAAAGGCTTTTTGAACAATTCGATGCTCTGCAGTACACGAAAAAATTTTTTTGTGCGGCCTTTCATGTTATTCCCTTTATTTGATGGATTTTTAAGAAAATTGCATACAACACTTTTGCTTATTCAAATTTTTTTCATAAATTTGCCTGTAAGGAAATTTTTACTCCTTTTAGGCCATTATTTTGCATTTTTTACGTCAGTTAGTGCTTGAACGCCCACCGAATTTAGTTTTTTATGTTTAAAACTTTTATATGATGTCAAAATATAAACTTCATTGAGCGGAATTTTACTCAGAATGATGAAATCACCTGTGTCCCTATTCAAGTCCATGCTAAAGATATGCCATTTTTGAAGAGCTCGTTGAAAAAAAATTTTTTAACAAAAGACTGCGTTAATTTGAAAAAGCTTTTTTGTTTAATTCAATAAAGATTGAAGTACTAAATGCTAAAAAATATTTGCCTTTTGATTTAATATGAATGTTTCAGTCAAATAGTTGTATATTCGCTTTAAAATGCTTGTCCCTATTCAAGTGCATGGCAGTGTATATATATATGGGTGATATAGGAATAACGAAAATGTTGAATTTAATACAAAATGGGTTATGTTGTTTTTTTTATAATTTTCTCTAAAATCTAAAATGTTTTGAAAATTTAACCCGATTATTCAAACGAAAACTATAGGATATACTCTTTCGACTGCGAAAAAATAAGGTACTGGCAACCAACGTCGTTCCCATGTCTGCCGGTTTTTTGCTATCATGTCGTTTAGGAATTCCCAAACGATTATGGCAGCGCTGGCATGGAGTGGGAGTCGATGGGGCCAGTACAAGCAAGCGAAGGTCACTGATGATATGGTAGAGATACCATTGAAACAGGCTGTATGACCAACTAGCTTCACTTGTGGTGTGATGTGTTCCTCCTTTTTGGAGTTATGCGAAAGCATAACGAGACCTTGAGCCAGCATAATATTGATGGTTTGATTATCATAAAGGTCGTTAAAGCACACACATGTGTAATTTCAAGTTAGTAATATAATATTAGCAAAGAATCATATTGGGCAGTTATTAGCTTCCTATGTGTCGAAAAAAAAATTTAATTCGCAAAAACCATTAAATTTTTTTTTTATTGCTAAAAAAAAATTTTCCACTAAATATTTCTAACTTTTAACTTTTTTTTAATACTTTAATCCTCTTAAAAAGATGGCATCAACATTTTTTTTTGGCTACAGCGCTTCGCTGAATTATGGCGCGATTTTGGCCTTTTCGCCCCACTGTGAGCCTCGTTTCAAACGACATAGCCTCGATTACAAACGACGACCGAATTACAAACGACATATCTCCGCGCGGAGTTATGTCGTTTTAAAGCGTCATATCTCCGCGCGGAGATATGTCGTTTGAAACGCGGCGGAGATATGACGTCGGAGCTATGTCGTTACCCCGCCTACGTGGCGGAACGGACACTACAAATATTAAGAACTTGTTTCCGTAATTTTTAAGTACTCTCTACACTGAGAAAAAAAGGATAGTTTCTGGTGATCAGGATATTTTCGGTATCCATTTGGACTGGATATTTACCTATCCTTTTTTGGATAGTTTCGAAATCGATTTAGTTTCGCTTTAAAAGGATATATCAGAAATAAAATATTTCATTGATCTTTTTTCTTCATCCAAAGGAGCTAAAAAAATGTGAAAATGATATTTAACGAGAGCGTAAGTTAAAGTCGGCTCTAACCGACTTCGATATACCCGTTACTCATGAAAAAACATGTTTAACAGTGTTCCTGCGTCCCTCAGGGTGACCATCCAAAAAGTATGCAACATTTTTTTTTGGGTGGTAGCGGGAAGGGCTTGGTTCACTTTTTTGCCCATTACTTGAGAACCGTTCATCCGACTTTTATTATTTCTTCGGCAAATCGATTCATTTTGCTAACTACTAACTATCTCTAGAAAGTACGAATCGTCTATCTTCAAAACTGTAAGAGATATAACGTTTTTTCCAAATTGCGGGGGCGGGAGGGGGCGTGGCCAAAATTTGAAACAAACATGATCTGCGTGCAGATAAAAGATGCATTTGTCCCATACATGTCAAACCTCTATCTCTTACCAACTCTGAGATCTAGGTGTTCATACAGACGGACGGACGGACGGACGGACAGACGGACATGTCTATATCGACTCGGCTGTTGATGCTGATCAAGAATATATCGCTCACTTACTTCAATACTGGCATAACTCAAAAAATACGATTTTTGACTTAATGATGCAGAAATGTGCGCGCTCTTGTGTACTATGTTATGCAAAAATTTTCGTATTGCTATCTCTTCTACTTTTTATGTGAGATGAGAATATGTCGCAATATCATTTTCCAGGTTCATTTTTATGTTGATGCAAGAATCGCCATATCTCAGTTGTCCTGCTGTCGATATTGACCAAACATACTTCGTCTTTCAGTTAAAGCATCATATTTTCAATGTTTATTAATAAGCATTCTTAATTTATAATATTTTACTTCATTACGTTAAAACTAAAAGAACCATTTTTTTAGGTAAAAATCCATTGAGAACTTCAAACGTGTTTTTCTCAAAATGGATTATTTTGAGTTATGCCAGTATTGAAGTAAGTGAGCGATATATACTTTATATGGTCGAAAATGATTCCTTCTGCCTGTTACATAAATTTGCACGACTTTAGTATACCCTTTTTACTCTACGAGTAACGGGTATAAAGATATTGATCTTAATGTGGATATTCGAATATCCATTCTACGGTATCTTTTTTTTTCTCTGTGTGTTGATAGCTAGATTCGGGTTCCTTTTGGGACATCGAATCGAAATCAAGACTGCAAACCGTTCCAACCCTTAAAGCCGGTTGGGCTTATAATTTTTAGTTCCCACGAAAGTGACCTTGCAGTTTGTAAATTTCCAAACCGGACCCAATAAAATTTTTGTGATAGTGAAGATGGGAGCATGCCTTTTCTGAATTTCGAGAAGGAAATAAAACATACGTCAAGTTGAAAAAACGACAAAACGAACAGCGTAGGTAAGACTTCCTTCCAATTTCAAATATATGTATTCCATTCGATTGCAGATTGAATTGTTAAAGAGCTTGGTAAGCTAGATGAGTCTTCCTAAACAAAAACATATTAAAATTTTGACTGAACATAGAGTCGGAAATCTGTCTTATACAGGGGTGCCCAGAATGAGCTTACGCCAGCGTGGAATGAAATACGAATGCACAAATTATATTATTAAGTAGGGTTGTCGAATATTTTTAAAATATCGTATCGATGACATTTTCTGATTTGAAAAAATATCAAATGATATATAACACAGTGGAACAAATTTCAACTTTTTTTTTTGCCTGGGACTGGGACCAATAAATTGTGAAACTAGTGGCATTAGGTAGCAACACCTCATACCCAGTTTTTCTGGAGCACGTCAAGTTCGCGTTTAATGGGCACTTTTATACTAGCAACACAAAGTTACAACCTCTGTTGCTGGTTAAAAAAATATGAGAGCTAAAAATTTGAAAAATTCACCAAAGATGTAAGGAATCACCAGCATTCTAATATAAAATTCCCGCCTCCAATGGACAAGCGGTTAGTACCCCGCCCATAGAGGTCTAACTTAGAAAGTGGAATTAATGGAAAACCACTCGATAGAATTGTATAAGATTTTAACTATATTGAGATACGAACTAATAAAATGTGTACTTAAGAGATGGTAACATGCATCGAAAAACCGCGATGGTGGATACCACATTTGACAGCACCCATCATCGAGGCAATATAGGCCATAAACTAGAGATCGAAATAGACTGAATCGCGTTTTCAGTTTTACCAATGAAAGCTTGGTTCGCGGTTCTTAGGCATTTATATACTAGCAATTGCCTTCGAACAACATTGACCATTTAGGTGAAACTAGTTTCACCAAAATTATGGAATTAATCTCATGAGTAAAGTGCTTCAATACCAGCAGAAAAACAGATCGGATCATTTAAATACATCAGTTCAAGGCATCTTAGCGTATCGCGGTTTGTCCACCAAAGACATTTTAAAATAAAAATTTTTGATTTTCTTAATGGAAATGACGACTTTTATTCATAGGATTTATTGCATAATTTTGGAGACGCTCTTGATACCCATATGGTCAATGTTGTTCTGAGGCAATTGCTTGTACAAAGACAGCCATAGCCCGTGACTTAAGGGTCCGTTGGTGAATCTAAAATCGCAGTTCGGTCTATTTTGATCTCTAGTTTATGGCCTATATTGCCTCGATGATGAGTGCTGTCAAATGTGGTATCCACCATCGCGGTTTTTCGATGCATGCTACCATCTCTTAAGGACACATTTAACTGGCCAGTGTCTCGATATGTTTAAAATCTTAAAAAATTCTATCGAGTGGTTTTCCATTAATTCCACTTTCTAAGTTAGACCTCTATGGGCGGGGTACTAACCGCTTGTCCATTGGAGGCGGGAATATTATATTAGAATGCTGGTGATTCCTTTCATCTTTGGTGAATTTTTCAAAATTTTAGCTTTCATTTTCTTTTAACCAGCAACGGAGGTTGTAACTTTGTGTTGCTAGTATAAAAGTGCCCATTAAACGCGAACTTGACGTGCTCCAGAAAAACTGGGTATGAGGTGTTGCTACCTAATGCCACTAGTTTCACAATTTATTGGTCCCAGTCCCAGGCAATTTTGAGTGTTCCACAGTGTAATATATCACTTTGAAAATATTGATGTATTAATATAATTGATATTTTATTATACTCTGTACCGAAGGTACATAGAGTATATTAAGTTTGTGCAAAAGTATGTAACAGGGAGAAGGAATCATTTCCGACTATACAAAGTATATATATTCTTGATCAGCATCAACAGCCGAGTCGATAAAGCCATGTCCGTCTGTCCGTCCGTCTGTATGAACAAACAGATCTCAGAGATGGTAAGAGATAGAGCTTTGACATGTATGGGACAAATATTTCTTATAGCTGCAGGCAGATCAAGTTTATTTTCAATTTTGGCCACGTCCCCTCCCGCCCCCGCAATTTTGAAAAAACGTCATATCTTCCACAGTTTTGTAGATAGATGGTTTGTACCTTCTAGAGATAGTTAGTAATAGTCAAAATGTATCGATTTGCTGAAGAAATGATAAAGATCGGATGAGCGGTTCTCAAGTTATAAGCAAAAAAGTGAACCAAGCTCCCCCCGCCACCCCCCTCCCTCCCTTTCACAACCAACACCGCACAATCTTAGGGAGAGAGAGAGAGCGAGAGAGAAAGAGAGTGAGATAGAGATTAAGATAGAGAGAGACACAGCAGCAGCACTGCGCTCAGCTCCTACTCCAGGTACAGAGTATGTTATAGTCGGGCTTGACCGACTTTCTCACTTGTTTTTCTCCCAAAAAATGTAATACTTACATACCCAAAATCAAAATATATAGGGCCCTGTTCCGAATTTCGATTCGATTTTCGTGTAAACATGTAAATTTCGAATTCAATTTATATAAATTTTAAACGTAAGTGTCAAGGTAATTTGAGGCTACTAGATCCCGTCGCAATTTTCTCTCGATTTGAATTTATTTGGGATTAAGCAATCGGTTTCAGCTGATCCCATAAACCCGAGAGTTGTTATTCCTGATCTAGTAGCTGCAGGCATATTTGTCGCCTTCTATACAAGGTTTTCAAATTTGACTGCAAAATACTAAAGTTTACACGAAAATCGAGTCGAAATTCGGAACAAGGACGATGTCTATATTGAGCAAACATAACAATATTCATCAGATTAGAGTCAGGTTTGTATGTATATTACATATATACATTTCTTCTTCTTTATTGGCCCGATGCTTGCATCACAACCGTTTGACGGTCTCGGCCGCTGCAACTAATGTCCGCCAGTCGCTTCTGCTCCGTGCGAGCTGGCACCAGTTTTTCACGCCAAGCTTAGAAATGTCTTTCCGCACCTGGTCGTCCCACCTTAGAGGTGGTCGTCCCACCTTGCCTTGTCCCAGTTCTTTCGCATTCCTCTTGTAGACCATTTTTGCTGGAGCTTGATCATCCATACGGGTAACATGTCCCAGCCAGCGCAGCCGCTGTTGCTTTATGCGCTTGACCAGACTAGTATCCCCATAGAGCTTATACAGTTCGTCATTCCTTCGGATGCGAAAGTCCTCGCCAACTTTCAAAGGTCCATAAATCCTGCGAAGAATCTTTCGCTCGAAAACGCCAATCGCCGCCTCATCCGCTGATGATATTGCCCATGCTTCTGCGCCGTATTGCAGGACTGGGATGATAAGCGACTTATATAGCGCTATTTTTGTTCTTCGCTTGAGGTTTCTGTTCTTGAGCTCCCTACTTAGCCCGTAATAGCATCGGTTTGCGAGCGTGATTCTTCTTCGAATTTCCAGGCTGACGTTGTTGTCGCCGGTTATCATCGTTCCAAGGTAGACAAAGTCCTCTACAACTTTAAAGTTGTACTCTCCCATTGCAACAGATTGTCCAAGTTGTGTGTACTTCTGTTTCGAGGACACTAGGTACTTCGTCTTGTCCTCGTTTACCGCTAAACCCATTAGTTCAGACTGCTTCTCAATCTCTGAAAACGCCTTGCTTACTGCCTGTTCGGTTTTGCCGATAATGTCAATATCATCGGCATATGCGAGTAGCATTACATCCTTATTAAAGATGGTGCCCGATCTGTTGGCATTTGGGCACTGGCGCAGTATATACTCCATCAGCAGATTAAAGAAGTCACACGATAAGGTGTCACCCTGCCTAAAACCCCTTTTGGTATCAAAAGGCTCGGAGAGGTTCGATCCAATTTTGACGGAGCTTTGAGTGCTTCTCAACGTCATCATGCAAAGTCGAACGTACTTTGCTGGAATACCTAAAGTAGACAAGGCTTCGAAAAACCTTGACCTTATTGGCGTGTCGAAAGCGGCTTTGTAATCGATAAAAAGATGGTGATTTTCGATGTTTCTCTCATAGGTCTTTTCCAGGATTTGGCGCAATGTGAATATCTGGTCTGTGGTGGATTTACCAGGTCTAAAGCCACACTGATAAGGTCCAATCAGTGTATCAATTAGCGGCTTAAGGCGTTCACAAATAATGCGGGACAGAACCTTATATGCGATGGGGAGGAGACTGATCCCGCGGTAGTTGGCGCAAACTGCAGGGTCCCCTTTTTTAAAGATTGGACAGAGAACACTTAGATTCCAATCGTCAGGCATGCTTTCGTCAACCCATATACGGCACAGAAGTTGGTGCATGCACCTTACCAATTCATCGCCTCCAGCCTTGAACAATTCAGCGGGCAACTCATCAGCGCCTGGCGACTTGTTGTTCTTTAGCCTTCGTATGGCTAAACAGACTTCCTGTTGGGTCGGGGGTCTATCTCAATGTTGTCGATTGGTGGCATCGTTACTTCTCTAGAGGCGGCATCATGTTCGTCATCGCCACCCAGTAGGTTGGAAAAGTAACTTCTCCATTTGTTAAGCGCCACTTGCGGATCTGTGACCAGATTCCCCTGTTCGTCTGTTGCATTGTGCGACTCTGGGCTTGAAACCTTCTGTTAATTGCTTAATCTTTTGGTAAAATTTTCGAGTCTCACTCATGCCGAATAACATCTCGACTTCCTCGCGCATTCGCCTTTCCTGCTCCAACTTTTTTCTTCTAAAAAGGCGTTTCTCCTCTTTCTTTTTCTCCAGGTATCGCTCTTTAGCAGCACGCGTTACTCTCGACTGCAGAGTTCTCCTGTAGGCAGCCTTTTTCTCTGCAGTAGCGCGTCGGCACTCCTCGTCGTACCAAGACCGCTTTCGAGGGGGCTCGGAGTAACCGAGTATCTCCTTGGCAGCCGTACTCATGGAGTGCGATATACGCTGCCACCATTCGCATATATCGGAAGGGAATGGGGAGGTTTCCCTGAGCAGTTGGGCGAGTTTAGCTGAGTAGGCTTCAGAGGTCCCTTGTGATTGCAGCTTCTCGACGTTTAGCTTTCGACGTGTGCCAGAGCGTGAGGCATGTGCCACACTGAGCCGCGTGCGTACCTTGGCTGCAACCAGGTAATGATCCGAGTCTATGTTGGCTCCTCGAATCGCACGCACGTCTAGCACACACGATGAATGCCTTCCGTCGATCACAACGTGATCAATCTGATTTCGTGTTCGTTGACCAGGGGACTTCCAGGTCGCCTTATGGATGTCGAGGTGTTCAAATCTGGTACTACTTATGACCATGTTCCGGCCAGCAGCGAAGTCTATTAGCCTCTCTCCGTTACCGGAGGTTGTTTCATGAAGGCTGAATCGCCCGACTGTCGATCCAAAAACTCCTTCTCTCCCGACTTTCGCGTTAAAATCGCCTAGCACGATCTTTATGTCGTGGTCGGGGCAGCGCTCGTATAGTTGTTCCAGGCGCTCATAGAATTCATCTTTTATCGTGCCTTCCTTGTCTTCTGTCGGCGCGTGAGCACAGATAAGGCTAATATTAAAATATTTTGCCTTAAGTCTGAGCGCGGCTAGCCGTTCATCAACTGGTGTGAAGCTGATGACAGAGCGACGCAGTCTATCACTCACTGCAAAGCCGCACCCAAACTCGTGCTTGGAGACATGCCCGCTGTAGTGTATCTCCCAGGGGGGTGGCGGTTTCTGTTCTGTCTTCTCTTTTGGTAGCGTTATTATCTTGCTCCCATGTCCAATCCATCGCAATTCCTGGAGTGCGGTAACGTCCGATGAATATTTTTTGAGGACTTTCACCAAGGCGATATCATCACCATCTCTGTTGAGGGTGCGGACATTCCAGGTGCATATTCTCAAATCGTGGTCCTTAAAACGTTTGCGTGGGTCGTCGTCAGGGGGGGTCCGTATCCGAGGCATTGTAGTCGCAGTTTTCATTGGTGGAGATTTTTACGATGGTGGGTACCAAACCCGACGCACTAACCCTATATATTATACCCTGTAGGAAGGGGGGGGGGGGGGGGGACGCCGCTCACGTTAGTCAGCAGCGAATGCGGGTGCATTGCCACTGCTTCCGGTGGTCACCACGAGGTGTGAGTCGACTTGAGACGTAGTAAGCCAGGATCACTCTGGGTTCGCCAGGTTGAACCGATCAGAAGCTTTCCCTGACCACATACGCCCCCATTAGGTCCAGAAGATCTATGACTAGAAGTTCTGAACCACCATATATACATATATACATATACACATACATATTAAGTACTTTAAATTCCAATTGTATGTAAATCCGTCATACGGCTACGGGAGTCGCAAATGACGGATTTTGTAGCAGAAGCAAGTCGCTCCGAAGGCACTAAGCTACCAGGGGGGTATAGTGCGAATTCCAAAAGATTTAGGGATTACTTTCCCATGATATTTGTGGCAACCTGAGGTATAACTTTAGCCCACTATTTTGCGACTCCTGCATTGAAAGATCTTCTTTAAAATTGCTATCGAAAATGGGGTTCCATAAAGTCAACTCACGGGTCATTTGGTCGTTTTAACGCTTCTTGTAATTCCGTTTCCACACAAATTACACTTGTATGTGCCCTTTTTTATATCGCTGTAACTATAACACGATATAAAAATATCAGTTTTAAAAAATGTTATCGATATATTGTCAATATATTGCCCTAATTTTAAGCAAGAACCACTACAGTAAATTTGTGTTTGCGTGTGTGTGCCGCCGTCAATGGTGAAAAGCGCTCAGGCCACTGCGAGCAAAGGGAGTGCTGACTACGTTAAGCAACTATGTTGTTGCGTTTCAGTGCGGGTCATGGGAGAAAGAGAGAAGAGAGACATATATGATGTTGTTGTTGCAGGTCTGCACTCGCCAACAACAAAATCTTCAGAAAGAGAGGAGAGCACGCAAATAAAAATGTTTGTTGCTTTATGGCTTATGGCTCGCGATGGACGTATACGCGCAAGCTGTTCCTTTGCGTTAAGCAACAACGAATACGTGGCTTGCGGAATGGTCTAGTATATAAGAATATATAAGCCTAGTCTCGAATCAAAGCCTTAGATTCGATAAGTATAAGATCCGGACCGCGAGCAGAACCTTAGACTTACATGAGGTTCGAGCCTCAGAACCAACCCAATAGTACTGGGAGACGTCAATGTCCGAATTGGAGAAGATAACCAAGTATTCGATGAGGTAATGATCAGTAATTTTGCAGCTGGAACTTCAAACAATACTTTGTTTACTTTGGGATACTTCCCAGGATAAAGAACTCAACAGTAATGGCAAAGAATTTCTAAATTTTTGTGAGGACAACAGTCTTTTAGTATTAAACGGACGAACAAATAGCGATTCAATTGATAATTTTTCATATCTAAGCAACATGGGTCAATCTGTCAACGACATCTGTGCGATCTCTTTTGAAATACTGGACCAAGTAAAGGATTTTTCAGTGGAGAGTGCAATATGGTCTGATCACATGCCCATTGTAGTTACCCTGAGAACACAACCTGACCAATCGACAAATATAAATATGAGCATATTACCGAAACTTAAATGGAAAAAGAATAAAAAAGAGCCATATATCCGCCATATTGGGAGGGAATTTTGCAAATCTGAAACAAACTTGATCTGCGTACGGCCTATAACTATGTACATGCAAAAATTTGTATCTCTATCTCTTATAGTCTCTGAGATCTACGCGTTTATACAGACAGACGCACAGACGGACATGGCTAAATCGACTCGGCTGTTGATGCTGATCAAGAATATATATACTTTATAGGGTCGGAAATGCTTCCTTCTCCCTGTTACATACATTTGCACAACTTCATGATCCCCTTTTACCCATTTTCAATGGGTACAGGGTATAAAAAAGGAGACCCAAATGAGCCTGCAAACTATCGTGGAATATCATTTATGAATTGTGCTGCAAAGATACTTATGGGGATAATTAACGATCGTTTGGCAACGTGGGTCAAAAACAATGGGAAGTTAAATGAATACCAAGCCGGATTCAGACAAAATTACTCAACGATCGATAATATATACAATCTGGCATCAATAGTCCATTAAAGCAGCATTTGACAGAGTTCCAAGGCAATTACTCTAAATGGCAATGTCTACAAAAACTGTTAATTTTATTGATAGAATATTTAAAAGTACAAAAAGCGTCATTTGGACAGGAGAAAAAATTTCTGATACATTTGAAACTCATACTGGTGTCAAGCAAGGATGTTTACTTTCCCCCTTGCTTTTTGCTTTATACCTTAACGAAAATTTGGAAGGTGGCCTTTTTATAGAAGATACGAACATACGACTCCTACTTTATGCCGATGACATTGTGATACTGGCCGATGATATAAACACACTGCAAAACATGATATATAAGATGGAAGTATATTGCGATAAGTGGGCAATGGAAGTCAACCTGGCAAAAATGGAAAAATGGACTTATAGATCTGAGGCAATAAGAACAGTGACAGAATATAAGTATCTTGGCGTAACTTTAACCCCATCTATGTCGTTTGGAACTCACATTCGACGAAGGACATCAGAAGCAAAAGGGGCATTGAACTCAACTTGGAAAACTTTCATGAATAAGACTGATATTTCGTTGAGTAGCAAGTGGAACCTATTCCAGGCAACAGCTAGGGGTATACAATCGTATGCGGCTCAAGTTTGTGGATTCGGCTGGTTTGGCGAAACAAATGCACTTCAGCGGCATTTTATAAAAAGACTCCTCAAGATAGCAGAATCTACGCCTAGTTACAGGAGAGGAAGAACATATTGTAACAATTCATACAGCAGAACTACAATAAGTTGGATACTTAAAGCATGCACTGACACTCTGTGGTTAAACGGAAGTATACATAGACGGGGAAACAAGGAGTGCACGCTGTGCCACCTTAGGGAAGTCGAGGATATAACACACTTCCTAGGCAGATGTCCCGTTCTCAGAGAGTTTCGATGCAGATCCCTTGGAAGAACACAACTTACGGATCAGGAGATAATATGCGCATTAAACGGCGAAGACCCCTTTAGTTGGATCATGCTTGCAGATTATATAGAGAAGGCCATAAATTATAGGAAATTAATTATTAACGAGTTTAATGTATAATAAATGTCACTTAATTAATTATATTCAATATATCAATTAATATTAGTCTATAATTGTAAAGTAAGTTCACCCAACTGTGTTGAAGAGGACGAACGATCTGGTATTTGGCGACGAGCCGGGCAGTATAGTAGGTGTAGTCCAGGTGTAGTAGTCCGAGTCAGCACTTTGACTGAACAAACTGCCGACTGACGGTTTTAAAACCATGTCGGTATTTATACAAAAACAAAACTTTGTTCGTATTGAGCAATATGTGATACAAATATTTATAATACCTTACACAAAAAAAATACGAATAAAATCTTATCTATCTAATAATTTCTAATTAATTCCAGATTTTTCCGGCCCTTTTCTATTTAGCCCAGTGTAGGATAGGTCTTGCTGGGTTCTACTTGAGCCTTCTCTTTGGCCGGAGATAATAATTGTTCATGAGTATTGATATTGATAACTCAAATGCCAACATCAATTCGATTCGTGCATCGGCCTCCTTTCTTTCAAAAAAACACACTATTATGATGAATAAGAGATCAAGTTTTCCGTAAAATGCTAAACAAGTAGAGCACGAAAATACCAACAAGTTAAGTCATGAATGACGCCAACCCACAATAGGTTGACCAGGTACTAATGTACTCAGAACAAAATTTTGTTTGTTCTGCTTCATCGACCGCTGGCCAGCTTCTGGAAGGCTGTTGTTCTCTCGTTCATGCGTTCGGCTCGTGTCGGTGTGAGTAACAAAATTTGTTGACCATCACTGCTCTAAAGTGAACAAATTCAGGGAAATAGAAAATTGGACTACACTTAAGTGATGTAATGTTCTACACAAAATGGTGTGAGTTTTGTTAAAATCTTTTACAGTTCATTTCATTTCAACTTCGATCCGACTATATTAAGACCCTGCACCAGTATTATTGCCTACTTTTAGGATTAAGACATGTCGAATAATAAATCTCGCTTATATTGCAACCTCTTTTAAGTTCCAAATTAAAACACTTTGTATTCCATTTGGGCTAAATTTGAAATTAAAAAATGTTAAAAAAATTCAAATTCTATGTGCACACACTAAACCTTACTCCCACTCCTGCTTCTACCCCTCCTCCATTAAACACAGGTACTTACATTCTCTGCATTTCAAATGGTGCTCAACGAGTAGAGCACGAAAGTAGCAACAAGTTAAGTCATTATCTTTGCGCCCGCTCAATTCCATTCATGGTTATGATTTCCAGAAATTACATCAACTAATTGTCATGAAAAAACATTAAACACATTACCATTTATTAAATCGGTCAGGGAAGCGTGCCCAACCCTGCACCCGAGTGCATTTTTGTTTTAATTATGCCACGTAGAGAGTGTCGAAGGGGGTGCAAATGAAATAGTGTGTTCTGAATTTCCTACGAAATTTTCATGTAATTATTATGGCCCGGCTGCGCATAATTTTTAATACAGCCAGTAAGCGGCGCCAGACACTTGGCTGCCTCCGATAATGACCCAAGCCCAACTTTGGCTGGCCACAAAAGTGTCAAGGCGCACGCTTCCATATGGAGATGGAGACAAGTCGATAAATGCATGTGATAACAACATTGTCTATAAGGTTGACACTCCCCTTCTACTGAATACGTGCCACTTCTTCTTCATTTTTTTCCCATATTTTTATGACTTCGTGGAAAGGCGCAAAAAACTCATAAAATTTATAAACGCACACAAATTTGTACGTAATTACAATAAAAACCCATAAAATATATCATAAAAAATCCAAAGGGGCAAAATACGGCCCGAAGCATCTCCCTCACTCATCCGGGAGTTTTTCGGAAATTTTCTAACTAAATTTATTATTATGACACAATTTTTATGTGTGTATCGTGGGTGTGGAGTTTCTTTCATTTTTATTATTTTTTTGAAAATTTATGAGTTGAGTTTTATTGCGTCTGATTTGTTTATGTGGCAATTTCGGGTAGTTTCGAACGTTTTGGCCTCTCTGTGAAGGTGGGCGCGCGTGTAGCGCCAGATTTCCTGTCCCATGTCCACGAATCTTTTTCGTTTATGACAGAAGTAATTGCATGTGGCTCATACTAATGAATGAATGAAGGTATTGTGGGTGTTCCAAATGAGGGGAAGGGCATCACATTGGGGACATTCAAATTTTGAGAACTTATGAAGGAGGCATAAGTAATAAGTGCGTTGCAGTTGAGATTTCGTTAGAATATTAATTGGAAGTACGTTTTACATTTATTCAGAAACAAGCGTTAATTCATTTGAACTATAGTTCATTTTTTGAACTATGTTGTTATAGGGAAAATGAAAAACTACATCTTCATAGAAGTCGCAGCCATGGATCACACATGTCGCGCTGGGGGAATCTTTACACAATCAGCGAGTCACCCTTAACACGTGCCTCTTAGTAAATTCAAGTCAACATGTCAGCCAGTTGGGAAGCCGGCTCATTAATACCAATAGCGTTCCCACTCTTTACCGAAATTTTCTCCTCACGTACGAATACCTCTAAATAAGAGAGTGTTACCATTTGGTTGGACCACTTTAGGCAAGTTCTTCGATCGTTCACCATTAATGATGGGCAGCAGTGAGAGAACTACACGATTGGCACCATAGATCACTGGATAGACGGAAGTGCCACGAATGATGTGGCTTAAGCTGGGCATATAAGTCCATCAACTGCAGACCTGTCATCTTCTGAGTTTGGTTATGCGGTTTGAATTTAATTCCCTCTGACGCCAAATCCTCGCAGCTGAAGGGTCCCTGTAATGTGTCAATGTCGTGGGTGCCCATGGCCACCAGGGTAAATGTTTTGGAGCAGCTTATCCTGCGGATCAATGAAACTTTTGCAGGACTCTGGGGTAAAGGACACGTTGCGAAGCAAAGCGGCCACAGCATGTGGAAGAATCTGTGCTGAGGAGGAGGCAACACTTAGCACCTGCTGCTGGGTTGGCTCGAAAATTCATACTTTGGATTTGAGAAATGATAGTCTCGTAGTCCTGCTATTTGTAATTTTTTTAATGTGAATAGCTTGTTAAATTCATAGAAAATCATTATTAAATGCAGGCCCACTAGATTTTCATATCTCATGTATCAGACAATGAGTAAACGCCTTAAAATTTGCTTCAGTGGTAAAAATTATGAACTATAGTTCAAAAAATGAACTATAGTTCAAAAACTGAGATATACATAGTTCAAAATACAAACTATAGTTCAAAACCAAATCCCAGTTCATTAGTTCATTTTAAAGACTAGTTCAACAAAATCGGCACAACTCTATTGGGAAAAAGTAGCCGAGATGCTACAAAAAATGAACTTTTTTATTATTTGTTGTTGGGGAAGTGGTGCACCGCGACCAATTTTGGTCTATTGTGCCCCCCTACTGAATTTACAACTCCCCCTTCTGACGATCGAGCAGTGTGACCCACCGCCAATTAAATTGAAAATACCAAAAACTTTAATTTTCTGCGTAATTTTTTCTTAAGTTTGGTCACACTACTCTTACGTTCCACGCCGACGAAACATAGGGGGAAGTTAGCTAAATTACGTACTTTAATATACAATTTTTTGAGAAGTGCGTCGTGCTCTTTTTGATTGTAGCTTCTAAATCAATCAATCAAAATGCAATAAGCATCAATCACATTCATACACAATAGTTTGATATATAGAAGTGGTTTGGTCCCGTTACATTTTTTTGGATAGATGCATATGGCATCTTGAGAGAACCGCAAATTGGTCACATTACCTTTCTTATGAACGCCAAGCTAATTTTATAAGAAAATAGTGTGACCGCGTCCTTTTTAAGTAGGGTTGCAAAACATCGATTGTGAAACAAAATCATCGATGTCTGCAGTATAGACAAAAACATTAATGCATCCATGTTGCCATCGATGTTTCTCCAGTTCTAGTCTATTGGTATACAAGACAAGAATGTAGGGTCATACTGAAGAAATAAGGTCATATAAGACGAACTGAAATCTGGTTATATAATAATATATTTTCTGTGTTATTTACAATAATATTCAAAATAGAGGTGTTATAAGTAAGCTCGTTAGCATACTTCGCTACAAAGGGTCGTTCTATGAAGCTTTAAAATTCTTTTTTCGCAAACAACATGCAGACTTTGTAGTCGAAGGTGTTAAAAGCGCTGTAAAATAATAACTATATTACGGTTATTTGTTTTCCAAAATCAACTTTGAATCTTGCTTGGGTACTAAAGAAAACGCAAATGCAAAGCTGCAGTCAGCGATTAGTTTCCACTTTCTAACGCCCGCTTATCGCCGTCCCGACTAAGTACACTAACGACATCAACAGACACCAATTCGGTGCACCTCTTTCATTTGGCATCCCCGGCCCTGCTAAGCCTGCCTTTCTGAGTCGGATAATTACAAAATCCGCTTAACCTCAAACGTTGTGTAATTCAGCGTACCTGCACATAACTGTAGCATGTCTCTAATTGTACCTAAATATGTCTACGGAAAGAAATGCAAACGGTGCGAGGGGGGTGCAGCGAGTGTGCGGCATGTAAAGTACTTAATAAAATAACCCGGCAAGAACCAAAAGTGCATGAAAGAGGAACTAAGCCGGCAACAAGGCTGGGGTACAAGTAGTACACACTCTTGTACGACGCCTTTTTGCCTAATGCGTTCATTAGCGGAAAAGCTACCTCAAAGTGTATGCGTTGTTGTGGAAAAATGCTAACCAAGCGATTCTGCAAAGGCAGCTGTCGGGGAGGGCGAGAGTGTGGGGAGGGTGTCGTCGTGGCAACGCGATACTCAACTGTTGGTAGTCTGTAGAGCGTGTTGAGTGCTTAAATACTTAATGCGGTTGACTGAATTTTAGCGCATACTTATTCACTTACTTGGCCCGAAAAAAAACCTATGGAAGCCTTTCTACCCGTATATTTTAAGCTGACAACGACACCAGCAGGAAGAAGACTACCTTTATACTTTTTCCATTCCACTTTTGTCATGGTCGCAGGGTTTGGTTGGCTCTGGTCACACCTACTAAAAAATGTAGGAACCTACTTTTACACAGTAGTAGAATGTAGTTGCTGCCACTTCCTGTCATTTTGCATCCTCGTCATTGAGCGGCAACGGTGGCAGCGGCGCCTTGAGGGCAACCTTTCAGGTCAGCACAGGCCATTGGATGTTCACACTTTTGTTTTTTTGTTGTTTTAATTCTCATGCATTGTTTAGACACTGGGAACCAAGCGGGTATGACCACTTTCTTAAGAGGTTGACCAAGGCAAAACTATTTTGAATATGTTGCATAACTGAACAATAGGAAGAAGTGAGCAAGGAACAATGGAAAAAGTCAAGTGAGTCACTGAACAAACAGAAAAACTGCTGAGCAATTCATTTAGTAAATTGAACAACTGAATACTTACTTACTTTAATCACTTGCAAATAAACAGCTGACGTTTTTCATTGAAATGAAGGATACACTGAGAAATTTAATAAAGCTACAACTATATTGCGCACTTATTTTGCAATAACAAAATGTTCGTCCTTAATAGAAATAAATATTTTTAAATAAAATGTATTTAAAACAGGAACCGAAACTAACAGTAATTTTATTTTAATTTATATCCAATTTTTGTTTTAATATTAATAATAAATTGAAATCATAAAATGTCTAAATGTAAAATGACTATTACTTTCGATCCCTGACTTAAAGCTACCTTCCCACATCAATATTGATCTATTTCATATAGCATATCCAACAATTTTCAATAGGGGAGAAATTCTTTGCTTAGTGGAAAGACCATTTGATCTTCGTGTTAGGTAAAACCCAAATACTTATCCACGCTTGACACTTGCAAGGTGCAAAAAGGTTTGTTCGCTGTTTTCTCCTCCTTCTCATTATTTCTTTTTTTTTGTGTGTTGCAGTCACCGCCCTCTTGGCAGGGCTCTCATCAAATATATGTATAGGTACATACGTTTTCTTGTATGCAACCAACAATTAGCAACGTGTGGTTTTCGTCAGCTGCCCTTAAATTGTTTCACATGGCCCGTAACCCGTATCCTTCCATCCATCAGTTCAATCTAAATTGACTTTTAATGATAGGTTGTAACTATTAGCAGTAGTGAGTCGGTCGTCCATCTCTGCGAAACACAGTTGATAAATGAAAAACCCTACGACTGAGTCAAATTATAGAGTCTGCCACAGTTCGGACAGTTACGAATAGTTTTAAATTATTTGTGAACTGTTTTCTATGTTTAATATGGCTTCCATTTAAGCCGCATTAAGTGCAGTGCTAGTGTTGTGCTAAATATCCGGCTGAAGTGTAATTAGTGGTAAAACCCTACAAGTACAACGACTGAGCAATGAATGGCTATACCAAAGGCTATAATCATTGAACGACGATAATGCGTGGAATGAAATAAAAAATTGATTAAGTTGAAAAGTGGGAGAAGGAGTCAACTATAAAGTAGAGAAAGGCTTACTTAGTATGTGGAGTAATTTAATGGAGGCGTTTTAACAATCACAAGCGATAGTTGGTACCTGGGCTCATGAAATTTTGCCAATTATGATGATGACCCTATTTTATTCACACTTTTAGCATTTCACATATCGTTTAATGTACAAATTTTATTAGCTTTATTTCTTTCTGAAGACTTGTACTTGTGAATGAAATTATGTGATGTCACCAGCATAATTACGTAAAATAATCTTATTCTTTAGGACTACAAACCGATGTTGAACTGAACCAACTTCAGCCCGGATCACCGACTGAGCCTGAACCTGTTTCGAACCAAATTTTCTTTGCAAAATTGTTTGAAAAAGATTTATAGTCCGGAAAGCTTTACAAAAGTCTAAAAGACTTTTATATTTAAAATCTACAAGTATATTTAAATTACTGTTAGAGAAGTGGTCAAATATAGAGCGAACGAAGGTTCGAATTAAAACCTTTTAAAAACGTCGAACTCTTTAATTCCGAACCGTTAAAAAATGTATTGGGCTTGCGGCTCTGACTTCTAGAGGTGGAAATGGTGGCACACATTTATGGGATTTTTTTGAGTTTTATAAAATTTAATTTATTCATACATTCAGATTACAGTCAGATGATCCTAATTCAAAGTTCATAATTTAAGAGTAATATTCATAGAAATAGGTTAGTTTTTTACAGGAGAGCAAACTTAATAAAAATATTACCAAATATTTCAGTATTTATTTTGGAATACAAAATATAAATAATCTATAAGAAATGATTCCGTATATGTGATTATGCTAAGTTTTTTAGCACTTTGTTTCGCATTTAACTCAAATTGATCAGATATAGTCAAACTTTGGGGCTCGGGCTTGACCTATTTTCTTTTCTGTTTTATAATTTTTAGAAAATAATGATACAAGAATCTGATAAATAGAAATTTAAAACATTGAAACATAAATCCTTTGTAGTCTTTAAAACTTTAATTTTTCTCATAGAATGTAGGAACAATTTTCAACGATGCGGGTATCAAAATGTTTTAAGTACTGAATAATTTTGTTATAGCGCGGATTAGTTTAAAGTAATCTTCTAACATCAAAGGAATATTCCAATCTATATATATAAAACTGTTCAACCTGACTAATTGACTGACTGGTGACCGTCGCATAGCCTAAACCATAAAAGATAGGAAGATGAGATTTTCCCAGTAGTTTTATCTTATGCTGAAAGTGAGTACTAAGAACGGATTTTGGAAAATTCTCTCGGCAAATGTGGAAAATTCGCGGAAAACTGTTGTATGAAACTTTTTTGTTTTTCATCCGATCAAGTTTAAACTCATTTTCAAAGATCTATATGAAAATTCGACAAAAACTGCATACCAATCTTCCGGAAAATTCACCTTGCAGGGTGGAAAGTGGGTGGTCAAGGTTGTATGGGCGAAACTTTAGTTGCCAGAGATTAGCGCCAAACTCATTTTCAAAATTACACATAAAAAAACATAAATTTTAAGCATAGTACGCGAAATAGTTTGACACGTGTTTTCCCGATTTTGGTAAATCCGCACACGAGAAAAATGGCCGGAAAATTCTGAATCCAAAAAAGTATTTATCATACGATTGGCTTGAAACTCGGTTTGTAAGTATAGAATACGAAATAGTTTAAAATGTTATATTCCGAAGTTGGAAAATTTGACCTGACGGTCGAAAAATTCCCGGAAAATTCTGCATGAAAAAAACTATTTTTC
Source organism: Lordiphosa clarofinis (assembly GCA_018904275.1). Lineage (NCBI taxonomy): Eukaryota > Metazoa > Arthropoda > Insecta > Diptera > Drosophilidae > Lordiphosa > Lordiphosa clarofinis. The sequence continues at coordinate 424,446 of JAEIGQ010000022.1, forward strand.
ATCCGATTGGCTTGAAACTCGGTTTGTAAGGACAAAATACGAAATAATTTGAAATGTGATTTTTCAATGCCCACGAGGAAAATGGTCGGAAAATTCTGCATGCAAAAACTATTTTTCATACGATTGGCTTGAAACTGGGATTGTAAGGTCAAAATGAGAATTTATTTTGTTTTTAATTTTCCGATGTTGGAAATATCGCCGGGATGCTCACTGTGAAGTGAATGGTATGTGGGTGGGATGTGGGTGGAAAGTTGTCTTGGAAGTGGGTGGTAAGTGGATGTAAAGTGGGTGAAATGTGGCAGGAAGTGGGAGGGATGTGGGTGGGATGTTAATGGGAAGTGGACGGGAAGATGGCGGGAAGTGTGTGGTATGTGGGTGGCAAGTGGGTGGAATGTGGGTGGGATGTAGGTGCGAAGTGGGCGGAAAGTGGGTGGTATGTGGGTGGGAAATGGGTGGGATGGAAATGGGAAGTTAATGGGATGTGTGTGGAATGTGGCGGTAAGTGGCGGTAAGTGTGTGGGATGTAAATGGGAAATGGGTGGGATTTGGGCGGGAAGAGGCCGGGAAGTGTGCGGTATGTGGGTGGCAAGTGGGTGGAATGTGGGTGGGATGTAGGTGAGATGTGGGCGGGAAGTGGGTGGTATGTGGGTGGGATGTAGGTGAGATGTGGGCGGGAAGTGGGTGGTATGTGGGTGGGAAATGGGTGGGATGGAAATGGGAAGTTAATGGGATGTGTGTGGAATGTGGCGGTAAGTGGGTGGGATGTAAATGGGAAGTGGGTGGAATTTGGGAGGGAAGTGTGCGGTATGTTGGTGGCAAGTGGGCGGAAAGTGGGTGGGATGTGGGCGGGAAATGTGCGGAAAGTGGGTGGGTTGTGGGCCTGAAGTGGGTGGTAAGTGGGTGTGCGTTGGTTATATACTTTTGAAGGCGCAGCGAAGCGTGACGGGCTATTTGCTAGTAATTATATAAACTAATCCATCTTCAAACATAAAGAACAGTTTTTCTATAAGGGTCATTCTTTAACGAACTTAACGGTTTCCTTACTTACCATTTCTTTTAAGCCATAAAAGTAAAAGTTATTTTTAGGGCAGTAAATTGTATATTCTTGGAAGCTATAGCTTTGATGAAGCTACATAAACTTTGGCAATTGTGATAAATTTCGATGCTTGCCGCAAGTCCACCAAGCCTGATAATAGTCAAACAACTATATAGTACAGCCGCCATACAGAAGATACGTCTCGAAAAGTCTTAGTAGGAAAAACTTTTTCGCTCCCGCTTGTTACTGATCAATATAATTAGCTACCAAATAATTCTGTCAAGTTTGAACTAAGTGGGATGACTAAAGCAAATAGCTGCTATAGGAACGATCGGTCGAAAATAGTTATTGTGAAAAAACTACATATAAGGGACATGTACTTTTCATTGCGTTTTGAATTAGAAATACTTTTTTAATGTTTAGCATCCAGAGCTCTTAGTTTAAACTTTCAAAGTCCCCCATCTAGGTATAACCGGAATCTTTATAACATATTAAAACAATTGCAATATTTTAATTTAAAATTAACAAACAAAATGATAAAGTAAGTAAAGTTATAGGGACACGTTATTAGAACTTCTTAAAAAGTTGAATTAAGATCTAAATTTTGTTCAATTTCTACATAAACGACAGCTGATCCTGGCGCTTGGTTCCTTGAAAAAGCTATACAGGTAACCGACATTTGATTTGATTATAAATCGATTGTATAAAAGCAATCGCACTTTGATAACATTCAAAAGAGAGTTCATGTTTCTTATTTCCATACTGATTACAGTTCTCCGTACTCCCTAGATTATAACGTTTCTAACAGGGATCATCACTTTTATCAGTTTGAAACAATGGATTTTTAAAATGTTTTGGAAAAATGATTAATCGGATCAGCCCGATCTGATCACGAATCGCTTGCGCTCAAACTCTCATGAAAATCAAGGAACTAAATCCCTTAATTTTTAACAAGGTTTATGAAAAATTGAAACCCAGGCATGATAAAAGGTTCTCTAATAATAAAATATCAAAAAAAAATAGTTAATTATCAGATGTACAAAATTTATATCTAGTTATTTACCTAGGTACTTTCAATGACAAAGCTTTCAGATATTTGTAAATTTTGTCCAATTTAATATCGAACCACTGCAACTGAAAGGTCGAATCAATTGAAAAGACGAAAAACATCCGCAGTCAAACCATAAATTGTTTTAAAAACACCAAGGTGAGTCTTTTTTGGATTTAATGAACTGTTTCCTACACCTTCGCATATCCTTTATGGATTATTTCGGCCCCCATATGGTCACGTACATCCCACACTGACACATCCACACACTGAACAAGGGCTAATAAAATCTAATATGCTAACCACAAAATGCTTGTTCTGCGGCTTGTAATTATGCACCTTAATTCCATCCCATCTCCCTGCAGGTTCTTAGAGAAAATAAGCTTTACCACTAATTATATATGCAGCCGGTGGAATCTTTGGAAATTGTTCATTCAATTTTCACTCTATGGAAATTTTCATTTTATTGGCGCCGAGAGCGTTGTCTATTCTCTATCTCAACCCCAGCACCAAGTACACACCAGGCATACCAAAATCCTATAAGTAATTGTCAACGTAGTTTGGCGCCTCCACATTCACCTCGCCCTTCTCCATTTGTATTTATATTAATTAAGCATCGTTGGGCTGTGCCTTTTGCCTTTCCCTTCCTGTGTCCGTACTGTTGTCGTCGTCGTCGTCGTCGTTGGGCTTGTTATCTGCTCAGCTGTCGTCGTTGTGTGGCTTGTTTTACAAGTTCTATGGGGCTTAGGGGCCCCCTCTAGCCCAGACATTTTAATTGCTCAAAATTGATGATAATTAAGCCAATATACATATTTGTATGTATTTGCCATTGTTGTTAGCCAAAGTGGGTTTTTGGCCCTATTAGGCTTATTGATTATGCATTTTCGTTTCACATGTCAATGAGTTTATTGGTTTTTGTGCATAATTTTTGGATTACAATTTGATTAGGTTGGGGATGAAATTTGATTCGAGATCGTAGGCACACTTGGGGGAAAGGAATGAAAGCTAAGTACAACTAAAATATTTTTTGGATTTCGTTGAAAGCTAATTAATAATTACGTATTTCAGTGCTTAACCACAAATAGATGCGCCATCTTATACTAGAAATAAAGAAAAATTTAATTATCAACCTTTACCATTTAGTCAAAGTTTGTTTAGCGGACTCAAGGTAAATGGTTAATAATAATTCTATAATGAACACAAATTAACTGAGATTAGTACAGTACTGTTTCGAGAATCTCCCAATCCTTTCATCAGCAGACTTTGTTGATGTCACAACTCAACACGACTTGCAAGTTTATTTACATCCCAATTTCTGTCGAATAAACACTTGGGAATTAGAACTGTTTCAAATTCCACTGTTGGTTTATGGGGCAACATCTTCAGGACAGCTGAAGATTTGATAAATATTTCGGTTGTTAAATAAGAAACAATAATCTAAAGTACATCGCCGACGATGGCCCTAGCGTTATGCGAATTGAGGTTATTGTAGCCTCAACGTGCATCTACACGATTGACGTCCTCACCGCCCATAAAGTATATTTGTAAAAATGTAGGTGGTTCATTTGGCATTGCCAGAAATGAGCCTACTTTATGGTACACTTACCCTATGATTTTAAAGGTTGAATTAAATTGCTGACCATTTACGGCTGAATTCTGCTTTATTTCTGTTGCTCTTAATCAAGTCATTTGATGGCATGAGTAAATTCTACGAACTGACTTCAGAAACAGGTTTGAATCTGGATCCGTGCCGATGAGCAAGCCGTTCAATGATTCTGATGGCGTCTCAATTTCCGGTTGTTGTACTTTTTCTGATGCGCAACACATCCCGCCGTGTGTTGGTACATTCTTTATTCATAGCTCCAACCAGGACTTTCGGATGAGCGGAATATTCGATATCCGTTTCATACCTGAAGGTGAAGGAAAGAAGCAGATGTAAATGCTCGATGTGCTTGTTGGCAATGTCGGTCAATTCTTCTACGTGTGCTAACAAAAGACCGTCGCACTTGTCTCTGCTCCATTCGGAAAGCTCGTGCCTCTTGTGTCTGAGAAGAACGCAGTTGGGACATTCTAGCACGAGTAGATTAATTTATTTCATGGAATTATTGACCTGTTCTTGCTGCTCTTATATTTCGCGTTCCTGCATTCGTTCGACGACCCAAAAAGCCACCCCTACGTGTTACTATAACATACACAGATAGGCCAAATTGATTCGATTGATAAAAAATAATCGGAGTATTCCGATAAAGATAGCGATTTTCACAGTAATGAGCAACCTGGTGCGTCGTCTATGCGCAGAGACACCCAAATCACCTAGCATTACGAAATATAGTCAAAAACCTATTCTATTAAAATTTCATTAAAATCGGTCAAGCCGTTTTGGAAAAGTTTGCTAACAATTTTATAAATACAGATGGGTTTTAGAGATAAATAAATTGTTGACCTTGACAAACTTTGTCTAAAATAAAAACCGGTCGCTAAACCCAAATACTTGTACCCTTTATTTTTATACCCGTTACTCGTAGAGTAAAAAAGGTATACTAAAGTCGTGCAAATGTTTGTAACAGGCAGAGGAATCATTTCCGACCATATAAAGTATATATATTCTTGATCAGCATCAACAGCCGAGTCGATATAGACATGTCCGTCTGTCCGTCCGTCCGTCCGCCTGTCTGTATGAACACCTAGATCTCAGAGATGGTAAGAGATAGAGGTTTGACAAGTATGAGAAAAACGCTTCTTTTATCTGCACGCAGATCAAGTTTGTTTCAAATTTTGGCCACGCCCCCTACCTCCCCCGCAATTCGGTAAAAAAGTTATGTCTCCTACAGTTTTGAAGATAGACGATTCGTACCTTCTAGAGATAGTTAGTAAGCAAAATGAATCGATTCGCCGAAGAAATGATAAAGATCGAGTGAACGGTTCTCAAGTTATGAGCAAAAATGTGAAAAATAGCCGAGTTAAAAAAGTGTTGCATACTTTTCAGATGTTCACTCTAAGGAACGCAGGATTACAGTTAAACATGTTTTTCATGAGTAACGGGTATATCGAAATCGGTTAGAGCCGACTTAAACTTGCGCTCTCGTTTTATTCCGTAAAGTGGAAATTTGATCTTATCCCGCGAAGTTTTGTCTTGAATTTCAGTTTCGTGCGTGTTCGTGCTTAGCGAACCCGACGTTTAATTATAAACCTTTAATGTCAAAAGCTCGATAAAACAGATTATTTTCAAGACTTAAAATCTTGTTTGCCGCAAAGGTCTTTTGACATATATCGAGTACGAATTTATATCAAATTTTTCGCTTGTTTAAAATTGTTCTTCTCAACGCTTAAAAGCCAATACATAATTTATTTCCAGAAACTCTATTTGGTCGTAGTGTTTAGCTAAGCTAAATACATAATCACAAACCACACACACAAACATACTTGATGTGCTCCCAAAGGCCTGCCCTTGAGACAAAGCACCTCTTCTTTTCCAATAAAGGAGTTTGGAGAGATCCCCTCCCTCTCACGACACAAATGCCGTATAATCACTTGTCGAATGCTGCTCAATAATTATAAAGGCAAAGGGGCCGTACCTTCATCTCGGCCTGCAACTAGCTATTAGGGCGCTGATTTCGTTGAAACCTATCAAAATACATTGGCGCGTCGGCGATGATAATGATTTCAGAACACAGCCTCAACAGCCCGACAGCTACGTAATTATATCGAGCAAACTTGAAAGAAGCGCAGCGGCTTCAGCTCCAGGCTCTGGCTCTGGCTCCGGCTCCAGGAGGCGTTGCCCGGACGCATAACAATGAAAACGTTTAAGCCGACTAACGAGCGTTGAGCTGTAATTTTTTCTGCTGGCGGTTGTGGGAGGCGCCTTGAATGAAGTTTAACAAATTAATATTAAATTACGTGCCAAATTGGCAGACGATCCACTTCAAAGGATGCCACTGGCCACTGGAATTCTATGCAAACATTTTGTGCCGCCCGAGAATTAATGATGTCTAGCTCTCCACTCCACTCGAGTCGATGCCTGGCCATATGCCGGGCAACGGAAGTGAAAATTAAACAGTCGAGAGTTTTAGGTTTGGGTTTTGTCTTATAATATAAATTGCCCCATTGGCGCCGCATAGTCATCAGTGATTTAGCACACGTTTTCTGCCGTGTTCGCTGGGCCTTTCACTATACAATTTTTGTATATTTTTGCGTTTTTCGGCTTTGGTTTTTGGTTTTTAATGGCATCCTTTTTGGGGTTTTTATGGTTTGCCGCAAATAACGGGGTCTGCGTGCACTTTTGAAATTGATTAAAGTGAAAGGTGGCTGGTTTTTATAATAACAGGACACGCAATTAGCTGTCATTCATCAAAATGAGACAAGTTAATTGGAATTGGATGGACTTTGAATGGAAACCTTAATCTGATCTAGGGTCAGTCTTTTACACTAAGAAAAAACTCACGGGCTTGAATTTATAGAGGTTTTTAGTTCAGTTTAAGACTCTTCCAGAAATGCGAGTCTTATTTATCACATAGCTTCATAGCCATGATTGTGACAATGCCTTACCAATGGTAAAGAATGTAGTCAAAATCATAATAAATGTTTCAAACCCCTTTCCGCGACTGACAAATCATTTAATCTCTGAAAAATACCAAAGAGGTTCAAAAATTGTATTAATGCAATTGCAAAATTGTCAATCAATGCATTAGCTCAATTTACAGAAAAGGGATATCCATGGACCATAACCGCTAAATACTTAAGAAAATACTATTCAAGACCACAAATGACCATACAAAACTTCAAATCTTTGAATATGACAATACTGAACCGTGATACATACCATGGATTACCATGCTCCCATTAATCTAAAAATTATTTTTTGGTAACAGGCGTCATTCAGAAGCTTAACAAAATTGACTCGATTCGAGGTGCCGACACGCGCAACCATACGTCTTAACAAGTGAAATTGCCTCACATGAAAGTAAGTTAAAACAACAAAATTCATGCGTATCGACGCACGGCGACAGCTGGGCTCAACAGCTACAGTGTGCGCGATCGAGGCCAGCTTGGCACTGAAGCAGATGTCTGCATAAACAAAACAAATGCAGTGTGTGTCATGTTTGTCAAACCGATTTTACCTGAAAAGGCTGGTTTTTCAGTTTTGGTTGTTGGACTGCTCCCAAAATTAAATATCGTGACCACCGGTGGTATGAAAAATAGTTCCCAATCTTATCCACAAAGTAAGTTATCATTACATAACTAATAGAGAAATTACACTTATCTTTATTTTCTTTCCTTTAACTGTTATACATAGGGCTTCACTTCAACTTGGTTATCAAGTAATATAATATGTTTTTAAATTAAATCTCCAAAAACACAGTGCGATGTGAAATAATAAGCTGACATCACCAGCTCAGTCCCCGGCATGGTGGAATAATACCAGGTGAAGTCTAATTATACCATTATACCATGGTCCCAGGTAATCAGATTAGCTGGTTATATAGAATTTTCAGTGTTGATAAACACTTCGTTATTTTTTAGAAAAGATAACAAAAAAATGTAAAAAAAAAACACACTGTTCTCTCTATCTTGGTAGCTGTGGTGTATTGGGTAAAGAACAAGACTAAAAGTAAAAAAAAAATTTTTTTGTATTGAACAATTATGAAGTGCACATAAAGTGCACACAAAAGTGCTTTCACTACAGTTGAAGATAAAGTGTAATTTTTTAACAGATTAATTGATATCAAATTTGACGTGGAATCCCTATCTTTTACTGTTCTCAAAAAACAATTTGAAAACACACATATACTATTTTTAAATTTTTATTGAAAAACTGATCAGTTTTTCTATCAACAATTTTAGGTTAAGCCCCATACGGAGTACGACGAAAAATTCGTTTTTTTACAGTATTTCATATAATTAGAAACACCTTGGCTTTGCTTTGATGTTCATGTGCTGTTAGAAAGTGTTTCTATTTATGTGAAATACTGTAAAAAAACGAATTTTTCGTCGTACTCCGTATGGGGCTTTACCAGAAAACACAAATAACACAACACAAAAAATAACACACGGTGAGACACCGAAATTGCTTATGATTTTTTTGTTTCTCTCAGTGTGAAACCCTTTGAAAATATGTGTTGAGAGTTATTTCGGACCTCAGCTTATAACGTGGTAAGTAATATGATAACAATAGTTGTTTTTTAGCCAAACTGAATAAAATCCCAAATAAATGAAAAAAAAAAATGCTCCAATTTTGCAAAACCCACTACCAAAGTCGGAAAATAGATAGCAGGAGGGTATCAAAAACCAATTGTTGTTATCTAGCTGATCGGAATAAAATCCGTTCCTTATCTCTTTGAATCAAATAAATGGAAAATCAAAGTTGTAAAGCGAAATGCAAAGTCATAAAACATTGATTTTAAGACCGAAGCCTTAAAAAAGCCTTGATCTAGTAATCACAATTTTTTTGCAACCTTTCGTAAAAGTAAAATAGCCAATTCAAACGTTGATCCCAAAAGCCTATCCCATGGGATAGGAACTCATAAACGAGCCAATTTGATTTATGGGTTCCCTTAATCCCAGTCGCTTTGGTTTTATGACACTACACGTGTTGAATTGGGACCCCTCCCCCCAGGATTTGTTTATTTTAGATAATGTTTAATATTATTATATTATTATTATTATTATTATTACGTTGTAATGCTAAACGAGTTTGCATATAACAGCATGCTTTGTTTCCTGGCAGCATTTTAATATGTTCAAGTCCTCAATTCAGGCCATATATTTTATGTAGAAATATGTATTTTAAAAAGAATGTCACTCTAGAACGTGATGTAGTACTTCAGTAAAAACGACAATATACTCGAAACAACTCAAAAACTAAAAAAAAAATTAAATTGTCTTGTTCATTTTTCTTTAGAATTGATGCATCTTTAATAAGCAAAAAACCTTTTTGCAATCGGAACTTCCGTTTGGTTTTTATACGTTCCCAAAGGTAACATTTGAAACCAAAAAAATACAAAAATTTATCAGTTTGAAAAATTGTTCAACTTTGAACCACTGTAAAATCCAAAATAATTGACCAAACTCAATAAACTAAACACTTTCGGGCTATCTGGGGTTCCCTTTATTAAATTAAATTAAAGCGGTCAAAAAACTGGACCATCAATTTTTGATTTTTGCAACGCTAAATTCGCGAAACCGGCCACTGTGCGTCGCAGCTGACACACGCAAAGAGAGGGAGAATGCGTGTGTTCTAGAAATAGCACGCTCGGCGACTTGCTCTCTCACGATGCATTTGTTTGTTTGCTTGTTGCTCATGTTTGACGTCATGACGTTGACTTCGAGTAACGATGCTAGGCACACAAGCGCAGAGCTTGTTTGTGTGAGTTTGGGCACCACTGGTTTGTACTAACACGGAAGTGAAATTGAGAACAGACCTGATAATATTATATTTGTCTCTTTTGATCGACTTTTATCTGATACTGATATTCGGTTGAAACGTCTGTACTGACGGCAGTACTTAACCGTGTTTTTAATTCAAGTTCAGAATTTCTTAGATTAAGAACTGTATGGAATTAAAATGCCAATTTGGCTTAAAATAAAATCATAGTTTTCCAAAAATTTCCAAACAAAAATTTTACAAAATTGGAAGTAAGTTTTTTTTCTGAGTGTCGCTTATCTGTCTTTATTTATGGAAAGAGCTTGATCTCGTTTTTAGAACAAATCGGTATTAGTTCAAATATTGTATGTTAATTAACCAAAAAGGATTATTATCGATTTAATTTTTTGATCATATTGTTAGTTTTCTATTTCTTCTTTCAAGAGTTTCTCAATAAAAAGGTAAGTCTTACACTATTATCCGTGATTAAGAGGTTCGTGCTTAGATCAAGTATTTTTAGTATAATTTTTTTGAGTGTTGAAAATTCATCTTTTAGTCTGATGTCATACAAGTCGCAATGTTTAGTCATGTTCATTGGTGTGAGAATCCCTGAATCGCCCGGCAGCAGTTCCTATTCGTATTGTATTACCCTGACGCGTTCTGAAAACATGTGGCAAATCACTGAGGCCTCTTCTGACCAGGCACCTAATTAGCTCTTGGCTGGTGGACAAGGTATCAATTTACCGTAGTTCGCATCGGATAACACATATCGCATGTGTTGGTAAAAGAGGGCGCAAAAAAAATAAAAGGATCCGATTGTGTTTTCCTGTGTCACCTTTTTCGGGCTCATCCAAATGGGGGCGCTAATCTCTGCGGCACAGATTAACATTGGAACAGACACAGGCGAGCAGTCAGGCAGGCAACTCTTGGTCAAATGACAGCAGCCAGAAGGCCTAAATTTACGGCTTTCTGGGTAATTTGACACTTTGGACAGAATAAACGAGTGGAGAGAGCAAAGCAGGGTAGGATGTAGGTAGAGTCATTGCATCACAGAGCTCTAGAGGGATGAGGGTGTGTGGAATGGGTCGGGTCGAGGTCGGTCTTGTGGTTAGTGAGTGTCAATTGATCACAAGCCGAACGTCTGCAGTTGTCATTTAATTTTCTGGTCACGCTGTTCGACATTAATGAGGGTGGACGATGTTTAACACACACCGAGGAATTGATTAACACTGAGCCGAATTACAGGAAATCGTTTCCGATGGAAGGCCTGAAAGGGAGGCGTATGTGGTCAACTTGGTGGCCGCTGCGTGGTGAGCTTTTGAGGGCAGGGAGACTATGACTTCTTGAAGAGAAAATTAAATTGATATGAGAAACGGTAGACACGTTTTTTAGGGCCCCTGAGCAACATAATGCTTTTTTTCTTAAGATTCAAAAGGGTTGCATACTTTTCGGCTTATCCCTAAGGAACACAACTTTAGTAGTTTCAAATTGATCGCCAGTCTATTTATATAATTTGATTGGGGTTTTTTTGATATAACATTACCAACAATATATTTTTTTTAAATCCAAATGCAAGTTAAACAGTTTAGTCATGGTTTTCCATACCCCTTCGAGCTGATATCAACAATATTTTAAGAATTTCGAAAAGAGTTTATTTTATTCTGCAATCTCCTTAAAGCAAACCATGCCCAACGCTTTCAACAAATAAATTTTCAGAGCCTAATAATTTGTTTTAAAAATTATTTAAGATCATTTTAGTTCAATCAAGTTGGTCAATATCCAATCATCTTTCATTTGCATAATCTCAACGTAGCATATATAAAATCACAACTTATTGGCTTACCTTCGTTTCATACTTCACTGATCATTATTCAATACAAACGCCATTATAATTTTGTGTCCATTGGTTTGTTAACACTTTTAATAGCCCGGATGTTGTTGTTTCCACCGCCTCAATTAGTAAAATATATTTTAACAATTTTTACGACAGTCATAAAAATTCAATCAAAACGTTTTTGTCTATTTTGCTGAATCTTTGCATGTCCCCAGTCTCACATTATGAATGAATGAAAATGGCTGTCAGTGCAATATAAAAATACTTAGTTATGCCAAACACAACCTTAATACTTAAATGTTATGGGTCATTAAATGCAAGAGTTTTAAACAAAAACAAAAAACCTTAAATTATATGGACAACCTTAATCGTAAATTGCTTGTAATCGTGCCAGGCAATCATTTGAATTTTGATCAGACTTAATATGTGTGGAGAATTCGGGGCGGGCCAAGTGGAAAGCTGAAAGTATATGCCTGCACATACATAAATTACGCAAATGCAGTTGCTCTTTTATTTATGATTTTATTTTCCGAAAAACAAATCAAAATTCAGACGGCGCCAGCAATTTTCAAAACCCTTTGTCGGAAAGTTATGTAAATCTCCCTGGCTCTCAAAGAGGGAGATCTGGAATGACGGACTGACATATTGACACATGTTGGTTGTTGGTTTTGGCCATTGCCAGGAAGCGAGCAACAAAATGAAAGTCAAGCACTGTGTCCATGTCAATACAAGCCATATATATCAGTCATGCCTAGAAATCAGCCAGCAACCCAGCCCAAGCCAACCAGAACCAGGCAGTCCGTCAGTCAGTCAGTCAGTCAGTCAGTCAATGTCTCCTCTCTGTTTCGGATTTCGATTCTGGTTTGTGTTGTCTGCAATGCATTTCTGACATTTTATTGATTGAGGAGGCAAACAAGAAATGCAAATATTTAACAACTGATTCTCATCTTTTTTCTGTTGCTGTGTTTTGGGCGTGAGGGGGCGGGGCGGCGGGCATACGCAATGTCTTGCCTAACGAGTGTAAACATTGGACTTTTATTTAAATATGAACTCGCCTTGTGGCCCAGTGGCATGTCCAAAATGCAATACGCATTGCATTGAATACATGATTGAATATGACTCCCGAATGACGGATGGATTTTTGTGTTGAGTTGTTGGAATTGTTTGCTTCTCTGTCTGTCGAATGCCACACACGATTTCCTCTTTTTTTTCTGCCTGCTCCCCCACAATTTTGTTGCTGCTTTCGCCTTTGTTATTTGTCATAAACATGGTCATGCATAAGTCATCTCCCGCCATGTGAATGATTTCAATTTATTTGTTTGGGTGGGGGCGAAAAGTATTGATGTATATTTCTAGTTTACAGAGGTGAGAATTTCTAGAAATTTTATGGAGAAAAATATTTAATGTTAAGTAATTCGAACTCATATTTAAACTGTTGGAAAATCGATGAACTTGTAATTCGAAATTATCAGTACAATTTTTATGGTTATTATAAATGGAATTACATCTTGTCTTTTAAATAATTTGAAAATGACCGCCATAATGTGAATATATCGATATTTTAGTGTTAAGGTATTTAATAGACGTTGTAAATAGAAAGCCGTGTTAATAGTGTGTAAACTGAAAACCGAAAATTCTTCGTTTAAAAATCAGGTGTGGTGTTAATCCCAAGTCGCTTGACCAATCCGTTATGTCGAAACGTAGAAATAGGCGAAACGTCCCTGTCAAAAACCGTACTGTCAGTCATTGGAGAAGAAAACCATCACGTTTAAAACCGGACAGCTTGCTTTGGAAAGGTGCGCCCAACCCAAGCCACTAAAGTTGCCATTTCAACGCCGAGTGAGGCTTAGACAATCGAAGCCTAATTTAGTTTTTAATTATTTGTTGTTGGGGAAATAGTACATTTTACATCAATCCAGGTCTATTGGGTTTCTCCTACTGTGTCTACAACTTTTCTAGCAGCCCTCTTTCCTGTATGAAGGTCAGGATTGTCGTGGGTTCTGGGTTACTGATATGGTTTGTTCTCTTGGAGACAAGGAGTACACCTTGGAACGCCGTCAATGACAAATCAAAATGTTCTGATAAAAAGCTGTAAGAAAAACAGCAAATTGATTGAAAAATGCAAGCAGGGTTATAGGTTTAGTATAAGGTTTGAAAGAAAAAGCAAGGTAGGGTTGGATGGCATTTTTTGAGACAAATATTTCAACTGGGCGACCAGAAAAAGACTTCGGAAAATGCCACAAGAAACATAAGGCGATGAAAGTTTCGGGGCTAATTGGACAGAATTCTTTCGAAGAACTTGTGACGGCGACAAGGGTGAGCTTGTATAAAGCTGGTTAACGATGTGCATCGCATTTTGAGTGCATCATACACATTGCTAATCGCCATTCAATCAAAAAGTAGCAGATTCTCGGCACTGACAAGAACATCCTCAATTTAAGAAAAAACGGAATTCACAACATTTTTAGGGTCAGAATGGCTTATTAGGCTTTTCGATGCGTGGTTCCGGAAATACAAATGATAGCAACACCGCCAGACGCTTTTTTGAAAAACATTACTCGAAAATGCTCTTTTATACTCATCCGATCCATTAATAAGCTCTATGTCCAAAAGTTTTTCCCGATTTTGTATTCCCTTGGAGAGGGTATATTGAAATTGTGCGGATGTTTGTAACGCAGAGAAGGAAGCATCTTCGACCACATAAACTATATATATTCTTGATCAGCATGGCGAGCTGAGTTGATATAGCCATGTCCGTCTGTCCGTCTGTCTGTCAGTATGAACGCGTCGATCTCAGAGACTATAATTGATGGAGCCACAAGTTTTGGCATGTATGTAGGTGTATACTCTACCCCCAGACTTGGAAAATTACTCTTCCTCCAACTTTTAACAGCGAAAAACTGTCTTTTTCTCTGTATAAACGCATGGATCTCACAGACTATAGGAGGTAGAGCCACAAATTTTAACATGTATTTAGGTGTACACTAGACCGTACATGCCTTATATGAAAAGTAATTTTTTGTCTAGTACTTAGCACAACATGGCTCAAAAAATTCTGTATGTTTTATAGAAAATATGTCAAAAATCCAAAATCAGATATATTGAGGTTTGATGGTCTCGAGAAGGCTTTAAAGGTTCAAATTTCCCCTTAATTTTGTTTTTGAGCTGCTAGAAACGTCATAGTAGGCAGACAAAAATTTTGTGAAAATTGTAAAATAAAATACTTCAACATGTCGTACAATTGCTACAGCAACACAACGGACGGCACCAAATCGCTGATTATTGCTGATCACGGCATATCCTTATTGCCTTCAAACTACACAAATATGTATTGTAAAAGAAAAATATTCATGGCATATTAACTATGCACTTGTAGATTATATAAACATTGTGTTTACTAAAAATTTAGTTTTTTTAAAAAAAAAGTTTAGGTTCTACCGAGAATTGAACTCGGTTCGCCGGATTCAAAGTCCAGAGTGCTTATCACAACACCATTGAACATATAATTTATCATGAAATATTAATTTATTTGTTCGACTTTTTTGTAAAAGGTCTCTGTCTACATTGACAATTCAAAGATAAGTTAAGGAGAAATTGGAACTTTTAAAGCCCTTTCGAGACCATCAAACCTCAATATATCTGATTTTGGATTTTTGATCAATTTTCTATAAAATATACAGAGTTTTTTGCGCCATGTTGTGCAAAGATCGTCACATGTTGAAAATCGTATGGAGAAATGTCCGGTCTAGTGTACACACTGTGGTACTACTACTCATGGTTCATGTCATGAGCTATGAGTAGAAGTTCATGGATAGTTCAAATCAGAAACAAAGTCAAGGGGAACTTTGATTCGATTCATGCAGGGCTCTAGTACACAGTACACAGATCAAGTTTGCTCCAGGTTTGGCAAATTCCTCCTCTATCTTCTTTTAACCGCGAAAAACTGTCACAGCAACAATTTTTATGTTTGAACCTAGTGACTTAATATATATTAAGTTGGGCCCAACATCTATCTATTCTGTGTACCAAAATGAGATCCAAGCAAAGACGCCGAAGATATGCAAGTGCGACTGCCCATTTATTGAAATGAATTTTAAAATAAAAGGAGTTCAAAGCTTTAGGAACCACATTACTTGGGGCGGGGGATTTTGCTGTCGGGGCACTCGACCGCAACACTATTACTTGTTTTTAAATTAATAAGAACATTATCTTGGATATGGACATGAAAAGTCTTCTCTTAAATGTGGAGTCTGAAGAGTCCGGTTCAGAGTGCAGTTCAGACTCAGAATAATTATTTTGTTATTTACACATATTATTATTGTCTAATTACACACTTGAAAAGTGTATTATAATTTTGCCCAGAAGTTTGCAACGCTTAAAAGGAATCATCTCCGACCACATAAAGTATGTATATTCTTGATCATCATGACGAGCCGAGTCGCTAGATAAGCCATTTGCCCACTATGCAGCGGTTGCAAGGATATCCTGTTTGTATATAAATGCGTTACTTTTCTTTATGCTTGAAGGTCCTTTTCTTTTTCTTGGGTCTTCCAGATGGTAGACCACTTGTCAGAGCCCACCGTATGAAACTAGACTAATTGTTACCCGGGCTTCCAGCTAGGCTAGACTCTTAGCACGGTCCGAATGACACCTTAGACCGGCCCGGATGTGTGGACTGGGAAAGGGAAAGGTATTGTGTAGGACTTGGTTGTGTGTGGAGCAGGCGGCAGCGCACGCCCGTCGTCGTTGAAGATGTTGCGTCCGAACGTGATGCAGCTTAGCCGGCGGAGCAGATGAAGCTACAGCCGAAATCCGTGGCTTCAACTGCCACCGTTTTGGTCATGTTGCCGAAGATTGCGCTACGCCCGTCTACTCGTGGAATCCCAGTGGATCCGTGGAGCACAGATTTCTTGGAGGAGTTAAGTTCCAAAGGTAACATAGAGACTTTAAACCTGTTTATAAACGTTAAGCCTGACCTTAGACCTATGGAGCCGACTATTCAATCCCGTTAAGATCGAGGTCGATCTAATTGTCAGATTGGCCAACTGTAGTGTTTGAAATTTTTGAAAAATGTTTCTGAAAATAAAATAGACCAGACAGACAGAGACAAGCCGTCTGAAGACAATCCGTAGAGATACATTGTAAACCCGTGTATAAGAAGAAACTGTGTAAATAAAAAACAGAAAATCGAAAAAGCCCTAGTGTACATTTTATTAAAATAACAATAATTTTGTAATGAATTCAATTACCATTTCTATTTTGTTAGTAATTGTAACCAAACATTTCTAAATGTATAATTGGCTATACAGCTCCCAAACATTTTATTATTAATAATTAAAGTAATGAAAGCAATATCCGTTGCAATTTTTCAAAGAAAGTAGTAGCAATATCGCTGCTAGGAGGAGCATCGGGCGAAAACAAAATTCCTCCAACGATTAAAGTAGTTTTAATGGCACTTAAATTTTTATTTACCTGACCCCAAAACTATTTGAAGAACGCTGCCCTTAGTGGACTTCATGTTTATGCCATTATTCCTGGCTAAGGCTGCATTGGGACTTGCCCTCACACTTCGAACTTCTCCGTTTGCCTTCGCCCACTTTTTGACAAAAGTTGAGCTGAGATAATCTCCTTGTTGGCATAGTTTTGCCTTAATCTTTTCTGTAAAACAATTTATTTGCCCTTACATTGTTCTACTCTTCGTGTTTTGTGCTTCTAGAATGCAAAGCAAACTGTCAAATTGCTTGGGATATTTTTCTGAAATTAAATTCAAATGAAGATGGTTAAGCAGCATTTGAAATCGTTGACAGATTTGAGGAATGACAATGATTGGCGCAAATGGAAAACTGTTCTTTTGTTGGGCTTATGCTGAGCCTTTTTGCATTTGTTTTGGTATTATGTTGATCCTACTTAGGCTGAGGGAAATAATATGCTGAGGAATTATTTGCATAAGAAATTTAGCTCAAAAGGGTTTTCAGTTATGAGCCCTTCTTTCATTTGGCTCAGACATGTCAACTGTTTCACAGGCATTTAATTGGCTGTGTGTTCTGTCACCGGTTTGGCAGTTTAGTTGATGGTCACCATTTTGGTTGGACTTTTGTTTATGTTGAATTTAAAAACTTCTTGTTGTGTTTTCATTAAGCCGCTGTCGGGGTGTAGCCAACTCGACATTGTCATCCCAATGAGCATGACGACGATGGCATCCTAAGAAAATAAAGAACTGCTGTGGCAATCAACCCTCGCTCTCTATTTGTATACAACACATGCTGCTGCATTTGTTATTTCTGCATTTAAGCACTTTGTGAAATTTTCTGTGTCATTGTTTATTTTCTCAAGTGGGCTGCAACCCCTGATAACTATCCGACCATTTATTTGTGTTTTTCTTGATCCTTAGGCAAGACATATGTGCGCATTTTTCCTCCATATTTTCATTATTTAGCTTATGCGGTTTGTTTGTCAACGTCTTTTTCAGTGTGGTCCACTGTCCCAAACGGAAGCCATAAATTCTAAACCAGTTCTTTACTGCCGGTAGCTGTTGACTTTTACGCGTTTTTCCATACCATATTAAGTTATCTCTCAATTTCCACGAACTCTTGACAATCGTCTTTAAGCACGCTTAGAAATTCATTCATAAAAAATTATAACTCTTTTTTTGTGGTTTTTGTTTCTAGGAACTGATAAAACGTGTAGCACAATTTTACATTTTTTTTTTTAATTTTAAACGCTCCGCACGTACACACTTGCTCGGAAAAGTTACTCCATTCAAGGTAATTTTAGACGAAAATTTCTAAATTAGACAAAGACTTCATTTATAGTAGTTGGTACTCGAATTATTATCTCTGATCTGATACTTAAATCTTGAGCACGTTCGAATTGGGTTTTTATGACAAAAAGAGAGAAAGGAGAACGAGATGAGGCTCAGAGACATGGGAAATCTGTATGTGACTTCTAACAAATCACGAATTTGAGTTTCTACTTAATTCACTTTCATTGGCCTCAGCAATCTTAAGCACAATAATAAAAAAACAATTGGTCGAAATGTACTTGATAACCAATTTGACGAGAAGACCCCAGATATTTAATTACTAAGATAAGTATTTTTTTCTTACATTATTGCTTAATTCCTCCTTTAATTCTTTGTATTAGATAGAAATCAGCGTGTTTTGAAAATATTAAAGGTCGGGATCAGAACGGGACTTAATTTAAATTTTGGGTAATCATTTTCTTCGAACATTCTACGCCAAAACTTTCTCCAAACGCATTAATAGATGGCGCCACTACTTTGAGCATGAAGCCAATTAAAACACTAAGTTGATTTAGTATTGCTTAATAATACAAATATTAAGTTTACTTCAAGAAGACGCTGCTCAAAGGCTTGCGGTAGCCATCTTACTAAAACTAGAGATTATTGTAAAGTATTCCATAAATAAGGGTGACCAGAGCTGCAAAAAGTGTTTGCTTGCTTGTTATATATTCATATTCATTAGAATTTGACCAAATTCGTCTTCGACCGTTCGTTTCAATGTCAGCTATATTCTATATTAATTTGATCCAGCCGGTTTCGACAAATGTGCAGAGTAATTGTACATAAAGATTTCGTACAAAGTTTGGTCACGATAGCTTTAAAACAGACGGAGGAGATAGAAACAGTCGGACTGACACAGCGCGTCATGAGGATAAAGAATATATAAATACTTTATGTGGTTGGAGATACTTCCTCCAATGCGTTACAAGGTATAAAAAGGATCTGTTTACTGTCAACTTTTCGATGCATTTTATCTAAAATCCATTTTCTGCTCATGTTTCCCATTTAAAGTGTCCGCTGTATTTGTGACTGGAAAATCGGTTTATCAGAAGGCAGCAGCTGATTGCATTTACTATCTGATCGATACCATCTCTTAACCTACACACTTTGATCGCTTCACATCCCCAATTGAATGAATAAAAAAACTACTTGAAATTTCACCTTTGTCTTGAATTATTTTCAATTACTTGCGGGTTCTCGTCTCAGTTTTTTACGACTTAGCCAACGCCACACCAGGGAAATGGTATACCATCACATATCACATCCCATTCCACAAACCGAAAAGACATTTGGTGTTACACTTGAAATTTATGACATCCTCTGTTCTCCTCTTGTATTGTCTTAATGATTAGCCTTTGTCCCTTTTGCCTGCTGCGTTCTACTTTCACCCCGCACTCTTATTCACACACACAACCAAGGACAAAATATCAATTTCTACTATCTGCTGTCTGCTGTCTCCTCTCTCTTCCCATTGAAAGTGTTAATTGAACCATAAGCGTAACCATAAATGGATTTTATTTCCTAGCCGAAAGACAAAACAAAAATCCCAAAACCAAAATTTATGTACCTCATCGTCTTGTCTTGTCGTTTTATGGCTTGCCAGGTCCTTTGTCCTTCTATTGTATCATTTCGGGTTTTTCTTTTTTGTTTTTGTTGTCTGCCCTATTCTGGGTGTCTGCATCTTTAGCGAGGGCATGTGTCCTTGTCAAGAGGGAAAAATCTAAGATACTTATGCAATTTGTTGCAGTTTCCCTTAGGCTCAGCTCGTGTTGTTTGTTTAGCACGAATTTGAAACAGTAGCTGATGTGGGTCTCAGGTAACTGTTAATGGGGAATCACATAACCTTTGAGCTGCATTGACAGTTGTGAAGGAAGTCAAAAAAATTTCATATTACAAACGCCAACAAAAGGACCAACCTGGTGAGGTTCAGCCTTGCCGTTATGAAACTAGCATAAATTTATGTTAATTGATTCCAAACCAAAATGACGGTAAAACGGATTTGTAGAATTTCTTTTTCATCCAGAATTTTTGGAGGCCACTCTAAGCATACATTTTTAGATATATGAGCTGTTTGGGTCCGTGCATCTTTGAAACATCAAAATCACCATATAAGTGTAACCGAAAGTAGTATGCCTTTTTCATTTAAGTCGAAGTGAGGAAAACTGGTTCTAATCACTCTTACAAAAATGCTAAAACTCATTGTTGAAAGTGCCGCTTTGTGCTTTGAATCCCTCAAAAATAAATTTTCCCAGAAGTAAAGAAACAAGTCTAGATTGTTTTTTTTAAATGCTCATTGATAATATAATAATATTTATTTTTTACTTATTTTCCAATGCAAAAACCCATGAAACATACTTTAGTACTTTTTATATCATCTCCCAATTGCTCATCATTATGCTCAAAATCAGGACGACCGCAATGCAAACTACTGAACATCTTCTCATCCACGCCATTTTCATAGGTCGGCCTGTTGTCGAATCCGGTTGTCTTGTTCTAAAAAAGAATCCATTTTCAATGTATGGCACTGAACTAAAAACTACAAACTATTTGCTCACCTTGAAGATTACATCATCCACCTCATCAAAGGTGTCAAAGAAATTGAACTCCTTAGTGCGGAAACGCCTGTAAATCGTCGAGAACACGGTTTGCAAATCCTTAATTTGAGTGTCCTTAAATGTTTTGGGTACAAAGATCGCATTCTGCAGGTTCATATTGAAATTACAGGAAGGTGCTTGCTTAATATCCGTTGTAAAGTTGCCGTAGCGGCAGATTAAGATGTCAGTAGAATTGGCTTCCAATTCCGATGCTTTAACAACACGAATCGAACGTTTTGACGCATTAAGAATACTCTTTGGACAAATATTACGACCACGTAGAAGATTAAAGGCCAAAGCAGAGTGAAAAGCATTCTCATCCGAGGTATCCACAGCCCTATTTATTCAAATAAGTATTGTGGTGTGAAAGTCCTTTTATTATGTTTTTTACTCACAGTGTAGCCTCGATGTACTCAGTCAGAGTTATGTCGTTAGGTGCCACCACTACATAGTAGGTATCTGTTTTCGCACGAGCAAATACCACTGGGCGCAATTCCTCTTTGCGAGCTGCCAGATAACCATGTTGATCGAGAACCATAACATGATTTCGTGCTTTGGACACAGCCTTGAAACATTCAGCACGATTGTCTTTCTCCAGGCAAGTTAAGGACAATGGTATCTTCCTGAGCTGGGCATCCTCTATTAACATCTCACACTTGGACTGACTGATGGAGTCATAGTTACAAAGCGTGAACTTCTCCCTGACCTGACCACGCACCAATGCCAAAAGACAAACAGTTACAAGTACTCTCAACATTTTGTTACAAGTACTAATGCTGGTTGTCTCCAGTTTTTATAGAACTTTTGCTAATTTCATTTTAATGAACTGCGCGCAGAAATTTGCTTACCTCGTCAATCACATGTGTAATCTTAGAAAGACATCCCTTAAATCACAAGTTAGGTTCGCAAATAAATCATCAAGTCTAAAATGCCAACCCGAAACAAATAACTGTTAGGGTAACGGATAATGCTTTGGCTAATTGCTTTTTAACGGTTCAATTTAAATTACGGTTGTGGGATATCGGTTGCGGTTTCGGTTACGGTTACTATGCAGAATAAAATATTGCTTTATACATACAAATCTGATAATTTTTTAAAATACTACGTTCATTAGACCGGACATTTCTCCATACGATTTTCAACATTGACTCTTTGCACTCGCAAAAACTCTTATATTTTATAGAAAATTGATCAAAATCCAAATCGTATATTGAGGTTTGATGGTCTCGAAAGGGCTTTAAAAGTTCCAATTTCTCCTTAACTTATCTTTTGAATTGTCAATGTAGACAGAGACCTTTTACAAAAGTCGAACAAATAAATTAATATTTCATGATAAATTATATGTTCAATGGTGTTGTGATAAGCACTCTGGCTTTGAATCCGGCGAACCGAGTTCAATTCTCGGTAGAACCTAAACTTTTTTTTTATAAAAACTAAATTTTTAGTAAACACAATGTTTATATAATCTACAAGTGCATAGTTAATATGCCTGATATTTTTCTTTTACAATACATATTTGTGTAGTTTGAAGGCAAAAGGATATGCCGTGATCAGCAATAATCAGCGTTTGGTGCCGTCCGTTGTGTTGCTGTAGCAATTGTACGACATGTTGAAGTATTTTATTTTACAATTTTCACAAAATTTTTGTCTGCCTACTATGACGTTTCTAGCAGCTCAAAAACAAAATTAAGGGGAAATTTGAACCTTTAAAGCCTTCTCGAGACCATCAAACCTCAATATATCTGATTTTGGATTTTTGACATATTTTCTATAAAACATACAGAATTTTTTGAGCCATGTTGTGCTAAGTACTAGACAAAAAATTACTTTTCATATAAGGCATGTACGGTCTAACGTTCATATATCTTATTCAAAAATATTTTCACCTATTTAAAGTTTAACCTTATAAGTTTTATCTTTAAGATGGGAAACCATTTCATTACAACATAAGTATCAAGTTAAGTTTAATTAGATAAGTATACATTAGTCACCGTACAGGGATTGTCCGGAAAGTCATAGGGCTGATTATCTTCCGCCGCGACTGTACTTCGGAGCGTGCGCGCACCGACAGGATTCGGTTGAGGGCGTTCATAGCTAACGAACGAGCGGCTAGTCAGTTGTCTCCGAGCACCTGGAGAGTCAGGACAGGGATTTTGGCGCGACGTGTTTCTGTGAGTGGTGCAAGCCGAACATGCAGCGCGATTAAATTCAGTGTGAAACTCGGTAAATCTGTGACAAAGACGTTTGATATGATCAAGCAGGCTTACTCAGATGTTGCTTTAGCAAGAAGTGCTGTGTTTCGGAGGCACCAGGTCTTTTTGGAGGACCGGAAAAAGGTCGCCGCCTAAGACCGTGCTGGAAGGCCTTCGAGTGACTCTTGCGCCCAAAGTTTTGAACTCAGACCGTAAACTAAGTATTCGTTTATTTTCCCAGATGCAAGGTGTGTGCTAAGTTGGTCCCAAAAGTGCTCACTAATAACCAGAAATTGCGGCGAGTGAAAGTGTGCCAAGGTCGGCAGCCCAACGCTTCCGCAGCCGCCCAACTGCCCAGATGTGACCACCCGGACTTTTTTTTTGTTTCCTTGCCTGAGAAGGGCGATGAAAGGCAAACATTTTGAGACGACAGACATTCTCAGAACTCAAACTGCATACAAGCATTTAGATTTTGGATTGGCTAGAAATTCTACTTCTGAAAACAAACACTCAACACTTTCATGTGTGCGTGGTACTGCTAGCTCAACTTTTGATAATTAAACAAGTGAGAAAGTCGGTCAAGCCCGACTATAACATACTCTGTACCTGGAGTAGAAGCTGAATGCAATGCTGGTGCTGCGCTCATCTCAAAGTCTCTCTCTCTTTTTCTCTCTCTCTCACCCTTTCTCTCTCGCCTCTCTCTAAGATTGTGTGGTGTTAGTTGTGTGGGGTGGGGCAAGGGCGAAGTACTTTTTTGCTCATAACTTGAGAACCGCTGATCCGATCTTTATCATTTCTTCGGCAAATCGATACATTTTGCTAATTACTAACTATCTCTAGAAGGTACGAAACGTCTATCTTCAAAACCGTAGGAGATATAACGTTTTTTCCGAATTGCGGGGGCGGGAGGGGGCGTGGCAAAAATTGAAAATAAACTTGATCTGCCTGCAGCTATAAGAAACATTTGTCCCATACATGTCAAACCTCTATCTCTTACCATCTCCGAGATCTGTTTGTTCATACGGACGGACGGACGGACAGACGGACGGACAGACGGACGGACAGACGGACGGACAGACGGACAGACGGACATGGCTATATCGACTCGGCTGTTGATGCTGATCAAGAATATATATACTTTATATAGTCGGAAATGATTTCTTCTCCCTGTTACATACTTTTGCACAAACTTAATATACTCTATGTACCTTCGGTACAGAGTATAAAAAGATCTGAAAATTGGTCAATTGTTTTCCTACCATTTGAATATGTCTACCTTGCTTAGCCATCTTTTTGTTTTAGAACACACATTTTTAATGAAGATGTCAGATTACACAGTGCTACAGTGCGAAATAACCTGGGTATTGGCATAGCGTACGCTGTAGAGCAGGTCGCGTATAGCACTTCCTCATACTTGGTTTTCCTCGGGGACCCCCAAAATCTAAAGTTATGGCCAAAAAACCGCTTTTTGCTATTTTACCGCATTTAAATAGATATAACTCGCGAATGGACCGTCTGATTGTTCATATCCTTATCGATTCCGATAGTGACAAGAGGGATCTAATACATTATAATCAATGGTTAAACTAGTTTAACGCGATGGCTGAGAAATGCGACTTACAGATCAGGCATTTTCAACTTTTTTTGAGAAATTTGTACTTTGACCATCACTGGTTTAACTATTTTATTCTATGCGATTTTTCCTTAAAGTTTTTAATAAAAGTCCATTTAATTCTCCGTCGAACGGTTGTTGTCCCAATGAATTTGGCTACCGTTTGACGAAGTTATGCGCGATTTTCTGAGTACACATCGACAATCTAGTATTTTTTTTTAGTGTGCTAACATATTTATTTTTGCTTTCACATAATTGCCCCTAAAAGTAAACTCAGTTTCGATTGGCGCCAGATTCAAATAATATTTTTGAGTACTTAAAATGCAAATATATATAAAATTCAATGCTTCACGATTTCTCCTTAGAATTCATTGATATTATTGTTGTCCATTATATCTCGGATCAAGAAATATTGCTTATAGGTAACCATAATTTTCGAACTAACTAGGTTCTCTAAATTATAGCACGCAAGACAAAAGTTTGATAAATGCTGAGTTGTTGTTTTCGATTTCAAACTAATTGAATCCAGATAGAATAAAAATCACCAAAGACTAACAATTCGCATTCCTCAGCATTCCTGTTGATGTAACTTTTTTTGGTGTTAAAATTATAACAATTTCTCCTATCTTCTCTTAGGTTACTGAAAAAAAATCACTGTTAGCTCTTGCCAATTTTAAGCCGAAGTAGTTTGGATCGGCTAAACTAGCCAGCATCAAGTGTAATATCACATATGTATAAGGAACTATGAGGAGGGTAAAGATTTTGGTTAGCTGCGCTCACTCTTTCTCGTTCACTCTCTTTTGTTTTACCCGTCAGCAACAGAGCGGCGCAATGCGTGTATGTAAAATGTTCATTGTGCATACATCAAATAAGTTTATGTCAAAGCCGGCCACCTACAGCAACCAGCGAACCCGAGCCGAACTGAATTACAAGAAAAACGGCATTAGTCTGGAGCTCTCCGTTCGCCCTGCACTGATTTACGTTTATCGAAAATTTTACTAGTAGGAAAAAACTGAAATAAACTTGTGTATTTGCCATGAGTACGGCTGCCAAGGAGATACTCGGTTACTCCGAGCCCCCTCGAAAGCGGTCTTGGTACGACGAGGAGTGCCGACGCGCTACTGCAGAGAAAAATGCTGCCTACAGGAGAACTCTGCAGTCGAGAGTAACGCGTGCTGCTAAAGAGCGATACCTGGAGAAAAAGAAAGAGGAGAAACGCCTTTTTAGAAGAAAAAAGTTGGAGCAGGAAAGGCGAATGCGCGAGGAAGTCGAGATGTTATTCGGCATGAGTGAGACTCGAAAATTTTACCAAAAGATTAAGCAATTAACAGAAGGTTTCAAGCCCAGAGTCGCACAATGCAAAGACGAACAGGGGAATTTGGTCACAGATCCGCAAGTGGCGCTTAACAAATGGAGAAGTTACTTTTCCAACCTACTGGGTGGCGATGACGAACATGATGCCGCCTCTAGAGAAGTAACGATGCCACCAATCGACAACATTGAGATAGACCCCCGACCCAACAGGAAGTCTGTTTAGCCATACGAAGGCTAAAGAACAACAAGTCGCCAGGCGCTGATGAGTTGCCCGCTGAATTGTTCAAGGCTGGAGGCGATGAATTGGTAAGGTGCATGCACCAACTTCTGTGCCGTATATGGGTTGACGAAAGCATGCCTGACGATTGGAATCTAAGTGTTCTCTGTCCAATCTTTAAAAAAGGAGACCCTGCAGTTTGCGCCAACTACCGCGGGATCAGTCTCCTCCCCATCGCATATAAGGTTCTGTCCCGCATTATTTGTGAACGTCTAAAGCCGCTTGTTGATACACTGATTGGACCTTATCAGTGTGGCTTTAGACCTGGTAAGTCCACCACAGACCAGATATTCACATTGCGCCAAATTCTGGAGAAGACCTATGAGAGAAACATCGAAAATCACCATCTTTTTATCGATTACAAAGCCGCTTTCGACACGCCGATAAGGTCAAGGTTTTTCGAAGCCTTGTCTACTTTAGGTATTCCAGCAAAGTACGTTCGACTTTGCATGATGACGTTGAGAAGCACTCAAAGCTCCGTCAAAATAGGAACGAACCTCTCCGAGCCTTTTGATACCAAAAGAGGTTTTAGGCAGGGTGACACCTTATCGTGTGACTTCTTTAATCTGCTGATGGAGTATATACTGCGCCAGTGCCCAAATGCCAACAGATCGGGCACCATCTTTAATAAAGATGTAATGCTACTCGCATATGCCGATGATATTGACATTATCGGCAAAACCGAACAGGCAGTAAGCAATGCGTTTTCAGAGATTGAGAAGCAGTCGGAGCTAATGGGTTTAGCGGTAAACGAGGACAAGACGAAGTACCTAGTGTCCTCGAAACAGAAGTACACACAAATTGGGCAATCTGTTGCAATGGGAGAGTACAACTTTAAAGTTGTAGAGGACTTTGTCTACCTTGGAACGATGATAACCGGCGACAACAACATCAGCCTGGAAATTCGAAGAAGAATCACGCTCGCAAACCGATGCTATTACGGGCTAAGTAGGGAGCTCAAGAGCAGAAACCTCAAGCGAAGAACAAAAATAGCGCTATATAAGTCGCTTATCATCCCAGTCCTGCAATACGGCGCAGAAGCATGGGCAATATCATCAGCGGATGAGGCGGCGATTGGCGTTTTCGAGCGAAAGATTCTTCGCAGGATTTATGGACCTTTGAAAGTTGGCGAGGACTTTCGCATCCGAAGGAATGACGAACTGTATAAGCTCTATGGGGATACTAGTCTGGTCAAGCGCATAAAGCAACAGCGGCTGCGCTGGCTGGGACATGTTACCCGAATGGATGATCAAGCTCCAGCAAAAATGGTCTACAAGAGGAATGCGAAAGAACTGGGACAAGGCAAGGTGGGACGACCACCTCTAAGGTGGGACGACCAGGTGCGGAAAGACATTTCCACGCTTGGCGTGAAAAACTGGTGCCAGCTCGCACGGAGCAGAAGCGACTGGCGGACATTAGTTGCAGCGGCCGAGACCGTCAAACGGTTGTGATGCAAGCATCGGGCCAATAAAGAAGTAAGAAGAAGAAACTTGTGTATTTGATTCTGTTTCGTTACTGATAACCGGTAATGTTAATCAAGGTTATGGTTAAATGAAAAAAAAAGTGTTCCGCCACAGTTTCGGTTGTAAATTTTAAAGTGTCTTTAGCGGTTACGGTTTTCATCTCTGATAATAACATATTCTGATTTAATGTGAAAAGAAACTAAAATTAATAGCAGGGAATTAAACCGCATCAAATTTTTAGCTCTGGTTCCGGTTCTGGTACGTATTGAATCTTCCGTTTCGGTAAAAGGTTTTGTTTTGGCTGTATTTTATTTCGGTATTCGTTTTTACCTGTAAAATTAATAGAAAATTTAAAACTTAAGTCCAAACAAAGCGGGTAAGCACGCTATTCACATGTATATTTAAACAAATTACACACATCTATACTTTTAGACACTTCATGTATTTAGACAAATTGGGTCACAGCTTTTTTTCTAATTCAGTTGCAATTGAACAGAATTAAATGAAATTCTTGAATACATTTCTGTCAGTTGCACACGTACTTTTCTGATTAGAGGTTAGCGTGACATTATAGTGAGGGTCTAAGAAAATTCTACACAGGAATGCACTATTTTTCTGGTCTCGCATTTTTATACCTTGTTCCCATTAAAAATGGGAAAAAAGGGGATCATGTAACTCAAATGTATGTAACAGGGAAAAGGAAGCACCTCCGACCCCATAAAGTATATATATTCTTGATCAGCATCAACAGCCGATTCGATTTAGCCATGTCCGTCTGTCCGTCTGTCTGTCTGTATGAACGCGTCGATCCCAGAGACTGTAACAGATAGAGCCACAAGTTTTGGAATGTATATAGGTGTATACTGTACCCACATCGAGTTTGTTTCAGATTTCGAAAAATCCTCCTCCTCCATCTTTAAACAGCGAAAATCTGTCTTTTTATCTGTATAAACGCGTTAATCTCACAGACTATAAGAGGTACAGCCACAAATTTCTGCATGTACCCGTACCCAGATAAAGTTTGCTCCAGGTTTGCCAAATTCCTCCTCCATCTTCTTCTAACCGTGAAAAACTGTCAGAGCACCAATTTTTAAGTTTGAACCTAGTGACTTAATATATTTTCAGTGAGGCCCAACATCCATTTATTCTGTGTACCACAATGAGATCCGAGCAAAAACACCGAAGATATATACATAAATGCGCCTGCCCATTTATTGAAATAAATTAAAAAAAAAATGGAATTCAAAGCTATAGTAACCACATTACTTGGGACAGGGTATTTTGCTGTCGGGGCACTCGACCGCAACCCTCTTACTTGTTTAATTTCACTGAACAAAAGATTTTCTGGGCCAGAAACTTTTTATACCCTGTACCCATTGAAAATGGGTAAAAGGGGATCATGAAGTTGTGCAAATGTATGTAACGGGGAAGGAACATCCACCCTTAGTATTCTTGATCAGCATCCAGCCGGTCGTTTAGCCTTCCGTCTTCCGTTGTCTCTTCTCTCTCTTCCTCGTCTCCGTCCGTTGTCTGTATGAACGCGTAATCTCAGAGACTATGATAGATACAATTTTTGTACTAGGTATGGCCGTACGCTCAGTTTGTTTCAGATTTGCAAATTCCCCCCCCTCCCCCTTAAACCGCAAAAAACTGCAGAGCCACAATTTTAAAGTTACAACATCGTCGCTTAATATATTATCTTAGGCCTATAATCTATCTATCGAAAAGCACATTGAAATCTGAGCAAAAACACAGATAACGAACAATTTTTGCACCCCCTCCCCCACGCCTGCTAATTACGTTACGTTCTTCGCCCTTTGGCGCGTTTTTTGTTCTGTGTGTTTGTTTTTGTGTGTGTTTGTCAATTTACAGGGTATTTTAGTCCTACTCGCTGATGGTCTTACTTGTTATACCCTTACCCTTGAAAATTAAGGGATCATGAGTTGTGCTATGTAACAGAAAAACTTCCACCCTTATATATTTCGATCCTCCACCTCGTTTACCTTCCTCTTCCTCTCTCTCTCTCTCCTCCCTCCTCCTCCTCTTCTTATGAACGCGTGTCTCGCTATAGATATACATTTTGTACTATATAGGCCGTACGCGATCAGTTTGTTTCATTTGAAATTCCCCCCCCCCTAAACCGCAAAAACCAGCCCAATTTTAAAGTTACACATCGTCGCTTTTATTTATCTTAGGCCTTAATCTTCTATCTGAAAAGCACATGAAATCTGAGCAAAAAACGTTATAACAAACAATTTTTGCACCCCCCTCCCCCACCTCCTAATTACGCATACTTTTGCGCCTGTTGGCGCGTTTGATTGTGCGTGTGTGTTTGTTTGTTGTTTGGGGGGGGGGGGCATGTTTACTTGTTTTATTTGAAGTTTTCAATTGAGCCACATTGCATAAAAATCCGCCAAATTTAACTGCTCGTTTCGTACATTAGTGGAACTCAGAACTGAAACTGTACCGGTACAATGTTTAGGTTCTTTTCAGTTTTTTCGGATCCATTAATATCGGTGTTTGGATACCGGTATACAAAAAAATTGAAATATTGGTTCCAGTACCGGTTCCGGCTATGAGTTTGAATCGGTTCTTTTTGGTATGCTAGTCCGGCTTAGGTTTGAATCCCAAATTAATAGTTATCTTCATAGTAAATATTTATATCTGCATTTTTTGTTTACCGAAGTTAATATTGTCAACGTTGATGTTTTAATACTTTAGTTGTAAATATTGTTTTCATTATTTATTTAATGTTTTTATCAACTCCACAGCTGACTAAGCGGACGCTGTGCCTTTTTTCCCTGAAGACGAATCCCGAAGGAATTTGAAATATATTGGAAAATCAAAAACTCGTGTTTGTTTTTTTTTTAATTAGCACGTAAAAAACATTGACCTAGACCCAGCTAAAAAATCCCAAACAAAAAAATGATTTATTTTAACTAATTTTGGTGGAGATGAATCAACCATCGATTTAAGGGTGGATATATTAATTTTTCTTCGATTGCCAACCTAAGATCCATGGCTGTCTCAAACTGTATTCCATTCTTGAAAACTTTTACAGAAAGGATCGCCCAGAATTTCAATGAAATTCAGGTCCGGACTAAATGCTGAGCAGTTCAATACAGGAATTTTTCTGTCTGCTAAGAAGCGTTTAGTCGAACGTACGCAATGTATTGACTTTTCCTGCAGCCTCCGTTAATTCAATGCCCAAAAGGCCGATATACATCTCTGCGATCATTCTTGTTAAGATGAAGCATTTCGGACTCGTGCCTCTGTAGCAAAACGCAGCTCATACCATCACGCTTAAAACAAGATCGAGAAAACTATGGGGAATGCATTATGCTACAGAGAAACACAGCAGCAGCACTGCATTCAGCTCCTACTCCGGGTACAGAGTATGTTATAGTCGGGCTTGATCGACTTTCTCACTTGTTTTTTGCTATAGCAGCGCACTCTGGCGTTCAAGGAGGTTACTTTTCACCCCAGTAAGTGTAACCGAAAGTATCGTAAATGAGCTCTTAAATAAGACTTTTCTACATTTATGGCAACCTTTTCAAAATAAATCATCCAATAGGTGGTGAAGGTGACCGGTGGGTACAAGAATTAGAATTTTTTTTTAAATGCTCATTGTTAATATTTATTTATTTTTTAATAATTATCCAAAGCAGAAACCGAAAACACAGAATCTTATACTTTTAATATCATCTCCCAATTGTTTGTCATTATGCTCAAAATCAGGACGATCGCAATGCAAACTACTGAACATCTTCTCATCCACGCCATTTTCATAGGTCGGCCTGTTGTCGAATCCGGTTGTCTTGTTCTAAAATAAGAAAATGCATTTTCTATGAATTACACCGAAGTAAAACTACCAACTATTTACTCACCTTGAAGATCACATCATCCGCCTCATCAAAGGTGTCAAAGAAATTGAACTCCTTGGTGCGGAAACGCCTGTAAATCGTCGAGAACACGGATTGCAAGTCCTTAATTTGAGTGTCCTTAAATGATTTGGGTACAAAGACCGCATTCTGCAGGTTCATATTAAAATTACAGGAAGGTGCTTGCTTAATATCCGTTGTAAAGTTGCCGTGGCGGCAGATTAAGATGTCAGTAGAATTGGCTTCCAATTCCGATGCTTTTACAATACGAATCGAAAGCTTTTCCGCATTAAGAATACTCTTTGGACAAATATTACGACCACGTAGGAGATTGAAGGCCAAAGCAGAGTGAAAAGCATTCTCATCCGAGGTATCCACTGCCCTATAAAATCCAATAATTATTGTGAGGGATCATCAATTTATTTTATTTTGGTTCACTACTTACAGTGTCGCCTCGACAAACTGGATCACAGTAATATCCTTGGGTGCCACCGCAACATAGTAAGTATCTGTTTTCGCACGAGCAAATACCACTGGGCGCAATTCCTCTTTGCGAGCTGCCAGATAACCATGTTGATCCAGAACCATAACATGATTACGTGCTTTGGACACAGCCATAAAACATTCAGAACGATTGTCTTTCTCCAGGCAACTTAATGACAATGGTATCTTCCTGAGCTGGGCATCCTCTATCAACATCTCACACTTGGACTGACTGATGGAGTCATAGTTACAAAGCGTGAACTTCTCCTTGACCTGACCACGCACCAATGCCAAAAGACAAACAGTTACAAGTACTCTCAACATTTTGTTACAAGTGCAATTGCTGGTTGGCTCCGGTTTTTATAGAACTTTTGCTAATTTCTTTTTAATGAACTGCGAGCAGAAATTTGCTTACTGCTTCAATCATTCGTGTAATCTTAGACAGACATCCCAAAAGTCGCAAGTTAGGTTCCCAAATAAATCATCAAATCTAAAATGTCAAGTAAGAAAATCACAGCTGTCGGCAGATGGAACACAGAGTTGTGAATTTGCTCTATATAATCGCTCGTTGCTACACTGAAAAAAATGTAGTCTTTCGGGATCAACTCAAGCCAAAGGGGTAACAACAAAACGTCTCCACCATTCCCAATCAAAACTTTGGAAACAACTTTATATCTTACACCGTTTTGAAGATATTTGGTTCATACCTTTTACAGATATTTGGTGATAAAGATAATTCATTGGTTTGCCAAAGGAATAATAAGGATCGGATGATCGATACTCAATTTATAATTAGAATAATGCGCTTCTTTGAGCTGCTACTGCAGGTTCAGAGTATATTACAGTCAGATTATATTACGGTCACAAAATTAAAGTACTGCGTGAAATGATTTAGTTCAGATTAGCTCAACAAAGCAACTAGATCAATCATGCTCAACTCAATTAGCTCATAGAGTTCGTAGCACAGACGAAGTGAGCTTAGCTTTCTCAATTATAATTTAATTTCAGCACATTAAGTGGCAAAATAAGGTCCTGAGCCTCTTTACAAGGATTCCACAAATGTGCAGTTAAGCGAAACAGTTTTTCTGCGCTCATGTGAAGTGGGTCGAAATAGTGAAAAACATTAACCGATTTTAATGATTTCCGTCTTTATGGATTCGTCGCCGCCCAGAATAACATAATATCTTTTCTATAACTTGAATTTATATGGTCCAACGAACGCGAAATTTCCAAATGATTCTTTGTTGTAAATGGGATTACAAAGTCGATCGGTTCAATGAAAATCGCAAAAATTTTCAAAATTTTATAATGAGTGCAGATTGTTATAGAGATTGTAAACAGGAGGTGTAGGCCAACCGACCCAAAAACATTTCAAAATTGTACAATATGATAAGCTTATCATGAAGACGCGTAAATAGAAAGATAGTGAAGATTGAAAGGTTCAAAAAACGCGAAATTTGTGAAAAACAGTTTCTTAAGCACGGACTCGTAAA
Organism: Lordiphosa clarofinis; assembly: GCA_018904275.1. Classification (NCBI taxonomy): domain Eukaryota; kingdom Metazoa; phylum Arthropoda; class Insecta; order Diptera; family Drosophilidae; genus Lordiphosa; species Lordiphosa clarofinis. The sequence continues at coordinate 457,835 of JAEIGQ010000022.1, forward strand.
CATTGAGTTCCTTTAGTTGTGAACTTCGCTTTTGCATTGATCGTGGCATGATTTTCCACTTCGTTGGAAATGAAGTTTGTTTGCCATTATTGTAAAATGTTGGCTATACAGCTCCTACAACGGGGCCAAGCCAAGCTTCTCACGAACTCTTGGCGTGTGTGCTTTAAATTTTTCGCACAAGAGAAAGGGACCTACAGTTTAACGCCGGATCCGAACGGCAAAGTTTGAGAATTTGCTTTGATCGAACCCACGACCTCCCGTCCAGCAGTCCAGCACACTAACCACTGGGCCACATACGGCCACTGTTTGCCATTATTACTATTTTTAATCCCCTTTAATTTTTTCCCCGATTTAATGATTAGTCAGTCAAAGAACGTGGTTTAAAAGAGTCCTTGTGATCTTGACTATTGCCTGCGAATTGCCCTTATGCATTGATCCTGTCATGACTTTCCATTTGTTTGGCAATAACGTTTTCCATTCTTGTATTTTTATACCCGTTACTCGTAGAGCAAAAACGGTATACTAAAGTCGTGCAAATGTATCAACAGGCAGAAGGAATCATTTCCGACCATATAAAGTATATATATTCTTGATCAGCATCAATAGCCGAGTCGATAAAGACATGTCCGTCCGTCCGTCCGTCTGTCCGTCTGTCTGTATCAACACATCTCAGAGATGGTAAGAGATAGAGGTTTGACATGTATGGGACAAATGCTTCTTTTATCTGCACGTAGATCAATTTTATTTCAAATTTTGGCCACGCCCTCTCCCGCCCCCGCAATTCGGAAAAAACGTTTTATCTCCTACAGTTTTAAAGATAGACGATTCGTACCTTCTAGAGATAGTTGAATAAGTTTTCCGAAGAAATGAAAAGGATCGGCTGAGCGGTTCTCAAGTTATGAGCAAAAATGTGAAAAATAGCCGAGTTAAAAGGGTGTTGCATACTTTTCAGATGTTCACCCTAAGGAACGCAGGAACACTGTTAAACATGTTTTTCATGAGTAACGGGTATATCGAAGGCGGTTAGAGCCGACTTTAACTTGCGCTCTCGTTTTTACTAATATCTGGGCCGTCCTGGCCGCTGTTATAAGTCGGTGAAGCCCGACTGTATTATACTCTGTACCTGGAGTAGCAGCAGAAAACAGCTCTGCTGAACTATATATGGCGCCGCTACTTGCATTGAACAATGAAGAATACAAGACTGAGCAACAGATGACGCCACTACCGACAGGGTAGGAAGTAAATTTGGTCATAACATGAATTGTTCATCCGATCTTTATCAATTAACTAATCTAGTTAGTTTAACTAATTACTACTATATATACATGTCAAACCCCTATCTCTTACCATCTCTGAGATTTGTAAGTTCATACAGACAGATAGACTGATCATGTATATGTATACTTACGCCCCACAGGGGGCTATGACACTTCGCTGCTTATATGTATACTAGCAAATAGCCAGTCACGCTTCGCTGCGCCTTCAACAGTATTTAACCAACGCACACCCACTTACCACCCACTTCAGACCCACATCCCACCCACTTCCCACCCACATCCCACCCACCTTCCGCCCACTTCGCACCTACATCCCACCCACTTGCCACCAACATACCGCACACTTCCCGCCCTTTTCCCGCCCAAATCCCGATCACTTACCATTTACATCCCACCCACATCCCTCCCACTTTCCGCCCACTTCCCACCCACTTTCCGCCCACTTCCCACCCACATTCCAGCCACTTCCCATTTCCATCCCTCCCACTTCCCACCCACATCCCATCCACTTTCCGCACACTTCGCACCTTCATCCCACCCACATTCCACCCACTTGCCACCAACATACCGCAAACTTCCCGACCTCTTCCCGCCCAAATCACGATCACTTACCATTTACATCCCACCCACATCCCTTCCACTTACCGCCACATTCCACCCACATCCCATCCACCTCCCATTTCAATCCCACCCACTTCCCACCCACATCCCACCCACTATCCGCCCACATTCCACCAACCCACTTCCCACCTACATCCCACCCACATTCCACCCACATACCACACACCTCCTGCCATCTTCCCGTCATCTTCCCGTCCACTTCCCGCCCACTTCCCATTAACATCCCACCCACATCCCTCCCACTTCCTGCTACATTTCACCCACTTTACATCCTTCCAAACAACTTTCCACCCACATCCCATTCACTTCACAGTGAGCATCCCGGCGATATTTCCAACATCGGAAAATTAAAAACAAAATAAATTCTCATTTTGACCTTACATTCCGAGTTTCAAGCTAATCGTATGAAAAATAGTTTTTGCATGCAGAATTTTCCGGCCATTTTCCTTTTCCTTTTTGGGCGGCTTTTCCGACATTGAAAAATCACATAACAAATTATTTCGTATTTAGTCCTTACAAACCGAGTTTCAAGCAAATCGGATGGAAAATAGTTGTTTTTATGCAGAATTTTCCGGGAATTTTTCGACCGTCAGGTCAAATTTTCCAACTTCGGAATATAACATTTTAAACTATTTCGTATTCTATACTTACAAACCGAGTTTCAAGCCAATCGTATGATAAAAACTTTTTTGGATTCAGAATTTTCCGGCCAATTTCCTCTTGTGCGGATTTTCCAAAATCTCTATTTCGCGTACTATGCTTACAACTTATGTTTTGTTATGTGTAATTTTGAAAATAAGTTTGGCGCCAATCGCTGGCAACTAAAGTTTCGCCCATACAACCTTGACCACCCACTTTCCACCCAGCGGGGTGAATTTTCCAGAAGATTGGTATGTAGTTGTTGTCGAATTTTCATATAGATCTTTGAAAATGAGTTTGAACTTGATCGGATGAAAAACAAAAAAGTTTCATACAACCGTTTTCCGCGAATTTTCCACATTTGCCGACAGAATTTTCCAAAATCCGTTCTTAGTACTCACTTTCAGCATAAGATAAAACTACTGTGAAAATCTCATCTTCCTATCTTTTATGGCTTAAGCCGGGTATCCAGCACCGCGGAAACTAAAAATTCCTGTCAAACTTCATATAAAAAAAACTGTGGCAGGAATTTTTAGTTTGCGTTTTCCTTGCTTGTGTATCCAGCAACATGAACGTAATCCACAATTTGTTATCGATAGTTGGCATATCGATAGCGTGTGTGGATGGAGAGAACAGCTGACACACAGCGCAGGAAAATATTGTCAACAATTATTTTGGATGCCACGAGCGAAAAGTTTGGGAAAAATTCTATATTTTTTTTTGTTATGAGCTGTCATATGGCTGAAGGACCATTTGCTTGCAAAGATTGGTAGAATATGGTTCCAAGGGCACACTTATGCCAAATTGATGAAACCGCCAGAGGGATGCTTTCCATAGACACAAAGGTCGGAGAGATGTTGTCCATATAGATGCCTTCTGTGTGTCGCCAGATCATAGGCAAAGTTATTAGAGTGGTGCACCAATGGTCATGATAGCTTCTGGTGTGCGTATTTATTTAAGCGCATAATGGCAAGGCGTTTACACCGCGGTATATATGTATGTTGTTGTATGCCTTACATACCAGGGGCCCCACATATGTATGTAGATGACTCTAGATTCTTGAGGGCAGTCGGTCATGCCGTACCCCATAACGGGATCGCCCATATCCACCGCTACGAGGCTTAAGAAGCCAATGGAGCTCCAATGCCATTAGCTGAAACCATAGCTACTGCCCGAGTCGCACGGACTTTCCTGGCCAAGACACGCCAAGGTATTTAGACGCCATATCCGTATATGGATCTTTTATTCCCAGGAGTTGCACTCGAGCTACTTTTCCGGGTCTCATAGCAATCGTGTTGACTCTTTGAACGATTAACGACTATGTTCAAGCGGTTCGCCCATCTACCAAAGCTAAGTTACTGATCCGGCCACTACTCTTGCTTTTTGATTTAGTTTTTCGCGTCGGCATCTAATTTCGATACTCTTGTTTGAAAATTTATTTATGTGATCAGATTAATAATATATTTGATTTTATAAAAAAATGGCCTTTCTTTCCCCTTTTTAAGATAAACTGTTTACACTTCACGAAATTTGTTGATTCCTTATGCTATATCTTTATAATTTGTCCATTTTTTTTGTCCAATTTTTTCCAATATATTTTCTTTACGCTACCATAATCTCATCACAGTAATTTCGAAAAAAATGTTTCATTTCAAAATTGGCGCCATAAAAGAGCAGCAGGGCCAGGCAGCCCAGCCGGTTGCGCGAGAAAAACACAGAGACCGGACAAAATCCGCGTGAATTTGTTTCGTTTAAGAAAACAGAAAGAGAAACGGCCCTAAGTTGGCAAAATCTTTAATGTAGATGCGAATGTATTTAGGCAATCTTGTATCCGACCATGAAAGACTTCATTCGATGGGCGACCAACCAAGAAGTCATAATAACTTAGGGATAATAGCATTATAAAGTTGCGCACATATCAACATGCTGCAGTGATGTTGAGTGCCATCCGGGACCCACTGCAAAGTGACATGCCATCGGGATATCATCCCCAAGTATAAAGTTTTGCTACATACTCCGAGCAGCATGCTTTATTCAGAAAATATTATTTTTATTTTTAAATTTATTTAAATTCAAATAGTTAACAGTGCCAAACAGCTGATTGATCAGAGTGACCTTCCACCTTTTAGGTGCATGGTCGCACTGTTTTAGTTATGTTCCACACACACAAGAAATAATTAGCAAATTCCTGACAGGAATTTTCCGCAGTGCTGGATACAGGCCTTTAGGCTGTACGACGGTCACCAGTCAGTCAGTCAGTCAGTCAGTCAGGTTGAACTTTTTTATATATATAGATACACGATCCGAAAGCATGCCGAAGCTGAGGAGATGAGAGCAAAACGCCTTTCAGTCACCATCACACTCTCACTTTTTGGCCTCGCTCTCGTTGGCCAACTCCCTAATACATACTTTTGCCCAAACTTGATATGCTCTGAGTACCTTTGGTAATGTACAGATGGTACAGATGTAATGGTTGGCACAGAGAATATAAATGAGAGGGTGGGGGTGTTACGGTAGAAATTGTGGTTACATGTTTTTTAAGAAGAACAATATTTCTAGATAGCGACACCCTTTACGGAACACTCTTAACATACTAAAAAAAGTTTTTCATAAGAGGTGGTCGCGATTTCAGTTGATTTTCAAGTGCTGAACACAAATCTGTTTTGGGAAAGAATCGCTTACAAAAGAATCAGCTCTTGAGGTATTTTCAAAAATCTGCTTGGTATTTCGGACATATCTTCCAACTTTAGAGGTACTGACATATTTGAAGTCTCGGGAAGGGCTACACAACGTGTTATCATTTGTCCCATTTTTGGGAGCAAGATCGAGGGCGCCCATCGCTGGCTTATATAGCTCAACAAACTGGTTAGACCAGGCAAAGCACGTATAATTTTCTGTTCAAGACAAAAATCTTTTCAATTTGCTAATACAAACTCGTCCAGCCTCTAACAATATTTTTAAGTAATTACACAACACAGAAACAAAAGACAACGGTTACATTTTTGAGCTATAAAAATATTTGCGGTTTTTCCCTTTGCATTTTGCTCAAACCAAAAATGTTGGGCTGAAATATTCTCACCTCAGTGCTAATCGCCACAGACAACAGAATCAACAACAACAACCTACAATAAATCCTGTTTGGGAAAGTGTTCTTCAGTCTGATCTGGCAGCTGTTGCCCTGGCTATTGTTTGCTTTTGTCGACTTTTTGTGAAATCCTGATGGAAATAATTGTTTATGCATTAAATAAGCCGACAGTGCGGCGGGAGAGGGAGAGAGACAGGGAGGGGAAGATGAGATACGGAAGACAACTGACAAAATATGTAACACAAGTGATGAAAAGGGGCGCTGCCCAAGCTGACAGCAGACAGTGGCAATACAATGGCACTTAGGACCCATACCTTTGCCCTAACCCCTGCCCGCCCCTCTCACCCAGGATTTCACTTTGCACATTTATGATAAATATCTAATTCCATGATGGACAGCTCTCACAGAGGATTAGACTACTTCGTCTGATTGTTATCACGCACAATTTTGTAATTTGATGAAAACAAACGAATTAAGATAAACATCGCAGCAAATCCAGTAGTTGCAGGCAAACAATACAAGTAATCTCCCTGGGTAGGTTCTGGTTCTTAACGCACGACTGTGAAATTTGAGGTATAGAAAGGAATTGTGTATGAAAAGTAACCCGATAGGCATCACTTTTGTTGGCTGCTGTTCTTTGGTGCAAAATTAAAAAAATATCGTAGCCACTGATTAGGTAAAGCATATGGTACTATAGTTCGGTAGGAAAGGTGGACACATGTCTTTTGTGTGCGCAGACAAGATGAAAGATTAAAGAAAATTTTGTGAAAAGACGTTTTTTGTTGGAGGTGTGAGAATTCGGAAAGTCTACTTTCGTTTCCTTTGATTTGGAAATCTTTGCACCCATTTACATCAACCAAATCCCACTACAATTTCACAATTTCCACCATCATTAGCCCCCCACATATTTAACTTCAATCATTGATAGATCGATCAAATGTGGAACACTGGTAGCTGGCAGCAGATGTAATCAAACTCTGACTCTTTTATGCCTGCCCCAAAGGCCTCAAATTAATATCCGAAATATATATTCCCCGTCTATCCACTTGCCGGCTCCTTTGTGAAGCCAAATAAAAGCCAGTTACTTTAATGAAACACATGTGTTTCCAGCTATGTCGGTCGTACCCACTTACAAAAGCGACACGCAGACCCAAAGCGTACAATTTTTGATTAATCACAAGATCGATGAGAAAATTATGTTTATGACAAAAGGCAGTTGAGGCATTAATCTGCATTTTCTAGGCCCCTCGCTCTGTGTGTGGAGATGACAAAGCGTTTATGGCGCATATAATTATTAGTTGCCGCCAAAGATCAGATGGAAAACGGAGTCGCAAGTGGCAGGAAATGCTACTTAATTTGTTTTTTTTTTCAGCCCCTCTCCCATTCACGACGATAATGTCTTAAGTATCGGCGACCAAAATGTCATTAATGACAATTGCTTATAATGACTGTACGTCTTTCAGGCCAAACTGACTGACAGCATGTATAATTTGCCTCAATGAGTAAGTACAATGGTGTCGCGGCTACTGTGGTAACTCCAATCCATGGGAGACAACTGCGATGTGTGTGTGATTATGTGATTTGGTCAAAAGAGGCTTGCGGCATTTGGCGGCTCAGTTCAAATGTGGTTTTTTAATCAATTAACGCAATTTGGATGATAATTCGATGTGGTTGATTATAATGGTGTTTCTTGGTTTTTATCGAATTCAAATACTAAATCATACAACTTGAGGTTGAGTGTCACAGCTATGTCAAAGGCTGAAATGGTTGATCAAATTTTAAGTGACAGTTTGTTGAATCGCTAAGCTTCCTAGTTAAGTAATCAATTTTCTCGTCTGGGTCTAAATATGAGGCTGAGATATGTTGTGTGATCTATTAAGAGTCACAAAATGATAAGCATAAAATAACAATAAAATATTTTATTCATGTAAAAATCGGACCGATTCTTGGATGACAAATGCTATCCGAAACTGTCAGAAAGATGAGAAATAAATGTGGCTGGCAATGGACAATAGTTTAAAAAAAATGAATTTGTAAAAAAATTTAAAATAAAGCGTCAAACTATAATTAGAACAAACGAGAGCGTGAGTTTATACCGGCTCTAACTGACTGACAACTGACTTCATTACACCCGTCACTTATTTGAAGAAATGTTAAATAGCTTTCATGTATTATTGAAAGGGGACATCCGAAAAGTATGCAACTTTATTTTTACTCGGCAATTAATTATCCGATCTTAATGAACATTTCAGGGATTTTAGATACTGCAAATAGAAAGACATGACTATATAAACTTGATTCATCAAGAACATATATACTTTATCACAAAGTGATTGTTTTAGTGACCTTTTTGAATGAAAATCATAGAACTTTTTTAAGCAGGCTCTAGGTCTTTTAAGTTTAGGATATTGTCCAAAACTTTTCTAAAACAAGACACGCACAACACCATAAAGGAGGCTGGTTGACAGTATACCGCTATTTCATAAATACCAATTCAATCTTCAGCTGTCTCTGCACTCATAAAAATCTAGAACGAATAATTTGAGTACGAACGCTCTTGAAATTGAATTTTCAAGAATTTCGCTCTTGGAATCGAGACAAATTCATTCTCAATGTGGTTCTATAGGCAAGGAAAGTGAGGAAACGCAAACTTTGATAGAATAACGTTGGCCGCGCTCTTTCAAAGAGAGACAGCGCATGCGCAGTTACCGAGTTCAAGTCCCAGTAAAGTAAGTAAAATAAAAAATGTTTATCTGTTATGTGACTAACTCAAAATCAATCACATCTTAGAAAAAATTGGGTGGGGTGGCTGATGGGTGAGTGGGCGAGCAGCGCGGAACAAACAACACCACGTCGATCGGACGGGGGTTATCCCGGGGTCTCGGTTATCTCTCTCACACCCAAACCCCCACCTCCTTCAATTATTGTTTTTAGTCTTTTATTTTGAGAATTATTCGTACTTGGATCAAGTACTGAAACTCTTGAGTCAAGAATGTCGGGATCAAAAATTCACTCTTGGATCAAGAATATCGCTCTTGGATCAAGAATTTTCACTCTTACCCTACTTTTGAGAACGAATGCTCTTGATTCAAGAGTGAAATTCTCTATTTTTTCTCTGAGTGTGCCTGTCTTAGTGTGTTAGCAGAAGTTACCTCATGACAGAATTGCTATAACCGCTTGGGAATCCCAAAGGCATGCTTGTAGCAAAATCCGGCATCAGCAACAAACGCCAAATACACAAAGGCCTTTGTGTGTGTGTGTGTGTGTATCCCGTGTATCGGCCCTTCTGCTGCTAGTGAGGGAAATTCTTTTCCCGCATTTAACTAACACATGCGCCAATTGTTTGAATTGCCCAAAGCAATCAAACGGGGATATTATTTTTTAATGAAACTATTTTAGGTTAAGTTTCTAACAACTGCGTCGGGCCCACGCATTTTATCACAAAGTGATTGTTTTTCTAATGACAGGACAGGCAGAGACAGCTGAAGATTGAATTGGTATTCATGAAATAGCGCTATACTGTCAACCAGCCTCCTTTGTGGTGTTGTGCGTGTCTTGTTTTAGACAAGTTTTGGACAATATCCCAAACTTAAATGACCTAGAGCCTGCTTAAAAAAGTTCTATATATACTTTATTTTACTTAATTTTGTATTCGTTTTTCAAGTCAAATTTTTTTAGTCCCATTATAACTATTTCAGAGGTTTTCGCAATATGTTACGCAAAGTAAATTTTGAACTATTTTTATATCTCTACACTCTTATATTAACTCGAAATAGTCTAAGGTCCATCCAGATGAACTCTGACAATAAGAATTTGCATGCTTTAAATAGGTATAAAACGTTCTTCGCTGAAGTCCAGTAAACTCTAGAATCAATAAATTCTCGAAACAAAATGAGATCACATTAAACAAGTTCATAAATGATCTTGAATTCAGTTCATAAAATTTAATTAAATTATGCCAAATCCAGAAGATCCATGAGTTTACTGAAAACCTGGAGGTATTATGTTCATTCAGAAAATTAGTCTCCGTCAAATCAAAAAAAAAAACAAAATATTTTCAAATTTTATGAGAACAAATTTTCTTTTAAATGAAGAAAGTTGAACTCGATCAAAAAAAAAATTGTTCTTAAAGTGAGAACATTGTACTACATACAGACATAAGAGACAACCCGTTCTTACACTTTTTTAACACGTTTTCCCTATGTATATTATGTACTATGTATTAGGACCAGTTGGAAATCGAATCGAACTGTTTTCTATAAATTTTTGACTAAACGTAAGATTTTTACTTTACTTCTCGTTACTCCTCATTACTTTAGAGCTGCGTAGGCGCCTTAAACTTAATTTATTTTTGTTCATTGGTGGAATTATTCATCCCCATTCGTACTTAAAATCAAAAATAAAATTTTCAAAAATAAATTAAGATTCATCCGCAAAAATATCCCTACTCTGGCTTTTACTACATCTTTCTTTTCCACTTTAAACTCAATTCGAAATACCACTGTTGTATGGGCATTTTTCGCACTCTGCGACTATTCCACTTTTATAAATACAAAAATATTTATTTACGCTCTCCGATCTTTACAAATTCCTTTGAAATTCTTTTCACCATCCCTGACTAATAGAAACTTTTCAAAAAATGCCTTTTTCAACCATTCCAAGCCAAAACAAATTACAAAATCAAGCACAAAAACATACACAATCATTACGATAAATACCGACATGCTCAGAGTTAACCATTAATAACTGGAAACCTCAACAATGTTGTTGCATTGTAAAGTATTTCTGCTCGAGTCACAAAAACAAAAAAAAGATACGTAATTATAACGCAAAAAGGCCGCGACAAACTCATTTGTCCATAGTGAAAAATTCACATTACACAGAGAAAGAGCCCAGAGACAGAGAGACGATGGCCATTTGAGGAAGGATGGTGGCAAAATTGCCATGACAACAAATCAAGCATCATAATGTGTCAAGCAATGCGTCAATGCCAAATGGTGCACTCGAACCAGGTGGAGGGGGGATGATGGCAACTGGCCGACGCATTACAACGTAATTGACGAGAATTGTCAACACTTTGGAGTTGGTACCCCCTGAAGCGTCCACAACGACACCTTCGGCTTGGATCTGTGTGTGTGTCTCCCGCTCTCTTTCTCCTTGGCCACTTACTTTATTTATCGCAATTACCGATTACAGCTAAGTTTATGGCAACCAGTTTTACTCTTGGCAATTGACGATAGCAGCGATTTTTTAAGGCATTTTTTTTTTGCGTACCCATTTTTATTGTCTTTATACGTTTAAGAGGCGCTGTTTTGGTGAAAAGTGTGGAGTTATGTGGAAAAATATGCTGAACGAAGTGGGAAAATGTAATAGAAGATCAAATGTTTTTGTTATAGAGATTTATTGAGTTTCCTGCTTATTAACAGCTTAAATATTTAAAGTTTAAGGATTTCAAGTTTCAAGATTCAACAGATCTCAAGAATGGTAACAGCTAGAGGATCGAAGAGTATAGTAATATAGTTTATTTTAAACTCTTACCGAGCCACTTACTTCCCCCTCATTTTAATTTAAAAGAAACACAGCTTTCGCAATTTTGTTCCTTGATTGATTTGTTAACCTTGTAATGTTCTTGATAATGAGCATTATTTATCGATCTTTCAAGTTTTGTACCAGTCAAATGAAGGATAGTACAGATATAGGAAAACCAAATTTCTCCATAGACCGAAAATTTCTTAAAAATTGGTCAAAGCTTGAAAAAACAATCCACAAAGCAGGCTGGTAGACTATACAGCTGTTTCAAGAACCTCCTCTCTTTAACCATTAGAAGTGTGTGCCAATATACTGCTATTCGGCAGCATTCCTTGACCGCTTGGGAAATATAATGCAGCATTCGTGCAAAAACCGACACCAAAAGACAAGGTCATGTCGACCAAAGTGTCGATGTCCTCAGACACAGAACACATTTCGCTATTCACACAGACACGAGCCGAGCGCATGCGGAGTTTTGTGCTGAGAGAGCAAACAGCTTTTCATTCGCTGACCAGCGGCAGTCCATGAAGCATATCAGATTTTAGTTTATGTCGCTTATTAATACACTCTCACTTTTTGGCCTCGCTCTTGGTGACAACCCCAGCTAAAGGTATTCAAAAGAAAGTAGAAAAATATAAAATAACATTTTCCCGAATAAAATACTTTTAGCATCTTTGAATTGCCGTTTTTGATAGTACGCTTAGGGTGCGTCATAAACACATGCAGCGCCATCTTTAAAGTGTCAATGCGAACAGTCTAAATCCCAACAACAACAGCCGGTAACTGACAAAAACTTTAACCTTATATAAGTTCGCTTTGAGCGGCTGGGATTAAATATTTTTAAAATTCGGATGTTTTTTTATTTTGGGTACGAAATAAACCAGCAAATTTCATTCGTTAAGTAATTTTATCCAAGATTCTGCAAGTCTTCTTTCGCGGCTTAATCAGACATCCTCACTGACCAAGCAGCCAACAATTGCTATGTCCCTGGGCCCTATGCGGTGGGTTTCGCTTAACGTTTACGTCGCATTTTACCCCTGACAGTTGACGGTGCCTGTCAAACGAATATCTGTCAACAGGCCTCGGCCATGTCGTTTTCAATTTTCGGGACATACAACACAAAATGTCAGTCGAGGCAAAATTTATGGAAGACATCGGCTGCAAAGCGGGGGATGAGAGAATTTTACGTTGCAAATTATCGAGACATTTTGCTCGTATATTTTCTTAAGCTCGTTATAGCCAGTCCGATCGAATGGGCCAAGCAATTTTTATGCGTCTGCATAATGAGTTGCAGCGAGTCAAAGTCGGAGTTGGAGTTGCAGTTGTCCAACGACAGTTGCTGCTGCTGCGGCTGCTGTTGATTATCCCTTGACAGGGCATCAAATGCGAAAACGACCGCCCAATTTACATACAATGCACATCAATCCAATAGCAACAACAACATCAAGTACTGCTACTGTCACTGTCACTGCCATTTACCATTTACCCTGCACCTTTGTGCATCATCAGTTTTTTTTTGCTGTTTCCTTTCTCTGGGCCTTTTGGGGCCCGGCAATCAAGCGTACTTGTTGTCCAACTCGCCAGCTCTGCCGCCCGGGCAAAGGCAAAACTTTAGCGGCCATGACACAAAGATTGACAGCATGTCGTCGCTGTTTGGAAGCCCCTGATTGACATGAGTAATCAAGCAGCAGCCGAAATGTGCCCACAAAACGCAGCCAGCAATGACACTGACAACGAACCGAACCAACCAAACCGACCAAACAACGTTGCGTTTCGTAGCTTTTTTGACTGACATCGACAACAACAACAACAAAAGCTGCGGCCACATATGCGAAAGGGCAATTTTGTAGCTGGAAAAAGGGATTTCAATGAACTGCCTGGACAGAGGATGTTCCACTTATAATTGCAAAAAAAAAACTACAAAATATGGAAAATCCTACAGAAGTGGGAAATGCTTTTTGAGTTTTACAATTTGGAAAGGGGATATTAATCTAGACCAGGAAAATTGTTTAAAAAGCCCTTGAATTTGCATTCAAATTCCTTTCACTTCCTATTAACATAAGTTCATCGTTCTCCCTCAATTATCAGATTCCCAGCTAATTTACGCATCAAAATGCAAATGATATAAGAACGATACAATTGTTTGTGCTTTCCTGCCCAAATCCTTTTCGAGACGGATTATACTATGCCCATTGTCAATCGCAGCATGGCCTTTGATGAAGGCGACACGACATTGACAGACGGTAGCCGATTGACTACTGACAGCAGCCTCAAGATCCTCAAGGCTTGTCCTCTGCGATCTTCGAGGGATCTGTTCAATTGCAATTCTGATGACTTTTTGTCAGGCCTGATTGACGTCAACGACTCAACGTTGGCCAGGCATATAAATCTCCTGGCTCGTTTGTTCAATCCGCAGATGGGGGCATAAACAATGCCATTTTAAATTGGCAATTTTACAATGAATTACTACTCGGGGATTGTATGTAGGGTCACATAATTGCAGGTCTCGCAAGGCGAAAGTAAAACGAACTTGAACTGCAAATCGGGCGTAACTAAACAAAACGGTTTTTTTTTTTTTTTTGAAAGTTCGAACTTTGAGCTTAGTTTTGGGGGGTATAAAAGCGGCCAGTTGAACTCAGCTTAGACACAGTTCACAGCCGACAAACGCCCAGCTTAGATCAACTCATAAACTTGCCAAAGAACCATGGCCCAGATGGTAAGAAAAGTTAACAAGAACTAAGACCCATTTGGAGCTGTAATTCCATTTTCCTTTAGTTTTTCACTACACTCGCCCTTGTGGCCGTTTTGGCAGCCATTCAGGCAGCTCCTTTCCATGATCATGGACATGGTCATGGTGGAGCCACGAGTCATGCCTCGGTGCATTTGACCTCTCATGGGGGTCACGAGGGTCACCACGAGGGTCACCACGAGGATCATCACGAGGACCATCACGACTCGCATGCCGAATATGACTTCAAATACGGCGTCAAGGACCACAAAACGGGCGATGTTCATGCTCAAAGTGAATCACGTCATGGCCATAAGGTTACTGGACACTATGAGTTGATCGATGCGGATGGACACAAGCGTACAGTTCACTACACGGCCGACAAGCACAAGGGTTTCGAGGCTCAGGTACATCGCGAGAAATTGCATCACCATCATGCCGCACCCGAGCACCACCATTCTGGCTATGAGGGCGGTCATGTCGACTTTGAAGAGTACGCTTCCGCTTCCCACTCCGGACATGGTCATGAGGACTACGGTCATGGACATGGACACGGACATGGCGGCAGTTCTTCTTCTGGATATTCGCTAAAACAGGAACATGGACATGGACACGGTGGTCACGGACACGGTGGACACGGACACGAGCACGGTCACGGCTATTAAGCTCCTGTTTCTGATTGTTTTTATCTTATTATGCATGTACCAAAAAAAAAACTTTATCGATTGTTGTTATACCGAAATAAAAGCAGGCAAGTCTTTTCCAAAGTGAATTGAAAAACAAATACAATTCTTTTCTTTTTAATATGGGTTAAGATATAACAATTATATAACAATTTAATTAAACCCATTTGGCGTAACCTAAATAAAAAGCTTTAGGTCAAGAAAATCTTTGATGTGCAAAATACAAGAAAAAAATGTATCTGTAATACTTAAATGGTTCAAAAGTTATGATTTGAAATGTGTGGCCCAGTGCTTAGTGTGCTGGACTGCTGGGCGGGAGGTCGTGTGTTCGATCTTTCTTTAGAAAAATAGCTTTTACACATACGGTCACCTTCACCAGCTATTGGCGCCAGCTGTGAAGTAACTAGCCATGAAAAAGCAAATTCTCAAACTTTGCCGTTCGGATCCGGCGTTAAACTTTAGGTCCCTTTCTCTTGTGCGAAAAATTTAAAGCACACACGCCAAGAGATTGAGAGAAGCTTGGCTTGGCGCCGTCTGAGGAACTGTATAGCCCATTTTACATTTTACATTACATTTACATTTTGGGAACATGCTTGCCGCAATAATTTCAATCTCTTTGACATATGGAAGCAGCATTCAATCTTTATAAAGGATGGTATACTAAGAGTTGGCATTTGGTATGTTATCCATCAGGCAGATTGAAGAATTTACAAGATAAGGTGTCACCCTGCATAAAATCTCTTTCAAAGAGGTACTTTCCTATGTTTACGCATACCAAAGTAGACAGAGCTTCAATGAACTTGGACAACAAATCAAAAAGATGATGGGTGTTGGTAGAAGACTGATCCCACGGTAGTTTGCTTAAACTGCGGGGTCTTCTTTTTAAAAATTTAACAAAGTACACTTAGACTGCAATCTTCGGGCATGGGAGTTGGTGCATCCACCTTACTAATGCCTCGCTTCTAATTTGCTGACTTGTGTTTTAGACATTTAATGTCTCAACAGACTTCTCTCATTAGTATATTTAAAAGGAGCTCACTTTGAAAGGTACAGTTGGATGTCATAATTCAGCAATAATCGAATTCAGCAAAAATAAAACTCACGATATTAAGTATCGTACGGGTATTTTCAGTATCATCTGAACAAAATATCAAGATGATATTATAGCGTCCATATGATCAGGTATAAGGTTGATTATCACATTGATATGAAAAATTGAAGTTTTTTTGATATCATTAAAGATGGAGCAGATATTTGATCTGGAGCAAGTTTTTCTACTAGACACTGCCAACAATTTTTTTACCCTTTACTCGTGGAGTAAAAAGGGTATGCTAAAGTCGTGCAAATGTATGTAACAGGCAGAAGGAATCTTTTCCGACCATATAAAGTATATATATTCTTGATCAGCTTCAACAGCCGAGTCGATATAGACATGTCCGTCTGTCCGTCTGTCTGTATGAACACCTAGATCTCAGAGATGGTAAGAGATAGAGGTTTGACATGTATAGGACAAGTTCTTCTTTTATCTGCACGCAGATCAGGTTTATTTCAAATTTTGGCCACGCCCTCTTCCTCCCCCGCAATTTGGAAAAAACGTTATATCTCCTTCAGTTTTTAAGATAGACGATTCATACCCTCTAAAATAGTTAGTAATTAGCAAAATGAATCGATTTGCCGAATGATAAAGATCGGATGAACGGTTCTCGAGAAATGAGAATAAATGAGAATACCCCCATCCCACCCTAAAAAAATGTTGCATACTTTTCGGATGGTCACCCTAAGGAACGCAGGAAGACTGTTAAACATGTTTTTTCATGAGTGACATGTATATTGAAGTCGTTTAAACTAACTCGTTTTTTCATAAAAAAAGCATTTATTCAATGTGAATAACTAATGAGTTTTTTGATACATTTTTCTGACTCCTTAACCTAATTTTACGCTGTATACATTTAATCCTGTTACAGTGTATATACGGTTTGTGATTTGGGCTTTCTAGAATTTTTTTCAGTTTAGTCTTGGGAGTGAGTTTGTGTTTCTTAATAAAAATTTCCCTTGTAGAAAGTACCTTTGGGTGGAATCTTTTCAGTCTTGTTTTCTTTTTTCGCCCTTGCTTCCTCCGTGGTCGCAGGAGTTTCCTCGCAAGGTGGTTTGGTTCAGTCAGTCTTCAGTATAGTCTCTGGCCTGCTTATTAATCACATCGCCCACCTTATCGACTTTGAGCTTTTCCTCAATGATTCTCGTCCTCATGTACCAATTAGCCCCGGTTTTGCGTCTTAGGACTTTGGCCTGCAGAATCCTTATGCGATCTATGTGCGACTTTGTTGCTATGCCGCACACCTGTAGTCCGTACCTCCTTGCAGATGCGAGTATGCTTTTTAATTCAGTTCGGTCGGTTCAAAGTCGGTATTCTTGTCTGGTTTTGATTTGTTTCGGAGAGTATGGCTAGATATAAATGTCTGCATAAATAATGGTCACATTTCCCAGTTTTATGTTTCTGATTTACTTTCAAATTTGATTTGAATTTATTTAGCTGGCTGCAATTTAATAATATGCAACTTCTGAAAGTAATTGAAATAAATTGCATTTCATAATTACGCAACTTTGGAAATTGTGTAAAAACGCAGCCAATGTCCCTTAAAAATAATTTAAAAATAATTATTTCTTAAGGAATCGTAAGTAAAATAGAGGCATAAATCTTAAACATTTATGCTTAGTAATTGTTTTGCAAATTGTTTGTTATAAAAAGAGTTTTGGAGTAACTTTTCTGTGCTTATTTTAAAAACTGTTTCTACAGAACTAAGCCGATTAGCTACACAAAATTATATTAATATTTGATTAAACCAAAAGCCTTGGCTCAAAGCCATATTTATCACTTACCACACAAATTTCACATTTGCGCAAAGCAACAAAAAGGCAGCTGTAATAAATAAAAATAATAGCTACTGCAATTTTCGCACTATATTTTATATAATGTATAAAATGCGTGCCACCAACACACATACACACACACACCAATACACACACACACTCACTCACACGTAACGTATAAAAATAATAAATTACTTCAATGGATGTGGAGGAAAGGAAAGGCATTCCGAGGAGGAGCGTTTATTATGCGCACAATAAACGCGGCGGGCGCAGCGGCGACATAAATTAAATTTATGATGCTTATAAATATTCCACAGTCATTTGTAATATAACAGCAACAACGAGGGCAACAGGATAACGCTAGGATGTGCTGGCTGTCTGTTAAACAAATTGTAGCCAACCAACGAGAGGCAGCCCACCAGGAGCCGGGGTGGAAATATCAAAACGAACACACACGACATATAAATAATATGGAAAGGAAAAAAACGAGAGCTAGCGAAATAAGCCTTGATTTATGAATATGCCGCAACTGCTGCGACCACTGAAAAGAGAAATCATCCATAAAAATGGCAATAGATGGCAAAAGTTTTCAAGCACCTGAATGAAGGATAATTTATGTTGAAAATGATTTATCATGCATCTTGTACGCATATTGTTGGCTTGACCCAAATTATCCCCCTGTCAGTGTAAGAGACTCGCATAAAACAGTATTTCTGCATACTCTTTGGGGATTAAATTTGCGTTTCAA
Source organism: Lordiphosa clarofinis (assembly GCA_018904275.1). Lineage (NCBI taxonomy): Eukaryota > Metazoa > Arthropoda > Insecta > Diptera > Drosophilidae > Lordiphosa > Lordiphosa clarofinis. The sequence continues at coordinate 476,013 of JAEIGQ010000022.1, forward strand.
GTTCATAAATCAAGATTCAATCAGCATATGTTCGGGTGATTAAAATGGACATTGCTGTGGTGTGGATAGGGAATGCAAATGCGGGTAGATAGGACAATGGTTGATCATTAAAGCTGTTTTCACATATTTCTAAGAATTAATTTGATATTTTTGGTTGGCTAATTTTAAGAATATTTTCATAAGCGTCAGGGGAAGTTTTTAGTCAGGAAACCATTTCGGAGTTATTCTGAAAACCGGGAAAAGTTCTTATTATCTACCTACAGGTTCTGAGGTTAAATATATTTTCTCAGAATTGTTTAGTTTCTAGGGTTCCACAAATTGTGCTTGCGAATCCACTTTGCATAAGTGGGTGTTAACCTTGCCCCCGATTGTTTTCCATAATACTTTTGCAAATGCAATTAAATCGATTTATCATTAATGACAAAACAAAAATTTATTTCGATCAATAAAGCAGTCAATTTTGAAATGGCGTTTCTCCAAGGCCTCAAATTATTACACAATTTATGTTACTTAGAAATTTATTGCTTATTCTAATTCCATATTCTGCTTAATTCCATATTTTATGTTTATTGTTCTGCATAAATTTGGCATTTTCAGACTTGATACTTTCAGTTCGTTTAACAAGATTCAATTGTTTGGGATTTTGGCATTTTGTTTGGCTCGTGTGGTACATAAATAAAGTCATTAAATTGCGATTTTGTGTATTCTTTCAACTAATCATTCCGAGGGCGACACTTAATTAGCCCAACTGGTAAACATTTACAAGGCCCGCAAATGCATTTGCATCATAAATTCCACGCCTGACTTGGCTTTCAAATTAAATTGAAATTAATTAATCCAAACTTCGAGGAATGTAAAGTTGTTTCAGATCGTAAATTAAGTTGATTGCGATTTATTTGGGGCTGCCACGGCGAAAACAGCGACGCAATGAATTGTAGAAACCGAAACTCGATCAATTTGCAATGCAAATTGCCTGCGTTTGGAATAAAGTAAATATATATTTTATGTTTCACTTGTCGTCGTTTAATGCCATAAAAATGGGTATGTGTCTTATTAACTGATGAGGCTGTCGCAGAAACAGAAACAGAACCGGTCTGGCACCAGCCAAGCGCAAAAGTTGAAGCGCCCCCAATCCGACGCCCGTTACCTGCTTTGGTGTCATTAATTTTGGAATCGTAAAGCCCACAATATGTCAAATGAGACCACACAGCGTCGTAAAATTCAAAGTTTATGGCTCTCGGTTTTGGGAGTTTGGATTTTTTGGGGTTTTGGTATGGTTTTGGTTTTGAATTTTTTATCAGAAGCGGCGCGTCGCTTTTAATGGCTTTGCTTTAGGTGCTCGAGCGCTGTCCAAATGTGTTGCGTGTTTCGGTTTATAAACGCTTGCCAGAAAATTAAGCGTAACTTATTTGTCAAGTTGGTTGAGAATTGGGTATCGGGTTTATTTTGGTCAAATGTTTTTATAATGCTGTTATAAACAAAACATGAAACTGATGTCCCATTGAAAGTTTCCAATTAAGAAACAACAGAAAGGGCCTCATAAAACGAATGCTTACAAAATTAAGCTATTAAGCCTCAAATTCAGAGTCTTTGATCTATTGCTGGGTACTTTTCCCGCTAGCGAAACTGTTTGATAATTTTTATTATAACCGTCTACGTACAGTTTTTTCTTTAGCTGTGATTTGTTTAAATTTCAATTGTCAGTCTTATATTCGAGATTTAAAAGTATGCCATTTTATATATGAAATTTCTAATCATTGCTCAGTGATCTCACTCACTCAATCACTCAATCGAGGTTTTGTCCAAAAAGGTTTAACTACTTTTCGGTTTTGGTGGTAAGAATCAAAAGAGTCTAATACCATAACTTACAGTTTCAACCCAACTAAGTATGCAACGAAAATGGCGAAAAAAAAACATGTTCTTCAAAAATCTACACATTAAATTCCAAGCTGGCTGAATTTCTTTGCTGATGAATTGATGTTAGATTTTTGACAACTTGTTGGCGTTTCCACTATGTTCAGAATATTCAAAAATATGGTGCGTAGTCCAATGTTAATTGGTTTTAAAATTCTAAATCGCATTGAAAAATGACATTAATAACTGTACTATTGTACAATTGAGATTTGAGCAGTTGGTTTCAATTATCTCCGATTCGCCATCAGATCTAGCAACCGAAGATATACAGATATACAGAAGAAGAAAATTATCGGGGAGTGGTGTTTTTTCATTTTTTCAGGAAGTTTATTGTGCTGTTTCATAGATAAATGAGGATGTTTCACCGTCCAAGATACCACCAAGAAGAGATCCAAGATCACACTCATATCCCTCCCAGATCCCACCTAGATCGTTCCCGTACTCTACCCAGATTCTACCCAGATACCACACAAATCCCTACTAGATCCCACACAGATTCCACCCAGATCCTACTCAGATCCCCCCTCCAGATCTCTTCCAGATCCTAGCCATATTCCTTCCAGATCCCTCCCGAATCCCTTCCAGATTCCACCCAAATACCGCCCAGATCCCGCCCAGATCCCACCCAGATACCACCCAGATCCCGCCCAGATCCCACACCCAGATCACGCCCAGATCCCTTTCAGATCCCACACAGATCCCTCCCAGATCCCCTTCAGATCTCTTCCAGATCCCACCCATATCCCGACCAGGTACCACCAAGATCCCGCCCAGATCCCTTCCAGATTTCACATAGATCCCCTCCAAATCCCATCCAGATTCCAACCAGATATCGCCTAGATCCTTTCCAGATCCCACCCAGATCCTGTCCAGCTCCCTTCTAGATCCCAACCGGATCACAACCAGATCCCACTCAAATCTCGCCCAGAGCTAATCAAGTTAGATCCCACTCAGAACCTACGCAGATCCCACTTAGATCCCGCCAAGATCCTTCCCAGATCACACCCAGATCTTTCCCAGAACCCATTCAATTGCCCCATTTCAGCATCTTTCCTTTCTCTTCGCTTCCCCTCTCTGCCCATTCTCTTATCTCTGTTTGTGTTTGTCGGAAACTCCACAAAACAACAACACAAAATAAGAATGTCGTCTGCGTCACGTGACGCTGAAATCAAATTTTACTCCTACTGATCGTCCGTACCGAAATTATACATGTTTCACATCAAAAATTTTGTTAAATTTTTCGGAACAGTTTTTGATTAGTGCCCTCCGAAGATGGAGGGTAAAAAACTGCAATTTTGGCATACTTTACTGTTTTACTGTCAAAAGGGTTAAAATGCAGTTCATGCAAGGCGAAAATTATGTGCACGTAGATTCTGTGTTGACCAAAAGCCAATGCCCAAATTGGTTTGAAGTATTTCGTTCCGACAATTTCGATCTTGAGGATGCACCACGCCCTGGAAGGCCACTTGAAGCCGATGTGGATAAAATAAAGCCGTTGGTTGATGAAAACGTCGAATAACAACTCGGATTGTTGAAAAATTAAATTAAACTATCGCGACCGTTCACAAGCACATGAAACATCTACGATATGACATTTGGGTTCCTCATGAAATTTGAGACCTCGTACAAATTTGATAACTCGTCAAAAGCCTTGCAGCTTAAATAAGATGTGGTACCACACCAAATATATTCTTTAGACTTGGCATCTTCGGACTATTACTTGTTCCGGTCTCTGCCAAATTTTTTTGGATGGGAGAACTATCACCTTAGGTCAGGACGTCACGTCAAAAACCACTTGGACGAGTTTTTTGCCTGCAAGGATCTAAAACTGTATGAGCGTGAAATCAATCAATCAATCAATAAAATTTTTTCGAAATTAGTATTAGGTCCAAGCATTATCTTTGCAAAATTTGATACCAATATTTCCGATATCTTTCTGACCACAACGCTTTGACTAAATTAAAGCATTTTTATACTTATTATAAAGAACTTTTATGGGCTAAACTTCAAGCATTTTGTAGTACTACTTCTTAAACCATTGAATATTAATAAATAGATCATCTTACTAGAAAAATATTTAGGCCGAATGTCAAAACCAAGTTTCCTGAGCTCAGTTGAGAACAGAGCTGGGAATGCTGATTAGTTTTTTTAATCAGTCATCGCTTAAATAAAAAAAATTGATTTTTTAAATAATGGAGGTTTTCAAGCCAAAAACAATTAAGTGATTTAAAGAGTTGAACTTTTCAACTACCATTAAATCCTGTTGAAATATGCTTACATTTTAGCTCAATTGTTTTTTCCATTTAATTGAATTTTAATTGAATATGATCAGTAAAATTTAGAATTAGTTGAAAGTTCAAGCCTTCAGTCAATTATTAATGGCACTTGAACCCTGTCAAGTGCCAGCTGAAATTTATTTATTTATTTCCCTCCCATTAAAATTTAGCTTGGGATATTTCACACCAGCCAATTTTTAGTTGGGATTTTTCGCACCAGCCAATTTTTAATTGAGAAATTTCCCTTCCATTAAAATTTCAATTGGGACTTTTCACAACCAGCCAAAATTTAGTTGGGGATTTTTACTTCAATTACATTTTCAATTGGGACTTTTCACAACCAGTCAAAATTAAATTGAGAAATTTGTGTAAAAACAAAAGCAACTGTGTTCAACATGTTATAGAACGCTGAAGTTTTGTATATTTTCATAGTTTCAATGGCGAATAGCCGATAAGCAATACCATCGTAATTTGACTTATAGTTTGTATTGAATAGCTTAAAATGAATTTTAATTGAATGAAAAATAAAAATGGTTTCGATATTGCCGACAGCGTCAAAAACCAAGATTTTGTTCCTTATGAAAATCTTGGGCATACGAGTATTTATTTCTTCAGCAGAGAACAATTTGGTGAAAAACTTGCAGGTACCCGGCGTGCGTTGCTACGCCCCGTTTGATCGACAACTTCTATTTACCTGTCTTCATAACAATTTAAATTTATACGTATAAAAATATTGCAAACGCTTAAATTCCATTGTACCGATTAATCAACACCTCCTAGTTACCCATCTAAACTCATTAAAAATTCGCAATTTTCTTGACCATTTGACTATTTTTATTTGCCCGGCGGTTTACACGTTTTTATAATAATCTAAACTCAAATAAAAGTGTTTGGAATTTATTTGATTTTGCAATTTTAATTCTTTATTAATCTAAACTCTAATAAGAAGTTTCCAACGAATTCCAACGTGTTACAGTAGGCGTTTCGAATATCGATAAGTGATACCAACATATTTTGACAAGTAGACAAATTGCATTACTTGAAAAGAGTTTTCCTTAAGCTTAGTACTCAGACAAACTAAATCGCTTTAGCTGGGTGTCAACTCCATATTTTGAAACCAACGGTAAGATTTTGCATTGCCCATGACTTCTACATTCCATATATCATCCAAAAATATCTAAATATTAGCAAAAACAATTAACTAAATTCAAATGCAAGCAAATCAGCGCAGTGTAACCGTTTCACATTACGTGGTATTTTGATGAGGGGTGGTATTTTGGCGTTGTACAGTCACACTGCATCGTCCGCCATCGGAAAAAGTTGTCAATTTAGTTAGCGGACGATTTAATTTGTCGAGTACTAAGCTTTAAACCAAACAAAAAAAATGGATTTCGATAGTGACGACAGCGTTAAGGACAAAGATTTTGTCCCCAATGAAAATCTTGGGCGGCTGTCTTACTTCTGCAGAGAACAATGTAGTTCCGGCTCCCTAAGTACTGTGTAAGTAATATCAAATATAATAAATTAATGGTGAAGCGTGGTGTTAGCTTAAATTTACTTTAATATGTTAATAATAATTTGCTTTTGTCTTAGGGACAACGATGACGATTTTGCAAGCGGATCAGGTCCACCACCAACCAAAATCAGAAAGGGGGCATCTGATCTTCTTTTTGACGGAAAATATTTTGAAATTATTTCAAAGGTTTATTTTAAGTTGATTTTTATAATTTTTTATATTTTAATTATTTATTTTCTTTTTGTTAAAGAGCGATGGATCCGAATACTTAAGGAAAATGGGAGGTATCATTGCACAGTGCAATATTTGCTCGCCTCCCAAATGCTTGAAAGGGACGTTGGGTGTTACGTCAAATTTTCTTACCCACTTGAAAGTGCGTCACCCTGAGAAATACTCCGACTATTTAGTAGAGAAGACAGAAGCCAGAAAAAAGTCGGATAACTTTGACTTAAGAGTTTTAAAGTACTTGGCAAGCAGTCACACACCCTTAAACGCAGTAGAGAACCCCGATTTTGTAAATATGTTTAAGGGTACAGGAATGGTAGTCAATAGCAGGGGAACCATGACCAAAATATTAAAAGAATCCAACACAAATATGATTCTTCACATTAGGACCCTCTTATGTGAACTGAAACACGTCTGCACTACAGCAGACATCTGGTCTGCACGCCAACGGTCTTTTTTAGGATACACAATCCATTGGATCGATGAAAGGACGTTGAAGCGAAATTCTCTGGCGCTAGCATGCCGTCGTTTTGAAGGCAGACACACATTTGACAGAATTGCTGAGCTTATCACTGAGATTCATTTGGAATATGATCTACCCGAAAACAAAATTGTCAAGACTGTCACTGATAATGGATCAAACTTTTGTAAAGCCTTTAAGGAGTATGGGATCTTAGGTAATTATGATGTTTCTCAAGGTGAATTTTTTATATAAACCTATAATTCAAATAGATTCGGAAAACTATGAAGAAAATGTGGAGTTTACAAGCATTAAATTGCCTAGTCATTTTAGATGCGCAAGTCACACTTTAAATCTTCTTGCCACCGCTGATTACCTAAAAATTATCAAGTCAAATGCAGAAGTTTTAAATATGCATATGGAAACCTTTCGAAGGTATGCATTATGAATCAGTTTATAAAAATATATAACATTTCTTGTATATATATTTACAGGTGCTCAAATTTGTGGAATAGTTCTCATCGCCCACTGTCCGCAGAAGTCATTAAAAAAGTTTTAAAAGTATCTTTAAAAACGCCTACAGTAACACGTTGGAATTCGCTCTATGATTGCGCAAAGCAACTGTTAGGATTTAAAGAAGAAGTTAATGGTCTCTGCATGCGCTTGAATATCACTCAATTTTCGGATGATAATTTTGAGTATCTAAACAGCTATGTATCATTAATGACGCCGATAGCATCAACCCTAGATTTTTTGCAATCTGAAGAGCGAATGTATTTTGGCTATTTTGTTCCAACCATTGCTTCTTTAAAAAAGAAACTTCAGCAGTTGCAAACATGCGTTGTTGTTAATCGCCTGGCGTTCGCATGCGAAAAATTGGGTGCATCGCTCCAGGAACGTTTTAAGGAGTATTTTAATATAGCGGAAGGTGCTGAAGACGCGATCGTGGCGGCAATTTCTTGCCCAAACATAAAGCTTCGGTTCCTCACATTTTTGCAGGAAACTGCACCCTTAACAACTTCGGAGGACATTAAGCAAATGTTTTTACGCTTTTGCGAGCCTTTTCAGGTTGACGATGAGCCAAATGGCGATGTCCCAAAATGCGAAAAACCGGAGTCTCATCATGCTGATGATCAGTTTTTATTATTTGATACTTCTAACTGTAAGTTTCATATTTCACTACATTTTTATTTACATTCGTTTGAATTTTCATCTCATTATAGCCCCACAAATAAGCGCAAAAATGGAGATAAGGAGAGAATTGGAAATGTATCTTACTGATGAAGATACGACACTAAACTGTCTTATAAAATATCCCACAATTAGGGCGGTGTTCATTAAGCTTAATACTCCATTGCCGTCGTCAGCTCCAGTGGAGCGACTATTTTCCTACGCTGGATTTGTGAACACCCCTCACCGAAAAGCTCTATCTGATGAACATTTTGAAATGCTGGTCTTATTAAAGGCAAACAATCATGTTTCTTTTGAATAACATAAACGTTAATAAATAAATGAATTCTTAATTAATAAATGCATCAATGTTCCTTAGCCGAATTCTTAATTCTTTTTTTATACTCTGTACCAAAGGTACACAGAGTATATTAAGTTTGTGCAAAAGTATGTAACAGCAAGAAGGAATCATTTCCGACCCTATAAAGTATATATATTCTTGATCAGCATCAACAGCCGAGTCGATATAGCCATGTCCGTCTGTCCGTCTGTCTGTCCGTCTGTCCGTCTGTCCGTCCGTCCGCCCGTCCGTCCGTCCGTTTGAACAAACAGATCTCGGAGATGGTAAGAGATAGAGGTTTGACATGTATTGGACAAATGCTTCTTATAGCTGCAGGCAGCTCAAGTTTATTTTCAATTTTTGCCACGCCCCCTCCCGCCCCCGCAATTCGGAAAAAACGTTATATCTCCTACAGTTTTGAAGATAGACGATTCGTACCTTTTAGAGATAGTAAGTATTTAGCAAAATGTATAATTTTGCCGAAGAAATGATAAAGATCGGATGAGCGGTTCTCAAGTTATGACCAAAAATAAATTCCCGCCTCCCCCACCCCCTCCCAAGCGCTCACAACCAACACCGCATTTTTATTCAACAACGTGTGAGTGAAAGAGAGAGGGAGAGAGAGAGAAACTTAGAGATGAGCGCAGCAGAAACGTTGCATTCAGCTCCTGCCCTTGGTACAGAGTATGACATAGTCGGGCTTGACCGACTTTCTCACTTGTTTGTTTGTATAGTTATCCTACTGATACGATAAATATGAAAGTTTATATCTTTGTATGTTGGCCCGTTTGTTACTCAATCAAGAACAATTGGCTTACCGGATTCGGATAAAATTTGGCACTCAGATAGTTAATTACCTGGACTTGAACGTGGGCTATGTTACTTATGGTCAAACAACAGCAAATTTTGCAAAAAAGTTTTAAATGTATTTATTAAAGCGCTTGATGATTAGATAACAATGCAGGTTGGTTAATAAAAGGTGTTGATCAAATTTAAGTCCATCTATTAGAGTTGTACCAAAAAAAATAAATGTAATTGAAGTAAAAATCCCCAACTAAATTTTGGCTCGTTGTGAAAAGTCCCAATTGAAATTTTAATGGAAGGGAAATTTCTCAATTAAAAATTGGCTGGTGTGAAAAATCCCAACTAAAAATTGGCTGGTGTAAAATATCCCAAGCTAAATTTTAATGGGAGGGAAATAAATAAATAAATTTCAGCTGGCACTTGACAGGGTTCAAGTGCCATTAATAATTGACTGAAGGCTTGAACTTTCAACTAATTCTAAATTTTACTGATCATATTCAATTAAAATTCAATTAAATGGAAAAAACAATTGAGCTAAAATGTAAGCATATTTCAACAGGATTTAGTGGTAATTGAAGCATACAACTAATTATATCAAATAGTTGATTAGTGCTTGAGTATCTAGCTATGTGAAAATATTTAATGAAAAAAAAATTTTAATCAGCATTCCCAGCTCTGGTTGAGAAACTATGAGACACTTTTTCAGGCACTTTTGGGTGTGGTGTTAAAGCGAATTATTTGAAGAGTGTCTAGAGAAACTTTTAAATGATATGGATTTGAGTGTTCACTTTTCTCCCAAGAAAGGACTGATTTTACAAATGTTAATTAATGTGGACTTCGATGAAGAACATATTCTTACTTATTTTAAGCGTGTAAATGGTTTTTTGGGACTAAATCGATATTGGTTCTGGACTGTTTCAAACTAAAAACCATTTCTAAAAGATCTTTAAAAAATCCCAAGTTAAACCAAAAATATTCCAAGTCGATCTGAGACCAAGTGTTTGGAGATGAAGTCATTTTTGGTGAATTTGGTTCATAGATCAAAAGTTTTTGCACTAAGAGTACTATTGAAACCGGATGCGTTGATTTGATTTTCAGATATAAGATGGGAGTACTTTTCGTAGAAATATTGGATCCTATAGGATTAGTATAAAGGTTATAATGTATCTTGGTTTTACAATAATAACTGTTACACTCGAGGAACTTTAAGGATTAGGGACATAAATAATATATACGCAAAATGTATTTTGCTAAGTGCGCTTTAAGTATATCTAATAAGTTGTATGCACATAAATGTTCCGACAATTGGAATGAAAATACAGTGTAGAACTTTGTATGATGCTGCCATTAAAGACTGTGTATGTTCACGTTTTAAAAGTAAAGTTTGCATACTTTAAGGACTTAATCCTGATAAATTTGATTTGTAGAATCGTAGTAAGAGTCGAGTTGGAATTAAACGTATAACATTTCCACCTTTGTGAACTTATGATGTCAATTATTAGCTTCTTATTTGATTTACATATTGTTCTGTTAAAAATGTTTCATCCATGGTTACGCTGACAAAAATTATCTATATTTTTGACCGAAAGTATTAGTAAAGTATGTTAAAAAATATTTCCTTAAACAACATCATAATATATGACTTAAAATTTACCCGCCCAAAACCAAACCCCATAACAATATTCATTTCAATTGAAATATCAATAGATTTATGCTAATTACACTCGAGAGTGATTATTTTAGCTGCAAACCGTTTTCAAGTGCCAACGCAAAATCCGAGTGCTCAACCCCATATCCAAATGCGTTACTACAATAACAGATGCCCCATGGCATCATAATAATGTTAAATGCTTTATAATAACCATAAATGTTTGAAATGAATGTATGTGCCAAATGGCTTTTCCACATAGCCAACCCACCAAGCGACCAGTTCGAGTCCCAGACTGGACAGCCGCCAGCTGGGCAGCTCGACAGCCAGCGCAGCGAGAGGTCCCCGCAAGAGCCATGGAAATTGTTTATGAACATTTCGTGTGTGTATGTTTGAATTTAACTGATTTTTAATGTGCCAACGCGTGCGAGAGTTCCAGTCGGGTGGGCGGCCATACACACAGACAGCGAGGCCCGAGCGGCCGGAGAGAGATAAATAATCGCATGTGGCATAGCATTTGGTATTAGCCAATTTGTGGCAGTTTATTGGTAGAAACGTTGGCATGATTGGGGGCTACTGTTTAATAAACTCATTGATTTATGACTAATTAAATTAGTGGCTAAATTCATTTGGGCCGCACATGCGCAATCCACGGCCCCAATGGGTCAATGCTAGAGCCAGCCGGTGAGCGAGTGGACGCCGTGATTAATGATCGGCCCAATTGGGCTGGCCATGAAAATCGAGAACCTGCAACGCCTCGCCTGTCAGTTGTGGATCACGATTGGGGAAGCTGCCCATCAACTCATCATCCAGCGACTTCTCGCCCGAGGTTCCCCATTGTAAGTCGTGCAAAATGGTCTTTGACTTTCCGTTGCTGTGGGGTGTTACCCATGGCTTATCCCAAATTGTAATCAACTTAATAACAGGCTACTCTTAATGCTGATTATGGGTTTTGTGTGTTTGTGTGCAATGCAGGGAGTGAATGTTGCAGGCCCACTTACGCATTGTAATTATGTGCAGTGCAGTGAAGGTTCATAAATGTGTTGGCTAACGGGCAACATGGCTCATAACTTTCGTTTTACTAGCCTTGTAAGGTTCGATGTACTAAAGAGATGGTAAAATGATTGGGCTTTATGTGCAACATCAGGTTTTGTGCATTACGCCAAACAATAATTATGGGGCACCGTTAGTAGCCGTGGACGAAACCAGATTCACAAAATTTAAATATTTGCAATTTCCATTTTGAATATTAAAATTAAAGTTCAATTTCTTAAAATTCTATGGAACTCGTTTTCTCCATGTTCATTCAATGCCTAAAAAAAAGGTGCACTTCAACTATTTATTATGCAATATTTCGCTTTTCCTTTGTTACTAGCTTCTTCTATATGTTTATCATGCAATCAAACATAATTTCAATATGATTGATATGTTTTACTCAAAACCCTTTCAAAAAACAGATACACAAACGTTGGCCATAGCATAATAAATCATTGAAACCAAAACGTGAACACGCGGCACACATTAGTCAAAGGGGCCAAAGCAGCAAGTCGTTATTATGATTTTCAGCTTGTTGTTATTATTGTTGCTGGCCAAAACGCATAAACATTTTACAGCGCAAACAATTAACTAAAAATAACATAAAAGAGTAGGCAGCGACCCAGACACACACACACACACACTCGCACAGAAAAATGATTAATGAAACGTCACAGTAACATTTCGGGAAAGTTACATAAATTAACACATGTCTTTACGCTAATGGGTCAAGTCAGAGAGTCCAAGTCCAGCGAAGTCTAGTCAACTGGCCGGAGGCACCAGAAACTGTACACAAAAATAAAACAATAATTTAATATAATTAATGTGCCTGTTGATTATTGTTTTCAGCTGCCACAGACAGTGAGAGATACAAAGCCATTAGAGATCAAATGGATAAATGTGAAGAAATATATATTTAAGCAACTGAGTTAAAACAAAAGGTTCGAACTTTATTATAAAATAAATAATGTAAAAGCCAGTTCAAAATAATGGCTTTACAGCCCGAAAGGACCAAGCCAAGCTTCTCTCAATCGCTGGGCGTGTGTGCAAAATTATTTTTTTTATATTTTCGTTGCATTTTTTTATAGCTTGGATATTTATTCACATTACTTCAAACTGTGAACGCATTAATCTCAAAACCACGTTTTTCGAACTGGCGGTCATGATATCTCCAGTTACACTGAACCGATTTAAATGATTCACAGTGCAGTCGGCGCAGAATTGTCACCATTCTGGTCTGATCCTTTATCATAATTTAAAAAAAAAATTTAATATTTTTTTCACACTGAACTTGAAAACAGGGCCAAAATCGTAAAAAAAAAATCACAAAATTATTTTCCAGTGTCAGACTAGAATTCGTTGCCGCCATGTCTTTTTTAGACTTTTTTTTATATATTTTTTTGACTTTTTGAACAGCCCTCGTATCCAATTTTTTATTAGATGGTCCAAATCGGCATCGAACCCATGCCTCCCGCGCAACAGGCCAGCACACTAACTACTGGGATATGAATTTTTAGTGAAATTGTATTTGTACACTGAGAGAAAAATCAAGAATTTTCGTACTTTATACAAGAATTTTCAGTTTCAAAACTTCAATAAGTCAAAAAATTCTTGACTTAAGTACGAAATTTCTTGATTCAAGAGCGTTTTTAAAAATCCTTAAATTCTTGAATTCAAGAACGTTTTGGATATGTTAAGCACGATTCGGGGTTTTTTGAAGTACTCTTAGAGCTCAAAAAAAGCACACTTAGAGAGGAAATAGAGAATTTTTTTTTATTCAATATTATTCGTTCTCAAAAGTACGATAAGAAAGTTGTCTAAAGACACGACCGCTGATTGCTGTCAAGCTGAATTAATATAAGGTAGCCACATAGATAACATTTTTTTACTTACTTTACTGGAACTTGAACTCGGGTCCTCCAACACTAAACACACAGACGGCGGCGTGTTAGCTCACTCGGCTTTTTGGCGAAACCTCTCGTTCAAATAATACTTAAGAATATACTCTGTTTGTATTTGTAACGAGAAACTGCGCACGTGCTCTCTCTCTCTTTCTCTCAGTGAGAGTGCGACCAACGTTATTCTCTCTTAGTTTGCTTCCTCTCGCTCACCTTGCCTCTAAAAAACAAAGGGCATAGCAGAATAAGCATACAAAAACTGCCCCCACTCCGATCTGCACCAAATTTAGATATGTTGTTACCATCTATGAGAAACTCCCTCTCCTAAATTTGTAGTCTTCTAATCGCTATTGGAGTAGAGTTATGAGGGCAGAAAGATAAATCAAAAAAGTCGTTTATCTTAAGAACCGCTTAACCGATTTGGATGGGTTTAATATATGTTGTAAGTGTCCACAGCACAATTAAAAAAATAATTTTTGCACATTTTTATTGCCAATTCTTTGGCCCAAAAAAAATTATTGAAATTTTCAAATAATTCTTTTACGGTGTTAGCCTTTTGCTATACCGACAGATTTTTGCTGGTTTTTTCATCAAGAGGTCCCTAACAACATATAATTTTTGCAAACACATCCCAAGTGTACCTCATGGTGAAATATAATTAAACGTTAAATTAGTATTTTTCATTAATATTTTATACATTTTAAGCACACTGTAAATCAACTTAAAAGGGGAAAAAAGGGGAAATGTTCTGTCAATTCTGTTTGAATAGTTACACTGTGCTCAATATTATAAAATATATTTGTGAAACTATTCACATGTTTTATTGGTATTCACTATGAAGATGATTCCCGATGACACTGCAAAAATTGTACATTGTTAAGGACTTCTTATTGAAAAAGCCAGCAAAAAACTATAAGAGTTGGAATCGATTTACACCGCGAAAAAATTATTTGAAAATTTTAATAATTATTTTTTGCCTAAGAATTGGTAATAAAAATGTGCAAAAATAATTTTTGGAATTCAATGGTGTACACTTATAACATATTTTTAACGCATTCAAATCGGTTAAGTGGTTCTTAAGATAAACGAGTTTTTTGTTTTACCTTTCCGTCCTCATAACTCTTCTCCAATAGTGTTTAGAACAAGGCTGCAAACCTCTAAAATTTTGCAAAAGGTTCGGTTCAGGGGTTCGAACCCGTTGTAAAGTCTAAGGTTCGGTTCGCGGACCGGTTCTCAGAACCCCTGAACCCAGGTTTTGGTTCGAACCTCGGTTCGCTGACATATAGAATAGTTTCGATTATTAATACTTAATTTTTAAAATAATATCTATTTCATAATATTTGTAATAAATTTTACTACACTTCAACTTTTGAGAACGTTGTTAGGTATGCTTATATCCTATGTTTTCTACTCCAACTCTTATCAAGATCGAACTACTGTAATGGCCCTGATACCTTTTGCACAAATCACCATTTTTGTCTCTAATTTGACCTTCGTTTTAATTTTTTTGTTTTTGCCTTTTTTTGTTGTATACACTTTGTCGGTCCTCATCGGTTCAAATATTTGGTCTTTAGGTTGTACTTTTTAACATTAATACCTGTATTTTCTATATCACGATTTAAATTATTATGTGATTAAAAGGTCTGTTCTCAATTCCACTTCGGTCTTGATACTTTTGATTGCCGTTTTACTTTTCAATTTTCGGTGAAACTGTGGTCTGATCAGCTTCTTTCTACGATGAACCACTTGGCATGACGTTGTTCAACTGCTTAAGAAATTCCGATTCTTAAACCGAATCACCTACTGTGATAGAGTATCAACTCCCGTAAACTATTAAACTAGAGTCAACGAACAATCGTTTATACGAAAACCGAAGTGGAATTGAGAACAGCCCCGTACGCTTTAGTAAACTTCCCTTCTTCGTAATCATACGTTGAGTCATTTAAAGTTAAATTTGGACAACTCTCATTAAGAATGTTTTGCTGAAGCGTCAGCATTCTGTAATGTGCTGCTTTAAAACTATTTGTTTGCTCGAAGTTATTTAAGTTGGAAATCTTGGGTCTAGGAGCTTTGCAGTAAACATTGATACTGATAATATAAGAACGTTTATCGAGGCATTTAGATCTTTATAAACAATGTTTTACTAAGGAATTTATAACAATTGCTCGAAATTAAAAACACGCGTAATAAAAATCACTTGGTAGTAATTGTGAATCCTGCAGCTTTACAAAAGTTTTATAATTGGCTGTAGAAATAAACAGATATTTTGAACTACGTTTCATTTAAATGTTTTTAGCTGAAGCTTTTTTAAGAGTTAGTAAACATTTTGTAGACTGAGTTCCATCGCGTCCAACAGTCTATCGCTTTGTTTTTTACAAAGTGTGCGTTCTCTGTCAAAGTAAACCTAAACGTCCAAATCAAGAAATGCTTTTGATTCACATGAGCAACCTTTATCAACATTTATCATTTAAATGTGCTCCAGCTCCAATCATTTTTCTTTATTTCCCTGGAATATCTACTTAATTTTGCGAACCGAACCTAATTTTTCGAAAAAGTGGTCCGGTTCGGGTTCAGGTTCGACCTGTCAAAAATGTTAGGGGTTCGGTTCACGGTCCGGTTCGTCGGACCCAAAAACCCGAACCGAACCGGTTCTTAGGGGTTCGGTTCAGGATCGGTTTGCAGCCTTGGTTTAGAAGACTACAAATTTAGGAGAGTGAGTTTCTCATTGATGGTAACAACATATTTAATTTTGGTGCTGATCGAAGTGGGGGCAGTTTTTGTATGCTTATTCTGCTATGCCCTTTAGAACGAATTTATCTTGATTTCAAGAACAAAATCCTTGAAATTATTCTTAAATTTTTAACGGTCTATTTCGAATTGAAGAACGAAATGATCTTAAATTAAAAGTTTTTTTCCTTGAATCAAAAATATTAATTTAATATTTTAATTTTAAAACGGTCTTTTTCGAATGAAAGAACGATTCGTACTCAAAGTAAGAAAGTAACAAAATTCTATACCGAAACAGGATAAAATAAGAAGCGTTTTTTAAAGAACGAATCGTTCTGTTTTTATACCCTGTTCCCATTAAAAATGGGAAAAAGGGGATCATGAAGTTGTGCAAATGTATGTAACAGGGAGAAAGGAGCACCTCCGACCCCATAAAGTATATATATTCTTGATCAGCATCAACAGCCGAGTCGATTTAACCATGTCCGTCTGTCCTTTGTCCGCCTGTCCGTCCGTCCGTCTGTCCGTCTGTCTGTCTGTATAAACGCGTAAATCTCACAGACTATAGGAGGTATAGCCTCAAATTTTTGCATATATGTAGGTGTACGCCGTACCCAGATAAAGTTTGCTTCAGGTTTGGCAAATTCCTCCTCCATCTTCTTCTAACCGCGAAAAACTGTCCGAGCTACAATTTTTAAGTTTGAACCTAGTAACTTAATATATATTCAGTGAGGCCCAACATCTTTCTATTCTGTGTACCACAATGAGATCCGAGCAAAAACACCGAAGATATGTACATAAGTGCGCCTGCCCATTTATTGAAATAAATTTAAAAATAAATGGAACATTACTTGGAACAGGGTATTTTGCTGTCGGGGCACTCGACCGCAACACTCTTACTTGTTTTTTTTTTGAGTGTGTAAGTAAGCGTGTTAGTTAATTTTTAATTGTGATTTGTCATCCTTAAATTTCCCGCCCCGGGCGGCAAATTTTTAGGGGCGGCAATTTTTGGGGGCTGTGACTTTCAGGGGCGGGAAGTTTTTGCGGCGGGAAAATTTAAGTGCAGCAGGGGCGGTAAATAATTACAAAATGTATATTGATTATTCTCTTAAATTAAGAAATAGTGGTATTCCTGAAAGTGATTTAGACTTTGCTGTTATTTCAATATGGAGAACGTTGCAAGATTCTGCACTTCAAGATCTAGTAATAAAAGAAATATTTATTGAATGCATTTTTGAAAGCTTACGAGTCAGTATAAAGGGATTAAAGAGCAGAGATCTACAATGGACAGAGTCAAAAATGCTGCAGTTCTTAGACCTTGTGTTTGACTTAATCAAAGATGGTCGGGATTCGATATCTTCCCTATTCCCTACTAAGCCCTTTCAATATATTGATTATGTTCTCAAGGGAGTATGCAGGAGGGTGCAGATTTGTAGTATGCCTTGAAAATTTCTTATGAAACAAAAGTTGTGTCAACTGAACAATAATTTAAAAAAAATTTTTTTAATCCAAAAATTTCTATCCAATGAGCAAAATCAGAAAGTTGTTTTCAAATATACTTTGAAATCAATACAGAATGAGTTCTTTAATAGTTTGTTACATGGACAAATAAAAAAAATGTATAGTGTCAATTATAAAAGAATAATTATCAAACAAGAATAAATATTTTCACATTAATTCATCATAGTTCGCGTCCATCTATTTCGCGATATTTTCCGAATTTTTGGAGCTTACAATACTATACTGCCATTAAAATCGAACGGATTATGTTATGTTATGTTTCCAAAAACGTAGTCCAACTCGTCCAATTATATTAGCCTCCAGTAAAAACCTCTGCAGGCACCCTACAAGGAAAGTTTTTTTGGAGTAAAAAACTAATTTCGAAACGCCTTTGCCATTAAACTAGAAAACCATGTTCGACCTCAAAACAATTTTTGTTTCGGCCCATCGAAGTCAATTTGTATTTAAATTTTGGTTAAGAAGGTATGTAAAAAACGTTTCCGACCTTTCCGCACCTTTATTACACATACCCAAGAATTTTTTTCAATAATGATTGCAACTTTAGCAAAATAATACTCCCCGAATAATTTAGGTCTTCGTCATCCCTAATCAAAATCCTGCGAACGTCCCTTTATGTTACATAGAAGTTTTTGATGTAATTAATGGAAAAAGGGTTAAAATTTAGGACTATTCAAGGGGGAAGGGGGCGGCAAAGTCGACTTCCGCCCCGGGCGGCATAACTACACGCTACGCCACTGAGACCTAAGATTTATGTTTAGTGTGAGAATTGTTGATTCATGACGAGCACAAATCACGTTTTGTGCATTGATATACCCCCATTTTAAGACCAAAGACAAAGTTCATCCAGCAAGTGCAATAAAAGTTTAAAATAAACTTTGCACATTATATCGAGTTCAGAGTGCAAGCACCTGCTGTCAACCAGAACTGGATCAGTTCACGGGAGGTCAAGCTCTTGTTGCAACTTGCGTATGATTAATGTTCTTTGATTAGCTTTGATAAAATTCATTCAAGTGCTCATTCCTTAATCACTTAAATTATATAATTTTGTAATTAGAAATAATATTCTTAAGGAATCGCAGGAGCTTTATAAGTGTAAAAATTACCTGGAGAAAACATCAGTTGTTACTCAACCAACAATCAAGCATTCAAGTTAAAGTCAGCTATCAAAATGGCCAGTAAATTTATAGTTCTCTTCAGTTGTCTGGTCCTGAGTACAGCATATGCTCATTATACCCAAGGAGCGTCCTATGTGCCAACTGTTGGACATGCAATCTCACCCGGAGTTGGTGTAGTGTCTGGCATTTCCACAGGTGGTGTTGCACCTTCTCGTTCTGTGCCAGTGCGCCCTGTGCACTCACCAGTTTCAGCACGTTCTCAGCCAGTTGCTGCTTATTCAGTGCGTACTCCAGCTCGTCCTTTGACTGTTCCTGCTCGTCCTGTGCCTGCTCCACTTCCAATTGTTGCTCCGTATCGTCAGTGCCGTGAAACCGCTCGCTGCTCTCAAGGCGCCACTCCTGTTTATGCCACCGATGGTCACCACTGCCTTAAATTCAACAACTCCTGCCAGCTGGCCTCTGCCAATTGTCAGCGTCGTCATGCTTTGAAGCCCATTAGCCGTCCTGAGTGCCAGAAACTACCCAGGCTCAGCGTACCGTACTGAAAAAATTCTTTATGGAAGACTAAAATTTGTAAATCCTTGTGACCCAGTAACCTGACTAGTTATTAAGATTCAAAAGAATAGTGCTTATCATGGAAATATAAAAATTTGTTTCTTAAAATTTAGAATTGAAGTTAAAAAAAAGAGTTCTGTAATATGAAAAATTGGCTTTACAGCCCCAAAGGGGCCAAGCCAAGCTTCTCATTTCTTGGCGGGTGTGCTTTACATTTTTCGCACAAGAGAAAGGGACCTACAGTTTTTTGCTTTTTAATGGCTAGTTACTTCACAGCTGGCGCCAATAGCTTGTGAAGTGTTCTGTATTACCCAGTTTTCATCAGGTAACAAGCGGTGCGCCATAAGAGCCCCACATAAGCAAGGCTGCGTACCTCTGAAATTCTGGAGAGGGTTCGGAATATTGTTCTTGAGATTGATGAACCCAGCGTAAGCCCCATTTACACGACCTGATCACTCAGATGAGTTTTCGTCATCTGATCAACTCAGTTTCGCTTTTACACATGCCGGAATAACTCAGATGAGCCAGTTGAAGAACTATTGATTCATCGGAATCATCTAGATCAAATGAATATTGTGACGATTTGTTTACATAAAAGAAGAAGACAAGCTAAATAAAAGGGGAAACTAATAAAGGAGCATTAAAAATTTAATTACTGTTCTATTAAGTGAAGTCCAAGATCATAAAAAAATGAATATCGTCAGCTAAAAAATGTCCACGCTAGTACGCATCAATTAGGTCACACTGTAATTCGAAAGATGCAACTCAGCTGAGCGCTTAAGCCAAATAGAACCGATTCTATTTCGTCTGATGGCTCATCTGAGTAGCTTCCTGTCTACTCAGACGCCTTTTTACATTTTGACAGCTAATCAGACGAAAAGTCAGCTGAGTGATAAGGTCGTGTAACATGTTTTCTGTATATTAAACAATTATTAATTTTATATTTTTACCTACAAAAAGCTTACCAAGAAATTTTGTCACACTTATGAAAGTGAACTCATCCAATAAAATACTACAAGACGTTTTCGATGTAGGTGCGTAAGTCGTCCATTGACCCCATTTCAAGGACATTTTTGATAATGTAGGTGCACCTTGCTCTGCCTAATTTAATATTTGTAGCAGCTTTGCAAGCTAAAAACTGTTCCACACACAACTTTGATAAATGATTACTCGTCGCAATCGCCTTGCGCTTGGCAATGCGCTTCCTGTTCCTCCATTTTTGTTGAATTTCGAACGATTTTTTTTTTTTATTTTTTTATATTTTTCTTGCATTTTAGGCAAAAAATCGAATTTTTGGATATAGTCTTGGTCGTTGAAATCAAACTACATGATTCAGAAACAATGTCTAACAAAATTATTGACATCTTTTTAAGCTTTCGATTCATATCTTGCTTGACTCTATTTGACTCATATGATGTGAGATATGACTTAAAATGTAAGAGCACCTACTGAAAAAATTTTAAATAAAAGTATGTATCAAAAAAGGAGCCATAAAAAAAAGAATTTAAATCGATTATTGCGATCTCTATTCCAAACTACACTAAAAAAGTTTTAGCAGAAGTTGGTATTTTTGGCTGTAACTAGTAACAGTCGTTATTGACCATTTGTTGAGTTCAAAGTGCAAGCACCTGCTATCATCCAGAACTGAATCAGCTGAAGTGAGGTCAAGCTGCAGCTCAAATTTGGTTATGATTAATGAGCTTGCTTTAGTTGTGACAAAATAAGTTAATTAAATGAAATGTTTTAATAATTAGAAATGCAATTCTCAAAGCTTCATTGAAGGTATAAAAGCCGAAAGATTGCCTGAATGAAGCATCAGTTGTCACTCAAGCAACAATCAAGCATTAAAGCAAATCTACCTACAAAATGGCCAGTCGTTTTATTGTTCTGTTCAGTTGTCTGATCTTGGGCACAGCAAATGGACACTATACCCAAGGATCGTCTTATGTGCCAACTGCCGGTCATCCCATTTCTACTGGAGTTGGTCTTACTTCCACAGGTGGTGTGGCACTGTCTCGATCTGTGCCTGCTCCAGTGCGCCCTGTGCACTCACCTGGTTATCAGGTGCCTGCTTCAGTGCGTCCTCAACCAGTTGCTGCTCATCCGGTGCGTATTGCAGCTCGTCCTGTGACTGTTCCTGCTCGTCCTGTGGCTGCTCCAGTTCCAATTGTTGCGCCGCATCGTCAGTGCCGTGAAAGCGCCCGCTGCTCTCAAGGCGTCAGCCCTGTTTATGCCACCGATGGTCACCACTGCTTTAAATTCAACAACTCCTGCCAGCTGGCCACTGCCAATTGTCAGCGTCGTCATGCTTTGAAGCCCATTAGCCGTCCTGAGTGCCACATTCTACCCAGGCGCAGCGTCCCTTACTAAGGAAGGTTGATCGACGACTGAATTTTGGAAAATCATTGTGACCCTTTAACCGTTTTAGCTAATCTCAATCATTAAGTCCTTAAAGTCTAGAAAAAATTAACTAATAAAATAATTTCCGTTTTGAAAATGAATTTTTTTTTGTATTAGCACACAAACATCACAGACAAGCTGCGCGTTGTCCATTTCATGGGCAGAAGGCTTAAATGGCATGACAAACATTTTATTAGTTAATATTACTAATTATTACATGGGAGAGTTACCAGGCGGTGCTAGATCTTTAAGAGATGATAGTTTCATTGACAATTTTCTACAAAAAAGGTTGCAAAAAAGTAATAAATTTAAATAACTGGGAAAAAATTTAGTTTTGGGTTTTTATACTCTGATATAGCCATGTCCGTCTGTCAGTCCGTCCGTATGAACAAACAGATCTCAGAGATGGTAAGAGATAGAGGTTTGACATGTATGGGACAAATGCTTCTTATACTTGCAGGCAGATCAAGTTTATTTTCAATTTTTGCCACGCCCCCTCCCGCCCCCGCAATTTGGAAAAAACGTTATATCTCCTACAGTTTTGAAGATAGACGTTTCGTACCTTCTAGAGATAGTTAGTATTTAGCAAAATGTATCGATTTGCCAAATTATAAAGATCGGCTGAGCGGTTCTCAAGTCTGAATAATGTTGTTTTAAACTGGACTTGAAAAGGGCATGTTATGGTGAAACGAATGTAATCAACTTTCGAAAATGTTGAAAAGAAACCTCCATTAATGTTTTATCACCATACAGAATCAACTTAAGGAAATTTTATCCAAGCTTTACCAGATACAAGTAATATTTTGAGACAAAGTGTTATTAAAGAAAAAGACTCTTAAGCGCATTCTCTGTAGTGTGAGTTACTTTGAGACCAATTATTCTGGGCCACAATTGAGTCTTTTCATGTGCTGAGCACGAATTTGTTTTCAGTCATAGTATATCACGTGGACTTTACTTTAAAACAAACTATCCTAAACAATTTTACGAAATAACCCGTAATCAGGGTAAAAATAGCCACTTTTGCAACTTAAATTCGAATAACCAAAAGAACGTATACTCGGAAATACATTGCTTTCAAGTTCTTTATTTCTACGAAAACTGAAAAATACTATGCAAATAAAATCGTTAACTAAAAATTCCTATTCCTACCGACGGGCTATGTCGAATTAATGGGAGGGATGCAGAATATTACAACACTTTTAATTTTATATTCAAACTGAAAAATGGATTGATTACGAATGTGTAATTTCGAGCACTAATTTTAATTTGTCATTCTCATTTTCAGACCGGTTGTTCAAATGGCAGCTTAAAGATTAGGACATCTAATCTGGGCGGTTCTTGCAGCATGCGCTTTTCGATCTATTGTTGATACGGTTTTAAGACCATTTCTCTTAGAAAATGGGAATAATTTAATAGTTTTTAAAAATTGTAGAAAAGCCAGAGAATTTTGTGGATTGTCATTATATTTATTATCTGCGAGTTAACTTATGCACATTATGTTAAAATTGGCTAAAACGGTCAGTGAGTTCCAGGGACTTTCCAAATTCAATTTTGCATCAGCTGTTTTAGTAAGGGACGCTGCGCCTGGGTAGAATGTGGCACTCAGGACGGCTAATGGGCTTCAAAGCATAACGACGCTGACAATTGGCAGTGGCCAGCTGGCAGGAGTTGTTGAATTTATAGCAGTGGTGACCATCGGTGGCATAAACAGGGCTGACGCCTTGAGAGCAGCGGGCGGTTTCACGGCACTGACGATGCGGAGCAACAATTGGAACTGGAGCAGCCACAGGACGAGCAGGAACAGTCACAGGACGAGCTGCAATGCGCACCGGATGAGCAGCAACTGGTTGAGGACGCACTGAAGCAGGCACCTGATAACCAGGTGATTGCACAGGGCGCACTGGAGCAGGCACAGATCGAGACAGTGTAACACCGCCCGTGGAAGTAAGACCAACTCCAGTAGAAATGGGATGACCGGCAGTTTGCACATAAGACGATCCTTGGGTATAGTGCCCATTTGCTGTACCCAAGATCAGACAACTGAACAGAACAATAAAACGAGCGGCCATTTTGGTGGTTGATTTGCTTTAATGCTTGATTGTTGCTTGAGTGACAACTGATGCTTCATTCAGGCAATCTTTCGGCTTTTATACCTTCAATGAAGCTTTGAGAATTGCATTTTTAATTATTAAAACATTTCATTTAATTAATTTAATTTTGTCAAACCTAAAACGAAAGCAAGTTCGAGCTGGGGGTCAACTGAATCAGTTCTGGATGATAGCAGGTGCTTGCACTTTGAACTCAACAAATGGTCAACGGCGTTTGACAAACCAAAGTAATTACGTGCAGTTT
Organism: Lordiphosa clarofinis; assembly: GCA_018904275.1. Taxonomy (NCBI): domain Eukaryota; kingdom Metazoa; phylum Arthropoda; class Insecta; order Diptera; family Drosophilidae; genus Lordiphosa; species Lordiphosa clarofinis. Next base: position 499,969 of record JAEIGQ010000022.1, read on the forward strand.
GTCCCTGTAAACTAAAAGCTACATTTTTTGTTGCGACTAAGCCATGAATGAACAGTGACTGAACAGTGACTAAACAGTTACTGAACAGTTACTTAATAGTGACTAAACAGTTACCAAACACTAACTATATAGCGACTAAGCAGTGAGTAAGCGGTGACTAAAAATTGACTGAACAGTGATCTAGCTGTGATTGAACTTTGAATGAACAGTGACTGAACTCTGACTAAACAGTGACTAAATAGTTATCCTACAGTGACTTAACAATAACTACTCACTGACTATAAAGTGACTAATTAGTGGGATAAAAATAGCAGACCGAAGGGCGAACAGGGGGTGAAGAAAGGGATTTAAATTGTTTATTTCCTTTACTATTTTACGATTTTTTCAGGAGATTATTATTTCGGTCTGTTATTTCTTTGAGACAATTATCACGACTTACGGAAAGAAAGAGTCAACACATCAGCAAGTGATCTTGTTGTTGGTATTTTCTCTTAAAAGATTGTTATTGCTAGTTTATATACCATTGAGGGAGCTTGTGATTTTTAAATGTAGTCCTTTAATATAGCATCATGTTTCACATCAAATCCTCGTGAGTGTTAACGGTACTCACAACTTATTTTTAAGAAAAAATTAATAACCAAAAATCACAACAATTTACAATATTTGCAATAGGCAAAACCAGGGCTCAATACCGGAACCAGAACCGGAACCGTTAACCGAAATAAGCCGTTTCAAATCGCGTACCGGAACCTGAACCGATACAACATTTTTTTTGAGAACCGATTACCGTTTACCGTTATTATTGTAAATGTTGGCTATACAGCTCCTACGACGGGGCCAAGCCAAGCTTCTCACGATCTCTTGGCGTGTGTGCCTTAAATTTTTCGCGCAAGAGAAAGGGACCTACAGTTTAACGCCGAATAATAAAAAACTTTTTATTATTAGATGTTCAGAGGCGGGATCGAACCCACGACCTCCCGCCCAGCAGTCCAGCACACTAACCACTGAGCCACATACGGCCACACCGTTATTATTCGAACCGATAAAACCGGAACGAAACCGAAACTTTGGTACCGGTACGGTTTCGTTTTATTTTTTGTTATATACGCTGTACCTAATTATGTTAGGAGTATGCAAAATTGTGTAATTGAGAGGAATCATTTACGACCCTATAAAGTTCTTGATCGGCATCAACAGCCGTGTCAATATAGCCAGTGCATATATACAGCAAAAGCTAGTGCAACTGTTGATTTGTTTTTATACTTTTGATAGTAAAATTGTGCATTTGCACTACAAATATAAACACATTCGTCCTCTCTAGCAAAATCGTACTTATACGTATTTAAAAACATTAAAACGTTCTTAACTGGTTATCAGATTCCTGTCAGATGACCAAACGGTCAAACTAATCGTCAAAATTCCAAAATTTTCATAGGACCTAAGATTATTGTGTATGTAGACAAAAAAAAACAAAAGCTGGAACAGTTCAAAATATTGCGAAGTTTGGAAATGGCAATGACGGGTAAACAGAAGGTGTAGATCAAACAATTAATCTCCAAAAAACAATGAAACAACTAAAATAAATGCGAAATTTGACAAATTTTCTTATCCCCAAAATTTTTATAAAGATTTGATAGACTGCAATAGTAGAGGGTAAAAGTATGTGGTGTAGACCGAACTGTCCTAAAAATCGGAAATTTACAAAATTACATGAGTTCAGAAAAGTAAAAATTGCAACAATTCTTATATGAATTAAGTAGACGTGTTGATCAAACCGACCAAAAACTCGCAAAATTTGCAAAATTTTATAACGATTTTAATTCTTATGAAGACGGGTAAAGAAACGGATGGTGAATTTTGCTAGATGAAGATTTAATAGATGGTAATTGTCAAGTATGCTTCACTTCTTCGCTTTGTGAGCGGCGTAGCAACGCACGTCGGGTACATATTTATTAGCATATAATGTAATAATTAGTTCTTACATACAAAAAATACGAAATATTAAGGCCATATAATTTTGAAATGTGAAATCAATCATTTTGTATTGATTTTTGATTCGTTTTATTAAACAGGAATAAAATGATTCAGATTTATCTCAGAATTTTGTGTTTTTTTTTCAGTATTAAAAATAAGTAGTACTTATATCGGTGAGTACCGTTACGTACCGGTATACCGAAATAAAAATCCGGGTACCGGAACCGAAACCGGAAACCGAAATTAATTGAAAACCGATATAGAACCTTTAACCGAAACATTCATTTCGGGACGTACCGGTACTGGAACCGGAACCGAAATTCGTTTCGGGACTAAGCCCTGGGCAAAACACATATTGGAAACATTTAATCTTTGTTTTGAAAAACGCTGCAAACTTGTAAAACGGTGTTTGAAGGTTCGGTACGGAGATTCGAGGCTCTGTTTGCTGATCCTGTAAATATTGAACCTAAGTTTTTGGTTGTATCTGGGTTCACAGATTGCTAGATAGCCCCTCTGCTTTCGGTCAAAATTTATAAATGTATTTTTTTTTTAAATTGGAGCTTTAGAATATACTACATCAAGCGTAGCCTCAGACAGAACTTCATGAAGTAATCTTTAAAAAGTAAATGGCGGGCATCGAAGTATCGCTCTAAAATTTTGTTTCGGGAATAACTTCGGTGATTTTGCTCAGATCTTATCGTTTAAGAATAGATAAATTTAAAGCCTAAGAAAATATATATTAAGCGACAAGGTTGGAACTTTAAATTTTAAACTTAAAACTGCAATTGTGGCACTGACAGTTTTTTGCGATTTTCAGACAGTTGCAGACAGACGGACAGACGGACAGACGAACATGGCCAAATCGACTCGGCTGTTGATGCTGATCAAAAATATATCGCTCACTTACTTCAATACTGTCAAAACTCAAAATAATCCATTTTGAGAAAAACACATTTGAAGTTATCAATGGAATTAACCTAGAACAAACGGTTCCTTTAGTTTTCAGTTAATCAAGAAAAATATTATAAATTTAGAATGCCTTTTAATAAAACTTGAAAATATGAGGTTTTCACTGAAAGCCGAAGTATGTTTGTTAAATATCAACTGCAGGACAACTGAGATATGGCGGTTTTTGCATTAACATGAAAATGATACTGCGACATTTCTCATATCACATGGCAAGTAGAAGAGATAGCAGTACGAAAATGTTTGCACAAAATAGAACACAATACAGCGAATATTTCTGCATCATTCAGTAAAAAATCGTATTTTTTGAGTTATGCCAGTATTGAAGTAAGTGAGCGATATATACTTTATAGGGTCGGAAATGCTTCCTTCTCTCTGTTACATTCATGATCCCCTTTTACCCATTTTCAATGGATACAGGGTATATAAAATAAGCTGGATTCTTCATTCTCAAGAACATAAAACTTAAACTTAATCGTATGTCTTTAAAGAGACTCTCAGACGATAGTGAAATAGCAATGCCAAAAACCCTAAGTATTTAAGAAATTTAAACTTCTTTGATGTAATATGACAGGATCAATTTGATGAGAGTTTCTGTTTAGAGAAATTTGACAACAGACTGATTAGAGATATGTGATAAGTGTAAAGGCAACTTTAGCCTTTCACTCTCATGCCCACCCCTAGACCATGCCTTGCAAAACACCACACAATATCGTAGCTTCTGCCGGGCTCTGAAGAGTAAAGAACTCTTATGGCGGCAGATTGTTCCGATGATTAAAACTGGGTTCTAAAGATTAAACACTTTTTTGGCTTCAATTCGAAATTTTTAGAAACAAATTTTCTTCATATGATATGCAATGTGAGTTTTGACTTAATAAATAGTAATTAAAAATAATCAGCAGGTTAATGGGTCACAAGGATTTACAAATTTCACTTCATAATAAATATTTTCTAGTACGGGACGCTGTGCCTGGGTAGTTTCTGGCACTCGGGACGGTTAATGGGCTTCAAAGTATGACGACGCTGACAATTGGCAGAGGCCAGCTGGCAGGAGTTGCTGAATTTATAACAGTGGTGACCATCGGTGGCATAAACAGGACTGCCTGCTTGAGAGCAGCGGGCGGTTTCACGGCACTGACGATGCGGAGCAACAATTGGAAGTGGAGCAGCCGAAAGACGAGCAGGAACAGCCACAGGACGAGCTGGAATGCGCACCGGATGAACAGCAACTGGTTGAGAACGCGCTGGTAAAATGACAGGGCGCACTGGAGCAGCCACAGATCGGGGAAGCGCCACACCACTTGTGGAACTGCCAGACACTACACCAAGTACGGGTGAGGTTGCATGACCAACAGTTGGCACATAAGACGCTCCTTGGGTATAGTGTCCATTTGCTGTACCCAAGATCAGACAACTGAACAGAACAATAAAACGAGTGGCCATTTTGTAGGTTGATTTGCTTGAATGCTTGATTGTTGCTTGAGTAGTGACAATTGATGCCTTTTTCCTGCAAACCCCAGACTTTTATACCTTCAATGAAGCTTTGAGAATTGCATTTCTAATTAATAAAACATTTCGTTTAATAAACTTAATTTTTTCACAACTAAACCAAACTCATTAATCATAAGCAAATTAGAGCTGGGGCTTGACCTCACGTCAACTGAATCAGTTCGGGATGATAGCAGGTGCTTGCTCTTTGAACTCAACAAATGGTCAATGCCATTTAATATTGACATGAAAACAGCTGCAAACTGACCCTTTAAATTGAACTTTAGCTTTTGAAATTCATTTACAAATGTCATAAACGGGTAAGTCTGGAAAAGAGTTCCTTACGAAATATGTGTATATGAAATATAAGCATCCAAATTAAACTAACGAATTTTTTTTAAAAACAAAAATACTTAGAACAGAAAGTCGGTCCTGCCCGACCGTAATGTAGTTTGTACTTGGGAAAACAGCTGAAAGCAGCTCTGCTGAACAATAGATGGCGCCACTACTTATATTAAATAATGAGGAATTTTCAAATCTCACCAATAGATGACAAAACAAATGCCAGGGTGTGAAGAAGTAACTGTCTTTTGGTCATGACTTGAGTATTGTTTATCCGATCCTTATTATTCTTTCAGTAAATCGCTAAATAATGCTAATAACTAAAGATCCCTAGAAGGTACAATCCATTCATCTGCAACACTGTGGGAAATATTACTTTCTTTCAAATTGCGTAAGCGCCAGGGGCATGACAAAAATTTACAATAATCTTGATCTGCCTGCAAGTATATGAAGTATTTGTCCCATAGATGTGAAACCTTTATCTCTTTCCATTTCTGGATTCTCTTCCTTCATACGGACAGACGAACAGCCGGACCATGCTGTATCGACTCGGCTGTTTATACTGATCAAGAATGTATATGCCTTACAGGGTCAGAAATACTTCCTTCTCCCTTTTACATACTTATTCACAAACTCAATATACTCTGTGTACCTTTGGTACAGAGTATAAAAAGTTGAATCATTTTGCCAACTGCATTTCATCATCAGTCTCTTACATTTACAAAGCACAGTTCCAACATCAAAGAACTTTCGAGGCAAAAAAAAATGATTTAACCAAAATGCTGCCAGGCTTTTGCTTGCAGGCGGATGCACTTCAATGATACACACAATAAAAAACAAAACAGCAAAACGAAAATATCAAAACAAAAGCGCAATGTTTTAAATAAATAAATATGACACATAAATACCAGGCAACAATGGTTAGGTTCACCAAACAGGGTGGAGGAACAGAAAACAACAGCAACAAAAAAATTGGCAAACACCGCTACAACAAAGCCAACCGACCAAACGACAGGGCCGACAGTTAATTCCGCGAAAGAGGAAATTACAATTCATGCCCTTTGGCGGGACTCCATGATTATCAGATCGAATTAGTGTCTGACTGGGCCTGGACTCCGCTCTGCTTTGCTCTGCTCTGTGTGTGGAAGTGTCCTGGGGGCACATGTGTGGGTACTTTTTTATGGCCGCAGTTGAGCTGCCTCGCCATTTGAATGAACTTGCAACTTGGACGCTGCTGCCGGCTGCTCTTCTCCTTCTTTTGTTTCCCCGTTTGTCTGGCCTGTCATGACCAGAGAGTTGCCCTTATTTTTCCACAGTATGTTCATTTGTTGTTCGCTTAAGAGAACAACAGTATAAAAAAAACAATACTGACAGACTTGGCAGATTCGCAAATGATTGGGAGGAAGAGGGAGACAGTTTCTCATCTGCAAGTTGCAGGTTTGATAAATTTCCATAATCATCGAGAATTTTCAAATCAATTTAAATTATTTACTAGATCTGTTTTTACTTCGTTAAGCAAACTTCTTGCAAATTGGTTTTTTGGTTTTTAATTAGCAGTGAATTGTTTGCAGTTCAAAATCAGTTTTTTTTATGGGTTTTCAACGAATCAGTAAAACAAAAACCGTGCAAACTGAAACCCTCTCTCCTTCATTTCCAGCTGTCCCAATGAACCGCCCTACAAATTCCAGTAGCTTTTGTCTCTGATTTCACCTTAACCGCTCACAAATCATCTGGCACATTGGTTAAGCCTCCGCAATCAGGCCAGAAAAGAAACATATTTCAGCTTTAATCAGAAGCCAATAATATATGTTTACGGGTAACTCTTTACCTTGCCGACATGCCCACATCTGCTGCCACCATATGAGGCACACACACACTCTCCCACTCTCTCTCTCTATCTTACACATCTTTGTCTCGCCCAATTTCACAGCATCCAGCGAATTCTCCTTTCCCCATGGTCGATGGCTGCGCTTTAGAATCATCGACGCAAACGCAAAAGTCTCAATGGCGCCGTAAATTATGTTTTATTATGCAATAAAGTCAACCATAAAAATGCTGCAATAAATTAAATTAACTACTAAAAATGCTGATTTTATTTTTACCCCCAGTTTTGCACAAAAATATGTCTGTTCTGGCCTGGGCCAAAATGTTTCTACTGCCTGCTGACTGGCTGCCTTTTGTGTTTGAATCATTCGATGGATGTGGCTGTTGTCTGGATGTTTGTAGTTCTTGTGTTGCGGTGCACTTATGCAAATATTTTTATTAAATTTCTGTTTGTTTATGTGTGGAATTTCAACCTAGTATTTTAAATAGTTTGGCGTGCGAGATTTGTTTATTTCAGAATTCAAAATAATATGAAGTTGGAAAACAAAAATTTATATCCGAGCGCCATTACAATCAATTTTGCTTCAAAAGTGAGTTCACTTTAGGGCTGCAAACTGGTTTTAAACCGAACCGGCTTGAACCCGAAATTACGACTTTTATAAATTGTGATCTAACCTTAAAGCAAAGGTGAGAATATTGCTGAACACTAAACCTGTTATGAACCAATATTGAAAAAAATGTTTAATGTTTAAAAATATAAACCTTTGTTTCTTAGATCCTTGATTTCACTGTTAGAAGATGATGACAATTTTTTGACGCTTAAAAAAGTGAGTCAAACATTAAATTGAATATTAATCACATCAAACTAGCAAGTGTCAGCAGGCTCGAGATCATGTTACAAAACAGGAGCACAGCACACAAAAAGTTAGGCTGGTAGACCGTACAGCTATTTCAGGAACCTCCCGATTTCACCATCAGTAGTCTTTGCTTGTTTTCTACAAGTTAGCAGCGCCTCCTCAAGACAGAAATGCAAAGACCGGTACACTTCTTGAGAACAAATGTTCCTGGAATGAGTAATGTTCTTCTCAATCGAATAATATTTGAGCAAATAAGAGCGAATTGGCTCACTTTTTGATCTCTCTCTTGTAGGCTCAACCAAGCATAAAAAGCCCTCTAGATGTGAATCTGCTGAATTGTAGGGGAGAATGGGGGTTTCTGAGCCGCTGGAATTTTGGCTATAAAAATAAATAAATTTAAACCTTTGTTTATGTCAAGCATCTACCTTTGTATTACCTAACTTTTGGCTAGCAACCGATCAGTCAACACGTTTTTTAAGTTTGTGAACCAGAACTCGACTTTTTTTTCAACAAAAGAAGTTTATTTTTTCATTTTTGACTTGTGAATATTATACAAAATGTTTTTCTTATTGCCAAAAGTAAGTATGAGGGAAATATCTTTGGTCAATTGCCTTTTTGACAGAAATATGTTTTTTTTTAAATAATTTTTTTTGTTGGTTTTGTGACGTCACAAAATAAAAGTGAGGTATGGGGGTTGTGAACCATTTTGAAAAAAAGTCATTTTTGACTTCCAAAGAGAATATTGCAATGATGCGCAATAAAATAGGGGAAAAGCTCTCCAAAGAAGTAAAAAAACATTAAAAAAGGCAAACAAAAGAACAGCCACCAGCAAAAAGTGCTCGTAAATAAAAGAAAACAAGCCTGATTTATGCCGTCAATTAACTTTTACACTTCATTCATATTTCTTAATTCAGAATATGAGAAAAATTATTATTTTTTTCATTTAATAAAGAATATTTGCTTCAAACACGAATTCTGAGCTTTTAGATGGGTGAAATTAAAAACGAAAAAATATTGATTTTTGGCGAAGTTATGTTCGAAAAACAAAACTATGATCACAACCCCCCATTCTCCCCTACAACGAATGAATATGCCTGCGCGTCATTCTAAACGTTAAGTGCCAGGTTCAATTCCCAGTCAAGCCGAAACAAATTTTTCTGAAAAACTTAAATGAAACGAGTCAGGTGGAGTGGGTCGTTGAAGCGATGTTTCTGAAACCTGATCTTGGAAAACGGTTCGTCAGCTGACTAGCAGAGATATGTACGATTATCGAAGAAAGCACTCGGTAAGTATCGATAGATTCTTCTATTTATCGGTACCTATTAGCTAATTCATAGTCAAATTTCTTGAATCAAAAAACACATTGAGTTATTAAATAATGTCACTTATATGCAAAAATCAGAATCTCACTTGTATTAATTTATCTTTTATCATATAAAAAAAATCATTAAAAATTACAAAAATTAACTGTTTTGATATGATTCTAACCAAGTTTACGCTTTAAATATCCAAGAATTATATTTAAAATGTTAGTAAGAAATTCAACTAAGAGGATTTATATGGAACTACCACTTAAAAAAAAATTACACAATTTTAAAGATTTAATTCAAAACTCATCCCAAATATTGCCCATATAGTTCAAATAATCGATAATGAGGGCGAGCACGCGTCATCTAAGAGATTTTCGTATAAACGATTGCACTTCAAACTATACTGGAACTACTTTATTTGTCCGACCACTAGATTTTGTGGAAGCAAAACCGTACGGATCAAATCTACTTGGCTTTTAAACCGCTTATTTTTGTCATTAAAATTTAGTAGCCGGGCAGCATTTAATAAAAATACAATTTTTTTTTAAGCTAAGGTCTCACATGCAAATAATTTACTAAAATTTTGTTGAAAACGAGGCTAAATAGTCATGTATGCAGAATCTGTACAACTTAAAACTTAAACTATTGTTAAATACGTAAGTAATTTGATTAAATATGGCCGAAAAGTTACCTGATGAGGCCTATTTCGCCAAACTTTTATCAAATTATTTGCCTGTGTGACCTTAGCTCCAGCTCAATATATTTTAATTGAGCGGATTTTGGATACATAATTTTAAAATCTTTCGCGCGATTTTGCCTGCGGAGCTATCTTTTCCCATATTTTATCTAAGTTTTCTTTAACTCTTTGACAAGATTTATGTTTGGAGTCTGTGTTTTAAAATTTGCTGGTAGAAATATAATTTGTTAAAATTATGATAAATTGCCTTCCCTTGTGGCCATAAGCCAGAACTTTTGATGTATTCTTGGGTTTAGTAGTTTAAAAAATTTATATTTAATTATATATTTGACATTTGACGAACATATTTCTTGTAATTTGTAAATCCTGCATATTTCAAAATTCGTTTAAAAAGAAACCATGAATGGCCCCCAAAATTTCGCGACTATTAGCGATAGCGAAAAATAAAACCTTACAAACAAAAAACAAATTCTGCACTTAGCCATAGAATGGGGTCGTGATTAAACGATATTTTCGGACCGAACCCATTTCGCCGTTCACACTGACATAACCTGAACGCAGGCTGTGGCTTATGCCAAGAGAGCAAACAATTTTGCAGGCGCTGGCCAGCGTTCGATGAAGTAGTTCAGCGCTGCTGACGTTTAATCTAGCGTAGCTTACATTTGATTGGCAAGTCGATGACAGGTTTTAGATGGATGGTCGCCCCTCATCTTATGGGAATTGTCACACCCGACAGTGTGTTTTTAAAATAAAGCAACTGAGACGCTGTTGTTTGACTCTTGCTTCCTCGTCTTCCTTCTTTTCCAACTCGATCTAAGATCAAAAATATAAGATTTAGGAAAAGACCTGCCCCTAGCTATGTCCTGCGACATTGACAATCGGATTTCATACTCATAAAATTTTTTATTGTTGCTTTTAATTCCGTTTGAACTTTTTAAACAAATCACAGCTGGAAAAGATTTTGGGGGTTCCTTAAAAATAACAAATTTTTAACTTTTTTGGCTAGCGCAAAAAAATTGATTTTTCGACCGTGCTTTAAACTATAAAAACTAAGCCGAATGCATATATTGCCACCGTATAAAGTAGATTAACAAATCCATGATTTAATAGTAAGTAATTCCAGCTAACCTAAATTTCCTTTATACTTTGGGCAGGCTGACCTATATAATCTCACTTTTAGGCTTTGCACTTTCAAACAAATTCTGCTCTATTGATTCAGGAACAACCTCTAAATTCCCAATGCATAGCTGTTTTGTCAAAAGTTTGTGCGAAAAGAAGCCGTAATCGTCCATGGATAGCGTTATCAGGTCATGACTACGAATTTTGAATGGGTATCAACCAGGGATGCAATCCGGTTCTGAACCGAACCGGTTTTGAACCGCACCTAACCGCTTTTTGCGCTCGTGAACAGAACCGTAAACCGAACCGGTGTGTTTTCAAAAATTCTGAACCGAACCAAAAACCGAAAAATGAAATGGTTCGGTTCGGTTCACTTCAGCTAGGTATTGAGCTACTGGCGATGAGTGAGCAAAATCAGCAATTAGCTTAAAAATATTACGAAAATACTTGGAAGAGCAGAGTTGTTGTAAAAAAGCTAAGAACATCAACCCTATTTAATTTGATAAAGACCCAAAATTATAATAAGCCAGGTCCTGATTGTATTATACGTTGTGAGTCAACTTACTTAAAACTCAAACGTTAACTTTTTATCTTTAATAGAGATTGGCTTGAAATAGAAAATGAGTATGATTATTTCTATGGCAGGCAGGCATGCAAAATTAAGATTGAAAAAAGGAAGGACGACATAGCTCAGTAATTGTTAACTCTTTGGAAAAATGGGCTCCGCATGTTTTTGAATTCGATTTTTTAGATTCCGTGAATTAAAACTGCTATCAGAAGAAGGAAAATAGATAGATAAATCTCATTTAATGTTAACATTCAACAAAATTCCAAACGTTAATGAAAACATAACGGATAATTCAGGAAAATCAACTTAAGCATAGCTCGAATAGTCTTAGCAGTTCCACTCACACTAGTGTCAGTAGAATGAACATTTTCTATATTGGAGTTTGTTTTACGAGACTTAAGAGCCAATATCGATGAAAATATTCTAAGATACATATTATTATTAAGTCTTAACTAAAATTCCATCATATTGAAGGTAATTTAAGTTTTTTAAGATCTATACCATTCCCAGTTGTTTTGAAAACCTACAACATACACAAGTATTATAAAACTAATCAAATGGAAATGTCTTCATGAAATGAAACAGTCTTAAAGATATATCAAAACTTGAGTTAATTAAAAATGGCTTTCAGTAGTCGATTTCAAACCGTCAAAGATTCCAAACAATATCAAGTGAGCAAAGAATTTTTCGTCACTTGATATGTAAAGTTGTAGGATTTCAAAATGAAATGAGAACGTTCATACGGAAAGTTGCCGTCGAAATTTTGAACATACCCGATTAACTGAAAACCTAAGTCTTTGTTAATGAATAATCTAAATACTTGTATCAAAAATACTTTTCTTTGGTTAAGTACATGAATAACGACCAAACTGAACCGAACCGTAAGCCCGTAAACCATGCAATTTATCGAACCGGCGGTTCAATAACTGTGTGAACCACTGAGCCGAACCAGTCCTTATTTTCGATTGGTTTGCATCCCTGGTATCAACAGGACGGCACCTTAGCTCCAACAGCTCTATTGTTCATTGCTCAGTTCCTAATTCAAAAAAATGGCCTCGCTAGTCTAACGTAGAGAAATTAACTGAAGATGCTTAGGCAGCGGGGGCTTACTTCAAACCGCCTAAATAACTGGTTGGACTTCCTAAATGTTGGATTCTTTCAATTTCTGCTTTATTTCAGCTACTGGACCTATGGAAAATGTAAGTTACACATTTTTAGTTAAATTCCGTTTCTATTTGTTTTGGACAGCTAATAGCATGGTCCCATTATTTTTGCCCTGATTCTTTATTCCACTAGTAGTTTTGTCAAAATATTCGTTGTATATCAATTTTGACGTTTCTAGTTTCTCTTTAGCTAATTTCCCCCACAAGATGAAAGGATTTTCTTAATAACTCGAAATGAAAATATTGTGTAGCCACAGTGCACACTCACCCCTATTAAATTAAACTGTTTTTTATAAATTATGTGGTTTTTCTTCTTATAATAAAAGGCTTCTCTCCGCTGGCTCCACTTGTCCGCAAATTGCGTGTCTTGATCGATTTGACCCTCAACATTCCATAAGCCTAGATCAGCGAAACCTGAAGCTGAAAGCCTTCTGCTAATTTGTATTATATCTACTTGTTGTATAATATCAGTATATATATTTATGAACAATATAATTTATATTGTGTCGGCACGTTGCGTTGCTGTTGATGGAGCAACTGACGCGAGATGCCACCCAACCCAACATCAGTTGAGGCTGCTCCTGGCCTGGTCGCTGTGGTTGTTAATGGGCGTGCCAACTAAATTATGAGTTTCGCACACACAAACCAGTCCCGGATAGATGGACGGACAGATTATATGGATAGCGGCTGGAAATGCTTAAGTAAATTACAGTGCGTGCAAATGTGCTTGTGAACATGAAATTATTATTCTGCCTCCGACCGCCGTTCGCTCCAATTTACAATTAACCAATGTTGGGGCTTACTTTTTAATCAACCCGCGGAAAGGGGATGGGCAGCTTGCAAGCTGTTTTCATCTTAAGTGCAGTTTACGCTTGATTATAATGTTTTCAGAGACCGGAGTTTCCGGGTGGGGAAATTGTTTAAGACACGAGAGCAGAAAAACTTAAGTTAATAAAAAATTGTATTGAACGCAGCGTAATGAGTTAATTTAACGGTGAAAAATTGTTGGCAAATAATTGTATGTTGGGTGGAAGAATGAAAATTGCAGCCAAGTTGTGTGTGCGTCTAAAAGTATTTTGATCCGATTTTCGGGGTAATTAGAGTTATTTCGTTTTCGAACTTAAAAATGCAAAATTAAGAAATCGAACGTCGATAAATTTGCTTTAAGTTTCACCTTCAAAGTCCTCAAGCAGTTCCCATACATATCGCTTCATCTTTGTAGATTCAATCTCTTGTTCCATTTGAACACTAAATACACCCATAAATTTCCCACTGGCATTGTTCCCCACTCGCTTGCATATTTGGATTTAATAAATTGTTGCATATTAATAAGTTATAAATTAAACAAAGCCGCAAAAGCAACCGCAAACAACAGTTTCTTCCGAGCTTCTTCTGATGCTGACGATGATAATTAATGACCGTTAATTAATAACAAATTTGAAAAGGAGAAAAAATTAACAGCATTTACTTGAGTCGGCTACTCTTTTCGGGCTTTGTTTTTGTTTCTGTGTTGTTCTTATCGCTTACTTATACAATATCTAACATACTTTTTGTGTTAAGACGCGCGTTGATATTGGCAATTAATTCTCATCGGCGTTTGTAATTTGCTCTTTGGCGATTTGCATGATTTGGCAATTAATTTGATATGTTTGTCAATTTTGGTGATATATATTTCTGTTTGTTTTTAATGAAAGCCCAAGGCAATATGTAAACAATACAACAGATGGAAAAATGCTTTTAGAGCCGCATTGACAATCAACAAGGCGTGACATCATGGATTGGCTTTTGACTTTGGCTTTTGATTGCCATCGTCGTGGGACAGGGGCAATTTATTGAGTTTGGCAACTCTTTTTTGGGCTTTTCATTAGCACATTAGTTTCAGTTTGATTGGAATTTATGTGGTGTTTATTATCATCATAGTTTAGGCTAATGCTATTAAATATTTCATAAGAGAGTGAAAAAAGCGGTGTGATTAATTATACAAATGAAATTTCTCTGTTGAACAAAAATATACAAAATGTAGAGAGAACAGAGAACAGAAATTTGTTTAATCTACAAAATTTCTTTTCAAAATCTAGATATAATTAAATTTTATTTTAATTATGCAAAAGTAAACAAAAAATCACATTTAACATTCAACCTTGTAATAAAGTATTGCCCTACATGATACACAGAGAAAAAAAATATGCAAAATCTACACGAAAATGTGAGATTTCTATACGTTTTGACCAGGATTTTCGAACCATTACTTTTGTGTAGCTTTTCTACATGCTACGTGTTGAAATGAGAAAAGTGGTATGTGGTGGTGGTTCAGAACTTCTAGTCATAGAGCTCTGGACCTAATGGGGGCGTATGTGGTCAGGGAAAGCTTCTGATCGGTTCAACGTGGCGAACCCAGAGTGATCCTGGCTTACTACGTCACAAGTCGACTCACACCTCCTCGTGGTGACCACCGGAAGCAGTGGCAATGCACCCGCATTCGCTGCTGACTAACGTGAGCGGCGTCCCCCCCCCCTTCCCTACAGGGTATAATATATAGGGTTAGTGCGTCGGGTTTGGTACCCACCATCGTAAAAAATCTCCACCAATGAAAACTGCGACTACAATGCCTCGGATACCCCCTGATGACGACTCACGCAAACGTTTTAAGGACCACGATTTGAGAATATGCACCTGGAATGTCCGCATCCTCAACGGAGATGGTGATGATATTTCCTTGGTGAATGTCCTCAAGGAATATTCATCGGACGTTACCGCACTCCAGGAAATGCGATGGATTGGATATGGAAGCAAGAAAATAGCGCTACCACAGGATGAGACAGGAAATAAAACACCCCCCTGGGAGATCTACTACAGCGGTCATGCTACCAAGCACGAGTTTGGGTGCGGCTTTGCAGTGAGTGATAAACTGCGCCACTCTGTCATCAGCTTTACACCAGTTGACGAGCGGCTTGCCGCGCTCAGACTTAAGGCAAAATATTTTAATATTAGTCTTATCTGTGCTCACGCGCCAACAGAGGACAAGATAGACCCGATAAAAGACGAATTCTATGAGCGCCTGGAACAACTATATGAGCGCTGCCCCGATCACGACATAAAGATCGTGCTAGGCGATTTTAACGCGAAAATCGGGAGAGAAGGAGTTTTTGGTTCCACAGTCGGACGCTTTACCCTTCATGAAACAACCTCTGGTAACGGAGAGAGGCTAATAGACTTCGCCGCGGGCCGGAACATGGTCGTAAGTAGTACCAGATTTGAACATAGAGACATCCATAAGGCGACCTGGAAGTCCCCTGATCAACGAACTCGAAACCAGATTGATCACGTTGTGATCGACGGAAGGCATTCATCAAGTGTACTAGATGTGCGCGCGATTCGAGGAGCCAATATTGACTCGGATCATTGCCTTGTTGCAGCCAAGGTACGCACACGGCTCAGTGTGGCGCATGCCGCACGCACTGGCACACGTCGAAAGCTAAACGTCGAGATGCTGCAATCACAAGGGACCTCCGAAGCCTACAAAGCTAAACTCGCCCAACTGCTCAAGGAATCCTCCCCATCCCCTTCCGATATAGGTGAACAATGGAATCAAATATCACACTCCATGAGAGCAGCTGCCGAGGAGGTACTCGGGTACTCGGAGTCCCCTCAAAGGCGGTCTTGGTACGATGAGGAGTGCCGACGCGCTACTGCAGAGAAAAACGTGGTGTACAAGACATTTCTGCAGACGAGAGCGGATGCTGATAAAATTGTTTACAAGAAGAAAAGGAAAGAGGAGAAGCGCCTATTTAGAAGAAAAAAAGAATGAGCAGGAAAGGCGCTTGCGCGAGGAAGTCGAGATGTTATTCGGCATGAGCGAGACTCGAAAATTTTACCAAAAGATTAAGCAATTAACAGAAGGTTTCAAGCCCAGAGTCCCACAATGCAAAGACGAACACGGGAATCTAGTCACAGATCCGCAAGTGGCGCTTAACAAATGGAGAAGTTACTTCTCCAACCTACTGGGAGGCGATGACGAACAGGATGCCGCCACTAGAGAAGTAACGATGCCACCGATCGACAACATAGAGATAGACCCGCCGACCCAACAGGAAGTCTGTTTAGCCATACGAAGGCTAAAGAACAACAAATCACCAGGCGCTGATGAGCTGCCCGCTGAATTGTTCAAGGCTGGAGGCGATGAGTTGGTAAGGTGCATGCACCAACTTCTGTGCCGTATATGGGTTGACGAAAGCATGCCCGACGATTGGAATCTAAGTGTTCTCTGTCCAATCTTTAAAAAAAGGAGACCCTGCAGTTTGCGCCAACTACCGCGGGATCAGTCTCCTCCCCATCGCATATAAGGTTCTGTCCCGCATTATTTGTGAACGTCTAAAGCCGTTTATTGATACACTGATTGGACCTTATCAGTGTGGCTTTAGACCTGGTAAATCCACCACAGACCAGATTTTCACACTTCGACAAATCCTGGAGAAAACCTATGAAAGAGGCAACCAAACACACCATCTTTTTGTTGATTATAAATCAGCCTTCGACACACCGATAAGGTCAAGCTTCTTCAAAGCCCTGTCTACTTTAGATATTCCAGCAAAGTACGTTCGACTTTGCATGATGACGTTGAGAAGTACGCAAAGCTCCGTCAAAATAGGAAAGAACCTCTCCGAACCATTTGATACCAAAAGAGGTTTTAGGCAGGGCGATACCTTATCGTGTGACTTCTTTAATCTACTGATGGAAGATATACTGCGCAAGTGCGAACATGCCAACAGAACCGGCGGATTTATTTATAAAAATCTAATGCTACTTGCATATGCCGATGATATTGACATTATCGGCAAAACCACACGGGCAGTAAGCAAGGCGTTTTCAGAGATTGAGAAGGAGTCTAGATTAATGGGTTTAGCAGGTAAATGAGGACAAGACGAAGTACCTAGTAACCGCGGACAAAAAGTCATTGCGACTTGGGCAATCTGTTACAATGGAGGGGTACAACTTTAATGTTGTAGAGGATTTCGTCTACCTCGGAACGATGATAACCAGCAAGAACAACATCAGTCTGGAAATCCGACGAAGAATCACTCTTGCGAACCGATGCTACTATGGGCTAAGTAGGGAGTTCAAGAGCAAAGACCTCAAGCGAAGAACAAAAATAGCCCTGTACAAGTCACTTATCATCCCAGTCCTGCAATATGGCGCAGAAGCATGGACAATGACAGCAGCGGATAAAGCGGCGATTGGCGTGTTTGAACGAAAAATTCTTCGGAGGATTTATGGACCTTTAAAAGTCGGCGATGATTTCCGCATTCGAAGAAACGACGAACTGTATAAGCTCTATGGGGACACCAGCCTGGTTAAGCGCATAAAGCAGCAGCGGCTGCGCTGGCTAGGACATGTCGCCAGGATGAAGGAAGAAGCTCCAGCAAAAAAGGCGTATAAATCGAAGGCGGCTGACTATGGAGGCGGCAAGGTGGGAAGACCACCACTAAGATGGGAAGACCAGGTGCGGGAAGACATTGCCGAGCTTGGTGTGACCAACTGGTGGCAGCTCGCACAGAACAGAAGCGAATGGAGAGCGTTAATCGCAGAGGCCCAGACCGTCTAACGGTTGTAATGGCCATTAAAGAAGAGAAGAAGAAACACGGTATGTACAGAAGCTTAATTTTTTGTCTCTGTGTATGTATCATCTCAGAGTAGAAAGAGCCCACCTACCAAGTTTGGTTTTGAAAAAGAACACAATAAGCAAATTATATATTTTTTGTTTCTTAGTTTTACTTACTCAACACGATTGAAATGATGTTTAGACAGCTCCGCGACGGCGCGCGTGTAAGGCAAGGCATCTAGAGCATTACCTGTATATAATCTTTCAACAAGCACAAATCAATATTTGCCTGCTTGTGATTCTCAAGTTCGAATAAATTGCTCTCATAACTTTTATAATCGTGCACTATCTAGATTGTTTCATGAATAATGTAAATGTTAATTCGAAATAAGCTGTTGGTCTGGTCAGAATTAACCATCTCTACTTCTGTCTTTTACATGTTAAATTTCTACATGTAGCAGGCAGTTTTTGTGAACGCCACATATAGCTTTCTGCATCGTGTGCAATTTTGCCAGCCGAAATACTTTTCTTATAGAATTAACGTTGCTTCACTCGCCGTTTAGCTTTATTATTCTCCCACTAGTAATTATTCAATTTTTTTACCCAAATATTGAACATACTCTCCTTTTTAGTCAATAGATGGTCAGTCAAATGTCAAACATATCCATATAAACTGACAAATCAACCTTCCAAAACAAATCACAATTGGCTGACGATATTTGCCCTGCAGTTATCTAAGTGTGCATTCAACAAATTCATATCAACTGCATTTTTTACTAAGTTACAAACCAAACGCACAGCTGTTACCTTTTGGCCATCGGAAAGAGAAGTTGAAAATAAAATTTGTATTTTTTTTTTGTGGTGTATATGAAATCCTTTTGTATTTCATTATTTTGTGTGAATTTTTGTTCAACGCGTAAAGTCGCCACATTTGAAGCATTTGCATTCGGTGGGCTCTCTTAGCCGTATGTCCATGGTGGCCATTTCCGGCGAGGTGAGACGAGTACCATCTGGATCATAGCAATGCGTGAGGGTGATGACCTTCTCTTTGAGAAAACTTTCGCGGCAGCAGTAGCACTCCTGAAAGTCGAAAATAGGTATAAATTTATGAATATTTATTAGATTGTACTCATACAGAAAGTTTCGAAAACAAATTGAACACTTTGTTTCATTTGTAACTCAAAAGTTAGTAATCAAAATTAATTTTTTTTTCTTTTCATATGTTAAATACAGATTCATTTAGATTATAAATTAATAAAATAATCAGCCATGTTCTCAATTCCACTTCCACAAAAGTTTTGTGATTTAAAGTCCAAATCTAGTACTAAGACCGGTTTTAAACCACAAAAGTTTTGTGAAAGTGGAATTCAGAACATGGCTGATAATGAAAAAAGTCATGAACTTATATCAGAGATGGGCATGACACATACCGTCACACTTTTCACACGCATACAAGCACAAGCAAATATAAGTAGCTGTCAATGCTTATAGCGTACGTGTGATTTTTGCAGTCGGCCGCGGCAGAGGCCTAATGCACACGCTGCTTGGTGTGTGCATTGTGTGAACGTCGCGACGCGCCCATCTCTGACTTATATATGTAAGAATTTTTGGGTTGACCCTTTTTTTTACCATTAAAAAAAAAACAAGTGAGAAAGTCGGTCAAGCCCGACTATAACATACTCTGTACCTGGAGTATAAGCTGAATGCAGTGCTGCTGCTGTGTCTCTCTCTCTATCTCTGTCTCTCCCGCTCTCTCTTACTCTCTCTCTAAGATTGTGCTGCGTTGGTTGTGAAAGGGTGGGGGGGGGGGCTTGGTTAAATTTTTTGCTCATAACTTGAGAACCGCTGATCCGATCTTTATCATTTTTTAAACAAATCGATACATTTTGATAATTACTAACTATCTCTAGAAGGTACAAATCATCTATCTACAAAACTGTGGAAGATATGACGTTTATTCGAAATTGCGGCGGCGGGAGGGGGCGTGGCAAAAATTGAAAATACACTTGATCTGCCTGCAAGTATAAGAAGCATTTGTCCCTTACCATCTCTGAGATCTGTTTGTTCATACGGACGGACGGACAGACAGACGGACAGACAGAAGGACAGACAGACGGACAGACAGACATACGGACATGGCTATTAAATATATCGATTAGGCTGTTGATGCTGATCAAGAATATATATATATTTTATAGGGTCGGAAATGATTCCTTCTCTCTATAGTTCGGAAATACTTGAATCAGTACAAAATCCTTATTTTAAGAACGATTTTTTCAATCCAAAAGTAATTGTTTAAAGACAGTTTCGGGATATTTTAAGTGAATTTCGAACTATTATAATATCTTTCTGGTAATACTATTAATTTGTTATGGTGCAAAAACAATTTTTGAAGCAGAATAATACTTAAAAAAAATAAGTACAAAATGTTCTTGGTTTAAGCCTATAAAAAGTTCTAAGCTTCCCAATTGCCTATCAGAATCCAAGGGAAATTAATTAACCAAAGACCAAAATGTTTATACTGTAGATCAGAAATCCACCCCACTCCATAACCAAAGTGTTAGAACCAGAAAGGAATTTCAAGAACAGATTCAACTTTAAATAATTCGCATTTTCCGTGGCACACTTTTTAGAGCTCAATTCAAGAAATTTTCATTTTGAACTGAGTTCGATCTTTTTTAAATTGTTAGGCTCTAAGTACGAAATCTACTTGATTCAATTGATTTATTTTAGCACTAGTTTTTCTATTCTAGAATGGTCGTCTGAGTGCACTTGACATAATCCATTTCTTTTCATCTTATCCTTGTTTTCGACAATTTTTTTTTTAACATTAGCCCAACATCGTTCTTTGGGTCGTAGCTATTAATACCAGGGCTGCAAGCCGGGGTTTCGACCACGGAGCGGGATCAGAAGGTCGGTGAACCTAGGTACGGGTTGTTTGCTAATTCAGAAAACATGATTGTAAATCGGAACAACCTTATTTAATAATTATAATATTATATACTTTTTAATGTGGAATTGATTCCTTTTCTGGACTCAAACGTTTTGCCTTTTGGCTAGTGAAATTAAAAGCATATTGCAAATTTGACATTGAAAAATATAATCTACCCACCAGCAATGAAAATAAATCATAATTCTTTGGTCAGTTTCAGATGTTTTGGTATACCAAAATATTACAGACAGAAATTGTTAAACTTTTTCTAATTATTTAATTAAATTATTTCTTAGAGGCTAAGAAAATAGAAAAGTAAAACGTGAAAAACTCGTGCTATTAATTTTACATTGCGGTACAGCTCGATAGGTATTTCTCAATCAATAGGCCCCTATCGTTGGTCAAAGGGTCGTCATTCATTTAAAAAGTAATAATTTAAAACAAAATCAAGACAATTTAGCATGTGACCAAAAATTATAATGTAATGGCTACTTGGGAGATATAATTTCGGAACAAAATATTATAAATTTGTTAAATTGTTGGTGGTACAAATGTTTGCTATTTTAAGATGTCAATTGTCACCGTTTTGCAATTTGCAATTTTTTCTGAGCCGAACCCTTTTCAACTATTTTTCGCTCCAGCTCAGGTTCAGGTCAGGTTCGGTTCGGATTTCACAAAAATCCCCGAGTCTCCGACGAACCGGTTTGCAGCCCTGATTAATACTTTTTTCATGGATTCAAGATCCGCCCAAAACACACTAGAAACTTTATTTTATATAAAATGATATGAGAGGTAAATATCGACATTTATGGTGGCCTTTGAAGAAGCACTTGTTTTTGTATATCTTTAGGTAATTTTGAATTATGTGCACCTTAATTTCTGTCCGTTTTCGCCAATTCTTTAGTGAACCTTAATTATAATGGCTTTTTTATTTGTACCAACTTTAAAGCTTTCTAAATCGTAGGGTTTGAGTATTGCAGGCTCGAGGTCAAGTAAAACACTCAGATGTGTATGCTGTTTTTCCAATATATTTCGGTTGCTCCTCGGCAACTATCTTCAGGGACACTACAAAACAATATCCAATTACAATGTAACATTGACTTAATACAAAAAACACGAACTTTTTTACATAAATTGTTTTACACGTCCGTTCCGTTCGGCGTGGTGTTGGATACTGAATTATTGTTTGGTCAATAAGTGTCTGTATAGGTGCGCACAGTTCTCTGTGTCCGATTTGTAGTTAAGCCTTTTGTCAGTGTGTGTCTGTTATTTAGAACATCTCAAGAGTGAAGCGTTTGCTGTAGTGGTTTTCTGGCTGGCTTAGACTTCGTCTTATTGAAAAAGTTTTTCATTGTGTAATGGAGATGCAGAAAACAGCTGCAACAAATTGTACATTGGTACAACAAAATCGAAACTTAGAACTAGGATATCTCAACACAAATCAGACTACAAACTCAGACATCAAACCACCATTCAAAAAACGGCGCTTGCGACACACTGTACGGAGATCGGACACTCGCCGAATTTTAAAGCAACAACAATCCTACAGCAAGATTTTTTAACAGAAATTGAACTCTTGCTTTAGAAATATAAAGTTTCACGAAATTCACTTTTTCACTTCAGTTTCAGAAATTTTTGAGGAAAAACAACACAGAATACAATTTTAAGAATTTTCGTTCCACATATACTCACTTTCAGAAACCCCGTGGGCGTTATCACCGATGGCTGCACCTGACTATTGCACAAACCCTCACATTTGTTTACAATGACATCGGCATTGCATGTCCTCTGCATGCGTCCCAACTCATCGAATTCCTCTTTGATCAAATGGATTTCCGATTTCAAGGTCTCACAGTTCTCATCGCCCGTACCCTGGCTATAGCGCAGAGCTCGCAGACACGAGGGTAACAGCACGGCAATGGCCAAAATCAGCAATTCCTGAACATGCATGATGAACAACTCCCAACTCCAAACTGTTCGCACTTCGATTCTTTGCCGGGGCTTTTATAGGGATGAATCGCGTGAGTTCAATGATTCAATTAGATTTCATGGGCTCTATTTTACTCCTTCTGATATATGTCAACGACTGGCTGATGGAATGTTGGTGTTGTGCACCGCGGGTGGTCGGATGGATGAATGGAAAAGTCGGTTATGTTGTGGTAGGACTTGTTGGTTAATTGGTGCTTAAGTCAAATGACTGGGCCACCAAGTTGAGGCATGGGAAGGGTCGTGAAATGGCTTTAAGAGTATTTAAAAATCATCCTATAAATATTTCCTGTTAGCAGCTTTTTTTCTAAAGTCACCTGTCACAGAGTAAAAGCTCAACGAAGCGCAACGCGTTTTTGCATTTTGCACTAAATTTATGATTTTTACAGCTGACATTTGTTTGGGGCGCCCTCATGCAAATGTGTGTGTGTGTGTGCATGCAGAGCACAACATATAACAAGGCAAAATAAAAACAACGAAAAAGAAGAAATACAGCAACAGCCACTGCCACGACAGCAATATATATTTTTCAGCCCAGCAGCAACAACTGCGAACTGCAACTGAGACAGCAGCAGCAGCTGTCATAAGATAAAAATTCGCGCGCGCCTGCATTTTGCATATGCAACTGCAGCCACCTTCTGGGCTACCAGGGGAGCGTGTGGACGGGGGGAGGTGCTGGCGCAAAGCCTG
Organism: Lordiphosa clarofinis; assembly: GCA_018904275.1. Classification (NCBI taxonomy): domain Eukaryota; kingdom Metazoa; phylum Arthropoda; class Insecta; order Diptera; family Drosophilidae; genus Lordiphosa; species Lordiphosa clarofinis. The sequence continues at coordinate 523,484 of JAEIGQ010000022.1, forward strand.
TACCTGCAACATATTCTAATGCGTTGCGACATGAACTGACAGCGACGGCGACAGTTGCTGTTGCCGCATGAGAGGCGGTGACAACCAAATCGGGGTGGGGCGAAAGCGGGAGGAAAAGTGAAAAGTGAGCTGCATTTTCTTTTCTTTCAGCATGCAAATGAACTGCAATTATGATAAACGTCAACAGTTGACCGGATATGAGCAACTAAACACAGAAACCGGCTAAGTGCCTTTTGAATAAAATGTGTAGCAATTAGGCTGATGGCCTTGCCAAAGGAGTGAGGAGACTTGCGAGCAGGGGAGAGCTACACGATGAGAGACAGTCTGACATGAGATCGTGCATAATGGAAAGTATAAATATGGCTTTATTTTGCAAAGCATACTTTTAGGAATAATATACAAGTATTGCAAACAAATCCCGCACACAACTGAAATTAAGACCAAGGGCAGAGATTCTAGAGATGGAATCAGCGAGTTGATTATTAAAACTAACCATATATGGAATGTTCTCTAGTCTTAAGTCATTTTCTTTACACATGTGTAATGACCGGTAGCAACTGCGACGGCAACCTTGCGACGATTTCTTATATTTTTCTGTGACCGTTCCAATTTGTCAAATGCGAGCTCGAGTAAACAAAGTAGTGAGAGATTTTTATTTCGTTTATTCTTGTGTGGGGTATACAAGCAAACTCACTTATTCTTATTATATACACTCAGAAAAAAAATAACAAAACAAAAGCAACTGACAGAGAGACAAAATACTGCATACCAGAATTAAACATGATGCACATATAATTATTTGTATGAGTTATAACCTTATTATCCGACTTGTAGCCATTTTAAGGTTTTTAGCGATTTTAATTGATTCAAGAAAAAACCAATCCAAGAACCATTCAAATATGGGAAAGAAGACACTTTTAACAACTATTTTGCATTTTTCCGTCCACTAATTAAAACTACCTTGTAGTAAAACTCATCTTAAATAGCACACATCACATAAAACGAAGCACAAAATGCGTATACATAAAGTAAAAAGCAATTATATTAAAAATACATTTCGCTTACTACACATGCTCCATGTTCAGTAAAATAAACAATTGACTCTTAGAACTTGGCCTTTAGCAAAACATTAAAGCCAGGATTTTAAATTTCAGGATTGGGTTTTTGTGCTTGTTGGCGTATACTATTTTATGTTGTTATGGATAGCGACCTTTGTTATATCCTTGCAAAGGGTATTGTAATTTTGCCCAGAAGTTTGCAACGCATAGAAATATTCATTTCCGACCCCATAAACTATATATATTTTTGATCAGGGCAACGAGCTGAGTCGATTGAGCTTTGTCCGTCCGTCTGTCTGTCTGTCTGTCCGTCTGTCTGTCTGTTTCTACGCAAACTAGTCTCTCAGTTTTAAAGCTATCGAGCTGAAACTTTGCACAGAGTCTTCTTTTTACTGCACACTGCTAATATGTCGGAACCGACCGGATTGGATGACTATATCCTACAGCTGCCATAGGAACTATCGGTCGAAAAGTGGGTTTTCGTGAGAAACACTTTTTATTTTAAATGTAATCGCCTTCCGCTTCTACAATTATTAGTTTTATACGCTTTTACATAGATTTGGAAGTTTTGGTCAAAATCGGATGACTATATCTTATAGCTGCCATAGGAACTATCGGTCGAAAAGTGGGTTTTTGTGAGAAAGCTTTTTTGTTTTTAATGTAAACGCCTTCCGCTTCGGCAATTATTAGTTTTATACGCTTTTATAAAGATTTGGAAAAATTGTTTGTTTTAATGCTGACGTTCGTAAACTCTGATGTATTAAAACATTTGCAAGGGTATAAAAACTTCGGCAAAGACGAAGTTAGCTTGGCCTTCTCGTTTTTTAATATGTGTTTCTAGCCAGCTCGGGGTCAATGTTTTTTAAGTGCTTATGTATAATATTTTAGATAAATAAGATTGTTTAAAAAAAACACGAAATTTTTTTTAAATTCTGACAAAAAATATCGAATATTTCTGCAATGGGAGTAAACAACGGAATAATTCAGGATCTAAAACTTTGCTTATGAAGTGAGCATAGATTTTTAACCAACAGTAATACCATTATTATATTGGGTTAACTCATTTACTTTGCATTTTCCAACATTATTTTACCTAATACAAAGTCATTGTTTTAAAATCAATTGGAAATAGCTGCAGATTTTAAACTAAGAATATTTTGTATAACTTTATTCGAATCCTTAGTTTGTTTTAAAAATTTATTGGGGTTGATACATTTTGCTAATTACTAACTATCTCTAGAAGGAACGAATCATCTATCTACAAAACTGCGGGAGATATGACGTTTTTTCAAAATTGCGGGGGCGGGAGGAGGCGTGGCAAAAATTGAAAATTAAATTGATCTGCCTGCAACTTTAAGAAGCATTTGTCCCATACATGTCAAACCTCTATCTCCTACCATCTCTGAGATCTGTTTGTTCATACGGACGGACGGACGGACGGACGGACAGACGGACATGGCTATATCGAATCGGCTGTTGATGCTGATCAAGAATATATATACTTAATAGGGTCGGAAATGATTCCTTCTTCCTCTTACATACTTTTGCACAAACTTAATATACTCCATGTACCTTCGGTACAGAGTATAAAAACGTTGTAAAAGCACACGCAAAAGGTTTGACGTCAAACGTTTTACAGTGTGTACGGAGATAAACGAAACGTCGATCCACACGAACATCAAACTCGAACGTCAAACTCTGAATTTATGGATGGTAAGGGCAGCTGTTCGAGCCTTTTTTGGGCGCTTAAAGTAATTAAATTTATTTATTTTGAATATCAGAAGCAAAAAAAATGTCCGAAAAGAGTGGTGAGCGTAAAAATAGTTTGTAGAGCTATCATGAGGAAGAACAAATTGCGCTGATTAATACCGTAGAGGCAAAGAGAAGTATTTGGGACCTCACCAATAAAAATATTTTTGATGCAGTTCACATGCACTCCAGCAGCAGTCCAGAAAGATCTGCAGCAATCATGTCCGGGATAAAAGCAGCAACAGTCAAAATTTGTTGGTGTTTTTATATGAAAATTTGATTGATCTTGCACTACACCATATTGATATTGCGGCTGGAGAGGATGTTTCGATTTAGCGCCAAGCGCTGTCCTCTGTTGGCTCTTATATGGAAGATTTGTCTCAAACTGTTGTGGGGAAGTACGTACGTCTTAACGGGAGTGACAACTATGCCGACCCCAGTACTTACCCCTGAACCAATCCTGGGGCTTGCTGAGTTCTAAATTGAGTCTCGATGTGAACTTCTACATCATTCGGAATTGTCATGTCCAAAAGTTTACATTTCAAGTGGCTATCTGGGAGATTCCGGTCTCCCTTACCGCAGATTTTAAAATAGCTCAAAAAAAATGTAAGTCCTAAATCAAATACTTCGGGATTCAAAATATCGTACTTTCAGTACTATTTACACCAATTGTTTTTGATTAAAGTACAAGTACGAGGCATTTTTCTGAAGAGGTTGCTCTACAACAAGGATGTAATTGTTTTTTAAAATACAAAACTTTGGGTTTAATGGCATTGTCCATCACATTTTTCGTTGCTAGGTTTTCTCGGGTTGAATACAGACACCAATATAAGAAAATATTCCTTCAGCAACAACATGCTCAAGAAACCCGATAACGGAGGAAGGCAACATAAATAAAGAGTAGTAAATAAAGGCCGCAAAATGTTTTGACTGCAGAAAGGGAAGACGGCCAGACAACAACCCCAGTTTACACAATGAAAGCCTGCGATCCTTTTTAAACGAAATTATTTGTCCACCAACAACAAAATCAAATACCCCACTGTGCGACGGTGGATACCAATAATTTGTGCAAAAAGAGAAAATAAAAAGTCAACTGCCTCTCCAAAAAAAGTTGATGCGTTTCTTCTATGGGCAAATATTTATTGCTGTCACTTACATCTAAAGTTAGTTGTTGATGTAAAATGTGAGCTATTATTCATATCCCCCGTCGGGTAACACCATGTAAATTTGATTCTAAAATTTAGTCATATGTCTTAAACGGATATGAAATTGGACTCCTTCAAGTATGCAATGCCTGAAGATTTTCTTGATAAAGTGTATGTACTCAATTAAATATTTTACTGTTGGTGAACGAATCCATATTGCAAATGGTTTAATTAATTTTGAAGGCTTATGATTTTCTTATCAAATATTATTATAAAATAGCAGAACTATAAGTACTACACAGATTTAATGTTCTCACTATTTTCTCATTCTTTTACTTTCTCCTATTTCCCAATTATTACTTACCTTATTCCAAATATACCAAATTTTTCCCAGTGCTCTTTCCGCTTTCATCTACTTACTCGTAACTCGCAACTGCAGTTAAACTGCCAAGCACTTTTAGTGCTCATGTGTGTGAGTCTACTGTCCCTGCTCTTTTGCCCTCTGCCAGCCAGCTCCTTTACTTCATTCACATCCTTGTGCCTGATGTGGGCCATGTTTGGCTGCCCACTTTCGTGTTGTATGAATTATATGCTGCACACTTTTTAACCCTTGGCATATTTTACAAGCTGCTTTATTTTGCTCGTACTCTCTAATAAACATACAAACGCACTTATTGTTAGTGAGTGTGAGTGCGAGAGTGTGTGTGTGTGTGTGTGTGCATGTGTGTTTTCTGTGTGTCGTCGACTCAAGTGCGCTGGCGAGTTCATAAATTTGCCCACTGGGGCGTATGAGTAATGTGCAAAGGAGCGTTGTCGGAGTGTGCGAGTGTGTGATCAAAAGGGTAAGAAAAAAATGTGAAAAATGCTAAAAGCCATAGGCCAGCAGGCAACATATGTTAGCATCAATTTCATATTTTTTTTAATATATTTTATGTTGAACGAAAGTAAGAGAGTTTTCTGTTTGCCCCTTAACCTTGCACTGATGGTATTAGGGTAGCTGAGGTTAATTAAAACGGAAAATATAACAGGAAATTTTTTAAATCTTTGCAATTACATAAAAACTAAGGTGTGTTTATTATATCTTCTTGTTAACTTTTCTATTTAAACCATTTACGAAAACTATTCAAGGGCTAAAAAATTTCGTGGTTAAAAAGTGCTTTTGAACCAGTTGGAAGCCATTAACTATTGCAGCTAGTTACAGCCTGCTAAAATGTGGTTCACAGCTATGAACTTTAGATTTGCGAAGTAGACGATAATAATAAAAGCCCCTTAAAAATTGATCAAGAACTCTTTTATTTGGGTACTTGAAAGAAATTATCATTCTGAGGAAGAATAATTAGTAAATGGGTCTATAATTTAAGCAAGAAATAATCTTGCTCTTAAGTAGACTTAAGGTGACCGTTTACCTATAATTCAATAATCTTATTCGTCTTATTATTTTTTTAAGTGCGATGTTCTCAATTCAAGATCGAATTTTCTGCGATCTAGCTGATCAAGAACATTTAGTACATCTATACTGCAGGGCTGTCAATATTTTACGCATATATCCATATATCGATGTTTTTGTCGGAGGACAAGGGTAATTCCGATATGATATTTAGTTTGCCGATATTAGCGATAATAGATTTTTTATGCACGATACTAGCTGACCAGGCAAACTATGTTCTGTCATATAATTTATTTCGCGCTTGACTCTGCTCCAGTTGATGTTGTTGACTTCGGAAAGCTTGTGCCTCTTGGGACTGAGAATAACGCAGTTGCGACATTCAGACACGCATAATTTCATTAGTCTCATGCTATCGTTAATCTGTTCTAGCTGCCCTAGCTTTTTACATGTGCTTTGCTGCATTCTTTCGACTCTCCAAATAGCCACCCCTACGTGTTGCTGACATTTCCTAAATTCATTTATTTCATGTAATAATTGATCAGTTCTTGCTGCGTGCGTTCGACGGTCCATGCTGGCATTCTTTGCTATAACACACACACACAGATAGGCCAAGTTGAATCGATTCAGATAACGATAACAAAATTCTAAAGAATGTTCTGCAGTGACAGACACCCAAATCACCTTGCGTTACGAAATAAAGTTATATAAATATATATATTTTTCCACTATGCGTGTTTTAAGTGTATTTAACAGTTTCCATTTCTATGATTGTACATTAGTTAATAATCCTTGATCAAATATCAGTAAAAAAAACTTAATATTCTCATCATTAATGTCAAAATCATAAACCAAACACCTACCCAAAATCGAATTTTAATATACAATAATAATAACTTTATTCAAGTCGTAAAAAAAGTCCACGCAATTCTCCAAATATTCAAAAGTCATAAAAACACCCAAATGGTTTCTAAATGTTTTCAGCCAAGAAAATAAAATACAATTAAACTAATCTGTTGCTGGCGCTTTGAATTAGCAATCAACATTTACATATTTTGAGCACGCCTCCGTTTTATTTTTGGTTCACATTTTTGGTGATGCTCTCATAATCATGTTCATTAGGAAGCTTTTGAAAGTTGAAACAAAAAACTCACACAAAAAAACCACCCATAAAATCTTGGTTTATATGCCATTTAATGGGCTGACTCAAAACGTTTTATAGTTGGCTTTCGTTTTACAAATTGATTAAATTTCATTAGATTAAATAGTCCCATTTTGGGTTTCAATTAACCACACATAGATGAGCTTTATTTACCACAAAATTAAGTGGCTAACAGCATCTGTGGCCACAAACACATTACAAACCACAAAGCACAAACAAAAACAAAAAATACTCCCAACGGTTTGTCGTTATCCCTTTTGTCCCTGCCTAAATGAAAATTTCCCCCCATCAGAGACAGGGGATGAGCTATTTTCCGGTTGCTGTATGTATTTGCTAGCATTTTAGCAGTTCATTTATGCAGTCGTCGGGGCGGGAGAAAAAAATAGACCGGAAAAGGCACAAAATGGTCACATGAGTGGTTTGTGAAGGGTCTCATCGGAGTATGGCCAGTTCTCCACTTCAATATGGACCATTCATTTGTTTAACCATTAAGGGTACAAGTGTAGGATGCTTCTGTTTTGTAACAGTTTTGATGTGTTTTATTAATGAATGGGAATAACTGTTGACATCATTTCCGTTGCTAGTTTCTGGGTGCATCCGATTTTGTAAAGGGCATAAAAACAAAGACATTTTTGAAAGGTGTTTCGACGTATACCAAATAAAAGAAATAAATATTTTAAACGACTTTGTTATGAAATATTTGCTAACCGAACTGTATAACTAAGCGTTGATTTTTAGTCTTCTTTTATGGTGATCATCCAATTTGACTCAGGCCATCAAGCAAATGTCAGAAATGCCAAGAAGCCAAAATGGGTGTAATTTTTATTAGAAATTCATTAAATTATGGAAGAAATGTTAAAAAGGCTGGGGTGAAAGGCACTAACGTCTAACGAAGAGCGAAGAATTCTTCTAAAAGCCTTAAAAGAGCTGCTTCTAAAAGCCTTTTTATTTGTAGATTGAGTATCCAAATGTTAATGAAAGTGGTCTTCGTCCTGTCAACAACACATTTTAGTTAAGCGAGAGCGCGCTCGTTTTGCACTTCTTTGTTGTTGCAAAAAGAGGGCAGTATAAGCTTGTATACTGTCGCTGCCGCAGAGCGGTGCTGTGTAGACAGTAGAATGGAACGTGCCTAAAAGTCATGAAGCAACAATCATTTATGGCTTATTTCTGTTCTTCCAGATATGCTATGAGTCAAATAAGCTTACAATTTGCTTTGCTATTTGTTAGCTTACGTGACGTATGGCTCTATGTAGAAGATGCGGAATTGGCCCTAAATCTGTCAAAGTCCCTTTACAAATCTACGGAGCGATTTAAAATTTAGCTGGCGAAGCACTAGTTTGATTTGAACCAACTAAGATTGAGTGTTTAAAAACTTTTTTCATTTATGTTTATTAAATGTACTTGCGTCTACATATTTAAAGAGTCGGCTCAGGTTGTTTTTGATGATCCTTAGGATATCTATCCTTTTTTGGGATCCATCGGATATTTTCGAAGCCGATTTATTATCGCTTAAAAAGGATATATCAGGAAATAAATATTTCATTGATCTTTATTCTTCATCCAAAGAAGCTGAAAAATTTGAAAAGGATATTAAAAAAAAATGTATCTTAAAGTGGATATTTGAATATCCATTATACGGGGATCTGTTTTTGCTCTGTGCACTGCTACATATTTCAACAAATTTCGATTATCCTCTGATTAAAATTCCATGAATTCAAGGTTAAAGTAATTTTAAACAAATTTAAATTGAAATGACAGCCAGCTGAGCTGCTTTGTTTAAGTCACAATTTATTTAAAATTTGGGTGAAGAAATATAATAAATTGACTATGCATTATCGCCAATGCTTTAAAATCAGAATAAAACTATGCCCCATCATTATAAACTTTTAACCCCAGAAACCCAATTTCTATCTATTCCGTGTACCATAATAAGATCCGAGCAAAAACAGCCAAGATATGCAATTAATTTAAATTAATTATAATATGCAAATGTATAAAAATAATAAGCGGAGCTAAATTTAAAATCGAAGAAGTTAACTTAATATTAACTTACGAATTCAAAGCCATGGGAACCACATTATTTGGTACAGGTTAATTTGCAGTCCAAGCACTCGTGTGCAACACTCTTAATTGTTTCTTAAAAATTTTAAGTTTGTTATTCAGTGCGGATGTTTTTTTAAAGAATTTTTGAAGTATGCCTTTGTTATTTTCAATTTTTTTAGTGGTGATGATTTTTATTTCACCACAACAACCTATAAGAGAACCTTTAGAGGGAAATGTAATAAATATTCCAATTAAGATTTTTGAAGATAAATGGTTTCAGAGATTTGGAAAATTTTTACCATATTCGAAGTAGTAAAACTCGGTAAAATTTCGAATTAAATGTATTCTTATCAGTTTATTATCGTGATTCTAAAATCTAAAATTATATAAATTATTCGTCAAACAAACTATAGTTTCTGAAAATCTGCCAAGTAAACATTTAAAAAAAATCAGCGTTTCGACGTTTTTCCAGCTGTAGTTCTTCAGTCTATTTGATTGATGGGGGTGTATTTGAAGATTTAATATATCCAGAATCAAAATATATCTATCGTCCAAGTCAATTGCACTTATGACTTTATTGGTAAGGAACAATCATCTAAAAACTGAACTAATTAGTTTCAGATATAGTTGTGTTTGTTTATTTTTCATATTTAATATGAACTTATTATTAAGTTATTGGACTTTTTGTATGGGTGAAGTTTAAAAGTAGCAAACCTATATCCTTTAAATCACATTAATATTACTCTTTTTTCTATATTCCCCCAGCTGTTTTTTGTTTACAATTCACCGCAGTCTCTTTTAGCATCAGAAAATAAATTAACTTTACACTTACACTCTTCGTCTAGTCTTTCTCTCTCGCTCTTTTGTAAAATTTTCTCTTGTTTTTCTCTTTGGCATTATGAGTAAAATTCTAGCCGATCACATAACTTTATCACTCACTCCCCACACCACACAAAGTGTAAACAATTATGGCCGACGCCGAAACGCTCACAATACATATAAAACAATTCCCCACACAACAACAAATTGTTAACCAAAATGGCTACACCAAAACATCGATCGTCCAATGAGCGAACAGTAAGGCACGCTATATGTGTTTGTGCGGTTGTATGCGCGATCTGCAGGTTCTGCGTCGATAAACACTTCAAATATTTGGAATATTTGGTGTTTGTTTTTATAGTTATGTGATTTGGAGGCCATTGCTGGTTGAATCAACAAATGAGGCTTTAGGTGTGTTTATGAATGAAACTAAGTCTTAATACTTTTGAAAAATTTCAATAAGCGCATGGAATAGTTAACCAAATCGTTGGGATAAGCAAATCTGGTTGCTTTAAATAGAAAAAAATTGTATTGGAAAATAGAATAAAATAAATCGACTCCTGAACGGCTCGACACCGAATCAGTTAGGCTGGAATGACACTATCAATTTTTAGGGACAATTTTAGTCACAATTTGTCTTCTTTGGGAAAAATTTTAAACTCGTCTTTTAAATGTTTTCGAAGAAGCTGAGACGATACACAACAAAAAAAATTTGTCTATTAACATAAAAAGGCAACAATAACACAGTACAACACTAAAAAAAAGCCCGGCATAAGACCAATAAATTATGATAAAAGGCACCTTTTGTAAGCATCCCTCATACCCAGTTTTTCAAATCCACCCTCGGTTCGCGTTTAATGGGTACTTTTGTACTTGCAACACACAACTACAACAATTTAAACTAAGTTTTTACTGGCTTAAGATAAAATTCTCCAAAATTCAGCATATGTGGACAGGGTCATTTGAACATATGAAAATAAATTCGCGCTAACTTAAGGTACAGAAGGAGTTAAACGTTCATTCTTCAATATCTTTAAAAGCGCACGGTAGATTTTTCTTAAAATCGTTGTGAATGATGGTATAATGGGCTATTGCATGTCCCTAAGAGATGGTACTTGACAGCCAAAAAACCGCGAATTGGAGTACCAATTTTATATTCACCCACGGAGCACTCCATATAAACTATATACCCGACGTACAAATAGACTGAACTGTGTTTTCAGTTTCACCAAGGAAGCTTTGGTTCGCGTTTTATAGGCAATTTTGTACCAGCAATTGCCTTTAAACAACATATACCATCTGGGTATCACAGCCTCCCCCAAAAATTATGCAATTAATCTTATGATTAAAATTCGTCGTTTCCACCAAGAAAAAGTAAATCTTTAATAAAAATTGTCTTTGGTGGGCCATCCGTGGTACACCAAGATGCGCTGAACTAAAGTATTTAAATGATATGATCTGTTTTCCTGCTTGCAATGAAGCAATTTACTTATAAATTTAATTTCATAATTTTGGTAAAGCTGGTTTTACCTAAATGGTCAATGTTGTTATAAGGCAGTTGCTGGTACAAAAATGCCTATAAACCGCGAACCAAGGCTTCGTTGACAAAACTGAAAACGCAGATCTGTCTATTTTTAGACCTTGTTTATGGCCTATATGAATTGATTTGTGGGTGAATATAAAATTGGTACTCCAATTCGCGGTTTTTTGGCTGTCGAGTACCATCTCTTAGGGAAATGCAATAGCCCATTATACCATCATGCACAACCATTTTAAGAAAAATCTACCGTGCGCTTTTAAAGATATTGAAGAATGAACGTTTAACTCCTTCTGGAGGTACCTTAACCGTTTGCGCGAATTAATTATTTTTTTCATATGTCGTTCCCAATGACCCTGTCCACATATGCTAAATTTTGGAGAATTTTATCTTAAGCCAGTAAAAACTTAGTTAAAATTGTTGTAGTTGTGTGTTGCAAGTACAAAAGTACCCATTAAACGCGAACCGAGGGTGGATTTGAAAAACTGGGTATGAGGTGATGCTTACAAAGGTGCCTTTTATCATAATTTATTGGTCTTATGCCGGGCTTTTAAAAAAAGTTGGATTTTGTCGAACTGTGTAATTGTCGCAAAAAATTTAAAATGTCATTCCTGCCTTAGTAGCCCCTGCATTACATAACTGAATTATAAAACATTTAATGCCAAAATAATCCAAAATGTTAAAAAATTCAAAATTAAAAATAGAGGTCAGCTAACTTCGGCTCGACCGAAATTTATATACCCTTGGAGCTTGATATATGCCTGACAGTTTGTATGGCAGCTATACTATATAGTGGTCCGATTTCGACAAGGCTTAATGAAATTATGTAAAATTATTAAAAACTTATAAATACGAGCGTTGGGAGCGATAGCACTAAAAACAAAAAAGTTTTTCTCACTAAAACTAGTTTTTCAACCGATATCAACTCAGCTCGTCATGCTGATCAAGAATATATATACTTTATATGGTCGGAGATGTCTCCTTCCCTGCGTTACAAACATCCGCACAATTTCAATATACCCTCTCCAAGGGTATAAAAATGCATCATATACGTATTAGAATTAGGTAGGTAGGTATTACCGGCTGGCCCCATGTAGGGGGGGCCACACATAGACCTTACGGTCCTTAGTGAGGCCGGGTGCTTTATGGTACCATTTCCTTTAGAAATCCTGTAGGATTCTTGACGTTTTGGCAAATGCCAATAGTTGTTTGGGGGAGCTCTTGGCTGCCTCTTCCAGAGTGGTGAAGCTTGGGGAGTGCAGATGTTTTAATCTTGTCGTGGCGATTGCTGGGCAGCTGCAGATGAGGTGTTCTAGAGTTTCTGCTACTCCAGGTTCCTTGCATTTCCTGCAGGTGTCTGCTGTCGTGATGCCTAGCTTTATCGCGTGAGCGGCTGCTAGGCAGTGACCAGTTAATATGCCTATAAGCAGTCTGCAGTCTCTTCTTTGGAGCTGCAGCGTATAGTGCGTGAGTTTTTTGTCTCTCTTATTGCACATAATTTTAGAGATTCTGCAGCCGGTCGTGTTCTTCCACTTTTCCTCTGCTTCTTTCTCCGCTATCTCCTCCATCTTGCTGTATAGCGTCTGTAGGGAGATAGGTATATTTAGTGTTGCTTCTCGGCTTAGTGCGACCCCCGGCTTTTGCAAGAGTGTCCGCCATTTCGTTTCCATCGATGCCCTGGTGGCTGGGAATCCAGTAGATTTGCACCTTGCTGGAGGTGCTGAGGGAATCTAATGCTTCTCTGCTTGCCAGAACATTTTTGGAGTTGATGGCGTGACTCTGCATTGCTTTGATTGCCGCTTGGCTGTCTACGTATATGTTGATTTGATCGTTTGGTGCGTGTAATTCTGCCAATTCGGCTGCTTTTCTTATGGCGAAAACTTCCGCCTGGAATATAGTGCAGTGGTTTGGCAGTTTGTAGGAGAGTTTCAATTCCGGTTCCTTGCAGTACACGGCGGCTCCGACTCCTGAGGCCATCTTTGAGCCGTCCGTGAAAAGGTGCATTGCTTCCTGAGCCAGCCCTGTACGCCAGTCTTCTGGTCCCAGTAATGCTGATGCGCCTGTAAAGTTGGTTTTTGGGATCATGTAGTCCGTGCTACTGTTGATCTCTCTGCCCACTGTGCTGTGTCCATAGCTTTGTAGAGCCATGGTGCCAGCCGCGCAAAGACGTTGGGCCGTCCTGTGTGCAGTGAGGCGTGCTTGGATGTCCAGGGGGTTGACACCTAGGATGTGTTCCAGTGCTTTTGTTGAGTAGACCGCAGTGCCCCCGTTATGCAGACCAGTGCCTGCCGCTGGGCCTTTTCCATCAGCTTTAGATATGTGGACTTCTCTGTGGCTTGCCACCATACCAATATACCGTGTAGTAGTATCGGTCGTATAACTGATATGAAGAGCCAGTGTGTTAGTCTTGGTGATAGGCCCCAAGTGCTGCTTAGCATCTTCTGGGATGCATATAGCGCATTGGTTGCCTTTTTCACCCTTTCCTCCACATTGAGTCTCCAGGATAGTTTACTATCGATTACTACTCCAAGGTATTTTACGTTGTTTTTTGGCGTTAGCGGTGTTCCATTTATCGTGGGTGGAGTCCATTGCGGTACCTTGTATCTCTTGGTGAAGAGAATGAGGTCCGTCTTCCGCATTGATGCTAAGTCCGGCTTCTGTGGCCCACTTTAGTATCTCTCTGAGAGTAGAGTCCATGATTGAGCTGACAGTCGATGGACATTTTCCCATAATAATTATGCTTATGTCGTCGGCATATGCGGTTATCTTGGGTGCTTTCCTGCGAAATTTTTTAAGTAATTCGTTGACCACAAGGTTCCATAGAAGAGGTGACAGGACTCCGCCCTGGGGCGTTCCGCCGTGTGCCTCTCTTGTAATGGTTGTGGTACCCCACTCGGCTTGTACTCTTCTGCAGCTCAGCAGGTTATATATCCAGGAGTCCAATGCCGTGTGTATTGCTAGGGCTCTTAGGCTTCGCATTATTGCTTCTGTAGTGACGTTGTTGAATGCACCCGAAATGTCAAGGAATGCTCCCAGGGCAAATTCTTGATGGTACAGTGCCTTCTCGATGGTGGCTACTAGGGAGTGTAGCGCTGTTTCCACCGATTTCCCTTTCGTGTAGGCGTGCTGGTTTCCCTCCAAGGTCAGGTTCATGCCTTCTCTTATGTGAAGGTCCAGTAGCTTCTCCATTGTTTTGAGCAGGAATGATGTGAGGCTGATGGGCCTGTAGTCTTTTGGTTGCACGTGACTGCATATCCCTGCTTTGGGCAGGAATACAACGCGTGCTGTCCTCCAGGCCACAGGTACATAGCTCCACCTCAAGCATGCTATAAAAATGGATCGTAGCCATGGGACGATTGCGCATTTGATCGTTTTTAGCATGGCTGGGAATATTCCATCTAGCCCTGGGGATTTATAACTCGCGAACGAGTCGATCGCCCATCGGATCTTTTCTGGAGTGATGATATCGTCTGGGATGCTGACTTGTTGCGTGTGTAGGTCTTGAGGCGTATCTGCCTCAGTGACTGGAGTGCAGCCTGGAAAGTGCGCATCAAGTAGAGCACATGTCGCTTCCCTGCTGCTTTCTGTCCAGTGTCCGTCGTTCGTTTTTAGCTGACTCTGCATGGGTGGCTGCTTTGAAAGCAGTTTCCTGAGTCTAGCTGTTTCGGAGACCTTCTCTATGCTGGAGCAGAAGTTTCTCCAAGAGTTCTGTTTTGCCTTCCGTACTTCTTTTTTGAAGACGCGAAGTCTAATCTTGTATTCCTCCCAGATTATTTGCTCATCCGCTTGTTTGGCGAGTTTGAAGCATTCTTGCACGTCATTCCTCTGCTCTTTCAGCGCTGGGGTCCACCAGGGGGTCTGGTTCTCCTTTTGCTAACTGTGAGTTTGCAGGAGGTTTTGTATGCTGCGGTTAGGTTGGCTGTGAGCGTCTCCACGGACCTCTCAATGTCGCCTACCGAGCAGATACTCGTTGGCTTTGGTAGTTTTGATTCTACCGTTCTAAGGTACTTCACCCAGTCTGTGTTCCGGGGGTTCCTATAGGCGTTTCTGGTTTGGTTGTGGTTGAACTCGATCTTAAATTGGATGTACTTGTGGTCTGAGAAGGAGTTTCTATCAAGGACTCTCCATTCTGATGCCTGTGTACTATTCCCTAAGGTCAGAGTTAGGTCTAGGACATTGGCCGATGTTGGTCCCACATATGTGGGCACATCTCCAACGTTTTCTATTTTAAGGTTAGTTTGTAGGATAAAGCTTAAGAGTGACTCACCTCTGTCATTGATGTCTGGACTACCCCACACGGTGTGATGTGCGTTGGCGTCCGTTCCGACGACGAGTGGTTGTTTTCTCCTGCTCGCCTCAGCCGTTAAGTGTTCGAGCTCGGGCGGTGGCGACTCTCGCTCGTGTGCCATGTAGCAGGATGCCAATAGTATTGGCTCATCATCGCGACCTTCCAGGGCCACAACTGTGAGGTCATCCGTGCTGTAATTAGACATAAGGTAAGCATAGATGCCTTTTCTTACCAGAATGGCCGTCCTTGCCTTACTTACTGCGGTGGGATAGAAAACGTTGTAGTTTTGTGACCTTAGCCCTGAGACCTTGTTCCCTGCCGCAATCCAAGGTTCCTGAACTAAGGCCACTTCGGCGGGCCCTGTCTCAAGGGTTAATAGGAGCTCCGCCGACGCAAGCTTGCTTTTATGCAAGTTGACCTGGAGGACCTTCAACTGCATGGTCGTTGTCGGCGTCCCCAGGCCTGGATGGGTCAACTACCATGGTTGCGTCCACATCCTCATCGTCCTCCATACTGGGTGGGTCAGCTGCTGTGGCTGATTCCTCATCCCTTTCGGTCTCTACCTCCGTTATATCGAGGCTGCTGGCTTTATCGACCATCTCGTCGATGCCTAGGTCTTTCTCGACCTCTCCAGCCTCTAGCGTGTGCTCGTTCTTGTCTTCGGGATGGCGCTTTTTGAGTCGTAGGTGCACGCTTCCTACTCCCCACGCCATCTTCCCGAATTTAGGGTAGAGCAAATCATCGGCCTCCTTGTTGATCTGGAGGACCATGTGCTGCCCGTTCTTGTCGGGCTTAGCAACATGCAGTACCTTCCAGTCAGCTGTTGGCACGTCTGGGTTTTGCCACCTTAATAGTTTCAGCGCCTGCTCCTTTGGTACAACCCTTGGGAAGAGTACTTTCGCTTTCGGCACTGACGGAATACAAGTTCTGTCAACTACTTCCAGCTGGGCACCCTCCCATGGGCTTCCCATGTCTGCAACGACGCTGGTGACCCACTTGAGGGTGAGGTCGTCCTTACATTTAAGGATTTTGACTCCAAACAGCCAGCCTGCTCCGTCAAACGTGACAGGTTGCGCTGCTGGGTCGTCCATCCTTTTGAAAATCTCCTCGAACAGCTTCCCCTCCACTAGCTTCCACTGTTCCAGGGTCATTTTGCCGAAAGGGTCGCTTTTGTCGACGAGGGCTACGGTCAGATGCCGTTTCGCCACGTCACTGGCTGACTCCTTTCCCGGCGTTTTTCCCCTTTGGAGTAGAGCTTGGTGGAGCCTTGCTCTGCGGTCTTGGGCGTGGCCTTTGCTCGCTGGGGCCTCCGCCTTCGCTGGCTCAGTTGAGCGCTGCCGCTTGACAGCCAAGCTCTCCTCCACTTTGTTGGCGTATAATGCGGAGGTGGCTTGCATCGCCTGTCTCTCCGCAAAGTGTTTGCGACCCTCCTTGATCTTTTGCTCGGCCCACGCCAGCTTGTTGCTCTCCTCTAGGGTGAGCTTACCGCTGCCATCGAGCCTCGCTTTAATCTTGAGGGCCGCCTTATATTGGGCCTTCGCTCGCATGCCTTCCTTCGTCCTTTTGGGCCTTACCTTACAAGAGGTGCTAGAACCCGACAGGACTGGGGAAAGCAGCAGCTTTTCCTCGGCCTCCGTGTTTATAGAGCCGCCGTGCGACTCGCAGTCCGAGTCTGTATCGACTGCGGTACCACGCCACACTTTGGCTTTTGACGTTGTGGCAGTAGCTGTACAACTGTCTTGGCCTGCTCCAACCGCGACAGAGGTGTGACCGCTGGCGACACGAAGAGGGGATTTCTCCCCACCGTGCCCGCCGGTGGTAGCAGTCACGCCTTCCACTGACGTTTGGGCTGATATCCCAGCCCGAGTTTGGTCCTTTATGTTGTGCATTTTTGGAAATGACCATGGTGGTTGCATTTTGTTCTTGGGTACCACCCCATAGCATTTTATGCCTACTGCCAGGCACCTCGTAACCATGGCTCTTGCTCAACTCTGCCCAACTAAAGCTGGACAGAACTGGCCGTCACCTTAGCTAGACACTGCATTTCCTGGGTGTAAGACGCGCAAGTGACACTAGGTATATAGCTCGCTTTAAGCCGAGGTACATACAGTGTCCATTGCCCAGCCGACACCCTCGGGGAGGGTTCAGTTAGAGGATTTCCGTCAGCCATTAGAATTAGATGGTCACCCTAAAAATGCGGTGGGCAGCCTCATAGCCCTTCTTACCCGCGCAGCCTTGCCTGTTACTTACCTAAGCCCACGACGCATTAGATATTACAACAAACACGCACTTCATCGCTGGGATCGAAAGCAAATGAGAAAAGCAAGAATGTTGTTGTACCCTTTCGTTATTCTTGCTGCCCACCCCTGATTGAAAATGTTACCTTTAATAACACTAGTTTACAAAAAAAAAAAAAAAATGACCCATTTCAGCTGAAAACTTTTTTTAGTATAGTTTGGAATGGTGATTTAAAAAAATCGATTTCAAAAATTTTTTCATGGCTCCGTTTTTGAAATATTAATTTTTTAAATTTTTTTGGTAGGTACTCTTACATTTTAAGCCATATCTCAGTTCATAATTGTCAGATAGAGTCAAGTAAGAAATAAATCGAAAGGTAATGGATCTGCCAATAATTGCGTGGAGCATTGTTTTTAAATCGGTTCAGTAGTTTGAATTCAACAACCAAGAATATTTCAAAAAAAATCGATTTTTTGCTCGAAAATCCAAGAAATTTCATTTTTAAACGACTAGAAAAAATATAAAAAAATACAAAAAAATTATTTTTATTTTTTTACTTAAGAATCGCACTTTTACGAAGAAAATAAGGTATTGGTGAGGAAAATCGTGTAACACGTACCATAGATAGATCAAATTGAGTAGAGGAACTAACAGTCAAATTTGAGTATATTGTGTGTTTCCAAAAATTAACATTGTACTTTTCTTCGTTTTTTGGTCAAATTATAAAGTGAACGAAAATCCAGAACAAAAATAAAAATTAACAAGTAAGACCATTGCAGTCGAGTTAGCTCGACTTCAAAATACCCTGTACAATTGACAAACACACACATACACAAACAAACACACACGCACACATACACACAAACGCGCCCTCACACACGCGGGCGCAAGCAGCAAACGTAATGCGTAATTAGCAAAGCGTGGGGGGAGGGGGGGTGCAAAAATTGTTTCGTTAATAACTTCTGTGGTTTTGCTCAGATTTCAATGTGCTTTTCAGAATAGATAGATTATAGGCCTAACATAATATATATTAAGCGACGATGTTGTAACTTTAAAATTGTGGCTCTAACAGTTTTTTGCGGTTTAAGGGGGAGGGGGGGAAATTTTGCAAATCTGAAACAAACTTGATCTGCGTACGGCCTATACCTATGTACATGCAAAAATTTGTATCTCTATCTCTTATAGTCTCGGAGATCTACGCGTTCATACAGACAGACGGACAGACGGACGGACGGACAGACGGACGGACGGACAGACGGACATGGCTAAATCGACTCGGCTGTTGATGCTGATCAAGAATATATATACTTTATAGGGTCGGAAATGTTTCCTTCTCCCTGTTACATACATTTGCACAACTTCATGATCCCCTTTTACCCATTTTCAATGGGTACAGGGTATTAAAACGGAACAAAAGTCGAAGAAAACGAAAATTTATTTTAAAATATTCAGGAAAATATCACATTTTTTTGCACTAAGTTGCTTACAGCTCCTGTGTTTGTTCACAAATTTAGATCATCTATATCTGTTTTTTTTTTTTGAAGTGGGGTTTTTTTTTAAAAAATAAAAAAATTTTTTTTTTTTTATATTTTTATTTTTTCCCAACAAAAAAAAATTTTTTTTTAAAAAAAAATTTTTTTTTTTTTTTTTTTTTTTTTTTTTAAATAAAAAAAAAAAAATATATAAAAATATATTTTTTTTTTTTTTTCAGCGGGAAAAAAATTTTTTTTTTTTTTTTTTTTTTATTTATAAATAAAATTATTTATTTTATTTTTTTTTTTTTTTATCCCACCAAAAAAAAAAAATAAATATAATAAAAAAACAAATAAACTCCAAAACAAAATTAAAAAATATTTTTTTTTTTTTTTTTTTTTTTTTTGTTGTATTTTTTTTTTTTTTTCAAGAGATACAAATGTTTCTGGCATTCAATCACTAATTAAATCCGCTGCACCGTTCAAAAACTATAGTTATGTTTTTGAAAATTTCATTTGTTTTCCGGATTATTGTAAAAACTTTTGACGGTAGGGGAAAAACGAGGTAATATGAAACATCCAATTTGTTATTGCGTTCAATTTTGAAGGGGGAATAGGAGAAAAAGCGAAAAGATTAAACAGAAATAGTTTATGTTGTAATTTGGTTCGACTTGTGCTTATGCGTGAGTGTCTTTCGCTATGCGCAAAAAAAGTACGAGTGCGCAGTGTGCGCAGAGGCTGTGTTCACCTCTGCTGTATAGGTTTGCAACCCTGCTTTATAATAGTATGTTTAGCTTACAATTATGTCTTCAAAAACCAAATATGTTGATGCTAGCCTGACCCTTAAATTTTTTTGTTCCATACATTAAAATCTTGTTTTGTTTTTTAAAAAATAATCTCACCACAAAAATTGATTTGTTTTCAAAATGTATTTGGATCATAAATCCACGTTCATACCAACAAAGACTTATTTCCGCTTGGACTACTTGCTACCTTTTTGGCCACTAAAAACTCATAAATTCAACACCTACTACTAAATGGACTTCTACTACACTTTTCCCCACAATCTCTCGTTTCTCAGCAAAAAGCATGCGCGCTCAGCAAAGAGCAAAAGTTCCCCCCATCTTGGCGCTCTCTCTCTCTCTCTCTCTATCTCTCTCTTTTAATGGAGCGCATGACTTTTGTGTAATCGCCACCGCAGACAACAACAAAAGCACACTTGTTGAAAATGAAAACGGCCACAACAAAGAGCAATTTACTGTGCAACTGAACTGGTTTTAGTTGGCACTCGGAGAGGGAGAGTGCCAAAACTACTCAGCAGAGTGCGGAGCGGCACTACAACAAAAGAGCGCCGCCACACAACCACACAAGCACACTGGAGAGCATGAGCAGAGCATGAAATGTTGTTTATAGATTTTTAGTCGAATTTTGTTATTTCACGTTTAAAGTACGTACGTGCGCGCATTGTGAACGGATTGTGAAAACTCCGGAGTGTCAGTGTCGCGTGTCCCTCAAAAATACGTGAAAAATTGCACAGCCAAGCGAATTGTGAAAAATTGCAAGAAATATTTTTTGAAATCCGTTTTGAGTGATGTTATAAGGTGCTTTATACTACTAGACTGAAAAATATAGTTGAAACCAAAATTAAAGAAAAAGCAAAACAAAAAGAAAAAAAAAAGCCCCCCACTCCCCCCGCATCCAGAACACTCATTGAAATCCCACGTACGTGCCTCATCATCAAACGCGCCTTAAACGAGGCATTCAACACACAAACCAAAAAAATAAATAAACGGCCAAGCCAAAGAAATTAATCGGGGAAAACAAACGAAAAGAAAAGAAAGTGTTTTAATTTTTCACACTCTTTAATTATTTGGAGCCTAACGCAAAATGCAAGCAAAATTCATATTCATGAATTAATATTATTGTAATTTGCAAAAATTCAAATAGAATTCAAAACAAACGGCGCAGGCGCCACTTTTCCAGCGAGTTGGCAGCACATCAATTGGCGTTCACCGTTACGCGCTGCCCACAACTCAACACCTCCATCAACACCGCAAAACACCAAAGAAAAGCCGTCAAAGTGGATTTAACAAATTATAATAAAATGCTGCAATCCAGCAATCATCATTATTTAAGGCCGGATTATATGACAGCTGCCACAGCACCAACAGCGGTAAGTGTGGAGGATACGAGGGTAGTCACAGGAATAATCGAAAATGAAGGAGAATATATATTAAATTATGGTTATTATTTTGGTAGCCTTTAGCTTAGTATATACGTCAACATAGGAACTGCCATAACAAAAGGCTTTTGTTTAGTGAACTATTTTTATACCTTTAGCACAAAGTGGGTACTGGATCAGTCACCTTTTGGATTTTTTGAATTGGAATTGAATAAAAAACCAAGCGAAAAGAATTATGCATCTATCGGTTCCGTGATGTTTCCAAAACTAACCTAATACAACAGAAGCTATTGTTGTTAACTATATATAAATTTAATATATAGCTCACATTGATCGAAGGTCACCAATAATCACTATTATTATTCGAAAGCCATCAAGAATCTAGATTATAGAATTTACAAATATTTCTATTAATATATTTAATTATCAGGTATAGTATATTCAGTATTATTTCTTAGAAGTTGGAATTATTGAAAACTGGAATTCAAATGTAATTATTATTTACGAAACTACGTTAGAAACTGATGACTGAACCTCTTATCATCTTATTGAGGCTTAAAGTATATAAATTTGTACGTATTTGTTTAGTATTTACAACTGTTTTACACAGTTTACATTGTTTTGTAGGAATGCAATAAGACTATACTGATAATGACTATGTAGTCGTCTGTCGGCATATAATTATATGATGTTTGTGGATGATTAACTGTGTCTGAGCGTGTACTTAATTACAATTAATGAGAAGATTTGCCCTATATCTTTATGAGTATTTAACATGCATATTAATAAATATTTGACTTCTACAGCCCAGAAGGCAGCAGCCGAACTTTTTTAAAGTAATGACTGTAAAAAAACCTACAAATAAACTTTTTATAATCAGTGTGTAACTTTAAGAATTTACGGTGTTTTTTTTATCGAATACTTGCTTCATTTAAATTTTGTGCTTCCCCTAAAAATGGTTGCCTAGGTTTGAACGGAACAGAAAAGCGCAATTCTAATTGAATTATGGTAATTGAATCCATATCAAATACATTAATAAACTATTTTAAGATTAAATATCAAGCATTTTTTAAATTCCACAAATTTTTTAAGAAGCAAATCGAACGCAATTGTTGTCGCTTTCCGAATGACATGGCTCTCTTTTAACTTTTTGCAAACCATCGGTTCAAGCCAGAATGAGACTAGACTAGGGTTCCCCAAGAAGAGAGCGCAAAAATGTGTGTCTCTCTAACACACAGTGAAGCATGACTTCGGCAAGCATTCGGTGTGAATTGGCGAGTAGGTTCCTCCCCCAGGGGCTATGGGTGGGAAACTCTGCGTTAGATACACAAGAGAAAAACCAGGTGAAACGATCGAAATTGGAAAAGTTGGAAACGAGAGAGACTGACTTTTAGGTTTCACCATGGAGAATGAGTATTAGAGAGAAACTATGCTCTGTCGACACCGCTTCTGTCAGAAACAAGTCATTTGTTCGCTCTCACTTACGTTCTATAGATACTTTGGATCAGCTGTTTGCTGTCACTTACGCTTTTTGAATACATTGGTTATATGGTCATCTCGCTCTAACCACAGTGATTTCTTACTGGCACTATATCTTTTTGGGCACTATCGTTTAGCACCAGCAAAATTGAGAGGCAGCGCAAATTTCGTTTTCTTTTGTACAGCTAATAAATATCTGGGCACATTAAACCAAAAAAATTCTTTGTAAATTAATTAATTAAAGAATTTAATGCAAATCAAATTTTACAAACAATTTTTTAATTAAATTTCACTGACCATTTTATAACAAAAAACTTTTTCGTTCTTATGTTGGGAGAACATAAATCAACTCTACTTACGGAAAATTCCCGTGAAGTGGAATTAAGTGCATGAACAAATTATAATTTTAAGATAGATTATATCTACTTGAAGATCCTTTAGGTGCCATTAGCGATGGGCAACGAATAGTCCGCCTGACCTACGTTTTTCTGCCTAAAAACTAATGCGCAAAACATCATTCGGCGCCACAGCAGCTGCGACGCAATTAAATTTGTGTTCCCATTCCATTGGGCCGGAACTAGAATCGAACCTTATACATTTTTAACCTAATGAGCCAGGACCCAAACTGAACCCTCTCAGAACATGATTCGGTTAAACATTTCACATAAGTCAGCTGTCTCAAACCAAAACCTTAGGTTCGGTAAGTAAAGGAACCGAACTTTCGAGTTTTCAGCGGACTCGAACCCCTGGGCCAAACCTTCTTCAGAATTTCAAAGACTTGTAGCCTTATCTTAAGAGGGCTTGGCGTTGTTTTAAGAAAATTTATTTGAAGATTCTTCCTCAGTAAGAAAACTTACTTAAAAAAGTTATTTTTTAATGGGCGCGGATAAAAAATATAAATAAATCATGCGGATATAGCTAGCTAGAGAGCTTTCAAGTTCGTTAGTATAATAAGCTTAACAAATTTATTTCTTTTCCCTACTTACTTAATGGCTGTCAGTCCCTGGCTTAGTTTATGTTAAATTTTTGTCACGTACACTAGTATCGCCGGATTTCGAATGAAAAATTGGTTCCAGTCCTGTTCCCTTTTTCGATTCCAATCACATGCGGAATTGAATTTGTTAAAAATACTCGCTTTTAAAAACCATCCGTGTTCCTCGGACTTTAACTTCCAAATCCCATTTACCTTCATTCGACCCTTTTGACTACGAAAAGATTCACCCGAACTCTTTAATCGCTTCTTATTTATCACAGCTCTTACCAATTCCGATCAATCGAATTCGAAAACGGAAACAGGTCTAAATAATTTTTTTTATTATTGAAATTTTAAACATATCAATTTGATATTTTGCCAGATCTGCGTAAAATTGATATAAAAAATAACATCTTTTTTCTTGGTGTATAAAAACGCTCTAAGATTCAATTCAAATTCAATCCCAATTCCTACAACTGAATGTGGGGATCCAATTATATTTAAACTTAAAACAACAATGGCTTGCAAATGAGGGTATTGTGCAATGGTATAATCGTTTAATGAATAAAAGCATCAATGATTGATGTCAAGATGAAATCAAGATGATATGGAAACTTTCGCTAAGTAGCAAGAAAATAATGAAAACGTTACAAGTATTAAATCGTGGAATTAGTTCATTGCTTATTTTGAAGGAATTTAAAGATTGCCTCAAAATTCTAATATTATAAACCTTTGGAAAATTATAATTGGATAGAACTTTAAAATGTCGCATTTCTTCTGTAAACTGTTCTTGGCACAGTCCTCAGGCCCCTTATTTATAACCTGGCAAAGAGCTAGTATTGATGTAAGTTCACTGGAATACTTACTAAGGATTTTCTTTAGCTTGAATATTTTATAGAAAATATCACAAGGAAAGTTATAGTTTAAATTAGCATAAAACAAAATGAATGCTGAATCCAGGTTCGAACCTGAACCTTGGTTCAGCTACCTTGAACCCAAAAAGATTTATGGAGTGAACCCCTTTCGGAATTATTAGGCTTGCAGCCCTAGTTTTTAGTATTATTCAACGATCCATTAAGTTTGGGAACGATCAGACGAACTACAGTCAAGTTATGTCAGTAATGGGCAGCACTTCACACAGTTTAAGTTTCGTTAAATTTAAAAGTTATTAGAGCGAGTTTTCTTTATGAACGTTCGACTGGCGTCTAGAGCTAGAAACATTTTGTCTTTGTATCAGATTCTATTGGGAACGCTTTTGTCTTTGAAAAGACAGCATCTAGTAGTAAGAATCCAATAGTGATTATCGGGAATTGAGAATCGAATACTGAGTATCGAGTTTCGAGTTTTGAGTATAAAACAGTTATTATAGAGGTTGGTTCAAATCAATACTTAGTATCAAGTACTGAGATCCGATTATTTCCCTCCTTTTTTTTTAAATTTGCCAGGTACAGAGTAAATTAAATCGCCATTGTTCTTCTTTCTTACTTGTTTTCCCGTATTAGCGTATTTGCGTCGGATTAACTTTAATTTGTAGAATTTTTTGTTATTTGCTTACTAATATTAGCGATGTGTTGGACTTAAGACGGTATAAATTTCACATCTTATGTTATTTTCTCTGAGGCTTGTAATATCCCTTTGTGACCTTCCAAATATCTTAAACCTGTTTGCAAAATATATTTCTGTAAGTGCCAGCACAATCTTCATTGTCAGCATTTCCTTTTCACAAATGTGTTGTTAAAACAAATTTAAAATATTCCAAGAATTAATTAACACTTTTAGACGAAAACTATTATTTGAGTGTGCACAAAAAATTAACATGACAGCTCTAGACATGGCAATTTATCACTAACATGCTGGGTAACTCCAGTCATCGTTGTTGTTGCTGCTGGAATATCTGCTGTTGATGACACTTTAATTAGAGCCACACGCAAACACAAAAGCCTGAAGAGTGTGCAAGCACAGTAGATACTGAGCCCGAGACAGAGCCGTTATGTCAAGCGCACACTTTAACTGCCCGAGGAGCAAGGCACAGCCGCCGCCGCACAGTGGGGACGGACTGTAGTTGCTAGTGTGGACGGGGCCGAATGGGACGTGTGGTTAACTGAAATGAATGTCCGACTGCATAAATGGCTGCTTGACTGACACATTTAATTATATTAATGATGTTTGCGGTCAGCTGACATTTGCACTTTATTTACCTTTTTTTCTTGCTCGTCTGTCATTTCAGCTGACTTTCACGTTTCAGCTTTTGAGTTATTACCCAACAGATCAGGCTCAACTCAATTTGGTTGCCAGTTTTGCACACTTTTCAAAATGTATTATAATTTTTCATGCATTTGTGACAGTAATTTTAGCTATTTTGTTGCTGTTGTTGTTGTTGTTGGGGCGCCACAAACAAATGATGACACTGACAGCTGTCAAGCTTAGTTTATTCGATTTTATTATAATTAATTATGAACAGATGTCCATTAATCATTGAATAATTTATAGATACTTAAAAAAAAAAAGAAACACAGTAAACCACAAAACAAAAAGGTTAGTCAGTCAGGGAGAGCGCTGACAAAAGCGTAAACAAATTTATTTAAGATGACAGCTTTTGGTATTGTATTGAATGGGTATAAAGTAGTTAAGAAATATTAATTTCAAATGAAATCTGACTTTACAACAAAGGGAATAGCTGGCTGATTCATTGGAAGCACTCGGCAGTATAGCTTAATCCCTGAGCTACATGTCAGTTCGTGCACACTGCACCTGTTGCGCCGTCTGGATCAGGTCACTGCAGTGGCGCCATCTATTGGTCAGTTTTAAAATGGTCATTCTAGTGCTGCAGTGCTACTAAGCAAACGATAGTCAAGTAAAAATGAGTCTTGAAACGATCCGCGCCATCTATATTTTAAGGCATGGCTTGAACCTAATTCAATTGAAAAACTTTTCATTAGGATGGAGCGTCGGCTTACGCCTGGGAATTAAACCAAATTGCATTTGGAACTTCTTTGAGTATAGGGTGAAATAATGGAATAAAGAATGAGGTTTTTGGATTCGCTGGCACACTATAGATCTCTTCCAAGAAATTTGATCTTGATCTAAGAACAGAGTACTAAACATGTCTTTCTAAAAGATCATTGTCAGCAAGTTAAATTACATGCACCTTAGTAAGATTTTGTAGACAATTGGCTGATGAAACCTAAGAGTTACCTAAATTTAAAACTATTTTTATGGCAATCAATTTGAGCTCTTTAGAAACTCATTAAAAATGAAAAGCTTAAATGAGAATCTTTAAGTGAACTTTTTAAATTTTAATTTCAAAACAAAGGAAACCCCAGCTGTCACTTGACAACAATTTTATGCCCTACCCTGGCCCATCCCCATTTGGAAAGAAAATCCATAAAAAAAGTTCATTTAAATACAAAATGACATATGTCAAACTGACACTTTTTGATTGCTGTTTGGTTACAAATTTCTAGCTCTTCACCTCTATTTGCTCTTATTCTCTTTTCCATTTACTGTTTCCACTTCTGTTTTTGCCGTTGACACTTTTTGAACCTGACTGACACTGTGTTTGTGACACTTCAAGGCAAACACACAGAGAAAAGCAGAAAATCGCAAGGTTGAAATAAAAATAAAATAAATTAAAGACTATGTCAGAGTTGTTATTTTCCGAAAATGACATGAATGTCATGTCAAATGCCAAGCCAGAAAAAAAAACATTTGACTGACTAAGGCAGGGTGGAGGTGGATGTAGAGGGACATGCTGTTGACAGGCCACCGCATATCCAAAAATGAAATGCAAATATTTTTGGGAGGAAAAGCTGATAACTAGAAATAAGAAAATTGAATGTTGTCATTTTAGAAGCTTGATAAATGAGAGCACAGCATGGCAAAGCTTTTTCATGGGGTTACAATTATTTTCATATTTTTTGTAACAACGAATACTAAATCGCAATATCGGATTAAGAACAGGAAAAACTTACAATGCAAGCGTCAAAAAGTGTACTACGGAAAATGCAAATTATATTAAGTGAAATTTTTATATTAAAAGTACCTTCTAGTTCCAACACTATGGTTATTGAATAGGAATAGATTTCTGACCTAAGGTACATATAAACATTTTGGTCTTTGAACAATTCATTTCCTCTCGATTTTAATATTGTACAAAGACCTAGTCTCAAAAATAAATTTAGAATTTTATAATTTAATATTTGGTTTCAAAAAATGTTTTAAGGTTGACTTTAGAATTTATTAGACTTCGGTGAAGAACATTTTTCACATATTTTGAGAGTAAATCGGGCTGCACTTAGGACCATAATAAACTAACAGTATGACCAAAAATATATTATAATAGTTCGAAATGTGGCCGTATGTGGCCCAGTGGTTAGTGTGCTGGACTGCTGGGCGGGAGGTCGTGGGTTCGATCCCGCCTTTGAACATCTAATAAAAAAAGTTTTTTTCTTTCTTTAGAAAAATAGCTTTTACACATACGGTCACCTTCACCAGCTATTGGCGCCAGCTGTGAAGTATCTAGCCATAAAAAAGCAAATTCTCAAACTTTGCCGTTCGGATCCGGTGTTAAACTGTAGGTCCCTTTCTTTTGTGCGAAAAATTTAAAGCACACACGCCAAGAGATTGAGAGAAGCTTGGCTTGGCCCCGTCTGAGGAGCTGTATAGCCAATTTTAATTTGTTTTTACAATTCAAAATGTAATCAAAATAGTATTAATAGAAGCATTTGGAAATTAAAAAATCGTATTTAAAATAAGAGTTTTGTTCTTGAATATTGTCGCCGTTCGTACTTGATTCAAGTACAAAGTTCTTGGTTTTTCTGTGTGTTTCTATGCCATCCTCCATCAGTTTTAATGCAATCTTAATCAAACGTTTCAGGGCTTTGTTTAGGTTCAAATTCTCTGTAGATTTGTAGACTCCGACCGGATCGGATGATACTTATAATTCTTAATAATTTCACCAAGTTTGCTAAAAATCTGACAACTACATATATGGTATAGCTAACATTTGATATACCTCTTACAACTTTTAGCAGGCTCCATAACTTGTTGTTCATAACTTTTAAGACAAGACACACACACACACACCAGAAAGGAGGCTAGACGACTGTACAACTCATTCAAGAACATCCCGGTTTGATCATCAAATGTGGGGTCTCAGTCGACGCAACAGCTTGACACTAAGCCACAGCCGCTTGCGCTTAATTAAATTCAAAATAACAAACTCAATTAACACATTTCATTTCAAACAAGTGAGAAAGTCGGTCAAGCCCGACTATAACATACTCTGTACCTGGAGTAGAAGCTGAATGCAATGCTGTTGCTCATCTCTAAGTCTCTCTCTCCCTCTCTCTCTCTCTTTCTCTCTCTCTCTCTCTCTCTCTCTCTCTCTCTCTCTCTCTCTCTCTCTATAAATTGTGGGTCCTGGTGGTGGGGTGGTTTTCTTATTTGCTCATAACTTGAGAACCGCTCATCCGATCTATATCATACCTTCGGCAAATCGATACATTTTGCTAATTGCTAACTATTTTTAGAAGGTGCAAATCAACCATCTTCAAAACTGTTGGAGATATAACGTTTTTTCCAAATTGCGGGGGCGGGAGGGGGCGTGGCCAAAAATCAAAATAAACTTGATCTAAGAAACATGTATCCCATACATTTCAAACCTCTCTCTTACCATCTCCGAGATCTGTTTGTTCATACGGACGGACGGACAGACAGACGGACAGACAGACGGACGGACAGACGGACATGGCTATATCGACTCGGCTGTTGATGCTGATCAAGAATATATATACTTTATATAGTCGGAAATGATTCCTTCTCCCTGTTACATACTTTTGCACAAACTTAATATACTCTATGTACCTTTGGTACAGAGTATAAAAATTAATTTTCGCCTTCATCAATAAAGTTGCACACATGACAAATTATTTCATTACAGCGCCACGTGTTAAGAACGATATTTACTCCCCCTAATTTCCCTTAATGTACTTTAAAGCCCAGCTGAAAATTATCTTCAAAAAATAAAGTCACCCATAAATCTTAAAAAACAACACATTTGCTTGACCATTTCCGAGCTTTCATAATGCCTGATAATCTTCTCTAAATTAAATGGTTTTCAAATGGTATCAATCATTAAGTTCAGTCATATGAGTGATGGCCATAAAATGGTATTTTCACATTAAGCTACCAACACAAAAGAGATCAGTGGGGTTTGGCGAGCAGGAGGGGGGCCCTCTGAAAGCTCAACAAAACATTTGACACTAAATGCGCACAAATTGCTTTTGAAGCCCCAGCAAAATTTCAAAAGAAGCCACAAAGCCACAAAAGGCCCAAGCTCTACGTGTTTATGTGGCGACCATTGTCTGAGTCTGACCAAAAAGAAACTGAAATGTAATATTGATAAGCTTACAAGGCGCTCAAATGGGCCACAACTGGCGCCTGCTCATGGCTGAAGTGTGTGTGTGTGTGTTTTTTGGGGTCTTTCAATCAAAGCAAACAAATAAACAATCAATCTCAATCACATCAATTATGCGAGGAAACAACTTCTGAGCTGTCCAGGCGGAGTGTTATCAGCCAAGTCTGTTTTTTGTCTATATTCTATGTATATATAGTATGTGGTGATGTTAATCAGTTTAATTGGCGCCACTTGAGCAGTGTCTGATTGGTGGCCATTAATTTTTGAGACAATCATTTGAAAGCGTTTCAAATTACTTTTCGTGTTGCAGCAACCACTAAAAAAAGAGAAAGTGAGGCAGCAGCAGCAGCACTTACTTTCCAGCTGAGGTGATAAATTAAGCACAATCAATCGATGACAATGAATAACAATTGTAGTTGCTATGAACAATATAAATTAAGCATTTTTTAAAGTCGTGTATCTCTTGCACTTAATCATAAAAATAGTTGATGACGTAATTTACTACCTCTTACAATAATTCATAAATAATAAAAATGTCGACAGCAAAGCAATTGCTACTTTGTACACTCAGAAAAAAAACAGGCATTTATATTTTTTCCACTTTTATTTTACATATTTTTATAGCCAGAACTGAAATTAACTGAAGTTAAGTTGGAAATTTGTACTAGAATTAAAAAATTTCATTTTAAGATTTTTAAGGACTAAACAAAAGAGAAGTTTCATATAAAAACAGTGGTAAGGAGAAGCTGATGTAACGACTTCGCCACACTTAACATTTTGCATTGTTGGAGCTAAGAATTAATGTTACGGTCAACAGAGATGAACTAAAATTGACTGCACTCAATATCACGTCGCCTTCTTGTACTTACAGCACCCTTAACAAGCAACTGAACTTAAATTAAGAACAAGAAGGTGAAACTAACGTTGTGTGTACCGAAAGAAGCTTGAAATGCTTAGTCAAAATAGCAGCACTCCAAAAAAATGTTAAAGCGTCCTTCGCAGAGCGACAGTAAATTTCTTTCTCGACAGTATTTCACATAAGAAGAAACACTTTTTTCAAAGAACATGAGCATCAAAGCAAAGCCAAGATGTTTTAAATTGGTCAAAGTCAAATAGTTAACTTTCAAATATCATATCTGCTGGTGACATTTTTTAGAAACAATACTGATCTTGCAGTGTAACCCTCTCTCAGCTAGTATAAATATACAGCTAATTTTTATTTTCTTAGTTTTTTTTATTTTCTTTTTTTTTAAGTATGGTCTACGTCTTACGTTGATATCCCGAAGTCAGTTCGCAGAGCCCATGGTGGAGTTAACAAGGTGAAGCCGCTCTAAGGCCTCTGCTAAGGGCCAGTTGATAGATGCCTGTGGGATGGAAAGAGACGGCAGAACATTTCTTTATCTCTACGTGTGTATTGCCGTTCGCTTCTAGCATTCACAACGCACTGGCCCTTTGGCCCTACAAACAGAAAGACCGCTGTCTCGCTCAGCTTCACCTTATTAATACCACCATAGGAAAGGTCCTTACCGAAAAAAATTCTCTACTATTTCTGTTTGTTTCCCACTAGACTTAACTCTGCTTATTAAACAAAATTTTGTACTTGATTCAAATATGCACCTTCTTAAAACAAATGTAGCCCTGAATAATTCAAGTATCCATTTTAAAATAGCCCTAAATCAATTTGATATTTCCCAAATTAATCTTAAATCAAGTTTTCCTACTTCAAATAAACAAAAATAATTAAACTTTTTCTCTGACTGCATTAAACTCCTTCACATCTCATTCTTCTTCTTAACCCGCTGGCCATGTGGCTTTTTTCTGGGTTACCTAGCTTGGACGTTTGGCGGCAGCAAGGGGGAAAAACTTGAAATAACAAATTCGCATTCGCAGAACAATAAATTTCCCAATATCTGCACATAAAACTTATTTATGTTTGTGCATATTAAACTATGTAAATTTGTTTGTCTACGAAGTGTTTAGGAGCACCTCTGGAAACTGTATACCAAAATTTATGGCGCGCCAAATTTGAATTTATAATGACAGAAAACAAATGCAATTTTCCACACTGAAAGTGAGACAGAGAGCAAGAGAGAGACAGAGAGCAGCAGAGAAAACTATAGCAGTTAATCAGAGTCAGAGTCAAAGTCTCGTTACTGTTGCTCTGCCTCTCTCTCTCTCTCTGTCTTTCTCGAATAGCCCTGGGGGTCTCATAAATTTTCATTTTAATTTGTTGAGTAAATTTTGCGCATAAAGAACGGAAGCGTTTTATGGATACTCCTCTCCAAATTGATGAGTGTATTCATTAAGGATTTTCGAATGCATTTGGATAATAAATTTACTAGTTCCGCTGGATACAATGATGATGTGTGAGTAACAAAGATGCAGCAGCAATGCGGCAACAATGTTGTCAGTCAAACATTTGAGGTTATTTTAGTTTAAATTAGGGATTACTACTACTTCTGTACCAAGTGTTGATAAGCTCCAACTTCTTCAAAATCTTAAGCTAAATATACCCCACATGATTGTTCGTTTTCCCCAAATCTCTAGATAAGAAATCGATTAAAAGTAGTCTCAAAAATAAACTGTCATATAAACAAAATGAATTCAGTATGAACAATTGGCATTCATTTTGAAATTTATGACACTTTATGGCATAATCATAAATTTAACGAGCCAATTTCGTTAATAAGCAGTAATAAATAACAAAACGAAAGAAAAAAACCCAAATTCGGTGACCATCTAATTCGTTCCCCAAAATTGGTAGCCGCGTCGCCAATCGTGCCACTGACGCCTTACTAAGTGAGGCTCCCCCATATTCCAAACTAAATGCTGACGTCTGTACAAATTGAATGAGTGAAACTCAATGAATTCATTTAAATGCACGCAAGGCAGTAACTATGATAATGAATTGCAATTCGCCGCTTTAACCGCAAAATAATAACCCGTTTTTAGAGACCAAACGAGGCAAAATAAAAAACACAAGCCGGAGAAGCGAACAAAAAAAAAGCATTTACAAATTATGGCCCGCGATAATCGATGGAGGGAATGGGGTAACAAAACAGCACAAAACCAATAATCGTAAAATGCCCCAACAAATTAACCAATAAATTAATATAGAAATAATCATATTAATGTGCAAGCTGATAACTGTCAATTGGTTCGGTTGATGAAACTGTGGAGAGACGGAGAGATGGGAAATGAGTCAATTTTGGGGCTAGAGACGCAAAAAGATAAACTAATTAACATATCAATAGAACCAGGAGACGAATATGGTAAAAACCCAGCAGATAATACTGATAAGCGATTACTGACTTACGATTTGCTGAATGTAGACCAAAATTCAATATTTGAGTATAATTAATAGTCGATCACACTGATAGTTCTAATATGGGTTGCCTCTTACTCAAAATACTGTTTGTTTGAATCCTTTTTTGCAATAGTGATTTAGTAAACATAAAAAATAAGCAGCAAATTAAAACTATCTCACCACTATGTCACCATTATCTCATGCCAAACATTTTAATTTAATACAAGGCTTGGTTTTTGCCTCATAGCTTGATCAACTACAAATTTAGGCAGAACAGATATCAGTAAAAAATGTTTCGATTTGGGGAAAAATTGAATATTTTTTCGCCCAGAAGATTGCAACTCATAGAAGGAATTATCTCCGACCACATAAAGTATATATATTCTTGATCAGCATGACGAGCTGAGTCGATTAAGCCCTGTCCTTCCGTCTGTCCGTCTGTTTGTTTCTACGCACAGACCGCGCGCTGCTAATACGTCGAAACCGACCGGATCGGATGACCGCTTCTTGTAGCTGCCATAGAAATGATGGGTCGGAATATGGATTTTAGTGAGGAAAACAGTTTAGTGCGATCTTAAACTCGGTTATGGTTAATTGTGCTGTATGCATATACAGCATCGATCGTCGTCAATTTCATCTGTCTGTCTACTATTCACGGTCTTGTCATCCGTCTATTTTCGTCACACTGCCATAAAAATAAATTTACTACAAATCATCGACATATCTGTAAATATTGGCGGCCACCTTTAAACAATTAAAAGTCTACAACACCAATCTTCTGATACTGTAATAAATTACGGCTTATGACATCGGCATCGTTTCAAAAAGATTGCACTTTTTATACCCTATTTCTATTAAAAATGGGAAAAAGGGAATCATGAAGTTGTGCAAATTTATGTAACAGGGAGAAGGAAGCATTTCCGAACCTATAAAGAATATATATTCTTGATCAGCATCAACAGCCGTGTCGATTTTGCCATGACCGTCTGTCCGTCTGTCTGTTTATTGTAGCCACATCGAGTTTGTTTCATATTTGGAAAACTCCACATCCTCCATCATTTAGCAGCGAAAAACTGTCACTCTCTATGTGTAAACGCGTTGATCTCAAAGACTATAAGAAGTAGAGCCACAGATTTTTGCATGTATGTAGGTGTTTACCGTACCCAGATAAAATTTGCTCCAGGTTTGGCAAATTCCTCCTCCATCTTCTTCTAACCGCGAAAAACTGTCAGAGCTACAATTTTTAAGTTTCCACCTAGTGACTTAATATGTATTCAGTTAGGCCCAACATCTATCTATTCTGTGTACCACAATGAGATGCGAGCAAAAACACCAAAGATATGTACATAAGTGCGCCTGCCCATTTATTGAAATAAATTTTAAAATAAATGGAATTCAAAGCCATAGGAACCACATTACTTGGGACAGGGTATTTTGCTGTCGGGGCACTCGACCGCAACACTCTCACTTGTTTCTTATAAGATGCTTAATAATTATGGTAGCATTCAGTAAAACAAATGGTGCCCTGATATTCCGCTTATAGAATGTGATGCTTGCCGGCTCGAGGTCAAAAAGAAATCTCAGTTTATGTGTGTTTTCATATATTTTGGATACACATGTGCATCCGTCTTCAGGGACACTACAAAAAACAATTTACCAATTACAAAAATACATTTAAAACAAAACCTTTAAACATTTTTAACACACAATATTTAACATGTGTGTTCCGCCTAACGTGGTGTTTAATACTAAGCAATTGTTTGTTCAGTAGCTATCTGTATATGTTGGCTCAGTTTTCGGTGTCCGTTTTGAAGTTAAGTCTTTTGTTTGTAGTTGTGTCTATTATATGTAACATTTCGAGAGTGGAGCGTTTACAGTAGTTGTTCTCTTGTTGCAAGATTGTGTGTCCCCAGTCAATGTACAAGGTGATCAAGTGTACATAGATCAAATTGACAATCATAAGAATCATCATAAGATTGCACAAGAAATTTAAAATTGAAGTACACGCTTTGCAGAGCACGACCATAATCTTCGACTTAGCAACGCCTTTATAAGCAGAAGTGTCTTAGCATTCATTTTGAGCGAAATAATATAACAAATATAAACTCTACAAATTCATCACAGACACAGAAAAGTATTGAACAACAAATTTTCTTAAGTGTACTTAAGAATAAGAATTGGTTCGGTTAGCTATCCTGGCAATATTTTAAATCGTCGTCTAAATTTAGAGAATATGGGTCGAAGTTTAACATAAGATCAGCGATGTTCATTAAATTTGAGTTTAGCTGTACTTTGTTATTGCAACCGTATTGCTTGTGGGCTGAGCTGGTGTCGGTTGTAGCTCGCTTCGATGCCCAGCAAATGCTTGTGCGAGTGAGAGGCGCCAGTTGCAAAAATAAAACTCTCGGAGCTATGGGTACAATTGAAAGCAACGAGAGTTTATGTACAACGACCAAAATTATTTTAAAAATATATTTTTATACCCTAGCAAAAGGTATTATAATTTTGCCCAGAAGTTTGCAACGCATAGAAATATTCATTTCTGACCCTATAACCTATATATATATTCTTGATCAGGGCAACGAGCTGAGTCGATTGAGCTTTGTCAGTCCGTTTTTCTGTCCATCTGTCTGTCTGTTTCTAGTCTCTCTAGTCTCTCAGTAGTAGCTGCACTTTGCACAGAGTCTTCTTTTACTGCACACTGCTAATATGTCGGAACCGACCCGATTGGATGACTATATCTTATAGCTGCCATAGGAACTATCGGTCGGTTAACCGATTTAAAAACAATGTTTTTACAAGATTATTGAAAATTTAATTCCACTTCTTTTCATATCTGGCTTGACAAAAAAGTTAGAAATTTCACTCTTGAAGCAACATTGTTTGTTCTCAAAATTACGGTAAAGGCGAAAATTCTTGATCCAAGATCGAATGTTCTCAAAATAAAAGACAAAAAAAATAGGAAGGGATGGGAAGGGAGAGTGGGAGGGAGAAACACGAACGACGTAATGGTGGTCATAAGCAACACGTGGCGTCAAAACCGTAGTTAAAAATGTACGCAGTTGTAACTGTGACATCACACTACGACAGGGTTGAGCTCTCAGGAGAGCAATGCAAAAGGAAGCTGTGAGAGCGTGTTCAACGCTATTCTCTCAAAGTTTGCTTCTCCTCACTCCCCTTGCCTATAAAAAACGCTAGAAAGAAAAATAGATTGGAAATTTTTAAGCAAGAAATTTAAAAGACCGAATTCAAAACGCTATCAAAACAGTTCAAACTCTTGAACCACTTTTGTGTTCATCGATATCAAAGACATCTTCCCTCCCCACCATACCACAAATCAATTCAACTGGTTTTTTAAAATTTCAAATCTAATCCAAAAATCCTTCACCTTCACCTGCTTCCGCCTTTCCTCTACACTCGATTTGCAAAAGTGAAAATGCATTTTCAAGCCACACAATGCACGATGCACATCTCACGCCTTAACAATTTTCCCAAGCTCACGTTATCACGTGTTAAATATCAAACTGAACAAAAGCTTTCCACACTTTTCGTGTGGATAGAGACTATCGCCAAATGGCGCGGTGGGCGCTGAGGAGGGGGAGCAACTGCCGCCTGCCTATTCAAATTAGCTGAGCGAGTAAAAATTTACCTACTGCAATTCATTTATTCAGCTGTCTGTCTCTTTGGCTTGTCGCGCTGTCATTTTGGCGTACTTTTGCGAAATTTGCTTATCGCAGTAGGAAAAATCAACCAAAAAGGGTGTTCGGGGTGCCCCCGCATGTGTGTCGGTGTGTGTGCCTGTTGGCTTGCATTGCCCGCGATATTTGGCTCTATTTGCATATTTTCGCATTTTATTATGCAGACAGACAGACAGACACAAACTGAAGCTAGGGCAAAAAGGCGTCAGCACGTCAGTCAGTCACTCCCCCTGCAGCTCTCCTGCTCTCGCTCTCCTCCTGCCATTCTCACACTGTTACGTTTTCGGAATAGAGATCAGGCCAAGTACATTTTTTTATAAGGCGAATGGTAGGATACAAAAAAACAGCTGTGCAACACAAAAATGTCAGTTTGGCAGAGTCGAGGAGTGCTAAAATAGTGGTAGCTGTCTCTCTCCATGTCAGAGTTTGACTTGAAATGCACGTAAAATGTGCAAACGGAAGTGCAACAACAATTTGTATTTATGCCGCTACAAGTTTCAGTTGTCGTTCCTATCCGCTATCTTCTGTAAACAGTGCACCGTGAGTGATGGCTACAAGTGAAAGGCAAAAATAAAAGAAAGAAATAATAATTATTCAAAGTTGGGCATAACTTGGTCGAGTAAACTAGTTTTCAAATGTTATTTTCAGTTGTTAAAATTGAGTCACAAAACTTGTTATTGAGAGAATCTCTTAACTTGTTAATTATTTCATACTACACATTAAATTTCAACACCTGGAGCTTTACCTGGTAAATAGTAAATGACTTAAGTGATTATATTTTATCACAAGTTGCTTAACAAAAATATATCAGTAGACTTGCAAATTAGTAGAAAAGAAATAGATGCTTAGTGTCGAAGTTGATATACCCTTCCAAGTGCTCATATAATGTAACTAATGTAATCATCAAGATTGGGTAATAAAATGTCGAAAGTATGCTTAGTACATTCTTAACATTTTAAGTACGAGTCAATCAGAACACTTGGAATTTAATTTTCAATTCAATATGTCGGAAATCCAGGTTCGAATTGGTTCGGTTAGAAACCGACTTGCAGCCCTGCTCAGAAGTTTGTTGATCTACATATTGTCGGCTGGATGTGAGTTGGTCTCACTTGATCGGTTTGTAATTGCCTTTGTCCACAACGTTGCTGAATGCTCTGGAGATTTCCATTAATGGTCCCAGCGAGTATTTCTTGTTGTAATTAGAAGGCTTTCTCCGACAATACTACAACGTTGTTTAAGGTCATTTCTCCCGATTTTCTTATTGAATAGGCAAAAATATATAAAATTACTAACTGAACCCGCCGATATCAAGTATCAGCACTGCTGTCCCATAATTGGGAAGTTATACATAAAAGAAGGATAATATTTTTGAATAAATTTTCGACTTAAGCCCTGTTTGTTGAACCAATAATTACGAACTAAGTATCAAAATAAATTTGCAATTCAACTCAAATTGGCTTTCACCCTTTTTCCCCACCCCCTCCACCACAGCTCTCGACTCTTTCCCCTAGACCTCTCCCTCTGTTTGCGCTCTCCACTCTTTCATGAACCGTCTCATTCCTCTCCCCCCTTTCTCATCCTGTGCTGTCCACTCTTTCCCGTCTTTACCTTATTCCTTCCACCCCACGCCCTATCATTTTGTTCTGTGTGTACCCTCCTTTTTCTAGTTAATTGCTATTTCTTTCTAACATATGTATCTCGAAATTGCTATCATCTGTCTCAGAGAGCCAAAAAAAATACATATAATACATACCTAATTTGTGTGAGTGTGAGTCGTTCCCTCTCTCACTCTCTCGCGGCCTCTTAGCAAATCAATTTAGTCCACACTATTGCCTGAGCGCCTTAGTTAATATTATGACAATATATTATTATAAATATTATGAAAATATTTAGACAAACTTTTCTTTGGCGTTTTCACCCACTTCGCGGACAAATTTTCCAAATTTTTTTTCTTAGTGCGCGCCTGCATAACTGAACAAATGTCTATGCCAAACTTAGATCTCTACGAAAAGCAGTTTTGGCAGTTAACATGTCAGTCAGTCGGTCTTACTGGTTTATAAGTATTCAGCTCTGAAAATGGGTCTTGACTGTTTTGCCTTCTTTCTTATTGAACACATATGTATGTACTTTTGACCGGAGCATATATAAGAGCATATTCTCAGCTTCCCATGTGATAAGTTCAGAACATAGTGAAAAGGATTTTAATATTTTTTTATATTACTTCTACGAAGGGTTGTCCGTTTGATATATCAATTTGCCGTAATAGGCCAATCGAAATGTTTCAACTAGGAAATGCTCTGAAGATTCAGTTGATGTCGATCCGGTGTAAACGCATGGGTAATATTGTACAAAACATTCACACACTACTATAAAAATTTCAAATACAATTGTTTACCTTAAAATAATTTTAAATATACGACAAAATAAAGAGCTTAGATCTACTTTTTACCATTGACATTTTTTGAGGTCAATGCTCATTTTCTAAATAAGGAATCAAATTTTAAAACAAACACTTAAACATCAAATAGTTTTGAATGTGTCAATTCAAAGACTAAACAAAAAAAATCTCCCTCAAAGTTGAACGACCCATAAAAAGGTCCATGAAAATAATTAAAAACCGCTCCCCATATTTTAATTAAAAATAAAATATTCCCAATGTACACCAATCACTTTCAATCAATAATCTTCCATCAATGTCCAAGTCCACACATATATATGCACACAGTGCGTATACGCAACATGAGTAATTAACCCTCTAACCTTGAGCAAATTAATTGCCACTGCCTCCCGCACTTCCTTCTTCTCCGGATACCCACTATCGTTTAGTGCGTGTTGTCAACGCCAATTGCCATAGTCCATTATTCGGCTCATCACTCAAAGCAGAAATAAGTAAAATAAATGCGATGTGTGCTTTTTACTTGAGACGTCACATCTCAAGGTTGCAGCTGCCGTTTTTTATGATGATTCGAAATTCTCTATTTGTGTTTCGTGTGTAATTTTGGACAATGTGTTTATCAATCATACGCCATGTGAGCCTGTCACCTGCCAGCTAAATGCCTAAGGAATGCTTCCACCCCCACACTGAAGCCTACACAACTTTATAAGGCATTCCGGACAAACAAAACAATTTAAATAAACAGCTGGCGAGTAATTCAGTGTTTAATTAAGTAGCTCATTGTTTGTCATTTCTGGGGTTATTTATTTGCTTTTTGCATTTTTGTGGCAACGGTGTGAACTATTTTAGGTTGATGATCTGCACCCTGCAAGATAAGTTTTCCTCCACAAATCTTTGTTAATCATTACAAAACCAAACGGCAGCTGTTGCCTTCTCATTTGCATAAAAAGGTGTCTGTCATTTTGTCAACCGATTGTGCCCATATTTACGTAGCTACATACGTATATGGCACATTCATTAATTCTTACTTTGCGTGTTGATTTTTTCGTTTTTGCAAAAATCTTTAAGCTGACAGCCGACTAAATTAATTTGACAATAATTAGCATTTCAAGTTGTCAACGTTAATGAAATTCTGTGTTGAGTGCTGAGCCTGTTAAATTTGCAGTCTATTTTTTCCCTTTTTTTTTGCATTTTCAATGACACATTGCTGCACATTGCAAATCTTGCCAGGCATTGTCGGCTGTCATCCTCATCCTCGCACCACCGGCAGCTGTCAAAATGCCAGCCCAGAAAGTTCGGAGGTGTCATTCGCATTTGTGGCGCGTTAATTACGTGTTATTTATAATTATGCGGCTCTACACTTGCGTTGACAACTGTTGTCAGCAGAGGGGCCCCCAAACACGGTCAACGAATAGAGCCGCAGGGTGGCAGGTAGATAGTGACTAAATCATATACTCTTTGACAAAAGGGAATTCAATTTAGTTAGAGAGAAAAACAAATTGATACGAAATGACAGTCGGGAATGAACACACACCTCCGGGACAGCATTCTTACACACTAACCTCGGAACCACACCAGGCCACATCAAATTTCCTTTCGTTTTTCGAAATTCGAGTTCTAATTGATATGAACGACATATCATTTTGATATTATAAAATTTAATATACTTCATACTTGTTGTATTTATCGGCTTTCCATTCGTCCAGGACGAACCCATTTTCTTAGTTCTAGCTTGCAACAACTAATTTAAATTAAGTAATGAACTCCAAACCCACACTAAATCAATAAACAAAGAAAATCTATTATCTATATAGTATTAGACAAATATTGTCTAATACTGTCTTCTTTCCAAATAGACACAGATTTTGGGTCTGAAATTTTCATAATTTATGACGATGCAAGAAGCTGACACCAGCGTTTAAGTTCTAAGTTGACCTATTTGTGGCAAAAAGAAAATAAGGGAAGATTGGCTTACTATACGAGTATTCTGATGAGGCGAAGCCAGATTGTGAAATCTAATGTACTTTCACATAGAATGGCATGTTCCATAGGTAGGATTAAGACCAGGGTACCCTGTACGCACTAAGAGGTGCATACGATGAGCCTGGGTGGTGACACAAATTGTGTCAACGCAAAACCACACTTTTAATTGCCTTTTTGGATTGTTAAAGCTGCACTTGGAGCCAAAACAAAACACTCTCTCCAGACGCAAGCTGGTGGCGTGTAAGATCATTAAATCATGTAAAACTGTTTCATTTTATTTTTGTTTTTTTATAAGCTTTCATTGCAACTTAGCGGAATTCATCTTTCTAATGAATGCGATTTCTGTTTTCACATTTCTTTTCGGACATTTTTTTTACTCCACAGACCATTAAAATAAATTAATTGAATTAGTTTAATCGTCAATTCAAAACTAGAACAGTAGTTCATACCATTTACACATTAAAAGAAGTTTAAATTTGCAGTCAAACATCTTAGCGAGAGTATTTTTTTTTCTGTGGTTTTTTGAATGGTGGTTGAGTTGAGTACAACTTTATTCATTTTAAGAACATTTGGATAATTGTAAATGTAAAATTGGCTATACAGCTCCAAAGGGGTCAAGCCAAAGCTTCTCTCAATCTCTTGGCGTGTGTGCTTTTAAATTTTTCGCACAAGAGAAAGGGACCTACAGTTTAACGCCGAATCCGAACGGCAAAGTTTGGAAATTGGATTTTTCATGGCTAGTTACTTCACAGCTGGCGCCAGTCGCTTATGAAGGTGACAGTATG
Source organism: Lordiphosa clarofinis (assembly GCA_018904275.1). Lineage (NCBI taxonomy): Eukaryota > Metazoa > Arthropoda > Insecta > Diptera > Drosophilidae > Lordiphosa > Lordiphosa clarofinis. Next base: position 565,599 of record JAEIGQ010000022.1, read on the forward strand.
TGTAAATGCTATTTTTTTAAGAAAGAAAAAACCTTTTTTTGGATAATTAGTTCTCAAAATTTTAACATTCATTAAGTTGAGACAATATATTTCTACCTGTTTTCCCTTACCTGATAAAATCATAATTTGATTGAAATCTGCTTAAATTTTTAGTTTATATTTTTAAGAATGTAACAAAAACACGTTTTCCCCCTTATCTAAATTAATACGGAAATTAAATACCATACAAATATTCGTCTCCTTTTAAAGCCTAGTAAACCATCACCGACTCGACCATTTGTGTACACCCGGGACGCCACCACATCCGTTAGTCTCAACTTGTAGTTTGCATATTTTACTTTTGTCGTTTAAATCACCGCGATCTTATGAAATAAAAGAACGTATCATAAACATTAAACATAAACATTACTTTCTTTAGATATGGTCAATATATGAAGGTTTTATGGTACTTTCTAAAAACAGAACAACTTAATTTTCCATAAGAGCTGTTTCAACCACCCCATAACTCTTAATGCTTAGTGGACACCTCAACAAAGGAACTGCCCGAACAAAAAACCCCATTCAATAATAACTCTCAAAACAAAATATATCTCAAGCAAAAACAACTACAAGAAATAGAAAGAAAACACAGATTTTTCGTATTGTTGGGGCTTTTTAATTTGCCATAGGAGAGAGAGAAGAGAGTCACATACGATGTTGTAGTTGCTGGTCTAAACGCGACAACAACAAAACCTGGAAACAGAGGCTTATGGCGCGCATGGAACGTATATGCACCAGCTATTCCTTTGCGTCCAACAACAATGAATGCGTGGCTCGTGCAATGGGCTTAGGCACCCCTGCCCTAAAGCCCTAGGAATATTTTCGAACTTTTCTTCGCAGTGTGGATTATATGTAAACATTAAGCAGGCATCTACGCTCCTCTAATATTATTAGAAGTTGGATATGATTATGAACAATTTTTTCATGGTGAGTTATTCGCAGTTTTTTATTTAACATAAGATGGAATATCACTTCATGGCAACTCAATTGAAGCCTAAGTGGTGTATTTGTTGTCAAAAAATTCAAATCCAAATACAGACTTAACGCCGTTTGGCTTTATGTCCGGACACAAGGGCCCATACAAGTTTTGAGTTTTATTTTAAAGTTCAGATCGAAAATTTTCATATGGGCTTAATGTCAGGTCACCTCTTAATACGTCTAGATCAAGAACAGATTCACAGTATTAAGATGATATGTATAACAATAAAACCCATCGGGGTGAGCTGTTGTGGGCGGACAATTTTTGTAATTTTCTACTCCCCAATTTGTTGACCTTTATCTGCTCTCACAGGGTCTTCGAACCATTTGCAATTTTTGTAGTTTGTCACTATTTATTACTAGCATTGAGCCCTTTCGATTTTCCTTTACACAATTTTCCATACTTTCTACACTTTATTTCAAGAGAAAAAGTGTATTTACGTTTCGACTAATTCAGTTTAATCCCCCACAATTGTCCTCCCTCTTAAATTTGGCTTGCGTGTTAAATTTACATTTTTATAATAGAAACAAAAAATAGATATGAGTTTCGCCTCTCACTTGCAGCACAAAAAAAACTTTTTTAATGAGTTCATTTCCTTTCTGCATATTTGTTTTTAATTTCCGCAAATGTTTATTTATTTGTATACATTGGAGAATTGTAATATATCTTGACACACCATTTCCACCCATCAAAAAAATGTAGTACTTTCTCCATCATTCTTTAGCAATTACTTGGCATAAACAAATACCGAACGCGAGCACAGAAAAACTGTCAAACGGAAAACACACAAAAGCAAAAGGCAAAACAACAAACGAGAAACAAACTTGGCATGTCACCACCGCACACTGCCCCAAAAATAAAACAAAACTACTGACAACCTGTCGACGAGGTTTTTCCAAATACCAGGAATGGCTACACGAGAATCAATATGCAAAAATATTAATTTTGCTGGGAACGATGAGAAAACTTAAGCTTTGCTTTTTTTTCCTGCTATTTATTAGCACCTCGAAATTGTACAAAAAGGTGTTAAAAGCTCAAGATATGTACGTATACATTAAATGCTTTAGAAATAAAAAAATGCAAAGTCTGCATAAAGTTTTATACAATTTTTATGGCTTATTTTATAATTCGCCGCAAGACCGCAAAGCGCCTTAAAGGAAGTGGAAGTGGGGCTGCTGCTCTGGGGCTGGGTGTGTGGGTCTGTGGCCGGGCTTATGCAAAGCGACGACAACGGCGGCACACAATTTCCGCTTTTTATGCTTATCCTGTAATTCATATTTATAGCTGCTATTTTTGTATCGTAATGTGGAGGAAGGAAACTTCCTGGGCCGCAAGAATGTTTGAAAATTGCATTTTACTTATAATGGATGGCCTGTGAATTTCATTATAGATAAATTTTATTACGGTTAGCTGCCAAAATAAATCAACTTGTAGACCAAGAGCCATTACCTGCTATGCCAGATCCCACATACTTGAGAAAGGGCTTGCTGATCAATGCGGTGTATGTGCCATTGTCGCGTTTTTCTATCATTCCCCCACGAACTCCAGCTTCAAGGGTTTCCTCCAACAATTCTGCTAGCTCATCGGTATTCTTTAAGTTCAAATCCTTAGCCACTTTCCGCACAATCTGCGAGATATTCACTGGTCGTTTCATTGTGCACAGAGCGTTGAGAACAAACTGTCCCGTTTGATTGGCCATTTGGTATAAATTTTAGTTAAATATTATATCACAAGAAAATTTTACTTGAACGTATTTTTAACAGCAAATTTATTACTTGAAGTCTATTACTTGTTTAACAATGAGACAGAGAACACTAGGATAGATTGATGTTTGATTATGTGCGACATGAAATTGCCTCAGTTTGGAAATAGTTCTGATAAGTGAGAAGACATTTTTAAATTAAATTTTTTAAATTATTTAATAAGTAATTGGTCCTCTTCTTCTTTTCTTACAGGTAAGCTCTTCAATAAAAATTAATTTTTAGGACTCGATTCTCTTATAAAACTGAATAAGGTTCGGTAAGCAAAAGATATTGGACATACACAGCGGAAACTAGCGTGCAATTTATTCCATGGGTTAACGCATTTATGCAAAAAAGATCCTCGTAGAATGGATATTCGAAATATCCACTTAAGATCCATTTTTTTAAATATCCTTTTCACATTTTTCAGCTCCTTTGGATGGAAAAAAAATATCAATGAAATATTTTTTCTCTGATATATCCTTTTTAAGCGAAAATAAATCGGTACCCATTTTCAATGGGTACAGGATATAAAAAGTCGGTAGGCAGTAGTTGCAGGACAGGTAACATTTCAGTTTTTATTATTTCAAAAATGGTTCTGTTAAAGGTTCAGCTTAGTTGTAGTACTTAGTACCGGGCTCGAACCGTTTCAGTTCAAAGCCCCGGTTGATATAAAAGTAATTTGCAAATCGTGTTAAAGTGTGACAGCAAAATAGTCTGCTGATGAGAGGACTGGGAAGCAGTTGAAAGAGTACTGTACAGACAAATCACTGCTATCCCAAATGCAATAAATATTTTTTTAATTAATTGTGATGGTTATTGAATTAATACTTACTTTTCAAGCACTGTACTCGCCCTTGTTCTTACTGTGTGTCAAACATAAGTTAGGAACCCTGGTTTAAATTAATTTCAAGAGCTGTCAATTTACCTGTTACTAGTGTGTATTATTACATTTTTATTTCTTAACAACACTTGTTTGCACATGGCACATGCAATGACAAGTCCTAATCAACATATTTTAAGTGCTACCAACTTGCTTGTCAGTTCAAATGCTGTCAACTTGATGGAAAAAGTATTCACTTGCTGTTCATATATTTTAAAGCAACTACACAGAAAAAGAGATATGTGTTGATCAGAGATCTGCACGAGTGCACCGCAGCAACAAGTGTACCGCATTTGTACTTGATATTTTTTTCACTCGAGTGTCTTCAGCCACTGCAAAATATGTAAGCAGTGTGTAAAACACTCATGGCATTTTTGTGATTCGGCTATGACAAGAAGAGAGCGAGTGTTGATAGAATCACCCCAAAAACGCTTTTTGTGTTTCATTCTATCTTCCATTTGTCTATCTCCAGTTTGCCGTTGCTTTTTCAAAGCAGAGAGAAAAGAGAACGAAGCGAGAGCAATGCAAGTTATGTATACTTATGATTTAACCTTCATAAATGATCAACCAAGACACCCAGTCCCAAAAATATCACTAACAGGAAGAGTGTATGTTTGACTCGACTGAAAAATTTCGAGTGACAGTCATACCGTATACGCATTAAAAGCGAGTATGGACAAAGAAAATCTAACATAACAAAGAGATCATTCATTGTGACAACTCAAAATTTTACTCAAAATATTTGTCGACATAGGAAAACCAGTTGTATAGAGGGAGATTAACATAGCCACAAAAATTACTCAAAGAGTCATAAAATGACTCAGAGAGCCAAAATGACAGCAAACAGCAAACTTATATCTGAGTGAAATGTTGGCGACGAACCAAAGTGTGCTTCTATGTTAAATTTTCTTTGGTATATTTGGTACAGGCACTATTGCAGATCTCTGGTGTTGATGATCCATTGGATGATTTTGGTATTCATTTGGAATGAATAGTTTCAATATCGCATTAGCGATATTAATAATATTCATTCATAATGATCTCAGATTTACAGCAATGGTGCTAAAAATACTAATACTAATTTTTGGATGCTTCTGCAATGTTTTATAAATTAACTGTCATTTTGTCACGGTCGCCATTTTTACTATGAATGATTTCGTCTCTAAATAGGTACTAAAAAATTTAAGTATGTGGCAGCACTTAGTTGCCCTGAACAGCTTAACTTCAGTTTTATTGCAAGGTGTTTTATTTTTATGGTTCTAACAAAAATCAAGCAAAAAAGAACTGTCAAATGTGTATTTTCACAGCTTTTTGGAATTGCCAGACTTGTTGTATTATGAAGTTAAATTGGCTTCCATTTCATAAGCTCAGCACAAAACTATTGCATGAAAGTGGAAATAATAAAAGAACTTTTACGAACTCACTGTTCTGAGTTGGAGTTGAAATCTTTAAAATAGCCTCGGAATTATTAAACCCAATATTCCTTTGCGTCCTTATTTCAATACTGAATTTAATTTGAACAAAAACGAAAATTGAAGTTTAAATCGAGGGTGGGTGCTTTGTGGGTGCCCATGTCTCAGTGTTTGTCTACAGCTTTGACCCATTTGCGTATGTTAATAAGTATTTATTACTGACAACTAAATCCAATAAGTACGCAGTAAACATAAAGCGCAAACGCCTGCCAAAAAAAACCACACCAAAGTACGTAGATACACCTCCGACCGACCGCAAATGCAATTCAATCTGCCGGTTAGTTTATTTTCAGTCGAGCCGCACCGAAACACAAAACGCTGTCACATTAACTGTCAACTGCTGCAAAACTGACACTTGTCATATTGACAAGTGACAGCGTCATTTGACTGTCAAACCCAGGCCGAAAGTAAATATGGTTGGAGTGTGTGTGTTGGGGGGGGGTTGGAAAAAAGCGAGGCCATCTCTGGCCTGGCATAGAGTTGCCACTTAATTTGACATGGCTGAAGTGCACTTGGCGTTAGACAATGTTGCAATTTTAGACGTTGCATGAGGCAAAAACTGTCAGCCATATCATTGCAATTGTCAAAGTTGCAGTTGCTGTTGTTGTTGGTGTTGGTGTTGCCTGTGTGCACTTTGAGTGACACATTAATGCCATTTTCATGTGTCACTCTTTCTTTCATTTGAAGCCCCTGCCGGGACAACAACAACAGCAGCCCGCTTGGGGACTGGAAAACTTGGCTGGGGTCGTTCGTGTCTTGTTTCTCTGTTAGATTTCATGTCAGACTTTTGTCAACATTACGTGTCTATTTAGTTGTCAGTTGGCAGTTGTTATGGCTATGGCTTGGCCTTTTTTTTTTGTTTTTGTGTATTGCTGTTTGTTGCTCTATGCAAACATTTGTTTTTGGCCGCCGCATTCCGCACTTTTTTACGAGCTTTGCTGCTATTTGTGCACTTTCGTGCAAATTACTTGGTATTTATTTATTTCTATTTATTTAGTTATTTGCATGACAAATTGTAAGCTTACTATATGTGTTACATTTTGAAATGGAATGAGTCAAATTAGTAAACAGTTCAAACTAGAGTCTCTCTCAATGGAAACTCCATTTCTGGGGATACTTTGGGGATTAACATTATCCTTATATTAGGGTCGCTTAATCAAATTTAAGACGGTTTATCCAAAAATAAAATGCAAAACTAAAAAATTTATTCTGGTTAGAGCGAGACGACCATATTCCCAAATGTATTCAGAGAGCGTAAGTGACAGCGAACAGCTGACCCAAAAGTATGTAGAGAGCGTAAGTGGGAGCGCACAGCTGACAAATTTCTGAGCGGAGCGGTGTCGACTAAGCCAATTTCCTGTCTAATACTCATTCTCCTTGATTTTGTGAGCATTTGTCATTGTAGGTACAATAATACTAATGTCGTAGACACTTCCAAAATTAATTTTATTTATCAAAATTTTTGGGTGGTAAATTTTGCTGAATCTCTCAAGAAATCACAAGAGATTTGAAACCGAGCGAAAAAGATTTTTGAGAAACCAAGAATTCATATTGGATTAACCGATGAAATGTATTTAGAGCGACTGACTCCGCCCCTCGTTGATCGTAGCATCCACCTTTGGAACTCCCCTCATGTACCTCAATACTTTGCCTTTTAATCTTAGGTTGAAATCAACTTGCTTATTCCACTTTAAAACCAGCTCGTTCACAACACTAACTTATATATTCATTTAACATTAAATTACAATCGTTAACCGAACTGCGGTATACTTGACATAAGACCTCTCTGTAGCCCCTAACCCCTTTAACGATCAACTTCCGTAGCTCACACACCTTAAAAACTAAATTAACACAGAATAAAAAAAAAATATATATAAAAAAAATAAAACCAGGCAACAACTTTGTTCAGTTTGAAGTGTCTAATTAAATTATCCGCATTTAACAGCCGACTGTGACTCGATTGTGCAAAAGGCATAACCAAATACATGGACCGAGTAGAGAGACGCCGTTCCGTTTAGTGGTTGTTGTTGTGGCTGTTGTTATTGTGTACTCATACTTTTCACAAGGTGTAACATTTTAATTAACACAATATTCGTAATTTGTAAACGGATGCAAAATGGAAGCTCTTTTTTGTTGTACATTTCAAGTGCTAATTAAGTGTCATAACTATGATGTTAATTTTTAATATATTTATATTAATTAATTTAACGCGTTTTTTTAATGGCATGATAAATAACCTTGCTTTAATGAAGCCACTAAAAAGTGCTGAAGTTTATTTGTACAATAATTGCACTTAACTTGGCCTAGTTAGCGCCCTAAAAGCCCCCAGCCCCCAGACCACAGACAATAGTCAATTGACGAGCTCGTATATTATATGGAGCTTCAATAACAACTATTGTCCAATCATAAATTAAACACAGCCCCATATGGCCTATCCCTATCTGCATACTTTATTGAGCACTGTGTACATAGTCGACAATATTTATAAACTAAATCAGAAACAAACACACAAAATGTGCGACACAAATGCGCGGGTAATACCAAAAATCAATACGGCCAACTTTATCAACATGAAAATAAATTATGACTAATTGTGCTAAAAACGAGACAGAATGGGTCGGCAGAGGGGAGGGGGAGGGCAGGGGAGGAATGGTTGTGTGTTGGGTGCCAATAATTAATAAAGTGTTGATGGAGTGGGCTGTCAAAAGAGGATGAGGGGTGGGGGGGAATAGGCAAATCAAATAAATAAGAATTTTTATGATGAAAGAGGATTGGGCTAGGCAGATACACTGCCATAAATTAGACTTAGGGTGATATCTATTGAAAGAAAACAATGATGTTTTAAGAAGCTGAGTTAAAATTGGGGGGAACATTTAGAAGAGTTTAGAATTATATTTAGCTTGATCTACAGTTTCCTTTAACTCGGCAATTACTTCTTCCGGGCTTTGAAAAAAATGACAAAATGGCACTTCTGAGCTCGATTGGCTAATAAATACTCCAAATTTAAAATTAGGGTAATGGAAATAACATTGCTAGATATCTTTAAGCTATTAACAAAAACAAACAGACCAAAAAGTGGAAGTTGGTGATAGCTCCTGACCAACTTCATCGACCGCTGGCCAGTTACAGAATAACTGTTTGATCTCTTGGCTCAAGCCTCGATCTCCTTTCGACTCGTGTCAGTATGAACTACAAAATGTGTTCGGCCCCAGGCGTGATCAGCCGTGATAATCGCTGACTTAAAGAATCCAATTCTGACCCTGAATTTCAGTTCTAAACAAAATTATACTATTGTGAGCGAAAATTCCGATAGCTACAAAGTTGGCAACACTGCCTCTGACATATTGGCAAGATTTAACGTCAAAGTATTAATTAGGGTTTGAGATAAGCGTTCTTTTTTTAACCTGTACCCATTGAAAATAGGTAAAAGGGGATCATGAAGTTGTGCAAATGTATGTACTAGGGAGATGGAAACATTTCCGGCCCTATAGTGTATATATTTTCTTAATCAGCATAAACAGCCGAATCTATTTTACAATGTCCATCCGTCCGTATGTCTGTACGAACGCGTCGATCTATTCTAAAAAGGGTGATAAGATCCGAGCCAAAACCCCAAAGTTATACACGATTCAATGTTCCTTATGAGAGGGGAAAGCGCTGTGCCTATTTAAGGCAGCTAGAGCGTATGAGTCACGGCTAGGACAAATAAAGAATTGGTGCTTCAAAACAGTTATTGACAATCCAAGACCTTACTATCGAATCGATCAGTGAAAACAGCTTAAGACCACTTTGAGAGGCATGAAATAAATTTATAATCGTAAACAACTTTTTTTATTCCCTGTAGATCGCCCACATTAGTTTAAGGGGAAAAAAAGATCAAACTCATTTTGATTCACCTGATCATAATTAACTATCCAAAAATATCAATATTTTCACTTCATTGGCAAAATCATAGTATCTTTTTGATCCAACAATAATATCATTAAGCTTAACTTAACAAATAAAATAATGATTTGTTTAAAAATAGCTATTTGAAATTTTTAACAAATCAATTTAAATATTATATTTTTATCTCGAATTATAATTGATATTAAAACTATCCTTTTTTCGGTGTACTGACAAATGTTCCTTGAAATTTGAATTGTTTACAAAAAAGATCGCACGCTAGTAATAAAACCAATTGGGGTCTAAAATGGAATTCGGGAAAATCGTAGCATTTGAAAGACTCGACTTTAAAAGCAATTTTTATAAACACAACTCAACTTTACTCCACTTGTTGAAATTGTATTGTTTTCAAGGCTGCAAACCGGTCCGGAACCGAACCCCTTAGAACCGGTTCGGTTCGGGTTTTTGAGTCCGTCGAACCGGACCATGAACCGAACACCTAATATTTTTGACTTCTCGAACCTGAACCCGAACCGGACCATTTTTTAGAAAAATTAGGTTCGGTTCACAAACTTAAGTAGTTTTCCAATGAAACACACATGGAAATATTAGAAATATCTAGAGATATTAGTATAAACGATTGAGTTTTTAACTAAGCTTGGATGATTTTTATTGCAAAGAAGAGAAGTTTATGAAAGCAATACACAAATAACAAATATTTTACAGATTCATTTGAAAATTGTTCAAGACAACATCCTATACATCGGGAAGTGTTTTAAGATTTTGGAAAAAGCTGCCTTGCTGTTCCAACAACTCAAGTATCAAAAATAAGTGTTAATAGTAATAGTTCCGATTTACTATTCTTCTACATTTAAGCGAACCGAGGTTCGAACCAAAACCTTCGGTTCAAGGGTCTTAGGAACCGGTCCGCGAACCGAACCTAAGACTTTACAACAGGTTCGAACCCCCGGACCGAACCTTCTGCAAAATTTTTGAGGTTTGCAGCCTTGGTTGTTTTATCTAGTAGACAGTTTCGAGTTACCCGACACCCCGCTCTAAAGGACCAATCCAAATATTGTAGTTATGCACATTTTTTGGCTGCTAGCTTTGTATAATTCCAACTTTATTATTTTGAAATACGGTCAAGATATGTTTGAAGCTATTGGTGTGTTTTTGAATTCCTTAGTTTTTGGACCACAAGCATTCAAAACAGAACTATTAAGGAAATCTTTTAATGTAGTAAACCAAAAGAAACCAAAACGTTTTAATAGGGATACAAAAAAATTGTTTTTCAATTCTGAACAATCATTTAAATTCGTTCAAGGGAAATTATTCCAGTCATTTATTTAAATTAAGCTTACAAGTAATTATTAGCCTTTTGTGATCATCGTGAGTCGCCGTGAGATGGGGTTCATGTATATAACTATTTTTAACCTTCTCTTTTAAAGGATTAAGTGGATTCTGCGTCTTCTTAGCAGGTTACTCGCTAGTTTGTTGTTTATAAAATAATGGTAATTTTAAGAGCCCAACTTCTTGCTTAATATTTCTGTATCGTTGTTTAATGTAGCTTACATTAAACCATTGGTAACGAAAACTTTAATATGGTCACAGAACCATAAAAAGGACGACTAAATAAAGTTTTCCATTTGTCAACCGGCCTGATAGTGTTAAAATATTTCGAAAATATTTCAAGCTTAACAAATTTCCAATTTATTTAAAATATTGCAAGCAAACAATATGCCCCGATCAGTTGTAGGGTATTTAAAGTACTCTTAAGTACCGATAAGAAATTTTGCCATTTTTACAATAGTATCATAATAATTTATGGCATCCCATTGAGTGTTATAAAAGCTTCAATATTTTGTAGTTTATGACTTGCGCCAGTTGGGCATGGGCGTAATTACACACATACACACAAATCCCATACTACGTCATTATTTTCAATGTGCACTACGTTGGGGCATTGTAGTTGCGGCATTGAGTTATGGACATTCAACTCTTGCCTCAGTTTCGGCTTTTTTCGCCTCTCCTCTTCACCCTGCCATAATTTATGGCATGCGGCGAAATGGATTTTATTGCAAAAAAAAACCATGTTTTGAGTTTATGGCTCAACTGTGAGTGGGTAATATTCATTTCATTTATGTACTCACTTTTGCTTTGTGCCTGTCGGCATTCCCCTTTCAATCGCTAATTTTCACTCTTTAGTTTCCGAATGGCCCCGAATATGACCCCGTAATTAGCCTGCCGCATATATGTATATACCCGTAAACTAATCAATTTCAACCACAAACTCGTATTAACTTTGTCATTGTTTATTAGCGCTTTTATGACCAATATAATTTCATTAACTCAATTGCAGTAATTTCGAAAATGCGATAAAAAACACGCTAAATGCTGATTAAATATTATATTTATTTGCCATTGAACCAACCCTAATTGATATAAAATTATAGCCCAACCCGCATTACTGTTTACGATTTCCATGGTAATTGTATGAAAAGTGTATCATGCTCTATTTTTAAATGGGTAATTCAAACAAATGTGAGATAATAAATTAATTTCTTCTAAAAACTGGTTAAAGTAGGGCATTTTGAAATTCAAATTTCAAATGTGGAATTGTAAATGGGGCTTAAATACTTCTAAGAAACACTACACGGTTTTTAAATTGTGCTCATTGGTTGGTTATATATATCAAATTTCGGGATGAACAGGGTTTTGAAGAGTTTCTTGACTGGTATTTAATGTAAGCAGTCGCTACGTAAAGCACTAATTGGCGTTACTTCATATTGATCAGCTTAGTTACGCTTCAGATAATTTCTTGTATTACATAAGAAATTCGATTCGTTACACTTAATAATTTTTGCCATAAAAAGCAAAGTGGGTCGTAGATATTTTTAAACGTTTAGTAACTACATCATGAAGATCATCGTTTTGCTACTGATTGCAACCATGCTAAACTCATCCTTATCGATTTCTCCTCGTGCTTGTTGCCGTGCATTCACAGAGGAGTGTTGCAGATGTTATAAAGAAAGTTATGGTCTTATTTTTACTCCTGGTGATCCTTGCAGCCGCTTTAATTTAGATTAATAAAGGTTTCAAATGACTTTCATTTAACAATGTTAGACGCCTGATTTTTCACACTGTGTAATACCGAGTACAAATTTGCGTAGATGGTTACCTTCGTTCCTTTAAGTGGGTAGTGATGGCTTCTAAGGTTAATTCTTATTTGCATTAAAGATCATATTGGAGGCAGATGTAAAACATAAATAAATCGCAAGTAAATAAATGCTTTGTGGGTTCATCGTGAGCTTTATTTGTAATTTTTCAATTACTTACTCCAACAGACAATTGGTGCTCTTCGAAGACGACTAAGGAAAGTGCTGAATCGACTGTTTGGGCCAGGGCATCTCGATGTTATGTACTTATTAATAATAATGCAACGGCACAGATTAGAAGATGGCGACAAAGCAGTCCCAAGTCTGACCTTTGAAAAGCTCTGCAGCTCATCCGTTCGACATACGACATACATTACTTAGTGCTGGGCCAAATTTCTCATCAACAGCCATCTTGTATGAGAAGCTAGGGTTTTTGGTAAGAGAATTAGAGGGTATTGGTTTAAATTCTTGAAATGCGCACACATTCCTTATGCCGACAAATTGGGCTGAAACGACATGAGCGGAGGTAGCACTTCAATTTTGGGACTGTTTAAGAGATGACATCAGCTAAGTTCCTTGCTGAAACCTGAAACATTTTGAATGTAACATTAAAGATTAGGCTGCCATCGAGCATAATCAACATTTAGAAAGTTTTTAGAATAAGGCAGTCTTCACAGTTTTCGACACATGAGACATAATATTCTAGTAGTCCTGCTTTGTGTTATCTACATCTAGTTCACTGCTCAGTAAGTAATGGTAACTAAACAAAAAACTCCATATAAAAATAAATCACAAAACAAAGGCATTTAGTGTCAACAGATTTGTAAGTTACTTTTATGTAGAATTTTTGTTTTGGCAGTTCCTTTGTTGAAGTGTATACCAAGCTTTAAGCAACAATAGCTGTTACTTGATATTGATTAGTTTATATTTCGATTGGTTACTCTTAAGGATGATTATTTACTTATGATATGTTAATAAAGGTAAAGTAAAACTAGCAAAGTCTTGGTCTTGGTGTCACAAAAATGATTGACTGTAATTTTTTCGGTATTAAATACAGTTATTTTCTATCGTATGCTTATTTTCATCCTACAATACAAATTTGTTGACTTTTTTAGCAACTCTGAACTTTCTATATTCTTTTTGTCACACATAGTACTTTTGCCTGCGTACTAACCATTCATCATCATGTGTGTGCGTGTGTTATTTGCTCAGCAATTTACAACTGTCAAAAAAGATGTTTCAAGTATTTAAACAGTTTATAAAAAGCTAAATGTGTCATATATTTTTATGTAGCGGCTTTTTTGTTTCGGCTTTCCGTTAATAAAGCGCCCTCGGCTCACTCCATGTAATGTTATGGCACACTCAACATTGACACATCAGAGCTTGCAGTCATCGACACACTTTGGGCAACCAAATATACACTTGAAACAATATTGAAGTCTTTCAAATGATTAAACAATAAACAAATACATAGAGGCACGCGAAGCATGGCAAGCGCGAAAATGAACTTTATTTTTTAACACCACACGCACTTGAAGGGCCCTTGAAAAATCATACTTTATGTTAATATGACAAACAAAATGTTGAAACTTTTTGTGAAACAATGACAATGACAGCTGCGCAGTCAGCAGTGGCTTAAAGCTGAGCTTAACAGGAGGAGGGTAAGGGAGGGTGTCAAAATCCAATTGTAAGCTGTTTGCTGTTGTTTTTCAAATTGAAATTTGATGGCATGACTTTTTGAGGGCTTTGATATTTTGCCGCATGACATTTAGTATGGAAGGTGGATGTGTGATGTTGGTGGAGATCCGAATGGGAATTTTGTGGGTGAAGAACGGGGAAGACCACACCGAAAAAATGCGGTATCAACTAGAGTCGAGTTAAATTCAGTTTAATTTATATTCAGTATACAATAAAACTTAGCTAAAGACAAACTTGACCGGTACTGGAACTCGGCATATCGAAAATGTATGACGTTGCGCCCGTTCATAAGTTCCTGGAAAATCATTTCCTAAGAGTTTTAAAGAATTTTTAAAAGTTCCTGTATTCCAGAGACCCGAGATAACTGGACTCGGGACGGGTTTTCTTTTTTGTAGTACAATGTTCTCACTTCAAAATCTAGAACACAAAAACTTCATTTGAGTTGATGTTGTTGAACATTTCGAACTCAGCTGGATGCTCACCATTTTGGGGTTTCTAAAGGGAGGCAACTATTATTCACAATCGAAATGGCGTGCTAGCCCATTGCTTACTTTTGTAGCTAGACGTCTAAACTGCTGCCTATACTTTCCACCGAGTTAAGTACAACTTTAATCATTTCAAGTATATTTGGAACATTTGTTCTCAAAAATTTTAACAACATCTCGTTTTTTGAAATGGTATTTTCCTCTGTGTACTTATTGAACCTAAGGGTTTGTTTCAAATCAGGATTCATAGATTGTATGATGGTTGACAGATATTTGCCTTAAAAAAATTAAGATCAATTTAAGATCAGCAGAACGTGTCCAGACTACCAAGCTATGTAAATTGTCAAGTCGAATTGACTTCATTTCCTATTAATATTATATAATTCATAGCCGGTCTCTAAAATTGAAAGGTAGCATCACCTTCTTCCTTTGTCAACTTGATTATAGCTTCAATTCTATCTCAAAATTGCAAAATGAAGAACTTTGATTCTTTAATTATTACTTCAAGAGATTTTTTCCATGGTTCCTTTTATAATATTGAGAAAGTATAAAACAGTTCATAAGAAATTAACTTAAATTATGATAAATTGGGATGCCAAAAATAATGTAAATATATATCGAAATATTGATATTTTTTCAAAAAGATATATTGATATTTTTTGGGTCGATGTTTTGGTTATCGAATATGTTGTGGTGATATTTTAATACCCGTTCCTCGTAGAGTAAAATGGGTATACTAAAGTCCTGCAAATGTATTTAACAGGCAGGAGGAATCATTTCCGACCATATAAAGTATATATATTCTTAATCAGCATCAACAGCCGAGTCGATATAGACATGTCCGTCTGTCCGTCTGCCCTTCTGTCCGTCCGTCTGTATGAACACCTAGATCTCAGAGATGGTAAGAGATAGAGGTTTGACATATATGGGACAAATGCTTCTTTTATCTGCTCGCAGATCTAGTTTATTTCAAATTTTGAATTTTCTCTGTATATCAGAAAAACCCCATTCAAAATACTCTGCTTAAAAAATTTCTTTGATTAAAAAATGATATATTGATAAATTGTGTTTAAAAAAAACTTCTTAAGACAATGGCTAAACAAATTGAAATTTTTACAAATTTCCTTCCTCTAAATTCTTCTTCTTTTTACGGCCCAAACATTTACATGCTAATTTCTACCATCGTTCCCCTCCCCCTTCAGTTACATTTTCCGTCCCCTGCTTATGCTTTTTGCTTCATTCAACACAAGATTGGCAACATAATGTTAATGTACTTTTTATATCTTTTTATTTAGCCAACCTTTTTTTAATGGCCTCATAATGTTAGGATTATAAATATTTATGGCCAAAACTGTGCTTATTTATGGTGTGTCCCCCGAGTAAGGACACTCTGATCGGCACCAGTTTTGTGTCGAAAGATTAAGATCGGGGCAGAAAGCGTGCTCAATGCGACCTGCGGTGGGTATGTGGGGGAAAGTGTTTAAAGAACAAAGACAAGACGAGATCTTATCGCAGGGCAAAACGCAAACGCACGACATCAACTTACTTATATTCCTTGCTCTTCTTTGCAGCTGGACAACAAGAGCAGTCCATTGGCGCTTTTGGCGCAAACATGCAGCGCCATTGGAGCGGACACCACGAATCCCAAATTGCTGGCGGCCAACATTGAAAAGTCCACAAAGCAACAGCCCAAGGGTGGCGGCGGCCTGGGCAGCCTGGGTATGGGCATTACAGACAACGCACGCGATAAATCCTCACCGGTTAGCAGTCATTCATCCAGCGTTAGCACCGGCTCTGTGGAGCAGCAACAGCTGCCGCCGGCCCACAGTAAAACACCCAGCACCTTTAAGCCCTACGAACCCAACAACAACAACGAATGCGGCGCCACAAATCTCACCAGCCACAGCAGCGGCAGCAGCCAGAGGGTAAAGACTCCAAAGGGGACGACATCCACAACAAACGGACAGCGCTGCGATTCGAACCAAAGTGCCAGCTCGCACCGAGAATCACCCAATGCAAACTCACTGAGACGAACGCCCAACTCAGCGATGGCAGCGGCTGGTGGAGGGGGAGGAGGAGTCAATGGCAGTCCCACACCCGGACGCAGCAATTCCAAAGAGTCCGCCGCTATGCATAGTCCCAGTGCAGCAGCAGCCGCTGCTGCAGCCGCCGCCGCTGCAGCCAGTTCCAATCGCCTGCAGGAGGCTGCCGCTTTGCAAGCGGCGAAAGAGGCTAGTTATGTGAAGGCTTTACAGGCCGCCAGCCAGCAAGGAGTTCCAGCGTCAGCGGCTTCTTATTATACCACAGGTGAGATTTATGATTACACAGAAGTTCTAGAGGTGGAGCAAAACAATTAAGCAAACCATTAAAAAATTAGAGATAATTTATAATTTTTATCCATTTTATGTTTTTTTTATGTATTCCAGGTTATGGCAGCCCCTACCCCATGGACTTGATGACAGCCAGTTCCCTAATGTCGCCCCATCATGCCATGTTCAAGGCCTCGGCTATGAATCCGTATCTGAACTATGCCCGTATCAAGGGCCTCACGGATCCCTCAATGATGTCCGCCACACCCAATGTATGTCGTGATCCCTACTGCACCGGTTGTCCGGCAAGTCCGCATTATATAAACAAGGCGGCTGGACAACCCTGCCCCGCCGGCTGTCCACAGTGTGAGGCGGGAGGCGGCGGCTCTGGGTCAGGGAAATCAAGTGGTTCAACGGGAGGCTCTTCTAGTGCAGCGGCTGCTGCTGCCGCTGCCGCTTCATCCTATCACGCCCAGTTAGCCGCATTGGCAGCTGCCTCACAAATGCCCTACGTCTGCTCCTGGATCGGTAGTGATGCGGCCTATTGTGGCAAGCGTTTCGGTACCTCCGATGATCTGTTCCAACATCTGCGCACGCATACAGCTTCCGTACCGGACGCCGTGTTAAGTGCAGCGGCCGCTGGTGGCATACCACCGAATCATCCGCTATTCCAGCGCACGTATCCCACACCACCGTTGAGTCCCTTGTCGGCCGCTGCACGCTATCATCCGTATGGCAAGCCCTCCATGTTGCCGCCCTCACTGGCACCGCCGGGACTGCCTGGACTACCGCCACATCCCGCTTTGGCTCAATACTTTGCACCGTATTCCATATACGGACCCCGTATGGGTTCTTCCCATCCGTAGTAGTCAGCATACAACAGCAAATCAAATCATTTCTCACTCGTGAAACGAAAAGCTAGTGATCTAATGTACTATAGTTACATACAAATGTTTACAATTTAGGTTTAGGTGCGACTTGCGGCGAACGGAAATCATCAGAAAATGATAAGAAAATGTTCTATTCAATTTGGATAATTTCGTGTGTGTGTGTAACCTAAAGCTTATGGTAATTTTAATATTATTTATTACATTTAAATAAACAACAACAAAAACCAATTATGAAATGAAAAGATTGTCCAAAAACTTAAAGTTGTAAAATTCTTGTACATATATATATATATTTCTAACTATATATGTGTATACGTATGTATAACTTATATGTATATGAAATTATGAACACTATTTTAATGTTCAATTAAGTCACTACAACCACATCAATAAATCAAAGAAAACTAAATACCAAAAGTATTTTACTTGTCTCTTAAACTTAAGGGGGGGAAGCGAGGTCAGAGAACGCCTAATGATCCAAGAAGTCTGATTTAAAACTGATTACTAGAGGTGAGTATATTTCGTTAGAGAGAATTCAAGGTAGCGCAAGCTTTGCACTGATGACATAAAACCCAAGATCGCAAAGTCATTGATAACTTTTAGCAGAAAATAAAAAGCCACCACTAACAAGAAAACCTACACTCAGAAAAAAACCAAGAACTTTGTACTTGAATCAAGTACGAACGGTGTCAATAGTACGGTAAGTACGAAAATACTTGATTCAAGTACAAAATCCTTATTTCAAGAACGATTTTTTCAATCCCAAAATACTTGTTTTAAGACTGTTTCGGGATTTTTTAAGAACATTTCAAACTATTATTATATATTTTTGGTCATATTCGGGAGTGCCACAGAAACCTCTTCCAACCAAATTCCAACCCAATTCCAATTCTTAGGTGCCACAGAAATTCCGTTTGGTTGGTTTCAAACCTCCCGTGTTTTGTAAGGAGATTTAGCAAAATTCACCACCCAAACAATTTTAAAAAGCAAAATAAATTTTGGAAATGTAAACAACATTATTTTCTAGGATAGATTGCATCAAACGAATAAATTATTTAATTTGTTTAAACATTGAAATTAACGTTTCAATAATTATTGGGAAAAACAACCAATGTCTTTCATGTTAATCAAAACCGACCACTACTGTGGCTCCTCCTATCGTTTGTCGCGAGTTTTTGTCGCCATCTGGTTAGCAGCTAGCGGATTAAGGGCTGGCAAGATATACTTCATGTTTTGCGCCAACAAATTTTTAAACTTTGCATTTTATTTATGGAGAATTTTACTTTAATTTAAATCATAATTTAAAAATGCATCATAAAACATATAACACAATCAAAAAATTTAATTTAAACATCAATTTAACCCTTAATTACAAGAAGAAAAATTTGTTGGCCAGAAATTCAGCCCTGTTTTTAGAGATGGAACTTCAATTGGAACAGCTGGTGCTCTAACTACATTTTCTAATATGAAAATGAAATCTCTCGAAGTTCTGTGGCACCGACGGTTTTTTCGAGAGATTTACAAACCAACCGTCGGCAAAATCTCTAGAGATTTCTGTGGCACCCCCGATTATCAAATTGTTATAGTCAAAAGTACAGCCCGATTTACTCTCAAAATAAGTGCAAAAAGGTTCTTCATCGAAATCCTTCATCGAAATCTTATAGTTCGAAAGTCAACCCCAAACCTTGTTTGAAGCAAAATAATACTTCAAATACTAAGTACAAAATGTTCTTGGACAAGGCTTATAAAGGTCTCTATATAATATCAAAATCCAAAGGAATTCAATTAACCAAAGACCAAGATGCTTATCCTGTAAGTCGGAAATCTACCCACACTCCATTACCACAGTGTTAGAACCAGGAGGGAATTTCAAGAACAGATTCAACGTAAATTAATTCGCAGTTTTCGTAGCATACTTTTTGGAGCTTGCATAATAAGTCTATTCTGTACTTAATCCAAGAAATTTTGTACTTGAACTAAGTACGATCTTTTCTTAAATTTTAAGGCTAACTGTAAGTATGAAATGTACTTAATTCAAGAACGTTTGTTCTCATTTTAATAATTTTAACAGTCGTTTTTCTATTCTAGTATGTTTCGTACTTAATTTAAGTACATTCAAGAACAAAACATACTTAAAATTTAAAGTACAAAACGGCATAAATTCTATCCCGATTGGTATAGGACTATCCCGGTCGTTTTTTTCTGAGTGTACAAATTGGTATGACTCTGAATTCAGACAAGTTTCATATATTTTAGGAATGATTAAATATCTTATATACATATTTGTAATATATATTAATTTACTTACTTAAAACTTTCGACCATATAGTTACATTTTGGAAGTTTTCTTTTATAAAGGATTCAAAATAATTTTTTTTTTTTTATGTTTTGTCATTTTCCACGTAATAATTTCTAATTTTTTCATAAATCCAATCTGGCATTAATAATATTTTGCATTTGTTGCTGCGCCAAATATCAAAGAGATCACTACGACGAAACTTGAACGTCCCTGAATATTGTGGAAATGTGAGAAAAGGGGGACGAACGGGGATAAGGTGTAAATTAGCGATGAAGAACGACATTTATTTGTACAAACTGGCGTACTTAGTTTTTGTCAGCTGGCGTTAGATCGTTAGTTTTATTCCAAGAAACACAGGAGACCCATGTTAATTTTCTACAAAAATACACATAAATTGGACATAAAATACAATTTGAAGACTAAGACTACACAAAAATGTACTATATACAGTGAGAACTACATACCTTAATCTTCAATTTCCACTATTTTCTTGATTTTGTTCGGAGAGAAAATTTTTATTTTCACGCGCAAATGTAAACAAACTAATGTGGCGCCAATTTCTTAACCATAAGCAGCTGATCGATTGTGCACGTTTTAAAGCTCATAAAAAGCTTCAGTAAAGCTTTTGAAGCGTTATTTTTTAAGTTTTTACATGTATGATGTATTAACTTTAAGAATTTAAAATCAAAAATACAAAACATTAACATAAATTTTTCGATTTTATGCCAAAAAATCTGCCTCTTGGACCATAGTGCATTGGTGGGAAAATTTCCAAGTTCCAAAAAACCGCAGAATTCTCCAAATTTCCGATTGCGATGAAACTGTGGGGCATTGACTTGGTACACAGAAAATTGATTACCTGGAGTTGAACATTTATTAATGGTACAAAAAATCGCGAAATTTTTCAAACATCAAATGGTCAAAAATAATTGTGAAATTTGCAAAACCTAATGTGAATATGAAGATTGGATAAATGACAATTAAAAATGATTATATAGATGTGTAAGAGGTTTAGATTGAACTGTCCAACATATATTGCGAAAGTGTCAAAATACGGGCCAAAAAATTAATTAAATTTTATAATGAGTTATGAGCTATAACTTATAGCATAAAGATTTGATATAAATCAATAGTATACCTGATTGTAAACGACAAAAAAACGAAATTGGCTCAGTAAAAATATGGTTTTCAAAAATTCTAATATGAGAGTAAATGGATAAATAGACGGTTAAAAATGAATCATAAGATTATATATTTGATGGTTGGTAATTTAAGAGGAGTAATAAAAAGGTGTCTTTCAATTGGCCTAAAAATATTAGAAATTGGCAAAAAATCGTATGAATTCTGGTCGACATGAAGACGGGTAAGTGGGAGGTGTTGTTGAAACGGAGCAAAAAATCGCTGTTCGAAATCTCAAGTTCTTGGTTTTTAATTACGTTGCATTATTGCTTTACTTAAAAAGAATTTTTACATTACATTTTACATTACGGTTGATCTACAACTTGTTGTATAGTTTTTGGTACGCGCCTGTTTTAGGTAAATCCTAACATTCTTGCCTTGTTTCGTTATGATCGGTCAATTTTATGATGTAGCTCCAGGTAAAATGATTATTTAAAAGTATTTGTAAATGTCATAAAAAAAATATTAAATATAAATATATATTTAAGTGTTTATTTACCCTCCTAAAAGCAATCTTAAGTAATTAAAATTAACCGAGTGCACAATTTCGTACCTCAAGTAACACAAATATAAGTGTCACCCGATACAGAGCCATCGCATAGCTAAAATGATGAAAAATTTGCCTCAAAAATTAGACTTAAAAATTCTCAATTTTCGGTTCCTTGACTGCGAAACACCTCGGGGGTTGATTGGTCACTTAATGCACCTGGATTACAATCTCCATTTTAGGAATTTATCGTTCTGTCTCAGCGTTAGTTGATCATTAATCGGTTTAGTTATACTCGAAATGGTTTCCTGTATTACATAAGAAAATCGATTGGTTACACTTAAGACTGATTTTTAAAGCCTCTTTCTAAAATCCATAAAAGCCAAAGTCCGCCGAAGTTATTCTTAAATTTATTCAAACCGCATAGAATATTATGAAGACCATTGTTCTGCTTGTGATTGCCAGCCTGCTAGGCTCATCCTTATCGATGCCTCCAAAAGTTTGTTGCCTTGCATTATCCGAGAGGTGTCTCGCTTGTATGAGACAAGGCATGGAGTATTCAAGACCAAATTACTTGTTGAGTGAAAGGGCGCAAGAAATCTGATGCTGAAGGCTTCTCAACTTATGTGATTGCCAACATGTGCCACCGTGGATAATTCATAGATCTACCAGGATATATAAATTTTATAATAAAGTCAGAAAGGAATAAATTCGTCCACCAAACTCTACAGCATGAGCCTTTGGCAATAAAGTAACCTTTCCATCTCTGAAACTATAGAATTAAGCCTTTTTCGAGAATCTTCTTAAAAGCAAATTTCAAAGCAGAATTATATAAAAAGTGAACTAATAATCTAACTGCCCAGAGAAATCTAGCAACATTTCCCAGCGGCGCAGAGGTTAATGAGGCTGGTCCACAATATGCATCGCAGTAGGTGCCTACGTAATGGGAATTTCCCGCTACGTTTCGAAAACACAGTTGTATGTTGAGAAGTTTAACTTCGGGTCGAGTTGTTGTTCGTGTATATATAACAGTTGTGTTATGTTTGTGTCAATCGACTTTTGAAAAAAGGCACCTGGGTCAGCAAAGTGCCAACTGCCTAATTATGATTTTGTCGCCAGTTCTTCCATATGCTTAATAGTCAAGTGAGCTAACGTGCCGTCGTCCATGTGTTTCTGTGTTATGGGTCCCAAGTTCGATTCCTTCCTATTCTCATACATTTTTTTTTAAGTTTTTTTATTTTGATCCCCATTACAATCCGATACACCTAGTGCGTGGACGCGCGCAAAGCTAGTCCACAAGTCCACTCACAAGTTTCAAAATGGTGTATCGTTTTGTGAACTGAACGCATATTTACTCGCCAACATTTTCTCAAATGGTATATTGAGTTGTAATCTAAAGCCGAAGTGTTTTCTGTTATACGCCCACTCTTCCGAGTACATAGTATTCTGCTTTGAATACAGTATGCCAACGAAAACGGCCAAGCTTACGTAAATGTATACAGAGTAGTTGAAGGCTGCCAGCCTTCAAAGTGTTTAAGAGAACATCAAACTTGTAATGGGCTTTTGCGCCGATGGTCGCACGTTATTGTCGATCGACTTAGGGATTTTTTGAGATTTATACAATGCCGGCTAGCTGGGCGAGTGGTTGTGGGTTCGATCCCGCCTCGAAACATGTAATTTAGAGTTTATTTCTTTCTTAAGAAAAAAGCTGTTTCACATTCGGTCAACTTCTCCAGCTATTGGCACCAGCTGTGAAGTAACTAACCACGAAAAAGTTTCTGGAACTTTGTCATTGAAAACAAAAAAGTTTGTCTTACAAAGACATTTTTCAAACCTATCTTTTAAACTGCAGCTACACTAGATAGTTGTGCAATTTTCCATAATCTTGGTGGAATTACGAGAAAGCATGGAAAACGAGGCCGTGTGTGGCCCAGTGGTTAGTGTGCTGGACTGCTGGGCGGGAGGTCGTGGGTTCGAACCCGCCTCTGAACATCTAATAATAAAAGTTTACTCTTTCTTTAGAAAATAGCTTTTGCACATACGGGTCACCTTCACCAGCTATTGGCGCCAGCTGTGAAGTAACTAGCCATGAAAAAGCAAATTCTCAAACTTTGCCGTTCGGATCCGGCGTTAAACTGTAGGTCCCTTTCTCTTGTGCGAAAAATTTAAGGCACACACGCTAAGAGATTGAGAGAAGCTTTGGCTGGCCCCGTTGGAGGAACTGTAAAGCCAACATTTACATTTTTATTTAAAACTTAAGTTTGGAAACGATTGCGTTAAGGACAAACAAAATGGTTCTTACTAAAACTACTTTTAAGACTGATCGTTTCTATGGCAGCTAAATGCTATAGTCATTAGATCCGGTCGGTTGCGACAAATGTGCAGCGTATTTGAACCAAAAGTGCAAAGTGAACGTGCAATGAAGTCATGAAGTTTGCTTCATCGTGTAAATCCCGACTTAGTTTAGCATACATCACAGCATTGCTTAATCATTAATCAGTTTAGTCACACTCGAAATGGTTTCCTGTATTGCATGAGAAATTTGATTGGTTACTCTTTAAACTGAATATTAAAATCTCGTTCTAAAATCCATAAAAGCCGAAGTTATTCTTAAATTTTTTCAAACAGCAAAGAAAATTATGAAGATCGTTTTTCTGCTTGTGATTGCAGGCCTGCTAGGCTCATCCTTATCGATGCCTCCAATTGGTTGTTGCAAGAAACTTTCTGAGTATTGTCTCTCTTGTATGGAGAAATTGAGACAACAAATGAAAGAGAGGGAAGGAAGGTTGAAGCTGCAGGTATCAGAACTTATGTGATGGCTGGTACTTTACCACAAGTGCCACCGTGGATAATTCATAGATCTATTAGGAAACATAATTTTTATAACCATGTCAGAAATGAATAAATTTGTCCACCAAACTCTATAGATTAAGCGATAAAGTCAACTCTTCATATTTAAATCTATAAAATTAAGCCTTTTTCGAGGATCTTCTTAAAAAACAAATTTGAAAGCAAAATTTCTATTATGTAAAAAGTGTACAAATAATCATACCGTACACCCAGAGAAATCTAGTACGAATTGGCGAGACTGAAATCGGCTTCAATTTACATTTTTTCTTCTTGATTTATTAAGACGAAAACTGCTCAAAATTGAGAAGACAATTAATCTCGACTTCGAACATTTGTACGCTATTGACGAAACATCGATTAAAGAATTATGTTCAGTAAATACAATGCGAAAAGTACTTAAAAAACGAGAAAGGCAAGGCTAACTTCGTCCATGCCGAAGTTTTTATACACTTGAAATCGCTTGTCTCAACGGTTAGCGACTTCAACCAAACTTCGCAGATCAGCTTAAAAACATTTAATATTACCCATGACCGTGATTGAGAGCGGTAATATTGAGAAAAAACCAGTTTTTCTCATTAAAATCCATTTTTCGACCGATCATTTGTATGGCAGCTACAAGAAGTAGCCATCCGATCCGGTCGGTTCCGACATAAAAGAAGACTCTGTGCAAAATGTCAGCTCGCTAGCTTCAAAACTGAGGGACTAGTTCGCGTAGAAACAGACAGACGGACAGACGGACGGACAAAGCTTAATCGACTCAGCTCGTCATGCTAATCAAGAATATATATAGTTTTTGTGGTCGGAGATGATTCCTTCTATGCGTTGCAAACTTCTGGGCAAAATTATAATACACTTTTCAAGTGTATAATAAAGGAAAGCTAACTTCGGCTCGACCGAAGTTTATATATTGTTGAAGCGTGAAACATGCCTGACAGTTTGTTACATGGCAGCTATATAACATAGTCATCCGATTTCGATAAAATTCTCCAAAATTGTGTTAAAGTCAGGGAATCAAACCGGAACGTATACCGAAAAGAACCGATTGAAACTCAGAACAGGAACCGGTACCGGAACCGATACTTCAATAAAAGGGCAGGCGCACTTCCATATCGTTGGTGTTTTTGCTCGGATCTGATTGTGGTATACAGAATAGATAAATGTTGGGCCTAAATGAATTTATGTTAAGTCCCTAGGTTCAAAATTTAAAACTGTAGCTCTGACAGTAGTTCGCGGTTAAAAGAAGAAAGAGGAGGAATTTGCCAAATCTGGTTCCAACCTGATCTGGGTACGGTATACACCCACATACATGCAAAAATTTGTGGCTCTACTTCTTATAGTCTGTGAGATCAACGCGTTTAGACATAGATAGTGACAGTTTAACGCTGTTAAAAGATGGAGGAGGTGGAATTTTCCAAATCTGAAACAATCTTGATCTGGGTACGGTATACACCTACATACATGCAAAGAGGTTCTACCTCATATAGTCTGTGAGATCTACGCGTTTATACAGATAAATAGACAGATTTTTGCTGTTTAAAGATGGAGGAGGAGGATTTTTCGAAATCTGAAACAAACTCGATGTGCGTACAGTATACACCTATATACATGCCAAAATTTGTGGCTCTATCTATTACAGTCTCTGAGATCGACGCGTTCATACAGACAGACAGACGGACAGACGGACGGACGGACATGGCTAAATCGACTCGGCTGTTGATGCTGATCAAGAATATATATACTTTATGGGGTCGGAGGTGCTTCCTTCTCCCTGTTACGTACATTTGCACAACTTCATGATCCCCTTTTTCACATTTTTAATGGGAACAGGGTATAATAAGGGGACGATGACTTTTACTGTTAAACTAAACTCAAGTAAGAAATTCGGTCAAGCTCGACTCTTATATATTCTCTTCCTGCAGTAGCAGCTCTGCTGATGCAAACTTTCTTTTGGTCATGACTTGACCAATAGATGGAGCCGCTACTTGCTTTGAACAATGTTGAGAGAGGGATTTTAAAAACTGTCAAATAGACGCCTCCGATACCGACACCATTGTTGTTATTCGTAACTAACTTTATTTAACAATAATATTACGTTCTAAATACAAATAATTGTATTCGATCGAGGCGACGACGACCGAAAGTTAAGCGATGGCACACACTTCATATCGATAGCATCCATCGCATAAGCCCATATAGAGGGGGCTGCAGCTATCGCAAAAAGGAATTGAACGTGGGATGCCGCACCATTTGGCTGCGGCAGCCAACAGTTTTTTTGTGAAAATTGAGAATAGTTCATCCGATCATTATCATTAATTGACAAACCTTCAAACAATCTTGACTAAAAAAAAATTGTATATCGTTTCATGATTATTGAGTGCTTCGACTTCATTTTTAGCATTTTTATACACTTGAAAAGTGTATTATAATTTTGCCCAGAAGTTTGCAATCTAACTGTACGCCCGACGACAACGACATATACAAGCCACACGAACGTACGACAGCTGATTGAAACCCTATACTCTTTCCCTCAGCGAGAATGCGAAAGGAGAGCGCGTGAGGCGATATGTATTTGTGTTTTTCACATTAACAAGCAATAAATCAAATTGAGAATGGCCTCTCCAATTGCATTGAATCTTATAGCACATACAAATCACATCGAAGCTTTAACCAAATGTTGATCGCGTTTCAAAATAATTTAATTAAAACTTAACAAAACTAACAGCCAAATTATGTTTGTTATTGTCAATGTTTATATGTTAGAGTGGTACGTACCAACGATACAGGAAAGGAGGACACAGACGTGAGCAGTCTGCTTAACTTAATTGTCTCCTTATTTCATTTGCGAGTTTTTTAATAAACTAGCTGGAGCTGATTATCTAAGAGTTTTATTTCGATTGAAACACCTAAATTCTAACATAATAATTTGCAATAAAAATCATGGCAGCTGGAACTGTGACCCTTATTAACAATGTATTTATTTTTCCCGATTTTAAAAAGAAAATTAAATGTTCTAATTTTTACCTTTAAGAAATGAACTTCCCGTTTGGGCCTAGAAACACAACACATTTAAAAGTTACATACCAAACTGAGTCTTTTAAAACATATATAGGCACACTTATAAATGAAATGCCCGACTAGCATCACCAAACAGGAAGGAATCATCTTTAACTCAGAAATTATAACCACTATATTCTTGATTAAGCGTGACATTCCCAGATTGTTTTATTTTAACGTTGAGTCGAATTTTAAACACAGAAAAATTAAGTATTACATTTGTCCGTCCGTCTGTTGTCCGTCCGTCCGTCCGTCCGTCTGTCCGTCTGTCTGTTTCTACACGAACTAGTCCCTCAGTTTTGAAGCTAGCGAGCTGAAATTTTGCACAGAGTCCTTTTTTTGTCTGCACGCTGCTAATATGTCGGAACCGACCGGATCGGATAACTACTTCTTGTAGCTGCCATACAAATGATCGGTCAAAAAATGGATTTTAATGAGAAAAACTGTTTTTTTCTCAATATTACCGCTCTCAATCAGGGTCATGGGTAATATTAAATGTTTTTAAGGTGATCTGCGAAGTTTGGTCGAAGTCGCTAACCGTTGAGACAAGCGATTTCAAGTGTATAAAAACTTCGGCACGGACGAAGTTAGCCTTACCTTTCTCGTTTTTTTTTCAATCGGATAGGAGGGGGCTGACTGATCGGTTGATCTACACAGAGAAAAAAAAGATCAAATTCATGCCGATATTAACCAGATAAAAATGAACTTTGCAAAATATCAATATTTTCATTTCATTTTGACAATAAAATAATATCTTTCTGATCCAAAATAATATCATTCACGTAAATTGATATTAAATAGTTTCAGAATGATACTAAAAATATTAATATGATATGTAAAAAAATAAAGATTTGAAATTAGTAAAATATCAATTTGATATTTTATCATATCGGCCTAAAATTGATATGAAAAAATATAATTTTTTTTTCTGTGTACAACTTGTTGTATAGTTTTTGGTACGCGCCTGTTTTAGGTAAATCCTAACATTCTTGCCTTGTTTCGTTATGATCGGTCAATTTTAAGATGTAGCTCACGGTAAAATGATTATTTAAAAAGTATTTGTAAATGTCATTAAAAAAAATATTAAATATAAATATATATTTAAGTATTTATTTACCCTCCTAAAAGCAATCTTAAGTAATTAAAATTATCCGAGTGCACAATTTCGTACCTCAAGTAACACAAAATAAATGTTTTTTACGAACTAGGCACCCGGAACAGAGCCATCGCATAGAACGCATCTGCTTAAAATGATCAAACATTTGCCTCAAAAATTAGTCTCAAAAATTCTCTATTTTCGGTTCCTTGACCACGAAACTCGGGGGTTGGTCAGTGTTACTTAATCAGCGTTACTTGATCATTAATCGGTTTAGTTATACTCGAAATGGTTTCCTGTATTGCATAAGAAATTCGATTGGTTACACTTAAGACTGATTTTTAAAGCCTCTTTCTAAAATCCATAAAAGCCAAAGTCCGCCGAAGTTATTCTTAAATTTACTCAAACAGCTTAGAATATTATGAAGATCGTTGTTTTGCTTGTGATTGGCAGCCTGCTAGGCTCATCTTTATCGATGCGTCAGTGTTGCCTTGCATTCACACCGGAGTGTCTCGCTTGTAGGAGACAAGACACGGAGTATTCAAAACCATATTACTTGTTGAGAGAAAGGGCGTAAGAAAGCTGATGCTGAAGGCATCATGTGCCACCGTGGATAATTCATAGATCTACTGGGATATATAAAATTTTTAACCATGTCAGAAATGATTAAATTCGTCCACCAACCTCTACAGATCAAGCCCTTGGCAATAAAGTAACCTCTCCATCTCTGAAACTATAAAATTAAGCCTTTTTCGAGGATCTTCTTAAAAGCAAATTTTAAAGCAGAATTATATAAAAAATGAACTAATAATCTAACTGTACGCCCAGAGAAATCTAGCGCCAATTGGCGAGACTGATATCGGCTTCAATGTCGGGAGACAATTAATTGGGACTTCGAACTTTCGCACGTTATTGCCGATCGATTTAGGGATTTTTTAAGATTTATACAATGCTGGCTTGCTGGGCGAGTGGTTGTGGGTTCGATCCCGCCTCTAAATATGTAATTTAGAGTTTATTTCTTTCTTAAGAAAATAGCTTTTACACATTCGGTCAACTTCTGCAGCTATTGGCACCAGCTATGAAGTAACTAACCACGAAAAAGTTTCTGGAACTTTGCCGTTCGGATTCGGCGTTAAACTGTACTTAACGTTCTCTTGTGAGAAAAAATATAAGCACACACGCTAAGAGATTGAGAGGAGCTTGGTTTGGCCCTTTGGGGCTGTATAGCCAATTTTACATTTATATACAATAAAAAAAGCGCTTATTTTGCTTGCTTACTTGCTTTATTCAACCGATTTGGATTAAAGTTATCAGAATTCTGTGGAACTACTTTTCGATCGAACGTTCATATGGCAGCTTTATTCTATGGTATCTAATTTGGATCAAACTTGGCCGAATTGTGCGGTAGCTTTAGCATTGAAAACAAAAAAGTTTGTCTTACAAAGACATTTTTCAAACCTATCTTTTGAACTGCAGCTATACTAGATAGTTGTCCAATTTTCAATAATGTTGGTGGAATTACGAGGAAGCATTGAGAACTTAAGTTTGGAGACGTTTGCGTTAAAGACAAACAAAATTGTTCTTACTAAAACTTCTTTTAAGACCGATCGTTTCTATGGCAGCTAAATGCTATAGTCATTAGATCGAAGCGAAGTTTGGTTAAGATAGCTATAAAGCTAACCGAGGAAATAGCAAAGAAACAAACGGTCAGACGGACATATCAATATCAACTCAGCTCGTCATGCTGATCAAATAACCCGTCGCGCTTCGCTATGCTTTCAACATTATAGAACCAATGCACACCCACTTCCCATCCACATACCACACACTATCCACCCAATTCCACCCAATTCCCACAAATTTTCCACCCAGTTTCCAACTACATCCCACCCACTTCCCAGTGGGCATCTCGGCGGTATTTCCAACATCGGAAATTGAAAACACAAATTAATTCTCATTTTGACCTTACAAACCGTGCTTCCAGTCAATCGAGTGAAAAATAAAATATTTCCCACACAAACTTTCCCGACGCTTTTCCGACTTTTCCGGGTGGAGTTTTCCAAACGTTCTTTCTTAGTGCGCGCCTGCATAACTAAACGAAGGTCTGTGCCAAATCTCAATCCTGTAGTATAAGCCGTTTAGGCTGTGGGTTGATAATATATCAGTCAGTCGGGCCTACAGATTTATAAGTATAGATGTATTCGGAGATGCTTTCCTCTATGCATTACAATCATCCGGACAATTTTAATAATCCCTCTCCAAGGGTATATAAGTAAGAAAGTCGGTCTAGCCCGACGGTAAATTATTCTGTTCCTGCATTAGCATCCCTGCTGATGCGCAGGAGCAGCGAATTTTCTTTTGGGCACAACCAGGGACCGTAACTGTTATAAGTTTTATAATAAAAATTGAGACTTAACAGTTATTTCATAACTTTAAAAATAAAAACTTTTTTTAACTGTTATTTTATAATTTTTATATAAAAGTTTGTAAATAACACTTATTTTTAACTTTTATTCAAAAAAGTTGATATAAAGTGTTATTTGTCAACGTTTATTTTAAAAGTCAAAAATAACTGTTATTTTGCAACGTTTATTTTAAAAGTGGAAAATAAACGTTGATTTGCAATATTGGCCAAGTTATTCAAGCTTTCGGGACATAAAGTTGCATAGGCACTTACCTTAAGTCCTTCTACCCCCATGCTAACTTTGGTTCAGATCGGACTACTGTAGCATATGTCTGTAGTTCAAATCTGCAAGAGTGATTTCGGCTTCGTATGATTATCGGTAAAAATAATCATTTTTATGATGCCACGTTACTTGTTCATACTCATGTGTAAAATTGTAATGGTTTTGGTGCCCAGTATTAATCTGCATTGTGTGGACCGTACGATTATTTTCGTTGCACCAGTAAATATATGAAATAATTAAATAATATTGGGAAGGAATACTTTTAGGGGCATCGAAGCTAACTAACAAGTATTTTAAGAATATCGGGGGACCCATAGAAAGTTAAAGTGTGCAAAAGTGGAGTACGCAACTTTCTTCACAGCCCTGTGTAAGTTTTGTTTTTCTTTTGTAGGATTTTGAATTAAGAAAATAAAGGAAAATCAAGTATGAAATCGCTGAAGCCCGTCAGTAATATTACTCTGTACGTGCAGTAGCAGCTTAAACCAGCCCTGCTGCCTTGCTGCCGTAGCGCACATTCCTTGGCTCATAACTTGATTATGGTTTTGTCGATGTTAAGGTTACTGTATAGTATAGTGAACAGCGATAAATACCATGGATGACCAATGAGCACATATCAAAGGAAGTATATAAGTATATAAGAAAGTGTCTGAATTGGCGTCACCCATGACGTTTGCAAATATTATTGAATAAGGCTTATGGACAACATCTGCCAGGCTCTTGCGCTAAATTACCCGCATAAATGGTAGAACTGAGACATTCTTCATGCTTTATCTATGTTCTTCAGCACTGGCCATCCATGGTTCGGGGTTTTCTATTGTCAAAATCATGGATATGTAGTCATGTGTGGTCATATGTGGTGTTGAAAACCAGGGTCTTAAATATTTAGCGGTGTTATTACCATGGAGATCCCCCAGCTGCGAAATGCGCTATTCCATTGATTTTGGCATGATTTTCCACATTTGATTCTGAGTAAAGTTTGATTGACATTATTATATTTCTTGATCCTCTTTGGTATTTTTCCGCTATTTAACGATTTGTGAGGCACGGAAAGGTTTTTGAAACATTATACGGTACATTATAGTACATTATAGTTCCGCGAATTGATTGTCATAACAACCGCGGTCCAAGATGATCCCCAAATCTTTATATTGCTGCTTAAGCAAACCATTTACTTTAAATTAATCAAAATTAAGAAGGCGAATTCTTAGGTACCATCGAAGGACAATTTAAATCCTGAGATGACCCTTAATGTACTAATAATACTAGAACTTGAATACGATCTAGAAAATTCAACACTGAAGTAAGATTACTAATGAGCACCGAAACCATTACAATTTTACACATAAGTATAAACCATTATCGTTGCATCATAAAAATTGTTATATCAATCAAATGCTGCTGGTTTCTGTACTTAGTTGCAAGCGAAAATAGTTCACCTGATGATATCTTTGCATCTTTACTAATTTGGTTCCGTTTTGGTATTTTCTATTCGCAAATTAATAAAACATTCTGTATGCTCTGGTCCATTGTCTTCGCCCTTGATCATTCATGGTATTTTAAAGTGGTTCGGTAAGATGAAATTCATAGTAATGCAGTTATTTGTGGTATTTAAAAGCAGTTTCTTAAGGAATTTAAATCTTAATTGGCATTTAAGTTTGGTGTAATACTTCTTTCAATCTTCATTATGCCAGACGGACATGGCTCCGTCCGATCTGCGAAGGAATGATAAAGATCGACTAAACCATAATCAAGTTCTGAGCCAAGGAATGTGCGCTACGGCAGCAAGGCAGCAGGACTGGCTTAAGCTGCTACTGCACGTACAGAGTAATATTACTGACGGGCTTCAGCGATTTCATACTTGATTTTCCTTTATTTTCTTAATTTAAAATCTTACAAAAGAAAAACAAAACTTACACAAGAAAGTCGCGTACTCCACTTTTGCACACTTTAACTTTCTATGGGTCCCCCGATATTCTTAAAATACTTGTTAGTTAGCTTCGATGCCCCTAAAAGTATTCCTTCCCAATATTATTTAATTATTTCATATATTTACTGGTGCAACGAAAATAATCGTACGGTCCACACAATGCAGATTAATACTGGGCACCAAAACCATTACAATTTTACACATGAGTATGAACAAGTAACGTGGCATCATAAAAATGATTATTTTTACCGATAATCATACGAAGCCGAAATCACTCTTGCAGATTTGAACTACAGACATATGCTACAGTAGTCCGATCTGAACCAAAGTTAGCATGGGGGTAGAAGGACTTAAGGTAAGTGCCTATGCAACTTTATGTCCCGAAAGCTTGAATAACTTGGCCAATATTGCAAATCAACGTTTATTTTCAACTTTTAAAATAAACGTTGCAAAATAACAGTTATTTTTGACTTTTAAAATAAACGTTGACAAATAACACTTAAAATCAACTTTTTTGAATAAAAGTTAAAAATAACTGTTATTTACAAACTTTTATATAAAAATTATAAAATAACAGTTAAAAAAGTTTTTATTTTTAAAGTTATGAATAAAAGTTTATGTCCTAATTTCATAGTGCTTGTAAAGACTTGAAAAATGGTACATTTTTCGTATTTGTAGCTAACTCCCTTCAACGTGATTTTTTTGGTTAAAGTTTAACATCATAACAGTTATTTTCGGTCCTTGGGCACAACTTGACCAATAGATGGCGGCACTACTTGCTTTGAACAATGCTGGTGGAGGTATTTTCAAAACTGGCAAAGAGATGGCTCCACTACTGTCACCATTTGGCTTTTATTTGGTCATTAATTGACCAAATTCGATTTTTATTATTTTTTTGACAAATCTTTAAATTATCTTGATTACTTATTATCTCTAGAAAGTAAGAAGCATCTATCTAGAAAACTATGGAGACATAACGTTTTTTTCGAATTGCGGGAGCGTTAAAGGGCATGGCGAAAATTGAAAATTAACTTGATCTCTCTGCAAGTATTAAAAAAGAGGTTAAAGCTCTCTCTGTTCCCATTTCTGGGATCTGTTTTTTTATACGGACTTAAACTACCAAAAAAAAAGTCAAAAATAAAAGGCAAGCCAAGTTCGGCTCGTCCGAGCTTGAGATATTTTTTTCAATCCTATCTTTTGTAAAGGAGCTATACTATATAGTTGCCCGACTTCGACAAATCTTAATGAAATTATGTGAAATCATTTTAAATTTATAAACACGAGCGTTGCGAGCGATAGCACTAAAAACAAAAAGGTTTTTCTTACTAAATCTAGTTTTTCAACCGATAGCAGCTATACTCTACAGTCATCCGATTTAAATCACACTTGGCAGAATTATGTGGTAGCATGTAACATTGATCAGTAACACGTTTGGCTGCGATAGCATTAAAAACAAAAAACTTTTTCTCACAAAGATTTTTTTCACACCTATCTTTTGTATGGGAGCTATACTATATAGTTGTCCGATTTCGACAAATCTTGGTGAAATTAAGTGAAATCATTTAAAACTTATAAATACGAGCGTTGGGACCAATAGCTTTAAAAACAAAACAGTTTTTCTCACTAAAACTAGTTTTTCAGCCGATCGTTCCTATGGCAGCTATATGCTATAGTCTTCCGATCCGGCCGGTTCCGACAAATGTGCAGCGTATTTGTACCAAAATACTTCGTGCAAAGTTTGGTTAAGATAGCTTTAAAACTGACGGAGAAGATAGCATAGAAACAGACGGACAGACGGACGGACAGACGAACATGGCTATATCAACTCAGCTCGTCATGCTGATCAAAAATATATATACTTTATATGGTCGGAGATGCTTCCTTCTCTGCGTTACAAACATTCGGACAATTTCAATATACCCTCTCCAAGGGTATATAAACTACCCTAAGCCTGTCAACAACTATTTCTTAAATAACTAAGAATAGGTCGCAAAACCCCACAACCAAAATTGGGTATCTTTTCGCAGGTTTTCGAAAGCTACGATTTCATTTCTGTTTCGTGCAAGTAGCTCCCATACAAAACTTTCAACTAAAAGAAATTGAAAACATCTAAAATAAATTTTGTTTCAAAAAAAAAAGTTCTTTCTTAAGTATCAAAAATTTACAACATTAGGGCGGCCAAAGCCGGACCTTAGTTTTCAATGCGCAATTTCGTACCTCAAGTAACACAAAATATATTTTTTTAATTGCTAGGCACCAGAAACAGAGCCATCGCATTGCACTCATCTGCCTCAAAAATTAGTCTCAACAATTCTCAACTTTGGGTTCGTTAACTGCCGAAGACCGTTCATGCATCCTTCAAAATTGCACAAAAACTGCTTGAACCTCAGGGGTTGAATGGCTACCGTTGAAGCCACTTAAGGCATCTGGATTACAACCTCTATTTTAGAAACTTATCACTCTGTCTCAGTTTGCATTGCTTAGTTAAGCATACATCAGCATTACTTAATCATTAATCAGTTTAGTCACACTCGAAATGGTTTCCTGTATTGCATAAGAAATTCGATTGGTTACTCTTAAATCTGATTATTAAAGTCTCGTTTTAAAATCCATAAAGGCCAAAGTCTGCCGAAGTTATTCTTAAATTTATTCAAACTGCTAAGAATATTATGAAGATCGTTGTTCTGCTTGTGATTGTCAGCCTGCTGGGCTCATCCTTATCGATGCCTCTCATTGGATGTTGCAAGGCACTTAATAAGAATTGTCTCTCTTGTATGGACAAATTGGAGTTGAAAATAGCATAAGCAAAAATGTTGGAAGAGGGCAAATGAAAGAGAGAGAAGGATGGTTGAAGCTGTAGGTATCTGAAATTATGTGATGGCTGGTACTTTACCACAAGTGCCACCGTGGATAATTCATAGATCTATCAGGAAACATAATTTTTATAACCATGTCAGAAATAAATAAATTTGTCCACCAAACTCTATAGATTAAGCCCTTAGCGATAAAGTAACCTCTTTATATTTGAAACTATAAAATTAAGCATTTTTCGAGGATCTTCTTAAAAAACAAATTTGAAAGCAAAATGTCTATTATGTAAAAAGTGTACAAATAATCATACCGTACACCCAGAGAAATCTAGTACGAATTGGCGAGATTGAAATCGGTTTTAATTTACATTTTTTTCTTCTTGATTTATTAAGACGAAAACTGCTCAAAATTGAGAAGACAATTAAACTCGACTTCGAACTTTTGTACGCTATTGACGAAACATCGATTAAAGAATTATATTCAGTAAATACAATGCGAAAAGTACTTAAAAAACGAGAAGGCCAAGCTAACTTCGTCTTTGCCGAAGTTTTCATACCCTTGCAAATGTTTTAATTCATCATAGTTTTCGAACGTTAGCATTAAAACAAACAATTTTTCTAAAAAAAATCCACCTTTCGACCGATAGTTTCTATGGCAGCTATAAGATATAGTCATCAGATTTTGACCAAAACTTCCAAATCTGTGTAAAAGCGTGTAAAACTAATAATTGCTGAAGCGGGAGGCGTTTACATTAAAAATAAAAAGTTTTTCTCACAAAGACCCACTTTTCGACCGATAGTTCCTATGGCAGCTATAAGATATAGTCATCCGATTTTGACCAAAGCTTCCAAATCTGTGTAAAAGCGTGTAAAACTAATAATTGCTGAAGCGGGAGGCGTTTACATTAAAAATAAAAAGTTTTTCTCACAAAGACCCACTTTTCGACCGATAGTTCCTATGGCAGCTTTAAGATATAGTCATCCGATCCGGTCGGTTCCGACATATTATCAGTGTGCAGTAAAAAGAAGACTCTGTGCAAAGTTTCAGCTCGATAGCTTTAAAACTGAGAGACTAGTTTACGTAGAAACAGACAGACAGACGGACAGACGGACAGACGGACAGAGAGACGGACGGACAAAGCTCAATCGACTCAGCTCGTCGCCCTGATCAAGAATATATATAGTTTATAGGGTCGGAAATGAATATTTCTATGCGTTGCAAACTTCTGGGCAAAATTATAATACCCTTTGCAAGGGTATAATAAAGGAAAGCTAACTTCGGCTCGACCGAAGTTTATATATTGTTGAAGAATGAAACATGCCTGCCAGTTTGTTACATGGCAGCTATATAACATAGTCATCCGATTTCGATAAAATTCTCCAAAATTGTGTTAAAGTCAGGGAATCAAACCGGAACATATACTGAAAAGAACCGATTGAAACTCAGAACAGGAACCAGTACCGGAACCGATACTTCAATAAATGGGCAGGCGCACTTCCATATCGTCGGTGTTTTTGCTCGGATCTCATTGTGGTATACAGAATAGATAGATGTTGGGCCTAAATGAATATATATTAAGTCACTAGGTTCAAACTTTAAAACTGTAGCTCTGACAGTAGTTCGCGGTTAAAAGAAGAAGGAGGGGGAATTTGCCAAATCTGGTTCAAACCTGATCTGGGTACGGTATACACCCACATACATGCAATTTGTGGCTCTACTTCTTATAGTCTGTGAGATCAACGCTTTTAAACATGGATAGTGATACTTTAACGCTGTTAAAAGATGGAGGAGGTGGAATTTTCCAAATCTGAAACAATCTCGATCTGGGTACAGTATACACCTACATACATGCTAAAACTTGTGTATCCATCAATTACAGTCTCTGAGATCGACGCATTCATACAGACAGACAGATGGACAGATAGACATGGCTCAGTCGACTCGGCTGTTGATGCTGATCAAGAATATATATACTTTATGGTAGCGGAGGTGCTTCCTTCTGGCTGTTACATATATTTGCACAACTACATGATCTTCTTTTTACTCATTTTTAAAAAGTACAGGGTATAAAAACCTGGTCTGCAAACCCCTCTAAAATCGGGCGAGGTTCATTCCGGGGTTCGAACCCGCGAATCTTTTTGGGTTCGGGTTCACGGAACGGGATTAGAAGGTCAGCGAACCTAGGTTCGGGTTCGAACCGGCGTTCAGAAAAAAATAGAACTAAGTCGTATCAACCTTATTCAATTCAATGATATTTTAAACATTAAATTCGAGCTTTGTTTATGTTATTTATGAATAAATCAAATTTAACTGACTAAAAAAAAAATCGACAGGGTATTTCCATGATGTCGAAAGCGACAGTTGTACGCAATAAAGTGGAATAAAAGTCAAGCTAAAATATTTTTCTTTCTTTTGTTACTTTTAGGCTGCCTTCACACTGTTCGACACATGATAGTCTAGAAGTCCTGCTTTTTGTTCTGTTTTAAGATTGAATAGCTTGTCAAATTCATAGAATTTCATGGGGAACTGCAGGCCAACTAGATGTCATGGGTCATGTGTCGAACAGTGTGAAGGCAGCCTTACTTATAGCACTTTCGAAGCACTTTTTTAATGGTAAAGTTGAGAGCACACCTAGAGCTAATTTCAAGATAAAGCTAATTAAAAAGCGAATCGCACGCAACAAAAAAACGAAATGATCATCGCTATAAGAGCAAAACTTTGCAAAATCTGCCAAAATTATAAAGTGCGACTAATTATAAAATCTTATTGAATAACACTATGCAACAATTTTTTGATCCCGGCTTCTAAATAGTTGATCCTTATGTAAAATTGCACGCTGAATTCAAATCTGCTCTCAGATATGTCAAAAGTAGAACGGTTCTTGAGATATCGCGAAATTTTCAATTTTAGTGTTTTGAAAAAAGGTAGGTCTACTTATGTGCCATTTTCTCTGATTTTAGTCCACTGATATGTATAAACTGGAACCAAAATTAAAGATAATAAAATTATTTCTTAAAAAATCGACAGTTGTTGTAAATCCAACCATAAATGACGAAGTTATGGAACTTCAAAGTTGGATTTTTGAAAAATTTTTGATAATTTTTAATTTTTTGCTGCCTTTCATTAAGTTTTTTTCAATCTTACCATAAAAACTGCTCAGGTCTCAGATAATGACAGGATTGGGTAGTCTTTAACGAACATTTTTTGCCCTTGGTCATCGAAATCGGATGAAAAATAAACGCTATATTCACAATTAAGTAAACATACCTCTGTTTGATAATATTTTTTGCTAGTTTTTTCAGTATAAAAATCACATCTTAGCAAGCCAAATAAGAATAAACGTTGATCATTAGGAGTTTGTATTGCAGTTCAAGGTTGGATAAAAGTACTCAAATGATATAGACCGCTTTTGTTTTTTGTGCACTCTGTGTGTTTCTCGCAACAAGAACCAGCAATAGTCTCCCATCATTGCCGGATCCCACTTGCCTTGGTAGCGAAACTCCATCTGCTGCATTTGCTGATGGAAGCGTTCGCCATGCTCGTCGCTTTCGTCGCCTAGGTTGTCCGGGAAAAAATCTAAATGGTAGTGCAAAAAGTGAATTTTTATTAACACTTTTAAAATAAAAAAAATTAAATTGGTAAATATAAAAACTCGATGAAAAACAGACTGAGATTATACCAATTTTTTTGTAGTTTTCCAATAAATCATCAACAATTTCTTTATAGTCCTCACTTCTTTTGCTTCCCAGAAAACTAGACACTACTGCGCAAAATGATTCCCATGCTTTTGCCTCGTCTGCTGATAGTGCCGAGTAAAATTCTCTGTCGCTCATTAGCTTTTTGATTTGCGGACCCACAAATACGCCTTCTTTGATTTTGGCGTCAGAAAGTTGTGCGAATCGTCGTTTTAAAAATTCAAATGCCGCAAAATTTTCATTTTTATGGAGAGCTTTAACGAAGTTTTTGAAGAGACCAAGATTAATATGCAACGGAGGAAGAATAATTTTGTCCTTTTGAACTAGGGGCGGAAATTTTACGTTATCTTCTCTGACTACAAAATTGGCCCTGACATCCCAGTCTTTACCCAAATAATGTTGGCTGCGATCTCGGCTGTCCCATCTGCACAAAAACAGCAATGCTTTGTCCATCCTTGTTGCAAGCCTGTTACCATTGCTCAACTTTCAGATCGGCACAGATTTTCCACTGGTGAACTGCAATACAAACTCCTAATGCTCAACGTTTATTCTTATTGAAAAAACTAGCAAACAATACTCTCAAACAGAGGTATGTTTACTTAATCGTGAATATAGCGTTTATTTTTCATCCGATTTCGATGACCAAGGGCAAAAAATGTTCGTTAAAGATTTTATGGTAATATTGAAAAAAACTTAATGAAAGGCAGCAAAAAATTAAAAATTATCAAAAATTTTTCAAAAATCCAACTTTGAAGTTCCATAACTTCGTCATTTATGGTTGGGTTTACAACAACTGTCGATTTTTTAAAAAATAATTTTATTATCTTTAATTTTGGTTCCAGTTTATACATATCGGTGGACTAAAATCAGAGAAAATGGCACTTTAGTAGACCTACCTTTTTTCAAAACACTAAAATTGAAAATTTCGCGATATCTCAAGAACCGTTCTACTTTTGACATATCTGGGAGCAGATTTGAATTCAGCGTGCAATTTTACATTAGAATCAATTGCTAAAAGTGCGGGATACAAAAACTTTTCAAATTTTGTGACATAGTGTAATTTTACTGTATATTAGAATTTATTTTATTAAAAAATGTTCTTTATATTTTTTACTTTAAAATGAAATACGATTTGATACGCGACACTTTTTTCCATTATTATATTTAGGTTGTTTTTGTTATAATGCGAAACAAAAACTTACAGTTAATTGCTATCACATAGCTTGTCATGGTTTCTTATGCATTCTTTTTTAACCCTTTGATGGCTCAGAAAAATTTAAGATGGCAAAATCTTTGAGTTCCTTCTTTGTCACGAACGCCTTATTTTCTAATTTTATAAGAATATGAACTTGGTGAAGAAATATTGATTCTTTTTTTAATAATTAATTCAAATTTTTCAATTGGCATTAAACTGAAATAATTTTAGCTCAAATTTTTCAATTGGCATAAAAATTAAATAACTTCAGTTTATTTATTTTATTCATTCCGAAATGATCTTTGGTGGCAGCTGGAGGCACTCTGAGCCAGCACAGTGGGTGAATTCACAAAGTAGTGGTCAAAGGATTGTAGGCAGTCTGGCTCGGCACAGTGGGCACTTTCGAAACGATTTTGACAAAATTGACGCTTCAATCGCCATTTCGATTGCATTGCTCAACACTCTTCCCCAGTATTTGGTACTTTACTTACCGCTTCCAACACTGCGAAGTATTTACCGCCCAAGATTAGAGGCTTCGTTTTCTTTTCAATCGGGACATCAGTTGAACTTGTGCTAGCTTCGCTGGCCTTAATGCTATCGTCGGAATCTACATCGATGTTGGTTCCGAAAGAAGTCATATTTATTTTTTTGTTTTGTCACTCAATGGTGTTAATCGCGTTTTGACATTCAATTCAATTCCAATTGAAAAATTTGAATTAGAATTATTTCATTTTAATGCCAATTCAAAATATTTTAATTAGAATTGAAATTTATAATGCCAATTAAAAAACAAAAATATTAAATATTTCGTGGTTAAAGTTCCGACCAGTTCGAAAGGCTTTTCTCAATCAATAGTTGTCTATCGTCGGTTAAAGGGTCGTCAGTTGATTGAAAACTTTTCAATGAAAAGTGATCATTTATTACAAAGTCGAGTTTATTTCGCATGTGACCAATAATTTTAATGTGATGGTAACTCGGGAGATATAACTTGGCTGATTGTATTTTGGAATAATATTATAATTATACTCTGTACCGAAGGTACATAGAGTATACTAAGTTTGTGCAAAAGTATGTAACAGGGAGAAGGAATCATTTCCGACCCTATAAAGTATATATATTCTTGATCAGCATCAACAGCCGAGTCGATATAGCCATGTCCGTCTGTCTGTCCGTCTGTCCGTCCGTCCGTCCGTCCGTATGAACAAACAGATCTCAGAGATGGAAAGAGATAGAGGTTTGACATGTATGGGACAAATGCTTCTTATACTTGCAGGCAGGTCAAGTTTATTTTAAATGTTTGCCACGCCCCCTAACGCCCCCGCAAATCGGAAAAAACGTTATATCTCCTACAGTTTTGTAGATAGATGATTTGTTCCTTCTAGAGATAGTTAGTCATTCGTAATATGAATCGATTTGCTGAAGAAATTATAAAGATCGGATGAGCGGTTCTCAAGTTATGAGCAAAAATGTTAATCACCCTCCCCACACCTCCTCCCACCATCTTACAACTAACACCGCACAATTTTAGAGAGAGAGAGGGAGAGAGAGAGAGAGAGACTTATAGATAAGCGCAGCACCAGCATTGCAGTCAGCTTCTACTCCATGTACAGAGTATGTTATAGTCGGGCTTGACCGACTTTCTCACTTGTTTAATTTGTTTTTGTTTGACATTCGTTTTTATACCCGTTACTCGTAGAGTAAATAGGGTATACTAAAGTCGTGTAACAGGCAGAAGGAATCATTTCCGACCATATAAAGTTTATATATTCTTGATCAGCATCAACAGCCGAGTCGATACAGACATGTCCGTCTGTCCGTCTGACCGTCTGTCCGTCCGTCTGTATGAACACCTAGATCTCAGAGATGGTAAGAGATAGAGGTTTG
Organism: Lordiphosa clarofinis; assembly: GCA_018904275.1. Lineage (NCBI taxonomy): Eukaryota > Metazoa > Arthropoda > Insecta > Diptera > Drosophilidae > Lordiphosa > Lordiphosa clarofinis. Next base: position 608,300 of record JAEIGQ010000022.1, read on the forward strand.
ACATGTATGAGACAAATGCTTCTTATACTTGCAGGCAGATCAAGTTTATTTCAAATTTTGGCCACGCCCCCTCCCGCCACCGCAAATCGGAAAAACGTTATATCTCCTACAGTTTTAAAGATAGACGATTCGTACCTTCTAGAGATAGTTAGAAATCAGTAAAACGAATAAATTTGCAGAAGAAATGATACGGATGATCGGTTCTCAAGTTATGAGCAGAAATGTGACAAATATCCGAGTTCAAAAAGTGTTGCATACTTTTCAGATGTTCACCCTAAGGAACGCAGGAACACTGTTAAACATGTTTTTTCATGAGTAACGGGTATATCGAAGTCGGTTAGAGCCGACTTTAACTTGCGCTCTCGTTTGTTATTATTGTTGTGGTAATTTTCTTTTCTGATCCGAACCCTTTTCAACTATTTTCCCGCTCCGGTTCAGGTTCAGGTTCGGGCGTAAAATATTTTTATGCTCCAGTTCAGGTTCGGTTCGGATATCCTAAGAATACCGTAGTCTCCGACTCCGGAGCGGTTCGACTCCGAACCGATTTGCAGCCCTGATAAAAACAATATCCAAATTGGGTATCTTTTCGAAGGATCTCGGGAGTTCCGATTCAATTTCTGGCATTATTTTTCATTTCGGATCAGAGAGGGCTGACTTAAGGAGGTACTCCTAGAACTTGACTAATTGGGAAAGTTTTTGGTAAGCGGTCAATTATAAAATGTAGCTCCCGTACAAATCAAATAACAAAAAGTATTTGAGTACATCCTAAAAAAAATTTTGTTTCGCAACGGACACAACGAAATAAGATTAGTGACTTCCGCTAAGTCAAAATTATCAAGAAATGACAACCTTAGGGCGGCCATACCCGGACCTTAGTTTTTCCGGTCAATAATCGACGAAAACGTTTTTTTAGCCTTCAAAGCTGCACATTTCCGATCTCAGGGGTTAATGGGCCACTTAATGCAGCTGGACGACGACCTCGATTTTAGGAATTTATCGTTCTGTCTCTGTGTTACTTGATCAGCGTTACTTGATCGTTAATCAGTTTAGTTATGCTTGAAATGGTTTCCAGTATTAAATAAAAAATTCGATTGGTTACACTTAAGACTGATTATAAAAGTCTCGTTCTAAAATCCACAAAAGACAAAGTCGTCCGAAGTTATTCTTAAATTTTTTCAAACTGCTTAGAGCATTATGAAGATCGTTGTTCTGCTTCTAATTGCCAGCCTGCTAGGCTCATCCTTAGCGAGGAATTGTTGCCGTGCATATTCAAAAGTATGTCTCGATTGTTTAAGAAACAGCTTAAAAAAGCAAAAAAGTTGATATGATGATAGGCATCTCAACTTACGAGATTGCTGGCATTTGACTACAAGTTCCACGCGCCGTGGGTAATTCATAGATCTATCAGGAATAATTGTTTGTATTACCATGTCAGAAATTAATAAATTAAGCCACCAAACTCTACAGGTTGAGCCCTTGGCGATAAAGTAACCTCTTCGTCTCTGAAACTATATAATTTAAGTCTTTTCGAGGATCTTCATAACAAAGATATTTAAATTGCAAAATTTCTAGCATGTAACAAGTGAGAAAGTAGCAGACGAAAGCAGCGCTGCACAGTGGCCGGTTTCGCGAATTTAGGGTTGCAAAAATCGTAACTTTTGAACGGTAAGAGATTTTTAAAAAATTTCAAAGGGACGATTATAAAGAATTTCTGAAACTTTAATAGGAGCGTAAGGATTTCATTGTAGTTCTACCCGGTAACTCAGAATCGACTGTCAAAGTGAAAAGTTTAAAATGTTGCAAATATCGCATGCGATACAAAAAAACATTCACTTTTTTTAACGATTTATTAAAAATGATGTTGTCAAACTAATTAAAATTAACAAAATTTAATAAGAAACTAATTTTTAATTATTTAAAATATTTATTTTGTATGAAAAAAAATTATTTATAGAAATAAACAATTTTTTTTAAATAAATATTTTTACTAATTGAAAGTTTGCTATTTATTAAATTTGGTAAATTTTAAGTAGTTTAACAATTATAGTTTAAATAAATCGCTTTAAAAAATAAGTTTAAATGATTTTCTTATTTTCTTGCAACCTTTTCAGTTTATCCAATTTTCAGTTTGGCGGCCAATCCTGGGTAACCCAGTTGACCTACAATAATGAACTTAAGCTAATTTGAAAGCTACAGAAATTCTCTACCACATTTTCTTTGGAATTTTTCAACTATCTCTTTCCTTTCAAAAGTTACGATTTTTGCAACGCAAAACCGACACTCCGCATTGATGCATCTTTAATAAGCAAAAAACCTTTTTGCAATCGGAACTTCCGTTTGGTTTTTATACGTTCCCAAAGGTAACATTTGAAACCAAAAAAATACAAAAATCAGTTTGAAAAATTGTTCAACTTTGAACCACTGTAAAATCCAAAATAATTGACCAAATTCAAAAACTAAACACTTTCGGGCTATCTGGGGTTCCCTTTATTAAATTAAATTAAAGCGGTCAAAAAACTGGACCATCAATTTTTGATTTTTACAACGCTAAATTCGCGAAACCGGCCACTGTGTGCCGTCTCTGTAATCTCTGAAAATCCGGACCTTAGTTTTCCCGGTCAAAAATCTACGAAAAAGGTTTTTTTTAGCCTTCAAAACAGCACATTTCCGATCTCAGGGGTTAATGGGCCACTTAATGCAGCTGGACCACGACCTCGATCTTAGGAATTTATCGTTCTGTCTCGGTGTTACTTGATCAGCGTTACTTCGTCATTAATCAGTTTAGTTATGCTTGAAATGGTTTCCTGTATTTAATAAGAAATTCGATTGGTTACACTTAAGACTGATTATAAAAGTCTCGTTCTAAAATCCATAAAAGCCAAAGTCGTCCGAATTTATTCTTAAATTTTTTCAAACTGCTTAGAGCATTATGAAGATCGTTGTTCTGCTTCTAATTGCCAGCCTGCTAGGCTCATCCTTAGCGGGGGATTGTTGCCGTGATTATTCAGAAGTGTGTATCGCTTGTTTAAGAAACAGCTTAAGAGAGCAAAGAAGTTAATATGATGATAGGCATCTCAACTTACGTGGTTACTGGCATTTAACAAGTGCCGCCGTGGATAATTCACTAATCTATCAGGAAGAAAAATTTTATAACCATGTCAGAAATGAATAAATTCAGCCACCAAACTCTACAAATTTTGCCCTTATCGATAAAGTAACCTCTTATCTCTGGAACTATATAGTTTAGTAATAAGTTAAAAAGTAGCAGCTGAAAGCAGCGTTGCTGCTGCACTGCGGCAGCGAACTCACTTTTGTTCAAAAATTAAATATCGTTCATCACCTGTTTTCAAAAACCAATAGATGGCGCCACTACTGTGATAATTTGGCACATAGATTCGATGCCATCGATCGCTAAATCGATAAATAATCTTGACTTCTAAATATCTAAGGTACAAATCATCTAGCTACAAAACTGAGGGAGATATAAAGTTTTACGAAAATTGCGAGGACGAATGGGGGCTGGGAAATAATTGAAAATAAACTTGATCTGCCTAACATGCATATAAGATGTATATGTCCCATACATGTCTAATCTGTATCTCATACCATCTCAGGGATCTGTTTGCTCATACGGATGGACATGCTTGACTTCAGAATGATGTCCATCACGACCGGCTTGCATTTTTCTCTGAGTGTAAGAACTAAGAGGGTTAATAATTCTGTAACTCGGTGTCAGTAACTCTCAAGCAAGTCACTTGGCTTCTTTTTCATATTTCACTTTCAACATCTCAATGCTCAGGAAGAGTGGCTCCCATATAGCCACACCACATATACACCATACAAGACACCCATAAATCAAAATGACATGACCAACTCTCGGCATTAATATTTCAACACCATAAATGCGGCGTCAATTCGCACATGGATTGGATGGCGCAGGAGACGTTGACAGACAACGACGATGCCTGCAAAATTGTGTGCATAATAAATAAATGAATTGTATGTGTCTGTGTACATATGGAAAGCCATCCAACTCCAAAGTGCAGCTCACTTTGAGCATCAAATCAAATCAAGGCAAGCGTTCAAAAGTTGCCATGATGAAAAACAAGACGAGACACGGTAGACTAATTATGGAAATGTCATCAGACGCAGGGAGCGACGTGCGATTTCTGTGGGGTCCACGGAGAGTTATACAAACACAGTGCGCATAATTTGCTTGCAATGCGTCAACACATGCGATAATTTCAGTCGCCACTTGCATGGCAATTTATTAAAAAATTACAATTTTACCATGTAAGTGATGGGGGCATGGCGAGGTGTACGGGGGCTTTTCGGGTGACGACAGACATTGGTTAAGACAGCCGAGCGACGCCTTTTAAGTGACAAAAGTTCAGCTCGTGGGTGGTAAAGTCAGACAAGAAGCGTCGGTTTGTGCCTCCATGCACAATGATATATGGTTTTGTCGGCTGTCATTTGGTTTTGAAAATTATTGTTGTGGCCCGCCAGCTAGTCAGCAGGACAGCCTGCACTTGGGCTTTGGTTTGGGTGCCTCTGTTGTTTCTACCCTATGGAGGGATACGGGTATTACGGAGTTATTTAAGAATAAGGATAAAAAGGTATCTTGGATATTACAAGTTTTTAATGGGAAAACTCAGGAACGAGAACAAATACAATCTAGTTTTCTGAGAAAGATTAAACGAGAATGGATGGAACCGAAAGGCATTGTCGAAACGATAACTCTGTACCAGTATTGCATAAGCTCTTTTTTGTGGTCTTTGTTTTGACGGTGCTTTCAGAAAAGCTTGACGCTCAACCGCTCAATGCGCTTGCCAATATGACGTTGATTTTATTCAACGCTTAGTTTTGTTGAGTGATTAATTGTCAATAGGATTTTTTTTTGGGGAAAACCTACCTAATTTTTTTTTACCGGGGGGGGGGCAACGGTTAGTGTATCGGAATGCTCACAAGTGGGCGAAACGACCATTCTAGCGCGTCGAAATTCAAATTTTCAAGTAAAAAAACGGTAATTTTTTTTTTAATAAATAACAGATCTTTGATTAGCCTATAAAAAGCTTATCTCAAAGCATTCCTATATATTTCTAAACAGCTGTAAGATATCAAACACAACTTATGTTTTGGAAAGTGCATTTCAATTCATTCCCACTTTTTTTGCAGTTTCTGTTAATTTAGCTGTGTAATATAAATATCTCGTTGTTTCACATAAAAGCTTGGGTACATTCATACATATCCATATTATGTCCATGTCTATGTCCGTCCATCAATGTATTACCTTTTAGACGAAGTTAAAGTAACGCATATTAACAACCTTCCATTAGTAGCCAACACCTGTCTTTCGTTTTAAGTCACCTTTAACTTTTTCTATCAGTGTGAGACTTTGTTGTTTAAAGTTTTCAAAGATCATCTGCTAATATGTGCTACCCTTGCAGTTGGTGGACTTTTTAGCCGCAATGTCAGCTCAAAATTAAAGCAATTTTTAAAAAATATCCCCTCAAAGAAGTTTTTAGCTCTGGGAAACTATTTTATGATACTGTTTTGAATAATAAAACTTGTAGTGAACTGAACCGTGTCGATTTCTTTGAAAACGTGCTAGATTTTACCAAAGGGCTTGTTCAAAACGCCGATATTCTTCCCAGCCATGATATATTGCGATCATCGAAGATCAATTCAGTGTTCATCACAAGATTTTGTTTTCCCAATACCTTATTTTCTTCGAAAATGTGGGTTTTTTAAGAAGAAGTAATAAAAATAATTTTGTTCTATTTTTTTAATATTTTTCTTAATGTTTAAAAAAGAAATTTCGATCGTTTTCGAGCAAAAAAACATTCTTTCTTGAAATATATTTGCTCTTTGAATTCAAACAACTTAACCGATTTAATAACAATGTTTCGATTCATATTTAGCTTGACTCCATTAAAAATTTCGAAGTCGTGGCTCAAAAATAAGTGTTCCTACCAAAAAAATTTAAAAAAATAAAAACTCTAACTTAATCTTAAAAATTAAGAAAACATTTTATTAAAAACTTTTTTTTATTATTTATAATTTTTTTATTTCAACTTTAAAAAATTTGTCTTCTTTTTGAAATAAAAAAAAAAAATTTGTTAATAAATTTTAAAAATAAAAAAATTAATTAAAAACTTGTTTTAATTATTTTTATAGCTTTTATTCCTAGAGCAAAAAAACAGATTGCGATTATCTGATTTACTTTTTATACCCTGTACCCATTAAAAATGGGTAAAAGGGGATCATGAAGTTGTGCAAATGTATGTAACAGGGAGAAGGAATCATTTCCGACCCTGTAAAGTAAATATATTCTTGATCAGCCGAGTCGATTTAGCCATGTCCGTCTGTTCGTCCGTCCGTCTGTCCGTCTGTCTGTCTGTCCGTATGAACGCGTCGATCTCAGAGACTATAAGAGATAGAGATACAAATTTTTGCATGTAAATAGGAATAGGCCGTACGCAGATCAAGTTTGTTTTTTGATTTGCAAAATTTCCACCCCTCCCCCCTTAAACCGCAAAAAACTGTCAAAGCCACAATTTTAAAGTTACAACATCGTCGCTTAATATATTTTATCTTAGGCCCTTAACCTAAAAACACAGAAGTTATTCACGAAACAATTTTTGCACCCCCCCTCGCTTTGCTTATTACGCATTGGTTGCAGCTTGCGCCCGCGTGTGTGAGGGCGCGTTTATGTGTATGTATGCGTGTGTGTTTGTTTGGGTTTGGGCGTGGGTTCAATCCTTCCATCCGGCCAACTTCACTAGCAGTGAAGTAAGTCCTAAGGACAGTAAAGTACATTTAACATTTTTACAGAATAGAAAAAAGTCACCATCAGACACAATGAACAATGGAACTAAAATGGCATTGATCGTTCAAAGAGAGGTTTTTTCGCTACTTTTCTGTATTTGTACGTATCTATGGAATTTCTTTCGGAGCAAAATTCTGCCGAAAGTATTTTTTGCGCATGTATGTGTGTTCATCGTGTGCCTCAGTAAACTGCAAGTGTGTATGCTTGCTTGTATGTCATTGTGATAAAATATATAACGCAGCAATAAAAAAAAAAAAAGGGTGTGTGTCATGAGACGCACGGTACGAGCGAAGCTCTTTACGATGAATCCGATTTAAGTAATGGAAAAAGACACATTTGGATTCTGTATAAATAAATGTTGAATTATCAAATATTAGGTCACTCTCAAATCACTGTAAAGTCACTGTTAAGTCGCTATAAGGAACTGTAAAGTCACTGTTAAGTAACTGTAATGTCACTGTTATGCCACTGTTAAGTCACTGTTAAGTCCCTGTTAAGTCACTGTTAAGGCACTGTCAAACAAAAAACATAGTTTTCAGCACAGAATTCACAACTTGACCTTAATGCAGCCACTCTTTGCACCCCCACTCCCCGTATACCCACCATATCCCCACCCGACCAACTCCAGATCCCCACACGATCCCCAGTAGAGCCCCTCCATATCCCAAGTAGAGCTCACCAGATTCCCACCAACTCCCTACCAGATCCCCACTTGATCTCCCCCAGGTCCTCACCAGATCTCCACCATATTCCCACCAGATCTCAGCCATATCCCCACCAGATCACTACCTGATCCCCAGCAGATCCCCAGCAGATCTCCACCAGATCCCCACTAGAACCCAACCAGATCACCACCTGATCCCCTCTAGATCCATACCAGATCTATACCAGATCCCCACCAGATCCCTAACAGATCCCCACCCGGTCCCCACCTGATCCCCACCAGATCCCATCACCCCTCCACCAGAGCCCCACCAGATCCCCACCAGATCCCACCAGATCCCCCTAGATCCCTATCAGATCCCCACCAGATCTCCACCTGATCCCCACCTGGTTCCCATCAGATTCCCACCAGATCCCTACCCAATCCACACCAGATCCAAACCAGAGCTCACTAGGTCCCTACCAGATAAACACCAGTTCCCCACCACATCATCATCAGAACCCCACCAGATCAGCACCAAATCCCCGCCAGATCCCCGCCAGATCCTCACCAAATCTTCACCTGATCCCCACCAGGTCCTTGCCAAATACCCATCACCTCGGAGGTGACACCTCCCCTCACTTGCACCTCACACTATCCCACTCCACACACAACCCACCTGCTACTACGCGGTAATGGTAAAAGCAGCTGATTTTGCAAATACAAAATACAAAATACAAAATCAAAGACATACCCCAAAAGAATCTGTCGCAAAGACAAAATTTTTCAAGATTCACTCCCCCAGTCTGACGTCCGTAAAAGAGCTTCGCTCTAAAAGGAACACATCAACAACAAAAAAGAGACTTAGCGCTGTCACTTGGCATGGAGTTGAACGAAAATATTCATATCAAGCTGTTATCGTAAGACAGCTTTGAGAGTTTGAAAAACAAAATCAAGTATTCTGTTTGACATTTCGAAGAGTTGACAGAAATAATTGGTTGACCATATTATTCTAGCTATGGTTTATTTCGTCTGCGCAGGAGTCGTCTAGCCTCTTATGATATTATTCGAAAACTTGGGATGCAGAACTCTTCTGTATCCAGTCTATCTAAGCTTTAGTAGTTTGTAATGTTTTCAGATTTGTAGGAATCGGATATCTTCATGCTTGCGGATTCAAATTAAACCTACTATTTAGATGTATCTGGAATATAGATTTCAAAGTAAAAAAAAAATTCAAGTTCGTTTTAAAAACCTTCATTATATAGCGAATCGAATTTCCAGTCTATGTATTGCTATATCAAATGGTCTGCTCGTGTATAAGATTCTGGCATCTCTTTCTTGTTCTGTACAACATTTTTCACTCTATAAAGTGGTACACAGTAAACTTAGCTTCGTTATGAATCATTTCACTTTAGTTAACTTAATAATCCAGCACAGCAAAAAAGACTTTTGCACACACAAGTCGACAGAAGTGAACAAAAACTGTTTATAAATATCTCATTTAAAAGAGTAATCGATGTTCGTCATATTTATTCGTCAGCTCTTTCACCTTCTTTACTCTTTTGTCTTGTTTTGTTTTCCCTGTAGCTGCTGCAATCGTAAATTTCAATGAATTACGATTTTACCTGTTTACCAGTTTTGCACTATGTCTGCATTTTAAAATATATGCAGTCAACACTTATCACGCAGCTACCAACAAGTCGTCGTTTTTTAATGGCCTCTTTGAAAGTATTTTCTTTCGTTGCCAATTGGCTTCTTCAAAATTTACATGCAGAGTCATATTTTATTTTTCATTGCTTCTGCTATTTTTATTTTTAGTTTTTTTTTATCTTTTGCCGATTTTTCATCTCCATTATTTTGCAGGAAAAATAAATTTGCAAACGCTTGAAAAGAAATATTTTCACAAAATCCCCAACCAATAAATTTTGCGCAACGCCCCACAACCCACACGCGGGTGACAAGTCCAGCTTGGTGGGGGGTTCAGTGATAAATGGACGCAGCGGCTAGAGGGAACTACTAAAATGCCGGTGGCTTTCACCTGCGAAAAAAAGAAACGAACGAATAACAGAGAGATCTTCTTCCTTCTCCGCTTGTCAAATGCATTGAACGGGAACATCACTTATGTAGAACTCTCCGCGCTCCCTGAACGATTCTCGACTATATGTGGCGAAATGGACATTTATGAAAGAATTATTGATGCCCATGCCAATATGTGTGTGTGTGAGCCTGACCTGGCTCTCTATGTGGGTTGCCAAATGCCAAACCGTATAATACAATAAATTGTCAGGTAGGGCGGCTGGCTGTCAAAATGCCAGGGCATAACTCTCTGTTCCCCATCTATGCCAAAAAAAAAATGAAAATTTTAATTTATCGACACCATATGTGGGCAGAGAACTATTGGCAGTCACTGTGTGCCGTGTGCCCTGTGTGCCCGCTTCCATCTTGCCTAGCAGTGTAACTTCTTTTTGGGATGGGGGGAAATATAAAATTTGATTTACTGCGTCGCAACGTTGGGCTAGTAGCTCCAGTAGCCAGCTTCTAGTCGTTGGCTTTTGGTATAATTTAGCAGCAAACGTAGCCGAATGTTATGATTTGTGTGCCCAATAGATATTTTCCCGGATTGGGTGGTCTGTGTGGTTGTGTGTGCTACCGTATTTAGTGTTGATTTAAAGAAATTTAAACGTTTCCAACCACTCAACTGTGTAAGCTAGATGAATTTGATGGGACTAATTGAAATTTAATAGAAAAATAGACTTATTGCTGGAATTTTTAGGCATTTTCTGAAAGCTTATAGAGTAAAGTATTTTAGAGATTTTTTTCAGATTTTCAAAAGACGTTTAGAGGTCGCTTAAGTCGAAGATTTTTCCAAAAATCGAGTATTTTTTTACTGTTTTCGAAATTTACTTTTAATCAGTTCAATAACCACGATTTTCTCAGTTTCAATCAACATTTTTACAGAAAAATTACCAAATTGTACTTATATGACCATAAGTTTTGGCGATGATTTTGCTCATTTAGGTAGAGGAGAGTCTCCGGTTGTGGACACACTTGGGTTTTTCACTAATAACTTTTTTCCAAGTCAACATTATGCGGTGATATGAACATCATTGTAAAGAGCGAGACTTTTGCTAACTTTCCTCTGAAGTAACCTATTGTTCTAGACAAATGGAAAAAAATTTGAAGCCATTTATATGAAGTGATGATTTTTGGCCAAAATTTTTTTTGTACCAGGTTGTGGACACCCTAGTAAAATCGCTAGAAATGGAAAAATATGAAGTAAAATGGCCATAAATTGATGAAAAAGGAACGTTTATTTATTTAAGAAACCTTTAAGCTGGGTATGGAGATACTTGCGAAAAGTGTGCGAAATCTCTGTATATTATTTCGTCGATAGCAAGTGCGAAATAAGTCGCTCATCTCTAGTTGCTTTGTTTTCAAATTTAATTTGGCGGGACAATTTAAAATAATTAACAGCGAATATTTATGGTGGCCTTTAATGATGCAATAGTTGTGCAGCAATAGCTTTGTGTGATTTGTAAGAAGCTTTAGTGAAGGCACCTTGGGTTCGGCAGTGTTTGTTTAATTCTTACTTCCTGTGAAGATCCATGTGGAAGCAGTTGTATAACTTAAATAAATCGCGAAAAAAAAATCGTTTGTAGGTTCATCGTTACCTTTATTTGTAACTTTTCAATCATTTGCTCCAATTAGCAATTGGTGCTCTTTGGACACGACTAGGGAAATGGCAGAATCGACTGTTGTGGCCATTTCATCACGACGTTATGTACTTATAATGCAATATCATGGATTAGAAGATGTTGTCCACGACTTGCGGCGACAAAGAAATCCCAAGTCTGACCATTGAAAAGTTCTGCGGCTCATCCGGCTCAAAACGGTACAAGTGAAGCTAACCGCCACTTCACATCGTTGCGATGGATACTCCACCACCGCTTTCACTCTTGGCGTGCTTAGGACGCCGCCAGCGAACGGTGGCGCTGTCCTTTAACGAAGCCCAAGCCGAGTTGCAATGATCTCCTAGCAAAAACAATCAATTGTGAAAAGCATAGTTAAACTCAATAAATATCTATACTTTTACAGATAATTTTTGGCAAGGCGCTATCACCATTTCCTCCAATGAAAAGATGATCAGCCTTTTTAATGTTTTTGTATAGTTGTCCTACTCATTTAAAAACTCCGCGCCACAACACTTGTATGAATATGAGTGTCTACCGCCATGTAGAGTACGAAAAATATGTTTTACATATATTTCACACCTTCGAAATCATCTCTCATCACTTGCCTATCGGGTGACTATCGCGTGACACGTTGACGTCGGGTGGCAACGCTGTGATATCGATATGCCAATTTCGCGCGTGAACTCCATACCAACTCACGAAACAGCAACTTGCGAAATCCGTGCGAAATCATTTTTATACCCGTTACTCGTAGAGTAAAAAGGGTATACTAAAGTCGTGCAAATGTATGTAACAGGCAGAAGAAATCATTTCCGACTATATAAAGTATATATATTCTTGATCAGCATCAACAGCCGAGTCGATATAGCTATGTCCGTCTGTCCGTCTGTCTGTATGAACACCTAGATCTCAGAGATGGTAAGAGATAGAGGTTTGACATGTATGGGACAAATGCTTCTTTTTTCTGCACGCAGATCAAGTTTGTTTCAAATTTTGGCCACGCCCCCTCCCGCCCCCGCAATTTGGAAAAAACGTTATATCTCCTACATTTTTAAAGATAGACGATTTGTTTCTTCTGAAGATCGGATGAACGGTTCTCAAGTTATAAGCAAAAAAGTGAACCGAGCCCCCCGGTACCCACTAGACTGGCCCTTAAAAATAGATTTCAAAATACCGGGCGGAAAAGGGTTCGTTTTGGTCCCAATAGATATGAAAAAAAGTTTGACAGCGATCGGACTTCATTTAGTGGACCGCGTTCGCCCTCAAAATCGAAAATTTGAAATGTATGGGAAATGAGGGGGGATGAGATTTGAATTTAATTTCTAAAAATTCCAAAAAAAATTTTTATGTGTTAATTCTTTTTACATCCTTTTAGGGGAATATCATAGCAACATTTTAAATATAAATGTGTCTTATTTTGAGAGTCAGCCTGGCCAGAATCATATCAAAAGGGTAAATTTTTCAAATTTTTTTTTTGGTATTTTTTCGAAGAATTTTTAATACATATGAGATTTTGATTTTTGCTTTTGCCCGGGCGGCAAAACTATCGTTTTGGACCCAAAAGATATAATAAAAAGTTTGGCTGCGATCGGACTATATTTAGTGGACGCGCTCTCGCCCTAAAAACCAAAAATTTTAAATATGCTACCGATATATGGGATGAGATACGGATAAAATCTGCAAAATTTGAAAAAAAAATTTTTTGTGATTTTGCTCTTTAAATTCTTTAAGGGGAATACCATAGCAACATTTTACATATTTTTGTTTGATATTTCGAGCGTAAACTTGGTCAGAGTCATATCAAATCGGTCAATTTTTCAAAAAAAAAATTTTTTTCTGAGATTAATTTTGAATTTAATCTGTAAAATTTTAAAAAATTTTTTTAAGTGTTATTTCTTTTTATATACTTTAAGCGAAATATCATAGCAACATTTTAAATATTAATGTTAGAAATTTTGAGAATAAATTTGGTAAGAATCATATTTAAAAGCACATTTTTCACATTTTTTTTATCATTTTTTCTATGTTTTTTTTTTAAGATAAAATAATATATACGAGATATGCTCTAAATATCCGACATTTACATTTAAAATGTTGCTATGATATTCTTCTAAAAGAATATAAAGAGAAATAACACAAACACTTTCTATTAAAAATTTTAGATATTAAGCCCAAAACTCACCCCAAATATTGCGCATATATTTCAAATATTCGATTTTGAGGCCGAGTGCGCTTCCACCAACTGAAGTCCGATCGCTGCCAAACTTTTTATTTTATCTATTGGGATTAAAACGAAACGTCTTCCGCCTAGACAAGAGCAAAAATCATAGTCTCGCATAAATTAATTTATCATTAACAAAAAAACCCCAAAAAATGAGAAAAATTGGAGTTCTGATATGATTTTGACCAAGTTTTCTCTCGAAAAATCCAACAAAAATATTTAAAATGTTGCTATGATATTCTGCAAAAAGTATTTAAAGACCATTAACACTTTGAGAAAATTTGAAAATTTTAGAGATTAAATCCGAAATTAATCTCAGAAAAAATTTTTTTTTTTAAAAATTGGCCGATTTGATATGATTCTGACCAAGTTTACGCTCGAAATATCCAACAAAAATATGTAAAATGTTGCTATGGTATTCCCCTTAAAGCATTTAAAGAGCAAAATCACAAAAAATTTTTTTTCAAATTTTGCAGATTTAATCCGTATCTCATCCCATATATCGGTAGCATATTTAAAATTTTTGGTTTTTAGGGCGAGAGCGCGTCCACTAAATATAGTCCGATCGCAGCCAAACTTTTTATTATATCTTTTGGGACCAAAACGATAGTTGTGCCGCCCGGGCAAAAGCAAAAATCAAAATCTCATATGTATTAAAAATTCTTCGAAAAAAATACCAAAAAAAAAATTTGAAAAATTGACCCTTTTGATATGATTCTGACCAGGCTGACTCTCAAAATAAGACACATTTATATTTAAAATGTTGCTATGATATTCCCCTAAAAGGATGTAAAAAGAATTAACACATAAAAATTTTTTTGGAATTTTTAGAAATTAAATTCGAGTCTCATCCCCCTCATTTCCCATACATTTCAAATTTTTGATTTTGAGGGCGAACGCGCGTCCACTAAATGAAGTCCGATCACTACCAAACTTTTTTTCATATCTATTGGGACCAAAACGAACCCTTTTCCGCCCGGTATTTTGAAATAAAAAAAAAAAAGTTAATATAAGGGCCAGTCTAGTACCCACCCTACAAATATACCCCACGACATACAAATTAAACAGAAGTCGACATCTTCGTCTTCTTCCGATGACGAAGACGCCTTCTTCTTGTGCTGGTGGTGTTGCCTGTCGTTTTCCTGGCCGGCCACGTTTCTGGGAGGTCTTTTTCTGGTGCGACATAGAATCACGCTTCGCTGCGCGCTCAGCTGATCTTTTCCCCTTCTCGCGCAAAACTCCGACGATTTCCGGAGAAGTTAGCACAGTGGCTTGCATTAGTTTGCGACCGCGATTCGATGGCTTTTTTGGAGAAGTTCCTTGCACCGGCCCAATTTCATCCAACAGTGATAAGCGGCTAGCCGAAAACGCTAGTGAAGTGGATGGTTCGGGGGAGGTTAACACATCTTCTTCTCGCCCAATACAAGGATCGGAAACGATGATACGACGCTGATTGTCTTCATCAAGATCAGCTTCTGTGGCGACTTCTACTGCATTTCGTTCGACAGCCTCAATGAAGTCTGCTTCGGAGAAAGCATTAGGGTCAAACGGAACAATACCGTAAAAATATTTTACGCTTCTTGTGAGAGAGGTAAAAAAACACACCATGATTGATGGTGTTCGTTGGTTGCGAAACACGGACGAATTCCAACAAAACAGAATCAACAACGGATGAAACATTTGCTCTGACTTTCTCCAAATACCGGATTAAAGAGGTTCGAGGAAGACCATAATCCTTGGCTGTAGCTTTGACGACCTTCTAATCGATGAGGCATTGCTTAATGGCATCGACCAGCTGATTAAAATTAATTTTTGTTGAATCGAACAAAAAAAGTGTGTCCATTCTTGAAAATGGTAGCCATTTTTATTTTGCTCAGCAAATTTACACCACACAAACATTTCACTGAAACTTGATATCACATCACAGAGTACACTTAATGCACCAAATAACAAAGTATAATACTCACCTCTTTTCAATATTTTGTTTCCATTCAACGCAATGTGGAAATTTAAAAAAATAGAAACTCGGAAAAATGTTCACGATTTTTTTTTATTTGCTCACAGCAAGAATCTAAATGCGTGTTTACACTTCGGTATTGGCTTAGACAATTTTGACATAACTCAGTTTGGCGGCATCTGTTACCTGTCAAAAAATAGACTGGGGTGTCCACAGCCTGAGCGTGTCCACAACCGGTGACTTTACCCTACCATATATTAAATTTTTTCGTAAAGCTCCATCTTTTACTATGTCAGAGATCTGTACGTTTATACGGACAGACAGATGAACATGGCTATCTCTGTATTACATATTTTTAGCTTATGACTTTTCGATATTATATTCGATTCCTGTTCCATATTTATTTGTTGCTCGACTAAATTCAAATTTGACATCTTTTAAAATGATACGGAGAGTTTGTGAACGAAATATCGATTCGGTCAACGTGTCGCATACGCAATATCTGAAGGCTTTTCGCAGAGGTTAAAACATAAACTAAAATTTGTTGATTTTTTTAATTTATTCCTGACATATAAATAAAGGGTGATTTTTTAAGAGCTATAGGAAAGTTTAAAAAAAACACACACATAAAATTCAGAAAAATGCATGAAATGTTTATTTGAATCGAAAGTACGGTCCATATAATTTAATGTTTGAAGATTATTTCATGCAAATGTTGACCGTGACTGCGCCTCAAATGGTCCATCCGCTTAGTCCAATTTTGGCATACTCTTTCCAACATTTCGGCCGGTATCTCACGAATAAATGCTTCAATGTTGTCTTCCAATGCGTCAATTGAAGCGGCATGAGCTTTAACATAGCACACACACACAAAAAATAGTCAAGCTTTTGCATTTTGAGCAAAAAAAAATTGAATATCATCTCACGGTAGCGCTCACCATTCACAGTTACGTTACGATTCGCATCATCTTTGAAGAAGTACGATCCAATGATGCCACCAGCCCATAATCCGCACCAAACTGTGACTTTTTCTGGAAGCATTGGTAGCTCTTGCTATGCTTCTGGCTTATATTCACTCGAAAATCGACAATTCAACTTATTTACGTACCCATTGAGCCAAAAATGAGCTTCGTCGCTGAACAGAATTTTTCGGTAAAAAAGTGGGTCTTCGGCCAACTTTCCAAGAGTCGTTCGGCTTCAATTCTTGCACCAGCTGTATTTTGAAAGGCTTCACACCTAAATCCTTTCGCGAAATTTTCTTCAGTTCGCACTCTACGTAAGTGTGTTGGTGGCTTAATGTCCAACAATGTAAATTTGGTGCGAAATTTAGTCACAATAGCCCGAATAGCCGCTTCAGTGGGTCGATTAAACTGACCATAAAATGGAAGAAGCGCGCGATGAACTTTCTTAACAGAGCACGCATTTTGATAATATTTTTGATATAATTCAATAATTTGCAAGCGTTGTTCGTTTGTAAGACGATTCATGGTTAAATTATAGACCAAACTGAAGATGTTTGACAGTGAAACAAAACACGAAACGTGCGTGAGCTGTACGAAACGTGCGTGAGCTGTACGAAACGTGCGTGAGCTGTTTAAACCAGTGTTGCCAAAAAGATAATAGCTAAAAAATCACCCTTTAGTACACCACTTACATAAAGATAATGATAGATCCGGTACCTCGGCTTTTTGCTTACACTTACAGTCTTGCTGATACTTTAATTATACCCTGTTCCGTCTGTCCGTCTGTATGAACGCGTCGATCTCAGAGACTGTAATTGATGGAGCCACAAGTTTTGGCATGCATGTAGGTGAATACTGTACCCACATCGAGTTTTTTCTAGATTTAGAAAATTCCTCCTCCTCCATTTTTTAACAGCGAAAAACTGTCTTTTTCTCTATAAAAACGGGTGAATCTCAGTTTGTTTCATATTTGGAAAACTCCACATCCTCCATCATTTAGCAGCGAAAAAATGTCACTCCCTATGTGTAAACGCATTGATCTCACAGCCTATTAGAAGTAGATCCACAAATTTTTGCATGTATATAGGTGTCCACCGTACCCAGATAAAGATTGCTCCAGGTTTGTCAAATTCATCCACCATCTTCTTCTAACCGCGAAAAACTCAACAGCCGAGTCGATTTAGCCATGTCCGTATGTCTGTCTGTCTGTCTGTCTGTATGAACGCGTCGATCTCAGAGACTGTAATAAATAGAGCCACAAGTTTTGGCATGTATATAGGTGTACACTGTACCCAGATCAAGTTTGCTCCAGGTTTGGCAAATTCCTCCTCCAGCTTCTTCTAACCGCGAAAAACTGTCAGAGCTACAATTTTTAAGTTTGATCCTAGTGACTCAAAAATCTTCAGTTAGGCCCAAGATCTATCTATTCCGTACACCACAATGAGATCTTTGCAAAAACACCGAAGGTATGCAAGTGCACTTGCCAATTAATTGAAAAAAATTTTAAAATAAAGGGAATTCAAAGCTATAGGAACCACATTACTTGGGACAGTGTATTTTGCTGTCGGGGCACTCGACCGAAACACTCTTACTTGTTTTTAACTAAACAATCCTTCGTAATATTTAATTGTTTTCATTTTCACATTTCGCCACACACATTTCTATATTACTTTCCCCCCCACTATAACAAAAATTTAAGTCCTCTCTACTGCGAACGATCATGGCAGGCTTCAAATTGCCTTTGACAAACGCGCGTGCTAAGTGGTAGCCATTAAATCGTGGCATATATATTCTCGTTATATATAAAATTAACATGCAACACGACAACAACCGATGACAGGAGCCCGCGAGAAGGAATGGGCGAGGAGAGTCAGGGACGAAGTACGAGGAGTGTCAAACTGCCAGCGAAAATTCTTGACAACATTGCCAGGGAACATTGTGCTCATATTTAAAATGGCCAACGATGTTGACCACAATGGGACTCCACAGTATTTCGTGCATTTCCCTCCGCTCCCCCACCCTGATGGTGGCCTGTCAAATGCGTTGGTTTCATGGCGGTCCCTTAGCCCGCACCGGACCATTGCGTGCCTGCACTCTTTGGGCAACTTCGACACCTTCAAACGGGCATCATCATTACCATCATCATCGATAAATGCATTTGCAAGCGCGCTGCATACAAACTGCTTGCTAAATTTATTTATATGTAATGTTCTCTCATGTTTATTTAATGTCCACGCAGAAAGGAAAAAAACGAAAACGAAATACTCGTAAAAGATAAAATGCAGTTGCCGTGGCGACCTCAACCTCCAGCACCACCTCCAGGCACCAGATCCAGCATCGTTGTCTGTTGTCCACAGCAAACAAGTAGCGTCTGCTTCTGTTGTAGCTGCTTCTGGTTTCGGGATACGGGATTGTGAGGCGGCTGCTGGTAAGTAGCTGTCTTTTGGCTTGTTTTTGTCTTGTATCCCGATTGCCAGTGAATGCTGTGGTGAGGTGAGCTTGGTGTTAGGATTTGCTTTTGTTAACCGTTTTTATTTGGATTTTGATTTGCATACCATTTTTTTCAAAACAATTCATGAAACTGCAGAATCAATCCCAAAATGCTGCAAATTATATTAGTTTAAGAAAACTGCACAAATACATATTTGTATCTAAACTGCATACGCCTTTATGATCTCATCTATTCCACCTGCATGCCATCGAGTAGGTATCTATGGATTACATTGTATACATTCATAACTCCTTTAAAATCCATCCCAACTAGCTCTCTCTCCTACCCCACTTTGATGAACGACTGTTATTCCCTTTTGGCCATCTTTCTCTCTCGCATTTGTTTATAAATTATGAGCCAGACCCAAAGCTGACTGCAGCTGCTGATGAGTTGGCTGCCTTTCATCCTCATCCTTGAGCGCTCATCTCCTGTAATAAATCAAAAGCAGTTTCGTCTGCAATTGTCTGTCTGCTTGATGTCTACCTGTGTGTGTAGTCAGTCCCTGCACTTGTAAGCTACGAAAATTTATGCTTGGTTTCACATTTCTTCGAGTTATCATTTGTTACGTAAATTATGCATGTTGCAGCTGAAGTTTCTGCTGGCGAATTCACTACACTTCAGACGATTAGCCCTGGGTAAAAGCGGTCAGAGAGTTTTGCCCAATTACCAGTTCAGTCACAAGGTAAATACCTGCTAAGATTACAAAATGCATTCTAATTAGGTGAATAGAGAAATGTCAGCACACAAATTTCAATTATGAAAACGGCCCAAAATTTCTTTATAAATAATAATTAAAATTATAATTTTCTGTACATACGCCCGATGGGCTTACCACAGACTGAAGTAAATTGTTTATAAATTGCTATCGTTTAATTTCAATTGAGCTACAAATTAGTTGAGGCATTTTATGCTCCAAATGTCTGCATTTTATAATTAGAGTTTTGAATTCTAAACACAGCTGCTAATTATCTCATGTACATTTCAAATTAGATTACATTGTTTTTCCGGGGAGTTTTAATGGATAATGCAAACTATGTAGCTGTTATTTTTGTGTAAAACAATGGACCCAATTTTTGGGCTAATATATGCTTTTAGGCTGAAAGAACGTAATTTAAGTTTAATTAATGCCCATTGGACCTTCTTAGCCAGAGAAAGGGAAACGCGCTTTTCTTCCATATTATCTAGGTCAAAGCAGTGGCTAAAATTCGATTATTTTAAAATCAAATTAAAATACACAGGCAGCAACATAATTTTATTTTTCAGTCTATTGGAGATTGCGATAAGATTTTGAAAGCTTGTAACTCTTATATTCAATAATTTTATGAAAGGTAGGATACAGTATGTGGATTCCCCAAAAACAGGCTTCCAATCCACTTTAATATCAAATTATTAAAAATCCAGACCTGATGGACGGTCGATGGAACATCTTGTCCATCCTTTATATGTATAAACGGAACCTTGCTGCCTAGTTGTAAAAATTGCTTCGGTATTTTCTTTCATCTACAATCCTCCATAATTCCTCATTTTCTGTTTCTTCATCCCTATTTCATTCCTTCCTGTAACAAATGCTTCTCACCTAGTTTCTTCTTAGTTTCTGTTTTCTTTTTATTCATTTATTAATTGTTCTTCAAAAGAAGAGTTTTTATTTATACCACAAAATTTTTCACAATTTTTTTTGTGGAAACTGGTAAAAACAGCTATTTCAAATGTAAAAATTTGGATCACTTTCACATTGGGCTCAATACCGGAACCGGAACCATTAACCGATATAACCCGTTTGAAATCGCTTACCAGAAGCAGAACTAATATACATTTTTTGAGAACCGAATACCGTTTACCGTTATTATTGGAACCGTTAGTACCTGAACGAAGCCGAAACTATAGTACCGGTACAGTTTTGGAGTTTTTTTTCCATACGCTCTACCTAAATATCAGGGTTCGTAAATAACACACAATGTACAAAACATCTGCTAAATATATTAAGCTTGTGCGAAAGAAGGTGACAGAGAGGAATCATTTCCGACCATATACGGGGGTGATGATCCAATTTATGTTCCCTCCCTAAAAACAGGGCTGAATCTCTCGCCAAAAATTTCCCTTATTTTAGTTGGGGGTTTTTTGATTGTGTTATATGTTTTATGCTGCATTTCTTAATTATAATTCAATTTCAAGTCATATTCTCCATAAATATAATGCAAAAATTTCAAAATTTGTTGGCGCCAAACATGAGGTATAAGTTTCCATCCCTTAATAATGAGAAAAGAGCTTTTCAAAATCTCCTAACAAAACATTAGTGGTTTGAAACCAACCAAAAGAAGATCTAAGAATTGCAATTCGGTTGGAAGGGGTTTCTATGGCACCTTCGATAAATTATATGTATTCTTTGAGTCTGCACTCAGAGAAATAATAGAGAATTTCACTCTCAAGAGCATTCGCTCTCAAAAGTACGGTAAAAGCAATTATTCTTGATCCAAGAGCGAAATTCTTGATCCAAGTGTGAATTTTTTATCCCGCTATTCTTGACTCAAGAGTTTTATTGCTTGATCCAAGTACGAATAATTCTTAAAATAAAAGATTAAAAAAAATAATTGAAGGGGGTTTCGGTGGGGTTGGGTGTGAGAGGCACGACCGAGACCCCGGGGGACTCCCAGTTCGACCGACGTTGTGTTGTTTGTTCCGCGGAGCTCGCCACTAACCATCAGCCAGCCCACCCACTTTTTTATACCCTTGCAAAGGGTATTATAATTTTGCCCAGAAGTTTGCAACGCATAGAAATATTCATTTCCGACCCTATAAACTATATATATTCTTGATCTGGGCGACGAGCTGTGTCGATTGAGCTTTGTCCGTCCCTCTGTCTGTTTCTACGCAAACTAGTCTCTCACTTTTAAAGCTATCGAGCTGAAACTTTGCACAGAGTCTTCTTTTTACTGCACATTGCAAATATGTCGGAACCGACCGGATCGGCTGACTATATCTTATAGCTGCCATAGGAACTATCGGTCGAAAAGTGGGTCTTTGTGAGAAAAACTTTTTTGTCTTTTATGTAAACGCCTCCCGCCTCAGCAATTATTAGTTTTATACGCTTTTACATAGATTTGGAAGTTTTGGTCAAAATCGGATGACTATATCCTATAGCTGCCATAGGAACTATCGGTCGAAAAGTGGGTTTTATTTAAAAAATTTTTTGTTTTAATGCTGACGTTCGTAAACTCTGATGTATTAAAACATTTGCAAGGGTATAAGAACTTCGGCAAAGACGATGTTAGCTTGGCCTTCTCGCTCTAAGATGTGATTGATTTTGAGTTAGCCACATAACAGATAAAAACATTTTTTTACTTACTTTACTGGGGACTTGAACTCGGTAGTACCGAGTCGGTACCTCGAAGACTGAAACATACACACAGTTGGACGGACAATTTAACCGACTCGACTGTTCTCCATAAACTACAAGTCGCGGCGAAACCACATTTATGAATCAACGCGGTTGATTTTTGGCCGGCCGCAAGAGCTTGACCGTTGATCAAGTCCCCATAGGAGCATTTTTTTTTTTATTTATCCTTTTTTTAATGTGTTTTATATATTGTTATTACATTATACAGTCGTTTTGCCCAATCTTAATGTTCAACTTCAACAGAATTAACGGCTGGCCACGGTTAAATGACAACGACAAACTGCGCAGGCCCTGTCTGTCTTTGAGAGAGCACGCCCAAACTTATTCTCTCAAATTTGCGTTCCCTCACTTCCTTTGCCTATAGAATGAATATATATTGATTCCCAGAGCGAAATTCTTCAAAATTCAAGACCGACTAGATGTTTTTTTCAAGAGCGTTCGTACTCAAATTATCCGTTCTAGTTTTTTATGAGTGTGTCTGTCCGTACGAACAAACGCATCTCAAAAAAGATATATAATACAAATTTGACGTGTGTAGGACATACACTCGTATACTTGCATGCAGGTCAAGTTTATTTGAATTGTCACATCTCCTACAGTCTTGTAGATAGATAGTTCGTACCTTCTAGACATATTTGGTAATCAAGATCGATTTTCCAAAGGAATGAAAATGATTGGATCACCGATACAGAACGGTCGCCGAGTACCTGATGGTCATACAAATTTTCTTAACTACGAAATATGACGTCTATATAAGTTTTCTTTATATGTGAAACCATGCATTATGTGTTGAATTTTGATTCGTTTTATTAAACAGGAATAAAGTACTGGAACCAGAACCGATAATCGTTTCGGGATTATGCTCTGCTTCAACAAAATTACTTGAAATGACATCGTTGTTTTTTTTTTATACACTTGTCTCCGACCACATAAACGAACTGAATTGATGTAGCCATGTCCGTCTGTTATCCGTCCGTTTGTTTCTATGCTTTCTCCTCCGTTAGCCTTAAAGCTATCTTAACCTCATGTTTGGTGCCAAAAAATATTTTAAGTTTACATTTTATTTATGGAGAATATGACTTAAATTTGAATTATAATTCCAAAATGATTCATAATACAGATAACAGAATCAAAAACTTTCAGTAAAACATCAAATAAACCCATGAATAAAAATAAGGACATTTTTGGCGAGAGATTATTGGAACATCTAGTGTTCTAACTAGATTTCCTAATAAGAAAATGAAATCTCTAGAAGTTCTGTGGCACCATCGAATTTTTTGAGAGATTTGCTAACCTACCATCGGCAAAATCTATAGAGATTTCTGTACTACCCTTGATCAAGGCACTTGTTATACCCTTGGAGAGGGTATATTAAAATTGTCCGGATGTTTGTAACGCATAGAAGGAAGCATCTCCGACTACATAAAGTATATATATTCGTGATCAGCATGCCGAGCTGAGTTGATATAGCCATGTCCGTCTGTCCGTCCGTCTGTCCGTCCGTCTGTTTCTATGCTATCTCCTCCGTCAGTTTTAAAGCTATCGTAACCAAACTTTGCACGAAGCCTTTTGGTATAAATACGCTGCACATTTGTCGGAACCGGCCGGATCGGATGACTATAGCATATAGCTGCCATTGGAACGATCGGTTGAAAAACTAGTTTTAGTGAGAAAAACTTTTTTGTTTTCAATGTTATCGCTCCCAACGCTCGTATTTATAAGTTTTTAATGATTTCACATAATTTCACCAAAATTTTTCGAAATCGGACTACTATATAGTATAGCTGCCATACAAAAGTAAGGTCTGAAAAAAAGTCTTAGTGAAAAAAACTTTTTTGTTTTCAATGTTATAGATCCCAACGCTCGTATTTATAAGTTTTCAATGATTTCACATAATTTCACCAAAATTTTTCGAAATCGGACTACTATATAGTATAGCTGCCATACAAAAGTAAGGTCTGAAAAAAAGTCTTAGTGAGAAAAACTTTTTTTTTTTCAATGTTATAGATCCCAACGCTCGTTTTTATAAGTTTTTAATGATTTCACATAATTTCACCAAAATTTTTCGAAATCGGACTACTATATAGTAGTGTTGGGTAAAGGTTGTTATTTTCGTTGAACATGTTCACTTGTTCTTTTTTTCTAAGTGAGTCAACTTACTCAATTCGCTCACTTGTTCTCTTGTTCAATTGTTCTTGTTCACTTGTTCTTGCTCAGTTGTTCTTGTTCACTTGTTCTTGCTCAGATGTTCTTGCTCAGTTGTTCTTGTTCAGTCGTTCAGTTGTTCTTGCTCAGTTGTTCTTGTTTAGTTGTTCTTGTTCAGTTGTTCTTGTTCATTTTTTGACTTGTTCAATTGTTTAGATGTTCCGTCGCCGCCGATTTGAATTGAAATAAAAGATATGTTTATTTACAGAATTTGATATTTGTATCATATTTATAACCAAACAGGTACAAGTTTTGTATCTTTATTCATTGGGGGGGTAGAATGGTGTCACGACAAGATGTTTGGAAACTTACACTGCTTACATCTGAGCTTAACTGAAAATAAAGAAGAACAAATTTTAATATTATTATAAAGCAAGCTTTAAATAGTGATTGGAAAATACCTTTCTAAATATGCTTATAAGTTGTTATGTAAAAACATAAGATTTTCCACTGTGCTTGGTTTTAAAAGGGTTCGTCTTTTCCGAACTGTTTCGCCAGCACTTGAAAAAATGCGCTCGCAAGGTACAGATGTAGCCACTAGACAAAGTCGCTGAAGCATGTACATGTACAGAAGAGGATACTGTAGTTTGCGCTGCTCCCACCATTTTAACGGATCTTCCTTAAGGCCGATGTAGCCTTCCGAAAGGTATTGATCAATTTCTTTTGAAGCTGCAAAATTGTTGTTTGTGGGCTTCCTGACTATATTAAATCGTTGGTAGAAGTCAGTCCAAACGTCGTCTTCATTTAAAACGGATGGATTAGTTGCATCAGTTGCTTCAGGCGTATCGTTGGCAGAATGCATCTTCATACAATTTTCTTTTATATTTGTAACTGATATCTTAAACGAGTCCTCCGACTCAAATACACAACCTTTAAATCTAGGGTCAAGAATAGTGCTCTCAGCATATATAGCGTTGGTTTCCAAGTGTGCAAAGCGGGTATCCATCTCTTTAATTAAAACATTTACGAGTTTAGCCAAAGACTCGTTTGTAAGATCCAGATGGATTCTTCCCATCCGTTTTTGGAGAACGTTTGCCAACACAATAACTTTAGATAAAGTTACGTTTTTTTCAGCGCAGATCTCGCTGGTGATTTGGTAAAATGGTTTCAGTGCTGGTAATAAGCCCTCAATTACTTCCCACTCCTCGTTTGTTAACACCAAATCGGGACGTAGAATTGACACAGCTACCATAACTGCTTCCTTTAAAATGACCAGACGGTCAAACATTTTATACGTTGAGTTCCAACGTGTAGTCACATCCTGGCACAACTTTAAATCTGGTAGGTTCAGCTGAACTTGCGTACTTTTTAGTTTTTTAAGGGCAACCGTACTTCGATTAAAGTACTCCACAATCGCTTTGGCTTTGAAGCGGACATAGCTTATCTGCTCCAAACCTCTTTGAACGATAAGGTTCAACGTATGCGCAAAGCACGGAATATGGGGCCAATTTCCTAGTTTTTTGGCTGCCCTTATATTGGACGCGTTGTCTGAAGCTATAGCTGTCACTTTATTTTCAATCTTTCAATCGGCGATGGTTTTGTTCAAAAAATTACAAAGATTGATGGCTGTATGCTTTTCGTCAAACGCCTCGCATGCAAGCATGTAAGATGTGAGCTCCGACGACTCCTTTTGGATAAAATGTGCAGTTACAGCCAAGTAACTTTCATTTGTAATTGAAGTCCAGTCGTCTGTTGTCAAACATACTGCAGTTGCCAAGCTTAATTTGCTCGTCATATTAGCGATCTGCTCGTCGCGAATTTTTGGCAACAGTGTTCTTGAAATTGTTTTCCGAGTTGGTAACTTATATCCTGGGCAGTGCGAGACATCTTCTATCAGCTTCCTAAAATCTGGCTCATCCACAATTCTCAAGGCGTGGTTTCCTTTGGCGATCATTCGAGCCAATTGACGGTCTATTTGCTGGCTCCGATTTGCAGGTGCTGGCTTATACACAAAGCTTGTAATCCTTTGTTGGCTTATAACACCGACTTGCTCGACACTTTCCACAAGGGCAGAATTTTCGTTGTTGTTGTTTTGCCGGACAACTGGTTCCATTGCTGCGGGGTGTTTGCATTTAAGATGCCGATTAAGATTGCTTTGTGATTTGCAACTTAAGGTAACGCTGCAATATTTACATTTCGCCGTTTTATTATCCTATTCGGTAAAATGGTTCCAAATTTCGCTTTGCTTTCTAATTAAAGACATTCTGACTAAATAAAAGCGGACGTGATTGCCACACTTAAAGGTTGCTTAACACAGAGTTGCCATAAATTGACATCAAACAGTGAACTAATTCAACAGTCAGGTCACCCTGAACAGTTCACTGAACTAGATACTGAACATATGTTAGGGTACAGCACACAGAGCAACACACAGAACAAGACAAAACTGAACAGCTCACAGAGCGAGACAGACAGAACAACTCTCAGAGCAAGGGAGAGACTGCACAGTTAACAGAGCAAAACAGAACAACCCTCTGAGCAAAATAACAAAAGAGCAAGAACAGAACAAGAGAACAATTCAAGAACAACTCAGAGCAAGAACAACTCAGAGCAAGAACAGAACAAGCGAACAATTCAAGAACAACTCAGAGCAAGACGGAGTGAACAAGATAGACTGAACAAGACTCACTGAACAAAAAAGAACAATTAAAGAAGAACATGTTCGCTTGCTCAGTTTAAAGAACAACTCAATTTTGTTCACTCACTCATGAGCTACCCAACACTACTATATAGTATAGCTGCCATACAAAAGTAAGGTCTGAAAAAAAAGTCTTAGTGAGAAAAACTTTTTTGTTTTCAATGTTATAGATCCCAACGCCCGTATTTATAAGTTTTCAATGATTTTACATCAATTTATCAAAATTTTTCGAAGTCGGACTACTATATAGTATAGCTGCCATACAAAAGTAAGGTCTGAAAAAAAGTCTTAGTGAGAAAAACTTTTTTGTTTTCAATGTTATAGATCCCAACGCTCGTATTTATAAGTTTTTAATGATTTCACATAATTTCACCAAGCCTTGTCAAAATCAGACAACTATATAGTATAGCTGCCATACAAAAGTTAGGTCTGAAAAAAAGTCTTAGTGAGAAAAACTTTTTTGTTTTCAATGTTATAGATCCCAACGCTCGTTTTTATAAGTTTTCAATGATTTTACATCAATTTATCAAAATTTTTCGAAATCGGACTACTATATAGTATAGCTGCCATACAAAAGTAAGGTCTGAAAAAAGTCTTAGTGAGAAAATCTTTTTTGTTTTCAATGTTATAGATCCCAACGCTCGTTTTTATAAGTTTTTAATGATTTCACATAATTTCACTAAAATTTTTCGAAATCGGACTACTATATAGTATAGCTGCCATACAAAAGTAAGGTCTGAAAAAAAGTCTTAGTGAGAAAAACTTTTTTGTTTTCAATGTTATAGATCCCAACGCCCGTATTTATAAGTTTTCAATGATTTTACATCAATTTATCAAAATTTTTCGAAATCGGACTACTATATAGTATAGCTGCCATACAAAAGTAAGGTCTGAAAAAAAGTCTTAGTGAGAAAAACTTTTTTGTTTTCAATGTTATAGATCCCAACGCCCATATTTATAAGTTTTCAATGATTTTACATCAATTTATCAAAATTTTTCGAAGTCGGACCACTATATAGTATAGCTGCCATACAAACTGTCAGGCACATATCAAGCTCCAAGGGTATATAAACTTCGGTCGAGCCGAAGTTAGCTTGCCTTAATTTTTTTAAATAAAATTTTCTAAAAGATTTGAGTCAAATACATTTACAACTTTTATTTATTTATTTTTTTGTTAAAACGAAAAAGATAAGAAGAAGATTTTCCAACGTTGTTGTGGTCCCAGGTTCGTCAACTGTAAGTTTTTCAAATTTTTATTCAAAGCTATTTATTTAAAACAAAGTTAGTTGCTGCATATTATATGTACTATTTTTAAGATGAACAATGGTTTTTGAATATTCATATCAACAAAGTATTGTAGCCAGTAAAAATGAGAATATTAATAGTAATGTGCATATTTTTCTAACATCCAGAGTACATTAACATCAAGTTGATTAATAAATTGTGTCGATTTGTGTAATAGCCCGCCTATTCAGAACAGTTGCTTAACAATTTATGATGAATCTGTCGGTTATTCATTTCCCGCGACAGTTAGACTGGCAGCACATTATAATTACGTTTCTAACTACTTGCCTTTAATTTCATGTCTAAACAAGTGTATTTTGTATGTAGGTGCATTGGTAAGTACCTAGCCGTATCTATGTACATTTGGCGGCTATGTCAACGATATTTATCATGCGGTTACAGTGTCATTAATAATGCCGCCAACTTGGGCGAGAGAACTCAAACTGGGAGTGAAGTGTACAAATTGCAATTTCTATGCAAATTTATAACAAATAATTACGGACAGCAATATTTCATTAATAATTGCAAGTACAACGCGCTCTCACTTCACTAACATACAAATATTTTCCAGATAAAACGGCAAATGCAGCGCAACAACTGGAACAGCGAGTGCGAGCGGCACAGTGAGGCAATTAAGCTGATGACGTTGATAAAAATCAACAGCAGTTGCCGCTGCCAGAGCCCATAATTTATGGCCTACAGCAGCCGAGTGAGGAAATTATCTCCATATGAATATGTGGCGACACATTATTAAAAGGTTGAGAGTCTCTGTCGTGGTATAACAAGTCTCATATCGTATGTAGATGATATACAACGATAGTTAACAAGTGCGACCAAGTTAGTAAGTAAATTATTTGCGACAATTGTTGTTTATGGCAAACAACGTGACAGTTAACGGTCGCTGGCCTTTAAAGATTTGACCTAGTATTTTGGGTTAATTAAAGAGATGTTGAGATGTAAGGGCAAGTATAGAATATATAGAGAAAAAACTAAATTAAGGCAAGGCTGTCCGGTATATAAAATAATTGTTTCCTATTTATACTATATTCAGAATCTGTAGGAATTTTATTTAACAGTAAGCGGTTGTTTTTAAGTCAGTCACCCGATCCAGGTGGAAAAGATGACTCAGTGCCTAAATACGAAGATCATTTAATTGTAAATAGCAGTCTCGTCTACTTTTTGCTCAGATTCACATAGTGGTTAATTTAAGAACAAAATATGAAAATGTTGACTTAAAAATAAAAATACAAAAAATACAAGGAATTCATTATTTGGAATATATACGAACTATGTCTATTTCGTTGCGAAATGAGGGTTTCAGCTAAGAGCTCTCTTCCGCTTTTTTCTCCTGTATTCGGAGCCAATAAGCTACCTTAATATTTATTTTGCAAGGTATTCAACAAGTTTAGTTAACAGACTTCGAAAGATTCTATATACAATAAAAACTTGGGAAACTTAATAAAGCTCACAAGATTGATTTGAACTCGACCTTCTGATTTAAATTGTTACCTTGAATTCACCATTACTTTCGACATAATAATACTGCTACTGAACCGCATCTAGTCCATGTTAAAGCTAGAACAGGAAGGCCTCTATTGTGCTGTTGCGTGTCCTGTTTTTAAAGCTGTGTGCAAACAACTAATGACATCCAGCTGTCTAAAACATGCAAGTTTAAAAATCAAAGAAAAAAGTTTCAGCTTAAATTAGAATCGGACCATCTTAATAAGATACGAATGTGGGATCTGATCGAGTTCGAATTCTTCTTCTTTATTGGCCATCACAACCGTTTGACGGTCTCGGCCTCTGCAATTAGTGCTCTCCAGACGCTTCTGCAAGCTGGCACCAGTTGCTCACACCAAGCTTGGCAATGTTTTCCCGCACCTGGTATTCCCATCTTAGTGGTGGTCTCCCCCTCTTGCCGCCTCCATAGTCGGCCGCCTTCGATTTATAGACCTTTTTTACTGGAACTTCTTCGTCCATCCTGGTGACATGTTCTAACCAGCGCAGCCGCTGTTGCTTTATGCGCTTGACCAGACTAGTATCCCCATAGAGCTCATACAGATCGGTATTCTTTCTTTTAAAGGTATTATTATGAAAAAATTGTTACACATTAATGTTTGAAAGTATTGTCCATCACTAGCCGCTACTTTTTTTCATCGTTCTGTCAATTTTCGGATACCATAACGAAAATAATATAATATGATTTAATCCAAAAACCGATACAATTTTGGAGTTTTTCAAAAGAGCGAAGTGCTGATCCTCAAAGGACTGCGCCATCGACTAAAACCAATAGTAGTCTGATGGGACTTGGTCTTGGCTTTGCTTGTACTTTGTTTTGCTTCAATGCTCGGCTCAAAAGCATAAATCAAGTTCGAACAAGTTGCCCTGTATTGGTTTCACCCGGTTGTAGCAGCTTATGGCCTTTTTGGCTTGGAGCCGTATTTGCCGTAAGCTTCTTACAGATTCGATGGCCTTTAGCTGCATTTTTTTTAAAATGAAGTCAGAAAAGTAAACTTTCCCGCAAATTTTTATTTAGTTGGAAAAAATAGACAAATTCGGAGCACACATAGTACTTACTGAATACAGAACCCTAATGATGAGGGTACAAAATAAGCTGCAAAACCGGAATCGACCGACCTCTGACATCTTTTGTGATGGCTTTTAGACCGCATATCATGTACTTTTTATACTCTGTACCAAAGGTACAACAAGTTTGTGCAAAAGTATGTAACAGGGAGAAGAAATCATTTCCGACTATATAAAGTACACAGAGAAAACAAAATTGGCTACACGGCGCGTGTAGAAACGTCAAACCTAAACGCAACGTATTTCGCCCTGTTAAATTGCACACGCTGCGTGTAGAATTTAGAAGGCCACACGGACGTGTGAAAAAGCTACACGCGACGTGTAGGAATTAAAAATCTAAATGCAAATGTAGAAAAGTTAAATGCTACGTGTGCAAAAGCAAAGACTACACGACAATTTCTACATTTTTCATGCAGCAATCTGATTAACACACGGACGTTTAGGTTTTCAACATTGACGTTTAGATATTGTAATGCTACACGCGCGTGTGGAAATTCTAAACGAAAAATGTAGCTCTAAATCAGTACTGAATTCTTATATTTTTCGTTTAGCAAACTGGTTGCCACACGTGTGGCATTTGCCGAAAAAATGATAAAGATCGGATGAGCGGTTCTAAAGTTATGAGCAAATAAGTAAACAACCCTCCCCCCACCCACTCCCATCCTTAAAGAAAGAGAGAAAGAGAAAGAAATTAGAATTCAGGATACAAACAAAACAGCTCTTCGAGATACCATTTCAAATACGGGGGTGCCACAGAAATCTCTAGAGATTTTGCCGACGGTTGGTTTTTAAATCTCTCATAAAATTCGTTGGTGCCACAGAACTTCTAGAGATTTCATTTTCTAATTAGTAAATCTAGTTAGATCACCAGATGTTCCAATTGATGTTCCATCTCTAAAAACAGGGCTGAATCTCTCGCCGAAAAATTTCCCTTATTTTAATTGTGGGTTAAATTAATGATAAACTGAAATTTTTTGATTGTGTTATATGTTTTATGATGCATTTTAAAATAATAATTCAAATTTAAGTCATAATTTGTATAAATATAAAGAAAAATTTTAAAATTTGTTTTGCGCAAAACACACGGAAGATGTTTCCATCCCTTAATACGCTAGCTGTCATGTAGTGAGAACAGAGTTTTCAAAATCTCCTTACAAAACATGAGAGGTTTGAAACCAACCAAAATAAATTTCTGTGGCACCTAAGAATTGGAATTCGGTTGGAATTTGGTTAGAAGAGGTTTCTGTGGCACCCCCGATAAGCAGTGATTTTGTATAATCCTAAATAATATACTAAAATTCAGCAAAAAAAAATGCACTTTTTACAATGTAAAATTCTAAATATTTTTACACATTTTCACAACGAATCCTCAACGGAGGTCCATGCATTTTTGAAAGCCCATCTCAAATCATCAATTATTTAAATAAAATTGTTAAAATGTGCAGCATTGCCAACTAAATTACACAAAAATACAAAAATTCCAAATGCCGAACGTCCATTGAGTTTTGAGTGAAGTTAAGCATTTTTTTAATTTTTTCTTTTTTTTCACTTTTGTGCTGTGAAATTTGCCATATGAAACACTTAAAAATATGAATAAATAAAGTAACAATTTTTTGCGCAAAAGAATGCCGCAAATTGAAATCAATTTTTTATTTATTTATTTCAATAAATTCTATTTGCGTCTCAAAACTTCCCTGTTATAGTCATAAATAAGTACTGTGCATTGTGCTCATTTGTCATTCCAGTTGAGGGCATGTAAAACCCACAACACTTAATTTTTATCTCTAAAAGCCTAATGACTAATATCCAAATATAGGAAATATAACGCCCCATTTAAACTTTTAAGTACAAACGTATCTACATAATAATTTACTGCAGGCCTTTACACAACTGATCTGATATTGAAATCTTGTTAAACAGTAGACAAGGCGTTGTTATTGTTGTTGTTGTTGTCGGTCGCAAAACAAACAATAAAATTAAATAATTACAAGTCGTGAGTGAATTTCACGCGAAACCAAATGCTGATGCACACACTCCGATAGTGCTGTAGTACGCGCGGGGGAATCGGGGCATTGGAGCGGCCGCGGCGGCGACTGACTATGCGAAATATGCGCAACGAATGCCTCTTGACCAAAGCCCGTTTCATATCGATGACAATGTCGCCAAATAAGTGCCAACAACTGACTCAGGCTACGCAGACAATATCAAACCACGCACGATTGCAGACGTTGTCGATGCCGTATGTGACCACCATTGGGGCTCTGCAGCGCAAAACGCGCGACTACCCACCAAATTCCAGGAACATGTTTAAACGATGTCGAGCATTCAGGCAAAAGAGTAATGTGCGCAATGCCAATGCCATGGGTGACAATCTTTTAGCAAAAAATTAAAGCAAAGCCTTTTGCAAGCCATATGCACTACCAAAATTGGTTGAATCGAGAAAACTAGACATCAATGGATAAACAGAACTAATATTTTTAGTGTGTCTGTATTCCTGTGAGAGAAGCAACTTCAATATAAACCAAATAGGGTCGTTTACTTTTTATTACCATTTAACCCTTTACATGGTGGTGATGCAGATCTGCATCATACCGAATTAATACAATTATTTTCCAGTGTGGATTATAAAATTGTCAAACATGAATTTGATGCAGTTCAGCAACATCCCTTTTTTATATTAAAAGTGTTGGTAACCCTAAATTATGTCGATAACTCAACAGCTGATCTCTTTTCGCGACAAATTTGTGAATGTGGTAAACTCAATTGGTTGCGCAGTTTCTCATTAACATATAAATAACAATAAAAGCTGTAAAGTTTGAACAATTTGCATTTATATAGAGGTAAATATTATATGTATTTATATATTGTCGAGTTTTTGTGTTTGTCGCATTAGAATTTGAGTATATCGAAAATTTCGCTTTGTTGCAGATATGCATCAAACAAGCTTTACACATAAAAAAATACTGACAACTGTTAATTGCATTTTCAGCCTGATCTTGGTGAATAACATTGATGTTTGGCTTGTTTCATATCTAATATGATTCGCTGTGTGATTTGTTTACTCTATATAATTTGATTGAAGAACTCACATTCATTTTAACAATAACGTCAACATTGTTCCTCCTACTGATCCTGAACACAAATTTCGGTAAAGTAGCAATGGAACAGTTCCTGTGCGTTGATGAGCAAATCTGCTCTACCAAAGCTCGAAACCAAATGAATAGGTATTTACCCAACAAACCTCATAAATGGGGATATAAGATTTGGTTGCTAAGCGGTATTTCTGTGTTCTGCTACAAATTCGAATTTGATACAGGCAAAGAAAACATCGTATTGCCACAAGAACCTGACCTTGGGGCTACATCCAATTGCGTTGTGAGATTGGCCAGAGAAATACCAAGGCTCCAAAACTATCGCTCATATTTTGATAATTATTTTACATCCTTGCCTCTCTTGAAACTATTGGCTGATGACGGAATTTTGGCATTGGGTACAATTAGTAAGAACAGAATTCCAAATTGCTAGTTCGACGATTTCTCAAATGGAAAGAAAATTTCACGTGGCAACTGTTTGGAATATGTCACAAATTATGACGGAGTTGACATATCGTTAACATCATGAATGGACAACAAAGTAGTTACATTGGCTTCTAATTATGCTGGAGTTGTTTCCAAGGATTCTGCACGTCAATTCGATCGTCTTAAAAAACAGCATATTCAGAGGTGTCACAGAAATCTCTAGAGATTTTCGTGTAAACGATTGCACTTCGAACAAATCAGGGACTACTTTATTTGCGAAGTGCCAAGAATCAGACCGCCTACTAGATTACGTGGATGGAAAACCGTACGCTTCAAATCTACTTGACTTTGAGCAGGCGGTTTCAAATCTCTCAACTTTTGACATCTAATCTAGTAGCCGGGCATATTTTAGCCCCATAACATATAAATTTAAACAGCTTTGATATAAAATTCTGACGTTTATACGAAAACCTCTAGAGATTTCTGTGACACACCCGATTGTCATTGAACGTCCGTTTTCTGTGTCGCAGTATAACAGCTATATGGAAGGCGTCGACCTGATTGACAGCATTATAGGAAGGTAGAAAATTTCCATTGGAAGTCAAAGGTGGCAAGTTAGAGTCTTTTACCACCTTCTAGACTTAACTGTGAGCAATGCTTGGCTTTTATACAAGCGAGTTCACAAAGCTAAGGCGTACACTGAAAAGTAGCTTAATTCAGCTGATTTTCGACTACAAATATCAGAAGCGTTGACTAAATTGGACGCTACAAAAAATAAGGGAAAACATGGCTCTAGTATCCAATATGCATTGGATGAAAAGAAGCTAAAAGGACCTTCGCAGGAAATGCCAGACAAAATAGTTTAACAGAATCAATTCGGGCATTGGCCTGTTTGGACTGACAAAAGGCTGCGCTGCAAGTATCCAATCTGCACTGGATTCTTCCAAACGGAGTGCGAAAAATGTGGCGTTTCATAAACGTAATAATTGTTTTAAAAATTTCCATTTAAATTAATACATATTACACAGAGGAACAAAATTCAACTTTTTTTTTTGCCTGGGACTGGGACCAATAAATTGTGAAACTAGAGGCATTAGGTAGCAACACCTCATACCCAGTTTTTCTGGAGCACGTCAAGTTCGCGTTTAATGGGCACTTTTATACTAGCAACACAAAGCTACAACCTCTGTTGCTGGTTAAAAATATATGAGAGCTAAAATTTTGAAAAATTCACCAAAGCTGAAAGGAATCACCAGTATTCTAATATAAAATTCCCGCCTTCATCGGATAAACGGTTAGTACCATGCCCATAGAGGTCTAACTTAGAATATGGAATTAATGGAAAACCACTCGATAGAATTGTGTAAGATTTTAACTATATTGAGATACGGACTAATAAAATGTGTACTTAAGAGATGGTAGCATGCATCGAAAAACCGCGTTGGTGGGTACCACATTTGACAG
Organism: Lordiphosa clarofinis; assembly: GCA_018904275.1. Taxonomy (NCBI): domain Eukaryota; kingdom Metazoa; phylum Arthropoda; class Insecta; order Diptera; family Drosophilidae; genus Lordiphosa; species Lordiphosa clarofinis. The sequence goes on from JAEIGQ010000022.1 coordinate 644,184, forward strand.
CACCCATCATCGAGGCAATATAGGTCATAAACTAGAGATCAAAATAGACCGAACTGCGTTTTTAGATTCACCATCGGACCCTTAAGTAACGGGCTATGGCTGTCTTTGTACAAGCAATTGCCTCAGAACAACATTGACCATATGGGTATCAAGAGCGTCTCCAAAATTATGCAATAAATCCTATAAATAAAAGTCGTCATTTCCATTAAAAAAATCAAAAATTTAGTTTAAAAATGTCTTTGGTGGACAAACCGCGATACGCTAAGATGCCTTGAACTGATCTATTTAAATGATCCGATCTGTTTTTCTGCTGGTATTAAAGCACTTTACTCATAAGATTAATTCCATAATTTTGGTGAAACTGGTTTCACCTAAATGGTCAATGTTGTTCGAAGGCAATTGCTAGTATATAAATGCCTAAGAACCGCGAACCAAGCCTTTATTGGTAAAACTGACAACGCGATTCAGTCTATTTTTATCTCTAGATTAAGGCCTATATTGCCTCGTTGATGGGTGCTGTCAAATGTGGTACCCATCATCGCGGTTTTTCGATGCATGCTACCATCTCTTAAGTACACATTTTATTAGTCCGTATCTCAATATAGTTAAAATCTTATACAATTCTATCGAGTGGTTTTTCATTAATTCCACTTTCTAAGTTAGACCTCTATGGGCGGGGTACTAACCGCTTGTCCATTGGAGGCGGGAATTTGGTATAACAATTGTGGTGACTCCCTCTAACTTTGGTGAATTTTCCAAAATTTTAGCTCTCATATATTTTTAACCAGCAATAGAGGTTGTAACTTTGTGTTGCTAGTATAAAAGTGCCCATTAAACGCGAACTTGACGTGCTCCAGAAAAACTGGGTAAGAGGTGTTGCTACCTAATGCCTCTAGTTTCACAATTTATTGGTCCCAGTCCCAGGCAATTTTGAGTGTTCCACAGTGTTATATAAATAAATAAATTCAAAATTATGTAAATGCTTAGTGAATATGAAATTCATGCTATGGGCCAGTTCGGCAAGAACTTTCTCCTTAAACACATTTGATGCAGAAATGCATCACACCCTATTTTTTTAAAAAAAAAAACTAAAACTGAAATTAAATAAAGAAATAAAATAAAGTGTATTTTTTATTTTCATTTGTCTACCAAACAAAAAAAGAATCATGAAAATCGGAGTTGATGTCATGTAAAGGGTTAATCCAGTTTTGTACGATTTTTGTAATACATTTCTCTCGCTTTCAGTTCAGCGTCAAAAACTGAAGAAAACTTGTAAAAGCCTAGCAGCTTCATGTGAACTTAAGTATTCGGACAATATGGTTTCTATATTTCTTCTACATATAATGAAAAGATAAAGTTTAAAATGAAATTAAATGGATCTAAGGAGCGAATATGTAAAATTGGCTGCAAAGTCCCAAGAATCAAGCCAAGCTTCTCTCAATCTATTGCCGTGTGTGCTTAAAATTTGATCGGACAAGAGAAAGTTTAACGCCGAGTCCAAACGGCAAAGTTTGAGAAGCTTTTTCGTGGTTTGTTCTTCACAGCTGGCGCAAATAGCTGGTGAAGGTGACCGGATATGTGAAAGCTATTTTCTAAAGAAAGAAAATAACTTTTTTTATTAGATGGTCCGAGACGGGACACACAAACCGCTGGGCAACAACCGGCCAATAAGGGCTTTGTAAATTCAAATTATTTAGTTGGCGGTTGTCGGATATACATGAGCACGTGCACTGGCATCCAGCCAGCTGTTGATTAAATCCGACAATATCGTTCGGAATTCGGAACAGCAAAAACGGATGGAAATTGGAACAGGACAGAGTGTTTTGCGCGATTATGAGAAACTCAAAAGCTTTCGATCCATATCTTGCTTGATTTAAAATTTTTTAACTGAGATTGGCTGAGGCTGCGGTGAAATTTTTTATCATGGTTTCTGCCTACAATGACAGCTCAAAAATAAATTAAGAATAGTTTGAAAACTTTGAAATTTTAAGGAAAATACCATCAAAAGATTAGATTATCGTTTCTTATATATCATGTCTATGATATCAGTGTAAACGCAGCCTTAAAATGAATATGTTTATTAATAATAATATTTCCTTGAAAATATGTAGTAGATTTAATAAATAAACTAGGAGTATACCACTACACCAAACCGAAACCGCGAAACAGTTAGCAGTGGCGTACCGTGTAGTTATGCCGCCCGGGGCGGAAGTCAACTTTGCCGCCACCCTTCCCGCTTGAATAGTCCTAAATTTTAACCTTTTTTCTATAATTACAATTAAGTTTTTCTAATTCTTTCCATCAAAAACTTCTCTGTAACATAAAGGGACGTACGCTGGATTTTGATTAGGAATGACGAAGGCCTTAATTGTGAGGGGAGTATTATTTTGCAAAAGTTGCTAACATTATTGGAAAAAACTCTTGGGGATGTATAATAAAGACGAAAATTTTTTCGCAAAATCCGCGGAAACGTATTTTACATATCTTCTTAACCAAAATTTAAATACAAATTGACTTCGATGGGCCGACAAAAAATTGTTTTGAGGTCGAACATGGTTTTCTAGTTTGATGGCAAATTCGTTTCGAAATTAGTTTTTTACTCCAAAAGAACGTTCCTTGTAGGGTGCCTGTAGAGGTTTTTACTGGAGGCTGATTTAATTGGACGAGTTGGACTACGTTTTTTGGAATCATAACTCAATGGCAGTATAGAATTGTAAGCTCCAAAAATTCGGAAAATATCGCGAAATAGATGGACGCGAACTATGGTGAATTAATGGGAAAATATTTATTCTTGTTTGATAATTATTCTTTTATAATTAACACTATACATTGTTTTTTTTTAGTCCATGTAACAAACTATTAAAGAACTCATTCTGTATTGATTACAAAGTATATTTGAAAACAACTTTCTGATTTTGCTCATTGGAATGAAATTTTTTAACTTTAATATGGAACTTGTGGTTATTTTTTTTTTTATAAAAACAATTTTTTTTTAATTATTGTTCAGTTGACACAACTCTTGTTTCATAAGAACTTTTCAAGGCATACTACAAATCTGCACCCTCCTGCATGCTCCCTTGAGAACATAATAAATATAGCAGCATGTTTGACACTGTATATGGTATACCTCTGCTCTTTAATCCCTTTATACTGATTCGTAAGCTTTCAAAAATGCATTCAATGAATATTTCTTTTATTACTAGATCTTGAAGTGCAGAATCTTGCAACGTTCTCCATATTGAAATGACAGCAAAGTCTAAATCACTTTCAGAAATACCACTATTTCTTAATTTAAGAGAATAATCAATATACATTTTGTATATTTTACATTTCGTTTATTTTTAAAACGAAAAAAAAGTGCATTGCTTTTAATCCTCGCGAAAATTAATCTCAATGGTTCTATTGGACTGATCCAAAAGTTATCCCCACTGTCTTTCGGTTGTAAAATAGTGTTATTAAATAGCGTACTATCGTCGCTTTAATTTTATCATTGGTTGATCATTACTGTTTTATCCTTTGAGTCAATATGTCAAAAATATTAGAAATGAGATCAGAAAGCGGTTCTGAATACGGCTTGTTTCAGTGCACTGAATGGTTTGAAGGCGTAAAGCGCATTCCGACAAACATTGATACTTAAAAATTTGTAAATTTTACATTAAATCTAGCCGAAGGAAGACTTAACATAGTTTGAATTTTTTTCTGAGCTATGCCAGATTGATTTAGCATTCACCCCGAATGTTGCTGTCATTATTTTTTTCGAATTTCTTTATGAAACTTGTGTGTTAATGTGTGGTTCAGTGAACAACACAAGGCATCCATTTTAAATCATGTGGTCAGACTACATTCCTTAACTGGATGATGCTCATTGTTGAATGTAAGAATTTCTGTTTCTACCTAAACTATATGCCACATATCTCAAGGCCCAGCCATTGCTGAAACACCGTAAAGAGAGAAGACACCGTCCACTTCTTATCTCGCTGTCCAATTCTGAAGAACTTCTGCGTCCCTTACTAGAAAAGAGATGGTCTTACCGACCAGGGAATGCACAAGCACTTAAGCGGATGTAATTGGCGTAAGCACACTTCCTATCTTATAGAGTGTTTTTGCAGTATCGACGCTATGTTTTAGTGAATTATGAAGACATGTAACCAGAGATCGAAATTGGGGAATCAGAAATTAGAAAAATGTCACCTACATTTGACTAACGGGAACATGCCACAGCCAATTTTTTTTAAGTTATTGTAAGTCCCTTATTATTTGAAACATTTTGTCCCTTTCGGGGGTGCCACAGAAATCTCTCGAGATTTTGCCGACGGTGGGTTTGCAAATCTCTCTAAAAATTCGTCGGTGCCACATAGCTTCATTTCATTTTCTAATTAGAAAATCTAGTTGGAACACCAGATGTTCCAATTAAAGTTCCATCTCTAAAATATTTTGTTGTATTTTAGTTGTGGGTTAATCTGATGATTAACTGACATTTTTTGATTGTGTTTTAGGTTTCATGATGCATTTTTAAATAATAATTCATATTCTCCATAAATATAATTCAAAATTTAAAAATTGGTCCCAAACATGAGGTATAAGTTTCCATCCCTTAATCCACTAGCTGTCATGTAGAGGGCGAAACATCGTCTGAGGGAGCTAGTGAGAAAAGAGCTTTTCAAAATCTCCTAACAAAACACGGGAGGTTTGAAACTAACCAAATGAAATTTCTTTGACTCCTAAGGATTGGAATTTGTTTGGAAGAGGTTTCTGTGGCACCACTGTTTAAGATTTTTGTAAAATTTAAATAAAAATAGAAAAAAATAGAGAATTTCACTCTTAAACCAAGAGCATTCTATCTCAAAAGTACGGTAAGAGTGACTATTCTTCATTCAAGAGGGTAACTTTTTGTGTAAGAGCTCATTTTTGATCCCGAAATTCTTGATTCAAGAGATTCAGTTCTTGATCCAAGTACGAATAATTCTCGAAATAACAGACTGAACAAAATATTTGAGGAGGGTGGGGGATTGCGTGTGAGAGACACGACCGAGACCCTGGACCCGACCCGATCCGTTTGGTCCGCTCCTCACTCAACATCAACCACTACACTCCACCCACTCTTTTCTATGCTGTATTTGATTTTTAGATAGCCACATAAGATACACATACTTTACTGGGATTTGAACTCGGACCCTCCAAGAGACAGCATAGCTTAGAGAGTGGACGTCTTGTTCGCTTAGAAAACGTGGGGGTCGTAAATAAAGTCCCGTAGAAGCATAGTTTTTCTTTTTATTTACTTTTTTTTGTAATGTTTTTGATTTTTAGTTGAGAGAGTCTCTTGCCTATAAGAACCAAATTGAGAACGAATTAAGCTCGATTCCAAGAGCGAAATTCTTAAACTACTTTTTTTCAGAGCGTTCTCGTACTTTTATGATTAACTGCCATTGGAGCGATTCTTCTGAAAAAGGATTTGTAATATTTGTGACAATTTAATTTTGTAGGATTTATGGAAAAGCTAACGAAAACAACCTTTGGAATATGCTATATATTTTGAGTTTGAAAATTAAAATTTTTACTTATATACAATAAATATCCCAGAATCAATTAAAGACCCGACATTTTTAAACACATTTTGTTGCATCATACAAATGAGAAATTTGCTGATGGCATATCCCCACTTTTGTGTGCTGTTTAGTCAGTAATTAATACGTTGAGTACATGAAGCTACTCATGAAATGCTGTCCCAGAGCTCGAGGTGTTGCACATCCCACAGGAGCCACAAAACGCACCCAGTTTTTGTTTTGTTACATTAACCAAGTCACGTCAGCTATAAAAGGCCACATCACCAGGCAACTTGGCTTAGTTGGTGACGCGACACTCATTGAAAATGCCGGAAACTGCAGAGGAACGAGAACAGGAGAAACCGTATTGCATACTGCCAGGACCAGAGCTTTTGGCTTTGCCCGGTGGCTTGGATCAAAGGGCCAGCATAGCCTCCGCGGCTCTAAGTGATGTGCCCAGCGATGTGATTATTAAGTCCAGAATACGATATGGCAGTCCATTGTCGGCTTGTAAGGGTTTGCTGCTGGAGTACTCAAAGAGTACGACTATACATGGCATACGCTATATCTTTGAGGTGCATAGGCCCATCTATGAGAAGTGAGTGTGATAGTTGGTGAGTGAGTGGGTGGGAGAGGTTCTGATTTTTTTTAAATTGCAGACTCTACTGGCTGGTATTCACTTGTATATCGGTATATTTTGCCATTTCTTTGATATGGGATACGTACTTGAAGTGGCAGGACTCACCTGTTATCTTGGGTTTTGATGAGACTTTGGTGCCTGTGCATAAGATACCATTTCCCACAATTACCATATGTCCCGAAATCAAAATGGAACGCAACAGTTTTGATTATACGAATATTTCGCGTTTGCTTTGGGAGGAATATCTGCAGAATGTCAACGAGTCCAGCTTGGAGAAAGAAGAGTTGAGTATTAATTGAAATTAGAGTGATCTATAATCCCTTGTCCCAAATATTTAGCTTGGCTCGTATGTCGGCCGCCATGCATATCTGTGATGCGGAAGTGGTGGAACGCTTTACGCCTCTGCTTTCTCGTCTAAGTCCTCCTGCCTGGGATGTGACCGAAACTCTTATTGACCTGAGCATATCGAAAAATGTCACAGGTCCATTTTGTAAATGGAATGGACGTTTCTATTTTTGCGACAAAATCTTCGACTTTGTGGCCACCGATGAAGGCATTTGCTATCAATTCAATGGTCTAAGACCCAAGGACATATATCGCGATGAGAAATTCATAAGCTACACTGATCCTGATGTGGTTAACTTTCAAAACTTTTTCGATGTGGATCTTCCGCGCTTTAACAATATTTCAGGCAACTGGTCACTGGACACGGGCTATGTAGATCAGGGACAGAATGCCTATCCGCAGCGCACGGTTTTTTCATCGGTGCGAAATGGTTTCTTTGCCTTCCTGCAAGGACTGGAGCATAATTTCGATTACGACTGTCGCAGTTTTAGGCAGGGCTACAAGGTGCGTGTTTAAGTATTAGGTGTGAGCTTATACAACTGTACTCATCATCAGGTGTTCCTCAACTCTCCTGAGAGCGTGCCGCTCACCTCGGGTAATTATATACTGGTACCTCATGGCGATGAAGTGATGGTTAGCGTGTTGCCGCAGTATGTCATGTCTACGGATAATTTGCATGAAATTAGTCCAGAGAAGTAAGTGGCAATTTAAATACGAAATGAATTAAAAACCAACAAACGGTATTGTTTCCACATAGACGACAATGCTTCTTTGATGATGAGCGCCATTTACGCTACTTCCGTTCGTACTCGCAAAGCAATTGTCAGGTTGAATGCCTGGCCAATTATACGGTGGAAAAATGCAAATGTGCCAAGTTTTGGATGCCCAGTAAGTAACTCAATTAGGCTCAATCGGTCTTAGATTTATAACCTTTTTTATGCATTTTGCAGAACCTTTGGGTACGCCTGTATGTGGTTTAGAAGACATAGCTTGTTATTCAGCGGCACAGGATGAGTTAAATGCTTTACTACAAAATCATACCATGCAACAGAGCATCGATCCCAATGCCCAGGTCAGATGTAATTGTATGCCGGCTTGCACCTCGTTGGAGTATAATTTTGAAATATCCAGAGCACGCTATGATATTGGCAAAACCATCAGAGCTTTTCGAGAGGTGTATGAACATAATGAGTAAGTCATTTTTTGAGGATATTTTATTATATTTGCAAACAAGAAAGTTGATTTAAAAACATTTTTTCAACCGTGGTTATCAGTGCAAGTCTTGGCCAGTTTTAAAGTGAACTTGGTTACTTTAGGGGTCGGCGATGTGAGGAAAAAAGTTGGCACTGGCAACTGTGCAAGATTTTGTACACATCTCTATATATAAAGACAAAGTCGTGTGTCTTAAGAACTCAAGAACGACTGAACGGATTTAATATGTTTGGAGATACACAGCATAAATTCTTACAAAAGTACTTCAATAAAAATGAAAAGAGTAATTTATCATGATCTGCAGCATCTATTTCATGAACATCAAGTATTGGTCAGGCTGTTCAAGACTGCATTGGAGCTTGGCATGTGCTCCAATGCAGTCTTGAACACAAAGTCTTGGTCAGAACGGTGGAACGACCATCACGAACTCACGGACGCAGATTTAACGATCCCATTTTTCAAATTTTACTATTTTTTTTACACTTTCTATTTACCCGTCTATTTCCACGTCTTTTCCACTTCATTTCAATTGCTTTTTAATTATTTTTCATTCGCATTGTTTTTATATAAAATTAACGCGGACTATTTATAAATGAAAAAATATGTGATAATAGGCAACACTGCGAATGAGTTGTATACAAAAACTTTTGAGACTATTCGCGTCCTATAATACTCGCCTTTTTATACCCTTGGAGAGGGTATATTGATGTTGTCCGGATGTCGGTCCGTCTGTTTCTATGCTATCTCCTCTGTCAGTTTTAAAGCTATCCTAATCAAACTTTGCACGAAGTCTTTTGGTAAAAATACGCTGCACACCGAAGATATGTACATAAGTGCGCCTGCCCATTTATTGAAATAAATTTTAAAATAAACCGAATTCAAAGCTATAGGAACCACATTACTTGGAACAGGGTATTTTGCTGTCGGGGCACTCGACCGCAACACTCTTACTTTTTTTTTTTTTGTGATTGTTTTATTTACCATGTAAATTAAAGTATTACATAAACAAAATATTAGTTACCCTCTGTCTCCAAACGAGCTCTCTAGTGCTTAGATATAGATTTTGACTCACTATTTGGTGGACAATATATATTATAATTATACCCGTTACTCGTAGAGTAAAAAGGGTATGCTAAAGTCGTGCAAATGTATGTAACAGGCAGAAGAAATCATTTCCGACCATATAAAGTATATATATTCTTGATCAGCATCAACAGCCGAGTCGATATAGACATGTCCGTCTGTCCGTCCGTCCGTCCGTCCGTCTGTCTGTATGAACACCTAGATCTCAGAGATGGTAAGAGATAGAGGTTTGACATGTATGGGACAAATGCTTCTTTTATCTGCAGGCAGATCAAGTTTGTTTCAAATTCTGGCCACGCTCCCTCCCGCCCCAGCAATTTGGAAAAAACGTTATATCTCCTACAGGTAGGTAGTGAAGATAGACGATTCGTACCTTCTAGAGATAGTTAGTAATTAGCCCAATGAATCGATATGCCGAAGAAACAATAATGATCGGATCAGCGGTTCTCAAGTTATGAGCAAAAAAGTGAACTAAGGCCCCCCCTCCCACCATAAAAAATGTTGCATACTTTTCGGATGGTCACCCAAATTAACGCAGGAACACTGTTTAACATGTTTTTATACTCTTACCAAGGTACCAGGTATTTAAGTTTGTGAAAAGTATGTAACAGGAGAAGGAATCATCCGACCCTATAAAGAAACGACGCTCAACAGCCGTCTTACCATTCCCTCTCTCCCTCTCTCCCCCTCTCCCCCCTCCCCCCCCTCCCTCCCCCCCCCCCCCCCCCCCCCCCCACAAACAGACCAATGTAAAAAATTGACATTTACAAAAGCTGCAGGCAGATCAAGTTTATTTTCATGGCCACGCCCCCTCCCGCCCCCGCAATTTGGAAAAAACGTTATATCTCCTACAGTTTTGAAGATAGATGATTCGTACCTTTTAGAGATAGTTAGTATTTAGCAAAATGTATAATTTTGCCGAAGAAATGATAAAGATCGGATGAGCGGTTCTCAAGTTATGACCAAAAATAAATTCCCGCCTCCCCCCCCCCCCCCCCACAACCAACCCCGCATTTTTATTCAACAACGTGTGAGTGAAAGAGAGAGGGAGAGAGAGAGAAACTTAGAGATGAGCGCAGCAGAAACGTTGCATTCAGCTCCTGCTCTTGGTACAGAGTATGACATAGTCGGGCTTGACCGACTTTCTCACTTGTTTTTATGAGTAACGGGTATATCGAAGTCGGTCAGAGCCGACTTTAACTTACGCTCTCGTTTTAAAAGCTGATTATGTTTAGAGGTGTAACGAAAAATTTTACAAAAAGGGGCTCCAACCTAATGTACATACATATATGTGTCAGTGGAATCAGCCTAAAAGATATTAACTTAACTACACGAAAACCGACTTGGAATTCGCAACAGAGCATAACGTATCATTTTGCAGTCACTTTTCAAGCTAGAAACTGGTGAATTTAAAAAAAAGGAAATTAATGGGAAGAAAATGAAGTGACTTTGCTGGGTTCGAACCTGGCTAACACATTTTCAAAGACCAACACAAATAGACGGCAGAGATCTGTACCAAAATAAAGTAATAAACGAATGCTGCTGTACCTCTGCTGCCTTCCATATAGTTTATTTTATGTCCCTACTTAAGACGCCAGTAAAAGGTTATTGAACTTTGTTCACATGTTAAAGCAAATAATATAGATAAGTTTTCAAACTCAAGTAAAATTAATATAGTCTAGAGTTTGTTATATTTAGATTGTATAAACTGTTGACTTTACAAAAATTTCCTATATTTTTTTCAGTTCCATTGGCTCTCGTCTCTCCGTTTACTTCAAGGAACATCAATTTACGGCAATCAAACGTACCATCTTATTCGGTGTATCCACTTTGATTTCCAATTGTGGCGGCATTTGTGGTCTTTTTATGGGTATTTCCTGTTTGAGCTTTCTGGAGCTGCTTTACTTCTTTTGTATGCGTATATGTGGCAGTTGTCGGGATCGACGCAAGCACAAGAATCAACCAATATATCCAGAAGATCAATTGGAGAATTAGTCACGGACCCAATGATTTCGAGAAGGAATCTATAAAATTGAGAAACATTGTCATTGCTATTAAAAATGTCTGAATCTTCTGAACAGAAGTGTCAGAAATATTATCAATAAAATAAACAGTTAAAAGCACCGCAGTCAAATATGGCTATAAATTATATGGTTCGTTTAAATCTGTTGGGGAGGTTAAAGAAATTTAAGGTCATTCTTTTCAAAAAAAAAAAACCCGAAATAATACTTCCACCGGAAAGTAATTTGCGGTTTTGCAATATAAAATATTTGTTAAATTTATAAAAAAAATTAGCAAAACCGTCAAAAACGAAAAAATATTTGGTTTATCGGACAGGTCTCGGGTTGATATTGTGGAAAATTAGTTACTGTATTTCCCCAAACCACAGATAAATTGTTAAATTATCAAAAAATATTAAATAATTGTTTCCGTTACTTAGTCTCTGCGAGTTTGTAATAGCCTTTTCCACTGGCTTCATTTCTTGTCATTTTCATTTCAAAATTTTGCCGTTTCCATTGACATTTCATTTTTTAACATTCACAACGATACGTTGTGAAAACAGCCAGTTTGATTTAAATAACAGGCGCCACTTTCACACACGTATTTAGAAAATAACAACCCGTTAGACAGCATTCAGGGCACGCGTTACAACCCTGATTATCAACAGAAAGCTAAATACACCTTTTTTGACTATTTTTTTTAAACAATTGCCCTACTTTTAATGTTAACAAATTATTGGTGATGACACTTTCCGTTTCCGAGAGTACCTGTATTTTTAAAAAATACCAGTTCCTTCGTGGGATGTCATCTTTTTCATCATTTTCAGAAATGAAAGGCAGAAGTGGCTTCGTATGGAGAATGATATCTTTTCTTCATTCTTCATTTCATGAATGAGCTTCTTTTCAGTGGATAGCTATAAGAACCGTTGGCCTTAGTACCCTTTATCATGGAGAACACTCACTAACTCCTATTTGTGAATTTGTTAAAACGGACTTTTATGAATGTCTTAACAGGTAGTGACCCAATCGTTAACCAATCTACGTTTTGTTTGTTTCTATTCAGCGTGTCATTCCCCCAACCCTCCTCACAACCACTTGTTTTACTGTTAAAATCAAATCAATTTAATTTCAATCTTCAAGTCATTCCAAGAAATAAATGCAATTACTTACTTAGCACTTGCTAAGCACACACTCATACATACTTCTAGCTGTTGCACCTTAATTGATTACAAATTAAAAATGCATTTTAATTAGCTCATTGCAATTGATTAGCTCTAATTAAATGATAGTCACACCTTGGTAAGCGCTTATAAAAAAAATTGAATTGAAGAAATGTGGCAACCGCATTCCGAAAATGGTTTATGTTAATCTGTTAGCACAAATGTCACTTCTAATGACTTTTGTCACTAGTAACAAATCATAAAAAATATATTAATATGGCACAACAATTCTCTTTGATCTGGACGTCGTGTGGCTGTCAGAGAAGGGGCTGCAAATGAAATTTATGTGACAAAAATATTTTGCCATCATAAAAAATCACTCAGATATTGTTGGTAGAGGTTAAGTCTCTAAATATCTTTGTCACACCATTTGTTAGGAAAATATGATGAAAATTTTCATTTCCAGAACCTTTCTGTATAAAAAAATCATGGCTATGGCTGACAAATTGTTGGCACAGCTGTTTGTGTTCGTAATAAGCGGGCGGATTTTAGTTAATGACCCTCAACCGATTCACTTAAGTTGTTTATGACTTTTGTGTGACGAAAATAAATTCCAAGGGGCAATAGCGGAAAAATTCATAGTATGATGTTAGCATAAATCACATCTACATATATACGTACGTATATGCAGTTTCAGCTCATAAATTGTAATATGTTTTTCACAAATTTTTTAAAGTAAATTGCGGAACCAATGAACGACTAGGAATGCTCTGTAAATTTTAGGAAAAATATTTGAATGAACGCAAAAGTAAGTTGTACACAATTCTCATTTACATGATGTTGATCAGTTCAGTTTCGCTTTTAGTTATGCTACAATAGACTTCCTGTTTTCCAAGAGCGTCAAACATTCGATTGGTCACACTTTTGACTAATTATTTCAATATCGATAAAGAAGCCATAAAAGAAAAAAACGGCTATTATTATTTTTTAATTTGTTCGGACTATTAAATACATCATGAAGATCGCCTTACTGTTAATGATTGCAGTCATACTGCACTCATCCAAAAAATACAAAAAAATTGTAAAGTAAAGAACATGAAATAAAGTTGCATAACTAATATTTTTTTATACTGTGTACCAAAGGTCCGTATGAACTAACAGATCTCAGAGATGGTAAGAGATATATATTTGATATGTATGGGATATAAACTTCTTATACTTGCGGGCAGATCAAATTTATTTCAATCTAGAAAAAAAAGTCCTATCTTCTCTAGTTTTATAGATAGATGTTTTGTCCCTTCTAAAGATAGTTAGTAATTAGCATTGTGTATCGACTATAAAGATCGGAAGAGCGGTACTCAAGTTATGAGCAAAAAAGACCAGTGAACCCTCTTCCCACCCACCCCATCACAAAACCACCGCATAATGTTAGAGAGAGAGAGAGAGAAACTTAGAGATGATCGCAGCAGCAACGCGTACTCCAGGTACGAAGTATGTTATAGTCGGCCTTGACCGATCAGGGGGATTTTCCCCTGAAATAGTACACTGGCTGTACACAGCAGTGTCTGGACTGGAACTCAATACCTCACAGCAAACCGAATGCCATAAATGTCTACACTGACGGCTCCAAACAGGATGCACAGGTAAGAGGAGAAGTATTCAATCCAGAGCTTGGGATCAAAACTTCATTTCGACTTCTTGACCAATGTAGTTGTTACCTAGCAGAGGTTGTAGCCATCCAGGAGGCTACCAACATTCTGGAAAACCTCGCAATCCCAGGAAGTATTTATTTTCTCATTCTCATTAGTCAAGCTGCATTAAAAGCTCTTGACCATAACAAATCTCTTAAGGAGTGGCTCAGCAATTTGAAATTACCTGTGACTGTGCACTGAAACATTCAAGGCAACGAGATGGCTGACCACCTCGCCAGACATGGCACCATCACTGAGCTCCTATTGGATAGGAGCCACATAGGGGTGGCTCTTGCCACCTTTAAGCTACAACGGAAACTACATACCTAATAACCATAAATCGGTGTAAAGTATCTAAGCTTAGAAACCCCCTGCACGCATGGCAGCGCCATTGACACAGCACTTGGGCAGTTCGATTGCATATCGATAGAAAATCCAAACTTTTAGCGGAAAATAGCTACATATCGTGACAATAGCTAGATCGCTCTTGACAGTGTTTCGCTCAACCGTCGCGGATGATCTACCGAATAATAGAAAGAAAGAATGAGCGGATGACCTATAGAATGAGCAAGTGGAACAAGGTTATTAAATAATTTTTTCTTTTTATAACTATTCTTATACCTGCTTAGGAATACTTGGCACTCTCCTCAAACGTGCCAATGTAATAGTGGAGCTTAATTAGTGACTTAACTTATGTACGAAAAATCTATTATTCCAGAGCATTCGGTTTTCATCTAATGGGCCACTGCTTCCGTTTCCATATACCGATTGCCTTATTAGGTAATCACCTTCAAACAACCATTTATGTTCACTTTAAGCTTAGTACTCAGACAAACTAAGTCGTTTGCTAGCGGAATTGACAACTTTTTCCGGAGGGTAGCGTACAGTGCAGTGTGACTGTTCAACGCCAAAAACCTCCCTTTATCAAAATACCAACATATGTGAAATGGTCACACTGCGATGATTTGCCTGCATTTGAATTAAGTTAATTGTTTTTGCAATTATTTAGGGAGTTTTGGAGGAAAGTCATGGGCAATGCAAAACCTTACTGTTGACACTCCGATGGGTCTGCTACCACCCCATCGGCATTGAATCAGCTGTTTGTGCCTTCAATTCAGCGCTTCTACCTGTCAAGTTAGCTGCGCGAAGAGCTTTCCAATGGGTATGAGCGGAAATTTTAGTTTGTCTGAGTTCGACCGAGCGTAGAGGCCTGTCGCAATTTTACGAAAGTTTTCCGACACTCTTTTTATATATGGAGTTGAAAACCTGCAAAAATTATTAAGATTGTCTGAGTACTAAGTACATTTGAATTCTCTAATCGATTCTTAATAGTTTTAGCTCAGCAAAATGAACCAGTCTTAGCCCCACAGTTGAACCTAGTCCTAAGGTTGCCACCAACTGTACCTTCTTCTCTTTCTCTCTCTTCAACTGAAATAGCGACACGTTGCGGTAATGTTTTATTAAATTTTCTGGAAGTTTCCTAAATTATTAACAAAATTTTTCAATAACTTTTAGTATTCAACATGTCCGAATTACCAATGGCCATCTGCCCGTATAATAAAACTCATCGAATCATGCTGTTGCGCATGCCCAAACATATTATTAAATGTGAACGAAACTATACAGGACCGCCATTAAAAAATTGCAAATATAATGCTACGCATCGGGTGCTGGATATGGAGGAGCATCTAAAGGAATGCCGTGACCATCACAAGTTTGTGCACGATCAAGAACTGCAGCAAGCATTGGAGGCACGCAAGGAGCCGAAACGTTCAGAGGAATAATCAAAAACTATTTGCAATTGTTGGACACAGTGGACTCTCGATCTATGTGACATTCAAATAAGAATAATTCGTAATATGGACAAAAGAAAGAATAGTATGAAAATGTATAACGATATGAAGGTATTTGTATGTTAAACATGGTTAAAAAATACAGACAACGTTGTCAGTTTTTGTAGAAGTTAAGTTATATTATATGTTGTTTCCCAACAGATTTATGGAAATGCTGGGATGTAGTCATGAAGCTAAGTATGATTTGTTTAAACTGTGTAGAGATTTTTCCAAGTAACAAGCAATCCAGGGACGGTGCCAGGCCAAGTTGAAGAGGCAGCAGGAGCGACGCCTTCCATGGACCTAATATCATAGGGCCAATCTGATCGAGTGGTGCACCAGTCGGTTACGATACCTACTGGGGCTCATAATGACTAAACATCCATATCGCGGTATAAAATTGTATGCCTTACACACCAGCTATCTCACATAGAAGATTCTAGTGTCTTCAAGGAAGGGAAGCAAGCACATACCCAGTTTTCGGCCTATAGAAGATTCTAATTTCTTGAGTGTAGTGTAGCAAGCCCACTTAGGCTTTCCAGATCAGGCGGCGGTCCAGATACACTCCAAGATTGAGAATATGGATTAAGCGCTAGCAGGTACTACGCCCCTTTAGAATTTTAAATCCAAAACGAAGAAGTGAAGTACTTGACAATTGCCATCTAGCAAAATTTTCGAATTTTAAACATTTCAATCTTTACCAATTTATTGCAAATTTCTAGTATTTTTAAACCGACCGACCGACACCTTCTTTTCAATTGCCAATTATTAAATCTAGATCATAATCTGAAAAATTAATAAAATTTTGCAATTTCCACGTCAATTACCCCATCTTTTAGGACCGTTCGATCTAACCACTTACGCGTCTGCTATTGCGATCTATAAAATCTTTATGATATAAAAAGGAGCAAATTTCGCATATTTTTGTGTATTTCAGTCTTTAATCAGGTACACAACTGCTATCTATCAATTCTTTATGGTCATCTGAACTCATTATGCAAATTTGTAAATTTCGCGATTTTTTTGACCGTTCGGTCTACCGCTTGATCTACACCTCCTATTTAACGGACAGTTTACCCGTCTTTTTTTATTAATTTAAACTTCAATGAGAATTGGGGAAATTTCGCGATTTTTTAGCCCGTAATTTGCAAACTTCGCAACATATTTTGGCCTCTTCAATCTAAACATCTTATTTACCAACGTCAGCGCTTTTGTAGTTTGACAATTTTCGCGGTTTTTGGTCTACACTTATATAAATATATGCGTCTTCAATTGCCATTTTCGAATTTTTTTGACAAAAATTCACCTTTCTCAATTATCATTTGAAAGATTCCGAAACCAACATTTTTTCCACTTACCATGAATTGCATGGGAAATTTTTAGCGCCTTTGTTATCCCCCAAAAAACTACAACTTTGACTTAGCTCTGAGGGGAAACCTTCCCGGGCCAGGGTCCAATCATGCCCCAAAGTTTCATCACAATCGGAAATTTCGCGGTTTTTTGACCATTTCCCAGCTATTTCTTCAACTTGGAAACATTCTAGAGCAAGCGTCTAACCAATCCCCCCAAGTTTCATTACAATCGGATTAACGGTATAATTGAGCAATTTTTGAGGTTTTTTGAACATTTTTCGTTCATTTTTTTAATCTACAAACCATGCCGGGCAAGCGTCCAACCGTTCTCAAAACTTTCATTACAATCGCTTGAACGGTTTAGGCAGGCGGACAGACAGACAAAGTTTCATTTTTATATATGGGTAATTATTTCTGAAGTGGGCAACTATTTTTTTTCATAGTCTCCAAAAATTTTAATGTTTTTTTAGAAAAAAAAAGTGTGACAATTGCTCTTTCCTGTACTTAAAATAATGGAGTGAAAAAGATCCCCGAAGTCAATAAGGCAATCAGTAATTTAAAGAGTATTCCACTTGATGTAAATCAAACACAACCCCATAACAAAACCATAAATCAAATTAACCAAACACTTTGTATTTCATTTAGCAATAATCAACAACAAAAACATATATGTGTAAATCCCCTGAAAACAAAATTCCCAAGCTATTTTCCCAAACGTAAACCTCATAAATAAATCCCACCAAAATACAACGTACTTAGCATTAACATTTATATTTATGTCTATCGATATACGAGTATTTCGGCCAGAATGAAATAATGTGTACCAAAACACAAATTAGAAAAACAAATAAATAAAATTCTTAAGCTGACTGACTGAGTGTGTCGTTGTGCCTACCCGAACCCATTTCTCGCCAGCATTTTAAAAAGTATTTTCAAATTAATTTTTATTAGCCGACGGCTAATAAACAAAAATAAAGCTTTCCCCCTGGTATCTGTCTTAAGAGCAAATATAAATCTAGAATATATTTTTATTAGCTTGTCGCGACATTTTTCAAGGCACATGTTTTTTTCCCCACTATTTAACCACTTCACTTAAGAAAAAATTGTTCTACTCTATTCGTGTGTCTTTCAATTTAATTTATTAATCGTGCGTGTTCCCGCAGAAAACATTTTGTGGGTGGGTGATGGCCAAACGGCTCACTTGAGATCTGTCGCCTGAGTTGAGGAGGAATTTAACGAAATTAACATTTTTCAGTTTTCGGTGGTGGTGGATTGCTCAATGAGCACACACAAATTGAGATGCGGCACCCACACAGTGCAGTAAGAGGCGGTGAATCATGAAAGTGAAGCCATTCAATATGGAATTTCTTAATGGTAGCTAATGGCAAGTTGTTGATTGGACTACACTGGTCAACAAATCTGGTCTGACCTGATCCTCTTCATATATATTAAAAGAATCGTTCTGTTTTCAGAGTGCTTTGTAGCCTTCAAAATGCATTCCACTTTCAATAATAATTTGCAAATTCATTGAACAGTCAAAGTGTGCCCCGCCAATCCAACATTGTGGCATACTTTTCATTAATCGCTGCCAATAATGTAAGTAATTACGATAGACAAAAACCCACAGCCAATCCCAAATTAAAAGCTATGTAGAATAAAAAACGGATAATTAATTGTGACACAATTTTTATGGCATTGCGTGTTGACAGATTTATGTTTGTTTTCGAAACAATATTTGTACGTTTATTTATTTAACTTTTGCATAACAAATGTTTGATATAAATATACATACAAACATATATTCTACTTAATGCTTGAATTACGTCATGTCATGACACCGAGGCTTGTTTTAAAACCATAAATTATACTTGAAAGCAAATTTGAATTATGAAAGACCTCGCCTTAGACCATAAAACAAATTCGATAAGCTAATTATGTTTAAGCGAAAAATTTACATTGGGTTTTGCTTAGTGCATTCTTTGAAATTTAGTGTTCCATAAAAACAAAAAATTAATTTGTATAAAACTTAATTACCCCCACCTTATAAGCCATACGAATTTGCATATAATTTAATGCGCATTTTATTTACACCGCAGTCCATTTATATATGTCAAACATGTGCATAAATCAGTTTGACAGCTAAGCGCTGCTGTTGGGAGGGAACCAGGGAGCCAAAGGAGAGACTAAATGAGCAATTGGAGGTACACGATGAGGAGTGATCTACCAAGTGATGACCTGGAAACAAGAGAAAAATTTATTTTATTTTTATTTTTTTCCAAAATTTTGGTAAATTATTAACCTAAGTGAACCTAGATTTAGTAATGCGATTCGGAATGTGAGTGTGAAAAATTTGCATCTAAGTCAGGGCCGGTCAGACTTCAGTCGAATTACTTGCTTTCTGTACTCACCGGTTCACACATTCAAAAGTTGGGCTCGTGTTTGTGTGAAAAACAGGAACGACCTATCACACTTACTAAACTTAAGGCCCTCTTCTGGTCTAGAAAATTTTTTTTTATTTTCATTTTTTAGCTTAGATATTTAAAAATGTTTATCGTTTATGTTTCGAAGTTAGAAGATATAGCCGTTTTTGTCGACTAATGTCTTCCATAAAACAAGCAATTTTCAATTTTCTTCAAACTTTGAACGCGTTTTTCTCGAAACCACGTTCTTCATACTGGTGCCCACGTTTTCTCAAGTTGTACCGAACCGATTTTGATTATGTAGGGCTTTATGGACGCAGAATTAACGTGGCTATCGTACCTACCTCAATCTTTGAGAAAAAAAAGTTTTTACTATTTTTTTTTACACTTGACTGAAAAAAACATGGTTAAAAATCGATTTTTGGTTTTTAAAAGGCCGCCATTTTTTCAAATTCAATTTTATTTTAAAAATTCTGCTACGGACGATAAAGGCGATCATACCAACCAACTTCCCATCTTCCGTTTTGCTTTCTGATAATTGTAAATCCCTAAAACGTGGGTACCATGGACACATCTTTTTTTGGAAGAGCCTACTTTGGATCCCGAGAACTTTTTGAAAAGCCCTTGTATTCAAAAATTTTTTATTTTTTATAATGAACTGTACAAACCAAATGAACTGAACCAAATACAAAAAACAGAACTACAAAATCTCTTCCCGATTGGTGTGGTTGTCACTTGATGCACGGCTCTCAATTCTCAACTTTAGGCCTTATAAGTAAGTATGCAAGTAAGTATGCAATAAAACAAAACACTCTCTTCACAGTTGAGAATTATTCGGTGTGCAGCTGACATTTTGATATGTTGTGAACACGAAATTTCAGCAAAAGCTCTCGGTTGACAACTTTTAAAAAATTTATTCATTTGTTGTACTTTCTGGGTGGGTCAAGGTGTCTCAGCCCACTCTTTTCAGCCTTTAACTGTTCACTATGTTTTTAATCCAAAAACTAGATTAAAAATCTTTTTAAAAGCTTTCAATATGGAAAAAAGTCGTCTATATACCTTGAAATGAGATAATTACCCTGTTTATACACAAATAAAATATTTTGATAACTGCCCTTCAAAGTATGCTACATTAATAAATATTATTAATTCAGTAAAATATTTATTTTATATTTGGCCCAATACTTGCTATTTTTTGTATACTTAGCTATTCCGACAATCCGAGAGAATGTACAGTGAGGATTATGTATGAAGCAACGACTTTCATTTATTTCGTTGAAAAATTTAAATTGTAAAAAAAAACAAGATTGCACACTTTAAAGGGCATTTATCATGATATTTTTGTGTGTATAAACAGGGTATATAAATCGTAAAAACAAGAATATTTATATCCCAACGCATCAACCTTCCTACAGTTCTCCCTAAAGCGCTTTATCTAAAAACACGTAGAATTTTTTCAAGGTTTTAATAAAGTACCACAAAAATGGAAAACGAAAAATCAATCTCATGACCTCTCCGTTTTATGGCATTTGCGCCATCGGGCTTTTTGCAAGCTGAGAGCTTCTATTGTGGTGGACGGTTTACCTAGTTATGTCCACTGTGCTCCAGAGTTCGAATCTCAGACTCTCAATACAAAGGGCATAGCAGAATAAGCATACAAAAACTGCCCCCACTCCGATCAGCACCAAATTTAAATATAATGTTACCATCAATGAGAAACTCACTCTCCTAAATTTGTAGTATTCTAATCGCTATTGGAGTAGACTTATGAGGGCGGAAAGGTAAAACAAAAAACTCGTTTATCTTAAGAACCGCTTAACCAACTTGAATGCGTTAAAAATATGTTATAAGTGTCCACCACAGAATTCAGAAAATTATTTTTGCACATTTTTATTACCAATTCTTAGGCAAAAAAAAATATTATTAAAATTTTTAAATAATTTTTTCGAGTTGTTAATCGATTTCAAGTTTTTTGCTGGATTTTTCAATAAGAAATCCTTAACAATGGAAAATTTTTCCACGGACATCGGGAATCATCTTCATAGTGAATTCCAATAAAACATGTGAATAGTTTTACAAAAACTTATTTTACAATATCGAGCACACTGTAACTATTCACACAGAATTGACAGAAAATTTCCCCTTTTTTCCCCTTTTACGTTGACTTACAGTGTACCTAATATGTATAAAATATTGATGAATAATACTAATTTAACGTTTCATTATATTTCACCATGACCATGACCACCATGGACCTCTTGATGAAAAAACCAGCTAAAAACTGTCGGTGTCGCAAAAGGCTAGCACCGTAAAACAAAAATCCAATGTTTTTAACATAAGCTCGTAGCTAACAATTTTTCCAGCTTGAATAACCCTGCTATTATAAAAACAAAAAATTTATTTGTATAAAACTTAATTACCCCCACCTTATAAGCCATACGAATTAGCATATAATTTATTGTGTAAACAAATTCGTAAATTTGTAATCTGAATAAGTTTCTCATTCTCCACGTTTAAAAAACAAAAATAGAGGCAAGCTAACTTCGGCTCGACCGAAGTTTATATACCCTTGGAGCACGATATCTGCCTGCCAGTTTGTTATATGGCACCACAATTTTGACAAAATTTTGAAAATAAAAAAGTTTTTCTGACTAGAACTACTTTTTCGACCGATCGTTTCTATGGCAGATATTTGCTGTAGTCATCCGATTTGAATCAAACTTGGCAAAATTATGTGTTAGCATATAATATTGACCAGTAACAAGTTTAGGAGCGATAGCATTGAAAACAAAAAAGTTTTTCCTACTAAGACGTTTTTTCAAAACTATCTTTTGTATGGCAGCTATACTTTATAGATGTCCGATTTTCATAAAACTTGGTGAAATTATGTGAAGGCATAGAAAACTTATAATTACGAGGTTTGGGGACGATTGTAGGGGAACACAAATAGTTTTTCTCACTAGAACTACTTTTTCGACCGTTCGTTTCTATGGCAGCTATACGATATAGTCATCCGATCCGACAAATGTACTGCGCATTTGTACCAAAAGACTTCGTGCAAAGTTTGGTTAAGATAGCTTTTAAACTGACGGAGGAGATAGCATAGAAACAGACGGACAGACGGACCGACGGACAGACGGACATGGCTAAATCAACTCAGCTCGTCATGCTGATCAAGAATATATATACTTTATGAGGTCATAGATGCTCCCTTCTAGGCGTTACAAACATCTGAACAATTTTAATATACCCTCTCCAAAGGTATAAAAACAAATATTTCAAATGACAAATTAAATTGACGGCTTAGAAACTAACCAAAGTATAAGAAATTTGATTTTAGACAAACTTATTTTTTTAATTACCAAATTTAATAGTAAGTTCTTTACTTTGAAATGAATTTCTTTTTATAATTTGTCTGTTTATGATTTTTTACGAACAATATTTATTCATTTAATATTATATCGAAAGTTTTTGGTATATATATAGTATTTTTAATATTTTTTGATATAAAAGAACGCCAGGTACTACTGCGCTCTTATTTTTATATAAAAATTTGTATATATTTTAAATTTCAAAGTTTTGTATTTTCATTAATCTTCCAAGTTTTCGAGAAAAGTTTTAATGTCAGAAAATTATGTAACAATTTAAAATTATGTAGGGTGTCACCACTTTCATATTAATTACTCTTACCCACTTACTTTACACACACACACACAAATGCCTCTAAGACGTAAGATGTCTGTCACTTGGACCTCTCGAATGGATCTCGCTCTCTCGGCTGCCTGTCAAACGGTGCGATTGATTGATTTATGCATCCATTTAACTGTGATTTGTGATTTTTACTTAAAAACCATAGACAGCAACAACAACAACAAACTACACATTCACATAGCAAATTGTCGAAAACTGGCAATTAGTTGGATATGTCCACAAATATATTATTTTGATAGTGATATATGTATGCTTGACAATGGTTTGAAAATTTGCATATAACTTCCGGTCTGAGTGTTTCCGTAGCCAAAAACAAAATTGTTTATGGCAGATTCGCAAAAGTTTTTTGTGAATGGATTTAATAAATATGGGCGAACCTTTAAGAAAACGATATGTGGAAGAGGAGATACTCTTTCCGCAAGATGATGTGAAATAAATGGAATCCATTAATCCATTTAATGGATACTAGAGCCTACACACCTCTCTGCAAGTATATAGTAATGTAAAAGTTTCCTAGTACAATTTTTACGTCTGTCTACTATTCCAAATTGTGACCGTCGCGTGACGTAGCGTCGTACAAATTAAAAAAAATGAGAAAGCCAAAATAAAACGAATTTTCAATTCGATTTTTACTTTATTATATAGTTCTTAGCGAGCCGTTTAATTAGTGCTAAAGTGTTTAGCAGAGAGAAGCTTGGTTTGGCCCCGTTGGAGGAGCTGTATAGCCAATTTTACATTTACAAAGTGTTTAGCAATTAAAATTCGAATTTCAAAATAGTTACATAAATTGTAAGTTAAGCCTCACAAATACAAAAATGTTATTTGGCGCTCAGCTATATTAAGACAAAGTTTAGCGAAACCTGACACAATAACTAAGCCCAAATAAGTTTAATATCTGATGCATAAATAGTTCTTTAAGATGTTTTTTATTTGCTTTAAAAATTAAAATAAATAATAATTCTGTCTGTTCGTGACATTTTTGCCCAATAGGAATCAAGTGGTAAATTGTTATGCATATAATATAATCGAGCTTTACTTGGGAATTAAGAATTGAGTTTAAAAATTTACTTTTACAAAATTAAAAAAAAAATTCAACTTTGGCTTACCACAATTAATCTAGTTCAAACTGGTTTGAAACCGTTACTGAAACAGAAAAATGAAGCAGAAAATGTAGTGATTTTCAAGTTCATAGCCTTCACAATTTTTGTGATAAGGCTCTAAATTACTTTTAAACCGGTTGAATCGGGTTTTGAACCGAGAAAACAATGAACTCTCTATTTCCAACATATAATATCCTAATTTTAAGTTTAAAACGTTAATAATTATTTAGATATACATTTAAATGTGTCCGTGTGTGGCCCAGTGGTTAGTGTGCTGGACTGCTGGGCGGGAGATCGTGGGTTCGATCCCGCCTCTCAACATCTAATAAAAAAAGTTTATTTCTTTCTTTAGAAAAATAGCTTTTACACATACGGTCACCTTCAACAGCTAGTGGCGCCAGCTGTGAAGTAACTAGCCATGAAAAAGCAAATTCTCAAACTTTGCCGTTCGGATTCGGCGTTAAACTGTAGGTCTCTTTCTCTTGTGCGAAAAATTTAAAGCACACACGCCAAGAGATTGTGAGAAGCTTGGTTTGGCCCCATTGGAGGAGCCGTAGAGCCAATTTTACATGTTACATAAATTTAAATTTATTTTGAACCGGGCTAAGGGGCTTACAAACCGGTTCATAGATTTGGAACCTAACCTATAACTCTTTCCTGAACGTTTTGCACATACTGTAAGAATCATATAACAATTGGCTCAGCGCTTTAGACGCCCATAAGAAACATTGATAACTAAGATCTATTTTAAGTCATTACTGATCAGAAGTTATATTTTTTAATGTCGAACGTGACATTGAAAAGTGGGCAAACCAAGCTAAAAACTTACAGTTAATCGAAATTTCAAAATTTTAGAGTTTTTGTTGTCTGAGAGACAATTTATAGAGCACTCTTTACCGTGTATATTCTATCTTACAACCTATTAAAAACGTCCCAGATAGAAAAAATTCATTTGTGCAACTTTTCAGTGGATTTGCTAATAATATATGTTTAAATGACCTAAATTAGATGAATTGGTATGTTTCTGAACGATTAAATGATAAGATTAGTATTTTTAAAGATTTCTTTTTAATTTGTTGGTCTCGGTAAATCTTTTTTGGAAATGCCCATATTTATCCTTTTGCGTAATCATAAAAAAACCCTAAAAAATTTTGATTCAGGAACGTATATTGAATATATAAATAATGATTTTGAAATGGTGATGCTCCGATTATTTTTTCTTGGTTAATACATTGTGTTAGTTACATTAAAACTTCAGAATAAAGTCATTCTTTGAATCGAATTTTTTTTTCAAGCAGAAGATGTCCGGTTCGGGTCAAGATTCGGAAGGTTAACAAGTTAGAAAGTTCGGACTGGGCCCCAAAACCCTGCACAGAATCGGTTCTCCGGGGTTCGGTTCGGGACCAATTTGCAATCTTGCGCCTGTTTCCATCTTCTAAAACTCAACTAGATTTTGGTGATACCGTATAACTTTCAACAGGGCTTAACGATCATTATTAGGGTCTACATCGATATTTTTAAAAAAAAATTTGCAAATCTTTAGAAAAAACAGTTAAAATCATCGATCATTCGGCCCATTTCATTCAGATTTCTATATCGCTTATAATATATAAAGGATGCCACTGAAATTCGTTACATGCCCAAACGCCTTTTTGCAAATTCAAATACTTTCATCTCCTAAAGAGTATTTGAATACCATATTATTTATGACTAAACATAGAAAATGGTATTCAGCTTTGGCTTTTGACTTAGCACTTAATCATAATCAACTGTCGCGTAACTTGCAAGAAACACAGAGCCTACCTCCTACCCAGCTAGCTATGTAACTACCTCTACCTACCCACCATAGCGACCCACTAACTGTTATTTCTATCGAAGCTGCTCGCTGCCATGGACTCCCATGAGCGCAAGAGCGTGTCTAAAAAAATATATAAAAAAGAACTGTAAGCATAAATCAAAAATGTTGACGCTATGATTATGCCAGCAGTCGCTTAGGCCGCCGAGGCCTCTGAGAGAGTGACACAGAAAAAAAAACGGAAATCGTGTTCGGAGGTGTTACAACTCTGACAGTTATTCTATAAATTATGACAACTGACAGCTACATTTATAAGCCACAACTCTTGCTCGGGCATTATGCATAAATAAAATTGTTGACAACAAATATCTGCTGATTGAGCCGCAGCAGCTAATTAATTTGACCGCATTAACAATTTATGCAAAGCAATTAACTTAAATATGGGCGATGGTCAGCACGAGATAAGCCAAAGAAAATTCCCAACGCAGCGCACACATACCTACATATACTTGTATGTACAATATTGCAATAAAATAAAATTAATTTACCCAGGCAAAGGCCACGTTTAACATCTTATCTGAAGCATCAACGTAATTAGCATAAAGTAGAATGAAAATTTAAAATTCGAAAAACCTGACGAAGGGAAGGGAAGGAACTGATAAGTTCGTTTAAAGAATAAATTACTCGTGCTTACTTAATTAGTTAAACGATATAAATTAACTAGTCTTAAATACGAATAGAATAAAAGTTAGTTAAATGTACACTGCAAAATAAATCCAAAGTTTAATTTTTGAGAATATAAACTTTTAATATAAAATATTATTATAAGCTTATCCAAGCTTATAATCAAAGCGCACCCTGCTTTGACAAGTAATGTCAGCTTGTATTGTATATGACACCATCTGAACTTGGCTAAAGAATCTATTAATAAAATAATCAATCTAAATTATGCAATCATATTTTGATCGTATTGATCGATAAAAGACAAAACATAAAATGCGAAATATCTTTTTAGTAAATACGTGACAATCAATGGTTGAACAGGCTCTAAGACCCGACATCATAATTTTGTGCCAACTTTTGTTGTGTCATAAATTACATCATTAAATCGATTTCTAAACTTCCTGAATTGATTTGCATAGCTTATTATAAAAGAAAATAAACAATATCATCTGTTGATTGAATCTGAAACAATAAATAATAGTTTCAATAGGAAATCACAATCGCCAAATGGGAGCGAACCAAATGCTAATAAATGTATATGTAAGATTATTGTATTAAAGCATTGTTTTGCATTTTGACATGTCGTGATTTGTGTCATAGCTTTAGCCGTTTGCCAACAATTACCATAAATTTTAAAATAACCGTCTGGTTTTTTTCCTCCTCACTTAATGCTAATGACTTTTGACAGCCAGAACTGTGATATAAACATTGATAGTCGCCCCACAGCAAGAATTGTTTTAATAGTGAAACATTTTCTATTGCATAAAATCTTATAAATTATGCATAGCATTTCATATTAACACATTTCAATTTGTCTGAAAACATTTCACACACAAAATACCGCCACTGCTGACTATATTTCGGGTGTCTTCTTTCAATAATAAATTAAGAGCAAAATGCAGAAATTAAACAGAAATGAAAAACACAAAAATCACATAAAAATATTTTACTCAATTTTACGATGAGTGCGCATTTCGTTGACATTAAATATTGTGTTAATTTAATATTCAAATTTTGTTTAATGAAATGACAAACGCTACAATAAACTAGCTGGTGAGTGTAGATTTGTAGATAAACATAGCAGAGAACCGAAGTTTAAATACGCTTGTCTAAGTAAGATCTTCAAATGTTTGCAAATACAAGTAAGTTAATTTAAGTGAATAAAATAAATTACAAGTATATATCAACTATGTTTGATACTTAAAATGGAGAAAGATTGAAATTGTATGATTTATTTATAACTTAATAAAAAACACTCACAAGATTATTTACAAACACTAAAGACAAAATTGACAAACAACAACAACGGACGTCTAAATGAAATAAAATGCGCTTGAAGAGAGGAAGAGAGCTGCTATGGTGTATACGTGGAAAAGACAAAGAGAGCACTGTCTGCGAGAATAACGGAAAACAGACGAGACGCAAAAAAAAAACAAAAAAGAGCACTAACACTAGTTTAACGCTTAACAGAGACGGGTCACTCAGCTGATTTTAGCAAAGTGAAAATACTTAACAAGAAGAGAAAAGAGCGATCACGTATGACACCAAAAAGCAGGGGACATCCAGGGGGAACAGCGATGAAACGGAGACTAAGGACGAATGTGTGGTGGCCACTGATAGACCGCGATGCAGAGAAGGAAGTAAGGGAATGCATGGACTGTATCATCGTGGCACAAGCAGAGAATCCGGTACCGATGAACAGGACAGGACACCCAACAGGCCCGTGGATATGCGTTGATCGAGAGGAAGCACTACAAGAATTTGTACTGATGTACAACGTGACACCACACAGCACTACCGGTAGCCCGCCAACAGAACTAATGTTCAACCGGGTGATTCGGGATAAGATTCCCGGAATTCAGGATGTGGTGGGAGAATACTCGGACTCAGCAGAAAGAGATCGATATTTGATCCACAAACAAAAAGGGAAGCTGATCGCGGACAGAAGGAGAGGGGCAAAGGAAAGTACCGTAGAGGTGGGGGACTGAGTGCTTATAAAAACATGGTGTTCCCACACAAACTTACTCCGAACTTTGAAGCAAAGGAATATGAGGTCACGGAGAGGGACGGGAGCATCGTGAAGTTGTCCGATGGGCAACGTACAGTAACGTGAAACGTGAGCCATTTAAAAAAAATACCGGCCAGGACCCAAGGCTCTGGAACAGGAGACCTGGACAAGTAAGAGGAGTAATAAATATAGCTTGGTTGGGTTTTATCTGGGTTTCCCCAATCCATGCAACAAATGTTGAGCTATAGACTGGTCCCAGAAAAGTAGCAAACGGAAAGAAGAAATGAGGATGCATGGCAAGGTTAAAATTCTCGCCCTAACAATAAGGGAGGGATGTAGGAGCCTGTGCCTTGGATGTCATACCAATCGACAAGGCTGTCGATTGTGTATGAATTAGATTTGAGTTGAATCGTAGACTTCGAGCGACAACGAGCTAAGTATATTCCGAGAGCTACAAAATATTGTATACATTTACTGGGCGGATACGGGTCGTGGTGGGAGAATACTCGGACTCAGCAGAAAGAGATCGACATTTGATCCACAAACAAAAAGGGAAGCTGATCGCGGACAGAAGGAGAGGGGCAAAGGAAAGTACCGTAGAGGTGGGGGACTGAGTGCTTATAAAAACATGGTGTTCCCACACAAACTTACTCCGAACTTTGACGCAAAGGAATATGAGGTCACGGAGAGGGACGGGAGCATCGTGGGTTATGGTTCAAGGAGCTGGTTCAGAAGGTCGTTGAAACTAGGTACGGGTTCGTACCGGAGTTAAGGAATAATTTAATTCTTCGCTAATTCAGAAAGCCGTTACGTAAATGGAAACAAACTCAAGGCCAATTTCCCTTCTTTCCTGCTATGTATCAGATCTAAGTAAGTTTATGTGAAAATGAGAAATTGGCACTTAAACATTTCGCACAAATGGATATTGGGGATGCTTATTTCTCTCTGTTACATACATTTGCATAAACTTATGTTATACTTCACGAGTAAGGGGTATAAATATGTTTAGTGAAGGGGTAGTTAAGTAATTTTGTTTATTGTATTATTATTGTATTTTTGTATTCAATTAATTTTTAGGAATGTTTCGAAATTGGTTTAAATAACTTATATTTTTTTTAAGACTACATCTTGTTTGTTTTAAAACTGTTCCGATTAAAAATTACGGTCTTGAATTGTTATATAAACGATACCGCGACCGTTTTTTATTTTTAGTTTCCTAAGCAATTAAAAGTCTACTAAAAACAGTGAAACCAAAAACCCTGATATTTTCCTAGAGTATAAGCCATTGCATATGTTTTTAAATGTTTATATTAATACAAATTAATCGCCCACCTTGCGTTTGTTGAGGCTACAACAAACAGCCGTATCGGTTTTTGGCCTTTCAGTCTAATCATTAAAATACAATATTTTAAGAGTGTCATAAAATTTTATAATAAACTTCATTAGTGGGGCGATGGTGATGTTTAAATGGATATTGTTTAAATTTCGTTTTGGACACGATTAAAACCAATCAAGATTGTGAAGACAAATATGCAAAAATTAACAAATAAATGTGAAATTTATTCATCATTGTCACACCCATGTTCGATCAGATTTCGTAAGTATATTTCTACACTAATTATAACAAAATTCACCTGCCTCGATTAATGCTACAACTAACATGTGTTTGCTTCCTGGTGCAATTAATCTTCATCGTAATGTCTTCAAATCACAGAAAAATGTCATGCAAATTGTGTATTGCAAATAACCTAATCGGCATAACAGACTCCAAGCCTGAGGCACTTAAGCCAAAAGATTAAATAGCAGACACGCATAGCCTACGAGACCAGAGACTTTTCAATGAGGCGGCTGGCTATCTTTCTCCCTCTCTCAACCCCTCCAATGTCGGTGAATTGGCAATCATTGACAACGTTGTTACCATGGTGGCATGTGCTAGACCATTTTATTAACATTTTCCAAATGCCAAAACGTCCGGATATTCGATGACAGAGACATAGGTTTGTGCAAAGCTAATTGGACTAGGGTTAAGGACTTGCCAACAAAGCTGAGTACGAGTGAGTTATATGTACCTGGCAAGCTGCAATGGGATTGGTTAAAAGAGAAGTTCCACGTTCTTGATAAAAGCCAGTCTAAGTAAAGCTATAAGCTATTATCGTGGCAGAGTACTTGGTCAGCTAAATGAACACAAACGCTATCAAATCTCAAACTGATACTTAATTCGACTCACAGCATGGGTATGCTGACCTCAGAAAACAGAGCAACGCATACACAAATATGCTGGTCAATGTGACCAACGAAATTAATCGGTTTTTCTGAAATTAAATAAATGTTTTCTCTTCTGCTTAAATTAAGCTTCACTTAATCTTAAATTTATAAACAAAGAAGTGCGAGTAAATAATGTTACAGAACAATTTTATTTCAAGTTAAAGGAATATTATAATCTCATTGGATATTCCGAAATTTATTATCTTTTGAGGTGGTTGAAATCTTTTTTAGATCTTTGCGATTTTTTGATTTGTTATATCTACACCTTCTATTAACCCGATTCATGTCAATCTAACTTCATATAAGAATGTTGAAAATGTTAAATAATACCTTCAACCGATTGACCGATACCTCCTATTTACCCGTCTTGCATTGCTAACTTTTAAGTCTTCATGATATGGTGATGGAACGCTTGATATAGACCCGTCAATTTCCCATCTACTTTATGGATCGTTCGATCTAACCATTTACGCGTCTTCAATTGCCATCTATCACATCTCCCGACTCCCAAAACTTATAAATATATGCAAAATTTTGCGAAAAGTCCAAGCTCAAATATCAAATTTGGAATTTCGCGATTTTCTGGACCAGTTGGTGTACTCCTCCAGTTGCCCGCCTGTTTATCCGTCTTTATGATAATCTAAACTCAATTTTTTTTTTACCATTTGCTCCACTTTGTTTGCGCCTAAAGTATATTATAATTAATTGAAGTAACTAAACTTGTTTGAAGTCATCAGGAACTACATAGTTGTTAGGCAATTGAATTACTATGAATATTGTACCATCGAATCTTGTACTATCGAACATTGATAACTTTTGTAAAAAAAAAGCCATGAGGTTGGCTTGTAAAATAAACTTTCTTCTTCTTTTCAAACGACAAGCTATCGGACGTATTTTTTGTGCTCAAGAGCTCAAGAGGAGCTCAAGCTTCTCCACAGGAGTATCGGAAACTTTTTGGCGCCCGAGCAGGGACCTTTTGGAGAAGGTTCTTTACCCGGCTGGAGCTCGCTATTTGGTAGCTCACTAGCGAGCCCCAGCCGCGTTCCTTATCTCCTTTACTTATCTGCGTACTCTTGCCGTCTATCAAATCTGTATAATAATCTTAGCATCTTTATTAATCTAAACTGAAATGAGAAGTATCAATATATCACAATATCTTTTGTCTAATTTTTCATTTCAAAATTTGCAATATTTTGGACTGTTTAATCTACGCATTTAAAAAAAAATTTGAAAAATTTCGCGGGTTTGGATGTACACCTCTTATAGATGCGTCTTCAAAAGACATTTATCCAAACTTCATAATAATCTTAGGTCCTTTTCTAATTATTCAGCGGCTTAATAAATAGTCTTAAATAATTTTGTAAATTTCACCGTTTTTTGACCATTTAAATAAAAGTTAATTAATCAAGTCAAAGTTAAGTGCCAAACACATTTACCATACTCATTTATAATATTTCTAAGATATAAATAGTAAAGTTTATTATTTTTTATAAGTCGTTTATGAGTCATTAAATCCGGCTTGGCCACCCCGTCAAGGCTTTTCAGTCAATCTAACAGCTTTCGTGGACTTTTCCATCTATTTAACTTGCTCTTTAGATTTATTACTGAAACAACAAGACAAAAAATTTAATAGATTAAAAAAGATTTTTTTTTTATATTTCAATTTACCTGCAGTGCTTCAAAAAGTATGCTACAGATTGTAACCCATATGAAGAAATACGTATGAATTTGGCTCAGAGTTCATGGGCAAAATACGAAGTTTTGAAAACTAAAGCATACCCTTTGGCAAATGACGCTCGATTACAAATGGGAATACAATTTTCAAATAATATTTACGAAAACCAAAGTATAAGAGCATTGTTCCAGCTACAGTGCAATATTCAATGAAAATAATTAGCCATGTTGCAAGAAAATCTCGAGGGGTATTTTTGGGCACTTTTAACGCAAAGTTGCCAAATGTAAAACCCAAGTTATTTAAAATTTTTTTTAGTGTTTAAGTAAACGCTTAATAGTGGAAACTTCTTTATATATTTTTATTGATATCTAGTTCGTAAACAAAAATGAAATATTTGTTTTTCCCACTTATACCCATTTCCTACCGATGGTTCCTATGGCAGCAGATACAGCCATACGACATCGACTAAAACTAGAAAAGCTGTGTGCTTATAATATTTATAATATTTATAATCGCTGAGTTAACTTTAAAACAAAAACGATTTTCTCACTAAGACCCACTACTCGATCGATAGTTCCTATGGATGGCAGCTAAAAGATATAGTCATCCGATCCGGAGGTTTCCGACACTTTAGCAGAGTGTAAAAAGAAGACTCTGTGCAAAGTTTTAGCTCAATAGCTTTAAAACTGAGAGAATATATCAGAGCTCCCAAAAAATGCTCCCTTTTCACAGGCTGTCAGATAAAATACAGTCACTCTGAGACACTTTGAACTAGTGTAACGAAATGACATCTCACCTCTGACTATTCACAAAGTGCTCTTTGCTCAATCAATGAGAGATTTTTTTTAGCTTGCTTTGCTCATGTGTTTCCTTGAGACACTTTGCTGCTCAGAATTTGTCGAAAGTGTCTTACAAGCATGTGTGTGTGACTCAGTAAACTATAAGTGTGTATGCATGTATGTGTGCTTTCGAAAAGGCAAAACAATACATCGACGCAGCTGATTGTTGTTAATTAGCCTATAATGGCATTAAGAGTTATACATTTTCCTGAGCCTTCATGTCCGTCTGTCCGTCTGACCGTCTGTCCGTCCATCTGTATGAACACCTAGATCTCAGAGATGGTAAGAGATAGAGTTTTGACATGTATGGGACAAATGCTTCTTTTATCTGCACGCAAATCAAGTTTGTTTAAAATTTTGGCCACGCCCCATCCCGCCCCCGCAATTTGGAAAAAACGTTATATCTCCTACAGTTTTGAAGATATTTGTGCCGATTTGTGCCTTCTAAAGATAGTTAGTAATTAGCAAAATGAATCGATTTGCCGAAGAAATGATAAAGATCGGATGAACGGTTCTTAAGCTATGAGCACAAAAGTGAACCAAGCGCCCCCCTTCCCACCCTAAAAAAAATGTTGCATACTTTTCGGATGGTCACTTTAATTTACGCAGAAACACTGTTAAACATGTTTTTGAGTAACGGGTATATCGAAGTCGGCTAGAGTCGGCTTTAACTTGCGCTCTCGTTTTTTTAATAAAGTGCATAATTTTTAAATTTTACAATACCTTAAATTTATCGCTTTCCACCGAATGAGGTATAGTATTTACTGGCCCCCATGTCAAAAATTTTGAGGCGGTATTGACGGCTAAACGCTAAGTGTTCGAATCATTTAATGAGGTCAAAGAGTACACCGGTGTGCAAAAAATGCAAAGAAATAAAAATTGCCATCGAGGCAAATGAACAAACAATAGGCCCTTTTTACTATAAGCCTGCAAAGGGTTTCGTTAAATTATAATCCAAATAAATACATAAATGCCCTGCAAATGGCTCCTCGCCGCGAGAATTATGGATCATGTACGAGTGAAAGGGCTGTCCATAAAAGAGCATATAAAGGTTATGGTTGCACGCAAGCTCATATCGCTTAAAATTTTTTTGGCGACCAGACTAAATAAATCAGTCCAAGGAATTAATTTGCAAATAATTAAATATACGTTGTTGAAGACTGAGATTGTCGTGAAAAATTTAGGGATGCTCCAGCTACTTATTGCCTAAAAATAAGAATTTAAATTATTATTCATCGAATATGGCATATTTTAATCCTAGTAGGCCAAGGTGAGTGTATAACACAACAATAGAAAAGACACTTTGCTCGGACACTTTGCTTGATTTGCTCAGTTGCTTATGCTCAGTTGCTGACACCCGAACGAAACTCTCCGCATCAAACTGTTATAGTCAGACAGCTTCGTGTGTTTCTCTCATCGATTACTATGAGACAGAAAACACTAGTAAATCAAAATCTAGTGTTCTGTTCAGAGAGTGAGCTACTCTGTTAAATTTTTTCCTGTCATTTCGGTGAGCAGACAGTATAGAAAAATTTGGTTGACCATATTTTGCGAGCTCTGGAATATATCAGACAGACACGGCTATATGCTGATCAAGAATATATACACTATTCCTTCTCAATGTGCCATATTTTTGCACAAACTTTATGATTTTCGTATTTGAATCAAAGTGTACTCACATTATATTTAGGAATTTCATATTTAACGCTGAATACTGAACAGAAGACTTATTACTTTATTCTTTATTGAGCTTCAACCGTTTATAATTTATTGTAATATCTTCAAAATTTTTAAGATTTAATTTCTTTAAATTGTTGGTTTCATATTCTCCCATCAGTCTCATCAATATCATGGCATACACAACACAGTTCTTGCTCATATTACCTGAGGTGAGAGCTCGTCATCAACATTGGCTATGCGTGTTGGTTGTTGTTTGCCACTTCCCCTTTCAGGTGACTCGGATGGATACGATGAGTATGATGAGGCTGGGCCCCCTCGCCCAGTCCGTTGTTACTTCTTCTCTTGGTTTTATGTGTGAGTGTGTGTGTGTGTGTGAGTGTTGGCTCATATTGTAGGTTTGTAACGTTTTTATGATGCCTGGCGGCATGTTAAAATTGAAAAACGCATTTGCGTGATAAATTGCAATATTTAACACACACACCAGCACACACACACTCACTCGAGGCAGCTGTAGCATGTGGTGTCCAGTTGTAATTGCAACCAACTGCGGACTACGACTCCAACTCCGGCTCCAGCACGGGGTATGAGTTATGGCCACCCGTCATTCTGTAGCTCGTTGTTGAATGTGGCGAAATACGAGCGTATAATGCAAACGCCATGGCATGGGCGCACACACACTCACACACACCCAGGCTCAGGGTGCACACTCACACTGAGGCAGTTAACATGTTTCTCCTTCAGCTTTTTCTTGTTTTAAGCCGCCATCAGCCTGACGATATGAGTTACATGCCGTGCTTAATGGCATAATTTAAAGCTGCAAATTTTGTCATAAATTTTAAAATTGATTACCACGAGAAGGCAGTTTGTTGCTGTTGTTTGCTGTTGTTGTTTTTGCTCGTTAGCTGAAACATTGCATGACGCCTGATGGCTACATTGGCGGCGGCCCAGCCAGTGTTAAATTCGTGTTAGCGCTCTCTGGGCGAGTGGGTTCCGACGAGCCTCGACTGTTGTTGGCCAAATAAAAAAAATTGCACACTTTTGGCTTTTGCTGCTATTCTGTAATTTTTCTTTAAGTTGATCACTTAAGCAGGAAGTTGGTTGGCTTTTATGGTTTAAGTTAAGTTTGAAAACCGCTTGAATAGGGTACCTGATGTATGCCCTCCGTTAATCATAAAATGATGCGAAAGTTGTCCCATAACACTATGACATAAAATTACAATTATTATTGTAATTTGTTATTGCCTAAAATTGATATTTTTATTTAACATTTTTTCCATTTTTTTATTGAGCGGAATAGAGGGAAAGTGATATAACGACCTAAAAATTTTGAAAGATATAAGGTTCGACTAGCTCAGGAACCAAATTTTAGACTTTAAGAAGGGATTCGGTTTTGCAGAATTTTTCAGGTTTGCAGTCTTGACCCAGAATAAATATATTATGGCAATAAGCAAGGCAGCAAACTGGTCTTAAACCGAACCCCTTAGAACCGGTTAAGTTCGTGTTTTAGGGACCGACGAACCAGACCATGAACAGAACCCCTATTATTTTTGACTCCTCGGACCCGAGCCGGTAAACTATTTCGAAAAATTAGGTTCGGTTCAACCAATTAAGTAGTTTTTCAATATACAGGAAAAGTTAGAATCCTACGATATTTCTCAAGGTCAGATTTATACTATCATCGTCGATAATGCAGCGAATATGGACCAAGAGGATGAATTTTTGAGTTACAGAGCATAAAAAGATTGCAACTATGAAAAATGTGAGGTTGATGAAGGAACTACGTTCCTTAGGGTGACCATCCGAAAAGTATGCAACATTTTAGGGTGGGAGGAGTGGCAGCGAGGGGGGCTTGGTTCACTTTTTTGCTCATAACTTGAGAACCGTTCATCCGATCTTTATCATTTCTTCGGCAAATCGATTTATTTTGCTAATTACTAACTATCTCTTGTCGAATCGTCTATCTTCAAAACTGTAGGAGATATAACATTTTTTCCAAATTGCGGGGGCGGGAGGGGGCGTGGCCTAAATTTTAAACAAACTTGATCTGCGTGCAGATAAAAGAAGCATTTGTCCCATTCATAAAAGATAAAAGAAGCATTTGTCCCATATATGTCAAACCTCTTTCTCTTACCATCTCTAAGATCTAGGTGTTCATACAGACAGACGGACGGACAGACGGACGGACGGACAGACGGACATGTCTATATCGACTCGGCTGTTGATGCTGATCAAGAATATATATACTTATATGGTCGGAAATGATTCTTCTCTCTAGCTCTAGCGATTTAACTCTCTGTGAAACTTGGTAAACATGCGACAGAGACGTTTGATATGATCAAGCAGGCTTACCAAGAGGCAATCTTCTAAGTGGAAAAACCAAAGTGAAAACGATGCTCATTGTTATTTTATACCCTTGCAAAGGGTATTTTTATTTTGCCCAGAAGTTTGCAACGCATAGAAATATTCATTTCCGACCCTATAAACTATATATATTCTTGATCAGGGCGACGAGCTGAGTCGATTGAGCTTTGTCCGTCCGTCTGTCTGTCCGTCTGTCTGTCTGTCCGTCTGTCTGTCTGTTTCTACGCAAACTAGTTCCTCAATTTTAAAGCTATCGAGCTGAAACTTTGCACAGAGTCGTCTTTTTACTGCACACTGCTAATATGTCGGAACCGACCGGATCGGATGACTATATCTTATAGCTGCCATAGGAACTATCGGTCGAAAAGTGGGTTTTTGTCAGAAAACTTTTTTGTTTTTAATGTAAACGCCTTCCGCTTCGACAATTATTAGTTTTATACGCTTTTACACAGATTTGGAAGTTTTTGTCAAAATCGGATGACTATATCTTATAGCTGCCATAGAAACTATCGGTCGAAAAGTGGCTTTTATCAGACAAATTTTTTGTTTTAATGCTGGCGTTCGTAAACTCTGTGGTATTAAAACATTTGCAAGGGTATTAAAACTTCGGCAAAGACGAAGTTTGCTTGGCCTTCTCGTTTTTGACTTTAAAGGCATCTTCCACCATGAATTTGTTCCTCCTGGACAAACCGTCAATGCCAAGTTTAAGTGGAAGTACTCAAGAGACTCCAGCGAAGGATCAATCGGGCTCGATAAGACATCGCAGCCGACTGGAAGTTGCACCACGACAACACCCCTGCTCACACCGCCTTTTTGTGAACAGCTACCTGACCAAGGCCAGCATCCCAAAGCTTCCGCAGCCACCCTACGGCTCAGATGTGGCCCACCCGGAATTTTTTTTATTTCCTCGCCTAAAAAGGCCAATGAAAGTTAAACATTTTGAGACCTTTTTTTAAAGACTCAAGAAATAAATAATAATAGTAATAATGAAAACGAAAAAGAAAAGAGAAAGAAAAGACACACTCAGAAAAAAAATCCGTTCTAAATGTACCGAATTCGTGTATCATCGTTCTCAATAGTAGAGTAAGTACTTTTTTTTATACCGAGAACACCGGGCTTTTTTAAAGAACGATTTTTTTGAAAACTAATACTGGCTCTTAAATCATAGTTAAAGCACAGCTGGCAAAAGCAATTTGCACTAATAAGAATATTGGCCATATATTCATGGCATATATAGTCATGGTAAAGAGGATGAGAGGTGGCCTCTCAACGTTGAAGTCGGAGCATATTTTGTTTTGAATATTTTTGAGAACGTGGTCATGTTTTGAACGTAAAAGTTGAGAACGGAATGGGTATACAAGTAAAAAAAAAATGTGCTGAAAATAAGAGACAGACCGTGAAGAGACAAGACTGTATAGAGACTTTGGAAAAAGTAAACCGTGTGTAAATAGATAACCTTGTGTAAACAAAACCCGAAAAAATCCTCGTTTTTTGGAAATATTAAACTCAGTCGGACTTAAAGGCAGAGTGTTCTTTCCTATATTGACTTCGTGCCCATCTTTAAAAGGTTGAAAAAACTGTTAAAATATTAATAACATCTAATTCTTCGTTGGCTGTCTTTTAATACCCCTTTATTAAGGGTTTCAGCTTGTCTCGTGCTTATATCACATTTATTAACTCTCACACCTTGACTGAAACAAAAAGAAAATACAATTTAATGCCTCTCACCAATCAATTATGGTCATAACACTTCGAAACTCCAAAGCAGCGCCATTAAAATCTTATCTCAAACAAAAGGCAGATGGGGCCCATGGGGAGACACAACAGTTCATGCATATATAATTACTGACCATATCAAAAATGATTAGCAGCACCGGCAACAGCAGCGGCATGCCATGATGGTGTTGGCCGCCAATTATGCACAAGTTGGCCGCATCTAAAAGCTGATTATAGACTTTTGGGTGTAACACAAGAGAGAAAACTGCATAATACTAATTTAATTTTAAACGAAACGAAAGGCAGCGCATATATAATTTGGAAAATTGCATAGAATTGATGATGATGTTATCATCGTGTACATCGTTCGGTCGGGTCTTATCAACAATTTCCGCCCGGCAGCTGCAACAATCCCTTGATTATTATGTACCGCTTAATGGCCACACTTTGGTGCTGGCACCGCGGACACTCACTTCTCCTGCACAACTTCCCGGACTTGATTATTAGCTATGTAAATGCTTCATCTCTCTGTGCCTGACTAAATGATGGTTACAAAATTTTATGAAGCCATTTATATCACTCATAAGCCCTGAGCCGCCTATAACATGTAATATAATCAATGGGCTGGTCGGAACCGTCTCTTGGTACTTGTTTTCAATTTGGCCAAAGCCAGCAGGAAAAAAATGGAAATACACAAAGGGGAAGTGTACAAGATAATTACGATGGGTTGATCATACAAAGGAATTAAATAATTATAGAAATTAGTTATTTAGTTTGGGAGGAAAGTGAGGATGTCGTAAAATTAAGTATTGTCTGTTCTTTTTGTTGAAGAGTTTCACTTGGATAACGAACTTGTGAGGTATTCCAAAGCGAAATATGTGTGTGGCCAAGCGAGCAAAATCCCCGCCCCATTTATTCAAATAAATTGGTTTATCAAAAGGTAAATAAAGCATACCAAGCCGCACGAAATAATATTCAGTCGAAGAAGCTAACTCAATATTATATTTTTCGTTTTGACTTTCAGCTATTTTTTTCAGACATTTTTTTTATTAAAGCTATTTCGAGCAATTATTATTTGCAAAAATAACTCTTGGTTCTCATACTCTGTCAACACTGGTTGGTGGTTGCATCCCATTTCGGTTCCTTTCAATTTGGTCAACGAAATTCGTGCTCAGTTTAGGGAATGTACCATTTTGTGATACTAATCTTCAAGTCATGGCATTCCTTCGAATGAACTAATGACTTTTGACTTTTTAAACTCCCATAAGTGCATTTCTTTCGAAATAACACAATGTTTGGTTGCCTACTAAACTTATTATTTTTATGCCTAGCGCTCTAAATTATAAGTATGATATAAGTATGAGCCAATAGAGAAAGAAAGAAAGAAAAAAAGAAGAGGCAACTCCCACTACCGACAATGCACCAATTTTGGTTCTGAAGCATTTGTTCGAGTTTAACAAATATGTACCTATTTAATTTTAAAAACTTTTACTTACTTCTGTCTGGGCGGATATGCACTCGGGGCCATTGGTATCAAAAAACGATTGGAAGGACGTCTTTACCAGTTACGCTACGGCGCGCATTTAAAGTAACGCCTCTAATATATTACTTGTATTAAATTCCGTTCCAGTAAACTATATAAGACCAATAGAGATTTGCTATGTCAAAAATTTTCGCTGTTAGATTTGCCGTCGGTGCAGTTAATCCGTGCAACAAATACATTCAAAAAGTTATACTATTTATGTATGTAGCGGTAAGATTTACTTGTAGTTAAAGTTAATTGCAGCAAAAACAAAGTACATTTGAGATGAAAAAATCACGTTAGAGTTACTATTTCTAGCTTGTGTAGCAGTGTTTAAAA
Source organism: Lordiphosa clarofinis (assembly GCA_018904275.1). NCBI lineage: Eukaryota > Metazoa > Arthropoda > Insecta > Diptera > Drosophilidae > Lordiphosa > Lordiphosa clarofinis. The sequence continues at coordinate 685,196 of JAEIGQ010000022.1, forward strand.
TGTTAAAAAAATAAAACAAACTAAAAATTATACCAAATTGAACCCTGCTGCAAATAATCTTAAAAACTCACCCTCAAAATACAAATTGAGCTAAATGTTTAGCTCTGTTCCTAATTAGCTGTTAAAAATAGATTCCTAAGTAACAACCCCCTTCTTGCAAACTCTTAATGGGACGGCTTTGGCGAAAAATATTTGTAGTTAAATTTACTAAACGCACCACCTTTTTGTTGATTAATAATAATAATAACAATAATAATATGTTCCTTTATTAACATTATTTTTACAATTAACATTATTTTTACAAAAAATTTCAGCATGATTTTGGAACAATACGACATTGATTTTAAATCGTCTGTCGGTAAAGAGAGATACAAATTAAATTAAATTTAAGCGAATTCTGTAATTATTAGTTTTCTATATGATAAGGCGCTTGTGACGTAGTTAACTAATTTTTCCCAGCCTTCATCGTCTTCCCCATTTAATCTAGCAATAATTTCATTTTGCGTGAGTGACGATTTCCCAAAGAATCTAGAACGTATGTTTTTGAGGATTGGGCATCTGCCTATAAAATGTTCTAAGTCCTCGCATTCTTTCATGTTGCATAAGGTACATTCATCTGGCACGTTTCGCAAATGTTTGTTTAATATTATGAGATCACATCTTGCTTTAAAAAAAAACATTATTTTGTCCCATTTGTGCGATTGAATAAAGTAGCTCGGTCCTATGCCATGGTCTAAATATCTATAGAACCTATGCGCGCTACTCATAGCTCTGCTCCACATAGTTTGGTGTTCGTGAGTTTCTATCCGCTTCTTGAGCGCTTGTGTTTGGTTCTGCCACTCCATTCTAGTCAGCGATAAGTTCCAGTCCAAGTTGAAATTGATGCTTAAATCGTTTAAACATTTAACCCATCCTATCCTTTTCCTTAACAGTATTTTGGAGAATTGGTTTGGTAGCCTGTTAGATTCGTATTCAAAAAAAATTCTTTGCATATGGGTCATTCTTTTATAAACCGAACAGCTAAAAAAATTTTTTTTTTCATTTTAATAAAAAAAAAACCGAAATTAGATCTCGATATGCCCACCAAAACGTAATTTGCTGTTTTGCACAATTTTTTTTTGTAAATTTTATAAACAATTTCAAAAATTGTCAAAAACGAAAAAATGGAAAATAGGGTTTTTTAAAAACGTAATATCTCAGGTTTTGTTTATCGGACAGGTCTCAAGTTGATATCGATGGAAAGAATTTTACTGTATCTACTCCAATTACAATTTTATAGACTTTTAAATTATTTAATAATATTAAGTAATTGTTGCTAAAAAATATTCATAATTTTTTCTCAGTGTTAACCACCATGGTATAGCTTCTGAGGATACACAATTGATTGCCCTAAACACAACTTAAATTTCGGTGTTTTCAAAAAAATGGAGACTTTTATAGTTTAAAAGTTATGAATTTTTGAAGTTATAAACAAATAAAAAGATACCCTTGAAAAAAGCTTCGCCATGCAGTCAGTTTCAAAGCTTTTTGATTGACCGATAAAGTCAAGTTTCTTCGAAGCCCTGTCTACGTTTGGTATACCAGCAAAGTACGTTCGACTTTGCATGATGACGTTGAGAAGTACGCAAAGCTCCGTCAAAATAGGAAAGAACCTCTCAAAATCATTTGATACCAAAAGAGGTTTTAGGCAGGGCGACTTCTTTAATCTACTGATGGAATATATACTGCGCCGGTGCCGACATGCCAACAGAACCGGCGATTTTATTCATAAAGATCTAATGCTACTTGCATATGCCGATGATATTGACATTATCGGCAAAACCGAACGGGCATTAAGCAAGGCATTTTCAAAGATTGAGAAGCAGTCTGAACTAATGGATCTAGTGGTAAATGAGGACAAGACGAAATACCTAGTATCCTCGAAACAGAAGTCTATGCGCCTTGTACAATCTGTTACAAAATCTACCTCAAAACGACGAAAACCTGCGACAACAACATCAGTCTGGAAATCCGACAAAGAATCACTATTGCAAACCGATGCTACTATGGGCTAAGTAGGGAGTTCAAGAGCAAAGACCTCAAGCGAAGAACAAAAATAGCCCTGTACAAGTCACTTATCATCCCAGTCCTGCAATATGGCGCAGAAGCATGGACAATGACAGCGGCGGATGAAGCGGCGATTATCGTGTTCGAACGAAAAATTGTTCGGAGGATTTATGGACCTTTAAAAGTTGGCGATGATTTCCGCATTCGAAAGAGTACCGAACTGTATGAGCTTTATGGGGACACCTGTCTGGTCATGCGCATAAAGCAACAGCGGCTGCGCTGGTTAGGACATTTTATTTATTTATTTATTTATAGTTTCTGTCTAACTTTAAGAGGGCCTACTTAGGAACGATAATAAATTATTTTTTACTACAAACAAGGAGGATTGAGATTAAAAAATATGTGGAAATGCAAGTTATAGTTTAAAAAAAGAGTGTGTGTCATGAGACGCACGGTACGAGCGAAGCTCTTTACGATGAATCCGATTTAAGTAATGGAAAAAGACACATTTGGATTCTGTATAAGTAAATGTTAAATTATCAAATATTAGGTCACTCTCAAATCACTGTAAAGTCACTGTTTAGTCACTGTTAAGTCGCTTTAAGGAACTGTTAAGTAACTGTTAGTTCACTATTAACTCAGTGTTAAGTCGCTGTTAAGTCGCTGTTAAGTCGCTGTTAAGTCACTGTTAAGTCGCTGTTAAGTCACTGTTAAGTCACTGTTAAGTCACTGTTAAGTCACTGTTAAGTTACTGTTGTCACTGTAAAGTCACTGTTAAGTCACTGTAAAGTCACTGTTAAGTCACTGTTAAGTCCACCAGATCTTCACCATACTCTCACCAGATCTCCACCATATTCCCACCAAATCACCACCAAATCTTCACCTGATCCCCACCAGGTCTCTGCCAAATACCCATCACCTCAGAGGTGACACCTCCCCATACTTGCACCTCACACTATCCCACTCCACACACAACCCACCTGCTACTACGCGGTTATGGTAAAAGTGGCTGATTTTGCAAATACAAAACACAAAATCAAAGACATACCCCAAAAGAATCTGTTGCAAAGACAAAATTTTTCAAGATTCACTCCCCCAGTCTGACGTCCGTAAAAGAGCTTCGCTCTAACAAAGGTTTCGGAAGGGTTCGTGATGAGTGTAGTTTGTTAGACAAGGCTGTAGATAAATAGGATAAAAATTTCTAGTAACGCGATGTGGGACTGCAAGACTTATATTAGATAACAAAGCGATCGAGTCAATATCTCCTGACAGGAGTAATGTACCCAGATAGTAGATTAATGGAGCTGGATAGTACTGATTTGAAACGAACTCGTTGAGATCGATCGCTTAAGGAGGAGGATTGGTGGGAAGCCGAGCAGACACAATTTATGTGCTAAGAGCTCGTGATTGACTGAGTCAAAAGCTTTACTGAAATCAGTATAAACTACATCAGTTTGTTGCTTATTGACAAACCCATTGTTTACAAGAGTAGTAAATTCAAGTAGATTCGTAGAGATAGAGCGATTCTTCATGAAACCATTTTGAGATGTAGATATTACCAAACGACAATAATGTTGTAGTTGGGGAGTCAAGATCTTTTCAAGAAGCTTAGGAATGTCCGATAGCTTCGATACGCACCTGTAGTTCGAAATGATTGACTTTGGTCCCTTTTTATGGATAGGAATAATATAGGATTCCTTCAAAAGACCAGGGAAGTCTCCCTGTTGAAGAGATGTGTTAAGTAGTTTACAAAGCGGCACACATAAGGAGTCAGCGCAAAGTTTCAAAGTTGTCAGGTCCGGGACTGAAAGAGGACTTGATTGATCGTAGGCTAGATAAAACGCTATCTGCATCTACAACGGGGCATACAATGCAGTTGGAATTAACCACAGAATAAGGATATTTAGAGACTAAATTATTAGCTGATGCAGAATAGCATCGTTGGAAAAATGTTCCAAATAGATCGGCAATATCAGAGTCGTTGTCACCCAATACATCATCTAAAGAAAGGGAGGGCGGAAATTGAGAGGATTTCCTTTTCATGTCTCCAGAATGGACGAAGAAGCTCCAGCAAAAAAGGCGTATAAATCGAAGGCGGCTGACTATGGAGGCGGCAAGAGGGGGAGACCACCACTAAGATGGGAAGAACCTTCTTTAAAAATTAAAAATAAATACAAAATGTTTTGAATAAACTTTATTTATGCTAATGAATTAAGAATAGTCAAAAGTAATACTTTCAATTGCCACATATCCGCATAAACGTTTTACATTCATGAAAAACAATTGCGAACAGACATTATCTTGCCCTTTTTTATTAACCCTTAAAATCGAGTTCGAATGGTGAACTTTAAATGCGTTTTAGACTATTATACTTTTGGATTACTATGCCAAAATTTATTCGTCTTCAAAGTTGCACTTAAAATTTCTTCAATATCTCAAAAAAAATTAATTTTGGCGCGACAACGTGCGTTGCAGACTTTCTGTCCCCTTGCTAGATTGAGTGTTTAATGTTTTTGAATTAAAATGCAACAAATCAAACACTTTTAAAATTTCTGTCAACAACCATCACATTATTACTAGGAAATGCTACAACACACCCGCCCTATAAAAAATATCTCATCAAAAATGTACATTTTATAACAATTTTCTGGGACTTTCTACACACATTATGTATATCATATAATCAGTGGCTGTATGCGACAGGTTGTTAAAACCATATCCATAACCATACACAATTATGCACATTTTCCCCCTGCCTACCTCCCTCCCTCCCTGAAGCAAGCAACCGACCAACCTACGTTCCATCATTAAGTCGAACAGACAATTTGTCAAAAGAAACAAGAAAATTTGCATAAAAAACTAACAAACAACTAACATTAGACACACCGAAAAAAATTTGCATGTCTGACCGACTGAAGTTGGCCAACCAGCCAACCAACAACAAATAACAATTTTCCACAAGTTGGCTGGACGGATTGGCGGTCGGCGGTTAAAGCTGGTAACACAGAAGCCCGAGACGACGACTACGACCAAGTGCAATTACCAAAAGCGCGCCACAAGAGGCAAAGAGATATCAAAGGAGATCGGCAAAAAAAAAAGCGAGGCAAACGGCAAACTGGCCAACAACAACAACAACATGTGCGTTTGTGTCCGCAACGATTAAGTAAAAACAATTTACACGCCTGCCTTGCCATCGCCGGCAACAGAGGGAGCAGAAAGAAGCACTTGGATTGGAGGTGTGCTCAAGTCGTGAAAGTTGTGGCTCAGCAAAAAAACTAAATTTTAAGAAAATTAGCAAAAAAAAAAACAAACGTGCTATAAAAAATAAAAAACGTTTGTCATTATTTTAAGAAAAAATAATTTTTTTTTTCAAAATTCATCTTGGGATCTTGTAAATAAGTAACAACATCTAACAATGTTAAAAAACCCATGCCAGAGTTTGATGCTGGCTGAGTGTCTTTAAGAAGAAAGAAGAAAGTGTTTTCAATCTTCAAGGTCCTGAGGCCACAGCTTACGAAAGAATGTAGTGCGGGGGTGTATGGTTTTACGCTTATGGTAAGAACAAGCATACACTTTTTCAGTACATTTAGAACGGATTTTTCCTGAGCGATGCTTTTGATACTCAATTAAACGTTGGTATGTTCCATCCAAACAACAGCTATAACGTGTGTTGATTTTATAAGAAAATCTGAAAGTATTACTACAATTTTAAAAAATAACCCATTTTGTTACCCAGTTAAGTTCCTTTGGGGACATTCCCGACCAAACAATATGCGTAATTCTCTTCAAATGCGATTATTTTATTCAGAAAAACGTGCGATGTTAAAAGATAATTTGTTTCCCTGAATAACATAAATTGAATGGAAAAACTCCGCCATTATTAACATTTAATTTTCAAACAGATTCGTCAACTTTGGTCAAAATTGGCAAACTACATATAACATATGGCTGCCATAGGAGCGATTGGTCGGAAAATGGGTCTTTGAAGGCAAAACTTTTTTCAATGTACAGTCCCACAAACTCGGTTATTAATAATATAAAGGGCCGATTTCTCTTTTTCCAGATAGCTACTATGTGTCAGATAAGCTCACAATTTATTCTGCTTTATATGCTTTCATACTGAATTGTAAAATGTTTTCGAAATCGGATGACGATAGGTCGGAAATTGAAAAAATTCCATTCAACCAAAACTAAGTTCACACACCCAGATTGTTGGGATATATGTATGTTAAAACTAGTTACACTTGGCATGGATAATATCATCAGAGGATGAGGCGGCCTTTGGCGTTTTCGAGCGAAAGATTTTTCGGACGATTTATGAACCTTTGAAAGTTGGCGAGGATTTTTCAAGCTTAGTGTGAACAACTGGTGCCAAATCGCACGGAGTAGAACGGACTGACGGGCATTTGTAGCAGAGGCAGAGACCGTATAAGTATTGGGCCCAAGAGAAAGAAGAGCAGAAGAGAATTACACTAGGTCCAGTATATTGAACGGTTGGTGGTGATTCTTCATGATTTCGTGTGCTGAACACGAATCTGTATTGGGAAATGGCCCATTAAGTCCAGAGTTTTGGTATTTTAATCAAGTCCCAGTACTAGCGGGGACTAATAACATTTTTATAAGATTATCAGAAAGAAAGAAATCGTTAATAACTTAAACAAACACAACAAAAACATAAAAATGCTTTATATTAAATCTTTTTGTCTTTTCTTTTCATATTAAACAAGTAAGAGTTTCCATTAAAAATGGGAAAAAGGGGATCATGAAGTTGTGTAACTGTATGTAACAGGGAGAAGGAAGTATTTCCGACCCCATAAAGTATATATATTCTTGATCAGCATCAACAGCCGATGTCCGTCTGTCCGTCCGTCCGTCCTTGTCTGTCTGTAAGAACGCGTCGATCTCATATACGTTTAGCTAGCTCATGCAAAATCATCTGAAATGGGTCCGAATGCTTAACACTCGAACTGTACACACAAATTGACTATGATTCCTGTCATTCATGAAACCGCGTCGCAAAAAGCTTTTCGTTGCGTTTGTTGCCAGATCTTTTTTTTGCCATATGTGTGCTGATCTTTTGTGAATTTACTAACTGCTAAACAGGAACAAATTAGATTTTGCAAATTGAAGAAATCATGAATAGCGTATCATAAACGTAGTATCAGAGACTGTAATAGATAGAGCCAAAAATTTTGGCATGTATATAGGTGTATGCTGTACCCACATCGAGTTTGTTTCAGGTTTCGAAAAATCCTCCTCCTCCATCTTTAAACAGCGAAAATCTGTCTTTTTATCTGTATAAACGAGTAGATCTCACAGACTATAAGAGGTAGAGCCACAAATTTTTGCATGTATGTAGGTGTACACCGTACCCAGATAAAGTTTGCTCCAGGTTTGGCAAATTCCTCCTCCATCTTCTTCTAACCGCGAAAACTGTCAGAGCTCCAATTTTTAAGTTTGTACCTAGTGACTTAACATATATTCAGTGAGGACCAACATCTATCTATTCTGTGTACCACAATGAGATCCGAGCAAAAACACCGTAGATATGTACATAAGTGCGCCTGCCCATTTATTGAAATAAATTTTAAAATAAATGGAATTCAAAGCTATAGGAACCACATTACTTGGGACAGGGTATTTTGCTGTCGGGGCACTCGACCGCAACACTCTTACTTGTTCTATTTACAAATATCTAGAATTCGTGATTTTATTAACTTCACGTCAGAGGTTCGCCCATCTCCAAGTCCCAAAGCCTTGCCAGCAAAAAGCCGCTCCTGTGTCTGGTCTTGGTCATGGCGTTAATATGCGTCGCTCTGGCATAGCTGTTTGTTGGCCCGGTTGTTGCTGCTGTTGTCTGCATGTTTAGTGCTTCCTTTTTGGCATCGGCAACATGTCAATTATATCGTATCAAATTAATATTTGTACGCGTTGCGCCGCATTGTACGTCTTCGCCACATTCAGCCAAATGAAGTTGGAGTTTTTAAAGGAGCTTGCCAGCTGCTGGACGCTTGGCCACTAATCGTGGCTGACAAGCATGAAAGAGGTGATTTGGCCGCAAATGCAATAGATTTCCAAAGTCTATTTTAAGTGTTGTTAAGCTGTGCTTTGTGTTTTTGATATTAAATGATGAATAGGAAAATTAAACAACAAATTTCCATATAACCGTAAGTAGTAGTTTTTTCAATATTTGTGTCACTGTTAGTAATAATTGACAATAATTTTTTCACTCAATTTATGTGCTTTAAAGCACTTCTATTCATTACCCCACATAAATAACAATCCGAACATTAATCTTATTCATGTTCATATGAACTCTAACAGCCACTTTGCTCTAGAAACAACGTCTGGCTTGGTTAGCTGGTTGGGGCTGTGTGTTATTATCAACACTTTTTTCCATGTTGTTCGGCTGTCTGCCAAAACACAAATGTACAAAACACGCGCGATAAATACTTTGGCTTTGGCTTGGCATTCTGTCAATTTAATCGGCCACGTTTTAACCTTAACTGTCAGTTAAGTTAAAGCGCCGCTTTTATCGCCACGTTTGCCCCGATCTTTAGCCCAACTGTCATTACCAAATTCAACTTAAGTGCTGTCAAAAGATAATTACCGTTTCAGATTTTCTTTTTTTAACAGCGCTGACGCCAACAACATGGTTTTTTATTAAGTTTAAACCAGTTTCAGTTTTTGTTGTGGCATTTCAATAATGACACTAAAATGTCTGATTAATTTACTTTATGCCAATAGCCCTTGGGCTATGTGTGGGAGTCTTTAAAAAATGTCAATTCAATTAAGTAAAGTTGAATTGGACTAAATGTCAGTAACAGTTAACGCAAAATTGCAACATGTCAGAACTATTCACCAAGAATTTAAAAAAGGCATCTTTAAACTAATACCTCAATAAAGCGACAACTTCAACTCGAATTAGCCCATATTTGCGGTAGGATTACCATATTTTAGATATTTATTAGTTATTTAATCTGATTTAAACTTCAATTAAAATTAACCCATAAAAAATGGTTGTCAGGAGTCTTAGTTTCCCACATTTTGAGTTGAAATAAAATAATAATGGTCAATCGCAATTTAATTTGGCATCAACGAAAATTACGTGTTTTAAAATTTATGTATAAACGATTTTGAACACACGTGCTGGAAATAACCAAACACGTCTACTGCCCAAAGGTATGCAATGCAATAACAGTACAGAATGTTAGTCATTTGTATTGAATTCTAATAAAAAATTTTCATAATTTCTATTGCATACTTCCTATCTGAAACGTTATATTCGATTCTTTCAATAGTTTCGCTTTACTCTAGCGATATTCTATAGCAATCGCATTCTTATATCCTTTCTGGAAGAAATGTGCCACTCTGCGGAACTTCTGGAAAAAAGAAAAGCGGATACGAAAAGTCTTTCCTCAGGGATAAGAAATCGTTTTTTCCTGGGGTTATATTTAAGAAATCAAGGGTTAATATATCAAGGGTTAAAGTCTCTCCTAAATTTAAAAATAATTTCTATATTTAAGACAATTTTCGTACATTTTAGTAAGCATGCTCCAAAACGGAATTTTTAGAAAAAAATTTCTTAAATATAGAAATTTGGTAATTTTCGGGCGTTTTCAACCCATGACTGTATTTTCTTAAATTTTTCAATTTTTGATTGTGCTACTTAAAAGACTCTTTTACTTTTTTACTATCTTTATAAGCCATAAATTATAGTCGAAGTCTACTAGGGGAGATAAAAACAGGCAAAGATGATTTGTATCTACATCTAACGTGTTTGGTTCAAGCTCTGCACATACTCCTTATCTTTGACACACTTAAAAAACAAATCGCCATAAGAAGTGCCATTTTTGCTCTAATTTTTAGAAAATCGCCTTAAAATATTTTTTCAAAGACTTTTACAAATTAGCATTCTTAAAATTACACTGCTCGACAAAATGAGAGTCGATTTTCCCCCATTGGACCAAACCAACTTTATCTCAAGTAAATTGGCCCGCTGATCACGAAAATCACCATGAAAACAAAATCTATCGACGCGTTATCGAGATATTATCGATAAACCGTTTTTTCGATTTTTTTAAAAGTTTTTTGTTTTTTAAACGATGTTAATGATCTAAACAAATTTAAAAAGACAAAACTTGACCAAACAGTTTGTATTTGGACAAAAAAGAGCTGGGTCGTATGCTTTTAACGCTATGGGCTCAAATGGAGAAAAAAATGTTTTTTTTTTGCCAAATTTAAAAATTTATCGAAATTATAACGATTGTAGATTCATAATTATACAAAATTGTTATGTTTTTTTGATTAAACAAGCCTTCAAATACAGAAATCGGACATAAAGTGGAGTTTTCAAGAATTTTTTTGTGAAAATAGACAAAAATTTAGTTTTCTTTCAAGGGACGTTTTTTTCGAACTTTAAGTGTGTGATTTTAATAATATGGCTTGAAATAGACTAATATTTATATTTATTAAACTCTTTCAAAATAAACTCCACCTAATAGGGCACAGTACATCACAAACCAAACAAATTTCTCTTCCAACCGCATAGTAAACGTGAAAAAATGTTATCCGAAGACAATGTGCCCTATAAGAAAAATTCAAACAGGATTTCTTTTCTAACTTCAATTTCTGTAAATAAAAATAAAGACAATGTTGAATAATGTAGCACATTCAATGCAAATTTTAATATATTGCATCCTATTCTTTATTTTTATTGCACTTAAATAGAGAATAAGACACTAGTTAATACACTTTGAGAAAGACATTTCCATAATCAATATCATTGTAAATTGGCATCTTGCTAACAGACGATTCGGTGGGAATTATTATATTTATTTCTTGTTGAAAAGACCGATTCTTTCGATAGGCAAAAGCAACAATCAGTTAGATGATCCTGGTACAAGCAAGGGCATCCGTATTTATTTTCTTTGACAGAGAAGTTGAGGTTTAGGCGGCCACCTCGGCCCATCAATCAAGAATTTGGCTTATGACCCTTAATAAACGAAAAATCTAAATTTGAACAAGCATTATTTCGTTAAAGATGGCTTTTTAATAGGTACCTATAATATTGAAAGTTGCCTTTATAGGCATTTTTTTACCAACTTTGACCATTGATATCTTAAAAACTTGACGTGCTAGAATAATTTTGAAAATTTACTTTTTCTCAGCTTGAAAGCCTCAGTATCAACCTCAATGGCCCAATATTTGTTGAACTGTGTTATCGTCATGGTCTTATCCGAGAGTTTACAAGGAACGCATACAGCCGCAAAAAGTGGTGGTCTATATTTTAAAAATAAAATTTTATTAACTTTGCAAAAAAATTGTATACATATTAGAATAATTCTATGCCTGAGCTTATTAAATCCACTCACTAGAAGTCAGAAAAAAAGTCACAGCAGTATTTGAAGAAAACTAAATTTTTTCCTATTTTCACAAAAAAATTCTTGAAAACTCCACTTTATGTCTGATATCTGTATTTGAGGGCTTATTTAAAAGTAAATTAAATAGTTTTTACTGTCCAATTAAAAAAACATAACAATTTTTTATAGTTATGAATCTACAAGCGTTTTAATTTCGATCAAATTTTTAAATTTGTCAAAAAAAAACATTTTTTTTCTCCATTTGAGCCCATAGCGTTAAAAGCACACGACACAGATCTTTTTTGTCCGAGAACAAACTGTTTGGCCAAGTGTTGTCTTTTTAAACTTGTTTTGATCATTAACATCGTTTGAAAAACAAAAAAGTTATGAGAGTTTAAGTGGTGGTATCTTTTTGAAAAATCGAAAAAACGGTTTATCGATAATATCTCGATAGCGCGTGGATAGATTTTGTTTTCATGGCGATTTTGGCGATCAGCGGGCCAATTTACTTTAGAAAAAGTTGGTTTGGCGCTTTGGGGGAAAATGCTGTAGAGCAGTGTTAGAGTGTTGTTTTCAATTTCAGAGCAATACTTCTAAAAACTTAGACGGAGAGACGACCGCAGCACCGTCCCCATGATACAACTATGACAAATATGGTGCTCTCTTTATTTTTGTTTTGCCGACGGGATTTCCAGGAGTTGGGTTTCTGTTGCACTGGTTGCATATATACTGCAAGTAAATATGTCACATAGCGCAATTGAAAGTTTATGCCGATTGCTCTTTATCTAACGCTCAGTCTCTCTTTCCCTCCCTCTATTTCAGCAAAAGCAGTCCCCACCCTCACAATAAAAAATGTTGAATAAGTCCCACATATTTCAAAATATCAAGTTCAAATTTAAAACTTATATTATTTAACACTTACACAGAAAAAAAAACCTCGAGATATTTTCAATCATTTAAATCTTGGAGTAAGCCCGGCACAAGCTTGAACATTTAATCTCGATTTCCCGAATATTCGACACAATTCAATCTTTTAAGGATTAGACCATTCCTTTCGAACTTGTATCATTCCAAATGTGCTTACTACAATCCCTTTCGAGATCACATGTCCATAAATTAGAGAGCGAGAGCCAAGAAATATAAGTAGCCTTTCAGACACGCCGAAACAACCAATGGGTATGGTGGTGTGCGATGAGATGTGTTTCTAAACAGTTCATTTTTAGGGTAACATTTCCAAAATAAAGAAAAAATTTTAGTACATCTAGAAATATTATCTTAATCTTAGGGCGATTTTCCCAAATATAGAAATAAATTTCTTTTGTGCCAATTGCTGGCACGGTTAGGTCTTCTAATATGTAATGTAATAATTTTTATTTACGTGGAAGATAAGAAACACAACAAAATGTTTGCAATGTTATGGGCTGTACAAAATTTTGTTTGTTTGAACAATATGGTATATCATCGTTAAAAAATCGTACAAATGTTAGGCACAGTTTATTGAAAAGTTAAGTAATTGATCTTTTCAATAGTACCATATAGAGTCAATAATAAAGGGTAGATTCCCCAAAAAAGCGATCAAAAAGAGTTCAAACAGACATTTTTAGCAATTTATACTAAAATTGCCAAAAATCCAGATGTACTGTGTCATTTCCCAAAATAGATTCCTGTTTAGCACATGTAAATCATTTAGAATCACCTTCAGCACTTTAATCAACTCGAAAAAGCTAAATTTTGTTGCCTTTTGTAGTTCTAAACATGGAAAAAAGTATTTTATGTTTAAGTTTTTGTTTAGTTGTTGTTATAGTGTTCCGGCTCACGGTTTTATTTTGGGTTTCGGTACCCAAACTTTTAAAAGGGCCCACGAAAATTCTTCTTCCAACTTAATTCCAACACAAACCAGTTGTCACGGAAATTTCTTTCGGTTGGTTTTAAAATCTCTCGTGTTTTGCTTGGCTAAATTACCCAGCCAAAAATCTTTGATAATCAAAATTAGTTTTGAATATGAAAACATCATTATTTTTTCGCATATGTTGCGGCAAATGAATCAAATATATTTGTATATTGAAATTTGAGCTTCAAAAATTGTTCGCAAAACCAACCGATACCAACCAAAACCAAACTCAGCGGGCTTAGGGTTGCCAAGTATAACTTCAAGATTGGCGCGAAAAAATTTGTTCTGTTTATACCCTTGCAAAGGGTATTATAATTTTGCCCAGAAGTTTGCAACGCATAGAAATATTCATTTCCGACCCTATAAACTATATATATTCCTGATCAGGGCGACGAGCTGAGTCGATTGAGCTTTGTCCGTCCGTCTGTCTGTCTGTTTCTACGCAAACTAGTCTCTCAGTTTTAAAGCTATCGGGCTGAAACTTTGCACAGAGTCTTCTTTTTACTGCACACTGATAATATGTCGGAACCGACCAGATCGGATGACTATATCTTATAGCTGCCATAGGAACTATCGGTCGAAAAGTGGGTCTTTGTGAGAAAAACTTTTTATTTATAATGTAAACGACTCCCGCTACGGCAATTATAAGTTTTACACGCTTTTACACAGATTTGGAAGTTTTGGTCAAAATCGGAGAACTATATCTTATAGCTGCCATAGAAACTATCGGTCGAAACGTGGGTTTTATTTAGAAAAATTGTTTGTTTTAATGCTAACGTTTGTAAACTATGATGTATTAAAACATTTGCAAGGGTATAAAAACTTCGGCGAAGACGAAGTTAGCTTGGCCTTCTCGTTTTAAATTACTTTTGGACCAATAGTTTGGACACGACTCTTCCAGCTAGATTTCCAAATTTCTCGAGCATTTTTCTTTCTGTCTTAGGAAATCATGACACAGGATAGAAGTAAACTGAGTTATCAGCCAATTTTAATCAAACTAGACTTTGACACATTTTACATTTCATCATATATTATCATATTAATCCTTACTAAATGTATATCAAAAGTCCGAAACACAAAAATTGAACAAAATACGCATCACTAGCACGCGCTTTATTTACATGGAACATACGATGAGACATATGCTCACGCTCCATGCGTGACAGTGGCGCGCGAAAAAGAAAACACAAGGCATATGAGCGGGAAAAGGGTAGATGCAGGCCACACACAAAGATTTTCTATAAATTTCCATCTATGAAAAATTGCATACATTAATTGGCCAAACTATCCAACAACTATAAACAAGTGAACAAAGGTAAGGGAACTGCTCCACGGACGAGTAGAGAAAGCACAGAGCGAGGGAGACAAAAGTTCTTACAGCTGTTTTCTGACGAATTTTACAGCTGAGCCATGGCAAGCAAAAGGCTTATACTTGACGAGGAGGAAGCGACCCAAAAGTTTGAGATATGTGAGAATCAGGAAAATGTAGCGCCAGCACCCCAATTGGCCAAGCGCTATAAGGCGACTCCACTCCAGCGCATGCTGCAGCGTGACACCTCCAGCACCCTGTCGCCTATAACGGAACTGTCCCACAACATGCGAGTGACCAAACTTGCGGAGGTGGGCACTCCCAGGTCCACCACCCAATTAAGAAGCTTCAACAGTCTGTCCTCCTCCAGCTATGATTCTTGCAATTCCCTGGATGATGAATACATAGCCATGTTTGAGTTGGAAAACCAGGAGGAACCACTTCCATTGCCTGGAGATTTGGATAAGCTGATACGCGGACAACTCAGGGAGGAAGAGAAGGAAAACCACCATCAAGTGGCTGCCCCTGGCAAACGTCGTCCAGCGCGTCGCTGTTTAAGTATGTTAAATGAGAATCAGGAGGAGCAGCAGCAGCAGCATGAGTTGGTAGAACCTGAACATCGCCGTCCACAACTGCGCAAGACCTTGTCCATGAATGATGCGGATATACTCACAGCCTTGGGTGATGAACCAGAGCTGATAGGTGATCTCAGCAAACCGTGTGCCTTGCCTGTCCTGCTCTCAGGGGTCAGACATCGAGATTTAAAGACCATTTCCTGCGAGACTTTGGCTCGTTTGATACAAGGACAATTCAAGATGAAATTGGCCTACCAAATTATCGACTGTCGTTATCCCTATGAGTATTTAGGTGGTCATATATTGGGAGCTTTGAATTTGTATACCAAGTCACAAATCAAGGAGGCCTTTCCTCCCTCTGTTCTGAACTCCTCCAATCCGCCAGAGGAACGTAAAATATACATCTTTCACTGTGAATTCTCCTCGGAACGTGGCCCTAAGCTTCTGCGCTTTTTGCGTGGCAATGATCGAAACGTACATACGCATACCTATCCTGCCCTTGACTATCCCGAGCTCTATCTTTTACACAATGGCTACAAGGAGTTCTTTAGTCTGTATAAGCAACTGTGTGAACCGGGCAACTATATACCCATGCTGGCTCCCGCCCACAATGAGGAGTTTCGTTACTTTCGCGCCAAAACCAAATCGTGGCAATCGGGTGATTCAGTCGATGAGGGAGACAGTGGCTTTAGCGGTTCACGTTCTCTACGAAAATCTCGCTCACGGTTGCTCTACGCCGAGTGAATCTATCTTTAAGTTAACCAAAATTAATTTTCATGTGAAGGACGCAAATTTTTAGTTTTTCGTTTTTTAGTTGCGTTGTTTCCCTAATTTTACCCCCAAAATGTTATGTAAATGTTTTGTATTTCGATTTTTAGTTGAGAGTTTTGAATGTTCACCACAAAAACAAAAAAAAGAAAAGACAAAAAAAAAACATAAAAACATTTCTGTTCTCTAGTCAGTGAAAGAAAATTTCGAAAAAATGAATCTAGTTAGATATTCTGTGTTCGGCATTAAGTTTAAGTTTAGCAAGAATTTTTCAATGTTTTATTATAAGAATAATCAAAAATAAATCAATGTCTAATAAATTATACAAAAAAAAAAGACTAATAAATTTCGGAATATAATTTTCATATATTTATATTAAGCTTAAATTATAAAACTCTATATACACAGGCAAAACGAAATTGTCAAAATAATTTTGTAAAAACTCAAAAATATCGAATAAGAAACGTTAAGAGAAGAATAAAATACAAATATCAGTTTTATGTTTACTCAAGTGAACACTATTCCTAAGAGATAAACGGCTTAAACCAAAATCCAGTTAATAAAACAAATGAATCTTAAAACAAACAATAAAATTATTTATATAAGACAACTTTTTCCACTACCCTTTTCTATATTTCTTTTCGCAATTTTCGGATACCAACTCAAAAAACGAACCGTTCTTTGATGCCATCCTCGAATGGATCCAATTTTTGAGTTTTTGGAGTTGAAGAAGTTCTTATCCTAAAGGGAATGCGTCTTTGACGAAAACAAATAGTAGTTGGAAGGTGCAAAGTACACCACGGTTATTGCCACAAAGAATGTTCAATTTCTTCAAAAACGCATTTGATTTGGCTGAAAGTCCGTACAAGGGAATTTTCGGGGTTGCAGATCACGAATCCGAAGTCACAACTTAGAAAAACAAAGTGGCGGATCCCATATGGCGGACAATTTCTTCGGAAACGTACTTGATTTGGCTGAAACATCGAAAAACCCGTTTATGGATAAAATCTCGATAACTGTTCAACGGATTTTTTGTCGATTTTCGTGCTCAGCGGGCCAAAATACTTTAGAGAAAGTTGGTTTGGTGAGTTGGGGGAGAATGTTGTCGAGCAGTGTATATTTGTAATGTCGCGACAATTGTCGCACAAAAATAATCACCGAGACTAAACCAAATTTTTGACTATGTTTTGAAGAATTGTCTAAATAACAATATCTTATTCGTTTGAGAGTGGGATCTGCAGGGAGTTTTGACTTATGGCTTTTTTAACACGATTTTTCAGAATGTGTCCGAAAAAATAATTGTTAGTAATAATTTTGAGCAATATGATTAAATTGTACTTATTTTCTAGAGTAGAATCCATCTTTCAGAATCCAAATCGGTGAGGCACGCTCGACGCTCACGAACGGAGTTCAAATCTAAGCCAGGTGGGGACACTTTCTCCTTATTAACGGTCAGAATACAAACTAGATGTACCAATACAACTATTCCGACCATTAAAAGTCTATCAAAAATATTTTTTTTTCGACTTTTGGCCAGCTTTTTGGGATTTGCAACCATAGTGCGACAGTGTTCTTCGGCTTTTACATTCAAAAACCCATGTACCTTCATTTGAATCTCTTGATGACAAGCAGATTCGCCCGAATTTTTCAATCGTCTCTTAGAAATCACAGCTCTTATCAATTCCGATCAATCGAATTCGGAAAAGGAAACAGGCCTGTAAATACATAAATAATACAAAGAGGTGCGTGTTACACCATTTATATCTCAAGAATGGCTAGACGGAATTTAAGAATCTTATAAATGTTGCATTTGTTTCCACCCCGAATAGCAATTAAAAAATTTAAAAACTCAAGAAATTTTCATAAATTTATTATAAGCTTATATTACCATTAAGACTGGTAAACAGAAGATGTACATCGGAATGTCTAAATTGACAGATTCATATATGAGACGGTTAAGTAGAGGGTAAGAAAAATGATCTAAAAAATCGCAATATTAAAATAAGTTTTTATTATTATAAAATCGGGTAAATAAACGGATGGTAAAGGTTCCCATTTGTTCGTAAGACAAATGAATGAATTTTAGAAAACTTTTTTACTTTAGAAAAAGTTGGTTTGGTCCAATGGGGGAAAATCGACTCTCATTTTGTCGAGCAGTGTAAGAATACATTTTGCTCTGTTTTTTGTTGGTTTATATGACCAATAGCTCTATGTTGAAGATGTGAAATCGGCCCTAAGTCTTGCTACAGAGATTCTAAATTCATTCTTGAAGAAAAAGTTGATTCATAATTCTCTGAGCACTGTTTAAAAATGATACGTTCACTCCGTTTTTTGGTTTTTTTACTCAAAGCAGGACTTAAGAACTTGTAAAATTAAAGAAAATAAATGGACTTGAAACCCATATAAAATACTCGCCATATATGATTAGTTGGGTAGCTTTGCAACCCGAAGCGACTAAGAATTGCACCGAAGTAAGGCATAAAATGAATGCTCAGCGCGATTTCTTGATACTCCGTGAAGTTATCCAAATTGTGCACTCAATTCTCTGAAAATTATAAACTATAGAAAATTTCATAAATCTCTGACCATGTAAGACTTTATCGACAGGCAAAAAATTCAATTACTCAAAAACTATAAGTGATATTAACATGCGGTTTTTTTATTCGTTTGGTATAATCGGTAAAAATAAAGTTTTGAAATATCTTTCCAAAGTCGAAAAAAAATTTTTAACTAAAAATGGATAATTTGAAATTAAAAATATGGGGGGAACAAGGGTTTAATTGAAATACAACAGTCACAATTCTACTCTCATTGAGATCGGACGTGCCCTACCGTAAATCGCAAACAAAACCCAAAAACTGCAAAGCAAACCAACATAAAACAAAATCTGCAAAACTTACAACAACAACTAAAGCAACTGATAAGAACTAAAACACCAGCACCAGTGTAGCGGTCTCACCGCCGCAAAAGCAAACAATCATGTTAGACCCCCCTGATCGAAACAAACAAACGGCACAATTACAGTTTACCATCGACAAATCCAAACGACTTAAATTTATATCACACGGCCCAAAGTTCCTTATTATATCAAGAATAGACAGCAATGAAACCCTTGAAAATATCTCCCCATTCTTAGTGGAAAAAGTAATCGACAACATCTGCGTAGGCAAAGTGAACAAAGTTGAATCAATTCGCTATAACGGTACTCTACTTGTTGAAACTAAAAACTTCGCCCAAGCTGCTAAACTCATCACTCTCACCTCATTCACAAATACAATTAAAGTTAATGTTACTGAACACAACACCAAAAACTGCTCCAAAGGGGTTATATATTGTAACAGCCTTAGAGACGTCTCCGAAGAAGAGATAACAAACGAGCTAAAAAAACATTATGTAATCGAATGCAAAAAAATTCTCAAAAAAGACAATGAATCAAACACCCTAAAAGAAACCGGCCTAATAATTATCACCTTCTGCACTCCACAACTACCAGTAGACCTATCAATTGGCTACCAAAAAAGTCTCCATACGTCCCTACATTCCCCAGCCACTACGATGCAAAAACTGCGGCAGACTAGGACACCCTACAAAAGCTTGCAGAAGCGATACACTCTGCGTACACTGCGGCAACGCAGCCCACATTGACCCTGAAACAATGGAACCCTGCAACAACCTCCACTGCTGCATCAACTGTAAAGAAAACGGCCTTAAAAATTACCAGCACAATTCCCTCGACCGCAGATGCCCATCTTTTATAAAAAACAAAGAGATTCTTGCCATCAAGATTATTGAAAACACCACAATGAAAAACGCCATATCACTATACAACGAACGACGCAACCTTGCCACAACCTTTTCTTCAGCCCTCCGCGGAAACCAACCGTCAGACACCAGCAATACTCGCCATACCCAACTTCGGGACTATTCTGACCTGCAGCCCACCCCACCAGACAATCCACACAAAAGGGATAGCACAGATATACACCAATCCACCGTAAGCGATATGGAAGTGGACCTCTCCAAGTGTCCTCCTTCCGAGAAAGAAGCGCATCCAACAACCATAACTGACCCAAAAATTACAATCTACCATAAGAATAGCAACACATTAAAAACATCATTCAAATCCAAACAACTTAACAAACCCAAAATTAGCAATGTGAATTAAAAAAAACAAAAAAATACTACTCCCCGGCTGGGCTGCAACTTAATTTAGCCAGGCGCACGCGTCTTGTTGGTCTTTCGAGCTCACGGCAATACCTCAAACTACCAGCATCACGATACACTATGATGAAATTATTTTGCAGCCCAGTCGAACTTAGCACAAACTGTGGAGCTCTGTATATGGCTTGCCGACATGCATAGTAACTCCAACCTTTAAATGTAATTGATCTATTCTGACCTCAAACCACGCCCCAAATTCCAGTAACTAAACCCCTCTTTAGCCAAATTGTCTTTAAAAATTTTACAATGGAACATAAATGGATATAACAACAATTATGATCAGTTACTAGTACTTATCAAAAAAAAATTCACCAAAAATCATATGTCTCCAAGAAACACACCTTCACTCCCATCACACTTACCCCACACCAATCAACTACACTGCTTATCACGAAAACTTATCCTCCAATTCTTATGGAGGCACTGCCTTGCTAGTCCATAATTCTATCCAACAAAAACCCTTCCCTCTTAACAACGACTTAGACTCAGTAGCTACTCTCATCCATTCGAAAATAAAATTCATCGTCATCTCCACATACATACCCCCAAATAAAAAATTCAGCATCAACCACCTTAGAAACATGTTTAACAGCCTCCCCCACCCTACCCTAATCGTCGGAGATTTCAACAGCTGGCAGCTGGGGATCGCAGACTAACAATCTACGAGGAAACATAATATTCAAATTCATTAACCAATCTTTGCTAAATACTCTCAACGACGGCTCACCAACACACTTTTCAACACACCACACTTTCACCCATGTTGATCTATCCCTTGCATCTCCCCAACTTTCTATCCACGCGAAATGGAAGACAGACCCCTCCCTATCAGGCAGCGATCATTTTCCAATCCACATAGACCTCTTCGAACAATTCAACAAAAACTACACAGACCAAAAACGAAAATTCCATACAAACAAAGCCAACTGGCCACTATTTAGCGAGCTTACAGAAAAATTCAATACCGAAAGACCTCAAAGCCTTAATATAAACCAAGAAACCGCAAACATTACAAAAATCATATTGCAAAGCGCCAACCAGGCCATCCCACAAACCTCCCCCAAAAAACACTTTATACACAACGTCCCATGGTGGGATATCACACTACAGAAACTAAAAAACAAGAAACTCGAGGAATGGAAAAAACTAAAAAATACAATAAACCAAGACAACATCCTAAGCTACAAAAGAGCAAACGCTCTTCTTAAACGAGAGATTAAAATCAAAAAACGACAATCCACATTACTTTTTACCTCCGAAATAAATCCAAACACACCCATATCCCAGATCTGGTCCAATATAAACAGATTCTGCGGTCTAAAAACACGGCACAGTATTCACTGTCTCGCCGACTTAAGCAACCCAACACAAGTAACCACAGACCCAACTGAAATAGCAGAAAACCTATGTGAGCACTGGTCCAACTTATCTTGCGACTCTAACTTCTCAAACACCTTTATACAACACAAACAACAAATAACTTCTGTATTATCTTATACTCCCTCCCGCGAAGCAATGCACCTAGAGAACAAAATTACCCTAATCGAATTAAAGTCCGCTCTTAAAAAGTTAAAAGGAAAATGCCCCGGCCGTGATCGCATCACCTACCAAATGCTTCAGCACCTACCACTATCTGTTACCCTTCGCATCCTGGAACTATTTAACAATATATTTGACAATTACATACCTCAGCAATTCAAGACTAGCACCATCATACCCGTTTTGAAACCAAACGCAGACAAAACCTCTCCAAACTCCTACAGACCGATCTCCCTTAACCCATGCATAGCAAAACTAATGGACAAAATTATATCTAACCGACTATGGTGGCTTGCTACAAACTGCAAGTACCTAGACAGTCGGCAAATGGGTTTCAGAAAAGGGAAATCGGTATCTGACGCTCTAGCTGTAATAGACCATCAGACTACCTCAGCCCTTTCCACAAAAAATCATTTATCCATACTATCACTCGACTTCGCTAAGGCGTTTGACAGAATAGGCATCCACACAATCACCGACGAGCTGAAGAACTGGAAAATAGGCCAAAAAATTCTCAACTACATAACACGCTTTCTCGCTTGCAGAAAAATATCAGTACAAGTCACAAACTCTTACTCATCATCAAAACCGCTAGAAAATGGAATACCACAGGGATCCCCATTATCTGTCATACTTTTCGCTATAGCATACAACAAATTAAACAAAACTATCTCAAGACACAAATCATTTGAGTTCACAGCCTACGCTGACGACAATAGTCAAAAAAATTAAAAAAAACACCTTTTCTCTCAACATAGACGACCTTTTTACAGATATCACCTCATGGTGTGACTACTCAGGTGCCTCCCTTTCCATCCCAAAATGCAAACACCTACATATCTGCCGCAAAACGCAATGCACATTCCAACTTCAATCTAACGTATTCTCACTTGAAACGGTAAAATCCCTTAAAATTCTAGGACTTACAATAGACAGCCGATACAAGTGGAACACACACATAGACAATCTTGTACTACAACGCTCAAAAAGACTGAACATCATCAAATGCCTCTCAAATTACAAATACAACTGCATTACCAACTCTATTATAAACGTCATCAACTCCATCATAATGTCCAAAATAGTCTTCTGTCTTCACTTCTACGGAAACTCACCCAAATCTACTTTAAGTAAGCTGAGGACACTCTATCACTCAGCACTTAGACTTGCATTTGGCGCATTACGCACGACCCCAATTCACAACCTTTTATACGAAGCCAACCTTATGCCAATAGAAATCAGGACTACCCAAGCCATTTACAAAAACTCCAACATCATCCTAAACTCCAGGCATTCACCAATAGAAAACACTTACAAAAGAATCATCAAGTCTAAAAGGACCCCCAGGCTACTCTCTGCTTTACACAACACAGTAAACCTCTGCAAGATAGACAACTTACCAATATCACCCCTTAACATCAAAAGACACCCTATCCCCCCTTGGGCCATCAGGACCCCCCGCATTATAACATCACTACATACCAGCCTAAAATCGGAAACCTCTCCAGAAATATACCAATCCAAATTTTTAGAAATACAGGACTCCCTCAAAGACCACAACTTTTTATTTACCGACGGTTCCAAGTCATGTTCAGGCATATCCTACAGCGTTACCACCGAGAACCGTATAATCTCATCACAACTTCTCCCTAACTTCTCTTCAATTCTCACGGCAGAAATTGCAGCCATTTTGACTGCCTGCAAATTTGGAATCAATAAACGAGGCAAATTCGCTATATGCACAGACTCTCTATCCGCTCTCAACGCAATAGCCAACTACAACAATACCGATTTCTACCCCTCTGCAATAAGAAACATAATTCACGCCAAATACAATAAATTTACTTTAATATGGGTACCTGGGCACTGCGACATCCCAGGGAACGAAATGGCTGATCAAGCAGCAAAAAACGCCCACACATTTCCCCTTACAGTAGAAAGCAATTTTAACACACACGACCTACGAAAACACATGAAAAAAATCTGTCTTAAATACAAGAGCACGATCTTCACGAACACTTCGCAACATTACAAAACAATCAATCCGAATGGATTAAACCGTCAAGAATACAAAAATTCCAAAATTATACACTCACGTCTAGACGCGATTAAACTCTCAAGAATACGCCTAGGTCATACCCTAGCTACCCATAAGCACATTATAGAGAAGAGTGCAGCACCCAACTGCCAACTCTGCAACACTGCCTTAACTATCGTTCATATAATTTTAGAATGCCCCAATTTCCAAACCCAAAGAACCTTACACCTAGGCCAATCTCCACAAGAGCCATTCTCATACCACAACTCCTCACAAATGATAAATTTCCTCAAATCCATAAACCTTTACCACGACATATGAAAAAAAAAAAAAAATCTAACATTATTCTAAATCTACTTACACTTAAGCACTATACCAATGTAAATATTCCCAGAAAGCAAGTACTATTCAAGAAAACAAAAACCTACCAAACCTAAATATAAGCAACCAACTGTAATATATATATAAATGATTTACCACCAGCCTAAGGCCCAAGTTGCTATGGCTTTTCAATTGGACACAATTTGCAATTGTGTACCAATTCTTTCAAATAATAATAATAAATTGAAATACAAAGTACACACACAGAAAATTTGAAGACAATTCATCAAATATTTTCGAAAATACACTCACATTGGTAAAGACTTATCAGGTAAATTAATAGTGCAGATAAAACTTTAAAGGCTTTTTCACAAAACAGTCCGTGTTCACTAGACCGTACATGCCTTATATGAAAAATAATTTTTTGTCTAGTTCTTATCACAACATGGCTCAAAAAATTCTGTAAATTTTATAGAAAATATGTCAAAAATCCAAAATCAGATATATTGAGGTTTGATGGCCTCGAGAAGGCTTTAAAGGTTCAAATTTCCCCTTAAATTTGTTTTTGAGCTGCTAGGGACGTCATAGTAGGCAGACAAAAATTTTGTGAAAATTGTAAAATAAAATATTTCAACATGTCGTACAATTGATGCAGCAACACATCGTACGGCACCAAATTGATGATTATGGCATATCCTAATTGCCTTCAAACTACACAAATATGTATTGTAAAGGAAAAATATTCATGGCATATTCAACTATGCACTTGTAAATTACATAAACAGTGTGTTAACTAAAAATTTAGTTTTTTTTTTTTTTTTTTTTAAAATTTTAAGGTTCTTCCGAGAATTGAACTCGGTTCGCCGGATTCCAAGTCCAGAGTGCTTATCACAACGCCATTGAACATATAATTTTAAACGAAATATTTAACGTATTTGTTCGACACTTTTGAAAAAGGTCTGTGTCTACATTGACAATTCTATGATAAATTAAGGAGAAATTGGAACTTTTAAAGCCTTCTCGAGGCCATCAAACCTCAATATATCTGATTTTGGATTTTTGATAAATTTTCTATAAAATATACAGAATTTTTTAAACCATGCTGTGCGAAGATCGTCACATGTTGAAAATCGTATGGAGAAATGTCCGGTCTAGTGTTCACTGTCATTTAAGAATTACTTGACCGATTAATTTCAAACTTGGTGCACATTTTCTACATATTAATGCTGTATTGCTGTCAAGAAAACAGGCACCCTTGCAGATCTCTTCTGGGTACCAAACCGTACGGGGTATAAAAAAATAAAATAAGTTAATTAAGGGAAATTAAAATCGCGATCAGATTCGTAGTACGAATTTCGTACCCATGACGAATACGAACCGCCGAGACAGAAATGAACTTAAAACAGGAGATGTCAATTGAGAAATGCTAGATAAACGGCTAATCACATATGATAGAAAAAATCTGCAAAAGTGTGCTTTACTCAATTTTATTTCTACAATTTAATTCGAAATTGAAACTCGTAATATAATCACTTTAATTTTCTATCTTTCAAACGATCGTTAATTTGAGTTCAAGGCTACAATTAAGTGTGTTCTTTACACCCATAAATGATCAAAGTACATGCCATTAAAAATGTTATAAAAACCGAATTTTATCATAAACTAAATTCAGTTTGAGTCAGCAGTTGACTTGAATAAGTAAAAGGATGTTTTATCTCTTTCTATTTTTGCTGTTACTCACCAGCTGTTCCAAGGGAGTCGACCATATATTCCTTAACGATGATGAGGACATTTTCGTCAAGTGTCCAAACTCACCGCCTGGAGTGCTAGGTCATAAAGAGCTTTTCGACTTTTCCGAATTCAAAACGACCATGAACGATGACTTCATAGATATAGAAGGAAATCTAACCACTACTTGGGATATACAGAAAACGGATCGAGTTGAGGTAAGCTGATCATCCGATTTGGTATGGAATGCAATATGATTTCTTCTCTGTTTCCTAAGTTTGATTTTATAGCCTTTCGCCATGAGTTTGGCAGCTGGCAGCCAACTGTATTTAGCATAAGAGTCAAGGATTTTTGCAAGGTCATGTACGATAACAGGCAATACTGGTACACCTACTGGACCCAATACGTTACAAATCCCAATGAAGTGGCCAAAAATTGCCTCAATGTGCCAGGTGTAGGTGAACGACGATGGAAAGATTACTGTTTGGTCCTAATCTCTGTTTTCATTTTAGACAAAACTGACCTTCCGGCCCTACAATCTGCATTTGGTTATTAGTACTGTGGGTCCTGAACTGCAGGGTCGATACAAGGTCGAATATCATATAAGGGCTTATGACAAGTCCAACAAAAAGCGTCCAACTAGCTTTTGCTTTTACGTGTCTGGCCAATTTATTAAGATTAAATGATTCGTATGGTTTTTCTTAAAAATAATAAATTTAGAACTGCAAAGTAGAAGCGTTCTAAATGCCAGACAAGGGCAACATGGGTTCGGTTCAGAACCGGTTTTCAACTCTTGAAAAAGACATTTAATTATCTTCATATTCATAGCTCTAAAATACTTATTTTCCAATAAATTTCCCTTTGCTTCTACCAAATAAAAAGCAACCGCCAATGCACTAGTAAACCCGAAAAGATAATAAAAATGAAATATTACTTATCCTGCGCTCAGCCGTACCAACCACCAGGAGCAGAAGCTCCCGCGCCCTGTCCTTGGGAAATGGGATTACATATTTTTTACTTTTGTTGGAGTGGCCAAAATACATATTATTTATGGCCCACAATGGAAACGAGTTGCAAATGTTATTACATCAGCCAGTCAAACGAAATCAAAGAAAAATTAACCAATTTATTTACAGGTGGGCGGATTTGAGCAACATGAACATTTGGTTGGGGTACTGCAGATAAAAACGCAAATAAGCTTTGTATAAATATTCAATAATATATTATTAAAATGCCTAAACAGATGTGAGGTAACCGCAGACACCTGTGGCTGACAGCGACACAGAAGTAATAATCAATTTCTGTGCAATAATTTATTCTGCGAGAAATTCAACATTTCTAGTAATTTTTATTACAAATTAAAAGTTTTTTGATTAGATTGCTTTTATGTGTTTAATTTGTTAGTTTATTCACTGACGCCAAAATAAAATATTTTTTATGTTACGGCCAGGGACGGAAACAATTATAACCTTTATTTCTGGATTTTTATGTCCATTTTACAGTTAATCCATTAGAGATATGGAATTTCTAAAGCCAGATTCGAGTTTAGCATGAAAAAGTTGACAAGAAGCAATCAATTTTTACCATTTTAGGTTCTGTGCTAAGAATAAACTAATTTTGAGTTCCATTTTGATTTATATTTTCAAGCCTAAGCAACTAATTGTGTTCTCCTTATGATTTATTGAAAGCCTACTTGTATACCAGTATTCTATACAACTTTCAAAACTTTAGCATTTTTTGCCCTAAAAATAAATGGATTATTTATAAAAATTTTTTGTCAAAATACTTTTGTCCACGATTGTAATCTTTAATGAATAAAGGATTAGTTTGTTAGAACTTTCTTTAAATTTTGTTTTTAGACCTGTTATTCGTGGAGTAAAAAAAGTATACTAAAGTAGTGCAAGTGTATGTAACAGGCAGAAGGAATCATTTCCGATCAAAAAATGCTTAATAATTCCTATAATCTTTAAAATATTGAGTTCAAATTTAAAACTTTCATTTATATTCGCAATATCTACAATCCCTAAAATTTTCATCAAGATTAGATAACACAGAGCAACAGTCAAAAAAACTACCGAACTGCACTATGCGGAATCGATAGAGCTACCCGAACTAAATAAAACCCTATCAGCGTTTGGCTAGATTGGTAGCACTTTTCGCAAAAAAAAGTTTTGGAAATTGGGTGTGACAACAAAAAAAGGTGTCATTAGTTTTGGGCAAACAGCTCATTCAGTTTTGGTGATAGCTGCAAACTGTCTTCAGCAAAGTTTTAGCTGACAATCAGAATAAATTTGCTTTGCAAAGGTTTTTAAAAAACTCATAGTTTCCGGCAGTATTTTTTCAAAAAAAATTTTTCAAAAACGTATTTTTTTTACTTTTTTGAGTATAACTTTAAAAAAATCAGAAATTTTCGCATACTTTATTTGGAAAAAAGTGAAGCTTTTGAGATACCAAACAACTCTTCTGAACAATGTTTTACAATTTGAACACTTCTACATCCCTTAAACGGGTCCCAAAAGTGTGTCAATTAATTTTTTTAAGCTTAAGCTATAGGGGCTGAAGCCCCCCCCCTTAGAGCCCAAATATCTTAATTCACCCAAAATATGCAAAGAGCAAAATAAGAAATTAAGAATTTCAGAAAAAGATGCGAATACTTAGATTGTTTTAAAAAGGCATGAGCAGTAGAGATTTCGAAATATCGGTATCTAATACTTGTAGAATATATTTTTGGTGTGTATTTTTGTTAGTTTCGGCCACAAAAAGGGAGTTTTTCTGAAGGCATTCTCTTGGATAGTAAGGTGGCGGTGTGGCCCAGCGGTTAGCGTGCTGGACTGCTGGGTGGGAGGTCGTGTGTTCGTCGGAAGATCTAATAATAAAAGTTTTTACTTTCTTTAGAAAAAGCTTTTACACATCCGGTCACCTTCACCACCTTTTGGCGCTAGCTGTGATGTAACTATCCATGAAATTGCAAATTGACACTCAGTAGGACTCCTGTGCTCACGTCGCCCATGTGATTGAATTGTTTCTTGAAACAAGAAATAATTAATCATCTTTTGATGTAACTTTTTAAAAAAATCAACAAAATTGCAGACAAAATGTCACTTGAGTTGAAAATTCCTCGATTATATGGTCGTCAAAAACCCAACAGCTTACGCACTAGTATACGACGCTTTTTTACCCCCCATGTTAAATCTCATCGATCGGCCGCGAGCTATAAAGAATTATTATACAACAAAGTCGAGGAGGTCATTCACGGGTTCCTTTTTAATGAAGTTTTTAAGTTTGTTCTAAGAATATGTGAATTTTATTCGGCAATTGTAAAAAAAATCAGAAAACGTTAAAACTTAACCACGTAGCTTAAATGCAATAGCATTTCCAAATTTATAAAACTAACCAAAATAATATATGTACAAATATAGTCTTAGTGACGTGTACGACTTTTTTGATTTCAAATATGTTTTACTTGAAGGTAAAATTTAAAATAAAATATGCTCTACACATCCTGCGAAGTTTTTTAATGTTTATTGTTCGAGCAGTTTGCGGATACTTACTTCAAAATCCTTCTTCACTCGCGACTTCAAAAAAAACGAGAGCGCAAGTTAAAGTCGGCTCTAACCGACTTCGATATACCCGTTACTCATGAAAATACATGTTTAACAGTGTTCCTGCGTTCCTTAGGGTGAACATCTGAAAAGTATGCAACACTTTAAGAACTCGGCTATTTTTCACATTTTTGCTTATAACTTGAGAACCGCTCATCTGATCATTATCATTTCTTTGGCAAATTATTAAATTACTAACTATCTCTAGAAGGTACGAATCGTCTATCTTTAAAACTGTAGGAGATATAACGTTTTTTCCGAGTTGCGGGGGCGGGAGGGGGCGTGGCCAAAATTTGGAATAAACTTGATCTGCCTGCAAGTATAAGAAGCATTTGTCCCACACATGTCAAACCTCTATCTCTTACCATCTCTGAGATCTAGGTGACGGACATGGCTATATCGACTCGGCTGTTGATGCTGATCAAGAATATATATACTTTATATGGTCGGAAATGATTCCTTCTGCCTGTTACATACATTTGCACGACTTTAGTATACCCTTTTTACTCTACGAGTAACGGGTATAAAAATTAAATATTTAGGCTTATATGATCTTAAATTGTTAATAAATGTATTAGCTTGGACTATTATCTCTGCCCGAAATTCAATAGATGGACATCATCGACGCCCTGAAAGAGCACTTTGCAGTCCTTTCGGAAAATTACTTTTCGGACGGGATCAAACAATTGGAATATAGCTGTAATAAGTGTTCCTTATGTAGGCGAAGATCGCTAATGATTTGGTAGAGATACCAAAAAAAACAGCTGTAAGATCAACTAGGCTTCTTTGTGGTGTGTTGTGTTCCTGCTTTTTGAAGTTATGTGCAAGCATAACGAGACCCTTATTATTGATGGTTAGTTTTTTTCTATTTAAAAATAAAGCAGAGGCTCTAAACCAAACCAAACCGTATCAAAACGATTACCCCTGGCCTGACATTAACAACGCTACGACTTTTCAATTCTGAAATATTTATTTTTATTTATAATTATACGAATTATTTAATTTTATTAAATTGGCCTGAGCAGAAAAAGCAAATGCTGGTTGGACGCTTTGTGTTTGACTTGTCATAAGCTCTTATATTATATTCGAGCTTGTATCGACCTTGCAGTTCAGGACCCACAGTGCTAACAACCAAATGCAGTTTGAAGGGCCTGTAGATCATTTTTGTCTAAAATGAAAACAGAGATTAGGACCAAACAGTAATCTTTCGATCGTCGTTCACCTACACCTGGCACATTGAGGCAATTTTTGGCCACGTCATTGGAATTTGTAATGTATTGGGTCCAGTAGGTGTACCAGTATTGCTTGTTATCGTACATGACCTTGCAAAAATCCTTGACTTTTATGCTAAATACAGTTGACTGCCAGCTGCCAAACTCATGGCGAAAGACCCTGATTTCAAACTTTAGAAACAGAGAAGAAATCATGTTGCATTCCATATTAAATCGGGTGCTCAGCTTACCTCAACTCTATCCGTAGGCTGTATATCCCAAATAGAGGTTAGATTACCTTCAATATCTACAAAGTCATCCATCATGGTCGTTTTAAATTCGGAAAAGTCGAGAAGCCCTTTGTGACTTAGCACTCCTTGCGGGGCATTTGGACACTTGACGAAAATGTCCTCATCATCGATTAGGAACACATAGTCGGCTCCCTTGGAACGGCTGGTAAATAAGATCAGAAATAGAACGAGGTAAAACATCCTTAACTTATTCAAGTTAACCGCTGATTTAAACTGAATTTAGTTTATGATCAAATTTGATTTTTATACCATAGTTAAGAGCATGGCATTTTTATTAACTATGGGTGTAAGGAACACACTTAATCATAGACTTGAATTAACATTAACAATCATTTGAAATTTGGGCGATTTAAGTGATAATACTACGAACATGAATTTTGGATAAAATTATAAAAATAAAATAATGTAAAACACGCTTTTGGAGATATTTCCTAACATATGTAATTAGACGTTTATCTGGGATTTCTCAATTGACAATTTAATAATTTCTGCTTCGGTGGTTCGTACTCAGCCTGGGTACAAAGTTTCTATTTCGATAAATAAACTTATTTTATTTTTCTATACCCTGAACGACTTGGTACCCAGCAGAGATCTGCCAGATCTGCCGTCTTGTTACAGAAATGCCCTGCTTTCTTGATAGTCGCAAAAATGCCAATAAGATAACGAGTGTGTATTTGACTGGACCCCAAATGTTGATGCAGTCAGGAAAACAGCTACTCTGGCAGGTCTCTGCTGGGTACCAAGCAGGGATGCAAACCGGTTCTGAACCGAACCGGTTTTGTACCGAACCGAACCGCTTTTTTCGCTCGTGAACCGAACCGTAAACCGAACCGGTGTGTTTTTAAAACTGCTGAACCGAATCAAAAACCGAAAAATAAAACGGTTCGGTTCGGTTCACTTCAGTTAGGTATTGAACTGGCGAATAGTAAGCTAAATTAGCAATTAGCTTTAAAATATTGCGAAAGTACTTGGAAAAGCAGAGTTGTTGTGAAAAAGCTTAGAACATAAACCTTATTAAATTTGCTAAGGATCCAAAATTGTAAGCCAAGTCTTGATTGTATTATTATTATCCGTGGGGGGTCACTTACTTAACTTACTTACTTATTTACTTACTTACTTAAAACTCAAACGTTAACTTTTTATCTTCAATTGAGATTGGCTTGAAATAGAAAACGAGTATTTCTATAGCGGGCAGGCCTGCAAAATTCGTGTTGAAAAAAAGGGAGAACGACATAGTCATAATTGTCAACTCTTTAAAAAATAAACTCCATCTGTTTTGGAATTCGATTTCTTGGATTCCAGGAGTCAAACTTTCTATCAGAAGATGGAAAAAAGATAGCTGAATCTTATTTAATGTAAATATACATCAAAATTCGATTCGTTTATGAAAACATAACGGATAATTCTTTGAACTCGATGAGTAAAAACTAGTTGGAAATGCTTGCCAAACAACTCAATAATAGGGATTCAATTCCATGAAAAAGTAAAATATCGATTGTTAGCGTTTACCTAAAGATTATTAAATGTTGGAGAATTTATCAGGAAATTCAACTTAAGCATAGCTGGAATAGTTTTAGCAGTTCCATCCACACAAGTGTCAGTAGAACGAACATTTTCCACATTGGAGTTTGTTTTGTCAGAAGCTCTTAAGTCTTTCAATATCGATGACAATATACTAGGAGATATATTATTATTAAGTCTTAACTAAAATTATTCATTCATATTGATGTTAATTTAAATTTTTTTTACCTATGGAGAGGGTATATTAAAATGGTTCAGATGTTTGTAACGCATAGAAGGAAGCATCTCCGACCACATAAAGTATATATATTCTTGATCAGCATGACGAGCTGAGTTGATACAGCCATGTCCGTCTGTCCGTCTGTTTCTATGCTATCTGCTCCGTCAGTTTAAAAGCTATCTTAACCAAACTTTGCACGAAGTCTTTTGGTACAAATACACAGTACATTTGCCGGATCGGATGACTATATCGTATAGCTGCCATAGAAACGATCGGTCGAAAAAGTAGTTCTAGTGAGAAAAACTTTTTTGTTTTCAAGCTTCCTCTTTAAGTTTTTTGTCAAAATTGTAGGTGCCATATAACAAACATGGAACCGTTACTGGTCAGATATCATGCTAAAACCAATTTGTTCATGGTATATAATCTTCGGTCGAAAAAGTAGTTCCGTAGTGAGAAACTTTTTGTTCAATTGTGGCCATACAAACTGCTTGCCTCTATTTTTTAAATCTGTATTATACCCTATTGTTTTGAAAATCTCATATACAAGTATAATAAGACTATTCAAATGGAAATGTCTTCATGAAATGAACCAGTCTTAAAGATCTATCAAAGAACATTTAGAATTTGTTAAAAATTAAATGTTTATTGTATAATATGGTGTATTCCACATATCGACGTCGATTTCCAATTGACAACTAAAATTGCTTAAATTTATTTGTGAAGTGCCAAATATGTCAGAGATTACTTGATCAGGTCAAAAGAAAATTGTAATTATTTCACGATTTTGATCCGCTTGGCTTTCAGTAGTCGATTTCAAACCGTCAAAGTTTCTAAACAATATCAAGTGTCCAAAGACGTTTTCGACACTTGATATGTAAAGTTGTAGGATTTCAAAACGCAATGAGAACGATCATACGGAAATTGCCGTCGAAATTGTGTACAAACCCGATTAACTGAAAACCTAAGTCTTTGTTAATGAATAATCCGAATACTTGTATCAAAAACATGTTTCTTTAGTTAATTTAATGAATAAAAAGCGAACCGAACCGAACCGTAACCGCGGTTCAGTAAGCCCCAAAAACCATGCAATGAACCGAACCGGCGGTTCAAAAAATCTGTGAACCACTGAACCGAACCAGTCCTTATTTCCAAGTGGTTTACATCCCTGGTACCAAGTCGTAGAGGGTATAGAAAAATAAAATAAGTTTATTTAGCGAAATATAAACTCTTTACCCAGGCTGAGTACGAACCACCGAAACAGAAATTATTAAATTGTCAATTGAGAAATCCCAGATAAACGGCTAATTACATATGTTAGGAAAAATCTCCAAAAGCGTGTTTTACATTATTTTATTTTTATAATATTATCCAAAATTCATGTTCGTAGTATTATCACTTAAATTGCGCAAATTTTAAATGATTGTTAACGTTAGTTTAATGCTATAATTAAGTGTGTTCCTTACACCCATAATTAAAAAAAATGCCTGCTCTTAACAATGGTATAAAAATCGAATTTGATCATAAACTAAATTCAGTTAAAGTCAGCGGTTAACTTGAATAAGTTAAGGATGTTTTACCTCGTTCTATTTCTGCTCTTATTTACCAGCCTTTCCAAGGGAGCCGACTATGTGTTCCTAATCGATGATGAGGACATTTTCGTCAAGTGTCCAAATGCCCCGCAAGGAGTGCTAAGTCACAAAGGGCTTCTCGACTTTTCCGAATTTAAAACGACCATGATCGATGACTTTGTAGATATTGAAGGTAATCTAACCTCTATTTGGGAAATACAGCCTACGGATAGAGTTGAGGTAAGCTGAGCACCCGATTTAATATGGAATACAACATGATTTCATATCTGTTTCTTAAGTTTGAAATCAGGGCCTTTCACCATGAGTTGGGCAGCTGGCAGCCAACTGTATTTAGCTTAAAAGTCAAAGATTATTGCAAAGTCATGTATGATAACAAGCAATACTGGTACACCTACTGGACCCAATACGTTACGAATGCCAATGACGTGGCCAAAAATTGCCTCAATGTGCCAGGTGTAGGTGAACGACGATCAACAGATTACTGTTTGGTCCTAATCTCTGTTTTCATTTTAGACAAAAATGATCCTCAGGCCCTACCAACTGCGTTTGGTTGTTAGCACTGTGGGTCCTGAGATGCTGGGTCGATACAAGCTCGAATATAATATAAGAGCTTATGACAAGTCAAACAAAAAGCGTCCAACCAGCTTTTGCTTTTTCTGCTCAGGCCACTTTATTAAGATTAAATGATTCGTATAATTTTTTTTTTAAATAAGTATTTTAATAAATATATTGTAATGTCGAAGCGTTGTTAATGTCAGGCCAGGGGTAATCGTTTTGATACGGTTTGGTTTGGTTTAGAGCCTCTGCTTTATTTTTAAATAGAAAAAAAAACTAACCATCCATATTAAGCTGGCTCGAGGTCTCGTTATGCTTGCTCATAACTTCAAAAAGCAGAAACACAACACACCACAAAGAAGCCTAGTTGATCGTACAGCTGTTCATTAGCGATCTTCGCCTACACTTATTACAGCTATATTCCAACTGTTTGATCCCGTCCGAAAAGTAATTTTCCGAAAGGACTGCAAAGTACTTTTCCGCGACGTCGATGATGTCCATCTTTTGATTTTCGGGGAGAGATAATAGTCCGAGGAAACCAAAATTGGCGAATGAGGTGGATGTGGTGGCAGTTACGTAGAAAGAAGGGATTAGGGTGATCATTATTTTCTTATTAGAAAATCTGGTTAGAACACCAGTTGTTCCAGTTGAAGTTCCATCTCTTAAAACAGGCTGAATCTCTTGCTTTTTCTCAATTGTATTAGAGTCCTTAAAAATCGTTATGGAGCTATAAAGAACAAAGGTGTAGCCAAGAAATCCAACGAACGCAACCACTTCTTAGATTACGTTTTCAAATGGTCTTAAACTCGAGTTTTTGGTAGAAATTTTGTCAATTTGTAGGATTTAATCATAACGACTCTTTTCTTATAAATGTTTACAAAATATTTCTTGTTTATTCTACGATTTAAAACTCAACGAGATTGATTTCACTTTTTGTCGAGGGGTGGAAAATACCCTCTCAATAAACAATTATTAGTAGATAATAAAATGTTGTTCAAGAACATTCGTTAAATTAATTCTTAATCCGAGTCGGCTAAATGGTCAGGAGCTTCAAAAGGAGCCTTACAGCCGGCTTTCTCATAGAACTCCATTGGCACAGGATCATGACCTTCAAAGAAATCAGAGTCTCGGGCCCAGCAGGGTCCCAACTCCAATTTTACCATCTTTTCACGCCAGAAATCCAACAAGTGCTCCTTTTTTAGCATTTCATCCCTCAACTTGACCACCCATTCATTGTATTCCCAGGGTCCATAAAAGCCAGCATCGGATTTGTATTCCTGCAGCAACTCAGACACAGTATCCAAGACCTCGGCAGAAGGCGTGCCCTCAAAGAGCAGCTGCCAAATGACCTCTCTGACTGATTTGGCAATTTTATTGACATTTTGACGATGAATTTCATCGGGCACGGTAATGTTGGTGAGGACAAATCGCTGCATGAGATTCCGATAGTCGGTCAGAGGTTGCTCTTTGCTGATGGAGGCCTCAAAATTGCCCGATTGTGCTGCTGCTTGGTCTTCAGCCGCTTCCGCAGAAGCCGTTTCAGCTTCGGCACCTTCAAGGGGGATGTCATCGTCGTGGGAAGCTTTTACCTTGAGACTGGCTGCAAATGGAGCCTTGCATCCGGCCTTGTCATAGAATTCCAGTGGTGGTTTATCATCGCTGTCAAATAAATCCGAGTCCCGTGACCAGCAGGGACCCAATTGCTTTTTGACTATGGTCTCGCGCCAGAAATCCAAATTTTCTCGCTTGAGCAGCTCATCCCTCAGCTTGACAATCCATTCATTGTAGGCCCAAGGTGCATAGAAGCAGGCATCACCTTTATATTCCTCTAGAAGTTCACCGGCTTTTTGTTGTGACTCAGAGGCGTTTGTCTGTGTCTGTGTGCTAAACAACAACTGCCAGATGACGTCACGCGCAGCGGCCGCCGTACGAGTAAAGTTCTCTTTGGTGACTTCATCTTCGACAATTTCATCAACTTGCACACGTGTCTCTATCAATTTTTGATAGTCCTTCAAAGGCTGTGCCAAACTGATCACGAAATCCTGCAAAATTTGTGTTTTATTTAAGAATATTCAATGTTAAGAGAATTCTCTCTCTCAAAACATACCTGCGCTGGGCTGGTTTTCTCTGCCGTGGCTGCCATTTCGCTGTCTGTGGCCTCCGCTTTGCGCTTGGACATGCCCCGAATGAATGCAACGGGAAAATCTTTGATTTGATGATTATTTAGGGTATAATTAAATAGACTAAATTGCGCTGCAGTTTGTTTTATTGTTCTCTGGACAGTGTGACCAATCAGTGTAAGCAAAAAATGCTTAAGTACATTATGAAGAACTGCGAACGTGGCAACTCTGCCGACTGAGCGCAACAGTGGGGCCAGTTGCCACTTTTAAAAAGAGAGTAAATATTAAGTTCAAAGTTTAAGGTACCAAATTCTAAATGGATATTCGAGACAGGTTTCTGGGTTTACAGGTTAAATTTAATTATTTAATACGGTGTCCCTAATAATGAATAAAAAGTACTTGAATTTACTTGGTATCGATACTTTCTTGCATATTCAGTATAGTTTGCTTATCCTAATGCAGCCACTCTAGAGCAAAAAAAATTTTCGGTGTGAATTGAATTTCGTTTGTCGCCGAGCCCAGTTCAATTGTCGTTTACCAGTACCAGTAATTAAAATTGTTATTGTCAGCAACAACAACATAATTCTATTTAGCAGCAGCGACTATTTTGGTTTTCGATTACCGTCTGCGCCGCGAGTTTGTGTGTGTGACTGTCTGTGCCAGACAAAAGAAAATTTGTGAGGTTAAAAATTCCTCAATTTTGACCACGGGGCATCAATTGCAATTAAATGTGGCCTATAAACCACTCCCAACAAATGTCCCTAACAAGTAATATAAAACATTATTGAAAGAAATACATACTAAGCCAGAGATTGCTATTAATCCAAATAAAAACACCAAACAATTTGCATTTGTGGGATTTGTGCCTCTGTGTGTGTGTGCGTGTGTAAACTGAAACCTTCTAGAGCAAGGAAGAAGAGGCAACAAAAAAGCTTAAAAAGTTATACTCAAATGTGTATGGCAATTGTGGTAAGTTAACAAAATGCTAATAAAATATATTATTTGATTCATAAAATGAAATGAACTAAAAATTTGAAGAAGTTTTGGGGCTTGCCGTTTTTGTTATCTCTTTCTCTCTTTTAGGGGAACTGTGCATATGTGTGGGTATGCCATAGTGATGCGCATTGTTCAAATAAACAGCAAAAACAAAGCTAATTTTACCCACCAAATAATTCGAGACTAGAATAAAATAATAATCAAATTATAATTTTCATGGAGTAAACTCTATTGTTTTCAAGTATTTAGACCAACTTTGTTGATGATTCCATCTGTGATAATGTGCCTTTAAAGCCAGATGTTTCCGACTTTGTATTTACTTTTCGAACCAAATAAAGATAGTTTTCACTCAGATGAGTTTTCGTCAGACCTAAACTCATCTGATCAACTCAGTTTCGCTTTTACACCTGCCTGAGAAGCTCAAATGAGCCAGTTGCAGAACCATTGGTTCATCGGGCTCATCTGGTAAAAAAAAAGAAGACAACAAAATAAAAAGCGAAATGAATAAATCAAAGTATACAAAGCGAGCAGTGTAAAGCCGTGACAGATTGTGTAGTGTGAATCCACAAATGGAATCCACAAATTTTCGAAAATTTTAATTTAAAATTCGATAAATTGTAGATCGTTGGGTAAAAAAGTGCAGTTAGGTCACACTGTAATTCGATAAGTGCCAATCTGCTGAGTGGTCAGGCCTCATAGAATCGGTTCTATTTCGTTTGATCGCTCATCTGAGTAGCTTTATGTCTACTGACAGCAAATCAGACGAATACTCATCTGAGTGATCAGGTCGTGTAAATAGAGTTTTGAATTTAAAAGTTTCAAGGTTTCCCTTTTTTAAATGTTCTTTCATTCCGTCACATTCCAGTAATACCATGAACTCAGACCATCTTACTGCCTTTTAATCTGTTTAATCAAAGCTTTCTGATATCAAGTTCCATCCAGCATAATTACATTTAAGATTGACCTGTTGGTTCTTCCAGAAGATATTATTAGATGTGATCATTCATTGAATTCACATTCTAAAGTTTTTTTCCACTTAAGTTCACTTAGAGTATCGAAACACCTTGTTAATTTTTAAGGAATGATCTCAATATATCTTAGAGTCAGAACGACAAAATGTCGACAGAATTAATTCTCGTTTCCTCTTACATGTCAAAAAACATGATCTCATTATGTCCCTGCACGTTATAACCAGTTTCGTTGCATCATTCAGAAGAAACATGTGGGCACTTTAACCAAACACAGTCCACTGTTTCTATTGCTGACACCCTGAGCGGAAAAAAGCCAAACATAATGACAGTGACTGGAACATTCCTCTCGGGTGTTTTTTCCAGAAATCGAACTGGTTCGGTTCAGTGGTTTATTGACATTAAACCCCATTAAGCTGTACGAACCTTGTTTTTGGTTCGGTTCAGT
This sequence comes from Lordiphosa clarofinis, assembly GCA_018904275.1. Classification (NCBI taxonomy): domain Eukaryota; kingdom Metazoa; phylum Arthropoda; class Insecta; order Diptera; family Drosophilidae; genus Lordiphosa; species Lordiphosa clarofinis. The sequence goes on from JAEIGQ010000022.1 coordinate 724,535, forward strand.
CGTCTACGGATAATTTATTATCACGCCTTTTCCTATTCCTAAACTCCCAAACTGTTTTTACTTGAAATTTTGCTACTAGAAAACATTGAACTCACTTTGAATATCAATGAAGAAATGAAAAAGTATGCAAGCTTCGGCTCTGTTGGAACGTGAATACTTTTTCATCCTTTGAGCATGAAGTATTCCTACTAGTTTTTCTACAATCGTTAAACAGTGAACTTAAGTATATCTGGGTAAAAAATTAAAATTCACTAACAAAATAACTTGATTTTTACGTCATTTGATTCAAAATGGTCCTTAAGGCCAAATATATACATATATGCAGAAGCAAAACTGTCTTAGCCTCGTTAAAAAAGTTTCACGTATACTCATAAACCCATTTGTTCAATTTTACTTTCTTCTTGGATATAATTATTAGAGTTAGCTCTATTATTTTAAACCTGAGGGTTTGCTTAACATATTTTTTTAACATCATCAAACTAGCCTATAAAATGACGGGCCGTGTTCACAGGTTTGGTTCGCGGTTCGGTTTACAAGTCCAAATTAGAGGTTTGGCCCGGCTCAGATGCGGTTTGCGTCCCATACAAATGGAAGTTAGGGAAACTTGAACGTTAGTCTGAATAAGACGTGCCCTCTTCCGTCTTTTCATTGTAGCACACTAGTTCAGCAGGCCGAAACTTTGGCCTTTTGTTTAAAAAACGACTGTCGAAAATGATTTTGAATGCGTATTGCTACTTTATGGCAAAATTATGAAAATGTTTACAAAATAGTACTTTGCGTTAAGAGTGCCCAAAAGTACCTCTCTTGATTTTCTTTCAATATTGCTTATTATTTTCTGTGAACAATGTACTATAGCTGAATGTATGCGCTCTTGCGCGGGTTTACCCGTTGTAAAATTATATTGCCATTTTAAATCGATCAAGTACTTTTCAACAGTCAGCCGAAAAATATACTTTTTTTTGTAATCTTCGAAAACAAGCCCAAGCACTCTGGATGTAAGCTATTTTTATACGAATCCAATTCGAATGTGTTAAAATGTGTGGTAAACTTTTAAAGGCACTGAAGGTAATGTGTGCTATATTAAAAAAATCGGAGTTTTTGTTGTTTAAGGTATTGAATAGATATAAAATTGGTTGACTGAAAATCCTCAACAGGGTGGGCAGTCCAATTCAGTAACTGTATGGGTTTATATGTGATAAACCATTAGACATATCATGACGTATTCATTTTTTATAGTTATCTGGTACTTATATAAACTTCTTTGCAGAAAGTGGGTCAAATCCAATAACAAGTTTTGTTTTCTATAATCAAAAAACCATAAAGTAGAAATATTTTTTAACTTTGATTTGGATTATCAATATCTTAAACATATTTTGGTGATTTTAAACTATGCGCGTTGAGTTCAATTGTTTAAGATAATTTCGCCGAAAATGTAAGCTTCCTCAGATAGGCTGGGGTAGAAATGCCAGAGTTTTGTCCAAAAATAATATTACTGTAGATACTAAACTCGTTTTTTCTGATGGCAATTTCCGGTTTTCTGGTTTCTAGAGAAAACTCAACTTTCCGAACTCAAGACTTTAGCGGCTAGTAACCTTAACTTTTTAAGAAAAGTTCTCATTAAAATACGCCGATCCGCTGAGAAATCCATTCAAGAAAGGAAGGTGACTTTTCTAATTTCGAGGTCTGTGTATTTTCGACTTTTTCTTCTTTTTGGAAGATACACTGGAGATTGGTTTCCTTGTTATAAAGGCCGGGCTTAAAAGAAAAAGTTCAATATTAAATATCAAAGATATTTGTCAATTTGAAAACCGAGGTTTCAAATTGATTTGCTCGCACATCGCAATCTTTTTACGAATTTGAAAATGGCAGCGTGTTTATAATTTTTTCCAGAGCACTGGCTTTAAAATAGCTAAACCGGCCGCACTGTCATGCATATATGTGGGTGTGTGCAATAGTTTTTTTAGCATTCAACTTTAAAAAATGGTAGCCTAAAACACAATTTAAGTACAAATTGTTAAATAACATTTTATTATAGATAAAAAGCAAATTATAAAGCACACAACAAATTAGTAAATAAAGAAATTGGCATTGAACTAATGCCCCATTTACCTGAATTGTTCCCCAAATCTATTAATAGCTTCATGATGTCGTTGTCGCTGCCCTCAGTTGAAAGTAAATGTTGGCGGTTAAAGTTGACCTGGTTTACCAGTAAACCGAAATCTAGTTCATTCTAGGCAAAAAAAAAAAAAACGAAAACTGGGACAGGCCAGGGAAATGAGAGAAAGGTTTACTCTGTCCCAGATACTCATATCTCACTTCCTACATTTTGGCAATCTTGTCCCATACATTCCCCTTACGTCATTCAAACCACGTACTTTTTTAGTATCTAATCTGGTTAAACAGATTTATCACATCAAAATAAAAAGTGTACAAACGGAAAGTCCACCACAGAGGGAGATTTATTAAATCAGTTAACATTTTAAACTGAACAATTGCGGTCGCAGCTTCATCCTCAGTTACTTCACCATTATGCTGTTTGGGTATGTACATATTTTGTATGGGCTTTGAGCATTTATTTGAATTTTTTATCTGTTTTTGTTGCTGCCAATCGATTCAAATCGTTTCGTTTCGTCTATTCCACGCTGTCATTTGCGTCAATGGCAAATGGGGGGGACGTGTGACCAAAAAGAAACAAACAAAGGCGCCGATTGACGCAGAAAAAAGAATACACTTGAAAGATACTTAAATATATTTCTCTCTTAAATGGTAGTTAACAAATATTAAAATTATTGTTTTTTGTTGGCCATTTTGTTGGCATTTCCGTTCTGCTTTTTTGTTTTCGCTTTCTCTGCATTCGTCCCAATTGCCCTCCCCTTTTCTGTCCTTGAGTAAGTTCAAAGATATGCGTATCTGCGTTTCAATTTGGTTGTTGATTTTGTTTTCTTATTTATTCTTGATAAAACATTTACAAATATCAAGAAAAACATAGAGTTTGTTTGCCGTCTGTTATTTTTACTTTGTGTGTTTGTGAGTGCCTTGTGCCAGTTTTTCAATATATATTTAGTAGAATTCGAATAGATTTATGTCATTTATTATGAATTTGGTGCGTGAATATGAGTTTGCATTTTAGGCATTAGAACAAATTTAGCCGGGTGAATGACTGAATGGGTGAAAGCCAATTGGTTCTAGATAATACCAGATATGAATTCAAAATAATGACGTTATGGCACACAGGGTCAACAAAGTATTTCTATAAGCTTTAGCCATATGTTAATATGACTAGAAGTTCTAACTCCAAAAGTTGTCAAAATTAGTTGTGGGTTTTTTGGGTCCATTGAATCAGGCCATGCACTGAAACGGACCATGCAGAAACCTGAACAATTTGATCGAAATTAGGTAGAAAAAAATGATTTGTTCTTCAACAAAATAGTCTTCAGCTGTATCCAGTGTGGCCCCAACTTGAAGTCCAAAAATTGCTAAAATTTCAAACACGAAATTTCTAGAAAAAGCTTAAAATTAATGAAATGCAAAAAAAAAAAAATAGAGGCCAGCTAACTTCGGCTCGACCGAAGTTTATATATTATTGACAGTTTGTATGGCAGCTATACTATACAGTGGTCCGATTTCGACAAGGCTTAATGAAATTATGTAAAATTATTAAAAACTTAAAAATACGAGCGTTGGGAGCGATAACATTAAAAACAAAAAAGTTTTTCCACTAAGACTTTTTTCAGACCTAACTTTTGTATGACAGCTATACTATATAGTTGTCCGATTTTGACAACAAAAATCCGTCCGGTTCCGACAAATATGCAGCGTATTTATACCAAAAGACTTCGTGCAAAGTTTGGTTAAGATAGCTTTAAAACTAACGGAGGAGATAGCAAAACAAATCAAAAATTAATGGATTCTAATCAAAGGAACTATATATATTAACCTTGTTTTTATTTCGCCGAAATTACGGTTTTTTGGCTATCTAAGTTTTCATAATTAGGTAACATTTTCTATATCTTAGTGCCCATATCTTCAAATGAGCTGTAAAATAAAAGGGAGATTTATATGCTATTTGGTTTTCAGTGCACATTTTTGGACACCTCACGCAACGTTTTTTTCGTAGAAAAGAGGTCAGAATTTGTTCTGAAGAGCGGCCTAAGCCAGTTCAAGAGCTGCCAATGCACCCTGAAAAATACACTGTTTGGTGTGGTTTGTGGTCCCGCAGCATCATTGAAATAAAAATTTGAACGTTACATCAAAGATTATACAATCAATAGATCGTCCTGCTAGCGGGACTTTTTCTCTTCAACGGAAACACACGAAGCTACCGATTATTTATAAATTTTCATCGAGTAAGCCACTGGGTATGGATATTCTTTGGTTACAGTCTATGAAGCAAAGTACTGTGGGATGATTTCCGACTTTATTTTGTTCAATTTGGAAGAATTGGCCTTGGTTGACACGTGGTTTAAACAAAACTGTGCCACATGCCACTCTGCACGCTTTTCAGTCATAAATTTGGCACAGGCATGTATTTTTTAATGGCATTCAAATCAATCATAAACTGTAAAAATGTAAAATGTAAACTGTAAAAATATACAGCTCCTCCAACTTGGCCAAGCCAAGCTTCATAAACTATAACTTCTTCTAATAATTATGCCTTGATTCCTGATTAAAAGAGAAAATCTATTGCAAAGAATTAAGACTGACTTTAAACAGAATTTTTCTAATTATAGCGAACAATAGCCAATTCAAATTTAAATATTGCGAGATTTTTACCTTATAGCGATTTCAAATATTTAGTATTACTTTTATTTGCTTTTTAAAATTTTAGATCTATCCTATCCTATATTAGATTGAGACTATTTATAGTTATAAGCAAGGCATACTAAACAAGGTAGGCTCACTCGCTCTCTCAAAACTCATTATATTTGTGTCAAGGAGAACGAGAGCGAGAGAGTAATATATTTCAATACAAAGCCTACTAAGCTACTAAGTAAAAAACAAAAAATTCGTCCGCGGAAATACTTTGCTTACAACAGTTGCTAACTGACTGAAATTTAACAAGTTGTCAAGAGAGCGAGCGAGCCTACCTTGTTTAGTATGCCTTGGTTATAAGCTTATAGTAAAAAGTTACAAATTTTATTCGAAATCAGAAACGTAAGCTTTAATAGAGTTTGAAATTTAGTCTTTGTATTACTTTCAACTTATTAAGTACTATAAATTTTAAAAAATATAAATTATGTATTATTAAAAAGTTGAATTAAGAAAAGAAAAAAGGTGATATTTCATTGTCTTTGTTGAAATCCCCTCCAATGATACTTTCCATACAATTAAACGTAGTTGGCCTCGCGGAAAATTGACGCAATAAGTATATGTGCAAATATGTTTTCGGTTCTCTTTTCCTCAATATTAACGGAACATATACGTTCTGGGTATGCAAAAGTCTGTTGCTGTTACTATTACATCTATTATATTATATATGTATTCCTTGGTCATCATTCTGACATTTGAGTGCCGATATTTGATATTCTTAGGAAATAAATTAATGTGCAAAAACCAATTAATGTGCATTTTTTGGTGGGCATGAATCGAATTTAATGTGTTCAAAAATACTATATGGATATGTAGAAAGTCTCAGCTGTGTTTTATTCCAACAAGAACAAACTCAGAAATCTATATTTACATATGGACAGTGAATTAATACATTCTGCAGACGATGTTGCTCTAATCCACACATAAAGGCCACAAAGTCTAATTTGTCTTTAAGATAAATATTTGTACTGGAGTCTCCGATCAGTCCTGACTTAAACCCAATTAAGGCCTCTGGGGTATCCTCTTAGCCACGATTTATAAAGGTGGAAGGAATATTGGACTGAATTAAGTACTGAAACTATCCAAAATCTTCCAGATTTCATGCCAAATCGCCTTACACAAGTCTTAGAGGCGAATGGAAAGCTAAATGAAGCTAATTGTACAAAAGTTTGAACTTAATAAAAAATTTTAAGAACTATAAAAATGAACATATATGTACTTATATCCTAAGAATGAAATACATTTATTGAATAATTTTATTTTAAAATAAATATTGAAGTACTGTAAGGCAGTTCTTAGTGGCTCTAGAGCTATAAGTTAAAAATGTTCTTGGCTTTAATCATTTGGCTTACAAAAATGTGTAATATTAAGATGTGAATGTACATATACTTATTGCACTGAGGTATAAATTTGAACGTAGACATTGTTAGTCAGGCCAGTTATAGGTATAGAACATAGTTTTGGGTTTCTTCAAAAAAGAGTAAATATTATTCTCAATTGAGTCTTTAGAAGCTTTGTATAAACGTTGTAATAGAATTTAATAGATAACACATGAAATTATGTATTATGTTTTGTTGTTGTTGTAATTATTTTATTTTAATTATTTGGTTAAAAAGAATTCATACAAAACCGTTGATTGATTTCCCTGAAATTTAAGTAGAAGTGACGTACTTCTACTTATGTAAAAAAAATCTCCCAAAAATGTCCAAGTAAGAAAAACATGCTTACATGTCATCTCCTACTCCAAAACAGTAGAGAGAGCCCTTATTTGCGTCATCTAATTCATATTGCAGCGCACATTCTCATCTTCGCTTTACCGCTGACCATATCCGGCTCGGCTTTACTTGCCTTTACAAAAAAAACTTCTCGGATTTGCTTGGCATTTTTACAGCATGTTTTTAAGAACCTATAAGTACGTTTAAGCAAATAAAAAATTGTAACATTTATTTTTGCGAATTTGGAAATATAACATGTTGTCAATGTGGCTTGTGAATAAATTAAGGTTTTATTATTTAATTAATAACCATTAAAGGAAATATAAATTTGTAAAGTTAACTATAATTCAAAAATAGAATATACATTATTTAACCACAAACCAATACTTTGCTTTAATCAAACAACAATAGCTTAATACACTAAGACTTATAAAGAACACAAAAATCGAAACCAAAACTTAGCACAGAATAAATATTGCTTGTCATATGCGCATACATACATATGTGCTGAGGACGTACACAAGTTCAGTTCCAATCATATCGATTTTCCCAGCAAAAAGCAGAAGAATGGGTAGGTCAAATGTATTTCATCATTAAATGAAATGTTGCTTCCTAACTTGCATACATATGTGTAACTCCAAATTGATTTCATCACAAAAAGAAAATGTTACTTTAAGACCCCAAGGGGGGGTCACACATACATTTACATATATGTACTTAAGTTTTCAACACTGATAATCTACATCCACTTTGTAGTTGTCAAGGGAGCCTTTAATTTTAATGACGTCTTGCTGCCTGTTCTTAATGCGTCATCAGGTTTTATCGCCATTTCATTGACGTTTACAAAACCTACAAATTTATTATGACAATTATCAATCAAACAAGGATATCTGGCAAGGTTATCCAGTTAAAGCAGAAGTAGCAACCATTTCTGTCGTTGCATTTCTATTTAACCAAGGGCAAGCCGCAATAAATTTGTTGTGAACTATATTTAGTGTCTGTCGCCACCCATCCCTCCCTCCCAGCGACTGATGTTTGCAAATTGTACGTATATTGCATGTTTTGTCGTTTGTTTTTCTTCTATTTTTAGATATGACAAGTATTGGCGAAATTTCTACACTAGTTACCGAAACGTGACAACAAGACAAATAAAATATAAAATTTTTATAGGTGGTGGGAGGAGGGGTTTGAGTAAAATGGTAAAGGAGAGTCCTGGTAATTAAGTTTCTAAATCGAGTATAACTCATTTTGTGGAATATACATTTATGTATCCCAATTAAAAGGAATACTATTGATAAGGTAGGGATAAAAAGTACAAAATTTTAAAAGAAAGTAAGGAGGAAATTTTATGAGCTCATCATTTGGCCTTTCGATATAGATTTCCTTTGTTTGGAATGATGTTGGTTTCGTGACACGATCACGCACAACTAAACACGACGTGCGAGTTGCCGATATTGAAGTTAAGGTATTATTTTTTAGAATATTAATAGAACTCAAAAAAAAATAGAGGCCAGCTAACTTCGGCTCGACCGAAGTTTATATACCCTTGGAGCTTGATATATGCCCGACAGTTTGTATGGCACCTATACTATATAGTGGTCCGATTTCGACAAACCTTATCGAAATTATGTGAAATCATTGAAAACTTATAAATACGAGCGTTGGGAGCGATAACATTGAAAACAAAAAAGTTTTTCTCACTAAGACTTTTTTCAGACCTAACTTTTGTATGGCAGCTATACTATATAGTTGTCCGATTTCAAAAAGTTTTGGTGAAATTATGTGAAATCATTGAAAACTTATAAATACGAGCGTTGGGAGCGATAACATTGAAAACAAAAAAGTTTTTCTCACTAAGACTTAGTTTTTCAGACCTAACTTTTGTATGGCAGCTATACTATATTCTAGTTGTCCGATTTTGACAAGGCTTGGTGATATTATGTGAAATCATTAAAAACTTATAAATATGAGCGTGAGGAGCCATAGCATTAAAAACAAAAAAGTTTTTCTGACAAATATTTTTTTTCAGACCTATCTTTTGTATGGGAGATATACTATATAGTTGTCCGATTTCGACAAGTCTTGGTGAAATTATGTGAAATCATTAAAAACTTATAAATACGAGCGTTGGGAGCGATAGCATTGAAAACAAAAAAGTTTTTCTCACTAAAACTAGTTTTTCATCCGATCGTTCCCATGGCAGCTATATGCTATAGTCATCCGATCCGGCCGGTTCCGACAAATGTGCAGCGTATTTGTACCAAAAGACTTTGTACAAAGTTTGGTTAAGATAGCTTTAAAACTGACGAAGGAGATAGCATAGAAACAGACGGACAGACTGACATGGCTATATAAACTCAGCTCGTCATGCTGATCAAGAATATATATACTCTGGGTGTGCGGGCTCGAACCAAAAATGGTCCGAGATTTTTGCGAATACATAGGTTTTGGCTCAACTCAAGTGAACGTCCATTTTACGGAGATGAATTTCTATATGGTCATCTTCTAAAAGCGATATTGATAATGAATAGTTCAGAGCACACAGAAAGTAACTTTAGTGAGTTTAACATTAAGTTGGGTGGCTTAAATCTGAAAAACAAGGAATAATACAAAAACAATTTTTATATTAAACATTTTTACTTACTCTGCGGGATTCGAACTCAGGACTCTTGCACTCTTAAAAGTCGATTGGAATGACGTCTCAGTCAGACATCTAAAATGTGCTGAATCTGCCTAAAAACATTCACCAATACTTGCTTGCTTGTAATTCTCAAGCTCAAATTCCATTATCCAGTAAAATAAAATTCGCAATTGAAATTTGCGAAGTAGAAATCACAAGAGTTAGCAGTTTGAAATCAAAGGAACACACAGTTGATTCTAAATAACTTGTTTAGACTTTTGAATTGATAAAATCGAATTAGTTATAGTATCCGGTTTTCACAATTCGATAGATTTAATCAATTTGATGTCGAAATAATGATTTAAAATTATTTTTGTTTCAATATAATTGGTTATATAATAATATATTTTTTTGGTTTGAATGCTTTAATTTTGTTCTGTTCCAACAAAATAGAATTCACATTTTTGGTTCAACCTGTTCTGGTTTTACTTCATTTTTATGAAATGCTTGTTAGATGTTCATGAGGTGCCATTAAAAATAAAGGCGACATATCTTAAACAGCTTTATTAAAATACTATCAACTTCTTTGACATTCCCGTGTTTTTTTAATATTTGTAGAATATTGACGAAAAAAAGTAGTCAATGGGAACATTTTGGAAATGAAACATTCGAATTGCAAATCGAATACCAATCTTTCGAGTATCAGAACAACTAAAATAAAATCGTTCGATTTTGTTTTAATTTAAAATCAACAAAAAATTTCTTAAAAACTTAACAGGCCTGTATACCTCGTGTTAAGGTACTTGCTTTTGTGAATCATTCAATAAAATTTGGAATAGACAGTCTTGTTCTTAACTCTACTTCCACGGCAACTTATCGAAAGTGAAATAGATCTCAGTTCTTGCAACCCCAAAGTGGCAAAGTTAATCGGCTTATAAAATAAAAAGTAACTGTCAAATTTTACAGCCTTTCTAAATTCCAACTGTTCCATATTGTAGTTTTCCTCATGTGAATAGTTCACTCTGAATTGAGATTAGAAAAATGTTATCGAAACGGAAATTTTACGTCAAATTTATGTATGTTATATACTTCAAAATATTTAGCTAAATCTTCCAACAAAGGACGAGAGATTTAAAAACCAAACGAAAGAGATTTCTGTGACACCGAGAATGGGGTTTGCTCTGAAATTTGGTTGAAAGACAATAAGAATTTAATGGGAGTTTGTTTAGAAGACTAAATTAAAATCTAAATTATCTGTGTTACCTTCGATAATTTAGAATCCCTCTTGACTGTATATATATATTTATATACAAAATCACACATGTGTTTATCTAAACGATCTAGAATTCTAGCTTTTTTAAAATTTGGTACTTGATGTACTCTTTCATTTAGAACTACTATCTGTTATTAAAGACGGTCATTTTGTTAATTCCCTATCAGAAGTCAAATGTATAAATGCTGTACACCTTGTTTTTGTACAATTACAAGTGGGTTCCACTCAAATAAATTCTAGTTGATCAACTCTGCTCTCATTTTCACTTTCCTTTTTCGAACTAAACAGTTAATTTGGACTAAAAGCTGATTTAAAACTTAAGTTTTTGGCGAAAGTGCAAATGGAACCATCTCTGAAATTGGCTTAATAAAGCATTAATAATAAACAAAATGGTTCAGACTAAACTATGCATAACCGAGAAGGGGAAAAGTGCCAACACAAGAGAGAAATATAAATATTTATAAAAATAACAGCAATTACAAGTCCATTGTAAATACAGAAACAAATACTTTCTTCATTTATATACACAAGTCCAAAGAGCATGCAAACAACTTTCATTTCAAGGTTAAATGTTATTTAAGAGAAATAACAAACCATAATGCGGTTTACTGTAGCCGCTATGAAGGTCAACTTAACTCATGTAAACTAGTAACTTAATATGGAAATGGTCTTAAATTGAAACTAGTTAAAAGCAATTTGCAATGATGCTTATTATAATACTTAAAAGCTACAACAAATGGCAATTTACTATATACTAAACTTGCCCCTGTATATAATATAATAAGCCCCTTGTATGCTTCAGTGATTCTTTACAACAAATGTTTTTTTTTGCCTCGTACACTTGAGATAAATAATAATCAGTTATGTGCACGACTTTAGTGTTTATCATTTTGTTTTGGGTGCACTTGAATATGCCGGTTCAATCTGCTTACTTTTGCGTCATCTTTTCCTTATTTAGTCATTTTCATTAAGGCTTTGATACATATTTTTACTAGGTAATCTAATCAATTGCTTGAATATACTCGTAACAAATTCCAATCAAACATATTATCGAATATTGCCAAAAAAAAGGAATGTTGCGGCGGGTAGCAGCTGGAAATAAGAAAGTTTATTGTACTCTGCCCAGACAAGTCAATGCCATTTGCCCAGACAGGGCTCTGCTGAGAAACAGACAAACATACAAGAACAATAAAACAAAGAAACAGGAACCTAACAAAAATCATAGGGATAAACAAATGTCTGAGAAGGTAAGTTCATGGGACCTTCTGCCTGAAATGCTTTCAGGTTTTTTTCCCAGCTGAAAATGGTCCCTGCTTTAGCATATCCAATTCCCAGCCATGAATAAAGGCACACATAAGTTTAGTTTTCTGTACGACCATAATGATTGATACAAAATCATAAAACAATCAACTTTGCAAACACATTCAAAGTAACTGTGGGTGTAATTTGATGAACTGACTATCATTCAATATGTCTATCTGTACGTGTCAACAAAAAATGAGTGCGGTGAAGAAAGGCCAGACATTAAGTAGACATTTTCTATAAACAAAGGAAAGTAAGGAAATTTTTCTTTGCAAAAATTTAACACAAGAAAATACAATGAAGGCAACAATAACAAGAGAACGGTTTGCTAACTAGCTTACTTGTTGTATAGAAATTTAAACATCAAGTCTAATAAATAAATTATTAAGTTTTTAAAATGTCAAAAAAATATATTTCTCCCTAAATTAATGACTTATTTGATCACTTAAATGAATTCGTTTATTATTGTACTGCATTTGCTTAGAAAATTTTGACTGAGATATAGAAGCTTCTTTTGCCAATTTTGAATAGATGGTCGAGTAAGGGAAAATGATTATTTAAGTCATTTAACTTTAGGCACTGAAAATTCCTAATTGCTTTCTAATAGCTATAACTATACAAAGTTATAACAGGTTAACTCCTAACACCTAAAACAACCTTGCGGGGAAAAACTGATTTCGAAAAATTTTAAAAACAATGATTTTAGATAGTCCTTAAAAATTTTGCTAATTTCAAAAGAAATGTCATATTAGCAGCCAGATGTTTAAAAAGTTTTTTTTCACTGTACAAAATGCGCAGACTAAAGCAACAGCCAAACATGTATAATTCTCAACAAATTGGTAACACCTTCAATAAAAACCCATAGCTGCAATTTCTTAGCAGAATTTCACAACATTAAAATCCTCAACTCCTTTTCGTCGACATAAATAGGAAAATTTGTAATTGGTTGAAGTGTGAAAGCAATATAGTCTGCTGATGAGTGAATTGTGGTCCATTCCAAAACAACTGTCCAGATGTACCATTGATATTACAAAATGTTGAGAATTATCTTTGTTACATTGTGTTGATGGTATTGAATTGGTATTAACCATTGACCTTGAGCCAGTTTGAACCAAAAACCTTTAATAAAAACTAAACAGGTCGCAAAAAAAATCCCATATATGAAAACCTCTTTTGATTTTCTAGATACCATTATGTGTGCTCTTTATAGTTCATATGTGGTTTTCATTTTTGCCTACGCGGCATTCATTTAAAAAAATCAGAAAATACAAAACTTTGAGTCTGTCACGATGGAATTTTTATACACTTGAAAAGGTTTATAATTCCAGAGTTTGCAACGCATAGAGGAATCATCTCCGACCACATAAAGTATATATCTTGATCGCAGACGAGCTGAGTCGATTGCGCCGTCCGCGCCGCGCCGTTCTACGCGACTAGTCCCCAGTTTTGAAGCTAGCGAGCTAAAATTTTGCACAGAGTCTTCTTTTGTCTGCACGCTGCTAATATGTCGAAACCGACCGGATCGGATGACTACTTCTTGTAGCTGCCATTACACTGTTCGACAAATAAGACCCTTTCGAAGGGTCTTATTTCTGACAGTGTGAATGCAAACTTCTCAACGCGTCGTAGAGTGTTTGTGTAGCCAAAGAAAATCTAACATAGAAGCTCACTTTGCTGCGCCGTCTTCATTTCACTCAGATTTTAGTCAGCTGTTCGCTGTCATTTTGTCTCTCTGAGTTATTTGACTCTTTGAGTTATTTTTGTGACTAAACAACTTGTTTTCCTTTGTCGACAAAAATCTTGAATGAACTTTTGAGCTGTCACCATGAATGTTCTTTTTGTCAGGATGGAGTTAACATCGCTTAAAAAAGAGAGTCGTTTCAAAGTGTGTTTCTATGTCGGGACTTACTCGATGAAGCAAACTTCATGAAGTTATCATAGTAGGCTAGAAAATCAAGGGAAATCTTCTAGATTTGTTGAATAAAATATATACAATTTCACTTGTATGTCTCCCCTACTAAGAAAACTTCATGAAGTTTGCTTCATCGTGTTAATCCAGTCTACCTTAGATTATCTTTGGTGTAGAGCTCGATTTAACTTAAATTTATATTAGCAATAAACATAATCCCTGAAATTTACAGCAAGATCGGTTAATAAAAAGCCGAGTTGATAAAATTTTTGCATACTTGTCGGATTTACACCCAAAGGAACGCAGGAACACTGTTAAACATGTTTTTTCATGAGGAACGGGTATATAGAAGTCGGTTAGAGCCGACTTTATCTTACGCTCTCGTTTAGACAGCCAAGAGAGAAATCGAAAAATTGCGGATTGAGTCCTGCATTTTGTTATGCTTTAAGTTTGAATAGCTTGTCAAATTTTTAGAATTTCTTGGGGGAAATGCAGGCCTGCTAGATTATCATGACTCAAACATAGTTAAGGCAGCCTAAGGTAGAGAGAGTTCAGTTCAGTCGGAGCATCAGAGCTTTACAGATCTATAAATAATACTTCTTAGGAACATAAATAAAGCTCGCAAAGGATTACCAAATCTAAGATGTTACACAAACTCGTAGTCCTCAGTTAGCAGAGTTGTTTTCATTCATTACGATTTAAAAGGGGTGATTCAATAATAAGTTTTTTATAAATTACAAATAATCACACAAAAATATAATTGTATGGTGGAATCATTATTATGGGCTGAAAGAACTATCTCGGACATATCCTTTTAAAGGATAATTTGATTCAAATGTTGAGCGCAACTACTTAGCCGTTAATGGTTCATTCGTATGGTCCAATTATGGATATTTTTTTACACCGTTGCTACGAGAGATACCAAATTACACGAATAGTGTTAGCTTCCAAGTCTTGAATCTGGCTTATCGACTACAAATATAGACTTCACGTAACCCCACAGGAAAAAGTCCAGTGGTGTGATATTACATGATATAGGCGACGAGTTAACAGGACCGGAACGCGAAATAAACTGCTCACCGAAATGATTTTTTAATAAATTTTCAGTTAACAAAGAATCTTTTATAATTTTTAAAGAAATACTGATAAACGGAACCAGACCCAACAGTGATTTTTGTTGGATGTAACGGTGGTTCGATTCTTTTCGGGTTGCTCATCAGCAACAGTTTTGAATTGAAATGTGCCACGTCACTTAACTAAATTTTGGCAAATACATCGGATCTTTATTAAATTGTAGCAGAGCAGCTTTGGAAACGTTGCTGCGGAGTGAAACTTTCTAACAAACAGTCCTTATCCAAAATAAGATGACAATAACACCAGTCATGCGTGATATATGAAAACAGAATATTAAGAAAAAAACCTCTAAATAAATCACCCTTGTAATTACATATCACGATTTTTATCAAATTGCCGGCTTATGGTTAACGTTAATATTTCAACATTTTCAAAAAGCTTTAGTTTTAGAAAATAAATGTAGGGGGTTAAGCGACCCAAGAAACTAAACCAGTTATTTGTTAAATTTTCGAAAGCTTTTTCCATTGTTAAAGTACCGACTACATTTTGAAATTCATTTGTTTAATTTTGAAAAATACAGATCGGCTGGCAAAGGGAACTTATTAAAACGTGTGTCGAATAAAGATTTTCATTTACATTTCCATCTCATATACATAATAAATACTTTTAATTTTTCGTCTTCTTCATAACAAGTCATTTAACAAAGAAAAGTCATTAATGAACAATGTTTTTCTGCAATATTTTTCGTTTCTTTAAATGGAAATGAAAATAAACCAAAAACATATTTCAGCTACAACAAGACATGCCGGTCGGCGGTTTTATCTCTCTTACACATACGTACGTAATACGTATGTATGTTTGTACACTTCTTTCAAGATGTTTAATGACCAATTGACGGCAATCAAATAAATTATACTTTTATAGGCCGAGAACGAAACGATTAAAAGTCTATTTACGAATTATTGACAATAAATGAAAGTGTTTGCTGGGGGTGTCACAAGACAATTCGGTTAAATAAAATTTCAATATGTACGACAGACGCTGCTTTAAAGCTTTAAACATGCAGCAGACTGTGAAATATTTTTTTTCCGATGAGCAGGGAGCGTTGTACGTATATATATATACGTATGTATTCAGTGTATATATGAAAACTCTCCTCGCCAAGTGTAGAAATGTGCGTCACTCGCTCTCATTCTCTCTCTCGCTCTCGTTGGCAGTAAAGTCTCCGCTTGGTGGGGCAGGCTATACGTGGTCTGGCAGTGGCTGGCCCAACCTCAGTCGATAGCAAAAGATGAAACAGTGCTCATCGCGCAGCAACTCGAGTCTGCTTAGTGTTGTAATCGATCAACGTCTTAGAATTGACACCTGTCGATATCTAATCGAGATACTATCCCGCCGCATAACGGGCGAATAATATTGAGATAATCCTACATGAAATCGCAACTGTACCTGCACAACTAGCCGTAATTAAAGCCAATTCAAGTGTCATCATCAGAACCAGCAGCCTGCCCACTCATCCGTGTACTATCTATTAGTATTTGTTTTTCTATTTAAGTGTGATTTTTCATTTTCACAAAGACGCAAATCAAAATACATTGCATAAGTCACAAGACAACAAGTGAACACCAAAGGGAAATACACAAATTGTTTGGATTGAGAGGGGGAGACTCATGAGGTATTTAAACAAGTGAAAGTCTTTAGTTTTTGCACAAAATCATGTGGCTTTGACTTGGCACCAGCTTGCTTAATTAGTTCCACGCGTAATCTACAAACACATCCACAAATGCGCTTTGTTTGTATACATTTCAGCCATAACATTTCCATTTTTATCTATACTTTTTCTCGCTAACAATTAAATAGAACTCTTTGTCGTCGAAATACCTCTATGGAGAATATGTGCTCAAATTATTATCAAACATACATATTAACATATATTATACACCCATGTGCGTATGCGAAATATACTACATACACTCACCGCCGTGTCTATATTTGTAGACATATTCAGATATATGTTTCTCAAACACACCGCGGCGAACACACAGTCAAGGCATAAAAATAATGTAAATATTCTTGGAAAACATTTTGCTCTTTGAGACTCGTTTGCATTTTTGGCAAGCATTTTTACTTGGAAATTTTCTTTTGTACAACAAAAATCAAACAAAAAAAAAAATAACAAATATCGCCTATGAGGATTGAAGGCTACCGCAATTCGAATAATTTTGTTTAAATTCTAATAACAAGGCTGCAAACCGTTCCAGTACCACTTAAGGTTTTAGGGTCTTTTCAACCGTATACAAATTTCACAATTTCTAAAATTCAACGAAAGTTGTTTAGGGATTCAATAAAGCTATATTTCGTTTGTGTGAGTTCTCATATAAGATGGTTGTAAGGAATTTTGAATAATATGATAATAAAATCAGGGAATCTAACTGAATCTGCATTCAGTTCCAGTTATGGAACGAATTTTTGTGTAAAAAGTAAAAGAATTAGTTTAGAGTCTGGTCAACATCAGCACTCATTTGATTCTGTAGGAAATCTAAGCTTAAAGAAGTAAAACTGAAGTGAACTGTACCGAATTGATCATTTATATTAGTTACAATCGCTGTCTGGGTTTTGCCATTTCATTGACGCTGGAACCAAAGGACCAAACAGGGTTCTCTTAACTCTTAGGTCTGATTTCGAACACTATTATTGAATTTAATCCAGTTCCGATTTCTAATTTTAAATACTAATACCTATCAATTAATAACTGATTTCCGTCCTATCCTGATCCCAAATTATAAATTCTGTACCATCCCGGTCCCGCAGCATATTTCGGGTTCCTCTGGATTTCCGCGTTGCTTCGAAACTAAAAATTGTCTTAAACCAGCGGTGAGCAGCAGAAATAACTAAAAAGGGTACAACAACATTCTTATTTTGTCATTTGCTTTCAATCAACTCGATGCAGTTTGTGTTTGTTGTTATATCTATTGCGTCGTAGAATTAGGTTAATAACGGGCCGAGAGGCTGCCCACCGCTGTTTTAAACGGTCTTTAAAAAACTGTTATCTCAACCAAAATTTTTAGCAGAAAATCGATTAGGGTTTTCCCCCTGAAATTGGTTATCAAGTAATCTGTTTAAAAATTAAATTTTACTTTAAAAAAAAAAACTTTTGTGTGCTTGTCATGATAATTTCATAATTGTTCAATAATAAAAAACCGTGACTTGAACCTAGGTCTGTTTGACTTTCAGTCTCATACCTTACCCACTACACCACAGCTACCAAGATAGAGAGAACAGCTAAATGTGCTATATAACTCACAAGAATCTTTTCTATTTTCGTATACCCTTGGAGAGGGTATATTAAAATTGTTCAGATGTTTGTAACGCATAGAAGGAAGCATCTCTGACCACATAAAGTATATATATTCTTGATCAGCATGACGAGCTGAGTTGATATAGCCATGTCCGTCTGTTTCTATGCTATCTCCTCCGTCAGTTTAAAAGCTAATAATATTTGTTTACAATGGCCATGTTCACCAGCACAAATCAATGACAAATAAATCGATGGACCCAGTTCGATTGTTGTGGTGAACAAATGGGATGTGCCATCACAATTTCTAATTTTTGTAATTGTGATGGAAGAAAAAACACAAAATTTTTAGCTGTCATTTAAAGTAAAAAAAATACCTTGAACGCATTATATTTTTACCTAAAAATTGTATCAAAGCGATAAGCCTATTCACTTTTTTCGGATGGATAATGTTTGATTTATGTTGGTGAATACGGCCAGTGATAGTTCCAGCAGTAACTGAACTTTCAATGTTTAAGCCAGTGCTGCAAACATAGACAAAAGTGTGACAAAATATTTGAACCTAAAACTGTTCCGAACCCAAGTTATCGGTTCGGTTTTCCAATAATTTTACTTTAAAGTATTGGAAAGAAATTTTTAAAAAACAGACGTGCAAGTACAATACCGTCTCTTAAAAATTCTGGATAATCGTATTGTCGTATCGTTGTTGGCACCAGTAGGTGCCATATATATAGTAATATGTAATGTTTTTAGATCCTTAAATCGAGGACTTACTAAAGATTCTCAAAAGAAATATCTTTCATAGGATTCAAAGCGTGTATATGTATGTATGGCTCCACATTTTGACAATCGCCAATTTCTTTCAGAAATTAAAGCGATAAATAATATTCTTTATGCCTAAATCATCATCGACTCAAGTCTAGGTTCACAGGCTTTTCCGAAAATGAAAAAATACGAAATATTGAACTGAATACTAAAATTGTGAATTTTGGTTCGAAATTGCGAATCGAAGCTCCAATAAAAAAATTGGTGTTGCCTTAGTTTAAACCCTTATCGAAATTTAAACGAGAAAGGCAAGGCTAACTTTGTCCGTGCCGAAGTTTTTATACACTTGAAATCGCTTGTCTCAACGGTTTGGTCTTTTTTTTCCATTTTGTTAGCGACTTCGACCAAACTTCGCAGATCAGCTTAAAAACATTTAATATTACCCATGGCCGATATTGAGAGCGGTAATATTGAGAAAAAACCAGTTTTTCTCATTAAAATCCATTTTTCGACCGATCATTTGTATGGCAGCTACAAGAAGTAGCCATCCGATCCGGTCGGTTCCGACATATTAGCAGCGTGCAGACAAAAGAAGACTCTGTGCAAAATTTTAGCTCACTAGCTTCAAAACTGAGGGACTAGTTCGCGTAGAAACAGACAGACGGACAGACGGACAGACGGACAGACGGACAGACGGACGGACGGACAGACGGACAGACGGACGGACAAAGCTTAATCGACTCAGCTCGTCACGCTGATCAAGAATATATATACTTTATGTGGTCGGAGATGATTCCTTCTATGCGTTGCAAACTTCTGGGCAAAATTATAATACACTTTTCAAGTGTATAAAAAGATACACATACTCTGCAGTTATATGTAAAAACTAAATTTCTGCATTTTCCACGACAAATTCTATAAAATTTCTAAACAATTACCATTAATAAAACTAAATTTGGTCTTTTTCTCTGTAACTTCCTAGTCAACTTGTCATATCCATATTAATGAATATTATGTCATTCTCACTAATTAATAAATATATTAACATGTTTTACTTCTCTTGCAGTTGGTTAGACCTGTTCCCACATCTATGGAGTTTCATCTAGACAGTGCAGAATACTGCCAGGCACAGCACAAATAAAAAGTAAGTTGTAATTAATAGAACTAATACCATATTATTAGCATTAGCGAGGAAATTTGCCGTCAAGTTCGCTTGTTTGTTTGCCACGTGTGACAGTTAGCTCAGAGGTCGCATTAAGTGCGGTGACCTTTGAACCGCCATAAACAGCGCACCCTCCTCTTTGGCAATTTATGGTACACAACTTAATTGATGAAGAAACTATGGCAAAAGAGTGCCAATTATTTCATTGCGTGCAGTTGAGTTTAGTTTTCTTAGTTTAGTTTAGTTTAATTAAAAACGACCCTCGACAGAAGATTACGAATAAATTCTTTAGCTTTGCTTATTTATTTATGTTTCTTTTGTTTGTTCTCCACTTTCAGGTAATCGAACTTTAAACAAGGCCGTGATAGCCTGATTGAACGCGGTCACCTCTTCGGAAGTCGACATCAAACCAAGTTGTGGATAATATCAGACGGGGACAGGGATCCAGCTGATAAACAACATAGCAACAACGGTCGGGGCCTATCGACCAGGCTGGGAGAAAGACAGAGAGAGCGTGTTTGTGTGTGGTTGGTCTTAGAAATTGGGTGAACGCAGTTCATATCACAAGAAAACAAAATTATTTTACTCTTTAACAACGAAAAATTTAAGTTTGCAAATTGTAATCGCAAAATCGGCATCCTAAGAGCCATTAACAGGGATTTTTTTGTATAAAAGAAAAAGGGAGAAGGTCACTTGTTTGTGATAAATCATTTGAGCAAATCCAAAATTGTACTTAATTATTAGAAACAAAAGAAAATCTAAACTCTTTAGTTGTTTTAGGCATTATATTTATACTTATCTTTTGTATTAAAAAGAAAACTAACAAATTGTAAGCACGCTGAATTTTAAAACTAGAATCTATTGAAGAAATCAGGCTACTTCCTCCTTAAATTCAAATAATTTAAACAACAAATTGTAAACAAATTAAGTCTAGATTATCAAATTTTCAATTGCTTTGTGCGTAATTGTTTATGAGCATCAATATGCGTCAAAAAGATCTGCGCCCAGCCCCCGCTCTAATTGAGTATAAGGGCATGAAGTTCCTAATCACCGATCGACCATCAGACATAACAATTAATCATTATATTATGGTGAGACTTTTGAATCGAATTGACCAATAATCTAGACCAACTAATGTGATGATTTCTTCAACCGCAACAGGAGCTTAAAAAGAACAATGTAAACACTGTGGTGCGTGTCTGCGAGCCCAGCTATAACACGGATGAGCTGGAGGCACAAGGCATTTCCGTTAAGGATTTGGCCTTTGAGGATGGCACCTTCCCGCCGCAACAAGTGGTTGACGAGTGGTTTGAGGTTTTGAAGGATAAGTGAGTCAAATTATAAAATAGTTTTTCCCTTAGTTCTTAGACTTTATTCATTTTGTTTAATAAGCATAAATCATTTAGTTTTATAACTATATTTTTTTAAGCAACAAGTTTGGCATAAATATTGGAGCTATTCAAAACTACAAATTAGTTTAAAATTTAAACCTCAATGGTTGTCCATTTTCATTAGACAAGAACAACGGAGTGAAGTGACAAAATTGCGGTCGGAAACAAATATATCTAACGGGTATTTTGGAACAGAATGGACTTTACGAGACAGTTACTCAAAATTTTTGTAGTCTTGTATTTTTCCAGCTTTCTAAGAGAAATCATTTCGTTCATAAATCCATTTGATAGATCTATCAATTGCTCTGGACCCTACTCGACCTACTATAGATGGAACATATTTATTATTGGCATTAGTTTTTTGCTCAAAGTCGTAAAATGCCGATCAAATGCGCTGAACCAAAAATCTGAAATATATACAAATTATACCTTATCTTTAAAAAACGACTAAGGTATTTCATGTAAGCCAAATCTGTTTTTTAACTTCAATTTAGAAGGTTCGGTTCATGGTCCGCTTCGAAGGAACCAAAAAAATCCGAACCTTAATGGTTCATTTGGGTTGGGTTGTGCACCGATTTGTAGCGTTGCTGCAGTGCAATGTATCTCTTTGATGATTGTATCGTTCAATCCTATCATCTTCAACAATCTTCGGATCTTACTCTTCCTTAAGGTTTCATTTTGTTTGAAACAGCTGAAAACCCGAACCGGTTTAGGATGAACTTCTAAGCTACTAAGCAAATCCAGACAATGGTACTTAATCTTTAGACAATGATACTTGTAAATTTGGTAGTTTTACTCCGTTCCCTAAGATAAGTTTTTAGTCGGTTGAATTAAATTTCGTTCATGGACCCTCTACAAGGGCGCTCACAGACCGAATCGATCCCTAGATGCCGGATTGTTATAGCTATTAGAGACGACTTGTCTACCACTTCGAAAAATGTACATTACGTACATCTCCTGCAATTATTCGCAGAAATCTTTACACTTCTTTCTTGATAGAAGTAGAGTATTTCCCAACGGTACCATCTCAATATTCTGTATGATATTTTAAAGCTATGTTTTTTAGTAACTCCACTTCAAAAGAGCGAAAAATCACATACATCTTTGTTCTCCCTTTTACTTTATTTTCAAAAGAAATTCAACAACAATTCCAAAGCGATTTAGTTTTCGAGTTCTGAATTCCACGTGAAATACCTGTGGAATTACTTTGATAAACTAGTGTTTCGACTGCCACTTATCGATTAATAGTTGTGAAATAGCATATGTATGGATAAAAGTATTTCCACTTTGATTATTATTACTTCAATAATAAATTAAACAATGCCACGCTTTATGATAATTGACAGGTCAAAATGGCAAGAATTTTTTTTTAACTTTTTTTTGAATCTATCTTCTCTTAAGGGTACTGTATACCTTTAGGTGTCATTTTTTAAAGGTTTACAAAAAATTAAATTTCTCAAAAACTATGAGTGGTATTAAGAAGCGGTTTGTTTGGGGTTGTTGTTGCATTTCTGTTCAAAGTTAACCAAAAATTTAAAGCATAGGCCCATGGTTGAAAAAATTTTTTTAGAACGGATAATCTGAATTTAAAACTGAAGACGGGGTTTTGTTAAGAATTTATGTAATTCTGGTGTGAACTAGGATATTTTGGATCGGTCAATAGTCGGCGGAGTTATGGGGTTTCAAAGTCAAAATTTCGAAAACCGACTATTTTTTCCCACCTTATTGGTCCTAGCTCCGTTATTTGTTGACTGATCAAAAGTATCCTAGTTCACACCAGAATGGTGGGAATTAGGAGCAATTTAAGCGAAAGAATTTGAAAATCGGTCAACAGATACTCTTTAAATCTTTGCAACCATTTTGGAAAAAGTGGTTCCGAAATAATCGCACTTAAAGTTTCGACATCTGTTTTCGATGAAATAAAAATTATTTTTAATAAATGTAAAAATTGGATTTGGTGCATTTGGGTGTTAGCTTTCACCGAAAAAAAATTATCAAAATCGGTTAAGCAGTTCTCCAGAAATTTGAGTCAAAGTGCGTCAAGACATAAAAAAAATAAAATCTCCAAAAATTTCCAAGTAAAATTTTTTTTTTTTTCAAATATTGGTTTTTCTAAAAATTTGAACATTTTATAAATATTTATAAAGTTTTCATTTAAAAAAGTGAAAAAACTAAGAATTTCTAAAGATACGAGGGTCGACGAAAACAATTTTCATATAAAAGGGTCGGGAAAAATAATTGTTTTTGTTTATTTCTTTAAAAATGAGTTTCGGATCTGCTTGAAAGTTTTGCAGGATGTTTATAAGATCCTAAGAAAACGTTTAAGCAAATAAAAAAAAACAAAAAAAAATATTTTTGGAGGTATACAGTACCCTTAATGAGACTAACAATAAGTTTTCAAATCTTAATCTAGAAACTATTACAAAACCATCCCCTATTGGAGGTAGTATTTTTTTTTCCGCGGCCCTTTAATTCAGTCGCAGTGTTTGGTAGTTCTTTCCTTCTGAGGCGAGAATGCGTTGATTGCAGGTTGAGAAATTGTGCAAGTTCATTGGGGTGGGCAAGCAGCTTCTCGGAATATTTGCGTTTGAGGTGCTGTATTTCAGTTTCGACTAATTGGATCCTTAGGTCGTTGTGGATATTCACTCGTTGCGAATGTACCATGGCGCAACAGTGAGTGTTCTGAGAATTCTTGATTGAGATCTTTGAAGAATGTCCACACTGCTCGCACAGGCATTTCCCCATAGCTGCGATGCATAAGTCCAGACAGGCTTTATGATGCTTTTATATTCCCGGTTTAGAGGGGAACGGGAGTTAATTAGCCAGTGCAGGCTGTTGGCCTTCAGCTTTATTTGAAGTTTTTTCGAATCAATCAATCATGTGGAATCGGAATTGATAGCTGTTCCCGTTTCCGAAAAACGATCAAATTATTCGGTTTTAAAAGTTTTTCCTTTGAGTGAGTGAATGAAAAGTAATTGACAATTTTTATGTCAACGGTTATATCTATTATCCATCCAATATTTATATGTTAATAAGTCATATATTGAAAAGATTTTAAAGTAATCATAGAAATATTGAACATTCAATTTGATTTAAAATTAATTTTTCAAAGTTGTACCCCAGAAATTGCATGTAGACGAAAGCAAAAACGATCGAAATGAAGCCGAGCTGTTCGCAATTCCGCATCAGCGCATGCGCAGTGTTGATCGAAATTGTTCTAGTTACCATTCAGCTGAATTATAGTTCGAAATCGATTTGAACTTTCATTCCAAAAGAAAATCGATTTCTATTTCACTCGGAATCGGGAACATGAAATGAAAACGATTCGGAATTACAATCGTTTTACTTTTTAAATCCACTCCGAAATGGGAACAGACCTGTATGTGTTGGCGCCAAGTGATCCGTCTGCCGATTTGTACTCTAAGGTATACAACATCGTTTACTCATTTTGTCGGACAGAAAATACTCTGTTTAAGCATTTGTTACACCAACAATTTTACTAATTAAAATGTCAAAATTATTGCGCAATTACAATCCGCCAAATTGGATCTCCTGAGTTGCCATCACATTCAAATTATTAGTACCAAGAAATCAACTCGATTTTGTACAAAATTATCTGATAGATAATTATCCCGATTGATAAATGATTATCGAACTGCTCGGAGTTGACGGATTGTTTCACATTTACAAATTGTTTGAGCTTTTAATGAAATGAGAACCGATTAAATACTTTATTGGTACTACATCGAATTCGCTGCCTTAAGATCAGACAATTCTATAGAAATTGGATATACAAAAAATAGTTCGATAAAGGTACGTTGTCATAACTTAGGACTCTTAAATACTAAAAAATCCAGCTCTACTAAAACTATTTCTTTTTACAAAATTGTTCCCTATAAAATACGGTTAAAAGGTAAAAAAGATAGCAATGGGAGAGTGAGCTGTCGCTCTCAGCCATTGCAATGTAACCTAGTCTAGGTTAGAACAAGTTGCAAAGCATGAGGCTGGAAATGTATATGAAAAGTTTTTAAAATTGTTGATTTCGTAAGGGGATTCCCAAAAAATGAGGAGTTTTAAAATATTTAAATTATTAACTAGAAATTTGTGACCTATTCAGCTCCAATATTTATCCAATCGTACTTTTAGGCACATTTTCATACTTTTCACTAAATGATTTTAGGCCATGTATATCTATCAAGTTTATATGCAGAAAATACCTCAAGTGATTTTTATCAATTTATTCAGTATTATTTATTGCTTTGTACACTGACAAACGAGATCGAAATTAAACATTTACAACTAACAAGTCACCATTAAAATAAAAGAATAAAACAAAGCAGCTGCTAGCCTTATACATATCTCTAAAGAGCTGATGAAACAAAATGATGACAATGATGATAAAATGTACCATAATCCCCGCTTTTCGTAGTCACTCTGCTTTAGCTGCTAACCATTTTCAATTTGTATTTATGATTTGCTCTTGTACATATTTACTCACTTTCCTCTGTATCTCTTATTATTGAAAATATCTACCTAACTCTGTTATATACTTCCCTCTACGACTGTTCCATAATTTTCCCTATGTGTGCTATATTTTATTTGTGTGATACCGCTGCCTAGTTTTAGAAAGTCCACAAGCGCCACAATATCCTACTACAAACATAAGCGATTCTCGCTCAGACACATACCAAAATCAGTTCCAACTTCAGCCAGACCAAGTCGAGCCAGTCTAACGGCGACAGCAGCAACAGCCACAGATAGAATGCCTTTAACAGCAAATGAAAATGAACAATGCGAAGCAGCTGCAATTTTTAATAATACTGCATTTGTTGATAATGAAACTTGTCGGTAAGCGTAGACCAAAAACTACTACACAAAAAGCTTAGCAAAAAAATCCAATTAAATTAAGCCATAATTGTGACTTTTTCAATTGGTTTGTATTAATTAACATTAAACATTTGTTTTGCTTTTTTTTTTGCTTTACTTTGACAGGTACCAACAAACCCCCGAGGCCTGTGTGGCTGTACATTGTGTGGCCGGTTTAGGACGTGCTCCAGTTTTGGTGGCCTTGGCATTGATTGAATTGGGCTTGAAGTATGAAGCAGCTGTGGAAATGATTAGAGAGTAAGTTTTCTTACTTAATATTCCCTCAGTTGGACATACAAAATTAATTAACATATTTTTCATTTTCTTTACAGCAAACGACGCGGCGCCATCAATGCCAAGCAGCTTTCGTTTTTGGAAAAATACAAGCCCAAGGCGCGGCTAAAGCACAAAAATGGCCACAAAAATTCATGTTCTGTGCAATAGATTTCCAAACCCATTTGTATATTCCCACCAGATAAAAAGTGTTCATTTTTTCAAAAAAAAAAAAAGAAGAAAAGCAAAACTATGTATTTTCACCTCTACACCACACAACCAATCAACCAAACCAAGTAATAGCCCCAGTAAACAGTAATCAAACCAAATCAACTCCCTCCCCCCACATATATATATTGGCTTCAATTTGTAATTGTATGTATTAATTAATGTAATTTATTTCATAGTCTTTGCGATCCATATTATACCCATAAAATGGTTGTAGAAATGGTCGGCAAAAATGACGTGTAGTTAAAACCAAACTCCCCAAATCATGTATGTCAGGCTCCCAAGGCAATAATTATAAATATTACAAAAGTTTAACATATGCAAACCACGTAAAAAAAAAAACAAAAGAAAAACCTATTTAAACAGTTCTAAAGCGCTTACAAACAAAAGTTATGCAACAGTTATTGCTGATACTCATACAAACTCTTAACTATATGCAGCATTTCGGGGAAAACAACAACAAAATCATGTACTTAAACACAGCTTAAAAATATCATAAGACAAATCTTTTTTGTTGTTATTTTTGTTACTTCAACTTATTCTTTTTTATTTGCTTTTTATTGTACAATGCCTACAAAGAAACAAAAATATAAAAAACAAAAAAAAAACAATTATATATGTACTACAAATTTTTACATTAATGACTACATACATTTAAATATAAATATTTGCAGCAGTTGCCACAGAAACAAACAAACAAAACACAAGAAAGAAAATTTGAGAAAATGAACATGAAAAACCTTATTATAACAGAAAAAAATCGAAAAGATAACAAATTATAGTGTGTGAAAACAAGCCGAAAGTAAAAACAAAAAATTATAATGCTTACAAATAATTTATCCAATATTGAATTGTAATTTTTTAAAATGTTAGTCATTACAAAAAGGAAATAAAAATCGATATATTAAAAATGAAATTTATTCTTTTGCATTTGGAGAAGAACCTGGAAAAACGACTCCAATAGCCTTGGTGATTCCACTGTAAACGTACATTCTAAGCAGACATGTGAATGCCAACCAAAGCTAATGCTTAGATTTTGGGCACACAAATCAAGAATTATCAATATAAATACCAAAACGTTAAGTCATAAAATATCGAAAGAGCGGATTGGATTTTCGTGAAAAAATTAATGTGATGTTCGACCTTAATATGCAATATATGCATTTTCAGAATGTAGAGCGTTGATAAAAAAAATCACATGATGTAAAATTATTGACATTCGGGCGAACATTGTGGAATTGGAAACATGCCTGTAAGAGTATTTTTCTTTTTTTTGGAGAATGTACATTTCTAGTGGAATCACCAAATTGAAAAATTAACAAATGTGTCAGTGGAACTTGCAGAATGGATTCTATTTCTGTCGATACATGTGTCATGCAGAATAAAAGTATGCTTCAAGAGGAATACTATGATTTACAGGGTATGAAAGTGAACAGTCCGAAATAATGGTTTTTAGGAATGGGTATAGCGCTACTGCAGAACCTTGTACAATTCTAACCTCATAAAAATCGCCTCGGAATACAAATCTCTGGGCGTAATAGTAATGAATACCATTTTCTTGGAGTACATTAAACGATAAGGGTAATATGAAGGTAAGATTTTTTCATCGAAGGAATCCTACCTCTACTTAATGTTAAGAAACGGATATTTCTACGCTTCCAATATAAATTTAACGAGTCCATTTTGACTATAATGCAAGTACCTAGTTTGTCAGAGAAAAAAGTATTTAGCAAATGAACACGTCTTTTAATAAAGCCTAATATAAATATATACATCTTCACTAAGCCATAGTATACTGTGGCGAAAAATGATTAGTTGGATATGCAAAGTAGAGACCTGCACGAGTAAGTAAAATAGTAATCGAGTAGTACTCGCCGAGTATGATTACAAACGAGTACGATTACCTAGCTGTCAAATTGGCACCGTGGCACCGTAGAACCGTAGGACCCGCACCGTTTTACTCATTTTACTCGTTTTTACTTAAATCAAATTTAGTTTTCGATTTAGATTTACATCGTGCCAGTCGGATAAAATTTGTAAAGAAATAAAATGGACGTACGAAGAAAGCTCGAGTCAGGAGAGTACCTTTGCATTGCAAAGGTCGTGTTGGCTAAATGGTTGTATGAATCAATAAGGAAAGTATTTGAGAACATTCGACATACACTTTCTGCAAAGATGTCCTATACTCAACGAAGAACGGTAGGGGAGAATGGGGGGTTGTGAGCCACTCGAATATTGGCCACATAAAAAAAAATTTAAACTTTTTGTCTATGTCAGGTGTCTTCCTTCTTATAACCTACCTTTTGGCAAGCAACCTATCAGTCAACACGTTCTTTAAGTTTGTGCACTCACTAAAACTAGTTTTTCAACCGATCGTTCCTATGGCAGCTATATGCTATAGTCATCCGATCCGGCCGGTTCCGACAAATGTGCAGCGTATTTGTACCAAAAGACTTCGTGCAAAGTTTGGTTAAGATAGCTTTAAAACTGACGGAGGAGATAGAAACAGACGGACGGTCAGACGGACAGACGGACTATATCAACTCAGCTCGTCATGCTGATCAAGAATATATATACTTTATGTGGTCGGAGATGCTTCCTTCTATGCGGTACAAACATCCGGACAATTTTAATATACCCTCTCTAATGGTATAAAAACCCCAAATATTTATTTTTTTAAACTAATGATGAGGAAAGTTTCGTGCATCTTCAAACTAAAATACAAAATTTACGGAACGAAAAAATATTAAATATAATATTAAAGTTATGATCGAAAAAACAAAACTATGATCACAACCCCCCACTCTCCCCTACTATTGAGAATAAGTTAAATCCAAAAATAAGTTTAGTTGATATACTTCACAGCTGATATATACTTTATGTATTTGGAAGAACTTAATATAGTTCCAAGTAATTAAATTTGTTAAAATCTACAAAATAGACATTTGATTTACAGAATAATTTCGTTATTTGACTGAAATACATATATTTATAATACAAACAACATTCCGAATTGAATTGAATCGATTCGAAAATAGTGAATATCGCTTATATGCAAATGCTATAATGCAGCAATATTTTTGCATATAAGCGATATTTGCATATAAGCGGTTATCGGTTGTATGCAAATCATTTGCATATAAGCAATCTATCGGTTGTAAGCAAAAACTTGCATAAAAGCAATTCAGTAATTTATGTTGATTTCATTTAAATGACATAGTAAATGTTTTTAAATAAAAATAACATATTTTTTAAATATCGCATACGTATTTTATCCACTAAATATTGAAGAATTAGGAGCTGATTTCATATCTTCTACATAAAGCTATTTGTCACATAATCTAAAAAATAACAGAGTAAATTGTAAGTTTATTTGAAGCATAGCAGCAATTTGGAGAAGAATAGACATCGGTCCTTAGTCATTTATTTTTATACGAGACTATTTGCACAAATTTACATTAAAAAAATATATTTGGTTAGGTAGTCAGGACCTCAATGACTTAAAACGCCTTTGAAGCTGTTATATCATTATCAGAAAAGCAGTCTCGAAGTGAATCTAAATTTAGTAAGGCCTTTTTGATTGAAGGATGTTTTATATTGAAATTAGTTTGACCAAAATAACTACATATCTTAGACTAGATTTATTTTTCCAAAAATATTTTAATTCTTTCGAAATAATTTTAAAAAAAGCTAAATCGTGTTGCGCTGAATGTTTTCGGATCTCTATTGGACTTTGCAATACCATATGCTCGTTTACTTTGCACGGAAACACCAATGAAAGGCATTGCTTCTGGGCTTTAAATACTTTTGGATGTTTTTGCCTTTGTATCATCCGTTTGTCGGAGTCTTGTAGTACAATCTAGTTTCAACGGCATTAAATATGCAGTCTGGAGTAAATTTGCACCAACTCTTAGCCAGCTTCGATCTGGCGTATAGTGAATATTTAGCTTTATGGTGAACTTCGGTGCCAAGACGGGTCCACTTACAGTTCAATGTCGGGAACGTATTTGGTAATAACACGAGAAAATTGCTGTTTCCAAGTGTACAAGTGTGATTTTTCAATTCCTTTTCTTATAAGGATTAATTAAAGTTGCTGACGTTTAATTTATCCTTTGCAGCCAGCATCTACTGATTTTTGTTTGTTTTGCAGTTAGAATTTCTTAGTGATCTGACGAGCTCTCAGAAACAATATTGGAATATTTGCTTACAACCGATTTAATTTGTATGGAGAAATTTCAATTTTGGTGAAAAATGTTTGCTTACAAGCGATACTTGCATATAAGCAATTTGCATACAAGCAATTAAATTTTTATATAAATATTGCACACAATGCTCTAAAATTGTAAGTTTTTGCATATAACCGGTATTCGCATACAAGCGGTTCGTCATATAACCGATATTTACTGTATAACATTTGCTCTAGAGCCCCAAATGGAGAAGACAAGCTTCTCTTAATCTCTTGGCGTGTGTGCTTACACTTATTTGATTTGCTATAACACGTTCGACAGAGAGTCCCTTTAGAGATTTATGACAAGTGTTAAAAAAGCTTTAGAAATAAGAGCTTATTTACTATTGTTGTTTTCAAAGAGCATCTGCGGTCAGAAATGAGTTGTCCTGCTGTAATGAACGTTCTGATCGAACTGACTTAAATATACGTGGTGAAAATTATGCTCGAATCAAAACAAAATTGGTCAGCTGTTTGCCAGCGTTGCGACAACACTGCGACCCCTAGAAAGTCTGCAGTGTTCTAATTCATAGGAGAGAATCCTAGATGAACCTTTGGCATTCCCCCCGGCGAAGTAATACCTAACGATAGTCCCGCCGGGAATCGGGATAGGGGTGGACTGTAGTTATCGCAATTAGTTCATAAACTCAGATATTTATGCCTAGTCTGGCCTCCATAAATCCTAGAGTTCCAAAAATTTAACTTTCTCGTTTTTCCGCGATATCTTCAAAACAAGAGCTAATGGAGCTAAGCCGGAAACAGTTTTGGAATCAGTGAACATAACCTTATCATATTTTTAAACCAGTGTCCGGCAAAACACACATGCTTATTTTGCCTTTGCATGTGCGCGTTCAGACACGCGAGAGCGCTCTCAGTTAGCACATGTTTGTTAGTGCAAAAGAGAGCAGTGTACGTACGCTCGTTTAGTGTCTGTGTATCGACGCCGCTGCTACAGAGGCTGGACGTCGCTACTTCTATACACAAAACATTGAACGGTGCCGGACACTGTTTTAAACCAACAGGGCTGCACCTCTCAAAGTTGGTCATTTTGTTGGCCTGTGTTTTCGATGAGTTAAAAAATAAAGTGACTGGCCCTGAAAATAGGACCACAAGCGTTATCCTCCAAAAGTCACAACTCTTTCTCGTTTTCTGGTGTGCAATGATATGTAGATTCAAGTTGCATTTACAATTACAAAACGCCGACGAAAGAGTAGAAATCAAGTATGGGCACAAAAATCCAAATTAGAGAAATTTGTCCACCAAGCAATTTGGCCATAATTAAACTGTCTGTCCGTAGTTTATGCCACTAGCAAACAATCGAACTAATCCATAACGGCCATTTTGATCCACCTAGGTCGATAGGTGTTGAAGTTAACGGAAGCGATTGATATTGTACAAAGTATTAGTATCCAAAATTTATGTTGGATCATAAGCCTCCTCCTAAGGCTATACCTAACTTCAGTTTTTGGAAAATTGGTATTTTTGAAGTATAGTACAGGTTAGAAACTAATCCATAACGCCCAATTTCATCCACCCAGGTAAATAGTAATTCACTTTTTGTTTTTATGTTTAACGATGTTTCTCTTTATTATTCTGCATATATAAATAAATATATTGATAATTACAACTAATAACGTTTACAATCTGTTTTCTTAAGAGGGCACACACTTTGTTTCTTTTGCTTACGTTTAATCCTTATTGAAAATAAATCCCTCGCAAAACAAAAAGCGCAGACAAATTGTTCTCAATTCATATAGTATTTTCGATATTCCGTAATTCCATGATATATTTTTTTGTGAAACAATAAAGAAAACCAAAAAGTCGTTCTTCTTCGCTCTTTGAGAAAACTGTTAGCTAGCGGTGTATTTGGGTAACATGTGTGGTATGTCTATGTGGGCTGGCTAACAGTGCACTGTTAAACAACAGCTAAATGTAAATGTAAAGCTGGATATATATATTATAGTGTATTGGTTCGGTTCGATAAAAACTAAAAAAATAAGCATACAACAAGCAGATGAGTGGACGAGCACAGCACTCAAATTTGGAAGCTATGCTTGAGAAATAATGCATAGCCAAACGAGTGCGCGCCTGGACCAGGAAAGAAGACTAGAAGATGTAAGTCAAAAGTACTTGGTTTGTGATATTTGTTCTTCCCTTCAAGTGGCAAGCAAAAATGCAAACTTATATCTGTGTGTGTGTGTGTGTGTAAAAAAATAGATAATCCTTTTTGCTTAACCACTCACTTGGTTGTTCCTTTGCTCTCCTCGGCTTATATACAAATTTGCACCTGCTGTTCATATTTTTTGGGATTTCCTCTCTATACATGAAAATGATAAAAATTTGCTCCAAGCGGGAAAAATAAATACAAAATTGGCAAAAAATTATCAATAATAATTAAAACTAAAAAGTTATTTAGCTGCTGCTTTTGGAACTCTTGAAAACTGGCCGCAAAAAATAATTGAATATTTCTCTTGGTGTTGTTAATAAACTACTAAATTTAAACATTTTTACTATAAGTATGTACAAATCACAGCTACAAACACTAAAGAAAATATCCTTTTCCTTTTCCAGTGTTGCTTGACAGGCAGAAGAAAAAATACATTCGTTTTACAACACTTGAAAATAGACTGTTGTTTCTGCTTATTAAAATAAAAAAAAAACTATAGCCACGCGCAAGCTTAATGGATAAAGATAACCAAGTTGTTTCATCTTATAGCCAGCCGCCCTTGCGGCCAAACAGCAAGGAACTAACAGAGCCCACAAAAGACTGGGTAATGCTTTGCGGGGCAGCTGCTTCGGGTATTTGTTTAGATTCTTCTCTGGGCTCCGATGATGAGGTGGAGGAGCCAACCTTTCCCAAATCCGGTCTCACTCTGCCGCCACCTCCATTGATATTATTGATGGTGCCCAAATCTGCACGCTGCTGGGCCATGCCATTCTTGAGTTGTCTGCGGGATTTCTGACGCTGCATTTGCTTCAGACGCGTCTCACTGGCTGTACCAGCGACTGGCTGGTTTTGTGCTGCTGTTTTCGTTGTTGATGTCGTTTTGGGTTTCATGGCCATCACGATACCCTGATCATCGCTGTCGTCGCTATTATAGGCGCTAGTGCTGCTGCTGGTCGTTGTGGTTGCTGCTACTGTTGCTGCTGCTGCTGCTGATGATGATGTTGCTGTTGCTGGAGTGGGCGACTTCAGTCCACGATGCAAAACACCCTTAATTTGTGCTCGATCAAAGTGTATGTCATCCACAATGCTATTGCTGCTCGTGTGCAAACTCTGTAGGCTACCGCCACCGCTGCTCGAGCTCATGGGTGAGCTACTCCGGTTCGCTATGCCCGCCCCCAGGCCGCGCTGTGCGCTGATTATGTTCTCCAGTCCTATGCTCTCCACCTTTTCAATCAAGTTCAGGGAACGCAAAGCTCGTCGCTCCAGATGCGATAGCATCACCTTTTGCTGATGTTGTTTGCTCAGACTGATCCGGCTGCTGCTGCTCGGTTGATGATCACCCACTAGTTTACGCCGTATTAGGTCTGCTCCCGAGGTGAGTAATCCAAATAGAGGTTCAGGTGATTGGGCTCTGGGTGGAGAGCCTTCGGGACTATTGCAGGGCGTCACAGTGGGCGAGAAATTGGGTCCGGCGGGCGTATTAAGTGCACTGGGTGTCACGGCCTTAATGCCACGCTCATTGAGCATGCCAGCCAGACCCAAGTTGACCGAAAATGTGGAGCAGGAGTTTTTGCGCGATAATCCGCCGCGAGGTGTTGCAGGACAACTGAAAGCATAAGAAAAAAGGTGGGAATTATTAAAAATATTGTTTCGAAATGTGATTGAACTGGGGACAAGTCTCTACAGCAAAAATCAGAAGTTTGTAATGAAGTGTGACCCAAGAACGGAAAAATCTGAAATCAAAACACCCTTTATGCGGTTCGACTAAGTACCTACATCTTTAACCCGATGTTATAGCAGTTTTCGACCCGATTCGGATGTTGATTAACAAGCCTGCCCGCAAGGTATTTGTTTCTGGGTTTTAAAAGGTTCAGCCGAGTCCGAGAAAATTAAAAAAAAAACACACAATAGAAAATATCTGCGTGTGCGGCCTGCGGGCGCCAGGCGCCGATTAGAATTTGTTTTTGTAACACGCTTCGAAGCGAAGCAATTTCTTTTACGTCCCAATTGAAGCCAGTAGCCGAAAAGGAAATCTCCGAGCAATGGGAACTAGGGCGTGCCCACCACTGGTGTAGAGGTCTACTACAGAATTCAAATCTCATTAGGCCTTAAAAGAAATGGAAAAGCAACGTGGTGTTGAGACAAACAAGAATACATCCATGTTTGTGGTTTGGTAGTGGCGATTCTTATGAAGGTCGACCACAGGACTTTGCAAGAATACCAGAATATAATGCCATATGTATAATTACCAGAATATCCGAAAAGATTTGTCAATTTAAAAGAGGATGGAACTTGTATTTCTGCCATACATAACATTGAGAACAGAGTTTTCCATACATAGCTTCTAGCGTCCAAAAATTCGTTAATTCACTTGCATAAGATCCGAATGCTTGCGGAAAGTCATTCTAATCAGCGTTACAAGACAATCTTTTTCGCGGCAGCATATTGCAAAACCACACTGGTAAAAAGCTATAATCGAGGGTGCCAAAGAAATTTTACAGCACTTCCGATTTTTGTTTTCAATTTCCAAAAAATCCTAAAGCATCAGATGTTTGTTTAATTTGCTTATAAATAATCGCGCTAGTCACAACGATTGAAAATATTTAAATATTTTAGAATTCCTACTTAAATGCTAACTTATACTAAACATGTATTAACACCATAATTTAAAGTTAACACACAAAATTAAACAGTTCAAATATATAATTACACAGCCCAACAGTGATTCTGGTGCAGGTCTATTTTTATCAGATTATGTTAACATAGACTTCACTAAACAAAACTGCATCATTGGTTTTGTTCAATCAGCTCTTGTTTCCAAGATATAGCGGAAAAACGAAAATCTTGCGTTTTTGGCACTCTAGGATTTATGGAGGCCACTCTAGGCCATATAAATGGTCCCCTTTAAGCTAGCGCAGTTATTGAATAATTATTTTTGCCATCTAAGCATAAAGCCAAACATAACCACTAATTTTGTGATTTTTCTGGCGACGAAAAGACGAAATTACATATTTAAATTTATGGGAGGAAAACTAGATTTGTAATTCAAATTTGTATAGGAACTGTGAAAGGCTACTTGTTTTTTATAAATATAATTTATCATCTACATGTAAACATATTATAACAATTTATGCCGAATCAAGTAGCCCCTTTACAGTTCCTATACAGATTTGGAGTGACAATCTAGTTTTCCTCCCATAAATTTAAAAATGTATTTTCGTCTTAAACACGCCATATCTTTACCAAATAAACTTATTTAAATGCCATAAAATTCACAAAATTAGATCATATGTTTGGGCATGTGCTCAGATGGCGAAAATATTAATCCGATTCCCGCGTTTCCTTAAACGGGATGATTTATTTTGATAAAAATGCTATAAATTGAAAAATGTCTCTCCTCAAAGGCCAAACTAGACACTTTCCGCTGGACTTATGATTTCCCTATGATTTTTTAAAAATGCATAGATATGTACATTATCGCAATTAGTTCATAAACTCAGCTATTTATGCCTAGTGTGACCTCCATAAATCCGACAGTGCCAAAAATTCAACTTTTTCGTTTTACCGCCATATCTTGGAAAGAAGAGCTGATGGGGCTAAACCGAAACCAGTTTTGCAATCAGTGAACATAAACTTATCATATTTTTAAATCAACAGGGCTGCACCTCACAAAGATGGTCATTTTGTTGGCCTGTGTTATTAATAAATGTTATTATTTCCTTTATTAACTATTGGTGGCGTTCCTTATACGCTTTATATCGTGGGGTAATCAATTCCAACAGCGATGGATGAAAAATTGTCTCTCCGAAACTGACAGTCTGTACTTTTGACACATAATATTGTTTGTTCTTCTTGAAAGTATGTCATATAGATAAGAGGGTTTCATTTGTCCAGACGTTTTTACTTCATAAAAAAAGGCTTCGCACACCTAGGGGTAAGTCAAATATATTAATGGATACGTCAGATATTCTATCAGTTCGTCTTCGTTTGTAGATGTACCGTGCTATGTTGTAAAGGGCTACTTGAGTTTTACGTTTACTTGCTGAGTCAGTTATTGTATACTTCAATACCAGAGAAGAGGACAGAAGTAAGAAGGGTCTTGGCTATCAACATGCGAATCTTGACTGGATGGAAGTGCTTAATAACGTTCTGGCATCTTTGTAGCTATACAACTTGCCTCACTTGCCTAGTGCGGTTTGAAACCATCCAAAAGAAATTTTTGTAGCACCTAAGAATTGGAATCCGATTGAAATTTGGTTGGTAGAGGTTTTTGTGGCACCCCCGTCGACGTATCATCTACACAGAAAATTCCACATAGAAAAATTTTGGCTACTTGACAATAATTTTGAGTTGAGTATCTTGTTCGCACAATGAAGTGACTGTTTGTCACAGTGGAGTTAACATAAATCAAATAAGAGTGGCGTTTTAAATTATGCTTCTATGTTAAATCTTCTTTGTTCTCTCTTATTGGGGAACCTTGACTTAGAGTAAAACCACATATATATACCCGATAGTTTCTACAAATTTTGTTAATCATGCATACTTCCATTTGTACTTTCGCAAATATTTTGCAGTTTGAAAACAGACTTCAAATCGCAAAATTTTTTCATAGCTGAATGTTTTTATTTTGCTGTTTTTGATAAGACAAGATTGTACAAATTTTATAGAGATCGATTCAGTCGTTTAGACCATCGCCGGACAAATAGAGTGATTGTATTTGTAAGAGTCAACGTACCGTTGATGTCTTAGCACTCAAAAAATAGATTGTTTCTTTGCATTTCCGTAAAATTGATTTAATTGATGAAATTCCTTGAGTGTATTTAATACTTTGAACGGGGTTTTCTCAAACCACGATTTCTCAAAAAGGGCTGAACACATCGGTCAAAATTTCATCGTCACTTGGTCAAATAGTTCACCCGAGTGAAAATAAAGCAAGTAACATAACTTTCTCACTGATACCCCAAAATGGGTTTCCGTTTCCCTAATAAAGTTTCTACTATCAATGAGCATTTAGCACCTTTGTCCTACGTTCATTAGCTTCTATAAATAATTTTAATTATGTAAAAAAAAAAGTTTCATCTAAATACCTGGGTTGTCTTGAAGTTGAGTTGGAGGCCATTCGCGAGGACATTTGTGATTGCGACAAGAATGACAAATCATTGACGAATCCATCATCGGGATGCATTACCATGCTGGTGGTGTATGTAAAAGTGCATCCCGGTGCCTCAAATTGTTTGCCCGGCAGATCCTCATTGAAATCCTCCTCCACATCTGATAGAGTGTACACCTGCATGCCCAAATCATCTAGACCACGTCCGCCACGTATGGTAACACCCGGACGCTCATCCAATAGACCACTTAGTGTGGGTGTTGCCAATCTCGACCAATGATGCAGAGTCTGGGAACCTTCCATAGGTTTGACAATTTGCAATTTCTCTGGAAGACGCCACTGGTGATGCGGATGCGTCATGGAGGCGGACATATGATTAGATGAAGAGGCAGCAGACATGCCTGATGAGCCTGTTGACATGATGCTATCGGGTGTGCGCACGCCCATGGGTAGAAGATTGTTTGCAGCCGCTGCTCCCTGACCGTGGTGGGGTTCATCATAGTTGTAAGTGCCAACGGGAGCATGAGATAGCATGGCCCTACGGGCCAATACCTCTGCGGGAGTAAGACGTTTCAGGGCCGCTTCCAGTTCCTTGGCTCCTGGCGCCCCAGGTACTCCTGAAGGTTGAGCTGGATAGCCATCGTCAGATTGGGAGTTCAAACTTTCATTGGAGAGAGTTTTCACCCCCAAACTCTGATTGCTGCCGCCGCGATAGTACGAACCAGCTGGATAGGCCATCGGGGCCATGCGTGGTCCGGAGGAACTGCTCATGGACATGGCCCCCAGTTGGGTCATAGAGACGTTACCACTATCCATGTAATTGCCACTCTTACTGGCACAACGCACCGTATCAAAGACCCGCTTGTAAGGGGGTATGGCTCCTGCTCCTGCATAGATGCTGCCACCTGCTGCTGTTCCAAAACCTCCAGGCATTTGCATCATCATGCGACTGATACGATCTGCTCTTTGACTATCACCAGAAATACCAGAATCCAAACTATTTTCCGAGTACAGCGACGATTCCATGAGCTCACACTGCAATGAATCAGGCTGGAGTAGTCCACCCGCTCCGCTGGTACCCAATCCGCCCAAAAATGAACTCCTAGCCTGCGGTTGGCTTCTCTTTCGCTGTTGCTTCAATTGATCCTGTGCTGAATGCAGCAGAGCCGACACTTCCTCATATCGTTGCTTGAACTCCACCAGTTCCAGGGCCAAGTCATTCTGATTTCGCGTGGTGATGTGCAGCAGCGACAAGTGCTCATCATTATCTTGTGTCAGCTGATGCAGGCGCATCTCTGCCTCGGCCAAGCGGGCAGTCAAACTCACAATCTGCTCATGCTGCAAACGATTCTCTTCCCGTTGTCGCTCCAGTTCCAAGTTGATGT
Organism: Lordiphosa clarofinis; assembly: GCA_018904275.1. Lineage (NCBI taxonomy): Eukaryota > Metazoa > Arthropoda > Insecta > Diptera > Drosophilidae > Lordiphosa > Lordiphosa clarofinis. The sequence goes on from JAEIGQ010000022.1 coordinate 764,104, forward strand.
TATCATACTGCAAATTGGCATCACTGAGCTGGGCACCAATATCCGCCATTAGTTGGCGTTCATGTTCTTCCACTTCGTCGGTTTTGCACGCCAGCTGATTGGCCTCACATTTAAGGGATTTATTCTCATCCAGCAAGGTGTTGACCTTGCGTTGTAATAGATCCAGGGTAATGGACTTGGACATGGTGGGGGTGTCTGTGAAGGGGGTAAAGGATTTAAATAGAATTAATTTTCAAATCGAATTTTTATTAGACACGGTATGACATTTCATCTTAGTCCTTTCCCCAACTGTTAAGGCCTATTTCCAGAACAAATAAATGGGCACGAAAATAAATTTTTATGTTGAACTCCATATAAAAAAAACAGCTTCGAACAGCTGATCAGCCATTTATTTAGTGTCACTTATTTTGCTGATTTCCAGAACAAAAATAAATAATCACGGCGTTGCCACATCGTTAGCTTGTGTGGATTGCAAGCACAGCCGATTTGCTGAACTAAATTGAAAATAAATAACTTGCAGCACATTTTTCCGGTCAACATCGAACAAATTAAAAGCAAATGCAGGGCGCACCAAAATAGTCCAACAAATAATAAATATATTAGCACATGAAATAACACTCTTTTTTATTAGTTTTTATGTTTTATAATTTTAAGTGCCTCAAGACTTTCTCGACCGAGGATCACGAAGTTGCGCACACTTGTGGTGGTACATTGTGTTATTTTGAAAGCTGTAAGCTGATTTTAAGATTCTTTAAGGCCTATTTCCAGAACAAATAAAAAATTTATGTCACGAAATTGCCACTTATTTATGTTGAGTGGATTGTAAGCTATAGTATGGCCACAATGTCTTAAAATACACTAAAAAATACCCAAAATGGCAGCCAATTTGTAGGGTCGCACTGATTTGTCAGCCGCTTGAATTCAAAATGTGTTTATAAAACTACTGCTTAAAGAATCTTAAAATCAGCTTACAGCTTTCAAAATAACACAATGTACCACCACAAGTGTGCGCAACTTCGTGATCCTCGGTAGAGAAAGTCTTGAGGCACTTAAAATTATAAAACATAAAAACTAATAAAAAAAGAGTGTTATTTCATGTGCTAATATATTTATTATTTGTTGGACTGTTTTGGTGCGCCCTGCATTTGCTTTTAATTTGTTCAATGTTGACCGGAAAAATGTGCTGCAAGTTATTTATTTTCAATTTAGTTCAGCAAATCGGCTGTGCTTGCAATCCACACAAGCTAACGATGTGGCAACGCCGTGATTATTTATTTTTGTTCTGGAAATCAGCAAAATAAATGCCACTAAATAAATGGCTGATCAGCTGTTCGAAGCTGTTTTTTTTATATGGAGTTCAACATAAAAATTTATTTTCGTGCGCATTTATTTGTTCTGGAAACAGGCCTTTAAGCTGTAGTTTTATAAACACATTTTGAATTCAAGCGGCTGACAAATCAGTGCGACCCTACAAATTGGCTGCCATTTTGGGTATTTTTTAGTGTATTTTAAGACATTGTGGCCATACTATAGCTTACAATCCACTCAACATAAATAAGTGGCAATTTCGTGACATAAATTTTTATTTGTTCTGGAAATAGGCCTTTAAAGTACAAAGGTAGCTAAATCGACTTTTAAAATATAAATGTGTCTTCAGCCAAGATGACAGTAAATGAACGATGGATGTCAAGAGACAGTAGACTGCAGTAAAAACAATGCTCAAAACAAGGCCCAACACACTTTCTTGAGGGACACCAGCACGTATAGGACGTAATAAGGAGCGGTCTGTCCTATAAAAAGAGAGTCAAAAAGTCTTTACAGACACTGCGAAAGAATCGACTTCAGCTTATACATCAATTCCTCATGCCAGACTCTATCCAAGGATTAGGGTACATTTTAACAATACGGTCAAACAGTATTTTTTGCCTCTCTAAGGAACCCTAAGAAACGCAGAATCAGAAGAGTCAAATGACTTGCCAAGTGAAGCCGCTCAAAAGTCCTATAGAAGGTAAGAAAGAAGTCTAGTATAGCTATAAAAGTCCAGTTGGCAGCATTACGACCAAGGCACGTTTCCAAGGAGATGGCAATCGACCAACTTCCAACGTTAAACAGCCAACATAATACGTAAACTGCCTCATTTGGGAGAGTGTTTTGACAACCTTTCTATTGACAGCATTCAATCCAGGGGCTTTACAGGGACCTTGTGTTATCTGTTCGTTGACCTGCTCTTTATTAGACGGATAGATATCGTGATCCGATTTCCGTGGCGGTGGGTCCCGCAGATCACGAGCAAATACAATCGCAATAGCTTCACCAGAATGAATCCAACGAAGTGGATGTTTGCGGAGAGGCTTGGCGACGCCAAGTTGGCGTATAGTGCAAAGACATAGTTCTGGTCCGAGATTAAATGTTAATACCGATAATACAATCGCTTTCTTTAGAAACATGGGAGAATAAACATTAAATTCACAAGATCCTTGATTTTTACGTCATTGGAAATGTTAACGTTTTGCAAATGTACCAGAACCTCAAATGGTCCTTCAAACAATGACAACAAAAATTGCGATTTTTTTTTAAATACACACTTTTTGCGCAGTTTTAAAGGATGTACAAGTGTTCAGATTGTAAAACCTTACTCAGAAGAAATGTTTGGTATCTCAAAAGCTTAATTTTTGCCAAAGAAAGAATGCAAAAACAACGATATTTTAAAAGGTTTATGGCTTCCTCACTGAAGCACATTTTCAAAAAAGTTATCGTCATCACTGAAAATGCAATTTCCTGTCCTTATTGTGTTGCTTCTGCATTTGCATTTCAACAATTTACAAAATGGCTGACAACAAAGATAGCAAATGAAACAAAGATATTTAATTGTAGTTTATTTTGCTGCTAGAAACATAAACTCTAATGTTGGTATAGGTATAAAGCTCTTCTATGTCAAATTCTGCTATGTTTATGCTAGAATTATATCGGTGGCCAAGCGAACCATTGTTTTGATCAGACTAGAAGGCTTGTGGTCTCTTGAGTCCAATTGAAACTACATTAGAAGTTTCTAATATCTGCAATTCATTGTGTTATCATTGATATTATTGGTAAACATTAAAAAGTATAAATAATTTTTAATTGAATTTAAAATAAGCAAATTTCAATTTTTTTCATTATTAGTGATGACCACAAAAATGGCCGACTATCGAATAGAAACGATCGAAGAATCGAATGGCAAACGAGTAATGCGAATACATTTACTCAAAATGCCCTTTTTTGGCATCTCTTGTAGCCACACAAAATTGTATGGGGGAAAATGTAAATTTTTCCCAAAATGCGAAAATGCAAAATGCAGTTGTAGTGAGGACAGCAAATTATACTCGAAAAAGAAAAAAAATACGTTTTTGAAAATACTCCCGGAAAACACGAATGAAAAATTGTTTTTGCGGACTGTCAGCTTTAACTTTGCCGAAGACAGTTTACACCTGTCACCAAAACTGAATGAGCTAAGAAGTCACACCCAATTTCAAAAACTTTGACGGTCCATAAAAAAAAAGTGCTACCAATTTAGCAAAACGCTGATAGGGATTTACTCAGTTCGGGTAGCACTATCAATTCCGCATAGTATAGTTTGGTAGTTTTAAAAAAAATAAAATTTTGTCGCACTGTGTAATCTAATCTATTGCCTATCTATTGTGCACGGCCTTCGTAAATTATATAGTCTACGAGAGTTTCTCGTATACGAATAAAAACGAATCGAATTCGAATTATCTTACGCTTAGTATATATTAAGTTTGCTAACAAACGACAGACAATCAGCACCTTGACGAATATTACGTCAATCTTTATATCATTTGGTGGCAAAGTTCTATTCCTTAGTAAGTTTGTAAGTTTGCACCAAAACCGTTGGGAGAAAACCTAGAACTTTAAATTTTTAAACATCAAGCCATCTGTAAATTTTGTTTTCAACTGGTGTTTTCAGCCCAGGTTCCAAATGCTCAAATACACAAACCGATTGTGTTTTTCGGGATTTACTTCCAAATTACGTATGTTATTATTCGTTTGGCTTTTTGCCGAATGTCACTCCGACAGATTTAATTCAAAAACGAAAACAGGTCTGAATAATTTCAAATCTACTAAATCGATTTTGATTCATGCCGATGGTATTGAATTCAATTGCAATTTGTTTATCCGTATAAATAGCTGAATATTGATGCACGTTTAAAATTGTTAAAAAACGGCAAATTCATTTTAAAAATATCTGGAATTCCAGTTGGGAATATCTTCCAAAAATTAAGAAAAATTACCTAAAATCGAAAATTACCTAGCTAGAGTTGTAGGTTCCGGCAAAACTAAATAGTTTTGTGAATAAAACGAAAATATACCTATCAAGCTGTTATCGTAAGACTGCTACGTCACACTGCAGTATTAAACGAACAGTTTGTTGTTCTCACGTAGAAAGTGGCAAAAATGATTTCAACTTGTTTTCATATTTATTTTTGTTTTATTTAAATAATAAAAATTGAAAAATCTAGATAATATAAATTTAAAAAACAAGTTTAAATCATTTTCGGCTTTAAGGCCTTCGAGCCCAGCACCTGCCTCTCCAGACAACCTTTCCCCGTGGCTAGTGCGCGAAATCAATTACAAAACCGATCAGAAGATAGAGAAGAAACATTAAAGAAGAACTTAGGCAACTCCTCCATGTATGTAGAATATGGGCTGGACTGAAGAAAAATTATTTGCTTTACTACTTAGAAATCGCTTCTACTGAAGAAAATCTATGATTAAATACCGTAGCTGAGACAAACTCCTTAAATTACCCTTGAGGTCGATTTCCTGGGAATTCATTTTTTTTTCTTGGTTAAAATTTTCTTAGAATTTCTTGTGGGTTCACCATATTTTATCATATGGTTTAATTAAGGCAACCATAGTTTTGGTTTTAAGTCTTTTAAAATTTGCCATCATGGGAAATAAGCCAATTTTTTTATCAAAATATGTGCGAATTATTTGCCTGTGGAAGCTTAGCTTAAGCGAGTCTGTTAAATTTGTCCCTGTCTTTTGCTAGCTCTAATAAATACAGTTGGCGTCTGGACACCCTATTTGTATAGCTTTTCATCAACTTCTTCCACACATATTTTACTCACCCCCATCAGTCCCATCGTCTGCATCATTTGTTAGCACCGAAATCAGTTCGTTCTTTTTGTGCAATTCATGCACCAATTGAGCTCGATCATCGTTAGAGGACTTAAGGTCTGTTTCCAGATCACTAACACGCGCCTCCAAGGCATTATTTTGTGTCAGCAGCTCTTTGCCAATTTGCACGGTAAGCTCCAAATCTTTCTCCTTCTCCTCCAGCAGGCGCGTTACGGCTTCAATGTCATCGTAGGCACGAGTCATCTGGCTAACACGGTTACCGCATAGAACTAGAAATGAAAAGAACAGGAAATTGGAGATTTAATAAAGTTGATACGGAGATTCTAAATGTTATATAAGACAAAATTTAAATTAGATTATTTATTATGTTGTTTAACCTTCCATTAGTAATTGCTCATTTTGCTGGCCAAAGGCCATTGTTGGAGTTTCCAATTCATCTTCGTATTCAAGTTCATTATCGGTGATGCAAAATTCTTCTTGTAATTGCAACGCAATGTTGTTTGTGGCTTGCGTTTGGCAGGCAGCGAACGCAAAGTCTTCCAAAGATGCAACAGCATCCACAACTTGCTCTCCCTCTCTGTTAGCTAAAAATCGATGTGGAGCAGTAGCACTGCTGCCGGCAGCAGACGGCGACGACGGCGCCAATTCTTCTAGCTCCCTTTCTGCTGCTCCTTCTGCATTGTTTACGTGCGTCATGGCCTTTGTGTTTTTCTTCTTTTTTTTTTTTGGTTGTATGTTCGTATTTTAGTCACAAAGCATTTGAATTTAATTTCAATTGCTTTTCATTTCCTTTCCATTGCGAGTATTATGCAATTTTACAAAAAAAAATTGGCAAGGCACTTTTTTTTGTTTTGTTTGAGGTTGGAGGGAGAGCCGGGGGTGGTTTGTCTGCTCACTATTATGTCTGTTAATATTTTTGGGCGTTTGGGAGTTTTCTCTTTGGTGGGGTCACATGATTTGTTTTTTTTTTTTTTTTTGCACAAAAAATCATAAAAATGTAAACATTAAAATTAATTGCTAAATTAAAGCGAATTGTGTGAAGTCACAGGAGAAACTGTAAATAACTGTCATGTCACCACCGCTGCTCTCTTTCTTTCTCTCTCTCTCTCTCACTGTGGTGGTTGCCTCTCTGCCACCCACTCTCAGCTGCTCTGCGCAATAACAATTTTTCTGCTCGTTAACTTATTAAAAGATTTCGTTTAGCCAAAAAAAACCGGATGGTGATTTATTTTTATTTTAGCCCATGAGAGCTTAGCTTAACAATGTCCACTTGCTCATGCAAGGCTCAAAAACTGACTGAACCGCCCGCAGCTGCAATGTCAACTCTATTAGAGTTCAAACCAACTAAGGAGAGCCGGCAGCGACGGAGGCAACAACAACCACAAGTAGCATGTGGAAGTAAAAGGCGTTTTCTCCAGAGTGAAAGGAAAAAGGAAATTTTTGACTAACAATATTAACAGATGTTGAACTCACATGTTTGAAATAAATGACCAACACTCCGCGATTTAGCTTCTTGTATCTTCTCACCAAACACGTTTCGCTTCACTTCACAACAATAATAAATGCCACAAGGCTAGGTCTAAAGGTGAGAGACATTAAACGCGAAATACTTTTAAAATCTAGAAGAAGAAACGGCGCTCCAATCTCGTGACGGAGCGTACACACACACACACACACACACGCGTTTACAATTCACTTTAGCTGGACTGGCCTTTTGCGTGTTTTAGGGTTTTTTTTATTTTGGATTATGTTGTATATCGGTTTGTAGTTTTTTTTTTAAATATTTATTATTATCACAAATACACAAATTGAATTCTTTAATCCAAATTTTCTGACAATTTTCTCATTGTATTTCTAATTTTGCACAAATTGTGTAATTTACGGATTGCAGATACACGAGAGACTGAGACTAAAGCTGAGGAGAGTGAATGAATTCAGTCTTGTTGTATTGGAATCCACCACCAATCAACAAGAGAGAGAGAGACAGCGAAAGAGAATGAGATTCAAATGGAATCCACACAGGGAGGGAGGGTATTCAGCTGCTCGCTGACAGCATTGCCAGCTTAAACTTAGGTAAGAATATTATTTATTTACAGAGAGTTAGCAACCCGATACCCTTTATTTAATTAATATATTACGATGAATCACTTGGAATTTAATTTATACATGGGAAGCCCAACAGAAAGCAATATTTAAAAATGGAAAAGGGAATGTTTCGCGGTACCAAATTGTTTTTCAAAGTTGGATTAGTTACGGACGCCGGAAGTTAATTAAAATCAATCTATACCAACGGGATTTGATTCTTAATTCAGATCGATGTTGACAAGGAATTATATTGAAATCTTGCGGTCGGAATATGTCGCGAATACATTATAAAAAAATTGAGAATATTCGTTTTAAATCATCGCCTATATGGGTAATTATTTCTGAAGTGCGTAACTTTTTTTTCATAGTCTCCAAACATTTTAATTTTTTGACAGGCTGTAGGCTATAACCATAGATTTCCACGATTTTTAAAGCTTTTTCAGATTTTTCCTATTGAGGGATGCAGAGATACAATAAATATCACAACAATAATGTAACTCATAATGAGTTAAAAACAACCAGTAAATGTCAGCGGAAAAATTTCATCCTTATTCCTGCACTTTAAATATTTAAAATACTGCCAACTGCTTATGTATCTTTCTGCTTAAGTATTTATAAATATCCCACACATCCCGTTTCCGCATTTTCTGCAGGTACCCAAAATTTCTGCAAGCCGGAACCATTTTTCTACCTAATCTTAATCTCATTCATAAATAGGGCGCGCAAAACCTTAACGTGGAATTTTTCGCTGGAAAATTTTTTTTGAAAACCATAAAATATCATAAAATGTGAGCACCATCAGGTAAAAGAATAAGTGTTTTTACCATGATATATAAACGTAATATTCAAAGTACAGAGTCAGCATAGTTTTATTTTGTTAAGCGATCTAATAAATTCTTTACAATCACGTCCCTACGAAGGTTATTAACTCGATTTTAAAAAAGTAAGTTACTCAACGAGAAAAGTATTTTAACTCTATCTTTATATAAGAGCATTAACAGTATGTTGAGTTGGCAGACTGAGCGCACCACAAATGATTTTATTTGTGTAGCAGATGATAGACTTTTTATAACTCTGCTGTACTTAGTACGAGCATCTAAGAAAAATGACAAATTTAGATTAGTCATAATCATGTGGGTGTTAAATAAGAATTTTATATCTGTACTTGTGTTTTATTGTTGGGTTGGGAGTAAAAAGTATAGTCTATCGGACCGACATTGAAATAACGGATACAAAATTTGGCCATATCAAATTTGCCTAAATATTTCTGTATCAATTTATTGTGAGTTCCTCCTAAAAGTGTGCTACAAAATCATATGGCAAATTATTTGCAAAATTATCTCTTATTAAACTCTAATCAGTTTACTCGTTTTAATTTATTTTAGTTGTCAAGGATGTGACTCATATCTAGGTTTTGCAATTTCAGTATCCCCTGATGAGACTTTTCTTATAGCTAAACATATTCTGTTTAATCTGTTACTTATGCCAGAGAACTGCTTACCTTACTCTTCGATTGATACAAGGGTCGATAAGAGCATGTGCTGGAACACTTGCAGTTTAGTACAAGAGTTAGTATCTTCTAAAAAAAAATATGCAGATCTGTCAAAAAAAATTTTAGAAAATTTTTATGGACGAAAAACTTTTTACTTGAAACGAGATTTAATAGTTGAAATTCTAAAGAATGACTGCTTATCTCACTAAATTTTACACTTTCATTTTTCTGAACTTCTAAAATGACAATTTTTTGTCGAAGGGTTCATTTTTATGTCTGGCCGTCGAAATGAGAATGCAACACTTTGTGGCAATCATCCTGTATTCCCTGATTAGTTTGTACGTCGCTCCAAACATCCGTCGGGATCACCGAATTTTATGGTCCATTCAAAGACTGTATAACTCATAAATATGAGTAAGGGCAAGGTTCCCCAAGAAGAGAGGGTGAAAAGTCTAGGGTTTGGTTCGTGGATCGGTTCACGAAACCTATGAATCTAAGTTTTTGGTTCGAGTCCCGGTTTGCATGAATATAAAAGAATAGTTTCGATTTAAAAATACTTACTTTTTAAAGTAATTTTCTATACTTTAATAATGTAATTTTAGTGCTCAAATTTTATTCGCTAGCATTTACAAGATTTTATAAGAGTTTAGTTAAAGTTAATAAGCACTATATCTTTTAGAAGCTGTTCATCTATACTAGCTCTTAGATCTGATAGATCAAACTTAAGTGTTGAGTTGGAACAGCCAGCAACTATAGTCAGGGTAATATTTGTAAATTCCCGGCATTTTTTTCCTTTCCAAAATTTTAAAACATTTATGGACAATTTTCGAAGACATCTATAACATCATTTACAGATTTTATATCTAGTATTTATTTGAGTTCTATTGCTTTCATAAACGGCTCTTATTCGCAAAATCGACGTTGAGTCATGTTGAAAACTCTCATTAAGAATTTGTTTTTGGAGCTTCAGCATGTCTGTCTGTAATATCAAATAGTGCGAACCCTAAAAAAGTCCAACTAATTTTTTTTCAAGAAGTTTGCAGAAGGTTGGGTCCGGGAGTTCGAACCTGTTTTAAAGTCTGAAATTCTGTTCGCAGTCCGGTTTCTGAACTTAGAATAATAGTTTCGGTTTATTAATTCATATTTTTTGAATATAATATTCTATATATCCGTTTCCATTGACAATCGTCATCTTTTTGCGTCTACTTCTTTAATTCAAATCAACAAATTATTGCTGATGACACCTTTTTGCTTACAGAGAGTAGCGAGTACTTTTTTAAAAAATACCAAACTCTTTTGTGAGTAATACCATCATTGTAAAGAAATGCTAGAATAGAAAAATAAATAGAAAAGGCAAATCGTGTGGAAACAAATTATATCTTTTTCTTCATTTCATTGGTGGAAATAGGCTATATGATGTAAATTTAATTATCAAATTCATCAGCTGACACTTAAAATTGTTGAGAAGTCAGGGGACCGCAAAACACACATGCTTATTATACTCTGTACCGAAGGTACATAGAGTATATTAAGTTTGTGCAAAAGTATGTAACAGAGAGAAGGAGTCATTTCCGACCCTATAAAGTATAATATTCTTGATCAGATCAGCCGAGTCGATATAGTGTCCGTCTGTCCTCTGTCCGTCTGTCGTCCGTCGTCGTCTGCGTCCGCCGTATGAACAAACAGATCTCGGAATGGTAAGAATAGAGGTTTGACTGTATGGGACAAATGTTTCTTATAGCTGGAGATATTCAAAACTTATATTAGTTTTGTGATAGACGTTTTGTACCTTCTAGGATAGTTAGTAATTAGCAAATATATCGTTTGCCGAGAAATTAAAGATCGTCAATTATGAGCAAAAAGTATATCGCTCTCCCCCCCCCCCCCCCCCCCCCCCACAAAAAAAAACACAAAAAAACTTAGAGAGGGGGAGGGAGGGGGGGGGGGAGGAAAGAGAGAGAAACTTTGGAGAGCGCACCACCGTTTCAGCTTCTAGGTAAGTATTAACGTTCGTTGCGTGTGTGTGTTAAGCCACTCGAGAGCGCGCTCATTTAGCACATGTTGTTGCAAAAGAGAGCACTATGACCACGTATGTTGTCGGAGCGATGAAGTCGCAGCCGCAGACCGGCGTTGTATACACAGTTAATAGGAACTTCTAGAATCTGTTCATCTATACTAGCTCTTAGATCAGAAAGAACAATCTAAAGTGATGAAAAGGACCGTTCAAGTGATACCTGATTTGTTAGAACAGCAATGTAATTTTTTTAGGTCCTCGTTTTATGGACCATTCCAAAATTTTAAAACATTTGTCGATGTTATAGTATGTTCTCTTGGACAATTTTCGAAGGAACCTGTAACATATTTGATATTTGTTTATTGCTTTCATAACCTTCTGTTTTTCGCAAAAAAAAAAAATAAATCAAAGCTTAGTTCAAAACGCAATCGCTTATACTAAAATCAATAGATACTTTAAATATTTCCCTGTACGTATCGTTGGAAAAACTACTTAATTTATTATTTATTAAATTTCTTAAAAGTGGTCTGGTTCGAGTTCAGGTTTGAGGAGTCAAAAATATAAGGGGTTCGGTTGGTGGTCCGGTTCGACAGATTTAAAAAACCCGAACCAAATCGGTTCAAGGGGTTCGGTTCCGGAACAGTTTGTAGCATTTGTTAAAACTTATTAATTATTTCATTCATTTAATGAAAGCTATCGAGAAAAATAATTTTGTTTAAATTTCCAATACATTGTGTGGAGAATTTACCCAAATTTCTATTTAAAGCGCGAGAGATTTAAAACCAACCAAAAGCATTTTCCTTGACACCGTAAATTGGTTTGGGTTAAAATTCGGTTAAAAGAGATTTCCGTCACTAAATGATGCACCGATCCAATACTTAACAATTGCTTTTAATGCGAGATAAAATAGAAATAATCTAACATAATTTTATGTTTCGAGCCTTTCTAAAAATAGAAGGACCCTCCTTTGGGGTATTCATACAGTTTTGAAGGCCTAGAGGGAGGTCGGTTAGGCATGAGTTAAAGCGTAAACTCAATAGAATGACGACAGTTGCAAATTTTCCATTATAATTGCAGTTAAGTTTCTTACATTGATTTGGGTGAACATTTTCACTTCACATGAATGCAATCTTATCTTTGATTTGTTCAATCAATATACTTTTAATACCCCGTAAGTTGTCTAAAGTCAGTAATCAGTAAAGTGCAGTGCATGGTTTGAGGCTTTTTGACATGCCAGCACTTGTTCAGCTCCCACCTAAGACTCACTCAGCCTAAGCATTATCTTATCAATTATTGCTTGGACTTTTTGCCAGCCGATTAATGTATTCTCAATTAATAGATTTTTTTTGTTGTGTTTATTTAGGTTTCTTTTTGTTGTGGTCGACGTGTGAACAAACACGAAAGCCAATTTTCTTTACCTACTATACGATATTTGTTGTTAGACTTTGTATTTGTTTTCTCCAATTCTATTAGAAGAGCCGCCGCCATATTTGATATTTGCTCAAGTTGTTATGGTTTTTAATATTTGTGCTATGTATGTGCTAGGTAGGTAAAGTTTTAGCAAGTTCATTAAAAAAAACTATTAAATTCGCATACGGAAAGGTTATAAACCACATGATCTCATCTTTTGTTGTGATTTATATATATCACTTATCATCACTAAAGCAATTTTAGAGTGTTTTTTTTGTACATTGCTTATCATTTTCTCGTAGACAATTGGCTTAAAAAGAGCTTTGAATTATCGTGACGTTGTGAGAGCCTTTGTTTGATGTTGAATTTGAAGTTCTATTAGCGTAGAGCTGTCAATATGTAGTTAGGTGAGTAGTTTTATGACTTGTGTAAGTAATTAAGAGTTTGTAATAGAGTTTCTGTCATGAGGGGGCTGCTTTTCTTGGTAATCGAATTGAACATTGATTAATGATTTAAATTATTAATAACTTGAATAGGACCGAGTCTGACTTTTTAAAATGGGTTGGCCCCTTAAACAAAATCCGAAACAGATACGATATTTTATGATCCCACTTCGAATCCCGACACTAATTAATTTCGTCCCTTCTCAAGAATTCAAATTTTTTTCCCTCCCGGCCTGTTTCCTAATTACAAAATCTCTCTCGAATTGAAGTTTTTTCATACATATTACATACGCGACTTTCCTCTCAAAAAAAAAAAAGAAGTCTGAATTATTCCAAAATCGATTATTTAACATCTCTTCTTATTCTTACCTTTGTTAGTCAGCAGACTGCGTACAACTTTGAGACAATTTTTGCCATCAACATTTTTGGATGCATAATACATAATGTCCCATGAGCTGCCCGCCTGAAGAAAATCCGCTGGTAGCTCAAAATTGGGAGGAGCCTCTGCTATTGCTCCACTTATGGGACTTGAGGTTGGTGTTCCCGGTATAGTTCCACTTTTGGGTAGTCCCTTTGAAGCGAAATCATGCAGCAGTGCCAAAAGTGGTGCCGAAACACACAGAGCTGTAGGATCTGTAGACTCGGGTGTTGATTTCATTTGCTCTACAATGCAACGCATTCGTTCCACCGCCTCCAATTCTAGTTCTAGTCGTGTAGGTGGTGGTTCCAGACCATTCACTATAGCCGACATGGATGAGGAACAGGAGCGATTGATGCTATCACAATCAATATTGGTTCCATTTAATTTTTGTAATTTGTCTACGGTACTTTGGCGCTTGGTTTCCAAATGTTTGTCCAACAATTTGTAAGTATTTTCAAAATTTTTACTTGAATTTGAAGGTTTGGTGGTAATTAAGGTTGAACTATTTGAATTCTCTGATGTGGTGGTCCATAATGAACTGGTAGAGGATCGTGTGGTCACAAGCGAAGTCAACGAACAGTTGTTAGAGTCCACATCCAGAGTGCTATTCAGCTGTATTTCATGGGCAAAGTCTAACTCATAATCTTCTGTATCATCTGGTGGTTGTTCCGGTTCCAGTTCCGTTATGCTGGGCAGAGGTACAGTTGCCCGGAATTGTGAACATGATTGTGATGGTTCTTGTGTATTGGTGCAGCTACCTTTTAACATTTTGAGTTTTTTGTTGGCATTTTTTGCTTTGTTTTGAAACGCGAGTTTTTTGTTTAGTTTTTAGCACAATAATTGTGTGCTTTATATTGCACAATTAACTAAGAATTTTTTAATTTGCTTTGGCTGTTGTCAAAAATGTGTGTGTTTTTATGAGAGAGAGAGACAGAATGTTTGTATGGGGCAGCACATTTTTTTAGTGTTGGTTAAGGCTGCCTTCACACTGTTCGACACAGGAGACATAAAACTCTAGCAGGCCTGCATTTCCATATTAATTTCTATGAATTTGACAAGCTATTCTTTAAAACTTAACAAAAAGCAGGACTACTAGAATATCATGTTTCATGTGTCAAACAGATATACGTCGTGACACGAAAAACTACCAAAATGTTCAACTGATATAAAACAGTTTTTGTATTTCAGTCACAATTTAATAGATGTGGATGATAGGAGAATCAATTTATTTACTGCCTTAGTCATTTCGTGGTTGTGTAATTTCCCATTTTGGTAATTAGAATTGACCGCTCAGATCATGTGACTCAACGTAGCTACGCTGCATTGGTAGATAAGTTTACGATTTATGGAAAATCTTTAGACAAATATGCAAAACATTTAACCAAATGGGGCACTCTGCATAACGACATTTACCAGATTTGTCAATTCAAAAAAGAATATACATATAAATTTTTGATAACTAAAGCACGTAGGAGCATTGCTAGAAAATCGTGGGGCATGACACCACACATAATCCGATGGATATTCTTCATTCTAGTGAGACGGATGCTCACGTATGGAGCTTGTCGTGTGGGAAGATAGAGCAAACTCCTCACTGTGAGGACGCAGCTGCAAAAACTGCAAAGGCTGACATGCACACATGTGCATAGAGACACGCTACTCACTGGAGATTTCCATGAAATTTACACCACTCCATCAGACCATCTGCCTGAAGAACAAACAGCACTGCTTAGACTAACAGTAGAAGGAGTGGGTAGAAACCACATAGTAAGTCTAAGGGACTCTGAGGAGCTAAAAACGGAAATTTCTATCCCTCTATATCCCTATATCAACTAGTTTTAAGGTATTTTTAGATATAGACGTGGCACTAAGGTCCCAAATCTCTAATCCCAAAAAAATAAATCATATTTTTTTAGGGACTTTTATTGGTTGGAATAGTTGAAGTGGTAGATCTTTTTGGTATTCTGAGCCGTATAATCTCTGTTTGTGAGCGTCGAGAATGCCTTAAAACTTAACCGATTTGGATTCTACAAAATGGACTCTACTCCAGAAAGTAAGTACAATTTTAGTGTATTGCTCAAAATTACTTTTAACAATACTTGAAATACTGAGTAATTAATAAAAGTAAAGGGTTTTTTCTTGGGTACATTCTTAAAGGCCGTGATAGAAAAATGAATAAATCAAAACTCCCATCAGATCCCGCTCTCAACCAAAATAGAAATTTTTGTTTAAGTACTTCTTCAAAAATTAGCTGCGAATAGATTCAGTCTCGCTGACGAATTTTTTGAGACAACTTTTGAGACATAAAATGTATATACTGCTCGACAGCACTTTGCCCCAATTCACCGAACCATATTTTTCTGAAGTATTTTGGCCCGCTAAGCACGAACATCCACATAAAAAAAAATTTATCGAATGGTTTTCGAGATATTATAGGTAAACGGGTTTTTTTCAATGTTTCAGCCAAGTTAAGTATTGAATATTTTTAATTATGACTTCCCTATCGTAATTAACGACCCCGAAACCCCAGAGTACAGACTTTCAGCCAAATCAAATAGGTTTTTGAAGAAATTGTCGGCCATATTCGAACCATTTTGTTTTTCTGAGTTTTAACTTCTAATTCTTAATCAGCGATCGACTTATCGACTTTTGGTCAGCTTTTTGGGATTTTGTATCACTTTGTGATGGTCACACTGTAAGTTTATTGAAAGATGACGAGACAGAGACGGAGTAGTTGTATAAATAACAGACAGACGAGGGACTAAGAAGATAAGAGACAGACGGATGAGTAAAGAAACGTACCAGTATCGACATTGTAAGTAATACTAACCGCTATGTTCGGAATTTGTGTATACGGAGAGCAAAACATATTAAAAATTGCACAAAATCGCAGTAATCTCGAAATGATTTTGCAAATAGAATGATTCAAAGTTCGACTGTACAAAATGTTTAGATTTTATCGTGTATATCAAAAAATATTGGGGAAATTAGATACACTTAAAAAAAAAATTTTGTAAGTTTTGTAAGTGTAAATTCTTTTCAAAAGACCAAACTTAGTTCCTAATGTTTTAATTGGAATGAGACAATGCCAATTTTGGACTGAAGAATTTCGAATTCTGTGCCTTCTTTGAATACTTGGAGTTATTGGTTCTATGGAATAGTTTCTGTCAATAAAAAACGTTAAAGACAGGGGTGTCCTGCAAGTCTCTAGGGATTTTAGGATAAGCGATATCAATTGAATTAAACTGGGACTACTTTATTTGCGAAGTGCCAAGAATCAGACCGCCTACTAGATTCTGTGGAAGGAAACCCGTACACATCAAATCCACTTGGCTTTGAGCAGTCGGTTTCAAAACGCTCAACTTTTGCCATCTAATCTAGTAGCCGGGCATATAAATTCAAACAGATTTAATCAGGGGTGTTCTAGAAATCTCTAGAGATTTTCGTATAAACGATTGCATTTCAAACTAAACTGAAACTACTTTATTTGCGAAGTCCCAAGAATCAGACCGCCTACTAGATTATGTGGCAGGAAAACAGTATGCTTCAAATCTACTTGACTTTGAGCAGGCGGTTTCAAATCGCTCAACTTTTGACATCTAATCTAGTAGCCGGGCATTTTTGAGCGCCTTAACATATAAATTCAAACAGCTTTTATATGAAATGCTAACGTTTATACGAAAACCGCTAGAGATTTCTGGAACACACCCGAATATGAAATGATAACGTTTATACGAAAATCTCTAGAGATTTCTTTGCACACCCGAGAGCGGTGGGCACCAATATCTGATTAACGAGCACTACAGTTAGATTCAAACTAAAGAAAGTGCAAGTCAAACTTGCTATGCTAGATAATCCTGTTACTTGGAGCGTGGGTGCATGATGTAGAAAGTTACGATTTTATATGTTAAATGTAAGTTTATTTATAAATGTTTTGAAGTTCCTAACCCAAGTTCGTTATAAAATTTAAAACAAGAACAAAAGTCCTTTTGTGAAAACCTCAACTTTTTTAGGCTCACGGCTAAATTAAGCCAAGCCATTAAATAAATATATAATACAACTAGAATTCGACTTTTTCTTTAGTATTATATTTAATATATGTAGTTAGCATTTAGTTCTGTTTTTAGAGAAATGGAGGTATTGATTTCTAGTGCGCAAAGGGTATTTCGCTCTCCTATTGAATGGAAGGCTTTTTAAGCATATGTTCGACCAAAGCGAACGGACCGACAATCAATCGATCTGGCGATAGCGTTATATATCGAAATGGTGACGTCATACATACAGTCACCGAAATAGCACCATTGAAAAAAAGTACATAAACTGTTTTATGACAATGGTCGGCAAAAAAACCCAATCACATTTTGTCTTTGCGATCGTGTGTGTACTGACAAAAGGTTCATTTTACACGGCGGCATTTTTGACGAAGACGAGCTCTGGATTATGCGAACAAACCAGCAATTTTGGATAATTTGGAGGTCAACATTCCATGAAATAGTGTTCAAATATAGGATATCCACATTCAGATTAAAGAAAATTTTCAGTGCAAAGCTATGTTAGCTCATTAGTTCATTTAAACAAAACATTTTTCATAAACAAGCGATCCTCCACCTACACTCCAAACTCAAAGTTGGGACACGTCTTCACTTTACTGCAACGACTATTGCGCATTTAGCTGAAAAGGTTTTAGTCTATTTGATAAGCAATCCAGAATAAAAAGGTTTATCTTTATGACCGAAATTGCACTTATTAATAGACCCTTAATTTTGGTCTACTCACTGTATGAACTTGCCGCAAATTGTTGTTTCGTTAATTTTTGATGTTGAAACTTTCCAACTTTAGAAAAAGACAATGGCAAATTGCATATCATAATAAAAACATAACACTCATTCCTATGCAATATTTACATACAATGGAGAGGGCAATAAATCAACAAAAATATATTTCACAACTTCTCAAGACTTCACACAACGACACCCAAAACAAGAGTGGACAATGGACCAGGGAAAATATTTAGTCACTGCCATTAGATGGAAAAGTTGCGAGCATAAAACAAGTTTCCACAAAGATGCGTTCAATGCTGTAAGAAATCTCTTCTCGCATGTCTGGCTGAGATCACGTAGGTTGCGGCAGCTGTGGGGGAAAAACTCGTAACTCGAGAATAGAATGCACCACTCAAGAGTTGGGCGTGTGGGTTGGGGCTAAAAAAAAAAAAAAAGAGGAAATGCTGTGTGCATAATATCCCACTTGTTTTGGTCCATAGATATGCTCCCAATAGCCAACCGATCATAATTTATTATGCCAGCAGGCAAAGTGAAAGAAAATTGAGCTGAGCTAGATAACAAACAACAACAAAAAAACTGCTAACGGTTGTGCCAAATGAACAACAGACATGAAGATGACCAACATAAAAATATGCATGGAAAAAAACACTAAGACCTAAGATTAATCAAGGCTGGGACACAAAATACCAGCAAAATAAAGGCTAATTGTTTCAGACCCTGCAAAATCACAAACCTCAAATCAGGTTCATCGACATGCACAAAGCGTAGCTTAAATTAATAAATAAAAATAAAATTTTATGAGTCACCATTTTTAAAGGGTAAGTAAAACCTCAACAAGTTGACAATATGAATAAATTTTGAATGCAAAATGAATGCGTTTTCGCATAGACAAATATTTTTACATGACAAAATGAGTCTCCAGAATCAACCACAAGTTGATTGGTTGATTGAAAATTTGTTTAAATAATTATAAATGTCTAATTATGTAAAGACAAGCTGAATAAATAACTTGAGGGGAAAAGCAAAACAACACAAAAATAACATAAAAAGGCCAATCAATCGCACAACACGCGAAAATGAAACGAAAACGGTAAAATATGGCAGAAACATTTTAGACCAGTTGTACTTTTTCAGTTCACATTCAACTTTCACAAAAAAAATAAAAATCTTGTTGTTGTTACTAATTAATTATGGGCAAAACTTTGGGTGCATTCAATAATCATCTCCCTTGTTTTGGGCAAAACTACATGAGGGTGGTAAGGAAAAAGAAAAGAGCATTGGCCAACCATGAAAGGCGATTCAAGTGATTCCTGAAATAAATTTTAAAGCTAAACTCAGATAGGCCGCACTGGCAAAGTTATCAGATTTCATTAATTTGACACTTAAAGCTTAGTACTCAGACAAACTAAATCGTCCGCTAGCTAAATTGACAACTTTTTCCGATGGGTAGCGGACGATGCAGTGTGACTGCACAACGTCAAAATACCACCCAATGTGAAACGGTCACACTGCACTGATTTGCTTGCTTTTGAATTTAGTTAATTGTTTTTACTAGTATTTAGGGACTTTTAGAGGATATATGGAATGTAGAAGTCATGGGCAATGCAAAATCTTACCGTAGGTTTCAAAATATGCGCAATCAATGATTTTTGTCGAACTTTTGCTTCTGACATTCCGACGGGTAGGTGTCGGAAAAATTACAAGCTATTTTTTCTTCTAGCACCCCATCGGAATTGTATCTGCTGTTTGTGTTTGTCAAGTTAGCGGCACTACGAGCTTTCCGACGCTGAGGCACGGAAATTTTAGTTTGTCTGACTTCCACCGAGCGTAAGAGGCCTGTCGGCCACATAGGCCAACAAAATAACATACTTTGTGAGCTTGCAGCCTTGTTGAGATGAATTTATGATTCCAGAAATGGGAATAGCTATTTTCCGCTATAGTGCAATCCATATTCAAATAATCAAATCGAAATATACCTGCATCAAAAACCCTGTTGGGTTGTGTTTTTGAATGGACACTAGTTTGTTTCGACGAACCCAAATCTGGTTTTAGTAACTCCATATACCAAATCGCTTGGCTGTAAAATTAACCTCAAAATGCAAAAACTGGCTAATTTTAATTCTTTTTGACACATTCGAATCCTGTAGAAATCATTCAATTTTGAAATTTCCTACTTTAAAATAGGGATTTTATTTGATTTATATTTTTTTATTTTATATGGTAAAACTACTTTTTTTTGCATACGAAATCTAAGAACTAAAAAATATCAAGTACTAGTATTTCAAATGCACCCCTGCAGATCACTGGTGGCGACCCAAGTATTTAACTTCTATCCTAGAGACCAAAGGTGGGTTCTACAGAGTCCGGTAAGTATTCACTTTAAGAATGTTCTGCTCTAAAATAGATCCTAAGAGGATAAGACTAAACTTTAGAGATTTCTCTAAGTTTCAAAAAAGGTTTGAAATTCAGAAAAAACTGTCATTTACCCTCTGCCGTGTAAAACCAAAGAACTGCTGAGAAGTATATATTTCGATTTTTTAGTTCGAGATAAAAAATGGGTTAAGTACTAAGCTGGCCAACACTTGAATTAAAACCAACGACACTGCGCACAGCTCAGCATAACACAAGGAAGTTGGATGTCCGTTAGTCATTAATATAGTAATAGTCTGGCCTATATGTGTGTAATTATAATTGTATCATAATAAAAAAAACAATTTGCGACCCAGTTATGCGCCAATGTGAATGTCCTACTCAATAGGCCAGTGACACAAACACGCACACAAACACAATCGCTCTCTTATAAGAGAGGGGGCCAAAACAAACACAAAACAAAATGCGGGGACACCGCGAATGCCTTCAGTTGCAGTGTTGCGAAATGACGTAAGGAAAGTATGTCACCCCAAAAACAAAATACAAACAAAAACAAAATTAAATGTAACCATCTACAAATGTCTGCAAAATTATCGTGTTGTTTGTGTTTGCTAAAGAAGGGCCGCCAACATCAACACCAATAAGCTGCTTTGGCCAAGTCGCGCGCGCACATGACACAAATATTTAACAGCATTAGCACCAATATATACAACAAAAAAATACAATTAATGTGCCTAATAGCCTTTTTTCTATATTTGCGGTTATAATTCTTGATGAGTGAAAAAAAATGGCAACGGAAAGCTCTCTCGGTATAGATAAACCGTTGATTGATGCGGAAGAGCTTGATAATAATGATAATGATTAATCAAGCCGAAACCAGTTGCATGGCAAAGAACTCTGGACTGGGCAAGCGGCATTCTATGTACGTACATAACGGTAAATGGGTAAATGGTAAAATTGCCCAAACAATTAACAGCAAACAGCTGTGAGACTGACGGAGAGCGATGACATTCCGTTAGAAGTTGTCAAGCTAGAAACTTTGCTCTTATCAGCAGAACTCATGGAAAAACGATTATGTAAAAAAAACGCAGTGAGCAAATGGAGACGTTGTCGACTTTGAATGTAATCCATGCCGTACAAGGGCAGTCATAATAAAGAACAAGAACAAATTAAGCTGACAGACAGACAAGGCCCAACCCATTCATTAAATGCGGTCCCTTCGACAAAACGCTTCTCTCTCACCAACGCACACACATCTGCATCTGTATGTGAACATATTTTGTTTCTGTTGCCGTCTGCGTTTAGTTGTCCTATAAATAAATTTCCGTTTGTATGACGGCACACGGGCACTTGGAGAAAATCCAAATCCAACCAATCTTTTGCATGAATAATACAAAACTTATATGTACAAAATATTTCTGCGTTAATGATTTTTTTTGGCACACATTTTGGGGCACGCACGCATTTTCACTGCCAACCAACAAACATTCATTTTTCGGTGTGCTTGAATTATTTTTAAATATTATTCGTTTGCACAAACGCTTACACTTTTTTTTGGCACTTTTACGCGACGACTTGCCGCCGCCCGTTGGCTTGACTAAGACGTTTGAAATGCACACACTAAACAAACACACATAAACACGAGGAATAAGCAGACCAATTTTCTTTCCCCACCCGGCGGCAACTGACAAAAGCATGTCGCTGGCGTTGCCAGATAGCGCCAAGTGCTATACAGCTGTTTGTCAGCCATCAAGTTTACCAGCTGTGGCTGGAGATATGAGGAGAGCTTTTTTTTTGCCAACACTGTTTAAGCAACAAGTGCTGCTGGCTGTTGGCGGGAAAATTTAAGTTTGTTAAACTATTCGGCCTAAAGCACTAAAAGAAAAATTGTTTTATTTGAAATTTTCGTTTTATTTAAAAGTGTTTATTTTAAAGTGTTGCAAAAAGCACATTATTATATGTATCAATTTTTAAGAAGATGCACTTTTATAATTGTGGCCCAGCGGTTAGAGTGCTGACCTATTGTGCGGGAGCTCAATCTCGCCTCGAACCATTTTTTATAACGTTTTACTTTCTTTTAAAAATAGCTTTAATGTGCGTGAATCTTGCATAACTAGATTTTTATTTCGTGAATAGTTCATGACGTGAAAGAAATTCGATGGCGGGGGATCCCCTACTCTATATAGGTTTCTTAAGAATGCAAACCGGTCCTAAACCCTAACCGGAAACTCGTATTAAATATTATTTAAATTAAGTTTTTAAGAACTTTTGTAACTGGAAAAATGTTTTTATGGTACAGAGCAATGCTGCAATCCGGTCTGAAACCGAACGTCTTAGAGCCGGTTCCGTTCCGGTTATTTGTGTTCGTTGATCCGGGCCACGAACCGAACCCCTAATATTTTTATCTCCGAACCGGACAACTTTTTCGAAAAATTTGGTTTGTTCACAAAATTAAGTAGTGTTTCCTTGTAATCTAACTGCTATCATTCAAGAAGTTCTCCAATCCTATGACATTTCTCTAGGTCAAATTTACACTACCTCCGTCATATCAGCTGAGCCTTTTCAACGCTCTAGTTTGATATTTCTAATCTAAGGGCTAGTATAAATGACTTAACTTAAACTAATGTAATAATGAATTAAATAATTTAAATGATTGAAATAAAGAATATTATTTAAAAAATCAATTTTAATGAATCGAAACGTTTGTTCAAGCGAACCCCGGACCGAAAATTTTGCAAAATTTTAGAGGTTTGCAGCCATGGTACAGAATTGCTACAACAGATAAGCGTTTGGTAGAAAAAAGAAGTGAACGTTAAATTAATATGGCTTCCGCACTGAAGCACATTTTCAAAAAAAGTTGTCAACATCTCTGAAAATGCAGATTCCTGTCTTCATTGTGTTGCTTCAGCATTTGCATCTAACAATTTTTAAAATGGCTGGCAACAAAGATAACAAACGAAACAAAGATTTTCAATATTATTTTATTTGGCTGCTAGAAACTTAAACGTTAAAGCTTGTAAGGGTTTAACGCTCATCTGTGTCAAAATCTTCTCTGTAAATGTTAGAATTTTTTTGAGTCAGGCGAACCAATGTTGAGTTCAGTCTAGAAAGCTTGAGTTCTCTTGAGTCCAATAGCAACTACATTAGAACTTCTAATTTAGAAGTATATAGTTTTTGCAATTAATAATTTTATCATTGTTATCATTGAAATTATTGGTAATTTATTAAAAGGTATAAATTGTTTTCAATTTAGTCAAATTTCAAAATTTTTACCATTAGTCAACTAGCCAAAAAATGATCGACTATCAAAGAAACTATCGAACATAAGTAAGTAAGCAATGCGACATAATAATGCGACATAATTTAACCAAAATTCACTTTTTTGGCATCTCAAGTGGGCATACAAAATTGGAAGGGGGAAAAAGTACATTTTGCCCAAACTGCGAATATACAAAACGCAGTTGTAGTGAGGACAGCACATAATAAAACTTATGTCCTACAGTTCTTTGCCATTCTCTAATCTTTTCATTAAAATCGTTTATTCCTAAATTCGTTGTTGTAAATTTGATTAGCAATAGGTCAACCAGCTGAAGTATACTTAATTATAAAATTAATTTCAATTTACAAGTTGATCTGCCTGGTCAGAAAACTTTACCTACTAAAATATTGTAAATCCAAGGAATTTGCGAGTTAAGCTTACATCAATGTTTGGGGAAATGATTTGCCTGTGCCTCCTTAGCTTAAGTAAAGATGTGTGACTTTCATTACTTGTTCTAACGAGCAAAAGGTTGCATAGTATTTTCTTCGAATTTATGCCATGTTCAACGAAAATCGAAATAAATCTATACAAATTCTTACCTAACATTTGTTTTGCACTATAAATAAAAATAAACAAATTCATCACATGCTTTGCTTTGTCCATACAAGTATCACATGAAACTTAATTGTTGTCATTGCTTGTCGCCACACAAAAATATATGTATCTGTTCAAAAATCTTGTCTCTTTAGAAATATAACAAAAAATATTATTTTGTCACAAATTTATTGGTGTCAAATGGAAGAGGAGCGTGAAGAAAGTGTTTTTTTTTTAAATATATAATATGTTTGCCAATTTATTTTTAATCTACTTTTCTGCGTAAATAAAAGAGAATTGCGTTTTCTTTTAAAAAGTGAAAGCAGGCAAACAAATTGCCAAAATACAAATATTTAAAGAAACAAATATTTCAGCGGAAGCTGAAGATATACATTCAAACATTGTGATGAATTGTATACAAAGAAATGAATATGGAAAACAAATTAATGATGACAATTTGCCCTAAAGTTACCATAAATGTACGCACAATGCTATATAAGAAGCAACTCAGTCATATTTAAATGTAGTATATGAATGATTCAAAGTTCCGTTTGCTGATAAATTCCAATTAATTGAGCAATTGAAAAGGGGGCAAAACAAGCAGGGGAAATAGTCAGCGCCATATATATATAAATTAGGCAATTCATACTGTAGTTCAGCTGAGTGTATCGTACAAGGTCTGATAAAATGTTTGTACGTCTTTAAAGGTCATTTTCTTTAACAACAAAAAAACGAGTCAGATTTAAGTCGAAAGAAGAGCAAGTTCACATGGCAGACTAAAAGCTCTCCTATAATAGAAGATAAACAAAAATTTTAAACTAAAAAAAATAATTTTCTATTTATTTAAAGGTAAAATAAGGGATAAAGTCTCGACAAAATCTGAATTTAAAATCAAATTATCAGCCCTGTTCCCGTTTCCGAATTCGATTGTTCGGAATTGATAAGAGCTGTGATTTCTAAGAGCCAATAAAGAATTCGGGCGAATCTTTTTGTCATCAAGAGGTTCGAATAAAGGTAAATAGGGTTTTGAGCGTACAAACCGAAGAACACAGTTTGTTTTTGGAAGCGAGTACATTCAACAATTTCGATTCCGAGTGAATTGATCGGAAACGAATACGGGAGCAGTCCTGTATACCTTGTGTTGACACCATATTAGCACATTAAAGTTGGTCCCAATCCCACCCTTGCCAAATAATGTTTGTTTGATTTATAAATATTTTCCGTGGCTCCCACGGAATTTCGATTTAAGCGGCTTGATTTTTAAACGATTTAAAGTTGGATTGCAATAAATAACTTATCTAGGTCCCATCCGCTTTTAAAAAGTAAAATGTGTTTTTGCAATTCTAAAAATCTAGAGCATGCGAAAAAGCAGTTCCGACTGCGCTAACTTGCAAATATTGTATTATGGGGACTATTTATAGCATTTAATAATTCATTGTCCATTGTAATTGTATACTTAGTGTATTGATTAACATGTAATCGCAAACTGTTTCCAAAGAAAAACTATAAAACGAGCAAACAATTTGATTTACAACTAGAGGGTCAAGACTAACTTTTTATTCCCTTGCAAAGCTAAGCGATAAAAATCTCCCATTATAATAAAATATTACGGAATTAATAGAGTTCTTAGTATAACACAGTTTAATAACATTAAAACTGAATTTCTATTCATTGCAAATAAAATTAAATTTACAATTAAGGGTCGATTTTACATTTTATAAATAACAAATGTGTCTGTTACATAAATTAACGAATAACAGAGCAAAATGTAAGCTCATCTAAAACATAGTAGCTAACTGTATGAATAGAAATCGGCCCAAAGATGTAAAAAAGAACTTAAAAGATCAATTGAGCGGTTCTTCTCAAGAGTGCAAATCTGCTTACAAACGAACCTATTTTCACCGGTGCGGTAAGATAATTGTAAGATATTGGCTCGCTGCTAAAATAAAACGCGTTTCGGAAATGATTTTTTAATTCATTATATTTAAGGGTTTCTTGTAAATCTCTAGATTGCATTTGTAACTAAAATTTAATGAATTTATTTGGGAAGTGACAATAAGAGCTCCGGTTAGCAGATTTTTTATCACCTTTTTATACAATTGAAAAGTGTATTATAATTTTGCCCAGAAGTTTGCAACGCAACGACCACATAAAGTATATATATTCTTGATCAGCATGACGAGCTGATTCGATTAAGCTTTGTCCGTCCGACAAGCGTTTTCAAGTGTATAACAACTTCGACACGGACGAAGTTAGCCTTGCCTTTCTCGTTTATAAGTGAAGTTTGGTTACGGTTACACTACCGAAAAGGAAGAACAGCTGATTAGATCAGACTTTGTTTACAATTGGAATTTAAAGTCAACCTTCGTATGCTGTCCTGGAAGTTTCAAACAACATACACAACAGAGCCAGTTTTCAGGACGTTTTCAACGTTTTATGTATAACAAAGGACTAAAAATTTGACGCTAGGGTATAATCAGTATTTAATAAAAGAGCGACGTCGAACAGTGCGACAGTGTCTTGATTATGCGTGGCGGATGACCAGCCGAATGGCTCTAATGAATGATGTCACACAGATATGGAGAATGAGTATAATAGAGAAACTTTGCTCATTATACACCGCTTCTGTCAGAAATTAGTCAGCTGCTCGCTCTCACGATACAATTGGGAATATGGTTGTCTCGCTCTAACCACAGTGATCTCCTGCTGGCACTATAAATAATCTATTTGGGCATTATCGTTTAGCACCAGCGAAATTGAGCGGCAGCGCAAAGTTTGTCTCTAGTACTCATTGCTCCATGATTAAGATCATACAGAGAATGACCTCAAGAATGTGCCATTGCAAGGTGGGTATACGTTGGCTTATATATGTTATATATTTTTGATCACACTTAATATACTCTGTGTACCCTTGGTACAGAGTATAAAAAAGCATGACCACTAGAATATCATGTCTCATGGGTCGAACAGTGTGAAGGCAGCCTATTTTTCGTCTTTTGATCTAGTAACCTAGCATATTTGTGTTACTCCTTCACATGCAAAACTGTTCTTTACAGATATCTCTTAAAAATACTGGGACACATTCGTTTTGGAGCTGTTAGCTCGTGAAGAGATGTTAAGCTTACAAAATTAGATGAGTCATTCGCTAAAGTTATAAAGTCGAAAGTATATAATTTCCAGCGAATATCACAGTTAAAATTTTTGGAGGATTTTTTCAATATTTTATGAAACATGGTTCCTTCGGTTAAGGGTTTTCATAGACCTGTCCTTAAACCGGTGCTGAAAACCGGTAGACGAACCGGATTGAAGCCGGATTTCAAACATTTATTATACACTTGAAAAGTGTATTATAATTTTGCCCAGAAGTTTGCAACGCATAGAAGGAATCATCTCCGACCACATAAAGTATATATATTCTTGATCAGCGTGACGAGCTGAGTCGATAAAGCTTTGTCCGTCCGTCTGTCCGTCCGTCCATCTGTCTGTTTCTACGCGAACTAGTCCGTCAGTATTGAAGCTATCGAGCTGAAATTTTGCACAGAGTCCTTTTTTTGTCTGCACGCTGCTAATATGTCGGAACCGACCGGATCGGATGGCTACTTCTTGTAGCTGCCATACAAATGATCGGTCGAAAAATGGATTTTAATGAGAAAAACTGGGTTTTCCTCAATATTACCGCTCTCAATCACGGTCATGGATAATATTTAATGTTTTTAAGCTGATCTGCGAAGTTTGGTCGAAGTCGCTAACCGTTGAGACAAGCGTTTTCAAGTGTATCAAAACTTCAACACAGAGGAAGTTAGCTTTGCCTTTCTCGTTTTACTTTAAGCAGGACAAATTTATTAAATAATAGCTGAACTGGAACGTGTTTCGAACCTAAACTTTCAGTTCAATTTAATAAAAATGATATACATTTAAAAATCTGATGCAATCTAATGCCTACCGAATGTTTTTGTTTACTGTTCAGTATTGTGCGACAAGGTCTTATAATCACCAGTCAAGTTATATTGCAGTTTTATAAATAATTTTTAAATGAAAAAGACGTTGGTATAACCGTGTCGGAGTATACTTAAGTTCCGGACCGAACCTTTTCATCCCTTAGAAGGTTTGCAGCCTTAGTTTTACTACATTAAACATTTAAAAGGCCAACTGGGGAGCTCTGGTCTGCTCCACCTACAAATCCTAGCATTTATGATTTGGATAGCCGCAGCATTTCGGGCGGATACAGTCGCTTTTAAAAAAGAGAACGCAATAATCAATAGAACTATACAAAATGATTAAACTATATTTCTATGAAATATAGCAGAATCATTTGCGCCATGAGTACGACGAAAAATTCGTTTTGATACAGTATTTCACATAAATAGAAACTCTTTCTAACAGCTCATGAGCATCAAAGCAAAGCCAAGGTGTTTCTCATTAAATGAAATACTGTATCGAAACTAATTTTTCCGTATGGGGCTTAATCGTTTTTATTTAAGAATAGAAAAACGGGCAATCCTAACTTAAAATTTTATAAACAGTTGACAAAAAGTTTAATTTTCAAGTGTAGTTTCAGACTCAAGCATCATATAGTTAGTAAGCTTTTTCAGATGGACTCTGATAGTTGAGATATACCGGTAGAGATGGTTGTTTTCAACTTAGAATCAGTTTGTTAAAAAAACTTGATATAGGGCCGATTTCTCTTCTCCCAGATAGCTTCTCTGTGTCAGATAAACCTTAAAACTCTCTTTTTTGTTAGTTTATGTGACATATAGCTCTATGTAGAAGATGTGAAATCGGTCCTAAGTCAACTAAACCATTAGAACCAAATAAGCTACAATAATTTCCTTACGCTTACATAAAAATCTGCTAATTTATTCACTTACGAAAATAATTGAGGCACTCTCTGGTCTGTTCTTTGGTTAGGCCTAAACCCTCCACTGGTATGGGTAACGCTGGAGCTGGCACAAACCAATCCTCATTCGCATAGCCCGAAAAATCGGTGAGAAAATCATTGCGAACTTTATACTTGGGTATTTGTTCCTCCAAAAGAGAGAAAATTTCCACTTCAGGTAGATTCTCGTTACTGCAGAGATCTGTTACAAAGTCAAGTAAAGAAATGATTAGCAACAAATATACAGAGAGGAAGTTACATTTACTACTCACCCGTTAGGCAACTTGCATCACAGGTCTGTGGTTTTGCTACTGCCTGCGTCGTCGTCGCCTGTTGCAAGAGACGTTTCGCCTGGAGCTTGGGCAAATGTTTACTAAGCGTCGCCTGGGCGGAGGGACTAAGCGGCATTTGGCCACCACCGCCATTGGCCCCCAATGCTGCGGCCGATAGCATTAAATTTTGATAATGTTTTTGTTGGTTCTCGGTTTCTATTTGTGTATTTTTGTTGTCTTCTCTTCGTCCAGCTGGTCAGTGTTTGGCTCGTTGCTCAACTGCAAAATTAGAATGTTTTGTTGAATGTGTGAATTGTCTGGCAATCACATGAAACTAATAAGCTAGCAACGATCGTATTTTTTTTTCGTATTTGCCTTTCATGACTTCATTGGCTCGCACCAGCGAAGCGGTTATCTTTGGTGCTGATAAAGTCAGAGCGCAAAAAAAAAACAAATTGATGATTATTAATACTATAAATATTAGTAAAACGTCAAAGGATTTTCGCCACAAATTTATCATTCACTAAATTGACACACCCACACAGACAAACACACAAGCAGACGCACCGCTATACATTGATACTTGCAATATTTGGCGGTTTCTATGAAACAATAGATCTATGGGAACCAATTAATGCATTCAGTTTTTACTCTCTAATTATTTTTATATCTCATTTTATCTAAATTAAAACGGTGAACATTTTTAGAATGTCTTTCGAATGGGTTAGATTATATAAAGGGGTTAACAGAGTTTTTGGTTCACATAATGGGACTTAGAGCTACGCGTACGTGCAGCTCTTTCGGGTTAACTATTTTAAAAATTGTAATTTCTCACACATACTGATATGTATTTTAACCAGGGATGCAAACCGGTTCTGAACCGAACCGGTTTTTAACCGAACCGAACCGCTTTTTTCGCTCGTGAACCGAACCGAAAACCGAACCGGTGTGTTTTCTAAAATGCTGAACCGAACCGAAAACCGAAAAATAAAATGGTTCGGTTCGGTTCACTTCAGCTAGGTATTGAGTTACTGGCGAATAGTAAGCAAAATCAGCAACTAGCTATAAAATATTGCGAAAATACTTGGAAAAGCAGAATTGTTGAAAAAAGCTAAGAACATAAACCTTATTAAATTTGCTAAGGACCCAAAATTGTAATTAGCCAAGTCTTGATTGTATTATCCGTGGGGGTCCACTTACTTAAAGCTCATGTGCAATGTGCACAAATAATTTTTGAGTTGTGCTCTGGACACTTACAGATATATTAAACCCATCCAAATCGGTTAAGCGGTTCTTAAGATAAACGAGTTTTTTGATTTATCTTTCCGCCCTCATAACTCCCACTCCAATAGCGATTAGAAGACTACAAATTTAGGAGAGTGAGTTCTCATTGATGGTAACAACATATTTAAATTTGGCGATCGGAGCGGGGGCATATTTTGTATGTTTATTCTGCATGGCCCTTTTATTGTATAATAGGTGTGTTTCACATATCGCATATCGTTTCGAGTTAAAATTGTTTAGTAGCCATTGTCACCCAGTCGTTTCAAACCGTCAAGTTTCTAAACAAATAAAGTGACCATAGTGTTTTCGTCACTTTATTAAATTTTGTTTCACGAAAGAGAACTTAACGAATTGCCGTCGAAGTTCTGTAAAAACCCGTTAACTGAAAACCAAGTCTTTGTTAATGAATAATACCTGTTGCAAAAATATCTTTAGTTAATTAAATGAATAAAGAGCGAACCGAACCGAACCGAACCGTAACCGCGGTTCAGTAAGCCCCAAAAACCACGTAATGAACCGAACCGGCGGTTCAAAAACTTGGATCAACAACACAAAAAAACCTTTTTTTTTTTTTTTTGTTGCATCCCTGATTTTAACACTAACCTATACAATGATTGAAGACCTAAGATTGATGCGGATCATTCTAAGTTTAGCGCGTCTAGCTCTGAGCATCTCTAATAAAAAATAGTAACACCATGAGATGTGTGTTTATTAAGAGTTTTTTGTTTTTAAGAGGCATTGTGGATACATTTTAAAAAATAAACAAGTAAGAAAATCGGTCAAGCCCAATTGTAATATACTCTGTACTGAAAGCAGCGATGCTGCTGCGATGCAGTCTTAAGTAGAGTATCGTTCTTCCGATCTTTTTCATTCCTTCGGCAAATCGATCAATAATATTGATTTCTAAATATCTTTAGAAGGTACGAACAACTTATCTACAAAACTGTGGGAGATTTGACGCTTTCACAAATTGTGGAGGCGTGATCTTGCTTGATCTGCATTCAAGACTATAAGAAGTTTATGTCCCATACATGTGAAACCGCTATCTCCTACCTTCTGTCAGATCTGTTTGATTATACGGACAGTCAGCAGACTTGGCCATATCGACTCGGCTGTTGATACTGATCAAGGACATATATACTTTATATATAATTTCGTCTAAAACGAAAGAAATCTAACATCGCGATAAACAGCTCTTAAAATAAGCTAATGAGGAACAACAAATTACTACCGAGCGTCAAATATTAGATGTATGAAGCAACCGCTCGCTCCGTTCTATGATGCGTCTCTCAGGTGTGGGAGATTTTCCGACATGAAGTGAAGAAGTTTCTGCATTTTTATACCCGTTACTCGTAGAGTAAAAAGGGTGTACTCAAGTCGTGCAAATGTATGTAACAGGCAGAAGGAATCATTTCAGACCATATAAAGTATATATATTCTTGATCAGCATCAACAGCCGAGTCGATATAGACATGTCCGCCTGTGCATCCGTCCGGCTGTATGAACACCTAGATCTCAGAGATGGTAAGATACAGATCAAGTTTGTTTCAAAGTTTGGCCACACCCCCTCCAGCCCCGCAATTTGGAAAAAACGTTATATCTTCTACAGTTTTGAAGATGGACGATTCGTACCCTTTACAGATAGTTAGTAATTAGCAAAATTAATCGATTCGCCAAAAAAATGATAAAGATCGGATGAGCGGTTCTCAAGTTATGAGCAAAATAGTGATAAATAGCCGAGTTAATAAAAATGCTGCATACTTTTCGGATGTTCACCCTAAGGAACGCAGGAACACTGTTAAATATGTTTTTTCATGAGTAACGGGTAATTCGGAGTCGGTTAGAGCTGACTTTTACTCTCTCGTTTTAAGCTCTCGTTTTATTAAGAAAATATTCCAGCTGCAACGAAACATCCCAAACTATGCAATTCAAATTGAGCCTGTATTACCCGAGCTATATACCTAAGTCTGGTTAATAAAACTGCGAAGCAGCTACTAGCAAACAAAGCTCAATGCTTTAATGAATGGCGACTTCTAGTTGCTGAGCATAACGTCCCTCTAGACCAGGGGTGCCCAGACTGAGCTTACGCCCGCGTGAAATGAAACACTAATGCGAAAAGTGCTCGGGCCTCTGCAAGCGAGGCGAGTGCCGACTACAATAAGCAATTTAAGCAATTTTGTTGTTGCGTTCGAGTTTGCGAAAGACATCATAAAAAGAGAGAAGAGAGACATACATATATGATGTTGTTGTTGCAAAAAACTTAATTTCTCTCTAAGCGAAAAAATTATTTTAATGACCGCTCGCTGATCTGATGGCACTAAACTTCAACCAATAGAGAGATGATATCCTAACCGAATAACGACTTGGCAGAATTACGATTTGCAGCAAACTTTGTTCAACACAGCAGAAGTAATTAAAATTTTGAATGGGCGCAGTTGGACTACACTGGACAGTTATATTTTCGTAGAGTTAAAATATAGACAGCATATCACAATAGATTTTTATACTCTGTACCGAAGGTACATAGAGTATATTAAGTTTGTGCAAAAGTATGCAACAGGGAGAAGGAATCATTTCCGACCCTATAAAGTATATATATTCTTGATCAGCATCAACAGCCGAGTCATGTCCCGAGCCATGTCCCTCTGTCCGTCCGTCCGTATGAACAAACAGATTTCAGAGATGGTAAAAGATAGAGGATTGACGTGTATGGGACAAATGCTGCTTATGCTTGCAGGCAGATCAAGTTTATTTTTAATTTTTGCCACGCCCCCGCAATTTTGAAAAAAGTCATATCTCCCGTATTTTTTTGTAGATAGATATATCGTTCCTTCTGGAGATAGTTAGACATGATAAAGATCGGATGAGCGGTTCTCAAGTTATGACCAAAAAATAAAATTCCCCCTCCCTCACCCCATCCCACACACTCACAACCAACATGTGAGTGAGAGAGAAAGAGAGAGAGAGATAGAAACTTAGAGATGGGCGCAGCAAAAGCGTTGGATTCAGCTCCTACTCTTGGTACAGAGTATGTTATACTGACGGCAAACTGCCAATGTCAACAAAAAAAACTACAACTACTACTTTATCTGGTTGAAATAAGGGAGAACGGACAACTGATTTCAAATCTCTTATATTTATATTTTTCGAAAAGATTTTTCCTAAACTTTTTTTGTCATATTTTTTGAAGTTCTATAAAACTTTCTGCTTATTGAAAAATTGTTCTAAATACCACGGAAAATTTAGAAAATAAGCGAGTTCTTTAAATTCATGTCACAATTTTTTCATTTAGATATATTGGAAAATAGCAAAGTTAACAATTATAGCATTAAGAAAAGATTTTACAATTTTTGAACCGAACCAATTCTTGATTATTTTTTGCTCCGGTTCGGACTTCCCGAAAATCCCGGTTGAACTCACAACACACCGGTTTTCAGCCCTGGCTATATCTACTGTTTCTGAGGATGCAGATGAAGATGTTTTTCCTGGCTGTTAAATAAATTGCAAAAACATATTATACTCTCTGTAACTTTTTGTTAGATATTTAATTTTACTCTTTGATTCGGTTCTTTGAATTGTTTATTTGAATTTAAATTAAGAAAATGAATGTTAAATGAATTCACGATTTTCTGTAGACTATTCACAAACAGTTCTCAATTGTTATAGCACTGACACAACATTTCGAATACTTTTATTTACTTAATTTATTACATTGTTCTGTGCATTTTCATTAACAACTCTGGTCACTTTGCCAACTTGTTGTACGACAAAAGAAAATATAAATTTCGATGTGAACTGAACGTCGCGCAAGCGTCAACTGATTTTCATTTTAGCCATGAAATGATTGATTTGTTAGAGTCTGCGGGCATCCGCCAGCTTTGCCGAGTCATTTTATAAGTTTGGAGGTCGTTGTAGCCCAAGCAATTGGGAAAGTTTTATCGCACTCTTAAAGCAAACTTCAAAGAGATGCTCCAAAAAAAAAAGAACGGATACAGAGGCGCTAGACTACGTGCCAAAAGCCGCGTCGGCAGCGTCGCATTGGCTGCAACTAATAACCAAAGCGTGTGTGTTGCTATACTTGA
The DNA here is from genome assembly GCA_018904275.1 of Lordiphosa clarofinis. Lineage (NCBI taxonomy): Eukaryota > Metazoa > Arthropoda > Insecta > Diptera > Drosophilidae > Lordiphosa > Lordiphosa clarofinis. The sequence goes on from JAEIGQ010000022.1 coordinate 798,626, forward strand.
TAATAACAAACCCAGTGCACGAACGTAGTGGTAAAGGTGTAATTAAGCAATAAACATACAAACGAAGAGAACCTAAAAAAATAAACAGCCAAACTGCACAACTCTCTTTTGACTCAAAAGCTGACGCACAAAGGCCAAAAACCACCTCAAGCAAACTGGAAGCATGTGACGTTGAAGCGGCATTCCCCTGTTGTCCAGCGTCGTTTGATCAAGGGTGCCAACAAATTGCCTTAGTTTAAAGACCCGAAGTAAATGATAACACCGCGAATGGCGATTACGATTTTTTGTATTTTCGTTTTACTTTTTTTTTTTTGCGATATCTCGACAGTTTTTTGGCTGCATTTAGACGACGCCAAGCTTGCATTGCGTAACAACACCTTTGGCCAAAATGAAATAGAAAATTTTTGTATTTAGCATGAAAGAAATTTACATATAGACACACATACACACAAAGTAAAAATAACAACAAAACAAATCGTGAATGGAGGCAAACAACCGGCAGCGGCAAATCGTTTTTCCTATGTAGAAGTAGAAAGCAGCGACGCAGACGTCGCGAAAGCAAATAGGGCACAGTGGGTCCTGATCAGAAAAAAATGTATTCGAATTTTAGATCAATTTATTGAAAATAAAAGCAAAGTAAATGAGAACAATTTCTTGAATGGTTTAAATTGCTTGCTAAAGGTCTAGTTCAGGGGCGCCCAGAGCCAGCTTACGGCTGCTTAGATACCAATAAAAATAAGGGAAATATTTCTGAAGCCAAACGAAATAGAACCCGATTATAAAGTGTGAGTTGGCGTCTGTTGATAACAACAAAAATTACTTTAGGACTATCAATAAAAATTCGTGGTTGCGTTCGATTTTGTGAGAGGCATAGGAGAGGGGTTGTTCTTGCAATATAAATTTACTGGTTTAAAATATGTCTAGATCAGTTTTCTCCAAGAAGACCGAAAGTGTGACTATCTCTCTCTCTCTCTGACACTAAGTGATGCATGACTTCGGCAAAGCATTCGGTGTATAATGCTGATTGTGCTCGGCTCCCAGGGGCTATGTATGTGAGGCCATGGATCTAGGTCTTAGAAGAATTTGTCGTTCTATTGAATATTTTTTAGTGAGTTAAATATGTTTTTGAAATTTTGAATTTTTTTTATCAACGGAATACAATTTTTCGGTGGCGGTTTGAAGTTTAACTTTTTGAGCAATTTTTTTACCAAAGAATATTAAAGCTTAAGTTTTTTTTGACTAAAACAAAACACAACTTTATAAGTGAACTATTTTTTGTGTTTAACGTCAAATTGAATTAAATTGTTAATTATTGTTGTCACCATTTTCTCTGCTGTTGGAACCACGGTGCCTTGACACTCTCTCACACACACACACACACACACACATAGGCACTCACGCACGCATTGCAAGCATTTTTCATTTAACTTTCTGTCACAAGAAGGCGCGCATTTTGTCAGGACAAGCCAAACAAAAAAAAACAACTAAAATTGATGGCATAATACTCTAAAATTAATTTCAAAGCAGCGGATACAAACCCTAGAAAACGCTTGCCAAAAAAAAAAAAACAAAGACCATTTGCTTAGAGTTGCGTTTGCGTTGATTGTTTGGCATTTGTGTTTGTTCCTGAGCTATTTTCACGCTCTGCACTCAATTTTTTGGCATAAAACGCACACTATGATATTTTTACCGTTTCCCCCTTACATAAGCCCATAAAAGCAACAAACCAGCGTTGATGCCAGTGGGGCAGGGTCATTAGACGACACAAATTGTAATTTCTTTAAGTTATTTTGGTTCTTTTTTTGATAAAAAAAAAGATTATTTATGTGTGATGCATGAATCAGCTGGGCGCTTGTGAATGGGGGGTGGGGGGAAAGGAAAGCGTGGGGAAATACTGATGCTGTAGGGGAGGTCAAAAGTAACAGTAAATGTTGCGTGGGCGCAGCTACATATGTATGTGTGCGATGTGTGTGTTGTCATCATTCTGTCAAACACTTTTCAATATATCTCTCTGCATTTAGTTTCAGTTGCTTCACATTTCATAATATTCTCACTTTTCCGATTTTCTTAACCTCTAAACGCCAAGGCATCAATTTATTGAATTTTCACTGTTTTGGCCTTACAACAACATTTAATAGTAGTTGTTGTTGTTGGTACCTACATTTTATTGCCATTTTTTTAACACATAAATCTTCGTCTTTTTGCACAACTCGCGCGCTCGTCAATTGATTGAAAAATTATTATTTTATTTGCTGTATACACTTTGTGTTTGGTGTGCGTCTATGATTTAACAATGAATTAAACTAATTTATTTAACTAGATTCAGATTTTTATGCGCACGAGTAGGCAGGGCAGAGCTGCGCTGAGAACTATCGATAAGTGTTATCGAGGAGACAGAGCTGCCAACTTTTATGCGTGCAATAGGTAATTTATCGAAATTGAATACGCAGCTGGCTTGGCTCGTTGCACAGTGGTAGAAATAAGAAATTAAGTGGAAAAAAAGTTCCCATTTCCGAATAAGCAATTTACTCAAACAATTTTTACTTCGTTTTTTTTTAATGAATTTTTATTTTTGATTAAATTCTTTGAAATTGCTACAAAAATCTTTGTTTTACATTTGCATGTAGGCGGTCTAAAATATTTTGGTAAACATAGTTAAGATATTCGCACATAAGTTTCCGTTGATGAATTATTTAAAAAAAATTAAAGAGTGAAAGAAGAGAAAAACCCCAATGATAGCATTTTGGCTTGGTTAGGAATGCCTAATTGATATATAATATACGGTATATATATATATATACGATATACATAATATTAATTGTATTTCAATATGTGCCCCATTTTGCATTGAAAAATGTCTTTGAAACGAAACTTTTGTAAAATATTCTGACCCGAAACTGAATTTTTTTTCCCTTTTTTGTTTTTTGTAACGAAAAATAACAATAAATTTGTGTTGAATCAATCGTCGGTATTCTTGCGCGTTGAGGCAATCAAGTTGGCGGCGCTGCTTGCGTCCGGAAACATGGAGTGATAATTGATCAAGGGTACATAGGCCGCTGTTATGACACGTCCGGCAAACCAGCGACCATGCAAAGCATTCACCGCCAACACGGCCGTGGTGGTGCTGGGGCATTTTACATAGACAGTGCCCGTTGTGGAGGCGGTGTCCACATGTATGTGCAGCACGCCACCATGCTTATCGCACTCTTCCAGCACATCATCACGGATATCGGTGTCCCAAGTGGGATTTGTCTCTGTACGCGGATCAAACATGTTGGATAGAATAAAGCACTGCGTGGCTATGGATGGTGTGGCCTGCTGTTGTTGCACTGGTGCCGGTTGCGGGGCAGTAGCCAGCAGCGCATTGGCCGCTGCCTGCGGCACAGCAAGCCCAGCACCTTCGGCCAACTTGAACATGAGCTGAAGACGTCCTGTGGCGCCGAGATCAATGCCAGTGCGATCCATTTCATCAGTGTCCAGTGAGGAGGGGTTCATGTCAAGCCGCTCGGTTACATTGCCAACTTTCATGGGACGGCCCGCCAGCTCGAAGCCGTTCAATTGTTCCAGAGCCTTTTTGGCATCATCCGCATTGTGATACTGAAAAGTGACCCAAATTTAGTACCAACCATTATGTATGTTCCACAACCTACCGTAATAAATCCGTAGCCCTTGGATCGGCCTGTCTCTGTGTCCATTATCAATTGAATGACATCAATTTTGCCAAACGGTTCGAATATTCCTCGCAGCATATCCTCAGTGATGTTGAAATGCAACGATCCCACATACAAACGCATTGGACCCGTATGGCTCTTGGGCTGGAAAGGAGGTGGCGCATTCTGCAAACGATTCTTCTCGGCCTGTGTGTGTTGCACCATAATGGGCACGCCCAGCAGCCGCTGACCGGATAGACCCAAAGCCAGGGCCACCGATTCAGGATCCTCGAATTCAATGTAGGCAATGCCTTTAAAACGTTTTGTCTTGTTGCAAGTGATCAGTCGTACGTCACGCACTTTGCCCACACTCGAGAAGAACTCCTCCAGGTCACGGGCACGTACACGTTGCGACAGCTGTATGCAGAAGACGGTGCGAGCATCCCTTTCCTCGGGACTCAGCTCGGAGGGCGGTGTGCGATCGCCGCCAGCGCCATTTGGTGGGGATCGACGTCGGGGTGAGTAGCTACCGCGACGACGACTGCTGTAGGTGAAAAATATATATTGTTATTTAAATCTTTAAATGCTAATGGAGTTTTACAAACTTTTTATCTCTTGAGCGCGAGTGACTGCGTCGACGTTCTCGTATGGGGCTCAACCGTTTGCGCTGTTCCTTTGAACGACTGCGTCGACGTCTATCTTTATCTTTTGATGGTTCGCGTTTGGATTTGCTGCCTCCACGTCGTTCACGCGAACGGCGATCGCGATCTTTGGATCTGTCCCGATCTCCACCATGACGAACCCGACGATCATCATTACGATCGTCACGTGAGCGGCTGCGTCTTGACGATCGTTCTCTGTCACGCTCACGATCTCTATCGCTGCCGCCGCCACTGCGTTTGGTGGTGGTGCTACTGCCGCCATCTCTATAGCGATCACGATCGCGATCCTTGTCCCGATAGCTGCTACGATCGCTGCCACGATCACGTCTGGATTTGCCATCACGCGAGCCACTGCGACTGCTGTAAAAAAAAAAAGACGAGAAAAAATTAGTTGTAACTTGTTTAAGACAAATTATGGACGAAAAGGAGAAAAACAATAAAAAACGAGAAAGGCAAGGCTAACTTCGTCCGTGCCGAAGTTTTTATACACTTGAAATCGCTTGTCTCAACGGTTAGCGACTTCGACCAAACTTCGCAGATCAGCTTAAAAACATTTAATATTACCCATGACCGTGATTGAGAGCGGTAATATTGAGAAAAAACCAGTTTTTCTCATTAAAATCCATTTTTCGACCGATCATTTGTATGGCAGCTACAAGAAGTAGCCATCCGATCCGGTCGGTTCCGACATATTAGCAGCGTGCAGACAAAAGAGGACTCTGTGCAAAATTTCAGCTCGCTAGCTTCAAAACTGAGGGACTAGTTCGCGTAGAAACAGACAGACGGACGGACGGACAGACGGACGGACAAAGCTTAATCGACTCAGCTCGTCACGCTGATCAAGAATATATATACTTTATGTGGTCGGAGATGATTCCTTCTATGCGTTGCAAACTTCTGGGCAAAATTATAATACACTTTTCAAGTGTATAAAAATAGAGGCAAGCTAACTTCGGCTCGACCGAAGTTTATATACCCTTGGAGCTTGATATGTGCCTGACAGTTTGTATGGCAGCTATACTATATAGTGGTCCGATTTCGACAAATCTTGTTGAAATTATGTAAAATCATTGAAAACTTATATATACGAGCGTTAGCAGCGATAACATTGAAAACAAAACGAGAAGGCCAAGCTAACTTCGTCTTTGCCGAAGTTTTAATACCCTTGCAAATGTTTTTATACAACAGAGTTTACGAACGTCAGCATTAAAACATACAATTTTTCTAAATAAAACCCACTTTTCGACCAAAAGTTTCTATGACAGCTATAAGATATAGTCATCCGATTTGACCAAATCTTCCAAATCTGTGTAAAAAGCGTATAAAACTAATAATTGGAGAAGCGGAAGGCGTTTACATAAAAAACAGAAAAGTTTCCTTACAAAAACCCACTTTTCGACCGATAGTTCCTATGCACAAAGATATAGTCACCGATTTTGACCAAATCTTCCGAATCTGTGTAAAAGCGTGTAAAACAATAATTGCGAAGCGGGAGTCGTTTACATTAAAAAGAAAAGTTTTTCTCACAAAGACCCACTTTTCGACCGATAGTTCCTATGCAGCTAAAGATATAGTCATCCGATCCGGTCGGTTCCGACATATTATCAGTGTGCAGTAAAAAGAAGACCGTGCAAAGTTTCACCGATAGCTTCAAAACTGAGAGACTAGTTGCGAGAAACAGACAGACAGACGGACAGACGGACGGACGGACAGCGGCAGACAGACGGACGGCAGCCAATCGACTCAGCTCGTCGCCCTGTCATTTATCGAATAGCGTTGCAACCGGGCAAAATTATAATACCTGGTATAAAAATGTTTCTCACTAACACTTTTTTTCAGCCTTTACTTTTGTATGGCAGCTATAATATATAGTAGTCCGATTTCGACAAGTTTTAGTGAAATTATGTGAAATTATTTAAAACTTATAAATACGAGCGTTGGGAGCGATAGCAATGAAAACAAAAAAGTTTTTCTAACTAAAACTAGTTTTTTAACCGATCGTTCCTATGGCAGCTGTATGCTATAGTCGTCCGATCCGATCGGTTCCGACAAATGTGCAGCGTATTTTTACCAAAAGACTTCGTGCAAAGTTTGGTTAAGATAGCTTTAAAACTGACGGAGGAGATAGCATAGAAACAGTATTCCCCTGGAACATAAAGTGTTACCGTTCTTCAAATTTCTATCTATAATTTTTTTTGGGTATTTTAAGAAAAAAGCACCCAAAAATACCGACAAAAAATTACAACATTAGCACCTTTTTTAGTGAATCCCGTATATTTCGCCGAATTGCCTTTGTTGTTCTATCATAAAAGCTTTTAATAAAGCACTGCACGGCGAAGAAGCGCGATCCTATCAAAAAATTGATGTTGGACGGAAAAACTTACAGAGAAGTTGGTCAATTGGTAGGATGCTCCAATAAAATGATTAAAAACGTCTTATACTATGAAAAAAAGATTGAAACACGCGGACAAAAACGATCCATGACCCCTCTTAATGTCAAAAGACTGATTTGTCAGAGTAAGAGGGATCCCTTCAAGCCTGCTACCCAGCTTAAAAAGAGCTTTAAATAAATGCGACGGACCGAACAGTTCGCACATATCTTACACAACATACCCTCAAAGCCTGCAGCCCAAGAAAGGTACCACTTTTAAACGCGACACACACTACTAAGAGCATGAAGTTTGCAAGGAATCATACAAATTGGACATCCCAACAATGGAGGAATATTCTATGGTCAGATGCGTTCAAAGTGGTTAAGTTTGTTGGAAAGGGATCTCGATTATGCATGGAGGGTGTAGTGTAATGGTATGGGCCTGCTTCTCCTACTATGGAGTAGCGTCTATTTTGGTATCATCTTTATCGTAGAGGTTTATATCGTGAAGCACATTTCATGTACTGATAATTATCAGGCTTAATATTGTTAAAAAAAAATATAAAAAAATTACAAAATTATTTATAGTTTTTGGGACTTTTAAAAACGCAATGATATCGAAAAACTGAAAATGTGTAAAATAAGAAGAAACAAAGGACTACTAACTATTTTTTTTCTAAGATTTTTAATATATGCAGAAAATTTGACAGAAATAACCACATTTTTAATGTTCAAATCCAAAAATTTGTACCTTATCAGCAAAATCAAAACTTCGTGTTTGGTTTTTCTGTAACGCCATTCAATGCAGCTTACACTAAAACAAAGTTGGTTCGAATAGGACACTTAATGTAACCACACGACCAACAAATGTAATGATACCTCGCTAAACACACGTTTATGCAAATATCTCGTAAGCCTGACGTGCTGGGAGAAAACGGACAATTTATCTGAGTTCAGCAGCCAAAAATACATAAGGAACGGTTGCTATTGCTGAACGGTTTGCCTTTTTTTGTAAAATTGTGTAATATACATGCATGGCTCTAACATTTTCAATCTCCAGAAGCTCTAAATCAACCAAAGCAGAAGTTGATGCCATGAAGACTATTTGAGCCTTCAAAGGTAAGACGCAGTGCCAGTGCTTTCTGCCATCGGATCGATTGGTGTTGGGTATAAAAAGTCTGGTTTCTGACACCAGAAGCCGAATGACTAATGACCACGTAACTCAACATGTAAATGTAAAATGTAAATGTAACGGGGCCAAGCCAAGCTTCTCTCAATCTGTTGGCGTGTGTGTTTTAAATTTTTCGCACAAGAGAAAGGGACCTACAGTTTAACGCCGGATCCGAACGGCAAAGTTTGAGAATTTGCTTTTTCATGGCTAGTTACTTCAAAGCAGGCGCCAATAGCTGGTGAAGGTGGTGACCGTATGTGTAAAAGCTATTTTCTAAAGAAAGAAAAAAACTATTATTATTAGATGTTCAGAGGCGGGATCGAACCCATGACCTCCCGCCCAGCACACTAACCACTGGGCCACACACAGCCACATAACTCAACATGTTTTCCTAAAATCTCTGTCTAACGATTATTGCAAAAATTTTTTTTTGCGATTTTTATTTTTATGCATTTTTTTTATAGCTTGGCCCCAAAAGGATTATTTGAAATTCGAAATACTTTAGATGATATAGCCTTTTTTGTCGACCAATGTCTTCGAAAAACATGCAGTTTTCTAATTACTTGAAACTTTGAACGCATTTATCTCTAAACCACTTTTTTAAACTGGCGGCCATGATTTCTCCAGTTACACTGAACAGATTTTGATGATTCAAAGTGCAATCGACGCAAAATTGTCACCATTCTAGTCTGCTCCTTATTCACAATATAAAAAAAAATTTTAAAATTTTTGCTTTACACTAAACTACAAAAAGGGTCCAAAATCGAATTTAAATTTTTCAATAGCCGCCATTTTGTCAAAAAAGATCACAAACCAGAATGACATCTACTGACTATAGCCCCGTTTTTAGTTTTCATTTCAAACAACCTGGAGACGTGGAATCGTGGCCGCCAGCAATAAAACTTTTTTTTGGACCCTCCAATCCCTCGTATCGAAGAAGCAACATTTTTTTTGTTTACTTTAATCTGTTCAAAAAAAAAAACAGAATTGACAAAAATTATGCGTTTGCAAATAAGATTTTTTTAAAAAAAGGTAAAAACGAGAAAGGCAAGGCTAACTTCGTCCGTGTCGAAGCCTTAATCCACTTGAAAACGCTTGTCTCAACGGTAAGCGACTTCGACCAAACTTCGCAGATCAGCTTTAAAAACATTTAATATTACCCATGACCGTGATTGAGAGCGGTAATATTGAGGAAAACTCAGTTTTTCTCATAAAAACCCATTTTTCGACCGATCATTTGTATGGCAGCTACAAGAAGTAGTTATCCGATCCGGTCGTTTCCGACATATTAGCAGCGTGCAGAGTAAAGAAGACTCTGTGCAAAATTTCAGCTCGATAGCTTCAAAACTGAGGGACTAGTTCGCGTAGAAACAGACAGACGGACGGACGGACAGACGGACGGACAAAGCTTAATCGACTCAGCTCGTCACGCTGATCAAGAATATATATACTTTATGTGGTCGGAGATGATTCCTTCTATGCGTTGCAAACTTCTGGGCAAAATTATAATACACTTTTCAAGTGTATAAAAAACCGCCTCGACATCCAGAATACCCCCTTAACTGCATTTGGAATGCTCTATTTTGAAAGGTGATAAATTTAAAAAAGGAAGTTTTTTGTTCCATAAATTTAAGTTCATTAATAAGTTTGCAGAATTTCTTATGTAAAAAATTAAATAAAATATAAATACCTTTTGTTACTTTAATAAATATACATTAAATCTATATTTTTTTAAATGACCCCCCAATTACCTCAATAGACCTGTTCATAGTTAAGATCCAAAATATTTATATTAAAATGATTCTTTCTCAATATCAATATAAATATTTTAAAAATATTCGACAACCCTAGTATTAAGCCCTGGAAATACCATCTTTCAATTTTGTTAATATTTAAACAGTTGGAGAACTTACCGTGATCGTTTGCTGCGCTTTTTGCTTGAACTGCTGCCACGTCCATTGCGTGATGTTCCGTTTTCCGCATAGTTGTCCTCATCGTTGTCATCTTGACCGGGACTGTCGCTGCCACTGCTACGCCCGCGTCCTCCACGTCCACCGCTGCTCGCACTGACATTCTACACACAGATGGGTTTTTGGTATTTTTTCGGGGACATATTTTTTTTGGTTGGGATTGGATGTTGGACGGAATTGGATGAAGGTACGGGGGTTGTAGGAAGTCGCAAGCAATAATGTACATACAAGATAATTGGATTTTTTTTGTTCGGTTTTTTTAGTTTTGTTTGGTGGGGGGAAGACATAACGGTCGTTGTAGTAGTTGTTGTATTTCATTATATGATTTTTTCGTATACATTTTTTGTTCGTTTTTTTTTTTTTTTGAATAAGAGAAAGCAAATCAAAGTAAATTAGTTAAATTTTTGTGGTATCTGCAAGTATATAAAATAGAAATGCTTAAGTCAACAATGATCATTTCGGGATCATTGCCAATTTAGAGCAGGAGTAGTAAGAGAATAATAGACAATAGGCAGATCAGAGATCTTTATATATATATGTATATATTGATTTGACACACACACATGGATTCACGACGGCGAGAAATGTCTCCACATGCTCGTTTGCTCGTTTTTGGGGGATTTAGCGCTGGCTAGACATCGTCTATATGGTGTATATATAGGACATAGACATTATATGAGTAAGAGATAATACAGCTAATATATGGTAAGAGGTTTCTTATTACGTTTCAAATGAGTGTTTTTCTTTCTTTGCTTTTCTTTTTTGGTAGTTATTTGGGTCTGACTTTCTTTCTGTCTGTGAGTGAGAGTAGAGTAGAGTAGTAGAGTAGGTGCTGCCTGCTGTGTGTGCCCCAGACACAAGTTAGAGGTCGAGTTTCGATCTGAAATTTAGTGCACGTTCAGTTTTCATTGATTTACATTGAGAAATGGTAGAATAATATTTGTAAAAAAAAACATAAACAAATCAAACGGAATGGAAAATGCCTAGATATGTTTTGGTTTTTTTTTTTATTTTCGCAGTTTCTGGCACATTTAAAACTTACCAAATGGTCTCCAGCTTTTTGTGTATTTTGGAATGACCAAAACAATCTCTAGCAACAATATTGAGCTTATACGATTCTCTGCAAAGACATTTCACCCTTGAAGAATTATTCTCGCATTTTGTTTGTATTATTTTTTTTTGTGGGGGGAATTTTTTTTTATAATTTGGTAGTGTGTAGTTTTTTTTTAATATTTTCTTAAACAGAGAGAAAGAGAAAGGGAGACAGCAGAGAAATAAGAGCAACTTATAGATTTCTATTGAAGCGAAATCTGTTTTGAGTTGAGTTTGTTTAATATTTAAATAGTTCCCAGTTTACAGATGAGTTTTTTGATATATTGGGGAGAGTTTTTAACTGGAGTACAAATAAGTTGCATTGATACAATTATTAATTTGCAACATCGTTACCCAGGTACCAAGGGTTCCAAGAGGTTAACAGATTTGATTTCAAAACAAACGCTACTATTTTATTTGTGTCCTTGTTTCAGATAGGAAAAGTTTAAAAACCAATCGGACAAAAATTGTAAAGCAAACTTTTGGTATGAAAAAATTTAAAAAAAATTAAAGGTGGATGAATCAATTTGGATAATTTCTAGATAATATGAAAATCGAGAAACAGTTACCCGACAAGCTCGGTCTCAAAAACTATTGAAAACTTAGAAACATTCCCAGCAATTTACTTTTCCGGGAGAGTTAAGGTGAATCTTCTCATTATTCAAAATCAAAATTAAATAACTTTTTATACTTTTTGAAGAAAAAGGGGAACCAATTTCTAATATTGAACCTAGCATACGGATAATCGTTTAGAAATATGGAGGGAAAAAGTCTTTTAAATCATCTCGGAAGCCGGAAATTGCCCATCCACTTTCTTACAATAATTTTTTAAGCATCTTTAAGCTAAGCTTTATCATTATTATTATAAAAAATAAAATAGGGTTCTGGTAATTAGCCCTCGCTTGCAGTTATTTGATCTGAACTGAGGCCCACAGCAAATCAGAACGTAGAGCTGTAGGTTAAAAGTCGAGTACAATAGTCAAAAAGAGAACCCAAGCGTGATGAAGCACTTCTTAACTAGCCTTACCCAAAATTTATAATATATTTATTTAATAGAGTACAGAAAATGTGTAAATGATGTTTAAAAGTGTTACTGGGCAATATAGTCGTAACGCTGACTACGACTGACTTTCATAAATTCAGTGTGGAATGTTGTGCATATAAATTACCGAAGGCGTTCGCCCCAGTGGCTATAACTGGGAAACTCTGTTCTAACCCCTGAAAAAAAAACCTTATTGGCTACCATTCATTTAAGGCTCGTTTTCGTAAAATGTGTCTTAGTCCTTAAAACTACTTTAATAGTAGTTAACCCATTGATTGTGATGAAATAAAGTACAGGGTGCATTAGAAAAATACTGCACCCAATACTAAATCCATTTGGAACCGTATTCAGCTCTTTTTGTACCAAGTTTCAAATAATTGTTTCCAAGTATTCTTATTTAAGGCTTATTCTAACAATATAAATAGAAAAACTTAGAAAACAACGGTGTTATTTATACCAGCTGTCGCTGACACTTCTTTCCTAAAAACGAAATCGATTCAAAAACTTCATGAGTTTGTGTCACCCTGAAAATGCGGACTTACTGACAAATTATTCAATATTATCATACTAAATATGACGAAAAGGCTAAGCTAACTTTGTTTTTGCCGAAATTTTTATACGCTCGAGAAAGCTAGTTAAAAATATCCGAGCTTAAGAACAAAAAATCAAAAACTGTTTCTTATTTAAAATTTGATGTAGTCATTCGACTTTGACCAGATTCGGTGAAAGCTTATAAAATTACACATCACCAAGTTTAATTAAGGAAAAAATTAAAAAACAAATAAGTTTTGTCTCCAAGACCCATTTTAGGACCGTGGTCCCATGACAGTTCAGACTATCTGTTTACAAGCATTTAAAACCAGTTATGGAAGATTTTAGAGTCAGTAACATTGAAAACAAAACAAGATTTTCTTAATAGGACACATTGGTTTTAACGATGGTTTCCGATTTTTCCGATTTTAAGTTGGTCCAAAAACTTGTTGCAATCGCAAAAGTTTTGGAAAAGTAAAAACGGGATGTCTGAAATGTTGTTTTTACTGGAAACTAAAGTCCCAAAATTTTTACTTTTCACAGCTTCGACTTTTTTAATCTTTTCAATATGAACTCTTGCTTCTGCTTTTACGAAATACAAAAGCAACAGCGGCAACCAACACCCCAAAACGGTTTTTGATCAAAAGCAAGCAGCAGCAGCGGTAGTCCCTTCATCATTTTTACTTTTCATTTTGCTGGTGATTCTTTTCCGTTCATAAGTCGATGCAGAAGCTCGTGTTCGCTTTTAGAATTTGACAGCAGCACAATGCCACAGAAGAAATTTGGCAGGTCATAGTAGCCCTTAAATAGAATAGTTTGCATGTTAACTATGCCTCCTACGACGAACAAAAAAAACAATCAAACTAAGTCGAAGTTCAAACATTCCATTTTTTATTTAAATGCTAATAATTTCTATCTTCTTCAGCGGATTTTAATGAATTAAGTGGCGTTGTATTTTTAATAGTTTAGTATTTGGTGACCAGCAATAAAATAAACTTAACACAATTTTTATCGGGGTGAAAATCGCACGTAAAATGTAGCTTTTTTAAATAAGTTATAAATGTAGTGCAAAGTTGCCGTTGAAAACCTTTATAACGCAGATGTCAAGCGCCGGATTGAGAAGTGGTGTATGAATGAATGATAGGGCGCTCAATTACCTTCCAAGAAAGACTAACCTTTTGATTAAACCGATATTGAAGATATACACATTTTTCTAAAGGTCCTTTTTTTCCAATCAAAAAAACTATCCCCACATTGTTTTTGAATCGGATATGTAGTTTTAATGCAATGACCAAGAATATTTAAAAGAAATCTCTTTCAGAAATTTCATTTTTTTAATATTTAAAAGTCGAAAAAAATTATCTTTGTTTTTTCTACTTAAGAATCGCAATGAATAAAAAGTTAACGATGATCAAAATCAAGAGCTGTGAGTGAAAATAAAAATATTTTTTATACTTCTCCTAGGCAATTAAAAAGAAAATTTCTAGCAATGGAGCAAAAAATCGTTATTTTGAATAATCATTGCGTTAAAACTGCAAATCCGATTTTAAAACCATGTTTTACGCGACAATGAAATTAGCTTTCGAGTCATATCACAAATTTATTATATTTTTTTTGTAATCTAGTGTAAAACGCAGTAGTGGTGAGATTAGCGATTGTCAAACTTTTTCATAAGGACCAATATTTTGGCATTTCAGTGGATAAATAATTGCGCCTCTATGTATACTCTCTCTCTCATTATTTACATTATTCCCTGTATATTCTAAATCTGTGTACATTGCATAGATGTAACAGATTCATACTCTGCCATATAAACAACAAAACTGACTGGTTCCTACAAATATGCAAATTAGATATAAAACTGAGCGTCTAGTCAAAAATTAAAAATAAACTTTACCTGCCTGAGTAATTTATTAACATTAATAAGTAAATTTTGTACCTCTAAGCTTTTATAATTGACTTTGATGGGAGACAGACAGACATGGCTATATTGACTCGAGTTTTGAGGCTGATAAAGAATAAATTTTCATCGCATTATAACATCGATTTACTCTAATTTTTGGACAGATAGCAAATATCTGTCAATAAAGAAAGTTGTAACCATTTGAGAGACTGAAATTAGAATATATGATTGGGTCAAAAGCGATTTGTGCAACACAGGGAATAAATTCAAATGCAACAAAAATTTGATTTCATGTTTTCTCAAACAAGTATTTAACTTTAGCAAGGTTCCACTGTACCCCCCACAAGGAATAGTAAAAAGACACCCCAGGCACTTGCTCAAGCGGCTGCCATCTCTTTGTGTAGATATACATACGTTCAGATAATGCACAGAGTCAGCCTATGGCATTTTAATGCACATACCGAATTCATTTTGAATCAAATATAATTTAGGTTAAAAATTGATTTAAGACAGACGGCCACTTAGTATGCATTGCGTGCATCTGTATTTGTGTGGATGTGTGTGTGTACATGTGTGTCTGAGACGACGACGACTTACATACGTACGGCGCGCTTGTAGGGGTGTCTATATGTAGAAAAGAAGTATACAAACATACAAATAAAGTAACCGTTGTTTTTTTCTCAGTTTTTACTTGTTTAGTTAGGTACAAACCCGTTTAGGCTTAATTTTTAATAATTGCAATGATTGCCATTGACTTCTTTTACACACTTACGTTTTTTTGGTAAGGGGCCTCGAGCATTGCCTCGACATCAAAGTCCTCGGCCATGTTTGATTTTTTTTTCTCCTTTTTTCACTGCTCGCACCTCCGCTGGCAAAATGGCTCTGACGTTTGAAGAAATCAAAATTTGTGGTTGACTGCGTCCAGTGAAATTCGAAGTATCACTTACGAACTTTTGTTTTCAATTATTAAACTGTATATTAATATATTTTATTTATTCAAGAATTTTCAATCTATTTTTTTCTCTAGCGTGGCTGGCTGTGTTTGACTGCAGGGTTGTTAATGCGTCGATATATCGATAGTTGCTTGGTGTTACGTAATTTTCCATTAGAGATGTGCATGGCAGAATTAGGTTTTTCGTGACTATCCAGTAGGTTTGTATAATTGGATGTGTGGGAAAGAATTTCAAATAGTGTGTAGACGTTGCTAAGACCGCCTAGTACAGGGATACTTCTAGAGGACGCCTCTTCGTTCTTATACTTTTCTTTCTTTCTTATATACTTTGACATTTTGGGGAAAGTTTAAGTCAGTCAATGCTGTCAGAAGCCTGTTGGGACACCAATATTCAGTTATTGATCCGTATAAAAATGCTGTAGAAACTCTGTTTCTTAATAAATATTTACAAGCTAAGTATGTGGCCAATCTCATCATTTAGATTTACTTCAAGGAATAACCTATTCACTCTTCCAGGTATTGAAAAATCAGTTAAAATGTAAGCAAGCTGTTGAGCTGAGAAAAACTTATATTGAATGTTTGAGTCAAATTTAATTAGAAAATGTTATCTATCCCGTGCTCAACTAAATCACGCACCCATGTTTAATGTTATTACGTTTATACGTAATGACTATCGATACCAGTTAGCGTTGCCACCTGGCGGCCCTGCCTTACCTGTCGATACCTGAATTTGTGTGTGTGTGTTGTCTTTAATTGATTTGTTTATATTTATACGCAGCAAATTGTTGCTAAAGAACACACCGCTGCAAAAACTTTAAAGAGCGTGCAATAAATGCCACAGCATGCATTTAATTTATAAATAATAAACATTTTAATGACGGGCAAGCTGTTTGAATGGCCAGCCACAAAGAACGACCACAATAAGAGAAAAACCATAATAAACCGTTGTAATTGTTGAGTCATCAACAAATAAGTAGACCCCAAAAAACAAGAGACGTAGCTACAGGTGAGAGGCATTAAAGCAAAGCAGAGCAAGGTGGAGTCTTTGGCTTGGATGGCGTAAGCCAAACCCCCACTGCTCCCCTCAATGTCTACCGTTACGCGTCGTTAACCCTTAAAAGGTGTGTCTAAAAAAATTTTCTACTTTTCTTTACAGAAAAAAAAAGAAAGGCAAGCGCTAAAGCCATGGAGGATTACAAATTCCTCTTCAAAATTGTTCTCGTTGGCAATGCGGGCGTTGGAAAAACTTGTCTGGTACGTCGGTTCACGCAAGGTCTGTTTCCTCCAGGCCAAGGCGCCACAATAGGAGTTGATTTCATGATCAAAACCGTCGAAGTGGAGGGTGAGAAAATTAAACTACAAATCTGGGACACTGCTGGACAGGAGCGGTTCCGTTCCATAACACAAAGTTACTATCGATCAGCGCATGCCTTGATTCTGGTCTACGATATCAGTTGCCAACCCACATTTGACTGCCTGCCCGATTGGTTGCGAGAGATTCAAGAGTATGCCAATTCCAAGGTACTAAAGATATTGGTGGGCAATAAGACCGATCGCGATGATCGCGAGATACCCACACAGATTGGTGAGGAGTTTGCCAAACAACACGATATGTACTTCCTGGAGACCTCCGCCAAGGAGGCGGAAAATGTTGAGCGATTATTTTACGAGATTGCGGCCGAATTGATTGGCCAGGCTAGGAGTAAAGACGGCAGTGCGGCAGCAGCAGCCGCAGCAGCGGCACATAGGCAGTCGGAAGCCAACGGTGGCGGTTCCATTGGATTGGCTAGTTTTAGTGCCAAAGCAGCGCAAAGCAATTGCTGTGGCGGTGGAATGGCCAGCAGCAGCAGCGGAGGAGGAGATAGTTCCAATACTAGTCAAGGTCATGCAGGTTAATGTAGGAGAAGACTCCCTTAAAAAGCTTTAACCGAAACTCTGAGCAGCTAAAATTTAGATTTTAATGTAGTTGGTTGATGCGTTCGCCCCACTTAATCGTGATATTTAATATTGATGGAATGTGCAATTTGAAGAAAAGTATTAAATGGATAAAAGTTTTGAAAATTTTAAATCCATACAATAGAATTGATTATTAATTAATTCTAATCAAAAATGGAAATTTTTTTAAAATCACAGACAGGTTTAATTAAATAATTTAAAATCAAACTAAAAATGTAGACAGAAGATCAAAATCACAGTTTAAAGTGCAAATGAAAGTTAGTCTGTTCAATTCAATTCGATTGACATAAATTTTTCTGTAGAAATTCTTTTGTTTGACATTTTTCACCATAACTTTCTTAATCCTAAACTGATTTGAAAAAAGAAGATAAGGAATCACAGATAATTGTAATCTGTTATTTTATATAAATGGGCTTACAAATAAGTTCCTAACATATTTTATTCAAATCAAATTGTTTTAGAGTTATTCAGTTTGAAACATGCAGGCCTGTTTTTAATTCCACATCGATATTATATATATATATATAAACGTTTGTACGATGAACTCTATGTTAGTAACCACAGATTTCCTTTACACCTTTCCTTTAAAATTGTAAAACTAAAATGGCCAATTCAATCGTTTATACGAAAACCGAAGTGGAATTGAGAACAGACTTGATAAACTTTTTTTTAATTCAGGAAAATACAAAAAAAATTCTTGGGCTCAGTTTATTGTCATGATCAGAAAATTACATGAATCGGGCTTCAATAAAGCTATCGATTGTGCAAATCTGTAGTTAAACGTACAATACTCCTTTAGAGTTTTCTGTAAAGCTTCAGCAAAAACAAAGAATAAGTCGTGACTTACACGATGAAGCAAACTTCATGAAGTTTTCTTAGTGGGCTTGAAAAACAAAGGAATTCTACTAGATTTGTTGATCAAAATGTATAGAACCACACGTGAATGTATCGCCTACTGAGATAACTTCATGAAGTTTGCTTCATCGTGTAAGTCCCGTCTAAGATTCTAAGACGGGACACAAGTGTGATTCTATCAGGACTGTTCCCATTTCCGAGTGGATTTCAAAAGTTAAACGATTGTTATTCCGAATCGTATTCATTTGATGTTCCACTTTCCGAGTGAAATGGAAATCGATTTTCTTTTCAAATGAAAGTTCGAATCGTTTGGAACTATCAGTCCTGTTTCCGTTTTCGATTTCGATCAAATCATGCGGAATCGGAATTGTTAAATGTTCTCGTTTCCAAAATCCGGCAGTGTTATTCGACTTTTAGCTTGAAAATCCCAATTACCTTCACTCATACCTCTGCATGGGTAAAAGATTCGACCGAATTCTTTGATCGTTTCTTAGAAATCACAACTCGTACCAATTCCGATTAATCGGATTCGGTAATTCAGCTAAATGGTAAGATGGTTTCTTTGAAAAAAATTTATTTTAAATCAAATTGAGTAAAGGTTTACAAAAAATTAGATTACTCAAAAACTATAAGTGGTATTAAGAAGCGGATTTTTCTGATAGGTATCGGTTAAACTAAATTTAGTTCAAGTAAACCAAAAATTTAACAAGTGATTTAGAAGTTGTGGACATATTTTGGATCGGTCGATAAGACGTAGTTATGGTTTCAAAGTCAATTTCGAAAATCGACTATTTTCCACGATGGCCTAGCCCGTTATTGTTGACCGATCAAAAATCCTAGTTCACACCAGAGGGGGATTAGGAGTAATTAAGGGAAGAAGAAAACGGTCAACAGGTACCTTTAAATCTTTGCAACCATTTTGGAAAAAGTGGTTCCGAGATAATCGCACTAAAGATTCGACACGTTTTCGAGAAATAAAAATCGTTTTTAATAAATGTATAAATCGGATTTGGTGCATTTGGGTTTCAACTTTCACCGAAAAAAGATTATCAAAATCGGTTAAGCAGTTCTCCAGAATGAGTCAAAGGCGTCAAGACATGGTAAAAAATAAAATCTCCAAAATTTCCAAGTAAAATTCTTTTTTCAAAAATTTTTTTCCATAATATCGAACGTTTTATAAATATTTATAAAGTTTTTGACCAAAATAGGGAAAAAATACGAATTTCTAAAAATACGAGGATCGATAAAAACAATTTTCAAATAAAAGGGTCGGAAAAAAATTTGTTTTTGTTTATATCTTTAAAATTGAGTTTCGGATCTGCTTGAAAGTTTTGCAGGATGTTTATAAGATCCTAATAGAACGTTTAAGCAAATAAAAAAAAATCCAAAAAAATTTTCTGAAGGTATACAGTACCCTTAAAATCTTCTCAATATATGACTTATTCAGGGGTGTTCTAGAAATCTCTAGAGATTTTCGTATAAACGATTGCACTTCAAACTAAACTGGGACTACTTTTTTTGCAAAGTGCGAAGAATCAGACCGCCAACTAGATAATGTGGAAGGAAAACCGTACGCAATAAATCTACTTGGCTTTGAGCATGTGGTTTCAAATCGCTCAACTTTTGTCATCTGATCTAGTAGCCGGGCATATTCGAGCATCTCAACATATAAATTCAAAAAGCTTTCATATGAAATGCTAACGTTTATACGAAAACCTCTGGAGATTTCTGGAACACACCCGATTAACATAGAAATATTTGATAGATACAAAATACACAAATATAATTGTCAATTACTTTTCATTTCACTCACTCGAAGGCAAAACTTCTAAAACCGAATAATTTGATCGTTTTTCGGAAACGGGATCAGCTATTAATTCCAATTCCACATGATTTGATAGAAATCAAAAACGGGAACAGGCCTGTATATATTTTGTTAAACAAATCTAGTTGAATTCCCTTGATTTTCAGCCCCACTATGAAAGTTTCATGTAGTTGGCTTCATTGTGTAAATCCCGACTTAAAAGGAAAAAACCATTCATAAAAAACTTGATTTGGGGAAAATGCGGAATGGCTGCAGCTCGTTTATCCATAGATTTTAATTAACGATACCTTGATAGACATCTTATGCTATATTTAAACCAGAGCGGGGAAACAAACGAAACGTTTAAAGAACCGTTCGCGAAAGCCAAGGAACGATTCATTTGTTTTGTAGCTGTTACTCTAGTGAGGGAAAACGAAATCACTAACTTTATATTGCCGAAGAGCGCAAACGAAACGATTGGAATATTGTTCTTCCGAAAGCTGCACTGCCTTGAAACGTTTCGGAACGACAACAACAAAGCTGAGAGAAACAAAGAAGTAAGCAACAGAAAAAAACAACAACAATACAAATACAAATAGAGCAGCTAACGTTTCCGAACTATTCGCGCTCGTTGCATATCGTTCCGATTCCCTTTGTCCGCAAATCAAGATGAGAGCATTTCGCTTTACGTTTAGTTTGCGTTGACGAACGCAAACTGAACAGAACTCATTTTGTGTTACAGTTACTTTTTTCGGGTTTTGTTTGTGTTTCGCTCTGTGCAAAGAACGAAACGAAACGATTCAGAAACGTTTCGTTTCGTTTATTTGCCCGCTCTGATTTAAACAATCTGTGAAGACTTAAACCGGCCTTTTTGGAGTTTTTCTCTATATTTGGGCTAAAAAAATTTGAAGAAAAATCAGATGCAAAGTTTTCAGCAAAATACTCGAAAACGATAAGCTTTAAGTATAAAGTATTAATGACTTAATGTAGGACTCTTTATCAGCCGTATGTCATAAGCACCTTTTAAAAATCAACTGAGCTGTAAGGAAGTTATATATGCCTGTTCCCGTTTTCGATTTCGATCAAATCATGCGGAACCGGAATTGTTAAAAGTTCTTGCTTTCAAAAACCAACCCTTTGCCCCGTTTACCTTCATTCGTCCCTTTTAATGACAAAAAGATTCGACCAAATTCTTTAGTCCTGTCTTAGAAATCACAGATCTCACAAATTCCGATTAACCTAATTCGGAAACGGGAACAGGCCTGATAGTGCTTTACATTCTAAAGACAGAAACGACCAGGAAATCTGTAGAGATATTCGTACAATCGAAAGTATATTAACCTAACTTTATAGGTGAACTGACAAGAGAAAACTTGGCTTTTTACAGTCTCTTTTAAATCTCTGATCTAGTAACTGAGAAATTCTCAGTGAGAATAGTTGAGTCTAACGACACGTAAAGGCAAACATTTATATTCGGAAGTAAGAGTTGGGAGGTACCCCATAAAAAATGTTGATAAAAAGAATTCGTTTATTAAAAGCCTTGATTAAAAAAAAATAGATTGTTTAGAATTGTTTTAAGTCTTTAATGAGCACGGCTGTAGTTTTGTATTTGTACTGACCCATCCTTGAGAGTGATGTTGCTTTTATTCTAATTATTTCTTCTCTTACGCCTTACATAAGTCAATTTTCATATGAATATCACATTGTAAGTTGGCTGTCCAAAAACTCAAATGAGAAACTTCGATCGGCTATTTATTTAGAACATTATTTGACATATGAGATATTAGGTGATGTGCTTGTGCATTTAAGGTTATTCCGTTTGTCTTTGATCAGTAAGTTTCAAGTTGACTAACATACTTGACCAGTTCTACTGTCTGAATAAATGTAATGTTATACAATTGGAATTCAAAAAGCATCAATTCTTCAATTTGAACTGAAATACATGTTATCTAAGTAATAAAACTCTTGCCAAATACCAAATATTCCTAATTCTAAAAATCACGATTAAGACTCGTATTAACCAGTTATCAATTGACTATGGATGCTAATTATTTGTGTTAGAAACTTAAACAACCAGAAACAGAAACTGCATTGGATGTATAGATGTATAAGAAGCGCCTGATTTTCTTTATTATTGTAGTATTATTATATCGATTGATTGATTGGATTGATTCCCTATATGAGCATCACAGGTTTATGCTTTGAATTTTATACTATAGAAATATCAATAATGCAATGCACATACCTTAGTTTTGTTTATATTGTTTCTTAGAGTATTTATATGAAATATATTTTATAAATGTATTGTATTCATTTTTTATATACAATATTTATTAGTTTTACTTTTTTTAACAATACAAAAAAAAATGCAATTTTATCAAATGGTACTCGTCGTATTAGAGTTTAAGGTGATTTTATGACATTCCAAAAATTAAACATGTAGTTGAAAATATTGAGATAAAAAAACTAAACCTAAATAAAACATAAATAGGTTTGTAAATGTTATGAGTTAAATTTTCATTGGCTGGTGGAGTTTTGGGTTCTCCTTCTGTCATTCGGTTATTTTCTCTCTCCGGGGGGGGGTTATTAATACCATTTCGAGGTGGGATTTTAGCGGGCGGCGTGGCCGTCCCGGCTCACCAGTTCATGCCGCATGCACGCCGCGGCGGGGAGAAGCCCTGGGGTCCCCCTCCCCCTCCCGGAGCCCAGAGGGAGGGACATCGTTCGTTATAAGACAATACAATATAATTTAAAATATAGGCTTGATATAGGCACTGCTACACTGGTAGCAAAACTCTTTTACCACAAAATAAAAACATTACAGTCTGTGGTTAGTAAGAGTAAAAACCGGGGGTCCCAAGCCCATTCCGCAAGCCATGCATTCATTGATGTTTGACGCAAAGGAATAGCAGGCGCGTATACAGTCCAAGCGCACCATAATCCTACATTTAGCAACAACAGACTCATAAGCGTACTCTCCTCTCTTTCTCTTCGAGCTAATGATTTTTGCACGCAAAGCATCTGTAGAGCAAAAAGAACTTTAAATCAGTGGCGGCCAAATGGAGAGGACAGAAAAGTGTGCTTGGATATAAACTTGTCTGACTTCGCCTACCGGTAGCTATGGCTGACCAGCTCTGCTTTAAATGTATTCTCTCTTCTAGTTCTCTCTGAGCGACGTCATTGTTGTTGGCTACTTGCGTATCAGACAGCAGAAGCTTTCTAAACTCTGGAGCAACACTATAGCCTCACCTTGTTTTCTCAGTGTACGCATAGAAAGAGTAAGTAGAAAAACTTTGATTACCGTTTGAAAGAGCTTTAAAAATAAAAGAAAAAAAAATGGCAAACATCAACACTCTCAGTGCAAAAATTAACCGTTATGTTTCATTTTCGATTTGTGAGCAGTGCACTATTATAACCGCACCATTTCATTTCTTAGTTTGTGTTTGCTGGTGCTTGCCCTTGGTTGAGTTACTTTTTGTAATAAATTTGTAAATATGCCAAGTGGGCCAGTGCTGTCATATGTTGAAAAGGGCCAAATTCTAGCGCTCAAATGTGAAAATTGCTTATTTTGTGAAATTGTCGGAAAAATTGGTAGCTCCGACATAGTGAAAGCGAAATTTTTGTAAAAACCGAAATGAATATGGAAAAAGGACGTAAACCGAAGAAAAATCAGCGTGAACAGCGCCGATTAGTGAGACCGCTAATGAAGTAGCGGCTGAATGTGGTCCTAAAAGTGTCTCGCTGGACCACTGCACGGGCTTTTAAGGAGTCTGAGAACATAGTGGGACAAAAATTGAAGGTGAACGAAACGTTGCCAGAGCGCCAAAAAGAACCCCGGATGAAATTCACCAGAGTTAACATGGGAACTGATTGGACAGAATTCATAAACCTTTATAGAGCAATTCAAATATTAATTTATCTCTCTAGATCATTTTCCCGGATGAGAAAAAGTTTAATTTGGACAGCCGTAGTGGGGTTTCGCGCTATTGAAGGGATTTGAGGCAAGATCCCTGGGACTTTTCTAAGACAAATTTTTGGAGGAGGATCATTAATGATTTGGGCTACGTTCTGCGAGTGTAGAAGCTTGAAGCTTGCATTTCCAAGCACTTGTATGAACTCCAGAGAGTACGTGGACATTCTGCGTTTGAATTTATTTGTTTTTCTTCGCGGTTGAAGGCGTTAAAAGTTCATTTTCCAACAGCACAACGCATCAATGGACGCAACACAAGGCAAAAATGCTCGTTTTTTGAAGTGGCCCGCGTGCTTCCCGGACATGAATCCGATGGAAAACCTGTGGGCGTTGCTAGGTTACACTCATTATTAAAGTGAATAAAAATCTATTAATTTGTTAACATTTTTCTACAAATTTTCTAATTTTGTGAAGGGCGGCTGTAATAGCGCACCTCTCACAAAACGCTACGAAGCAGATGTGAATTTTTCAGGAACGCTTGATTCGTTAGATCAGTTGAAGGGCTTCTTCTTCCAAACGACACATAAGTTCGCTTGGGGTGCTACCTGATTGCTACCGTATGAAAAACTTTAAATCGATTTTCCCGAAAACGAATTTTTTTAAGTTCGTGTACATCGGAACTCAAAATCTACTGAACCGATCCAAAAAAGTTGATACGCATTTTAAAGGTGATGTATTTCTCGAGGTAATCAGGAAGAGTTTTTTTTCATATTTTTTAATAACAAATTAACCGCGATTTTTTTTTAGCTAAAATCGCGATTTTTACTTTGACATGCTGTAAAAAATAGAAAAAAAAAAAAAAAAAAAATAGAGGCAAGCTAACTTCGGCCCGACCGAAGTCTATATATCCTTGGAGCTTGATATATGCCTGACAGTTTGTATGGCAGCTATACTATATAGTGGTCCGATTTCGATAAATCTTGTTGAAATTATGTAAAATCATTAAAAACTTATAAATACGAGCGTTGGGAGCGATAACATTGAAAACAAAAAAGTTTTTCTCACTAAGACTTTTTTTCAGACCTAACTTTTGTATGGCAGCTATACTATATAGTAGTCCGATTTCGACAAGCCTTGGTGAAATTATGTGAAATCATTGAAAACTTATAAATACGAGCGTTGAGAGCGATAGTATTGAAAACAAAAAAGTTTTTCTCACTAAAACTAGTTTTTCGACCGATCGTTCCTATGGCAGCTATATGTTATAGTCATCCGATCCGGCCGGTTCCAACAAATGTGCAGCGTATTTGTACCAAAAGACTTTGTGCAAAGTTTGGTTAAGATAGCTTTAAAACTGACGGAGGAGATAGCATAGAAACAGACGGACGGACGGACGGACGGACAGACGGACATGGCTATATCAACTCAGCTCGGATCACTGATCAAGAATATATATCTTTATGTGGTCGGAGATGCTTCCTTCCCTGCGTACAAACATCGGCAATATACCCTCTCAGTATAAAAAAATGAAGCAGTATCCCGGAAGTTTATATACCCTTGATGATATATGCTGAAGTTTGTATGTGGTCTTGGTAATCCGATTTCGAAAAATCTTGTTGAAATTTTGTAAAATGATTGAAAACTTATAAATACGAGCGTTGGGAGCGATATCTTTAAAAACTAAAAAGTTTTTCTCAATAAGACTTTTTTTCAGACCTAACTTTTGTATGGAAGCTATATGGAAGTATAAACTCTTCCTGATTACAAAATCTCGAGAAATAAACCCTCTCCAAGGGTATAAAAAACTCTTTCTGATTATCTCGAGAAATAAATCTCCTTTAAAATGCGTATCAACTTTTTTGGATCGGTTCAGTAGATTTTGAGTTCTGATGTACACCGCAAAACACCTTTTTTTAAGGCACCTATGGAGACTCACCGTTACCGGCTTATTTATCAATATTTTTATTTGAAAATTTTTTCTGACATACAACAAAAGTTGTCCGATAATATGTAATAAAGTTTAATAAAATTATATTATTAATGTCACCACAAAAAATCATAAAAATATGCGTTTTTCTCGCCTCTAAAACCGATTGACCGATTACGCATCTACAATTGCGATCTATCAAATCTTCTTAATACCCAAAACTCATACAAATTAGCAAATTTTGGAAATTTTTCTGCAATCAGGTATACAACTGTTGGTATCTATTTTTGAAATTTTTATTGTGATCTGAACTGACTATACAATTTAGTAATTTACACGATTTTTTTGACAGTTCGGGTGTCTTCTATATTAATTTAACTTCAAAAGAATTTTGGAAATTTCGCAATTTATTTGGGACTGTAAAATATAAACCTCCTATTTACCAAATCAGCGCTTTCGTAAATACTCAAATGTAAATTTAACAAATTTCGAGGGAAGAAAACTAAAAAATGATTTCAGCTCTGCGGCCAAAAATACATATAGAAAGTTTGCCATATCTATAAACCTGTGTTAAAGGCAAAGAAAGATTTCTAAGGAGCTGCTTTCTTCGAATGATTTAGAAAGTCCTTAAAAATCGTAGGCTAATAAAGGATTGATCACGAAATAAATGATGATGAGGTTTAAACTATTTAGCATTCTGGGACGCCGAAATCGCTTTGTTAGGGAGTCCTTTAGCACATTTTTTTTCCAATATTTATTAAAGGCCGCTATTTCCTGAGGATATATTCCTTTGGGAACCTTTCTTCCATTGCAGAATCCGCTGGTGGGCTATGGCCTTGACAAACTTTGGAAGCGGTCCGTGAAGCTATCTTTATATCTTCTGGGTCGTGCACTTTATATCAAAAGTTAGTTAGCTATATTGTAAAAGCCAATAATTGATGAAATATCTTTGTGATATTTTAAATAAAAATACAAATTATTTATTCAGTTTTAACATTTTACATACATCGACTCAATTCTTTCCGTCCTACGGTTTGATACCGCTTTCTAGGGTAACAACAATTTTATTTGAAAAATCTTAACTTTTTTATTGCATTGTGGTGTAATCTTCTAGACAGCTTGACAACAAACATTATTAAGTCATCAATCTGATAAAAATAGTTGTTTCTTGTGAAATAATGAAGATCTGATCATTTGGAGACCACATTAATACTTACAATATGCATTTTTAGTTTTGTTCCATAAATATTAACTTAATCCCATGTGTTCTACAAATCGCTTTCCCATACCATTTGGGTCGGAAGCAAATGGTAGAACACATGGAAATACATTGAAAAAGTAAAAATGTCTTCAATATCTTAAAAATATACTTAATGTTAAAACCCAGCTCCAATTAGATCAAAAATTTGAACAACAACAAAAAAAATTCTCAAATTTGATTTCGATCGTGTGACTTGCCCCGCATTCTTCAAAACTTCTAGTAATATCGCTTATATTAAAGCAGACTATGATTCTCTGAATTCGAACTATTATAACAAAATTTAATTAACATTAATTACATAATACTAAATAAACAAAAATTAACAAGCCTCTGGACAATACAAACAACTTAATTTTAAGCACAAACAAATAGCTAACGATTCATCAAATCATTTGCCAATTCGACGCCAAAGAAAACGGCTGCAGTGGATGGAAATGCACGTATTAAAATGGGTAATGCTCCGCTATATAAAGCTCTAGGTCCCTCGGTGGCCATCAGATCCCGAAAAACACTTCGTATGCCATGACTATAAGTACCCTCGGGTGCTGCACAAAATACACAAGCAAATTAATCATAAATATTTGACGCCTTGAATGTTATATATAAACGAATGACGCACCTGCCTGTAGTCGGCTCTTGAGCACATCGAAGGGTACGGCCAAAGTCCAAAATACAATGCCCGCCATGCCGCCCGCAAATATGGTAGAAGCTGAACTTATTTGACCCGTTTTGGAACGTTTTTTGGCCAAATCCTGTAGACCCTCGTAAACCACAAAATAAATACCAGTGGGAGAATCTGTTAAATTTTTAAAAATTAAAAAAAGTTTAAATGGTTACATATTTTTAGCTTACCTCTCAGTACACAGGCGCACGTGCCTTTAAACAAACTTCTTATGCCACCTTGCCTATACAGCTTTGCCGCCGTATCCAACATGCCATTATACATGACCTGACCACCACTTATGGGCTGTGTTTGTAGCAGCACCTTTATACGATCCGTGGGTACTGTTACCAATGCCGAGCATACGCCAGCAAAGGCTCCAGCAATAAATATCTGTGGGTAGGTCAGACGTACATGATCATCTGTTTGGAATAAACGTTTGCCTGCCGCATAAACGGCAAAATCTACTGCATAAATGGGTGTAACACCCACCAAGGGTGCGGAGATGCCTCTGTAAAACCCACGCAATCCTTCATGTCGCAGGGTTTTCAGCGTACAATCAATAACACCTTTATATATGGGTGATTGGCCTGGAGCGGGCAAGGGCATGGTCTGTAGGCGCACCTGCAATTAAAAGATAACTGTAGGTGATGAAATTCTAATTGTCAAGTTGCATTCTCACCTTGAGTGTATCTAGAGGATAGCCCACTATTACACTGCACATGCCTCCAAATCCGCCAGCTATGAAAAATTTCACTGGATTGTCCTTTTGTAAACGCTGTACCGGATTGTCCTCGATGGTAAGAGCTGCCATTTTTCAGTTATGTTTATAACTATCTTTACAGTTATGTATTTGGTTTACGTAAATGTACATAAACGGGACTAAAGACGCACACGTGTGGCCTTAATTTCTTGCCTTGTGTTATGTTATCAGCTGGCTATGCTGCTGCTGATCTTTACTTATGCTGGAAATATTCTTGATGGATGTAAGCTGATTAACTTCCATGTTCAAATGTACTGGCGGTTCTTATCTTCAATTTTTCAATTTCACTCAATTTTAAAGAAGTTACAGCAGCCGCTTTTAGAGATGAGCACTGTGACAAACGATAGTCGTGACTGCAACTGCAGTCTGCACTGGTATGCTTCAGAATGTACATTCTATAACGTTATATCAAATGCATTTATATGAGACTAGCGAATTATTTAAAGCGATTTATATTTAAGCTAGGTACTCAAACGATCGAAATTTAGTCGGAGCCCATCTAATTACATTTTTAGAGCGAGTACATAGACACCAACAACTCGCATCGACAATAAACATGGACCTGCCAACTCGAATTCTTGAAAACAGCTAATATATTGTCGAAGGGGGTCTGGAAATTATGAAACTTCTTTGACAAACAAGTGTAGCTGATCAAAGTGGGCAAGTCTCAACCATTTTTATGGAATCTGGCCATTATCGGAGCGGTTCTGGAAATTATCAAACAATCTCCGCTCCGAAAAAATTTCGATCATCTGAGTACCTAGCTTTAGGATGAAACTTGACTATCTTATTCACTGACACATTGGAATATCTTATTCACGGCATTTGCTTCAAAATTCTTTATTATTCGCAATCTATCGAAGGATTTATTTTTATACACTTGAAAAGTGTATTATAATTTTGCCCAGAAGTTTGCAACGCATAGAAGGAATCATCTCCGACCACATAAAGTATATATATTCTTGATCAGCATGACGAGCCGAGTCGATTAAGCTTTGTCCGTCCGTCTGTCTGTTTCTACGCGAACTAGGCCCTCAGTTTTGAAGCTAGCGAGCTGAAATTTTGCACAGAGTCTTCTTTTGTCTGCACGCAGCTAATATGTCGGAACCGACCGGATCGGATGGCTACTTCTTGTAGCTGCCATACAAATGATCGGTCGAAAAATGGATTTTAATGAGAAAAACTGGTTTTTTCTCAATATTACCGCTCTCAATCACGGTCATGGGCAATATTAAATGTTTTTAAGCTGATCTGCGAAGTTTGGTCGAAGTCGCTAACCGTTGAGACAAGCGATTTCAAGTGTATAAAAACTTCGGCACGGACGAAGTTAGCCTTGCCTTTCTCGTTTATTATTTGACAGAAGGCAGGAATACTAGACTCTTAACTAACCAAGTCAAGTTTTTAAGATTTATTGCTAAGGTGAAATCGCGGTAATTGTTTGGTATAGCTACCCCTCACCAAAAAATTCGATAAAAAACCACTCCATGGACCGCGAATTTGCAAGAATTATGGTGTCTTCAGATTGCCTGGGACTTCCGTGGTTCAATGGTAATAATTATTTTAAAGCTGGGTTTTTTTTGCTTAAGAAACATATTTTTCTCTGCCTTAACTGTAACTTGCTGTTGGAACATTTTTAAATTTTTTTTTAATAAAATATTAAATAAATAAATAAAACGATGGTATTGGCTCAAACTATCGGTACTACATGTTACATATCGATATTTGCTTTCACATCTAGTGCCATCTCTAAAAATAGCTAGGCAGCTGGCACTTAGTGTGGCCGCAGTCTGTTAATGCCAAAATACGGTTTGCGATCAACAACTATGGAGTACAATTAGGCAATTGTGTAGATTTTTTTACATGTTTTAATTATTCAATTTGTATACACACATGACAGAATTCAAATATTTGTTAATTTTACTTTTTTTTCTATATACACACACACAGTTTGCCGAAACGCATTTAGGCCTCGACCCCGCCTACCATCACCTGAAGCTGCGGCAGCAACTCTACTCCCTCATTTGGTCTGACACACAAGTCGCTAAATTGTTGCGTATTGTTGTTTCCCTTTCTTTCTTTCATATTAATTGTTGGAAAGCAAAGCCAAATCAACTCACAAGTGTAAAAATCACATTCATATATGTATAACTTATGTCTGATAAAAACGCGAAGAAATTATGTAGCAGCAGGCGCAAGAGAAGAAGGTGAAACAGAAGCAGCAGCAACAACAAAAACAAAATTCGCAACGTGCAAAGTCAAATTGAGGTGTTAAAACCATGTCCCATGGCGACGATGTGCTAGACAACTGGGAAGAAATTGATGAGACAGGGGTAGGTGTATTGAAATGAGACATAATTAAAATTGCATCTAATTTTGCATAATTTTTTTCGTTTTTTTTTTGTGGTGCAGCTCTCCATGACATTGCAAACCAAACTGCAGACCAGCACCAGCACCGTGGAGGAAAAGCCATTAGGCAAAATGAAATTGCTTCAACGCCCACAGAGCATTCAGGAGAGCTCGACTTTCACCAGCGCTCCCTCGCCCAAGCAAATCACCATAGCCAGGAAGCCCCAAACAGAAGATGCTACATCACCGCCTGTTCTAATGGTGCTGCATAAGTCGTCCAGCGAGTATGAGTCGGCCACATATGCCACTCCCATTAGCAATCAAACTGTCAAGATACTGCGACGACCTGCCCAGGCCGAAGAGCGACGTGATACGAATGGTCTGCGACCCAAACAACCAATCAAGACGCTAAAGCAGCGAGAACAGGAATATGCTGAGGCCAGACTAAGGATTTTGGGTGCGGCCAAAAACCCCGAGGATGATAAGCCGTAAGTAGGAGATAATAAATATTACAAATTTTTGAAGCAAAGAGAAAGTATTTTAAACATCATTTGTCTGATTCCCTTTAACCTGCTTGACGGTAACTTACATAAACATTTCCTCTTACAGAGCCGCCGCTGTTCCGCCAGCTGGAAGCAGCAGTGCTCCGCCGTCTGCCGCTGCGCCAGTAGCAGCCCAAGCAACTCCACCTCCCGCTGCTAGCAATCACATCACCAATAACAACAACAACAACATTAATAGTAATCCCCAGTCAAATTCTGGACCTGGAATGCATCGCTCTAGTTCGGCACCGAAAATGTCGCAAACATCATCATCGCCCATGTACAACAACTACAACAGCTATTTCCAGGGGCCAGGGCATAACACAGGATTGAACTATTTCTATCAGCAAACTGGACCGCCTGCAGCACAACCGCAGACAGCTTCACCACTTCAACAACACCAACATTTCAATCAACGCATGCCGCCTTATGGTGCGCCAAATCAACCCCCAGCCCCGTCGCCTCAGGCAACGTCCAATCCTCAGCAGAGTTGGTCACCAGTGGTGGGAGGCAGTGTGTCGGCCGCTTTGTTGCGTCAACAGTCTTTGCAAACGCCGCCACAGCAACAGCAGCAGCAGCAATTGAATCCCTATAATGACAATGTCTTGCGAATGCCACGAGGTCCTTGTCCCAATGGCTCAATTGGCTTTCAGATGCGTCGGTAACGGCATGCTCAGCGCATGCCAACGCTTCTTCTAATACTTTTTCTATTATTCAGTCTGGGTCTACCAATTCCAAATGCATGGAAAGAAAACAATTATCTTTTTCGATTTTGTTTTCATGTTTGCTTGTGCGAATAGAACTATGTAACATTTATTGACGGACTATGGTAGTTATTTTGTAAATTTACAACAACCAACAAAAACAACTCATACCACACAATTTTTAACAACAAATCCATACTAATAAAACAAAACAATTATTTTACGAAATTGTGAAAAAAGTTGGAAATATGTAAGAGATGGTTGGGAAAATTGTATACGAAACTAACACTCGATTATAGAACATAGATGGAGAGACTAGGCAGAACCATCCTTTTCCTTTCAGAGAACAGCACGATAGCTTCACATAAAAGCCGAAACACTGCGTCTTGCTACGCATAGGGTGAGAAAACTTTCTCTCCTTCGGGAGCAACATTTACCCACGTACCAAGCATTTAATCTAAAACGTCCTAACGAATTTTTTATAGACGTATCACTGTTTTATTGGCAGGCACACAGCACAACTGGGAGTAACACACCACGTTTTCTGTAGAAGTTGCAGATATGAGGAAGAGGAGGAATCGGTACAACAGCTTCTGTGCAACACCTCTTAACCAATCTCTCAGAGATATTCGAGCTCAAGAGATCAGCTGGTTTTTCTATTCTGTCCACACAATGGTTCAGTATTGACCTCCCTCAGGAGGCCATGTGGCCTTCAAAGCTCTCCCAAGATTGGGCAAACCCCAATCAGATGAGAAACGTTCTCTCTTACACAGAGGTTTTAGAGTGTGCAATCATCATTGATGGAGTTTACGTGCGGCTAAGATGGTTACGTGATAGTTAAGATTGAGCGCAGCATAAGGTGGAGATCGTTTGGATGTCGAAGCAGTCTTGGAGGTGTTTTTGTGTTTCAAGGTTGTGATTCAGTTTCTTGTTAATTATAATAAACTCACTTAAGGTACTCGATATTTTCCAGTATCAGCATATGAGACGCTTCCCAAGTCTCAGAACTATCAAGATTGATATTGTAAGTAGAAGCAGTGGCTTGCCGTTACTCATTAACTTGAGTTTTGCTAGCTAGCATTATCTCTGTTATAATTCTGGGCAGTCTTTCGGATGTATTTGAAGGCAAAATATGTGGAGACAAAACAACGTTGTTTACTAAGTCCACTGCTTTTTGTGGATGATATATCGACAGAGCTACCTGGGGGAGTACAATTTGGACAGATGAACTTAAAAATTCTCATGTACGCGGACGATATGGTCCCTTTTTGCCGACAGCCCACAAGTCATGCAGAACATGATTAAAGCCGCGCATGCATAATGTCAAAAGATGAGCCTAAGGATCAACACCACGAAGTCAAAAGTAATGGTAGTTCGAACAGGCAGAGGTCGTCTTGCGAAAACGGAAGAGTGGAGCTTGAATGGGACGCCATTAGATGTGGTCAAAGAGTATTAGTATCCAGGAATAACACTAACATCAAATATGTCTTTTACCAAGCACCTAGAACAATAGATGAGAGACTCTAAAATAGAAATTAGCAGCACCTGGCGATCACTTTACTGCAAAAATAATATAAACTCGAGTACAAAATACAGGATGTTTGAGGCCACATCAAAAGCAATTATGTGTTATGGAGCAAAAGTCAGGGTTATGCCAAATATGAAGACCTCGGAAAAACTATTGCGATATTTCATTAAAAGAGTGTTTTATCTCCCACAAAACACGCCTACATATGCCATACATCTAGAGACAGGACTTCCAGAAATGTTCGTACACACTCTAGGCACACATTTCAGCTACATAAACAAAATAATAATGCTGCATGAGAATAGGCTGCCCTGTATCGTTGTAAATACACTTTTGGACGGAAAATCATAATGCTTCAAGTCATGGGAAAGTCTCGCTCGGGACTTTGCAATTCACCTGGACCTGTCGCTGCCCTTAACGTGCCACGCTACAAGCCATCGAAAAACGAGCACGTTAATGTTTTGAAGTCTCTGCACTAGGAAGCCAAACTCGCAACACATATAGGCAACTAAACCACAACCACAACTATCTCAAACATTTTTTAAAGCTTGAACAGAGATGCTGGACTTAAATTATATGCCCCAATTATTGTGACATGAAGACAATTTCATTCCATTTGATCTAGAAGTCAAATCTCTTCTTCCCACTTCATATATTAAGTCATCCAATTTAAGTTCGAAATGCAATCGCTTATACCAAAATATTATGACAGATTCAGGGATTTATGCCTTAATGTCTGATTATATCTGGTCAGCCGGTGCACTCGCAATAATTCCGGAATAATGATTTGTTTATGATACACACTTTTCTGTACCAAGTCAATAAAGATGGTTTTCATCGACACACAGCAGAATGGACAGGATTGGCTATGGTATGGCACCTTAAATGGGATTGGTCGGGCACCAATAGGACTGTCGGCAGAGAAGCTTGAAGAATTGGAAAAACTAAAGGTGAAATTCAAGCAACGATTTCGAATACAGTTCGGTGTAGAGGAGACTTGAGGGACCAATAAAACAGCATATGGGGGTATCTCTCCCAATTCTATTCATATTTTAGGTATTCAGGTCCAAAGAACATGAACAGAAAGTAATTTAGCGATTTTACGATTTATCCAACCGAAATCATTATGGGAAAGAAAATTAAACAAGGAAAAAAGACTGACTGAGAGAAGCTTGGCTGGCCCCGTTGGAGGAGCTGTATAGCCAACATTTACATTTTTAAAGACTGATCCAGGCAGATATAAATATTATTTTTCTGTCCAGAATCCATGAGACAAATCTTTTTGCTAAACTCGTTTAACGGTTCAGTTTGCTGTTAAACGTAAGTCAGTATTTGGATCAAAATATTCTCAGTCTGTTTTATTAAAGTAAAAGTACAATGCTCTGTAAAACCTTTTTTCCGTTTCTGTTTTTTATTTTGCGGTGTCATTAAAATGCATTAAACCAAAAATAAATTGTTTTTTTTGGCTTAATAAATTTTCGATTGTTGATCAATGTTATGTATCAGTGGCGTCCGCAAAGGGGAGCGGTTTAAACAACCAATCCTTCAATACATATTAAATACAATAACCTATACTAAATAAGAAGAGGTTATAGAACATGTTTTTAAGCCTCCCCTGGAAAAAGCATGCGTACGCCGCTAATCTGTATACATTTAAAAAGCGGTTCTTATAAATTTTGTAGCTTACAGTCTTCCACGCCGGTTACTTAAGCTTCTAGCATAAATTATACTGTACTGATTAATTGCTGTTTGGATTAAAAAATAAAACCGGTATCAGTTTTAATTTTAAACACCGCTTATCAAATAGATCTTATTGAATGATTTTGATGTACTAGTCTAAAAGCACTTTAAAAAGATTTTGGAATGTTCCCGCCATACTTTTAACCTTAACATCTCGTCTGGCAAGAAACATTCTCAAGCCGGCGCAGCATTTTCTAAAAAAACTTTAGCCTCTTGCTGCATTATAATATTTTTTAGATGTTTTTAAAACTTAAATTAAAGCAACCCAAAATTTTTAGTATAAATCAGGGAATCAAAACGGAACCGTTTACCGAAAAGAATCGAAAAATCGACATTTTTTTTTAAATACCGGAGTTCGAGAACAGATATTCTTAAAATTGAATAGAACCTAAACATTGTAGCAGCACAGTTTCGGTTTTGATGTATTTTTTAAGATTTCGTAGCTGCCGCCAATTTTGCCATCGCTATATTTATAACTTCTACCTGCATCAATTATGTAGTGCACGAGAGAGTGTCATCTCTATATTCAGAGCTGCTAACTCTGGCAACGTTGTTGTTCTAAAGACTGTGCGTGTATGTTTTTCAGTGTAGAAGACTGAAGCAAAAACAACAACGAAAGTATTTATGTATATATTTTGCACTCTTTCACTTAAGTTCTGTTTTTGCATGTTCGCTTTCTGCTTCTTAGTCTTAGCCTTCTGCCGCTTTTGTATGCAAAATGAAGAGCTCATTAGAAAAATCGCCAACAAAGGCCAGCGACTCCTCGTTGTAAAATATTTATTCGTGTTTTTGCTGCGAAACTACAACGAGCAATTAATAATTAAGAATTGCAAGATATTCTAAACGATCGCTTAAAGTGCAAAGGCCAAAATCAAACGTATGTCGGCAGTATTTCGGTTTTGACATTAAAGAAAAGAAAGAAATTAAAGCCTTCTCGAGGCCATCAAACCTCAATATATCTGATTTTGGATTTTTGACATATTTTCTATAAAATATACAGAATTTTTAAGCCATGTTGTGCTAAGAACTAGACCAAAAATTACTTTTCATATAAGGCAGGTACGGTCTACTGAACATACTTGATACGTGCGTGTTTCGTGTCAAACAGCTTTCAGGAAATACAAATTATTTTAAGGGGAAATTTAAGTAACCTCCGCGAGGCCATCAAAGATCTTCGAATCGTATCGTTTAAAGAAAAATACGCCTTACTGATCATGCGTGACGCGAAACGCTCAAAAAATGCAGTGCGTGAGTCGTACTTAAATGAATTTTTACTTCGTGAAGCTTTCGTGTCGTAAGAGAAAATTCGCCTACTCACACACCTCTAGTTTCTAAGAGTGTAAGTTTTGAATCTACGAATTCACAGGTAGCCAATTGTGTATAAGACCTAGTAAATATAAGAACAATGTAAGCACACATGCCTACTTTACATACATACGTGAAAGTATAAAATCAAACATTTTCCCTTCAAAATGAAAAATATTTTCAATATGAAAATTATGTCTCGCCTGATAAGAAAGTTGGTTACAGTTGCATTTACCCCCAATGGTCGATCAGAGGTTATCAAACGTGTTTTTGTTATTTTTTCGCCAAATGTCAATAACAACATTAACCGCAAAATGCAATGCTCCGCTTTTACCTAGCGGTGGCGTTGCCTTTCAGACTTTTCTTATCAGTACACACTCACCCATTCACACCAAACCGGCACATGGATAGGGTGATCTGACGTAGCAATCGTCGCCGGCTCCGCCTACCTAGGCCTAGTTACACATAAAAAATATTTAATTTCAATTCAAGATTTCAGTTTGAAACGAGGCGTCGTGCGGTGCTGATCCCCCATAAGCTTTGCAGCATAAGCTTTGACAGTGTGTTGTGCTCTGCTCTCTCTCTCTCCCGCTCTCTCAATCTCTGAAACCAGACGCCACACGTGGGCGAGCGTTACGTAGTTTAACGAAAACGCGATAATTGTTTGTGTTTTGCTATTTCTGTGGTAAACAAAAAGTAAAAGAAATGTCACAACGCGTCTTGGTCATTGGCAGTGGCGGTCGGGAGCATGCCATATGCTGGAAACTATCCCAATCAGCAGCTGTGCAGCAAATCTACGCTCTACCCGGCAGCTTTGGCATTGGACAAGTGGAGAAATGTGAGAATGTGAATGCTCAGGTCTTGGATGCAAAGGATTTTGAGGTGAGGTTGAGTAGAGAATAAAAAAGCTTGCCCTTGAGTCAACCTTCCCCTTGGGGGCTTAAAATTGATGTTCGTTTTGGATAATTGAGACTGCGACTGAACTCCAACTGAGAAGCTGTTTGTTGGATTTATAAATTTTTTTGCACAGTTTTATGGCTTCATCGGGAGATGATGCATATTTTTTTATGATCTCCAATCTATGAGAACTTTTTGATTCGAATCTTTTTATGCTAAGTGGAGGCCATGAAATGCGGCGCAATCGAGACCTTTTTGGAGAGACGATCTCTGCAATTATAGCTGTAAATCAGCTTAGGTTTAACCCTTGTGTGGGCTTAAGCTTGAAATTAACCCAGATGTTAGTTAGCGGAATGAAAAGACTCGAGTGTAGGAGGTTTGGTAGAAACACGAGGAAAAATTAGAGTTTGCAAATTAACTAACCGAGGTGTGTGGATTGCTAAAAATTTTGTAATTGTTTGAGCGCAACTCCAGAAACCTGAGGCGTCAAGTAATTAAATCTATGCTCATAAAAGAGCTGGGATATGATTTGAAAATACGGATAATAAGAATGAATTAATATTTTTAATTATAGAACTTTTTAGCAGACTCTATGTTAATAAGTTGTGATTTTACTTATAAAATTTTTTAAAAAAGACATGCACAATATTTGTATTTTAAATCCATTGCTCATGGCATTTGTTTTGTTTTGAATCGAAAAAATTGTTCATTGTACAAAAATGTTCAAAATTTTTCAATGTTGAAATTTTGATGTATTACACTGTGACACATTTTTGAACTCAAAAAAGTTGATACGGTCGAGACCCAGTGGCGTACGTGCAGGGGCGTTTTGGGGTTAAACCCGCCCCCTGGCCAACGTGGAATATATTTTTATATGCAAAATACTGTACCAAGAAAGCAGCATCTAAGAAAAATTAGTAAATTTGACCCTACTTAACAACAATTTTGAAAAATTGTCATCGATGGACCGGAATTGTAAAGAACGATGCATACGTTTGGTAAGATGAGGCGGTCATCCAAGGTTCATTTTTAAATTAATTTTTAAAATTTCCGGTTTTGTTCTACAAATATGTAGAATTCTGATTCGTCAAATCTCAAAAAAATAAGACAACATTAAAATTTCTGAGCGATTTAAACACAGAGCTTAAAAGCAATACAAAAAAGCAAAACATTTTTTGATTTGAAATTATGTTTTACTTGAAGGTAACATTTTAAAATTTGCACTACACATCTCGACAAATTTTTCAATGATTATTAATTAAGAGTTGCTGCGAAATAAGGCCCTAAAAAAAAATCACATAAGCAATTTATATAGAAAACAAAAACCACTTTTTTTTTAGAAAATTTGGGAAGTTATTTCCTTTTTTGGGGCATTATTATAAATATTCTATTCAATTTTTTATTTTTGTATCTTTTCATAATTTAATTAAAACAATTGATTCAATTTAAGCGGCGCTTTTATCGCGCGATTTTTGTATATCAAATGTTTGAAATTGGGGTCTTATTTCCCAAACTTGGGGCCTTTCTTTATTTTTTTATACCCGTTACTCGTAGAGTAAAAAGGGGATACTAAAGTCGTGCAAATGTATGTAACAGGGAGAAGGAATCATTTCCGACCCTATAAAGTATATATATTCTTGATCAGCATCAACAGCCGAGTCGATTTAGCCATGTCCGTCTGTCCGTCTGTCCGTCCGTCCGTCTGTCTGTATGAACACCTAGATCTCCAGAGACTGTAAGAGATAGAGATACAAATTTTTGCATGTACATAGGTATAGGCCGTACGCAGATCAAGTTTGTTTCAGATTTGGAAAATTTCCCCCCCCCCCCTTAAACCGCAAAAAAACTGTCAGAGCCACAATTTTAAAGATTACAACATCGTCGCTTAATATATATTATCTTAGGCCTATAATCTATCTATTCTGAAAAGCACATTGAAATCTGAAGTTATTAACGAAACAATTTTTGCACCCCCCCTCCCCCCACGCTTTGCTAATTACGCATTACGTTTGCTGCTTGCGCCCGCGTGTGTGAGGGCGCGGTTGTGTGTATGTGTGCGTGTGTGTTTGTTTGTGTATGTGTGTGTTTGTCAATTGTACAGGGTATTTTGAAGTCGAGCTAACTCGACTGCAATGGTCTTACTTGTTTAAGTTATATTTTTTGACAATTTTTTTTATTTAATACAAAACAATCGAAATTTTTGATAGTGTCAGCCAATTTCTACCAAAAACTGTACTTTTTCGAGTTTTGGTTGAAATTATTCATCTTTCAGGGTCTTTAACTATATGAAGGACCATTCGAATGATTGTTGGTATGTTCCAACCGATTGTTTACGTTAGTCTATGCTACTTTTTCGTCCTGAATTGCTTGGTCAAATTCGTTATAGTTTTCAAGAAAAAGTTGAAAAACTGTACAAAATGAGGGGAAAACATGATGAACTTACGACATTTTTGCAATTTTGAGTTTAAAGATGTGACTATTTTGACTTGTTACTTAGAAATGTTTTGTAAATTAAGTCAAGAGCAACAACTTCTTTTCAGACGTCAAAGCGAAATTCCAAATAGTTTACGAGATAGGGAGTTACAAGTCCCAATCATATGCTTAAAACTTCAAAGTGCTATAAAAAGAAATTGGCAGCTAACCAGACCAAACCCAGGGAAGGTTTTTGTACTACTATCATACCCTTTTAGAATTTTTTGGTCTCGACCGTATCAACTTTTTAGTGTTGCACAGTGTTATAAAACGAATGGGTAAATTTTAGTTTAAGCTATGTGGTCTCATTGCGCCCATTAAAACTCTTATTCCTTTTCTATGATACTAAAGAAATTTTAGCTTTAAAAAAGCACCCCAATTTACAGCCTTAAATAAATTCTAAAAGTCTTCTTTTAATTGACATTGATCAAAGATTGTGTTTTTGATCACCTCGTTAGCTAAATAAGAAATATTTTGGTATGAATAGTGAGATTTTAAAATGCTTTTTCTATTTTCCGATATGGGTAGGGATTTCCTTCTAATTGTCTTTAAAATGGATAACAAACAAGTCACTATCAACGTTTAATCCGTTTTGAACACGAATCACCTTGTCTATATATGGGAAATGTAAGCTGACTGATAAGCTTACGTCAAAATCTCTAGTAGAGATTATAAATGCGGATCCCGTAGTAACAATAATAATGCTCGAGTTTCAGCACAATTTACATGCGCGTATTAATTGTAAATAATCTAGAAATTTCTATATAATGAAATCATAGTCGGATTATGTAAAAAATGGTATAAATATCATTTATCAGCACGACAATCTTTACGTGTATTTATGCATCTGATGTAATGCAAACGAGGCAAAACTCACTTAATTTATGGTTGCAAATGTTTGTATCCTTTGAGGAGTTTTGGAATTTTAGGGGTCCAGGATTTTGTGAAGAATAGTTACAGGACTTTCTCTTCTTCATTTGTCGTCAAGGTAATTTATAATACTAAAAGAAAAGGAGGAAACAGTTATGGTTAACGAAAACGGAACGCAAGAAACGGTTAAAAGTCAAGTAACCCATCTTCAACTGGAGCTATATATAATTTATAATTCTTCCTTTTGTTATACCCTTGCAAAGGCTTTTATAGATTTGCCCAGAAGATTGCAACGCATAGAAATATTCATTTGCGACCCTATAAATTTCTAAACTTGGTCAAAATCCGATGACTATATCTGATAGCTGCTATAGGGACTTGTTGGAAAATTTATTTTTTGGGACTTAGTTAGAAAATTGGTTGATTTTGTTGCTAAAGTTCTTAAACTTTGTTATTTCAAAACATTTTCAAGGGTATACAACTTCGGCTCTGACGAAATAAGCTTGCCCTTCTCGTTATATTCTCTTCTTAGTGTTTAATAAAAAGAAATAAACCAACAAAATTGCAGAGCTCTAGATTATTGGTAATTAAAAATGTAAAATATATTTTGTTCTTGAATGTAGTCAAACATTCTTTAGTTGAAAAACGACTGTTGTTATAATTGAAACATGAATAAGCCTTCTTGAATCAAGAACTTTTTATACTTATCGTCCCCAAACAATTTTTATAAAATGCCTTCTTTATTTAAGTACAAAACATATTGGTGTGTATCAAATTGACTTGCAATGCAAACTCCAAAAGTACTCTAAATCTGTCATAGAAATTCCGTCATGTTTTTATACCCTCTCCAAGGGTATATTAAAATTGTCCGGATGTTTGTAACGCATTGAAGGAAGCATCTTCGACCACATAAAGTATATATATTCTTGATCAGCATGACGAGCTGAGTTGATATAGCCATGTCCGTCTGTCCGTCTGTTTCAATGCTATCTCCTCCGTCAGTTTTAAAGCTATTGCAACCAAACATTGCACGAAGTCTTTTGGTAAAAATACGCTGCACATTTGTCGGAACCGGCCGGATCGGATGACTATAGCATATAGCTGTCATAGGAACGATCGGTCGAAAAACTAGTTTTAGTGAGAAAAACATTTTTGGTTTTAGTGCTATCGCTCCCAACGCTCATATTTATAAGTTTTAAATGATTTCACATAATTTCACCAAGGCTTGTCGAAATCGGACAACTATATAGTATAGCTGCCATACACAAGTTAGGTCTGAAAAAAAGTCTTAGTGAGAAAAACTTTTTTGTTTTCAATGTTATCGCTCCCAACGCTCGTATTTATAAGTTTTCAATGATTTTACATAATTTCAAAAAGATTTGTCGAAATCGGAGCACTATATAGTATAGCTGCCATACAAACTGTCAGGCATATATCAAGCTCCAAGGGTATATAAACTTCGGTCGAGCCGAAGTTAGCTGGCCTCTGGATGTTTGTAACGCAGAGAAGGAAGCATCTCCGACCACATAAAGTATATATATTCTTGATCAGCATAACGAGCTGAGTTGATATAGCCATGTCCGTCTGTCCGTCTGTTTCTATGCTATCTCCTCCGTCAGTTTTAAAGCTATCTTAACCAAACTTTGCACGAAGTCTTTTGGTAAAAATACGCTGCACATTTGTCGGAACCGGCCGGATCGGATGACTATAGCATATAGCTCCCATAGGAACGATCGGTCGAAAAACTAGTTTTAGTGAGAAAAACTTTTTTGTTTTCAATGCTATCGCTCCCAACGCTCGTATTTATAAGTTTTTAATGATTTCACATAATTTCATTAAGCCTTGCCAAAATCGGACAACTATATAGTATAGCTGCCATACAAAAGTTAGGTCTGAAAAAAGTCTTAGTGGGAAAAATTTTTTTGTTTTCAATGTTATCGCTCCCAACGCTCGTATTTATAAGTTTTTAAAAATTTTACATAATTTCATTAAGCCTTGTCGAAATCGGACCACTATATAGTATAGCTGCCATACAAACTGTCAGGCATATATCAAGCTCCAAGGGTATATAAACTTCGGTCGAGCCGAAGTTAGCTGGCCTCTATTTTTAATATTTATTTTACGTAGTGGGGAAAGATTTCTGACCTATAGTAATATTATTTTGAATTTTATAAAAAGACCCAGTGTCAAGAACAAATTGGAAAGCTACGGCTTTAGTTATATTTTTTTTTATACCCTTGGAGTGAAATTGTTCAGATGTTTGTAACGCATAGAAGGAAGCATCTCCGACCACATAAAGTTTATATTTTCTTGATCAGCATGATGAGCTGAGTTGATATAGCCGAGACCGTCTGTCCGTCTGTTTCTATGCTATCTCCTCCGTCAGTTTTAAAGCTATCGTAACCAAACTTTGCACGAAGTCTTTTGTTTTCAATGCTTTCGCTCCCAAACTTCATGCTCCAAGGGTATATAAACTTCGGTCGAACCGAAGTTAGCTTCCCTCTATTTTTTTTAATTTGAGACCAATTTTTTTGAGAAGGAAGCGTCCTACCAATAAAACGTCATTCAACAGTCGAATAAACCTCATTCATTACCTTTTCCCCTGGCTTTAAAAAGCAACAGGTTTCGAAAATTGAAAGGCAGCCTCAATTTTATAAAATTTTAAAATCATGAATATCGTTATTATTTGAACCGAACCATTTTCCAAACAGAGAAGTTCAGGTTTGAAATTCGAAAGAAAGGAGAATGGAATTGAAAATGGAAAAGAAAGATGGAATATTATAAACAAATCTGTAAGCTTTTTGCTTAACGTTTTGAGCACATTTCTGCAATGTTCTATGCACATCTATGCAATGTTCTGTGCATACAAGTAGCGACGTCCATCCTCTGTAGCAGCGGATCGTCAGCGTCCGATTTCCACTAATTTACTAGAAGTTGCTTCAATTGTCAAGTCTTCAATTGCAACAAGGCACAATGAGTTCTTGAATTTATCAAGAGATGGTCCAAAGAATTTAATGATCGTTACACTACTAAAATTCTTACACTTCACTGGTTCGACCAAATCTGGGAAACTGTTCCTGCCTCTGGTCTCCGCAGTATATGACTTACCAGAATTAAATTGAATCAGTTCACAATTATAATCTGTAATTATTGCCCTTCATAACCCAAATTGGGACACCAGTGGGCATTTACCTTCCTATGAACAGAAATTCAATTCAGAAGAATTTGTCATGTTGTTATATTTGTCCACAAGAGTTTGGCTGGTGAGATTGACTCCATTGCTATCTTAAACCTTATTTATTTTACAAAGCCACCTAGAGTATCTCGACACTTAGTACTCCTGTTTACCTTCTACCTCGCCTAACGAACTGTGCTCATTGAGACCTTTTTCGTTGCCTGTGCCTTGCTTATAATGAGTACTATTACCTATTTTCGATAGATTGCTCCTTTTTAGATGTGAGAGATTTATTTTTGTCATGTATCTGCGGCTAGTGCAATCTCTGGCCCGATTGTCAACACTAATGCTGTGAGTTGGACCATAGCTGACATTGGCCCCTAAATAAATCTTACTGGGTCAGATTTCGTAATAACTGGGTTTGAATTGTAATTTTTTCGTTTAATTTACGTTTGATTGAACTTTGTTTAGATAACCACCATAAACAAAACAAAAAAACTTTCCTTTAGTTCGGCTCAGTACAAAAACTCTACTGAAATCCAAACTGAAGTGGAAGCGGTGGTATTACACTTTACGAGGTTTGTTCAAAAAGTAACGCGAATTTTAGATTTATTTAGTACTCATGTCCTTTACTTGTGCTGACAAGGCCCGCCAAATAAAATGCATATTTAATTTTTGCCAGTGTTTTGGCGCAACTTCAATTTTTTACTAATCCTACAAATTGATCTAAGAATTTTCTTAGAAGAAACGTTGTCATCAATGTTTTTCGAAGGGGACAAAATAGATATTATTAAAGAGTAAATGAATACTTTTTGTAACCTCACATAATTCGCGATACTTTTGCACAAACCTCGAATGCCTTTCAGTTATAAATTTGTCACAGGCAGCTTTTTTTTCATAGCCCTAAA
This sequence comes from Lordiphosa clarofinis, assembly GCA_018904275.1. Taxonomy (NCBI): domain Eukaryota; kingdom Metazoa; phylum Arthropoda; class Insecta; order Diptera; family Drosophilidae; genus Lordiphosa; species Lordiphosa clarofinis. The sequence continues at coordinate 843,594 of JAEIGQ010000022.1, forward strand.
AGGCAGTACTAAACTAAACTTAAATCACGCATTAATTTAATCACGCATAATATAATTCTGCCATGTACTGAAAGGTAGTAATAAATGTATCCATCTATACTTCTAGTGCTTCCTGCTATCTTTTTAGAAAATTTCATATGAAAGTCTCAGTTTAATTGGAATAAAATATCAAACCCTTTCATCATAATTTACTTCAAATTCACTTCCCTTGCCCCTCCACTTGGTAAACAAAATTCCGTTAGCTCGAATATCACTTTAGCGAGTTTTTCTAAATATAAACAAATCCGTTTGCAATTAATTTTTTTGTTGTTGTGTTCTGTTTAGCTTACGTTTGCTTAGCACTTCTATTTATTTGTTTGCAGCTTAATTAATTGTTTTAAATCAAAAATTCACAGATTTGGCTGACCAGCCGCCCCTCCTCTCCTTCCATCCCAGCTCCGTGTCAACGTCTCAAACGACTTTGTCTTTGTTTTGTTGTGGGTGGATGTGTAAGATAGATGGTTTTTGGCGTAGTGCTTGGCCTTGAACGTGGAGTGGTTGATTCCTGTATGTTTCTAGTGTAGACATTAAATGCAGCCGCATCATGTTCCACATTCTTTATTTCCCCGGTATAGTAATCCTTGACCTGATACGGATGATTTCGTATGTATTCCAGGGCTCTCAATATGTAATCGGGAACTTTGGGTATGTGATCGCCGACAGGATGATAGCCCGTCTCATCGGCCACATAACTGACACTGATTAGTGATCCCTCGGGTGATGTGTAACTGGAACCGCCTTGTACAGAGACACCACCTAGTCCTGATTGAGAAGCCGAAATTCCATTGGAAGTCTCATAGGCATAGTGATAGTTGCCATCTCGCTCCACCTGGAGTTCATTTTGTAGTGTACGCGTATTCCTATCCGAATCGGGTATGTAAGTGGCTGCTTGCACTTGTAGAATCACAGCCATTCCCAAGAAATTCAACTGCAATAGAGAGTTTTCAGTATCCAATTAAAATCCTTAAATCGAAATCTTACAAGCAAATACATCATCATCTTGCAGCTCCCTGGGAGTTTAAGCTTCAACTGTTCGTCTCGCTTCTGTAAGCTTTCGTTTTTATATCCAATCCGCTCACCAAAACAATCATTTTTTGGCATTTTCGTTGTCTCGGAAACCCAGTGCCGAAACGGCACCACAACAACAGCTCCGCTCGTCTGCTCGTCATCAACTCTTCATCATCATCTTCGCCTTAGTCAGTCATAAATAAAATGATTTTATTTCTTATAAGTATTATTTTTTATAGGTATTTGTCGTTGTCGCTGCCGGTGCCGGTGCAATTCCTAAAGTGTGGGTTGGCTTAAAACCAAGAGACAAAATTCGTGAATGGTATGCCCTACTCGAAGGTTAGGGCACTTACAATTTGATATGTATTGTGGCTGATCTTGAAAGTGGCATTGTTTTGCCACGGGATATACACTTAGTCAAGGATCAGTAAATGCCAAGCAGATCATTGAACTGTCTTGAAGAGAATTTTGGGGAGGAAATTACATAACCAAAAGTTAATTTCAAATGGATTCCTTCATATTAATTCTGGAATTAAAGAAGGTTCTTAAATCGAAATCACTAATATTATATCCTTATGAAAAGAAAAATTTTCTTGATTTTAATTTAAAAATAAGGCCCAGTTAGATATATTTAAATGGAATTTACAAAACATAGAAATTTGTTTTTCGATCTTCGAAAATGGCGCTGTGGTATCCACATAGGAGAAGCAATTGTAGTAAAGTTTTTTTGAATAGCCGCCAATACGTACAGGTATTGAAATTTTAGTGTTAAGGTATTTTAAGAAGATAATTTGTTCAGTGCAAGGTCCAGACCAGACTAAACAACGTCGAGAACATAATTTGTAATATTTCTTTGTTTTTCAGAAGTTTTAAACAAACCAACGCTGGTGTGGGTCTTGAAGTGTAGTAGGATGTTTTAAGGAACACAGAAGAAGAATATAAAATTAGGGATCTGGTATTAATGCATTTGATGTAATGCAAAGAAGGCACTAATGCAGAACACTTGAACAATTTCGGGTTGCAAATGTCAATTCCCTTTGAGGATTTATGGATTTCCTTGGGTCCACGATGAAGGAAATGGGTAAAAATCAAGTACTTCTTCCTGTTTTTTTATTAAGTGCTCTTTTGAGTGTTTCATAAAAGGAAAATCCGCCTGATTTAGATCTTTCAAAAATGTGGTTGGTACCCCAGCTTTATGGCATGGAGCATTGTCCTGCTGAAGAATCCAATCAAAGGTTGAACTCTTTCCTCATGTCAAAGATGATCATTTAGTATATGGAGTTATCCGTTTCGGGCTTATTTTTTTATATCTATAATATTAAAAATCAACATTTTCAATATCGCTATTTGATATATAGGGTTCAGATAACATCGATATATCGTTATTTTCTAAAGCTTAATAAAAGTGAAAAGTTTTTAAGGAACGTCCCATACCGCCAAATGATCATTTCTAGTCGCCGTTATATTTTCCTAATGGGATAACTTTGCGATTTAAGCGACTTAATTTCCTGAAACTAGAGAGCGGAGAAAATAGCAAAAACGGAATCTACTGAAAATTCTAAGAAAATTTCACCGAGATCCAATGGATCCAAAATAAATTTCTAATCGATCTTAAATATTATAGATATTTAAGGATTTTGTCTTTTTGAACGGTACTGAAAAAAAGAATTTTTATATATTTTACTTAGAAATCGCACTTCAACGAAGAAACTCAGAAATCGCTCTTCTACGAAGAAATAACGTTTAAAAGAACAAAATCTATGCCGAAATACCGTACCTGTATCAAGTTGAATAGAGGAATTCATTTTAGACCCATGGTTTTTTGAACGAAATTTTCCGAAGATTTCTTTTTATACCCTTGGAGAGGGTATATTAAAATTGTCCGGATGTTTGTAACGCACAGAAGGAAGCATCTTCGACCACATAAAGTATATATATTCTTGATCAGCATGACGAGCTGAGTTGATATAGCCATGTCCGTCTGTCCGTCTGTCCGTCCGTCTGTCCGTCTGTTTCTATGCTATCTCCTCCGTCAGTTTTAAAGCTATCTTAACCAAACTTTGCACGAAGTCTTTTGGTATAAAAACGCTGCACATTTGTTGGAACCGGTCGGATCGGATGACTATAGCATATAGCTGCCATAGGAACGATCGGTTGAAAAACTAGTTTTAGTGAGAAAAACTTTTTTGTTTTTAGTGCTATCGCTCCCAACGCTCGTATTTATAAGTTTTTAATGATTTCACATAATTTCACCAAGACTTGTCGAAATCGGACAACTATATAGTATAGCTGCCATACAAAAGTTAGGTCTGAAAAAATTTATGAGAAAAACTTTTTTGTTTTCAATGTTATCCCTCCCAACGCTCGTATTTTTAAGTTTTCAATGATTTTACATAACTTCAACAAGATTTGTCGAAATCGGACCACTATATAGTATAGCTGCCAGTCGAGCCGAAGTTAGCTTACCTCTATTTTTTTCTATAAGCTGTGGGCAGAACAAAGTCGACAGTCTTGTTATAACAATTTGCTTCTGCAATTACCATAGTAATTTTTTCCGATATATCGTTTATAAAAATATCGTTAATCGCCTATATCGGTACAAAAAATATCATATCGGAATAACCCTTATCGTTCAACCAAAATCAATATATCGATCAAATATTGACAACCCCAATCCTTACTATCGGTACCAAGTCTCCAAGGCATAGAAGGAAAGGCATCACTGTGCAACGCTTTTGATTTTTATTTTATTGCATAAAATGCTTGCTATATGACCCCTGGAACTGAAATGTAGCCTCATCTGCGCATAAGTCATTGAACCAGAAGTCAGAAGGCTTCTTCCTGTACTTCTTTGCAAATGCAAAACTTTTTGACTGGTTGGTTGATGTGATTTCAATAACTTTACGGACAACATAGGTATTAAAACAGCGTACTTTAAACCTACAACAACTTCAGCAACTTCTTAATTGTAATAGCTAAATGAACAAATTAATTATCAGAAAATTAAGGCTGTTTAAATTACCATTTAAAAAAAAAAAAAATAGATCAAATATAAGGCCCATCCTTATAATATCAATTTTTGTACTTCGAGGGCATACTATTTCACCCTAAATATATAAACTCGAGCCATTTCAATACTCAAATAACCCGTATGATACTTAATATCGCGATCTTTTTATACCCTGTACCCATTGAAAATGAGTAAAAGGGGATCATGAAGTTGCATTGTGCTTATTTGCAGGCAGGTAAGGCGTGTAAGTCAGTTTGCGCCTGTGTATGTGCACTTTTGTGTATGTGTGTGTTTTTGCATGTGTGTCCCAATTGAACAGGGTAATTTGAAGTCGGGGCGCTCGACTGCAACGCTCCAACTTGTTTCCTGTGTGGCATCATTGAGTGCCTAGAATTTGCTTTTATTTGTTGCCTAGTGTAATTAATATATTGTACGATGAATTCTTCATTCTTAACTCTCCTATCATATTTAATCATACAGCAATAAAAAAACAACTATTTCTATCTTTTTATGATTCCATCACCTTTTCGGCTCATTTATTCTGCTCTCCAAAAAAAAGAAAAGAAAAAAACTCACATTATTAAACCCGTCCAACTAATTCACCAAAGCGTATCTAATTCTTAACTTATCCGCAAACGTTGAAATTTTCGGCAACATTCTGTTCTGTGCAAGCAAGCACCTTTTGCCCCGTTCCACCCGCCTTGTGTTAATTTGCATATAATACAGTAAATCATGAGCGCACTCTGTAAAGCATAAAGACAAAAACGTTCTAGCCAAATTTGGCAAGTCAGTGGCCAGTGAATCTCTTGCCTTTCGCTTAACCTTCGTTACGGGAAATTAAAGCCTTGGCCGGGTTTACCAAATGGTTCTTAATTTGGAGTTAATAAAATCGTCATCGTGTGAACGTTCTTGAACTTTGGTGCACCGCAGAGGGGGTGCTAAATATTCTGGAATGCCACCTTTATTTTTTGGGGCGGTAAATCCAATTTATGCGTTGGCGCCAATTTAAATTAGAATCTGGCAGAGTCACACTCTGATATCTTAAAGAGTAACGAAACCGGATCATTTGGTTTGTTGACATGACTGACATAGCTGGCAAATGAGTCAAGCTCAAAGACAATGCACCCAGTTTAATGGCAAAACAATTAGGAAGGTATTTGATAATTTGGCGACAAATTGCTGATGGGGACTGGTTTTTGGTTGATTCTTGGGATTGCCAGTGTTGTCTTAGAAAATCAAATTAAGATTTAATCTCTCGTTTTTCTGCTTTTTTTTTGCAGGCCATAGCCAAGTGGAGTAAGCTAAATGAAATATCTTTAGTGGTGGTTGGACCCGAAGATCCCTTAGCCCTAGGACTGGGAGATGTTTTGCAAAAAGCGGGCATTGCCTGTTTTGGTCCCGGCAAGCAAGGAGCTCAAATCGAGGCGGATAAAAAATGGGCCAAGGATTTTATGTTGCGTCATGGTATACCCACGGCACGCTATGAGAGTTTTACGGACACCGAGAAGGCCAAGGCGTTTATTAGAAGGTAATTTTTTAAAGACGGATTTATTTTTTAAGAAATATGGAACAAAAGACCCTGAATTGTAATTTCTAATCTTAAGAATATGCCTCTGTGGTAAAGGAATTCCCTAGACTAAATAGGAAGAATCGCTCTTTGGTAGCCTTACGCACAATATCTAATTATGGAACACCCCTCTACAAATTTTAATTGAAATTCTTATCAAAACTGTACTTTTCTCTCCTTAGCGCCCCCTATCAGGCTCTGGTGGTGAAGGCAGCCGGTTTAGCTGCTGGTAAGGGTGTTGTGGTGGCTGCCAATATCGATGAAGCCTGCCAGGCGGTCGATGAGATATTGGGTCAACTGAAATATGGTCAGGCTGGTGCTACTTTGGTAGTAGAAGAGCTGCTCGAAGGTGAAGAGATCTCTGTTCTGGCTTTTACCGATGGCAAAAATGTGCGTGCCATGTTGCCTGCTCAGGATCATAAGCGTTTGGCTAATGGAGATTTGGGACCAAATACTGGAGGCATGGGAGCCTATTGCCCATGTCCCTTGATTAGTCAGCCTGCTTTGGAATTGGTACAGCGTGCAGTGCTGGAGAGAGCTGTTCAGGGCTTAGCTAAAGAACACATCACCTATAAGGGTGTTCTCTATGCTGGACTCATGCTGACACGCGATGGTCCACGCGTTTTGGAGTTCAATTGCCGTTTTGGTGATCCCGAAACTCAGGTGATACTACCGCTACTCGACACCGATCTGTTTGAGGTGATGCAGGCCTGCTGCAAGGGTGAACTGGAGAAATTAACCCTGCAATGGCGCAGTGGGGTAAGCGCGGTGGGAGTTGTCTTGGCCAGCGCTGGCTATCCAGAGACTTCCACCAAGGGTTGTCGCATAACAGGTAAGTGTGAATTGAGCCGGAGACTATATGCATTTACTTAAGGCTTCCTTTTACTTAGGTCTACCAGCTGATAATACCTCCACCCAGCTGATCTTTCACAGCGGTTTGTCTGTCAATCAAAAGAAGGAGGCCTTGACCAATGGTGGTCGTGTTCTGATAGCCATTGCTCTGGATGCCAGTCTTAAAGAGGCAGCAAAACAGGCCACCAAACTAGCAGGAAGTATACAATTTTCTGGCACAGGCGCTCAGTATCGTACGGACATAGCCCAAAAGGCGTTCAAAATGTAAATAAGAAATATACTAAAATCAAGCATTTGAAGCATTTAAAACTAACATAAATAAAACCTCATTACATTGGAAAAAATTTGCCTCGAATTTTGAAAAAAAGAGGATAATCATTGAGAGGCAGCAGCAGTTCAGCAGCATTGAGAAGTGTCTTCACATAAAAACAATCTATTCACACATATCAGGAATCAGGATCCAAAGCACAAAATATTTGAATTTTTTTGGTTGAAGTCTTGAGCTTTATCCCCGAAAGACATTGCTTTCGATCATAAATATAAATCATTCATTAAAATAAGTAATATACAACTTTTCCTAAAGAGTAGAAAATTAAGGTGACACGTCTATAAAACACACAGTCATTTCACCCAACAATACAATTCAACAATCCGTCAATTCAACACAAACAAATTCAACACAAAACAAAGTCTTCACAAAACAATTTGAACAGACGTCAATACAACACTAAGCCATTTCACCCACAATTCAACACAAATTGATTATGTTGAAATTGTATATGTGTTTTAATTGTGCTGTGTTGAATTGATGTGTTGAAATTGTTTTGTGTTGAATAGACGTGGAACCAAAATTAAATAACATAAAACTAGAGGGAAGCTAACTTCGGCTCGACCGAAGTTTATATACCCTTGGAGCTTGATATATGCCTGACAGTTTGTATGGCAGCTATACTATATAGTGGTCCGATTTCGACAAAGCTTATCGAAATTATGTGAAATCATTGAAAACTTATAAATACGAGCGTTGGGAGCGATAACATTGAAAACAAAAAAGTTTTTCTCACTAAGACTTTTTTTCAGACCTAACTTTTGTATGGCAGCTATAATATATAGTAGTCCGATTTCGACAAGGCTATATGAAATTATGTAAAATTATTAAAAACTTATAAATACGAGCGTTGGGAGCGATAACATTAAAAACAAAAAAGTTTTTCTCACTAAAACTAGTTTTTTAACCGATCGTTCCTATGGAAGCTATATGCTATAGTCATCCGATCCGGCCGGTTCCGACAAATGTGCAGCGTATTTGTACCAAAAGACTTCGTGCAAAGTTTGGTTAAGATAGCTTTAAAACTGACGGAGGAGATAGCATTGAAACAGACGGACAGACGGACATGGCTATATCAACTCAGCTCGTCATGCCTCTCCAAGGGTATAAAATCTATTTTTGATATTGGCAACGGATTCTTAAATTGAACAGATAACAAATAAAATGAACTGAAGCTGTTTTTGTTGTCGCCGTTGCAGTTGTTCTTATAGCGCACAACAAAGTAGGGCAGACAAAAAGTTAGTCTAATGGTTCCAGATTTTTCCAGTAAACGGCTTTATCGAAATTAATAAAATAAAAAAAAATTTGCTCAGAATTGATGTGGATATCGCATCTGCCTTCACGTTTGGGGTACTTTAATCCAAAACCAAACTCAATCTCGGCCCAGCTTCGCTTTATTTGGACTTACTGGGCTCCCCGTGGCAGGGCGAGAACAGTGGGTATAAAAATTTATTGTGTCCCTAGAAATTTGAGTTAAAGTGCGTCAAGACATGGTAAAAAAAAAACGCGGAGGAATATAAACAAATCTTTGCCAAAGTTTGAAAGTTGTACATAAAGCAAAGCCTCTTTTATACCCAGAAGGAATCATTTCCGACCAAATAAAGTATATATATTCTTGATCAGCATCAACAGCTGAGTCGATATAGACTTGTCCGTCTGTAGATCTTAGAGACTATAAGAGCTAGAGCTATCAAACTTGACTTGTAGTATTTTTTTAGCTATACGCAGATCAAGTTTGTTTCAAATTTTGGCTACTAGTCACGATCCATATTAGATCTAAACCTACTATTTACCAGTCTACATGGCTATTTCTGAAATTTGCATCTTTCGTTAATATTTTAATGAAAAATGGTCGGTTTTTTGTCTAGCCTAAGTTTAACTCTAGGTTATCAACTATCTGTGTGCCAATTTGCATCCGAATCCTTTAAGCCATTTGTGCGTGAATGTGATTTCATAAATATGTACTCCTAAAAAAACTTTGTGAGAATTTTGTGAATATTGGTTTAGCGGCTTAACGTCTATATGGACAAAACATACATAAAACGAGAAGGCCAAGCTAACTTCGTCTTTGCCGAAGTTTTTATACCCTTGCAAATGTTTTAATACATCAGAGTTTACGAACGTCAGCATTAAAACAAACAATTTTGCTAAATAAAACCCACTTTTCGACCGATAGTTCCTATGGTAGCCTATAAGATATAGTCATCTGATTTGGCCAAAACTTCCAAAATATGTTAAAAAAAGCGAATAAAACTAATATTTGCTCGAAGCGGGAAGGCGTTTACATTAAAAACAAAAAAGTTTTTCCTTACAAAGACCCACTTTTCGACCGATAGTTCCTATGGCAGCTATAAGATATAGTCATCCGATCCGGTCGGTTCCGACATATTAGCAGTGTGCAGTAAAAAGAAGACTCTGTGCAAAGTTTCAGCTCGATAGCTTCAAAACTGAGAAACTAGTTTGCGTAGAAACAGACAGACAGACGGACAGACAGACAGACAGACAGACAGACAGACGGACAGACAGACGGACGGACAGACAGACAGACGGACAGACAGACGGACGGACAAAACTCAATCGACTCAGCTCGTCGCCCTGATCAAGAATATATATAGTTTATGGGGTCGGAAATGAATATTTCTATGCGTTGCAAACTTCTGGGGAAAATTATAATACCCTTTGCAAGGGTATAAACCAGAGGTCGCAAAATCTGCTCAACCAAAATTTTCTGCGCGGTCTGCTCACAACAAAGACCGAAAAAAATGAAACGGCATCGCTCAGTGTCTGACCAGCAACCCTCTTTTTCGTTTCTTTCGTGTTCTCGCTCTTCTGTTTCGGGTTGAGCGCAACACACGAGTCGGTCTTTTACTGACCGCGCGAAGCGAACAGAACCGGTTGTTGTTCAGCTACTGAGAGTCAGTAAGTGAGCGAAGCAAGGAAAAAGTCAGCAAAAAAGGTTTTTATTTTTGTTGTTGCGTTTGCCTTATGTTGTTGCCTTAGAATTTCGTCACAGGCAAAGCATTAGAGAGGAAGGGAGAAGGTGATATGGCGCTCATTTGTGTGCATATGCGTATGTATAAATAGTCATCCACGCCTAGCTATCCACACGCGCAACTCACATGCATACATACATGCGCAAAAGACCATTTGCCGAGTTTTTACGACCGAAAAGGTCACGAGTGAACACTGAGCCGAGAGACCAAAAGCGGTCGGCGGTTGAGCGAAGAGCAAGCCAAAAAAGAACGAGATTTGTGTGTTTTTTCGCAACAGTTACGCATCGTGTCAGTGAATGAGCGGTTGTTTTCTGACAACAAGCACGAGAGAGACCGATTATTGCGACCTCTGGTATAAACATACTTTCGCTTTTATATGCATATGTGGGATTTGGGTTGTAAGATAACTTAATAAATCCCCGTAGTTACGTTTAATGTGTTTATTTGTGGTTTTAATTTAGTTTTAAATATAATGATTGGATATTTTAATAAAATGAATGTCACAGATTAGTTGTGTGTTTGGTCTTCGCCTTAACTTCACGTTTTTCGTCTTAATGAGCAGCGTCAGAACCGTGCAGCTTGGATTCTTGGTACAAACTAAATTATAGCTCAGCTGATCTGGCAAGGCTTGACAGAAAAAAGACGCTACTTGTATGCACAGAACATTGAACGGTGCCGGACACTGGTATATACAGATAGACGGACCGAAGTACCGACAAACTTTGGACCAACCTATATATACTCTTTGAGTAACGGAAACAAAAATATTCTGGCCTGTTCTCGTTTTCCGAATTTGATTGATCGGAATTAGGAGTTATGATCTCCAAGAAACGATTAAAGGATTCGGCTGAAACCATTTGACTTTATATATATTAAGTTAGGCCCAATATCTATCTATTCTGTATACCACAATAAAATCCGAGCAAAAACACCGAAGATATGCTAATGCGCCTCTCCATTTATTTAAATCAATTTGAAAACAAACAAAAACACTTGTTTTTGTTTTAACTTAAGGGATCTTCATTGCCTCATTTGCAGACAATTATATGTATGCCCATGATACTCATCTTTGTGAGTTTTAGGGTCCTTGGTGAAGCTGTTCAAAAAACCTTTCTTTTTAAAGGATTGGATATTTTGGTGGTCCGAACTGGATCATAAATTTATAAGGTTCGGTTGATATTTCGGTTCAAGAAACAAAACAAACCTAACCCGAACCGGTTTTATCTGCTTGGGTTCTGGACAGAATTGTAGTCAGAATTGTAATGAGATCATTATGGGAATGCGGTGTTTGGGTTTGGATGCGATTAAAAAATGGCAGTACTTGGTTGCTTTGAAGCGATAATATAGTTCTACAAAAAATTTGGATTGTATATGTTTATTGATTAAATTGCAAGAATCCTTTGCAGTTTCCGGAAACATGCATATAGAAATGAGCCAATAAAGTAAGCTACAAAAATGAAGTAATTAGCGTAGAATTTAGTTTGTCAAAGTCGAGTTCAGACTATGATGACGTCAGGATCGATTTCAGAGCCAAGGATCGTAAAAAAACCTTTGTCGAACCACTAATTTTCGCCCTGATTTTCACAGATGTTGAGTCAACTACTTCTTAGGCCCTATTTCTCATCTTCTATAAAGAGCTATCTGTCACATAAATTAACTAATAACAAAGTAATGGTCGATTCCATTTTTTTACAGATAGCTGCTATGTCTAAGATAAACATACAATTAATAGCCTATTTCTCACCTTATTAACTTACAATTTACTCTGTTAAATACTAGTTTAGATAGCTCTATAAAGATTTTATGTGCCAGATATGGCTATCTAGTAAATGAGAAATCGTCCCTAATTTGTTAAAGTTGAGTAATTGGCCCATAGTTTATTAACTTATTTTCTCAGTATTTCACATCTCATTCCTGAACTTAAATTCGATCTTCTTATGATCTCTAATATCCTCTCCCTTCTTTCCACTTTTCTTGCTTTTATCAGAGCCATAGCTACTGCTCCCTCGCTGAGCTACAAGGATAGCGGTGTGGATATCGATGCGGGTGATGCATTGGTGCAACGCATAAAACCCCTCTCCCGTGGTACTCAACGACCCGGTGTGCTCGGTGGTTTGGGTGGCTTCGGGGGGCTGTTTCGTTTGAAAGATTTGAACTACCTCGAACCGGTAGTAGCGGAAGTTACTCAAGGTGTAGGTGCCAAAATCCACTTGGCTTTACAGCATGAACTTTACGAAAATGTCGGCTACGATCTATTTACCATGTGTGCCAATGATCTGCTGGAATTGGGTGCCGAACCGGTGGCATTTCTGGATTATATAGCTTGTGGCAAACTGCAGGTACCATTGGCTGCACAATTGGTAAAAGGCATGGCCGATGGTTGTCGCGATGCGAAATGTGCTTTAGTGGGTAAGAAGCCACTTACTAATTGAAGATTGAGCGTTCTTAAATTTGTAGTGTGTACTTCCAGGTGGTGAAACTGCAGAGATGCCTTCCTTATACGCTCCTGGGCAACATGACATGGCGGGCTACTGTGTGGGAGTGGTGGAAAAATCCCGTTTATTACCCCGTTTTGATCTGTATCAACCTGGTGACTTAGTCGTGGGTCTACCCTCCTCTGGTTTGCATTGTGCTGGCTTTAATGAGTTACTCACTCAATTGGAAAACGATAAAGTGAATCTCAAGATGCTTTCCCCGCTGGAAGGCGGTCATCGTGGCTTAAGTCTGGCTCAGGTTTTGGGTACTCGCACGCGTTGTTATGTACCACAATTGTTGCCTCATTTACAGTCGGGAAATGAGATTAAGGCCTTGGCGCACATAACGCACGGTTTACTCCCCGATGTTCAACGTCTTTTGCCTGAAGGATTTGAGCTGACGCTCGATTTTGGTGACGTTCCCATACCACAGATCTTTGGTTGGTTAGCCGGACAAATGAAATTGAGTGCGGAATCCCTGCTGCAGCAACATAATTGTGGTATAGGCCTGGTTGTGGTACTACCCAAAGGTAGTCAGCTGTGGCGCACTTCTTTGGCTGGAGCGAAAGTACTTGGCGTACTGCAGCCCACCTCCGTAGCTGCGAATCAACTGAAAGTGCGCAACTTTGAGGAACAATTGGAACGTTTGGCTGCACCTTTTGGAGGATTGGGCACGAATAAAATGACGAAAGAACTTATGGAATTGCCCAGCGAAGAGTTGAAGTCAGCCACACGTAAGGATTGCTTTGAAAATTCTGCCGGACGTCGCCTGACTCGCATTCCGGAACACTATAAGGATCCTATACTTATATTGGGCACCGATGGTGTGGGCACCAAACTAAAGATTGCTCAACAAACTGGACAAAATGGAAGTGTGGGCATCGATCTGGTGGCCATGTGTGTCAATGATATTCTATGCAATGGTGCGGAACCCTATAGCTTTTCAAGCTATTACGCTTGTGGCAAGTGGGACGAGCAAATGGCTTTGGAGGTGTCTAAAGGCGTTTTGGAAGGCTCCAGACAGGCGGAGAGTAGTTTTATAGGTGAGTAAAATGCTTAAAAAGCAATAGATTGAGACAAGGTGGAAGGGATTTGTAATATAGATTATAGAATAATTAGATTAAAGATGGTATAAAAAAAGACAAAAAACACTTTTTATTAATATTAATATTCAGCCGATCAGTTCTAACAGTCGTCTGATCTTGATTAAACTTAGCAGAAGTATACTAAAATATATTTGCGGATCAATTATTTCCATGGATATACACTCAGAAAAAAACGACTGGCAGAGTTTTAGATCGATCTAGATTTATACCGTTTTGTATTTAATATTTCAAGTATGTTTAAAAATTATTCAAATGAGAACAAACGTTCTTGAATCAAGAACATTTCGTACTTACAGTTAGCCTAACAACTTAAGAAAAGGTCGTACTTAGTTCAAGTAGAAAATTTCTTAAATTAAGTACAAAATAGACTTACAATGCAAGCTAAAAAAAATGAGCTACGTAAAATCAGAATTATTTTAAGTTGTATCTGTTCTTATAATTCCATCCTGGCTGTAACATTTTGATCATAGTCTTTGGTTAATTCATTTCCTCCTTAGCTTCAAAGACAAATTGGACAAGCTTCGAATTTTATAGGCTTAAACCAAGAACATTTTGTACCTATTTTTTTAAATTTTATTTTGCTACAAAAATGGTTTGTGGGTTTAGAATTTATTAAACTGATAAAGAACCTATTTGCACTTATTTTGAGATTAAATCTGGCTGTACTTAAGACCTTAATAAGTTAATGCTATGACCAAAATAATTGTATAATAGTTCGAAATGAACTTAAAATATTCCGAAACAGTCTTGAGTCAAGTACTTTCGTATTTTCCATTCATACTTGATTTAAGTACAAAGTTCTTGGTTTTGTTTTTTGAGTTTAAAAAGTGGTCATCCGATCAGGACAGTTCCTTAAAATGTGCAGTTTTTATCAATTGATAGCAACGTTGGCCAAGCAGTAAGAGTGTATTGCAGCGACTGAAACGCTTTTTGATTTCTTCTCCTCAGCTTACGCATGCTTTCGGCTCGTATATGTGTAAATAGCGAATTGTCTTCGCCCCTGGGGGGAACCAGTGACCATCCCTGATTTAAAGACTTCGTCTAAAGCCTGATCAAATGGCTGCACTCAGAAGGGCGAAATTTAGGTACACTGAAAAATACAATTCAAGAATTCTATTCCAAAAACAAAGGGAAATTCAAGAAGATAGGGATAGCCGCGCCTGTAGCCCTCATGCATAGCTTATGGCGAGTCGTAGTGCAACAACAACTTTATATGTCTTTGAGCCGAAACTCTGAACAGCGGCCATAGGAACGATCGGTCCGAAAATAAGCTCGGTCATTATAAATATTAAATTTTTTAAACTAATCTGCGAAATTCGGTCGATATAGATTACAATAGGAACGAGCATTTTCAAGAGATTTAACATTTCCAGTCCAAAATATTGTAAAAATTGCCAATTATTGATGTTATCCAAGAAGCTGAAATCTTAAACTAAATATTTTAATATCCATTCAGGAAGTGGAGACCATACTATCCAAAAAGTAGCGAAATTTCCAAAATAATCATTTATGTTTAGATATGTAAAAATCGAGCAAATAGGAGGTGTAGATCAAACGGCAAATAAAGTTTTAATATATAGCAATAAGATGCCTGATTGTAGACAAAATTTGATCAGTTTTGGATATCATTAAAACCTGATAGATGGCAATCGCAAAAATTCACGAAATTTCAAGAAATTTTGTATAAGTCTTTATTGAAATTTTTCAAAAAGATTAACAATTAATCAATTGTTAATGGTAGAAACTTAATAAATAATTAAATTTGCCCAAAACTGTTACAAACAAAAAACAAAATAAAGGGTGATTTTTAAAGAGTTTGTTTTTTGAAATTTAAAAAAAAATATAAAATTTGCAAAATTGAATAAAATATTTATTTGGAGCGATACATTAGAGCTGGAGAAACATCGATGGTAACATCGATGCATCGATGTTTTTATCTAAGCTGCAGACATCGATGTTTTTGCAATCCTACATTAACAAGACACGGTCACACTATTTTTTTTATAGTATTAACTTGGCGTCCCTAAGATATGTAAGATGACCAATTTGCGGTGCTGTCAAGATGCCATATGTAGTCTACAAATTTTTTATAATTTGAACACACACAATCCCTTTTCCAAATGTAAGCGAAGTTTTTAAATCAATAAGAAAGAAACTCCAAAAGCTCCCAAATAGAAACTTTACAAAAAATGTTAGAAATCCTTACCCTTTTTATACCCGTTACTCGTAGAGTAAAAAGGGTATACTAAAGTCGTGCAAATGTATGTAACAGGCAGAAGGAATCATTTCCGACCATATAAAGTATATATATTCTTGATCAGCATCAATAGCCGAGTCGATATAGACATGTCCGTCTGTCCGTCAGTCCGTCCGTCCGTCTGTCTGTATGAACACCTAGATCTCAGAGATGGTAAGAGATAGATGTTTGACATGTATGGGACAAATGCTTCTTTTATCTGCACGCAGATCAAGTTTGTTTTAAATTTTGGCCACGCCCACTCCCGCCCCCGCAATTTGGAAAAAACGTTATATCTCCTACAGTTTTGAAGATAGACGATTCGTACATTCTAGAGATAGTAAGTAATTAGCCAAATAAATCGAGAAATGATAAAGATCGGATGAACGATTCTCAAGTTATGAGCAAAATAGTGAACCAAGCCCCCGCTACCATAAAAAAATGTAGCATGCTTATCGGATGGTCACCCTAAGGAACGCAAGAACACTGTTAAACATGTATTTTCAGGAGTAACGGGTATATCGAAGTCGGTTAGAGCCGACTTTAACTTGCGCTCTCGTTTAAGATGCCACTTTGCAAATTTCTGGGATTTCCCCTAATATGCGAGATGCAGTGAAACGCAAATAAAAATGTGAAGTGAAGTTAAGTCTGTCCAAGCTGTCTGAGCCCACTACAAGAAGTGGCTAATAATATTTATGTATTCCAGCAATATCCACAGCTTCTGAAAGGACATCCAGTAAATCTGGACAAACCCTGTCGGACGCTGGTCCCTAAAGACACTGGAGCCAAAGAATTTGTAGTGTTTAATGTTCTTTTATAAAAAGTTAAATGATTTTAAAAAGACGTAAAAAGAACTACTTAATCTAGAGATACAGAAGAAACATTGGTTTTACAATTTATTAAAAAGGTTGGTTTTTTGTTTTAAATCAATGTTACATTGTTATTGGAAATTGTTTTGTAGTATGCCTGAAGATAGTTGCCGAGAAGCAACCGAAATATATTGGAAAAACAACACACACTTCTCTGTGTTTTTACTTGACCTCGAGCTTGCAATACTAAAATTCTAGAATTTATTTATATTTTATACGTTCTTTATATATTTTTAATTTTATCTCAAGCAAGAAAGTGGTTTTGGAGGGTACATTAAACTCTGAAAACTTAATATAAACATCGATGTTTTACTGCTAATCACATTCACTTTTGAATCCGAATTCCTAGATAACATTTATATTGTGAGGCCGATTTCGCTAAAGTGAAAATGGAAGCACAACTGTAATTATTTTAAATTTTGTAATATCGTTAACTTAATAGAATAGAAATCTTTTGTGGTTTTCGGTTTGGTTTGTTTGTTACGGTTTGGCTTCTTACGCTTAAATACCAGTATTCATCCAGAGATTTATGACTTTTTTTGTGTGGACATAACAATATCAACTTATCAACTTTATCAAGTCGAAAACGCTTCCTTCGCCTTCTGCAATGCTTTCAAAACATAATGACAAAATCAATTATTTTCCTTCTTCTTTTTCCAGCCTCTCACAATGCCGCTCTACCGTTGCTGTATGAACCTCAGGTCTATGATCTGGCCGGTTTTGCTTTGGGCATAGCCGAACGATCGGGAATTCTACCGCGTCTCGATGACATCCAACCGGGTGACATTCTTATAGGACTGCCCTCTTCAGGAGTGCATAGCAATGGTTTTAGTCTGGTGCATGCGGTGCTCAAGCGTGTTGGATTGGGTCTCAGTGATCCGGCACCCTTTAGTAACAAGACTTTAGGAGAAGAGCTCTTGGTACCTACCAAAATTTATGTAAAAGCCTTATCCTCTCTATTGGCTCGTTCCGAACATGGCATCAAAGCCTTGGCCCACATCACTGGCGGTGGTTTAAGTGAGAATATTCCTCGGGTATTGCGCAAGGAATTGGCCGTGCGTCTCGACGCGAATAAGTACCAACTACCACCGGTGTTTGCCTGGTTAGCTGAAGCAGGAAATATTACCGCCACGGAATTGCAAAGAACCTACAATTGTGGTTTGGGCCTGATACTGGTGGTGAGTGCTAAGCATGTGGAGGAAGTACTCAAGGAATTGCGCTATAGCCAACGTGCTGTGGTAGTGGGCGAGGTAATACCGCGTAAGGATGCCAAAAAACCACAGGTTCAAGTACAAAATTTCGACGCCTCGCTGGCTCGCACGCAGAAATTGTTATCGCTACCACGTCGTCGCGTGGCTGTACTGATCTCGGGCACTGGTAGCAATCTGCAGGCTCTCATCGATGCCTCCCGCGACTCGGCGCAATGTGTACATGCAGAAATTGTTTTGGTTATAAGCAACAAGGCGGGTGTTTTGGGTCTGGAGCGCGCCTCGAAGGCAGGCATACCCTCGTTGGTGATCTCGCATAGAGATTTCTCCAAGCGCGAGGATTATGATGCCGAACTAACGCGACATTTAATGGCGGCACGAGTGGATATCATTTGTCTAGCCGGTTTTATGCGTATACTGAGCGCACCTTTTGTACGCCAATGGCGTGGTCGTCTCATCAACATACATCCCTCCCTGCTGCCCAAATATCCGGGACTAAATGTACAGCAACAGGCCTTGGATGCGGGTGAAAAGGAATCCGGTTGTACAGTACATTTTGTGGATGAGGGTGTGGACACGGGGGCCATTCTAGTACAAGCAGCGGTGCCTATACTGCCCAACGATGATGTGAATCGACTTACTCAGCGTATACATGAGGCCGAACATTGGGCCTATCCGCGTGCTTTGGCCCTAATTGCCAGCGGAGCTGTACGTCTAAGCCCTGAGGGGAAGTGTGTGGGCAAGGAGTAGTACACTTTCATATGATAACATATATATTTAAGCTGACACTTTATAATTGAAACCTTTGTACTATTTTTTATTTAAGAAAATTTGGAACATTCCCATTATTAATTATTTTTAATATTTTTGGATTCCATGCAAAGCGTGGGATTTATCTGGAATTTAATAAAATTGTTAATAAAAATAGTTCACAGCATTTTCGATCCTGACCACTTGGCAATCATTTCATATGTAAATCGCTCCGCTCAGTTAAAAAATCCAGTTGTATGGGTTGTTCTCGAGAAATTGCGAAAAATCTAGTGTTTGGATTGGGAAGAAACGTAACTTTGCCGCCGACATCAAGGGGTTCAATTGTAGGTAACGAAAAAGTCATTTATCATTGTGCGGTAGCGCTCGCGCGATAGCTACGTTCTGTCCGGCCTCATTTGTAAAGAAGACCAATGATTTCAGCAGCGCATAAACCTCTTCGAACAGTGCATTTTTGTAGATGTAACGGTAGTTCGAAATTCTCTTCGAGTTGCCCTTCAGCCCAAATGCGACAATGTTGTTTGTTGACGTATCCATTTAGCCAGAAGTGTGCCTTGCAACTGAACAAAATTTGAGCTTCAAACAGCGTATCCCTCCGTTTGTAGGACAAAAGGGCTAGTTCGTTGTCCATGCTTGCAGCGAAAGGCTGGCTGCGGACAAATTTCTCTGTGTTTTTCTGTTAATGCGTTTCCAAAGACGTGGAAAGAAAAATTATATGGGGAGAGTCTTAGCATTTGTATTAAGAAAAATACTACAGTAAATGAAAATTTATTTTGAAGCGGTCGCCTAAAAATGTCATAAAGACGACTTTATAAAGTCAAAGCACCTAAACGCCGACAATTGATGCCAAATATGGGAAAATATGAAGCTTAAGGAAGGTTGGAGAAGTCCAAGGTCCTAAAAGAAACTCTTTTAACGATTATTTCGAAGAACCAGCTAAAAAAGTTAAAAAACGGAGGAAAAAAAAGGTTTTATGGAGTTCGGCAGATATTTTATACGGCTTATGTCGCATGCTGTTGCTTCTCTAGCATACAATTATTCTTATGCAAAGGGTTTTCCGACAAAAGCTCTCGTTTACCATTAAATGCCATGTGACACAGCTAGGAAAACATATCGCTCACTTACTTCAATACTGGCATAACTCAAAATAATCCATTTTGAAAAAAACACGTTTAAAGTTCTCAATGGATTTAACCTAGAAAAAATGTTTCGTTTAGTTTTCAGTTAATCAAGAAAATTATTATAAATTTAGAATGCTTATTAATAAAACTTGTAAATATGATGTTTTAACTGAAAGCCGAAGTATGCTTGTTCAATATCAACTGCTGGACAACTGAGATATGACGTTCTTGCATAAACATAAAAATAAACCTGCAAAATGATATTGCGACATATTCTCATCTTTTTCCTTCAACGGAATAGTGGCCGATGTAGGCTATTTCTTCTTCGGTGGCTCATTGTTGACAGGTATGCAACCAAAAGCTACTGTCATTGACCGACCGGTGAATCAGAATTCCCCATTTTCGACCTTTGGTTCCACATTAACCCCATCTTGAAGATAAAGTGAACCATCACAGTGTATAACTTGATTAATATATAGGCCTGTTCCCGTTTCCGAATCCGATTAATCGGAATTGGTAAGAGTTGTGATTTCTAAGAAACGATTCAAGAATTCGGTCGAATCTTTTTGCCATCCAGAGGATGAAATGAAGGTATTTGGGATTTCGAAGTTAAAAGTAGAATAACACAGTCGGTTTTTGGAAGCGAGAACATTTAATAATTCCGATTCCGCATGATTTGATCGAAATCGAAAACGGGAACAGGCCTGAATATAAATAACGAAAGTGAATTAAGGGGGTATTCCTCCTGTCAAGGCTGTTTTTTGACCTTTTTTAAAAAAAATCGTATTTGAAATCGCAAAGAGATTTTCCAATTCTGTTTTTTTTTATTTTGTTACAAACAGATAAAAGTAAAAAAAAAATGTTTACTGCTTCGATGCGTGGGCTGTTCCAAAAGTTATCGGCCGTCAATGTGGGTATCCACAAAAAAAGGTATGGTGCTGACGGCCATGATTCAAGGTCTCCAGGATGTCTGAAATGAAAAGTGAAAATGGGGCTATAATCAGAATAGGTGTAATTCTGGTCTGAACCTCCAAAAAAATTTTGTGATTTTTTTGACAAAATGGCGGCCATTAAAATATGAAAAAACTTTTTTTGGCCCTTTTATTTGTAGTTTAGTTAAAAAAAAAATAGTAAAAATTGTTTTAAAATTATGATTGAGGTTCAGACCAGAATGGTGACAATTCTCCGTCGATTTCAGTTTTGATCATCAAAATCGGTTCAGTGTAACTGGAGATATCATGGCCGCCAGTTCGAAAAACGTGGTTTCAAGATAAACGCCTTTAAAGTTTCAAAGTTGTTTTTTGGGGAAAAAAAAGAAATCAAAAATCAAAAAATGCAGTTCTAGAATGGTGACAATTCTGCGTCGATTGCATATAACTTTATCATAATCGGTTTAGTAGAACTGGAGAAAAGTGACTTGGCAGTCCGAAAAAGTTGATTTGAAAGTAACCAAAATTATTAGTCGGCGATGCAAACTGCATACAGCGGACCTTCCTCATTTTCAAAAAAACTGTTTTCAGCAGCAGCTCTCTTTGCTCTGCGTGCCATTCCGCCTTCTTTAGATGCGGCCGCAGCTCTAGTTTCTGAGCGATTTAGTCGGTAGTAGCATTGCGTAGGATAGCCGTCGAAAACGATCGATTAAAAACCAATTAATAATCGATATCGATCTGGGCGGCAATATCTTACCATTCAAATTCAAGAACCAGCCGATATATCACAGTTTTATTGACTGGAAATTTATTTACACAAAAATTTCTCGTCTTAGCGAAAACATTGCTCCACTAAATAGGCTATATCTTCTGAAGTATCGAATTTTAAAAAATCCTTTTGGGGCGATATTCTCAAATATCCAAGCTATAAAAAAACTCAAAAAAAAATAATCGAAAAAAAATTTTTGCACATGAGGAATACCTCCTTAAACAATATCATTATATACATTTTATTGTTTTTATTAATTTTAACCACCTTCCACAACTTTTAAAATTCTGAACAAATTAGATTGAAAGTGGAACCTCATCTGGAAGTCTTAAATAAATGGTGTTAAAAATTTCGTAGGTACCGGCTAAAAATCTGGAAAACTGTTCCGGGGGGTTGCCAGGTTTGACCTGAAAAAATTTTGGAATTATTTAAAGGAAAGATAGCTCGAAAAAGGCTTGTGATTGAAATGATAAAAACCGCTGTTAAAAATCCAGGGTTGGTACTAGAAGTATACAAAAAATTCCTGAACTGCATACTCAAAAAATGAATAGCGTTGGGGCCGGTTCTCCTACAAACCCGGCTAAGCCCTTTGATCCCCTCAGTTAACACACTTGGTAAAAGTTAATCATTAGTGTGTCTTCCAGAAATTCTTTCTTTTACTGACTCTTTCGCTGGAAAAAACAAATATATGAGTAGAAGAAGTGTATATAGTCGGAAATGATTCCTTCTACCTGTTACATACTGTTGCACAAACTCAATATGTACTCTATGTACCTTTGGTACAGAGTATAAAAACTAAGGTCCGATTTTTCATATCCAAAATAGCTGCTATGTGTCACATAAGCATAAAATTTACTCTGTTATATGTAAGTTAATGGACAGATAGTGCTGTGTATAAAATTGTATATTGTTCCTATGTCTATTTCAATGAACTTGAATACGTACATTTTTCACTTAGGACCTGCAATAAAATAAATTTTACACAATTTGTTCCGTGGTTTAAATCATTTAATTACGTTTTAAGAAAATTTTACTCTCTTTTAATGAATAAAATATATTGAAGCTATACACATTTTCCTAAGTTACTTTTCTATCCTTCCAGCGATTTTTCGAAATAGGCCCCACATAAAAATTCTTGGACTTCTATGAGGGATTTACTTAAAGTATAACCATCATATGTTCGAAACCGCCATTTTTTTTTATCATTTTGTAAACTAATTTTTTTTCATAATCACAACGGATCCAGCTTTTCACACAGCCATATATTTTTTCTGTGTTAATTTAATCAAGTTTTTATTTACATTTACAAAACTAATATCACCCAATTGTTCCAATAGATCCTTCCTCACAATCACAGTTCGTTTACAAAAAGCTGCCAATGAGAGAAAATAGATTGCTCATATGTTTTCTTTCACCGGCCTTACTTTCACTTCCTTGCTTCACTGCAGTAGGGCGTTGAACATTACGCTTGAGATCCGCCTCCTTAAATACACTCTCGGCCATTTTGTCCATTTGTTGGCGAAAGTATTGATTCTCCAGTATGGGTACAATTAAATTGTATTTATCTATCAACTTGTTGAGTTCCTTAACATCCCCTGCACAATGTTGGGCAAATGAATCCCAAGCCTTTTTTTCCTCTGTAGTCTCTAAAGGCCACTCACCATAGTAGATACGTTCGGAACGCACTTGTTTCTTTAGCTTGTCAATTCCTTCGCGTATATCTTTACTGAGAGAAATCCATTCCGGTGTGAAACCATTATCCAGCATAATTTTGTTCAATTTGTGTGTGGTAAAGTCCAGATATGGGTTTTGGGTTTGAGCCGAGGACAAAGGTTTGCCGGCTCCATTCAAATTATTAAAGTCACCCTTGGACATGGCTTCCTGGATTAAATCCTCCACTATGCGTTCAATTCCGTATTTTGTTTTTATGGCATGTTTGCCATAGTAATTGCGTCCACCTCCTTTTGGCATAAGCGAACTATCCCCAGCGGCGGCCTTTTCTATGCGATGTTCCAGCACCCTTTCCTGGGCCTTCATGGCACGCACTTTTTGGTATTGCTTCTGGCGTTGTGAAGGCGTACCCATACCTATGCCTTCATTCGACAGATACTGACGATGCTGTGGAGCCGTATGTTTAATATCAAACTCCATGTGTTCTTCTTCATTTTCGGGTATATTTCGACGTCCTTTGGCGAATTTCTCTTGCAGTAATTTAAAAGCCTCGTCCACCTGTTGAAAACGCTCGCTGCTCGCCTCTGAGGTGTCTGCGTCTGGATGCACGCGTTTTACTAAATCCAAATATGCCTGGCGTACTGTATTCTGGTCAGCGGACTCATGTACTCCAAGGATGCGAAAGCATTGCTGCAATAGATTATATAATTATCGGGAGAGAGGTTTTTAGCAATTGAAGAAGCTCAAGCAGCTGGTTAAGGCAAACGACGATGACAAAGTTACATACAGAGAGTGTTGAAGAGAGTGCTTTACCAAAAGCCTTGCTTATAAATGTAACGGCCCTCTAGCTCACTCACCTGATAAGCTTCGCTCCGTTTCATGTGCAAGGCTCTTGAGTTGCATCGTAGAAGATTTCCAATTTGAAGCATTTTGTAGTTGGTTTTATTTATTGTTTCATTTGACTTTCGTACAATTTGTAGTCATTTACAAATATTAACATTTGTTTTCCTTAACCATCAGCTGTTTCTGATTAGAACAGTTAACGATAGATCGATACATTCATATTTGCAGTGTGACCAAACTTGAAAATATTTTAACTGTTTGTATATAAATCTACTTATTAAACTGAGTTTTCTTTGTTTCCTGAACTTGATATATATCTAATATAATAAATTTTATAGTAAGTACAAAATGTTCTTGGTTAAAGCCTATAAAAATCTAAGTTTTCCCAATTGGTCCTTAAATCGAAGTCCCTGGATAATATTAAAACCCAGGGGAAATGAATTTACCAAAGACCAAGATGTTTATACTGTAGGTCAGCAATCTACCCTCACTCCACAACCAAAATGTCAGAGCCAGAAGTGAATTTTAAGAACAGATTCAACTTAAAATAATTCGGATTTCCCGCAGCACACTTTTTTCCAAAAATTTGGTACTTAAACTAATTACGATCTATTCTTAAACTTTTAGGCTAATTAAAAGTAAGAAATATTTTTATATTTTTCCTATTCTAGAATGTTTCGTACTCAATTTAAGTACATTCAAGAACAAAACATACTTAAAACTACATATAAGTACGTAACGGTATAATTCTATCCCGATGGGCCTAGAACTCTGCCTGTGGTTTTTTTCTGAGTATAGTTTCTAATACAGTTTCTTATATCGTATTAAACATAATATTATTATTAAAAAGCTAATTTTTCAGATTCGACAGTGTGGCCATCCAACAGAATCACTGCAATCGGGAACTTTTGGTTCTAGTCACGGTTATAGCCCGATAGTCACTATCGTTATCGCTTAGAGACGGGCGTAATTTTTCGATACACTATCGATATGCACTCTCGCGTGAGCAGCTGTTTGCGATAACGATAACGCTCTATATGTATTTTCGTGCTCAACAAAACAACTACAACTAAATTCATAATTTTAAACAAACTACATATAAAAAACAAATATAAAGCTGAAATAAATCAAACACAAGCCCAATGAGGCCGCGTGGCAAGTGTGGGCAGTGAAATTGCCTATGAAAATTGTGTTTTTTTAATACAAAAAAACAAAAAAAAAACTTGGACAAAAAAATTTTCGTAAGCGATGCCCCTGATGTTGTCTCGTTCGCACAGCAGAATTACTAGTTGCTGTGTGTGTGTGCGTAAACGTGTGTGCGAGTGTGTGTAGTGAGTGACTTTGACTGCAGTTGGTGTATAAATTTTTGTGATTAAAATATAATAAATAAAAAACCAAAACTAAGCTTAAAATGTGAGCAGCAGTCCTAACCACGCCAGCAACAACAGCCAATTTGCATTGCAACTTCCACCAACTCCACAACAGCAACAAATCTGAACAGAAATATTGAGATGTGTGTGTAAAATTAAGGTGAGTACAAAAAGTAAAAACAAAAGAGTCAATTGTTATAAACAAAAATGTGTCAAAAGTTCGTCTTGGCAGACCGACCGACCACCCGCCCGCTCTCTGGCTCTCCCTCACTCTCTCTGTCTCTCCCGCCACGCCGTTACAAATGAAAAGAAAAAGCAAAGAAATTAATTTTGGGCTCTCTCACAGACAAACTTTTAATTTTAATTTGCTATGCGCACAGCGAATTCGCGCGCAAAGGCAAAAATACAAAAAAAGAGGCAGCCAACAATAACAACAACAACAAAGCAATAAACGTCAAATGCCAGACGAACAAGCCGCCGCCGCCACCACTCTCTCGCGCGCTCTTTGCTGTAAAAGTATGTGTGTTTGTGTTTAGTTAATTTGTTTTTGCGTCTAATATTTAAGTTTATCTGTGTTGCAAAAAAAATAAAATAGAAATAGGTGCTCTTACCATTTGTTTTTTTTTATTAATCAGTCTTATCAGTTGCCATTATTTATTTATTTATGGTGAAAATTTTAGTGCAGGCAATAGAAACAGAGATAGAGCAAGCGAGCGAGAGAGAGAAAGAGAGCCACAAACACACACACCTTCAAGGCAATTCTGATAAGATTTTTATATATATTTTTTTTTGTATTTAATTGTGCGCCTTGCGGACATTCCAATAGGCAGCAAACTGAAAAATACAATTGTACAAATGTTAATAGGTTAGGAAATTGTTTATTTCTTTAATTTGTCAGTTTCGTAATCAAATGAAATAGTACTGTAATTTAGAATCCCCGTAAATTGAATTTGAACACCGTGAGATTACTTCGAACGACAAAATTGTAACCTTTGATCGGATCATTAATTAGCAATAGAATAAGCTTTGACTGTATCAATAGGCAAAGCGGAGCGATAGAAAAATTTGAATATTACTCGATGCCCTTCATTCTTTGCTTACTGGAAGTATTTCCTATTGGAAAACTTTCCTTCTTACAAAGAAATAAAAATTAATACTTAAAATTTTCAAGTTTTCCTTTTATATTTAAAATTCTGTATCATCTCTTTTATCTTTAAACAAATTCAAGCATCTCGCAAAAATTCCTGGTTCGACCAGAAAAAATTCAATTTCATTCCTAAAGACTGGATGTTTCCTTTTCCTTGTTATATGGACAAATCTTGAATACGGTCAGCTGAAATCTATCCAAATGTCAAGCAGCATGGTCTTCTGGTGGTCCCTCTACGATATCTCTTATTATCTTATGTTATTTTAACAATTTATAACATAGAAGAAAATATTTGGCGGATGCTTTTGCCCATACACAACTTTTACCGCTGTGCTTGAACTAGAGGTGTGTACCCGTAACGTGAGTTTGAACGTGTCACGGTGTGACATAACGTAGCGTGAGCAAGGACAGAGTTTCGAACGTGAGCATTCGTGATCCGTTCGTGTTTCTTGAGCGAGCCAAAGACATGAATTTTTTTTTATTATTTTAAAAATTATTTTACCTATGGAATATGAGTCTAGAATTTAAAAATTTTCGGTATTGTTTTTTCCATATCATATGAAATCCATTGAAAAATTGATTTAAAAATCTGTTAAGAATCGGTTAGAGCCAAATTTATAGCACTACCTTGCACTGTGGGACAGAAATCTAATTTTTAGTCCAAGACTATGGTATTTCTACACCAGCCTAGCTGGAAAGCTGAAATTTTCGACGAAATGATCTTAAAAGAATTAACTTAACCTTAATAGCTTTATAAAATGCATATTTGATGATATGTCTAATGGTTTTTAAGATATTAACATAAACAGCTACTAACGTTGACTGCCCGCCCTGTCTACGACTTTCAGTCAATCTGAATACCCTCACCGATTTTCCACCTATTTTACCTGCTCTTAAGATTCAATACTTGAGACAATAACAAAATAAAAATTTAATTAAATATTAAAAAAAAAACAATTTTTTTATTGTATAAAAATTTACCTTCAGAGCTTCTTAGAGAATGCTACACATTTTAACACATTTAAATTGGATTCGTATGAAAATAGTTCAAAAGTACAAAAAGATATGTAATGTAAAGTTGGCTACACACAATCTCTCGCCGTGAAAGGGACCTACAGTTTAACGCCGAATACGAACGGCAAAATTTGAGAATTTGCTTTTTCACCTCAAATTACATGAGCTATATTCCGAAGTTTGGGAAAAAAGCATACTTTTCGGCTTGATGTTTAGACGTATATGCTCAATTTTTAATAGGATTATAATTTTAAAAGCGATTTTATGCAGCGCATACCTCCAGCTTTAGTACATTATTCAAAGAAAATAATAAGCAATGTTGCAAGAAAATTAAGAGATGCACTTTTGGGCACTCTAAATGCAAAGTTGCCAAATGTACAATGACCCAAAAACTTCTTTATTTTTTTTATGGCAATCTAGTCAATTCTGCCATAAAATAGCTATCGGGGGTGTCACAGGAATCTCTAGAGTTTTGACCATGGTTGGTTTGCAAATAGCTTGAAAAATCCGTCGCTGTCCCAGAACTTCAAAAGATTTCATTTTCTTATTTGAAAATCTGGTTAGAACGGAAACTGTTCCAATTAAAGATCCATCTCTAAAAACAGGGCTGCATCTCTCGCAAAAAATTTCCCTGTTTTTAGTTATGGATTAATTTTTATGTTCAACTGAATTTTTTTGATTCTGATAAATTTTTTATGATGCATTTTTAAATTATAGTTCAAACTTAACTCAGATTCTCCACAAACACAATT
Organism: Lordiphosa clarofinis; assembly: GCA_018904275.1. Classification (NCBI taxonomy): domain Eukaryota; kingdom Metazoa; phylum Arthropoda; class Insecta; order Diptera; family Drosophilidae; genus Lordiphosa; species Lordiphosa clarofinis. The sequence goes on from JAEIGQ010000022.1 coordinate 871,668, forward strand.
AAAAATTTTAAAATTTGTTGGCGCCAAACATGAATTATATTTTGCCTGCCCTCAATCCGCTTTCTGTGACAGAGACGGCGACAACATTGACAGCGAGAGCCACTGATGTGTTGGGCTGAGTTTAAAATTAAAAGACTTTGGTTGGAATTGCGAAAATGATTAAAAAGCGTATTTAAATATTTAAACTAATTATGTAATTTATTCATTTTATGCAATCTATCCAGAAAAATAATTTTGTTTATCAGTTTTGCTTGTCAAAATTGCTTGGGTGGTGAATTTTGCTAAATCTCCTAACAAAACACGAGAGATTTGAAACCGACCGAAAGAGATTTCTGTGACACCGAGAATTGGTTGGAATTTGGTTGGAAGAGATTTCTGTGACAACTGCGTATGCAATTAATTGTATTTAAATCAAGAATTCTTATGTCTTCTGTTACTTAACAATTTTAACGAGAAAGAAAAGCTAACTTCGTCTGTGCCGAAGTTTTAATACACTTAAAAAAGCTTGCTTCAACGACTAGAGATTTCGACCAAACTTCCCAGATCAGCTTAAAAACACATTATATTGACCATGACCGAGTTTAAGAGCGCTAATATTGAGATCAAAATATTTTTTTTTACTAAAACCTATTTTCCAACCGATCATTTCTATGGCACCTACAAGAAGTAGTCATCCGTTCCGGTCGGTTTCGACATATTTGCAGCGTGCAGTCAAAAGAAGACTCTGTGCCAAATTTCAGCTCGATAGTTTCAAAAGAGGGACTAGTTTGGAGATGATTCCTTACATGCGTTGCAAACTTTTGGGCAAAATTATAATACACTTTTCAAATGTATAAAAATGAGTCAAAAAACAGTAAATTTGAAGTCACGAAAAGGACTTTAGGAATCATGGTCTTCGAGGCCGCGGATGAAGTGCGTTTAATTAAACATTTTTTATCGATCGACTCAAAATTCAATCCCGGGAAAAAAACTATCGAAAAGCTTCAGCCGAGGTCAAAAAGATTTGCCTTCTTCAACAGCCGCCTTACACCTCTTCTTAACAAAAACAAAAAATTCATAAAGTTTCCTTCACCGCGTAAATGAGTACTTAGTTTTTAGATTCATCATACAAGAATCTCCGCAATCTTATAAAGAATACATAAGTGATGAAATTAAAAATCACATGAAGTTTCCTGCAGAAATTGTATCTGGAATTTTTTTTGAGAAAAAAGCCGAAGAGGGTTATTAAGCGATAATAATGATAAGCTCCTTAGTGACTCGAATCGGTCAAAAACTTACTTGCGTGAAAATTCCTGCACCCCTAGCTTATACCCTCTCCAACTAAAGACACTCCAATTACACCGCAACAGTTTCATTTCGATCAAAAATCTAGCCTTTAAGCGAAGTAAAGCTAAATGTTGTGACAGTAGGCAATGACTACAAAATAACATAATCAGGGCTGCTCCCGTATTCGAATCCGATTTATCGGAATTGGTAATTGTTGTAATTTCTTAGAAACGATAAAAAAAATTCCGAAGACAATTGTGATTTTGAAGTTAAAAGAAGAATAACAATGTCGAATTTTGGAAGCTAGAACATTTTACTATTCCGAAACCGCATGATTTGATCGAAATTACACTGGCCTCAGGCACTGGCCTGAATATCTAATAAAATCCAGAAATTCTGAAACTAGTTTGCCTCAATGGACAGAGAAAATAATGAATTTACGTGAGGAAACTGATTGGCTGTCGAAATTGGCTCCCTTTTAATTGATTTTCATTAAAAATTGAATACCATGGTTAATAAATTCCTGGACGTAAATTCTTCGTAATTCGCGGTCCATCAAAGAAAAATAATTCCGGAAATTTTACGGTGGTTTACATTTACTGAAAATCCAATTTTATTTTCTTATAGTAAACATTTACCCTAAAATGGAATTTTATTTTTAATTGTATAATTAGCGGTGAAAAAAATAAAATGGCTGCTTAATTATGTTTTCAGCCAAGCGTTGAAAGGAATAAAATTTTGTATGGTGTTATGGTCGATATTGGCCCATTTTTTACTAATTGCCTACTTGAGTTCGACTGAACTGAGTTTACTGAGTTCCCAAATTTTAAGTTATATTCAGTTAAAATCGGGACTACATGCATGGCAGCCTAAGAGATCAGTCTTAAAGACTGTTTTGTCGCTTTGGAAACAGCAGCGTAATACTGTAAAGAATTTCATTCGTCCTATCAGTATGTTTCGCCAAACTGTAAGTCTATGTATAATAAGACTTATGTATATAAATCTGCTAATTCATTCGAAATGATACGAAACTTACTGGTAATCTTCCGCGATGCCAAAATGCAGCCCATACCGTAAGCAAGCCATCCCCGAAATTGCATGAACTGCAGGACTTGCGTTCACGGCGTAATTTTTCTGTCCACATTTTTACAGGACATTCCAATCTCAATCGGTAATCAATTCATTTAGCAGGTAAAATCAGCAATCATAAATCACAAAGGGTAAATCCAAATTATCTGCTGAATGGGCCGTTTGAAAATCCGATTTGATAACCAGTATATATTAAGTTTGTGCAAAAGTATGTAACAGGGAGAAGGAATCATTTCCGACCATATAAAGTATATATACATGTCCGTCTGTCTGTCCGTCCGTCCGTATGAACAAACAGATCTCAGAGATGGTAAGAGATAGAGGTTTGACATGTATGGGACAAATGCTTCTTATACTTGCAGGCAGATCAAGTTTACTTTCAATTTTTGCCACGTTATATCTCCTACAGTTTTGAAGATAGACGATTCGTATTTTCTAGATATAGTTAGTATTTAGAAAAATGTATCGATTTGCCGAAGAAATGATAAAGATCGGATGAGCGGTTCTCAAGTTATGAGCAAATAAGTGAACCACCTTCCCCCACCACCTCCCACCCTTTCACAACTAACACCGCACAATCTTAAAGAGAGAGAGACTTAGAGATGAGCGTAGCACCAGCATTGTATTCAGCTTCTACTCCAGGTACAGAGTATGTTATAGTCGGGCTTGACCGACTTTCTCACTTGTTTTTAAAAAAGAAGTTGATTTGAATATATTTTTCGTGCTTTGATATACACATCGTCTTATCCACTGTGGATGTATGATTCACAATTTTCTCGCAACAAGTCCACATGAGCCTTGCATTGAGCGATTTCCAAATTATTCATCATGACAATTCAAGCTCTCACACGTCACGTCACTCACTAAATTTTTTACTTTTAAGTCAAAACAGTTATAAAAAAAATTTTAAGAGGGTAGGATCATGGTAATCCGTGCCGACTTACATTGAAACATTTCAGTACTTTCTCTCTGAGGCTGACGCTAACGAGTCGATGTGCTTTTGTTTACTTGTCATTTGGTTATACCAAAAGCAATTTAAGGGTACTGTATACCTTCAGGAAATTTTTTTTAAAAATTTTGTTTTTTACTTGCTTAAACGTTCTATTAGGATCTTATAAACATCCTCCAAAACTTTCAAGCAGATCCGAAACTCAGTTATAATTTTTGGAGATTTTATTTTTTACCAGGTCTTGACGCACTTTGAATGTCTTGATGAACTTTGGAAATGAGGTGATGCTGACAGGGGTTTCATTTATAAAAATGTAAGTGTCTGTGTAGTAAGTCAGTACAATTTTTTATGTTAGAAGTTTGGCATCAAGTCGGCACGGGTTATCGTTTTAATTAAATTATTTGAGTTATTGTCGTTTTACTGAAGTACTACTTGTGTACCTTATTTTCCCACTTTGATGGACTGCGAAAAGTACATTCACGCTCATCCACGCTTCTAGAGTGAAAATTTTTTTAAAATACATATTTCTAAATAAAAAGATATTTATGTCGTCTTGCGAGTATGAGCGGCTTGAACATATTAAAATGCATGAATAATCTATCAGGGCTGTTCCCATTTCCGAGTGGATTTAAAAAGTAAAACGATTGTATTTCCGAATCGTTTTCATTTGATGTTCCGTTTCCGAGTGAAATAGAAATCGATTTACTATTCGAATGAAAGTTTCGATCAGCACTGCGCAGGCGCTGATGCGGAATTGCGAACAGCTCGGTTTCAACTTTGAAATAAATAATTTTAAATCAAATTGAATGCCCAATATTTTTATTGTTACTTTAAAATCTTCTCAAAATATGACTTATTAATATTAAAATATTGGATAGATAAAAAATATAACCGTTGACAAGAAATTTGTCAATTACTTTTCATTTCACTCACTCAAAGGCAAAACTTTTGAAACCGAATAATTTGATCGTTTTTCGGAAACGGGAACAGCTATCAATTCCGATTCCACATGATTTGATCGAAATCGAAAACGGGAACAGGCCTGTATGTATTTAGGTGAAAAAAAAGCATGCTGTGTTATATGCAAATTACCTGAATGGCAAAAGGACTTTCAGGAGTTCGAGACATCGGAAACGGACGAGCATAATTATGAATACGGCATTTCTTCATTGCATGCGAGGATTAGATGTATGGAGTTTATGCTCATATTGGCATATACTCTTTCACAAAAAGGAGCCGACTCTGCTGACAGTGCCATCAGAAGTTCTTGGCGGAGCTGGGGCTAAAGGTCGACTGTCCTAAGCAGGGCTATGGAAACACGAATGATGGTAAAACAGCTCGGAGGTTCTTCAATCACGATGAGGCAACTGCTCAGATAACAGTAATTCATCTGGATGTCATAAAAAGGTTTAAGATCATTCTCAATGTCTTAAGCTGTGGCGAAAATGTTGATGCTTGCAAATATGGAAAATATGCCAAGGATACAAGGGCTGTTTTACGTGCAAAGTATCCGGAGAAAAAACTAACTCCTACTGTCCATAAAATATTGGATCATGGATTGGATTGGTGAGCAGCTAATGCAACGACAACTTTTATCGATGGGAGAGTTGTCAGAAGAAGCACAGGAATCTAAAAACAAGGACTACAAAAGATATAGATATGCGAACACATGCAAATTATCTCGACCTCAAGAAAACACGGACCTTTTCAACATGTTGTCGGCCTCCTCTGATTCCCGTATCTCATCTCTCAGACAAATAAGATTACTTGAGGAATTAACCAAGGAATATTCACCAGAAATGTTAAGTCTATTAAGTACTAATAATATGAATACCTATATTGATGCCTTATTTATGCCTTCCAGTAAACTTTGATCAGTATTGACACTTTGGCTGGATAACAAAAGTTTAAATGAGCAAAATACGCGGCAGACTAATACTTGTTTGCGGAACAGCTAATACAACAATTACAACTTTGCCAAAACTTTAAAACAATAGAATTAGTCAATTGCAGCATTGAAGTTTTTTACCGATAGAGTTCCCCAGCGATAGCCCCGGGGTACGAGTCACGTTTTAGTCTACTCTCATTGTGTGTGAGGGACCAGTCCGTTTTTCTTGGGGAATCCTGCACTAAAACGTCAAAGAGTAAAAAAATACCCCTTTCGATCGGAGGTTCTCTTGAGAGAATTTTGACAGCCGATAATTAAGAGATGTATGAAAAGTGTAAGGGCAGCTTTTGATTGGCATCCACAAATATGTAACTAAAATATGTTTTATAGAAATAAAAAAATCTGTCTGGAAAATCGTGCACTGAATAAATGTGATTTAAAATAAGTATGACAAATCCAACTGAAAAGGCTGCTGATTTTATAGCAAAAAACAAAATTAATGGCATCATTAAAATTTGATTCATGAAATTAAATTACCAAACAAGCAAAAGCACAAAAGATTCCCCATCAGCAGAGTGCAGACAGCACATGTATCTGCTAGTAACGTAGTAATACAAGAGTAGTTTGTTTTTTCTTTCGCACGGTTTCAAATTCCAATGCAATGGCAACACTAATATTAACTAGCAACAACAACAAGTGAAGCATAAATGTCAGTTAGGCTCTCCCATTCTGGTCACTCTCTTTGAAATCTGTTTGCCGCTCTCTCAGGCATCTCATTCATTCACAGCAAAGCAAAATGTAAACATTTTGGTATTTTTTGACTTGTATCTGAAAAAATGAATTTTATAAGCTAACATTGCACTGTTAAATGCGATCTTTGCCCCTGTTAAACAGCTGCCCACTGGGTAGCACTCTCTCTCTCGCTCGCTCACGGGCTCTGTCACACGCTCACTGCGCATACTCAAAATGGGGGAAAAAACGGTTTGCCTCATTTTCTTGTGGTTTGCTCAGTTATCGGCGTTTGTTTTGCCAGTTCGCCGCCGTTCAACGCCATGCAAACGCCGTCGCGCCGTTCAACAAATTGCCGTCGCGCCGTCTAAAAAACAAAGTAAAAGCGAAAATAGCAACAAAAAATACAACAAATAATACGAAAAATGGTAGAAAAAAATTAGTGAAATTTTGGTCCAACCAGTGTTGAAATGAAAATAGTAATAAAAAGTGCAATAAGTGATTTTGTGTGTGTGTTTGCAAAGGCAACCAAAAAGTAAAATAAAAAGAAATCCAATTCAAACTCAAACGTAAGTTGGCCCATGTGAAAAGTGTGTAAAAAAAAAAGCTAAAAAGCACGCCGCCTGGCCGCCACTCGTAAAACAACGTACCACCCCCTCCTCCTACTAAGGCCTGCTCTCTCTCTCTCTCTGTCTGTCTCCCTCGCCGCTACACACTCACAGACATATGCCCGTTTTTATTTAAATTAATTAAAAAATCAAAAGATAAAAAGTTTCGCTTTTTCGTTTTGAATCGCCAACAACAAAAAGTGAAATGTTCAAGGCGCAAGGGAAACATTTTTTATATTGTAAATTTGTTCAAACGGTTTCTCTCTCTCTCTCGCTCTCTTTTTTTTTTGCCTACGCATAACGGAACTGTCTTCGCTGCTGTCTTGGTTTATTTGTTGTTGTTAGGCCAAAGCACAAAAATTATGAAGCGGCTAATGCGTGCGTTGCCCTTTTGCCATAGCCATACACATACATACATACAACAACAATAATGAATGGAGCACAGAGCCAGAGTAATTTTCTGCTTCTCATCTCTGTCGTTGTTGTTGTTGTATTTTTTGGATTTCAGTTTAACACCTGCTGTTTTTCCATCAACGTACGTCGTACGTAGCTCCCGCTGCAATTGCGCGCAGCTGCTACACAAGGTTGCCAATGCGCACGTCCATCAATATTGTATGTATGTGTGAGTCTGTGCATGTGCATGTGCAGCTATTGCGATCAACAGCTGTTGAGCGAGTAAAAGAGAGCGCACATATAAAAACACATTCAATGTAAAACAAATTAAGAGAGTACGTGTGTACTCTCAGGGGGGGAGGCGATCAATATTGTGAAAATTTAGCTTAAAATAAATTTAACAATAAAATCTAATTTAAAGCACGGATATTAAAAAAATATATCGAAATTCTTTTCCGATATTGAAAAAGTATCATTTCGATATTGATTTTTTGCTGTAAATGAGGGTTTCCCAAGAAGAGAGCACAAAAATGTGACTGTGTCTCTCGCTTATACTCCGTGATGCATGACTTCGGCAAGCATTCGGTGTGAATAGGCGAGTTTGTTCGTCCCCCAGGGGCTATGGCTGGGGAACTCAATCACAGATTTTTACAATAAGCAGGCCTGTTGAGGTAAATAAGGTGTCATTTGACTATTTTTAAAAAATTCATACATTCGGATTTCGTTCAAAATCTAGAAATCGGAACTCCAAAATACGGGAAAAATAAAGATTTAGGATCAAATTTTTTTTCCAGATTGTTGCTTTTTGTCAGATAAACTTACTCTGTTATTTCATTTATTTCCGTAGTAGTTTTTTCTGATATATCGTTTATAAAAATATCGATCAAAAAATTATTATATCGATAAAATATTAACAAACCTAATTCAAGCATTCTTTGATTCAATTACACCAACGACCTTTCCCTATAGCCTAACCTCAGAATGAATGAACCTCAGAATGAAACTTTCAACTTTTACGGACAATTTAGTCATGAAATTCAGTCTATGGTAAAAAGTCGTTAATGAAACAGCTTGAAATAGACCGAAAATGTTTTCGAAAAGGCTGAGATAATCCACAACAGCAAATTTTGTCTATTAATAAAAAATTGTTAAAATAATTGTCATTAAATATTAAAAGGGTTTATTCAAGCTTAAGCAGCTTTTGAATGCAATTTGTACTTCTGAAGTCAAACTCCTTACGGTTTTGCTTCGGTTTTCTTTTGTAACATTCTGACTCTATATTAAAAATCTTATACATTTTAACTCAAATATTGATTGTGTAACAGGGTTCCCCAAAAAGAGTCTATACTATGGCTATGGCTGGGGAGCACTACTTTAGCACTTGTAAAAATATTTATTGTGTGATTTGATACTTACAGAATCTATACTTTAGATCTAATACTTTTGGTTTTAATGTATTGGGTGTGTAAATTAATTTTACAATAATATTTGTTAAGGACTGCCATGAACTTTTGACACTTTAATTTAATTAAAAACTAAGAACTTTAAATCTTTTAACCAAATACAAAACAAAAAAACTTTCTTTTACAGAAATTCAAATTTATACATAAAGCGCCTCTTAAGCCTCAAACAAAAAAAGCAATAAACAAAAGTAACAAAATATTAAACTAATCCAAAACAGCAACCAGAAGTTAAACATATTTAGCTAAACATTCAACAAAAATAAACATCGTAGCCATTAGCTTTAATAAACAAATTCAAAAAACAACGCGTAAACATTTTTTAAAAAACAGCCTATAAAATACGCCTTCCAATAGTTATTATATATATATATCTAATTATATATATATATATACCATCAGCCGATATACACGCATTATTATACTGCATAAGCCCTTAGCACATATAAAAAGTAGAATCGAAAATTATTAAAAAAGTGCGTTACACATTCTAACGGTGCAATCAAATCTTATAAATATATTATATATATATATATATATATATATTTCTTATAACTCTAAAATATAAACAAACCCTTTTTACAATCCGCTTAAATCAACCGCAATTACTTTAGTGAAAATTACTTTAACATACAAACATAAAAACCAAATTTAAAACAAGTGAGAATTACGAAAAAAATTATTCTAAAATGTATTCTTAGGTTCGAAGAAAATGCATTACAAATTTTAAATGCGCCCCAAGTGCTTAAATACCCACACCAACAATTCCCACTCGCCCCCCCTTTCAATAACACCAACAAAAAAAGAAAAAATAAACAACAACAACCTCAACCAACACAGCGAATCGAGCAATATTATTGAATTATATAAATAAAAATTAATCACTAATTAAATTGTTAAATGTTAAAATCAAACAACGCCAGAAACCTGCCAACAACAACTACAACATATGCGGTGCTCCCAGGACATTGCACAACACTTGAAAGCTGCCCCTTGGTTCTTTCTTAGGAGGCAGCGCCCAGATTCGTTCTGCACCCATGTAGTGGGGTAGGACTATTTATGAAGCAGCAGCAAACCAAACTCGGAAAATCCAACATTATCAACATTCACTATAACTGGATATGGATATACATATGAAAAAACTAACGAAACCACGGTAAGTTCTATTTTGACTATTTTCTATTAAAATATACTGAATTTGTTGAGCCAAATATAGAAAAAAAATGAAAATAAATATTTTTCTAATAAGACACTTAATCCGACTTAATGTTCAGTCAAAGAAGTTAACTCAATATTAACTTATGCTAGGCTGCCCTCACTTTGAGACATGTTAGTCTAGTAGTTCTGCTTCTTGTAATGTTTTAAATCAGGGGTGCCAAAGCCCATTCCGCAAACCGCGCATTCGTTACTGTTTTACGCAAAGGAAACGCTGAATGACGCTTTTCTGCTCTTTTGGTCTCAGCTTCGGTAAGCGTTCGGGTCATATACGTGTGAATAGCGAAATGTTTTCGCCCCCCGGGGAGGAAGCAAGAGGCATCGTTGGTCCAAATAGTCCCAATCATGGATTTTTCAGGGTTATAAAACCTAAACTATGATTCCTTTCACAAATAATTTAATTAAATATGTCCAAAAAGTTTCCCAATTTGACATATGGGCATTCAAACAAAGGTCCACCTAGACCAATAAATTAGAAGTTCTTAAAAAATCTTTACTTTATCATTTTGTCGTTCAGAAACATTCAAACTCCACTAATTTAAATCGTTTAAACATACAGGGTGGTGCATTTATAAATTGGAATTGAATTTTGCTAAAAAACAACTAGTAAGAAAGTCGTTCAAGCCCGACTATACCATACTCTGTACCTGGAGTAAGAGCTAGTTTCTCTCTCTTTCTCTCACTAAGGTTGTGCAATGAAAGTTTGAAAGGGTGGTGGTGGGAAAAGGATAGATGATTCGTACCTTATAGAGATAGTTAGTAATTTGCAATATGTATCTATTTGTCGAAGAAATGATAAAGATCGGATGAGCGGTTCTAAAGTTATGACCAAAAAAAATTGAAAATCCTCATATATAGCCAACTATTTATAAAATTTTATCAAAATTATTTGCCTGTGTGAACTTAGCTTAAGAAAATTAATGCCTTGCGTACATCACAGCTTGGTACAGGGAATTTTGCAGTCGGGGCTCTCGACTGCAGCACGATTACTTGTGTTTTTTTTTTCTTGTTTAGTTTTGTTTACAAAACAAGATAGGGTTTCTTCTCTAATATAGGTTTGTAATTTATTTTGTCACCACTGCAAATAACTTATACATTCTACAGATAGAAGAAGATTCTTAAAACAGTCTTGTATAGTTAATCAGCTGTTTTTTTGGTATATGTAGAATGCATAAGTTATTTTCCGTTGTGAACAGACGCTACTTTTTGAACTCGAGTCAGCAATTTTTCGCTAATTTTTCATTTAAATAAATGCACATTTACACTTGTCGTAAAAGCACTTTCGCTACTCAAAAGTTTTAAACTCTTTTACGTGCTGTTTAACGGCTTCTATATAATCTTCACTCGTCAAAATACATTAAACACGCTGTTTATTTCCTGTTGTAGTTGTTGTTGTGTGGGCAAAAGAAGAAGTCATTGGATGCCAAGTCAGTCGAATGACACATTACACGGATGTTTTAAGTAGACATCAGCTTGTGTGTCCGATGTGCGAGAGCTCGCTTTGATGTCGTCTTCAGTGATTGGTTTCTCTTAGTCAATTATACATACATCAAGGATTTGTCAACTGTTACGATATTATTTGAACCATTTTGGCTGTAATTCCGTATTATGCGGCATCCAAACAAAACAGTTCTTCTTGGCGAACAGCTGCCTTTAACTAACGGAATGTTAGATGAGGGTCTGGCTCTTATAAGGGGAAGCGTAATTCCATTCGCAACTCGTTATCTTATCAGTAAGTTGCTTGAAGATGAGGTGCCAAAACAACTGATAAAAAATTTTTAGAAAAAAAAAAAATTATTTGTGGGAATTTAGTAGCATTTTACGTGAGCATAATTCACGGGAAAATCGTAAGTTAAGCAATGATTTTTAATTGCTTCAGCCGAGTCCCTGTTATGATTGAGCAATGCTTGATCGAAATCAACTTGTCGTACAACTGACCTATTTAAATTAATTTAAACTTTTTTTCTTTGAGATTTGAAAGAACTAATCTGTAACTTGGAGAAAGCAATACTAACAAAGCAAATGTAAAACTTTTCTCATTTCTATTTCTGCACTCTTTTTTTTTTCCTTTTTCCTTCAATTTTTCTGCTTCTTTTATTGTCAATGAGCTACGTCGACCACTAAAATGTATAATTGAAAATTGTACGCCCACATTTACTGCAGACGGGCCAGACAGACACAGAAACATATACAGAGAGAGAGGGAGGAGCGCGCCCACCAAAAAGTGGTCCCCAAGTTGCTTCTAGCGCCATGCAATAAACAGAGCGAAAGAGAGCTGCCAAGTTTGTGGTTTTCTTCTGGGCTCTCCACCCTCCCACCTTGAGAGCCAAGTAGAAAAATCTAAGTTTTTTTTTTTGCCGGCAACGTCGCCACGCACTGTTTCCCCCTGGCTAAACCATTGTGTGCACTTTTCGCTGCAATTTGTCGAAAAAACTTTTTTTCTGCCTCGCTCAAAAGTTTAACCATAACAGATTTCTTTTGCCTGACAGGGAAGTCAGTGAAGAGGGAGACAGAAGCACGAAAATTCCTAAAAATTTTGGACAAAAATCAACGGAGCGAATATAATAATAACTTAAGTAATAGTAGTAATCCTTCTAAAACAGAAGTGGATCTAGCAAATTCAAGAAACATATCATTGACATACGTATTCTGTATTAGAGTATAACAGAATAACACACAGAATATAAAACCAATAAATCTAAATTCAGAATACAATATGTAGATAAAATTTTGTTTTTAGAGAATGGTTTAGTAACTGTAAAAATTGTTTAAAAAAAAATCTACCTAAAATAAAAATAGAGCAAAGCTTCGGTTTTTATCAAAATTTTCAAAACTGTGTTTAAACATATAATATTCATAACTGAAAAGAATCAAGATGCTAACATAGCTTTATGCTATAGTCATCTGATCTGTCCGGTTCCGACAAATGTTCAGCGAATTTGTTATTTTAGACTTCGTGAAAAGTGAAGTGACAATATCTTTCAAACTGAGAGAGGAAGGCATAGAAACAGACGGACATTAACTCATTTCAAAGAATATACTTTATGAAGTCGGAGATGCTTCCTTCTATGCGTTGCAAATATAATTATAGCATATCCTCTGTAAGAGTATACAAATGTTGAGCTACATTGTGGTATGTTTCAACTTATTAAATGGAAATTAAAAATGGATTGATTTCAATAAAGCAAATTCCGAGATTGTGGCGTTAGACTGACAGTATTGGAGAACTGGACGTTTCAAGATGAACAGGTAAAGTAGGTACCGGAGTACAAATACCTTGGTGTTATCCTGACACCCACAATAAGCTTTAAAAAGCATGGGGCTCCAGGACAAAAGAAGCAAAGGAGAGTATTAACTCGATGTATGCGAATTTTACCCACAAAGGAACAGTGAACCTTGCTTTTAAATGGAAAATCTTTAACTTAGTCAGCAGAACCGTACAGTGCTATGAAGTGGAGAAATAAAGGAAGAGGTAGACCAATTGCAGCGATATTTTTTTAAAGCGGATACTCAAGCTGCCAGAAAGCACACTGAACTACATATTGGGAATTGACGCAAGACTAGAAGATGGACACATGTTTAGTCTAACACTTCATCTCAAATATCCTCAAGAATATCATTTAAGTATGAAGATTTTAGACTCCTCCATACCCTCGATGAGAAATTTTGCGAAATAATTTGAGGTGGTTTGCGAGGTTTAGAGAAATGTTTGCGTACGATGGCATATCACTAGGAGACAACCACTTGCATCCAGATTGGATTGACCACAATGTTCGGTTTTAAACATGCAACACATGAACAAGGCGTCAGTTAGACTGGATTTACACGATGAAGCAAACTTCATGAAGTTTTCTTAGTAGGCAAGACATACACTTCTGTCCAAAATTATACGACACCGCGAAAATTTTAGTTTCGACCCTCGTAGAAGAATGGGAAAGCATAATACAACGAAATCAAGTATGCAGAATGAAAGCTTAATGAATTTTGCTTAAAATCTGATGTTCTTATCTCTGATTGCATCTCGCGTTTTGAAGTAGCGGTAAAAAAAGCACAAAAGTTCGATTTTTATACGACCCATGTCAATTTGTTGGATTTAGTTAATATTGTATTTTTATAACGGTACATAATCAATATTTAGTAATTAATAGAGCTACCTCGAAAAATCTCTTAGGTATTGAACTCACTCAATTTTTAAGTAAATTTTGGTCTAAAGTAGACCATTGAGCCAAAATTTCACTTTTGAGGCTTTCGACATTCTCAAATTTGTTGTTATTGGCGTAAACTCGCCTGGCTAAGATACCCCAAATGTTTTCAATTGGGTTGCATGGGGTGCATGAAAACAAGATCTCTTTCCATATTGTTTTCCAAAAGTGGCAGGAGACTATCTCCAATACTTTTTTGTATTCACCACTGTTCATCCTGAAGCTTGTGAAGCACAGATCAAGCGTTCCAGACGCATGAAAGGCTCCCCAAACCATTGCAGATCCGCCTCCAAAATTGCGTTAGGATAACATAAGTGGATCCTTACGCAAATCTCTCCAATAGTGCCGAAACCCATCTGGGTCGTCAGGACTACATTTTTTTCACCAGAAAAAATTATGTAAATGAAAAATATTGAACAAAGCTGTATGAACCAATTAACGTTAAAGTTTCATACCGAGGCCCACTTTCTCTCCAAGTTTTTTTTCCACAAATTGAAGTCGTGCTGTTTTGTGGTGCGACTTTAAGAACGGAGCATTTTTAAAGACTCCACTGACAATATACACCGATGATTGCACCGTCCGCCAAACAGTTCGGCAGTTCCTTTGTTGAATTTATACAAGGCATTATTTATTTTGTAATCCGAAAATCAGTTTTATACTAAAAACGGGTGTTTCTTTCGGGTTTCTGGATTTTATTTACACACTTTTTACTCGGGTTTCTAGTTACATTCGATTAACTATTTACATTTTCAATACAGGTTTGTTCTGTTCATTATATTTACAACATTGTCTAATATTCTCAACAACAGACACACAGTCAACCAGGGAAGGCCAGATCGTTCTTTAGTTGCTGCAGGTGCACACAGTCTGGGCAATGACACTCTGAAAAAAACCAAGAACTTTGAATTTAAGTAAAGTACAAACTGTATCAATAGAACGAAAACACTTGATTCAAGTACAAAAATTTTTTATCAACTTAGATTTTATTATTCTCGAAATACTTGATAGAAGATTGTAATGGTCTTCCGATATACTACTGAACTATGTTAAACTCTATTTGATCATAATATTTGGTTGTCATGGTCTTAGGAATAACTTGATTTACTTAAAATAAAATTTTCATTCAAGTCTAATAAATTTTAACTAATGTCCATATAATTCTTAAGCTATTTTTAATTTGTACTTAAATTCAAATGAGACTGGAAAAAATCCGAATTAAATGAATCGGGGGGTATAACTGTAGGTCAGAATCTACCCTCACACAGTGTACAGTACATCTTACAACTGTACAGTTTATCTTACAACTGGAATTGAACAAATTTCGAACATGTTGACTTTTGGTATAGACCAAACCGTATTTGCATTTTGAGGTTGTATTTTGTTGTTGAATGCATTTAATTGTGTTTTGAGATGAATAACGGCTCAGACTTTGGGGGCGCAAACCAAAATGAAGCATTTAAATATCCAAAGTGTGAATTAAAATTTCAAAAATTTTGTCAAGACTTTTACTTTTTCCAGTTCTAAATTCTTTCAAATTTAAAGATTTGTTGACAAAGTTAACGAACTGTAGAAAAAACCTTATTAATCTTATACTATGGAATTATTAAGCTGAAACATAATCAGAATTAATTTTGAACAATCCTCTACACATATTTAAATGCAAATTATCTATCTGTACTCTATTTATTGACATCCAATATATATATGAATTTTTTTTATTCCAAATGTGTAATGTGTTATTCAATATGTCTCTTATAAGCAAATTGCCTTATAAAACTATTAAACACTCCCTGCTAATGAAAATGCAAGCAAGCTGCTTCCACAATTGGCACACAACACACACTCACTCATTCACTCACTCACCCACTTAGCTATTCATAACTGACACACAAACCAGAAAATTTTAATAATTCAACATTCTCAAAAGAAAATTCGCTTTTTGGCCAATGATAGAAAGGTCTCCGGCCCCAAAAAGGGGAGACCAAAATGCAATAGAAATGTGCTGGACGCGCGCGGGAAGGTTAAAGCCGGGTGGGAAAACCCACAAGAACCAAAAACTTGCAGTCATGTGCGAGAGTTGGTCGGGCTGTATGAGTGTGTGTGTGTGTGTAACAGGGCGGGCAAACCGCGCGCTAGACACACATTAAAATTTCAATTTTAGACAAATTAAAATTTTATCAGTTTGTTGAGTGTGTCGCTTGCACACGTTTTGTACCGGCACCCGGTAATGGCAGAATGGCAGCGTGCGGCAGCTTGTGTTTTGCATTACCCGCCATCTCATTTTTCAGAACCAAGACCCGAAAGCCATAAAATGCAGCCAAATGTGAAAACAGATGACACAAGGTGGCGACACTAAAATATTAGCTGAAATTTTAACTAAACATTAATCAAAATATTTATTCAAAGTATTTCAAATGTGGCATGACATTATCTGACTTATTCTCATGAAAGGAAGGAGATTCTAAATATTCTTTAATGTAGTTAAATTGAATGGTACAAAATGTATCGTAAAATTAAGGCTGTAAGCTGGTACAATTTTGGCGATTGTTCGGTGTGGAGCTTAGAACCTGTTCTCCAGCACTATTCGAACCTAAGGTTTTGGTTCGATTTTGGGCTTATAGATTGTTGAATAGCTGACATACTTTTGCCTCTACATTAAGACAAATATTTGTTTAGGAAAACGCTTCCAGGTTACCAAGCAATTTATGTAAAACTCTCGAAAAATTCTTTCAAAAGTGCTTGGTCTTTGAATATTGAAAGTTTAAGCTTCTAAGTACATTCTAGAGACCTGCACAATTGATTCCGGAATCGTACGATTACGAGTAAAAATAATTTCCGTGTGAGTTAAATGATTTCTTTATCACTGTTATTTTTACTATGTTTGAAACATAGCCCCTTGGGACAAACACACTTGTCAGTTCACACCGAATGCTTGCCAAAGATATGCACCCCTGAGAGTCAGATGGAGACAGTCACATTTTGCTCTCTTCTTGGGGAAACCTGGTATACTTTAATAACAACTTTTCTTTCCCTCCTATGCCACTTGCAAAATCGAACGCAACAAGAAATATGTATGAGTGCTGCTTAGTATAGATTGTGTTGTTGGCGACGAATGATCTCGTCTATATCAGACATCCACGAACACACAAGCACACATCATCAGTAAGCAATAATTGGATTTCTATTTCTTGTTGTGGTCGTTTCTTTCGTCGTGGTATCAATTAACTTGTTATAATATCGTGATACATCTCTAGTCCCAGAAGTCTTCGTTAGGCAATATTCGCCCGCTTCTGTTATATTTAACGAGTTTAGTTCAGAGTTTAAAAAATTAAACTAATATTTTTGATTATAACGATTACGATACCTACGATGCTAATTTGACAGCTAGGCAATCTGATAAACTCAATCTCTGCGATGCCAAACATGTTACATTTTTATTTTCTCGTTCTGGTCTCTAGTACATACCCATCCAGCATTTAATGAAATTTCTGATCACATTCGAGACTTTTTCGAGTCATTTGTCTGATACTTTTGTCGGGATGCAAGAAACACTAGCCGAGACTGTTCTTGTAGAGTCCTTTATTTTCCGCTTTTCTCATATTTCGAATCATTTGAGATTCTTTTTCGAGTCTTATTTAAACGCATTTTTTAGCCTTCTTTTAATCGGACATTAAAATAAATTAATTAAAATTTTTATGAAAATAGAATCAACTCCAGGCAACAGAACGAATTTTAAATTTCCTTTCCATGCATTATCTGTAGCTAGCAACATCTTTATATATAGACAGGTATTCTACAAAATACTTGTATTGTTATCCAAAAGTTTAAACATTTGAGAATTAGACAATAAGGTTATGTAGAGAATCAAATCTCAAAAGAATCTAACATCAATTAGGTTAAGTAAAGTTATGACCCTTCTTTGAAATATGTGAATAACCTATAATTCTTGACAATGCCGTTCTAAGGGTTTAAAGTTCTTTAAAGCCCTGTCTATTTTTGGTATACCAGCAAAAAACGTTCGACTTTGCATGATGACGTTGAATGACGTTGGTATGAAACTCTATGTGACTCCTAATCGTGTGGCTTCTTCAATCATTGTTTACCATTTGTTATAAGGATTCAATGCTACTTGCAAATGCCGATGATATTGGTATTCCATAGATTGAAAAGCAGCCAATACTGATGGACTTAGCGGTAAACGAGGACCAGGCGAAGTGATATACCGGCGCAGATAGTCTTTGAGTTTCGGACAATTTGTTTCAACGGAATTTTGGTTTTAAATGATTTTGTCAATGATTACCAGCGACAGCATCAGTCTATAAATCCGAAGAAGTTTTCACTTTTCTGAGAAGAAAATATGCATCTAAAATCAAGATTGAGAATTACTTTTTCGAGAGTCTTTCCCCGTACAATTTGACTTCACTTTGAGTACCGTATTCTCAGTTCAAGGAAATGTTACTGGACAAAATATCTGTGTAATTTTCTGTTTAGATACCCTTTAAAATAAAATAAAAGGTCAAAGCTTTTTAAACATGCGTGTTGGTTTTCATAAAATCAATATGCGATCATCTGTAGTTTGTAGTTTAATCCACAATGCCAAATCTAGGTTTATAATAAGAGAATCCATCCGACTTTAGTATAGTTTTTGCAATAAATTATATATACACCTCGATAAAGCAACTGCCTAAACAAAAACTTCAAGTAAAAATAAATCACAAAACAAAGGCATTTGGTGTCAAAAGTTATGTGACATATTTTTTTTTTATGATTTTTTTTGTTTTGGCATATCCTTTGTTGCGTTGTATACTGAGAATAAGAGCCTAAGATCATTTCATTAAGATTGAACATAAAACACGAATGTAATGCACGAAACTTTTTTGCACCTGAAGCTGAAGGGCTGCAGCCTACGGACTCAAGTATACAAAGTATTTTGTAGTCTGGACACTCGACTGCAACGCTCTCATTTGTTTCGCACTTACTTTATTGGGTTTAGTCCCACAATTAAATCCACAAATAATTTAATCATTCCGTGGAAAGAATGACGCATAACTCTGCTTTTTTGAATTGCCCTCCCACATTAACTATTTTGACCCGCATTCTTAATTGATATGCCGCACGTGTAGTCCACAAACAATCCAAATGTAACGCTAGAGCCAGGAGTCAACGTTTGAAGCCTGTGGCGTTGAGAAAAATCTCTCCAGGGATTTCATTTTTTATGCTGAAATTATACATTTTATTATGTCACAAAAGGCCAAAGTGAGGAGCAGAACATGCAAACTAAACAGTCAACCCCACCTTCAGGGCCCAGACCTATAAATCAGCAACAGTTAAGAGAGCAGCAGCTGGAGGAGAAGGCGGCGGCAGAAGGAGCGGGCCATTCTTGTCCATTTTGTATGCAAAAGCGAAGTAAGGTGGAAAATAGAAAGCGAAAAGTTTTATGGCTTGGCTTTTATTGCTACAAGCAGCAGGGCATCCTGTAGGATATGTAATTTTCATACCTTATAAAATTTACCAGAAACAAAAGAGGACACTGAGAAGGTTAAAAAAGGATTTCTGCCGTCCCCACATGACAGATGCTCGCAATCCTTAAGGGTGCGTGAAGCTTTATCTCCATCTGTCTCTCTCTTATTTGAGAACCAAATTGTTTTATGTCTATCGATAAAGCAAATCACCTCCCTTGTATTTGCTTGTCTCTCACTTTGTTTGCAAAATAATTCGCTGCTGCGTACTTTTCCAAGGGCTGCTGTCTGCTGAGTGTGTCCTTTGGCTCTTTATTTAATGACCCGAATCTTGTGTTTGATGCCCAAACGAAAATCTGAGCGACAATTGGCACGTGTTGGGATTTTTGATAAGCAGAGGAGGAGGTCGGCCTGATGTGTGGGTGATGATGATGGAGAGCTAATTATAGCCAGCATTGCTAGGAGATAGACAAGTACTTGCATATGTGAATGAATAAAAAGGTCTCTTACTTATACCCAATTAGATAGACGTATGTAATCCCACAAAGGTTCCCTTTCAGCTAAAAATATACCCACCCAAAATACCCTTTTGTCCTACCAACAGCACTAAAGAACGAGAAAAACACAGCAAACAGCAGAGAAGAGACTTGGCCACATTTTCAGTTCCAGTTGCAGTTGTTGGCTCTGGCTTAAAGTGGGCAACACACACTTGTCTGTAAAATGTGCGAGGCGACGTTGTCGCGACTTTGGGATGCACATGGATATGGACATGGACATCGCCAAGGCAACTGCTCTTGCTACACATAGTGTCCTTCAGCTGCTAAGCTGCAAAAGACAGAGGGGCGTGTGACATGGTGTGCAACAGTTAATCATTTATATGGGTTGAAAAGTAGAGACAAAGTGTGAAGAAACGGGAAGATCTTCATAGGTGCGAACAGCGTAACCAGGTCGCCTTGTCTAGGAGTGGCCGTTTACTAAAGGAAACGCTATACAAAGGAGTGGTCAGTTGAGGTGACTTTGAGAATTGAATTGATTTCAATGGAACTAAGTTGATTTGAATGTTCAGTCGAACGTGTTACGTATTTCTGTCTCTATATTGAGAATTCCTAAGAATGGAGTCCTCCAATGTTAGTCGTATAAAACTAACCTTTAAAACATTGTTTGTGACATTGAAAATTTTCTGATGAAAGACTGTTGAAACAGTACTGTACAGACAAACCATTGTTCAATATCTTTGTTGATTTGTCAATTATACGCCTGTTTCTCTATAATAGTGTCCACGAGTTATTTTGTTCCTGAAAACAATCAGGGTGTTCTAGAACTCTAGAGATTTTTTACGTTGCACTTCACTAAATTAGGCTACTTCTTAAGTGTCAAGAATCAGACCGCCTAATAGATTATGTGGATGGAAAATCGTACGCTTCAAATCTACTTTGCTTTGAGCAGGCGGTTTCAAATCACTCAACTTTTGTCATCTAATCTAGTAGCCGGGCATATTCGAGCTTCTCAACATATAAATTCAAAGAGCTTTAATATGAAATGCTAACGTTTATACGAAAACCTCTAGAGATTTCTGGGACACACCCGATTATAAGAAACTCCGAAATATGCCAAAGAAAAGTGGAAATACAGCGTTGATTGAAACAATCAAAAGTAGTTTACTAGCGGGGCATATCGGGGGTGCCACAGAAATCACTAGAGATTTTCGTATAAACGAATGTATTTCAATATTAAACTGCTTGCATTTGTGTGTGAAGTGGCACTAAAAGGGTTGGTTACTAGATAAGATGGCCAAATTTAGGCGACTTGAAACGGACTGTTCAAAGCCAAGTAGATTTGAGCAATCTTTTCCAAATCGCTTAAATTGACCATCTGATCTAGCAACTGGAGACAATTTTGTTAAGCAATTTAAATTTGAAATGCAAAGGTTTATACCAAAATCTCTAGTGATTTCTGTGGCATCCCCATATAACTTTTGAGTTTTTGCAGCTTTGTAAAGGTCTTCCAAGGAGAACTATATCGATAAGGCATGCCTTACATCAAGCATTCTGTATCAAAATGCAAGCAATTTATAACCGATGTGCTGCCGATGCGAGTGGACGAGTGTCGTTTTAAGCACTATATGAGGGTAGACTAAGAAAACATCAACGTAATTTGGAGCTTAATAGAAAATGATGAAGTTTTTAACGGTTTGCGCAGTGGTTAACAGATCCCAACTAAAGTACAACTTATAGTGATCTTATATAGTCTTGGTTGCTCCATTGTTAAAACGGCAGCATGGTTTGGGATTGGTGCCAGCTATATACGATAGACCAATTGGGCATCAATTGATGAATTGCCGGAATGCATTGGCTATGTTGATGGCACAGAAATAAAGCTATCTGAATCGGTATCAACAATATAGCCTAAAGCTACAAGCTTCATGTGACATTTGGTTTTTCCCAACTAGTTAGATAAAAAACTAAATCAGCCTTGTTGCTGATTTTGATTTCGATTTTGACTTTCATCATTTTCATTTTATTTGACAGTTTTTTGTAATTTCCTTCAGGTTATCTGGTCACACCGAAATTAAAATCAAAATCAAAATAACTTATTTCCATGAAAGTTTTGTGATTTAGATTCCAAATCTTCCACTAAAACCGTTTTTAAATCCAAAAATGTTTGAGGAAGTGACCTTCGAGGTCTTGAGTTCTGTAAAATAAAGTGTTTTATTATTATTTTATAGAGATCTTAGAGTCAAATGATTAAAAAATACGCTGCTGAATTCAAAAAAAAACTTAACAGTGTTACCACATGGCCCCTATTTTCTTTTATATGGAAAAGCTCCCTTTTGCTCATAACTTAATACTGTTAACAGCATGATAAAATATGTTTCTGTTCGAAAAATATCACAAAACCAACTTTTCTAAAGTTATTTGACCCGCCGAGCCGAAAATCTACACGGAAAAAAACAGTCGTATAGTTATCGAGATGTTAACGATAAACAGCTTTTTCGTTGTTTTCCGTAGCTGCCTCCACTTAATTCCATGTTGAATTGCAGGTAATTTTTGTAGTTTCGAAATCAATTAACCAAAATTACCAATCCATTGTATTTCATACCAACAACATTACACCAAATTCTTATTCACGGTCACGAAATTGTGGAAGGTTCGATTCTTGCTATAGGCCCCTTAGTATAAGGGCCTCTCCTTCCTGAGAGGATTTTTCACATTTCTTGCAGACTTTTAGTAACGTTAGATCCAATTTGCAAAAACTTCTTCTTAGGAAACGCTAACTGTTGATTCCACCTTCAGTTTTAGAGTAAAGCCAGAATTATTCAGACAGTACAAGCGATGCATCTAACGATAAGGACTAATTAAACGACAGCGCTTAGGTTTAAGTGAATTTAAAATTATAGTAAAGAAAGTAAATTTAATTAGTGGGTCGCCAGATAAATTACAAACGTAAAGAAATTAAGATAAATAATGTAAATGAAATAAAATATAATATAATGAATTTTCATTGACATTATTTACAATTATAATTTCATAACATATCCACAATCGTTTTTGAAGAAATTGTCCGGATCTGACATATAGTTTTTCTGATTTTTGACCTTGTCTTTCGTAATCAGCGACCCACGAGTACAGACTTTCAGGCAAATCAAATACATTTAAAAAAATATTTTCTGCTATTTTTCTGAATTTTGACTTGGAAATCGCAATTAGCGACCCCGGAAACCCCGATTACAGACTTTCACCCGAATCAAATACGATTTTCGAATTTTGGCCAGTTTTTGGGGATTTGGGACCACTGTGCGTTGGTTGGTGTCAGATTTTGCTTAAGTTTGCCTTTGGGATTCCCAAGCGGTTATAGAAATGCTCCTTCTTTGTGGCTGATTTATATATCAAATACTTAGTTTGAAGTATAAAAATGATGTACCTACACTCAAAAAATACCTAACCCTGAAAAGACACAATTTCGCCCTGTATTTCAGAAATTCTTCTATAAAATTTATAAAAATATTTTCTAAAAATATAATTTTTAGGGTAATTTAATGAAATTTCAGAAAAAATTCTTTAAAACAGAATTTTTTTCTAAATTGTAGATCAGCTTTCTAAAAAAATGGAATTAATAATTTAATTTCTTTATTTAATATATACTCCATTCGTAGCATACCACAAATTTATCAATTTGTTGTAAGTCCATCCCCCCCACATAGGTCAACTAAGTTTTCTTACATCTGTTCTATTCCATTTTCCATTGTTGCTTCTTTAGTTAACCAAGTCCCACCCCTTACCCACATTTGGGTGGCTCAACCCGACGGACGACCCCGACGCGGAAACGGTAAATAAGTTGCACTTTCCGTTGACTGGGGGGGGCAAGTCGAGGAGCGGAACGTTCATGGGTGTCCTTCGTGGCTTTAGCTTGCAAATAAAAACAAAAAACTTATTTGCCATTTATTTGCAGTTGACTTTTTTTTCTTTCCTGTGTTATTAATATTGACAGCAAGATGGAATAGGAGGAAGGAGAGTGAGAGAAGGACCTCGGGTCGTCTCTGTTTGTTTGTTTTTGTGCTTAATGCGCTCTGGAACTGGACGCTCGCTGATGCTTTGTCTCTTTCCCTCTTTGCCGGCCCTTAAGCACTTCCGGTGCGAGGGGGATAAGTTGCGTTTTGTGGCTGAGAAATGTAACCTGAAGCTTTACTGAAGGACTTTTTAATGAGTGTTTGTGTTTGATTGCTGAGAGCAGGAGCCGCCGGCTTTGCATCCATCGAAAGGAAGTTGCTGCTTGGGATCAACTTTGAGCCGTGAGAAACCGTGTAAAGCGATTTACCGAAAGTGGAAAACAAAAAAGTTTACTTCCGTTTAAGAGTTTTCTGTTCCATCAATATCAGTCAGTTTTTATGTTGGCTGGAGTACTTCATAATAATATGAAACTATAATGTAATAAATAAATTTTTTTTTTCGATTATTTAAATGAAATTAATTTTAAATTGAAATTAGAAAGAAATTAAAAAAAATTGAAATAAAATGTTAAATATGTAAATAAAATAAAGATTAGATTAAAATAAAATTAACTTAAAAAAAAAACAAAATTAAATTATAAAAAATTATATAATAATAATTTATTTAATAATAAATTTAGTTTTTATTAAAAACTGAAATTAAAAAAATTTAATTTAAAAAATTGAAATTAAACTCATTAAAAAAGAATTATAAATTTTATATAACTTAAAAAATTCAACAATTAAAACTTAACAACTTCCAAATGAAGTCAGAAAATATTAATGTTAAGTATCCCAAGTATGTATGCAATTAAGTTTTACATTTTCTTTTACTTACCCACAATTGTAGTGTTATATTTTGTATTCCCAAACAAATAAAAAAAAAACACTGAAACCCACACAATTTGAGTCTTCCCTTTCCACACAACCCCCTTGGCCCAATCCTCATACAATTTGTCTGCCTTGCCGGCTTGCCACTTTTTGTTGCACTTGAGGCTGCTTGCCACAGGCCGTCGTCGTTTTTTTCTGTTGTTTTGTTTTGTGTAGTTTTTGAAGCTTTTCAACGTCATTCACACACTCGGGGCAAGTTGGTGGTTTCTGGCGGTGGGGGGTGGTGGGTTTCACTTCTCTCTCTCTTTCTCTCATTGTCGTTGCTCTTCTCTCGCACGTTTACCGCAATTAGGTGTTAATATGACATTTTGCTCAACATTTCTGAGGGCACCGGCAGCAAACGTTGAAATATTTATGCAATGCTTGCCAAACATGTGTGTGTATGTGTGTATATTTTATTTATATGTATGTATTTGTATGAGTAAGTACTCGCTCTCAATGCTCTGTTTTGTTGTTGTTTGTTTAACGATCGATAAAATGTGTCGTTGCCTCTCCTCAATGTGCGTTTCCTGCTTGTGTGTGTGAGTGAGTGTGCACGTGTATTAGTGGATTACATTGTAATGTTCGGCTTCGCACTGCTTCTCTTCCATTTTGTAAACACTGTGAAAATGCCTCAACGTGCTGAGCTGAGCATCGCATTCTCCCCTTCCCCTTGCCTCATACTCAGCACCCTTTCTTCATGGTTGGTTGTTGTTTATTTTATTAGTTGAGTAGCTTTTAGTTGAAAATTTTTGTGTCGTTTTTCGTAAATGTTTATTGATTGCTATTTGTTATATGGGGGAATTCCCCCACAAAATGGGAATTTTGCGTTGTAATTGTGGAAATGTTTACAGTTTAGCACAAACATGCTTAAAAAAATATATATGTATATTTTAGGGCTTTTGGATGTTTTCGTAGATTTAAAGAACTTTTAAATGAAAATGTTGGACATGGGTTTTCTATTTCTTTCCTTGTTAATTACTGGAAAAAAAATAATTTATTTACTGAAAAAAAAAAAAAGCTAAGCAATCACGTTTTTATCTTAAAAGATTTTTTTACTTTTGTTAAACATGTAGGAAAGTGAACACTTAGAAGGGCTTTAGGCCCCATCCACTTCCCAGTGGGCATCCCAGCGGTATTTCCAGCATCGGAAAATGAAAACGCAAATGAATTCTCATTTTGATCTTACAAACCGAGTTTCAAGTCAATCGGATGAGAAAAAGTTATTTTGCATGCAGAATTTTCCGGGAAATTTCCTCGAGAATGGATTTTCCGACATTAAATAACCACATTTCAAATAATTTCGTATTCTGTTCTTACAATCCAAATTTCAAGTCGATCGGATGAAAAATATATTTTTTTATGTAGTATTTTCCGGGTATTTTCCGACCGTTGGGTCATATTTTCCATATCAGAAAATCACATTTCAAACTGTTTCGTATTCTATCCTTACAAACCGAGTTTAAAGCCAATTCGATGAAGTATAGATTTTAGCATGCGGTATTCTCCGGCCCTCGCGGGCGGATTTTCCAAAATCGGGAAAACTCGTGTCGAGTTATTTCGCGTACCATGCTTACAAACTAAGTTTCAAGTCAATCGGAGGAAAAATAGCATTTTTGCTATACTAATTTTTTCGCCGCTTTTCCGACTATTCCGGGTGGAATTTTCCAAAACCCCGTCTTATTACACACTTTCACCACTTACAGAAACTCCTATCCATATTACAGCCCTCTATCTCTTACCGTTTAGGCTGTGCGAGGATTGCCAATCAGTCAGTGAATCAGGACACTCTCTTTTATAGATATAGAGATGGGCAAAAATGTATTCTTTGAAATTCAATTAAAAAGACCCATGGTGGACCGCCAATTAGTTTCTGCACGTAAATTCTTCATAATTCGCGGTCCATCGAGGAAAAATAGTTCCAGAATTTTCGGGGTTAGTTCCCTTAAATAAACATTTACCCCTATTAGCACTATGCCTCGAGCACCACATTTTGCACAGTTCGTTTCCTTAAATATGACATTATGATATAACAGGAACTCAATGACTTCGGACTCCAAAATCGACACAAAATTCAAATTGAATCACCTACTTTGAACAAACGTGCTCTCAGAAGAATTGAACACAACAAATTTGTTCACAAATTTAATATTTTTATACTCTGTACCGAAGGTACATAGAGTATAATAAGTTTGTGCAAAAGTATGTAAAAGGGAGAAGGAATCATTTCCGACCATATAAAGTATATATATTCTTGATCAGCATCAACAGCCGAGACGATATAGCCATGGTTAGGGCTATACTGATTGCGAAGGGTGTTAGTGTAATTATTAACAATTCAAAAAATACTCTAAAAGTATCTTTGTCAGCAATAAAAAAACCCCCTTGATTTCCCTTTTTCGTTCTTCGTTTCTTTCTATTTCTCACAAAAAGAAAAGTGCAACTTATCCAACGACGACGGACTCTTGTGGGACAAGCCCACATTTCATTTATGAAAATATATTCATTGAGTGGAAGGGTTAGGAAAAAATGCTGTTGTGTATACTCGTATAAATAAAAACAAACCCATAAGGACTTGACAGAACTGTTACCCCAGTTGCGTGACACACACACACACAGAGACAGAGCTGAAGTAAAGGATAGTCGACCTTCTTGTTGTGGGAAATTCTGGCAATGGTCATAACAACTTTATTATTATTATATAGTTGGTTGGATATGGCATACATTTTGCAGGGACTTCAACTTAAAGGAACATAAATTGAGGCCAAGTAAAAACAGCATTGATTAAGGTAACCTTAATAGAGTGTGTGCTTCAATTGAAATTCCAGAGATGATTCTTACTGGCTCTATTTTTAGACACTTAACTGTAAACTTTCCATCTGCGCTCTAACGCATTTCATTTACCACTTAAAATAGCAACAACGAGAACAACAAGAACATTGCCAACATTGCTGATTAACACTTCATTTGCATGCAAAAACTTCAATCACTGACAAAGGCGACGACGTCATACCGAGTGGAGACAACAAAAACGACAACAACAAGAACAATGCGTAAAACGTGTCAATGCATGTGCCATGAATGTCAACGCACAAGCTACCCATCTAAACACCCAACCAGGCGTACTAAACCCCCCACCGGGTCTGGCGCAAAGGAAACACAACTTTTACATGGCTAGGAATTTGCAATATGTTGCATTAGTTTTCTTCTATCTCACTCTGTCTCGTCGTTATATTTTTTGTTGGAGCATAGTAATTTTTAAAATTGATTTTTCAACTAAACCTTAAATACGTTGGCTAATGAAACTATCAACTATAAATACAATACTGTGTAAAAAGGTGCAGTTCCCATTTTCACAAAGTTTTACATTTGGTGGTTTCTAAATCACAAACATTTCACAGTTTGATGAAATAAAAGTAAAAAAGTCGGCTGAATGAATAAGTATCATTCGAAATCTTAGACTATCCAACGGTTATAAACTCCCAAAACGCACCCTCTCCAGCACAAATCACGTCGTCACTTAAGATTTTATCTATAAAATCAATGTCTTGATCCAATGACCCAAAACATTTGGGAAAGTTGTCTGACAGATCTAATTTTTTGGGCTTGAGGTAGTACAAGAAGATAATAAAAAAAATAAACTGCAACTAATTTTCGTTCATTAGTTAAGAATGTTGAGGGCCTGGGCGGCCTCCATCCAAACGGGTCTGTGACTTTCCAAGTCATTCGGTCATTCCCATCTGTCGAAGAGGTTCGTTCCTGTAGTTTGCGTATATCCCACAGGCAAATAATTCGCAATCATGGTTATTTAGTAAAATTTTCATTAAAGAGATGCCAGGATTAGGTTACGGCCGCGTGAACACCAATACAAATAAGGAAAATATTTGTGAAACAACAAGAACCACAAAAAATAGAAACCAATTTTTTTGTGTATGGGTGTTTCTTCGTGAGCAAGTCACGAAATAATTCGAACAACAAATCCTTCGCGGAGAGAAAGAGGAGATGGAACGCATATGAAATTATTGTTGCCCTACATATAGCCTACATAAGCTAAGCGTGAAGACTATACGCGAGGCTATCCCTTCGCGCGGCGTGCGCAATGGGCTTAGGCACTCAAATTAATTTGTCAAATATGGCGAAAATTTGACAATTTTAATTTGAATTTTGTAAACGACATATTTATTTAGTTTAACATATCAAGTTTGTGTGTTGCCTGAACACTGTTTGTCAAACTGTAATCGCATTTGCCGAAAAGTGCTGCCAAAGCAACAAGGAACAAGAAGAGTCGCGTAGGGATCTCAATTCCAGGACAAAATTTCAAATCCTAACGATAAATTTGTCTGCGTGAACGCAAAAATATAACTCGACCGCATTTATATATTGGGCACCATGAACGGATCAATTAGGGCCATTAGCCGGATTGTCGATGACGACATAAACACATCATTTTGTAACAATTAACAAATGGCGCAATGGACATGAAAATACAAATTATGAGTTAATTTAAGTATTAAGAGATTTTGATTAGCCCGATATTTGTATATCGCACTAAGTCGGGAGCTTGTCGGCTCTTTTGACACACCACAAGGTTTGTGGGAAACGCTAGGCCAAATTCAAAGGAAACTTACGAAATATCGTCATTTCTATTCAAATTTATTTGACGTGTGTTCACTGAACACCTATTCAGAATCAAATCAGTCAAACTCCGCCATGACAGTTTGTGTAAATTATTTTGACAGTGTGAACTTATCTTTACTTTAAAATATAACAAATTTGAACTGGTTGTTTTGGATGCAAAATATTTTAACTAATTTGGTCTTTATGTTCTTTTTCATTGCAGGTAAGCTTTCCCATCTGAAATAAGTCTGTCGGTAGCTGGAGATTGCATGTAAAAATCGTGAGTTTGACAATCTCTATCAGGCCTGTTCCGGTTTTCACTTTCGACCAAATTTGTCGAATTCGAATTGGTTAAATGTGCTGTTGCATAAAATTGATTTGGTTATTCAGATTACAATGCTTTGACTTGAATCCGTCGTGTAAAGAGTAAGTAGGAACTGAAGGTTTGATACAGTATTCCTTGGTTGTTGAATAGAAAAGAGAACATGTAAATAGAACATAGAATTGACTTTAGTGAAAACCGGATCACGGCAGTATATATTTTTTCGCAAATCAAAAAAATACTCTTAGTATCGAAATAATCGTGTAGTTATTGTGCAGAGAAATAAGAATCCAGTCGGAATATAAAATAATTTTGGAAACTGATTCATAACCGTTTACTGAAATACGTTTTTAAAAAGGATACATCAGGCTACTTTTTGAAAAGTATATCGTACGCCATTCCGCTTCTATTTGTTTTGGTGTTCTCAATTCCGAATAATATTGCTTTCTTTTAACTCTTCAAACTCTGCAAACCACCGGTCTAAATGAGATTGACTCTAGGAACATTAGAAAGAGATCACAAGGTCAAGCGAAACGATTGAGCATGCAACAGTAGAAAATGAGAGAAACTGACTTTTTCGTTTTTGCTGGCACAGCCAAACACGGAACACATTAAAAAAAAATTTTTATCCTTGAATGTAAGTCAATTGTGGTCAATGGTCGTGTGTGGCTCAGTGGTTAGTGTGCTGGACTGCTGGGTGGGAGGTCGTGGGTTCGATCCCGCCTCTCAACATCTAATAATAAAAGTTTTTTTCTTTCTTTAGAAAATAGCTTTTACACATACGGTCACCTTCACCAGCTATTAGCGCCAGCTGTGAAGTAACTAGCCATGAAAAGGAAATTTCAAATGATGTACATCTAGCGACTGTACGAATGCCAAATTTGGCAATTAATTTTCATTCCACCGACCGAAAAGTAATACTTTTCAAATCGAATCAATTCCTCATTTGAAAAGTTGTCGTGAAGGTGGAATTAAGAACATGTCGTGTATTTATTTTAATTCAAAAACTATGTGGGTTTGGTTGGTTATAGAAATCCTTAATTTAATTTATCATTTCTAAAATTCTTCTTCTTCTTCTTTATTGGCCATTACAACCGTTTGACGGTCTGGGCCTCTGCGATTAACGCTCTCCATTCGCTTCCGTTCTGTGCGAGCTGCCACCAGTTGGTCATACCAAGCTTGGCAATGTCTTCCCGCACCTGGTCTGCTTGCCGCCTCCATAGTCAACCGCCTTCGATTTATACGCTTTTTTTTGCTGGAGCTTCTTCCTTCATTCTGCCGACATGTCCTAGCCAGCGCAGCCGCTGCTGCTTTATGCGCTTGACCAGACTGGTGTCCCCATAGAGCTCATACAGTTCGTCGTTTTTTCGAATGCGGAAATCATCGCCGACTTTTAAAGGTCCATAAATCCTCCGAAGAATTTTTCGTTCAAACACGCCAATCGCCGCTTCATCCGCTGCTGACATAGTCCATGCTTCTGCGCCATATTGCAGGACTGGGATGATAAGCGGCTTGTAAAGGGCTATTTTTGTTCTTCGCTTGAGGTTTTTGCTCTTGAACTCCCTACTTAGCCCATAGTAGCATCGGTTCGCAAGAGTGATTCTTCGTCGAATTTCCGGACTGATGTTGTTCTTGCTGGTTATCATCGTTCCTAGGTAGACGAAATCCTCCACAACATTAAAATTGTACTCCTCCATTGTAACAGATTGTCCAAGTCGCAATGACTTTCTGTCCGCAGATACTAGGTACTTTGTCTTGTCCTCATTTACCGCTAAACCCATTAATTTAGTCTCCTTCTCTCTGATAATGTCAATATCATCGGCATATGCAAGTAGCATTAGATCTTTATGAATAAATCCGCCGGTTTTGTTGGCATGTCGGCACACGCGCAGTATATATTCCATCAGTAGATTAAAGAAGTCACAGGATAAGGTATCGCCCTGCTTAAAACCTCTTTTGGTATCAAATCGTTCGGAGAGGTTCTTTCCTATTTTGACGGAGCTTTGCGTACTTCTCAACGTCATCATGCAAAGTCGAACGTACTTTGCTGGAATACCTAAAGTAGACAGGGCTTTGAAGAAGCTTGACCTTATCGGTGTGTCGAAGGCTGATTTATAATCAACAAAAAGTTGGTATGTTTGGATGCCTCTTTCATAGGTTTGTCGTAGTGTGAAAATCTGGTCTGTGGTGGACTTACCAGGTTTGAAGGCACACTGATAAGGTCCAATCAGTGTATCAATAAACGGCTTTAGACGTTCACAAATAATGAGGGACAGAACCTTATATGCGATGGGAAGGAGACTGATCCCGCGGTAATTGGCGCAAACTGCAGGGTCTCCTTTTTTAAAGATTGGACAGAGAACACTTAGATACCAATCATCGGGCATGCTTTCGTCAACCCATATACGGCACAGAAGTTTGTGCATGCACCTTACCAATTCTTCGCCTCCAGCCTTTAGAACAATTCATCGGGCAGCTCATCAGCGCCTGGCGACTTAATGTACTTTAGCCTTCGTATGGCTAAACAGACTTCCTGTTGGGTTGGCGGGTCTATCTGTATATTGTCGATTGGTGGCATCGTTACTTCTCTAAAGGTGGCATCATGTTCGTCATCGCCTCCCAGTAGGTTGGAGAAGTAACTTCTCCATTTGTTAAGCGCCACTTGCGGATCTGTGACCAGATTCCCCTGTTCGTCTTTGCATTGTGCGACTCTGGGCTTAAAACCTTCCGTTAATTGCTTAATCTTTTGGTAAAATTTTCGAGTCTCACTCATGCCGTATAATCAATTCTAAAATTCATGGTACCAAAACAGCGATGGGCAACGCCTATTCTGCCTAGCAATACTCGGCTGTCTCAGTCCGATTTTGACACCATAAAACAAACTACACATCAATCGCAAAGTGCAGTGAATGGAGTATAGAATCGATTATCGGCTTAATATTTTGTAAAATTGAAATAAATCACAAATATTTTTTTTAATAAATTCTAATAAATGCTTGCATATTTACATTTTTTCTTCTGTTTTTATATATTACTAAACGTTTTCACATGTTTTTGCATCATGCACATTAGTTTTAATGTCCATTGGGAGCCAAAACATCAAAATGCTATAAACATAATTTTTTACAAGCTTTCTTGTCCCCATGCAAGTGCCTTGTTTCACTT
Organism: Lordiphosa clarofinis; assembly: GCA_018904275.1. Lineage (NCBI taxonomy): Eukaryota > Metazoa > Arthropoda > Insecta > Diptera > Drosophilidae > Lordiphosa > Lordiphosa clarofinis. Next base: position 904,386 of record JAEIGQ010000022.1, read on the forward strand.
GCTGCTTAAGTCTGTACTTATTTATAATGATTCCATATTAGAGGAAATGTTATAATAGAGCAAGTTATGTGTAATAGAAATTTAGTTCAATGGCGAGGATTGTGTTTAACACATCGAGAAGGAATATAAAGTTGTAAAACATAAATTGAAGAAATAAACGTAATGAATAAATATTGTGATTAGAGAGAATTCAAAGAAGTAGAGGGCAAAAAGAAAAAGACCAGGAAAATTCAAATACATAACAAAAGAAAATAAAAAAAAAGAAAGAAATAGAATTGAATAGTCACTGAATAAGTCAGTGAACAAGTCACTAAGCAAGCGCTTCTGAACAGTCACTAAACAAGAGTGACAGGAGAAGTCGCTGAACAAATCAAACAGCAAGAAAGACCGAACTAGATTGACTGAACTCATTCACTTGTTCATTTTAGTGAACAACTCCTTTTTTTCACTCACTCGTAAAAAACTCAAACACTACTACGAAATAAGGAAGTGAACATAGTTTCTGTTTCAAAGAAACAAAAAAAGAAGTATAAAAAATGTCAAATTAGATACAGAGAACAAGCACACAAAATCCAGCACCCGGATCCTATATTTTGTGTAAATTTCTCTTACATTTTCAAACACACTTCCGCCCTCTTCTCAGAATCCTTGTCAACCACGATTCTTTTCTTCCATAAGGCAACTCAATCCCATTAACCCCCATGGCCAATTAGCAATAAAAAAAATACAGCAACAACATAACACAAAACAAAATAAATTAGGCGGCAAGGCGAAGCATAAGGCATGACAAACAATAAACAAACACAAAACAGCAACAACAAAAAGACAGCCAAACCACAAGCTACAGAAAATAAATGTGGGTTAAAAATAGAATTGCACACAAATCGTTGGCAATTATAAGGCCATCAAAATTGCGCAAAATCAAGAGGAAACACACATACACCTGATGACCCGATGCTAATTTGGTTAAACGAAATTGAAATTTGTTTAGAAATGAATGAATCATTCGAAATAAAAGATAACCAAACTAATGCAAATTGCATTCAACTTAAATTTAAGGTATTCTCTGCTGTGCCTTTTCACCCATCTACTATCCCCGTACACTCCCTCAGTCACTTCTGTTGTCTATTTTCTGATGGCGCGTGAGCTGCTAGCAGTTTATTTTTAAAATAGCCGCCGCTCATCTACCAACAATGTTGAAGCTAAATTTACTTTTTTTTGTTGTTGCCTTTCATTTGCGTTAAGTGGGCGACGACGTCGATGTTGGCTATCTGCTGGATTTTGCGGAATTTTCTTGTTGCTTTGGCATTGAATGAAGAAAATATTTTTGCACAAACACAACTGGCAACTGAACAAGGACATGGGATGTGGAAATTATTACAATTTGACTGCTGCAATGGATGGTTTTTATCAAAGGAGAAGAAAAAGTTTGAAGGCTCTGTATAAATTAGGCTATCCATTTATAATAAATATTTACGCCAATTCTCCAAGAAATATTTAAAAACTTTATTTAAACCATTTTCAGTTTATATAAAAATGGTGCACACACATTGAATTTGATGTTGCTTTTTTATTGCTTATTGTGCGAAAGAGCCAATACGTGCCCATTGCTGATTTAGAAAAATAAAACTGCAGATTCAATATTTGCTTTAAATAATAGAGTTTTGGATATCATTTAAAATTCTTGGAACTTTTCCATCGGATTTCTTTTTATTATTTTCATAAAAAAAAGCATGTTAATCGTGAAGGTTTGTCAATTTGATCTTATCAAGGGCCGTGCGGATATAGAATTAAAAGATAATTTATTCGTTCCATTTACAGTGAAACCTTCATCAAAAACGTTGTTAAATTTCATCCGATCTTCGTAATTTAAAGTCCTGTCTTGTTTAATCCCCATTAAACTGTGTCAGATCTTAAATAAAATTAAAAAATTTCCCACACTATCAACAGAAGGGCCGATACGACGCATACACATACACAAAGATTCTTTGGAATGGTTATTGCTACTGTTTCAGATTTGGCTACGAGCCAGCCCTTGAGATTCCCAAGCTGTCATAGCAGTTTTTTCATAAGGGAGTCTCTATCTGCTCATTGAAGATGGGCAAAGATCGCTGATGATTGAATTGGTGAAATTCATGAAATAGCTATACAGAGAAAAAAAGATCCCTGAGAATGGATATTCAATTATCATATCAATGAAATATTTATTTCATGATTTATCCTTTTTAAGCGAAAATAAATCGACTCTTAAAATACCCGCTGAATCCCAAAAAAGGATAGTTAACTATCCAGTCCAAATGGATACCGAAATATCATAAGAATCATCAAAAACTATCCTTATTTTTTTCTTAGTGTGTACGATCAATTTTAATTTCGATCAAGCAGATCTTTGTGATGTTGTGCGTGTCTAGTTTTAGGAAAGTTATGAGAACAAAATCATAGCTTATTGACCTAGAGTCTGCAAAAAAGTTCTATGATTGATAACATTGTGACACATTTTCAAACTCAAAACAGTTAATCGAGTCGAGACCAAAAAATTCTGAAGGGGTGTGATGGTAGTATGATAAGCCTGTCTGCGTTTGGTTTGTTTAGCTGCCGTTCTCTTTTTATTGCACTTTGAACTTTTCAGCTTTAGAGTAGGATTATTTATATATACATATCGGATTTAGCAAAGTTCTTGCTCTTGGTTTGGTCTACAAACCATTTTTTGTAGCAAATTAAAAAAAGATCATCTTCATACTTAAAATTACAATAGTAGTAAAAAAAAAACAACAAATTGTCACCACTTTTTTGCACAGATTTTCAACTTTATCTTGAAAGCAGTTACAAATTTGGGCAAGTAATTCTCTAAGAAGTTGTAGCTTACACCATAATAAAGAGACCATTATAACGAACAAACTTAATTTAATTATATTCCCAGAAACATGTAAAACTGTCATAAAAGAAAAAAAACGAATCGGTAGAAAAGTAAAAAAGTAATATTTATTTAGTTACTATTTTAAAGTTATATTTTTTCAAAATTTTATTGATTTAATACAAACACAATCAAAATTATTGATTGTGTCAGCCAATTGCTACAAGCTTAAGGGCTTGTATGAAGGACCAATCAAATGAATTTTGTATGTTTCAAACGTTTATTTATTTAAGTCCAAACTACAATCTTGTGCTTCAAATTCGTTTTCATGCAAAGTAAAAAAGAAAGAGAAAACATAATGATTTTATGACATTTTTGAAATTTTGAATAAAAAGATGCACTGCTTGATATCAAGCAGTTTTGATGTCAAAAGTACGGTAAGACGCAATACACTTAAATCCAAACTAAAAATACTCAAATCAAGCAGGGAAATTTTAGATTGAAATTCTTGGTTTGAAATTAAGTCGGCTTGATATCAAGTAGAGATCTTCTTGGTGGTAAGTTTAAGAAAGTATAGATTTCAAGCATAGATTTTATTGGATTTAAAAACAATATCCCTGAAATGGAAAGAGGGAGAGGATGAGACAATACCACCTACGAACATTGCACCACCTACTTATTCAAAGCTGTAAATATTTTAAGATAATAGTAATTTTTTTTTTATATTTTTACTTACTTTACTGGGACTTGAATCTCGGACTTCCGAAGACTAAACAAATAGGGCGACGGCACCTTAACCCACTCGACTATTAGCCGTAAACAATACGTGGCGTCGAAACCATAATTAAGAATGAATTAAAAACTCAAGAAGAACAAAATCTAAGCTAAAGCCGATTTCAGCCTCGTCAATTTATGCTAGATTTCTGTGGGTGAAAGAGAAAAGATGATAACACAAATTATTATTAAAGCAGAAGTTAAGGATAAGTTGCATAATAAGCATAATCTGTAGATAGATTTGTGAGCAAGTTTTGGTAAGGCGCAAAGAAATGCTTAGATTTAATTGACTTAACAGTGCACTTTAGACAATATCATCTGTTAAGAGATTGAGAATGAAAAGCAAACAATGGCACGTCTTACGAGTCATAAGAGATAGGAGATTGATTAAACGTAGTCTATTCTCGTGGTATATTATAGGTGACACCCTAGTTGAGGCAACGGAGGGCGAAGTAGGTTTGTCAATCGAGATATCTATATATCCGATTATTAATATTTTTATAATCGATATATCAGAAAAAACTATATTGAAATAGAAAAAAAGGTTAATAACTGTAAATGAAGTGACATTACTGTTAAAACCTGTGTGAATACAATCATTTTAATTTCGATACCATATAACTGCATTATATGTATCTAAATGCAGTGAAATCGGCCCCTGATAATTGACGAATTTTGAGAATATATATGAAAAATTGGAACATTTTATGAATATCAATCAACTATCTTAATTTATACAAATCAAACAATTTAAAACGCGTTTAAAGCGCTTCAAGTTAAAAGCCGAAGTTTTTTTGAGGAGAAGAACGAAAACATGTATACATTTACCAAGGCAATTTGGTAGAATTTTCTAGCAAAAAGCATTATGTAGAACATTTTGTGGTTAACCATAAATTAAAATAAATTTACTAAGAAGAACTAAAACCCCTCTTTCAGTATTGTTTTCTCTCGTGTGTGTGTGTGTGTGTGTGTGTGTGTGTGGTTTCAGAAACAGCTTGCATATGTATTTTGTCTAATTGTTTTTGTTGTATTAGCCGCAAACATCACAAACTGATAAGGCAGAAATTATACAATCGAGTCAAGAGTCGAACAAAATTATCAGCCAACAAACAATAAGGGAGCGAAAATATTTGTAAGATTTGCTTCTAGAGTACTTTCTAGCTTATCTCTCGAACATGATAGATTTCTACAGAAGTAGATTTTACCATTGACTTCCCTTTAACTGTGGCTCATTTATAACAATCAAATCTTTTAAAGACTGAAACATAATTTGCCGCCAATGAGCTATAAAATACATATCATTCAGCAGTCAAGCGACCAACACACAGAAAAAACTTCAAAGGACTCGCTTGACTCTCCAGAAGTACATACACAGCCCGTTTACAAGCCGGAGAGAAAGAAACTGCTACTTGAAGCAGAAAAAAAACCTATAAAAGACAAAAGGCATTGCATTGAAGGGATGTAGGGAGGGAGGGAGGCAGGACGAAGGACATGGCCGACGAGGACAACTTCAGCGTCGTCGAGTCGGGTAAACTCAAAAGCAATGATGATTTATGTACGAGGCCAAAGTCTTGGACTGTTCTGCTGCTGCTGATGCTGCTGCTGCGGGAAGAAGAGGAAGCACTTGAGTATTCATGCAATTTCTGGGTTATAGCCGCCATTAAACTTGCCCCAAACTAAGCACAGAACGACTCAACCAGACCACCACCAACACCAACAGGATGAAAGAGAGACACCAACGCACATGCACACACAGAAAGAATCCCTTTTGGGATAGGGTTTTAGAGAGAAGTCCGACCATATACAAAAATTAAACACGGAAAAGGGAACTAGAGATGGGACTTGAGCTAAGTCAGCTTAACAACAATCACAATAATAGATAGCATGCGCTTCAAAGTATGCTATGTTTTTTGTTAAACAATAAAATTAAGATAAATATTTTATTTATATATAACTTGACACTAATTTATTTTGAAGACCATTTAACTGCTTCAACAATCTGAGTGCATGCACTGTGTAGACTTTGTATGTCTCCCCCGTAACTTTTTCTATTCCTTTTATTCATAAGAAATAAAACCCAGAAAAAGCCTTCTTCTATTCCTTTTGAGAACTTTTTTCACTGACACAAAGCATATCGAGAGACTTATTGAGTTCTAGACTTTCAAAACTGTTTCCGATATTTTTGGTCGTTTCCAGCAACTATTGTGAACGATATTGAATTAGGGCCTTTTTCCCTTTAACTTTTAGATCCATTGAAACGTTATAAGGGCAATATACCTTACTAGATCAGGGTATAAACTCGGATTTTGGTCAAACCGTTGCTTAATCCCAAATGAATTTAAATCGAGAGAAAATTCACGGATCTAGTAGCCCAATTAATGAATACGTTGCATTCGAAACTTATATTTCCGTAAAAGGTTCTGTTTTGGTTCTAATATTATTTCGGTATTCGGTTTCGTATCGGTTCCTAGATTTTATTTCGGTATACCGGTATGGACCGTTAAAATATAAAGAAAAATGGGTGAATGGTTTTGCGTCCATCCAAATTTTAGCGCTTACTAGCCCTTCTCAAAGGCAAATGTTAAAACTTTCTCTAGTTTTTATCTTCTCTATGGTTATTTTATAGTGCTGAATCGGAGCATTATCATTTTAAAACTATACCCAAACTGCATATTACGACTTCTAGAAGGAAATAAATTCAAGTTCTTAAATAGCAAGTCAAGGCCGTTTATTGATTTATATAGAAGGTGCTGCACGCTCTTCATTTTAAAGTCCAAACACATCTGTAAGCCCTGGTAATGAATGATTGAGCTAATGAATGAGGTCCATTCGGGTATTGAAAAACGTTTTTAATAGCTTTTTTTTTCAGAATTCATGAACCAACCTTAACCCTAAACCTTACTTTTGATAAGTATAGAAACTTTCTTCAGAATTTCAGTGATTTGCAGCCTTGTTCAGAGTTTTTTAAAGAATATTATGACATTACAATGAGAATCTAAAAAGATAGGATACAACATTTTTAATAAGACTGGTTTCGCATCTTTCTATATTACAATACAAAAGAATGGTCAAGTCAGACCCTTTTTTGAATGCATACGATTTAACCCAATTACATAAAAGACACCCAAAACTAAGTGCCAGCTTTACAATCTAGTTATTTCTCAGAAACAAAACTGTACCGGTACAACGATAAGGTTCTTTTCGGTCTTTTAGGTTCCAAGCATATCGGTTATGGGATGAAAAATTTCGGTTCCGGTTCTGCTTCTGAGATTTATTCGGTTCTTTTCAGTATACGGTTCCAGTTCTGGTTCCGGTTTGATCCTCTGGTATTAAGACTTTCGAATGAAAATCTATATTTAAAACAAGGTTCGGCGCGTCACTATCTACTGTGCGCGCAGACCAAAATAAACTTCGTGTCGGTGGCTACACACACAAACGACAGGCCGAATGTAAATGTGTTTCCTGATGATTTAAACTTTCTTAACAGAGAGAGTTAAAGCAAATCTAGAGCCCGCTGAGTAGCGGTTTCGATTATGTTCAATGGTTTTAGCTGTTTCCGTTTTGAAATTAAACAAAAATTAACTAAACTCTTTTCTGGTTCTATTTGTAGATGGCGAAGCGGTTAGTTAGCTTTCATTAACCTTAACGACACACATCTTAGTAGCTTTTTAATTAAAATATTCAACAATTGTGGTTCACATATGTTGCCAAAGCTCGTGTCACGTGCCACATGGCTGTCATATCTAAGCCACACTCAACCAAGGACTCTGCTCCTCATTGACGTAGAACTGGGCAGGCCAGTAGGCTGTGTCTGTGTATATGTTGCATTTGGAAATTGCATGCCAAAATGCAATGGGTTGTGAGAATGTCGACGGCGACTGCTGGGGCTAGGGGGGTGGGGTGGGGGCGTGGCAAAAGGCAGTTGACAGTTCAATGTTGCATTTCAAAGTAAAAAGGATGTGTCTCCTCGTGTTCTGGTTTGTTGTTGTTGTAGTTGTTGCAGCATTTTAGGCGCTCAACTTAAAAGCGTGAGCCATATTAGAAAGGCACAAAAGAAAGTGCCGGGGTAAGCAAGGAAGTAGTGGGGTGGGAGGGAGAGGAGTTATGCAAGGATATGCCGCAAAAGTAGCGCCAAACGAGCGAGTCAAGTTGAGTTAAAGGATGTGAAGCGGATGGCAACGGTGCAGCAGGGTGTGGATAAGGGTGGCTGCAATGTAAATGTTGCTGGTTCTTTTGGGTGCGGTTTTGTGGATGGATTTCTAGGTTGGCCCTCTGTCTACTATTCCTGCTGGTTATAATGGCATTTGCTTTGAGTAACTGTTGCAGCAGCAGTACAAACAGTTACGAGTTGCAATTTGCATAGTCGTTTCTGTTGAGATGAGGTGCGTATGTTATTGCATGTTGATTTGGGTATCATTTTTATTTCAGGTAAAAATTTAAATATGAGATAAAGATAGGTTTAAGGGATCAAAAGTGATATTTATTAATAAAGTTCCGTATTTTATATTAATTTACTAAATTGTAAATAATAGTTTGATTGAAAATCATGAGAAATTTTTAATAGTTTGTTAAAAACTCCCCCGATGAATAGAATTTGGAAACGAGTACAGATTAATAAAATCCCGGTTTTTTGCAACAGTAGACCTATTAAATAGTAATGCAATGGGATTCTGCTTGTCGGTCAATAGTTCTGCTTATGTTAGCATCTGTCCGGTGCGCGTAATTTCATTTATTTCATGTAATTGCTAATCTGTTCTTGCTACCATAACATTTGTATTCACTCGACGGCCCAAATAGCCACCCCTACATGAAGCTGGCATGGTTTACAAACACACAGACAGAACAAATTGAAACGATTGATAAAAAGCGAATTTCCGATATTTTTGTAATTCCAGATGGGTCCTCGTCTAGGCAGAGAAGAGTCATGTTTTAAATCTTGGGAATGTACTGACTAATTCGTCCAAATAATATTATTATTACTTTTTTCACATTCAATTTGAAATTCCGAAATTCGAAATGTTTAAAACCTAGCTACGTTCCTTGCAGTGTACGCATTACTTATCAATAAGTTTGTCAGCAATTTGAAATTGATGCCACTTATGTCTATGTTTGGTTAATAAACTTTCACATCACTAAATAACTTTGACCAACAAGTTTTGTATAACTCAGCAGCCCATCATCAAGTTCCTAAATAGTTTTTGGTACAACTTTTATCAAATTTTATTTTGCTCAACAACTGAGCAACTCACAAAAGTTAATCGAAGTTAATAATCTAGAGGTTAAAATAGCATTTGAGGGCGCGTGCTCTGTGCCATCACGTTTCAACGGGCTGATAGTGAATAGAGTGAGGAAGAGCGAGGCAGAGCTAGTTATGACTGATAAGCTACCTCTGCTTTATTTTTGTTTTGATAAGACACAGCTTGCTTAAGTATTAACTTTTTACGGGGCTATGAAAATATTTCCATAATTATTATTTTTACTTGATTTGCCTGCTGCAAGATACGGTTGGTAAACTTGAATACCTATTCTTGTGATTCGAATATCTTGTTCCAAGAATTTTAAAATTTGATCTTTTGTAACAAAGTTTTCCAAAAATTTGAATATCATTCAATATATTCATACATTTCAAGAAACAATACGGGGCCAATTGAACCCAACTTACACTTATGTATATGAGCAAACAATTTACCTGTACAAAATCCCAGGGCAGCTCTCCAATTGCTCTAGCACAAAAAAAAGAAAGAAGGACAAACTTAACACATTTTCATTTCTTTTCAACGCGCGCTCCAAAACTCGGGACTAACAAAGTTCGCCACCCACATGACTAGAAACACCACCAGGACCACGACGAGTCACGTAATTTAATAAAATGCCAAAGTCCTCGCTGCACATTGCACACAGACAGAAAAAGAAAGCCAGCCAACGTAAGAGAGATGTGAGGAACGTGAGTCTCTAGACTCGATTCTCTTTCTCACCTGCCGCCCACGCGTGACGCGCTTCCCACCCAACACACTCACACGTGTCAATTGAGGGAAGAGAGGTGTGAGGGGATGTTGTGTATTGGTTTTGTCGTGGTGTTGCTGGATGTGTAGGGTCGCCGCGCTCAGAGCTTAGTTCTTGTTCCCGAGTCTCGCATTACACTTAAATGCAATTGCCAACTGAACTGCCATAAATATGAAATATGACACATATAAAGGAATAATAAAGAACATGACTAAAATTATAAGAATGCCAAATCTTAACTTAACTTACCTTCCTTGGGGCAGCCTTGAAAATTTGAAAACTGCCCTAAAATTTAGAAAAAGTGTTTTTTAATCTATCTAAAAATAAATTTTTGTGAAAATGATTTTCTAAAATTTGGGGTTAATGGCCATAGGACGGACTTAGGGTCAATTTCACATCTTCTACATATAGCTATCTGTCACATAAACTAACAAATAACAGTGTAAAATCGATAACTATTTGACACATAGCAGCTATCTGGGAGAACAGAAATCGGCCCTTAATAAAAGAATTTCTAGTTTTTTAGGTCTATTTTGGGGCTTTTTAGCAGGGCTGTAAACCTCGTATTAATCGGAAGTGGTTCACTCCGGGGTTCGAACCTCCTAAAATGTTAAGGTTTGACTTTATGGAGCGGGTTCAGGAGGTCGCTAAACCAAGGTTCAGGTTCGAACCGGAGTTCGGGAATAATTTTGTAATATGGCTAACTCGGACAACATTAAATTGGAAATTACTTCAAAATGTTAATCATTAAGGTCGCGCGCACACATGTGCCTTAATGATGAACTGATTTAAAACTAAACAGTTAAAGTCACTGCAGTTAAAATTTTAAGAAAACCCCTTTTATTGTTACATTTCCACCCAACCTTTGTAAAATAGCTCGAACAAAGCCCAAGTAATCCCCCATCTTCATTTACTTAGCCTACATTGAGACCTTGAAAGCTCATAAAATTGTTTTCTTACTTCATTTTAAGCCGTTTGTTCTTGCTCTATTTTAAATTTTATCGATCAAACTGCGTGTGCATTCGAATTACAGTAACAACATTTACTTACTCTCTTTTTTTTTACCTTGGCTTAATTCACAAAAATTGGTAGAAAGTCTGCAGCTATATACGCAGCACATATTTATTTGTTTCTTATAAATCATGATACAAATCTATTTTGTTAATTCAAGAACAAACTGAATCAACAGAAGAAGCTTCAACATAAAAATGTAGGCCAAAGCCAAACAAAGCGGCTACCCAAATTGCATTAGCCAAATCACAACACAGCCACAAAAACATTTCAAGCATGAGAAACGTAACAAAAAACGGCAAAAAAAAAAAAAAGAAAGCCAAAGACAACGAGACGAAAAACGAGAAACATATGCCAAAGCAACAAAAAAGCAGAAGTAAAAACATAAACTAAATAAAGCAACCTTGACAACAATTAACAGACACAGATACAGATTCACAGGGTGAGAGAGCAAGCGAGTGAGAGGGAGAGACAAACACCTACAGAAGCATGCGTTTAAAGCCGCACGCGTGCAAAAACGCAACAAAAGTCGCGCCTCCGGGGTAATCAATCAATGTAAGCGTTTTTGAACGGACAACCCCACACATAGTAAGAGAGCAAGACAAACAGACAGAGAGTGAGCAAGAGAGAAAGAAAGGAGTGTATGTCAGTGTGCACAGCGTAATTGGTATTGATAAATTAAGCAAAGTGTGTCGGTCACAAGAAGCTTGTTTAATGAAGCGACGCGTCGCCAACTGCAAAAACAGCACAAAAAAGAAACGCGCACAAAATGCTTGAACATACGAGAGCTTTTGGAACGAACTTGGAATGCATAGAACAAACGTTAAGGTTAAACAAAACAAATTGATCACTTTTCAGTATCTTAATCTAAACGTTCTCACAGCAAACTATCTAAAAAGTAAGATTCGGTTTCAGGTTAAAAATCCTGAATCTATTCAATTATTAAAGTTAGTAAACTTTAACCGCTAAAGTAGTAGTAAAAATTTCGATATTATTTTTTCAAAAACAACAAAAAATCTCAATTTTTCTTGGCTCAACTGAATAGGATGATCACTAAAACTATTAAACAAAAATATATAAAGCAAAATTTCAAGGCACTGGGTATCTTAAATAATAAAAGACATTGTTTTAAGACATTATTTCGTATTTTGTATGCCCACCCTTACTTTTAATTATTTAAAACAAGGGGATTGGTAAGGAATCATAATATTTTTCAATTTCATTTAGTGAAATTGTTGACCTGGCTTTCTTAATTGCTTCTCACTTAATTGTCTTCCTCCTTCCTATACTCTCCAGGACAAAAGTCCCCAAATGTTCTCGATATTGTTAATGTCTGGGAAGTAGGGCGGCCACTCCACTGTTTTACAACCCGAGCGGTATGGACGTGAGTGATGTCATGTTGGTACGTCCATGGAATATGACCATAAATCTCTGAAAACTGGGGAAAATTTTTTTGAAGCATAGTCTTGTAAACATTTGCGTTCATCTTGGAGGTGACAAATTGGATCTAGCATGTTTCATAAAACGATATGGTTCCCCACATCATTACTACACCTGCACAAGAGTGATTAAGTCTAAAAAAAAATTATTCCTTTCGCATATCGTGGAATTAGTAATTATAGCCATCCGGTCCATCGAGTTTGAACTTCTTTTCGTCGGAGAAGACCACCGTCTTCCACTCCTTGTTCCACGGCATGTGTTCTCGGACAAATCGAAGTCGTGCTTCCTTACAAACATCATTAAGAGGTGTTTTTTTTAATCTCTTCAAATGTTTGGTGCTTCGAATAAATCGTTTAACGGGGTCCACACTAGCATTTGCTCCGCACACTCTTCCCTAATTTTACCAGCAGAAAGGTGGGAGTTTGATGCAGCTCGTAGAATAAGTCGCTTCTCCGATGCTGTTGTTGCATATTTTTTCCATCCATTCATTTTTTTTTCCATAGTCTGCTTCATTACGGAGAAAATTACTTACAACGTTTTGACTTCGACCGATTTTCTTGTCTATTTGATAGTGTTTTAAACCAGATTCAATAAAGCCTTTTAATTGACATTTTTCAAAGTCGGTTAAAGATTTAGCGCGGTGTATTTTACAAAAAACTGATAGCAGTTGCTTTATATTTTGGAATACAAAAGAATTCAACTCTTTCCAATCACGCAGTCAATCTAAAAGTGAGGTCAAAGGTGTCAAACCTATTCAGTTGAGCCAAACAAATTGAGATTTTTTGTTGTTTTTGAAAAAATATTAAAAATGATATACAGAACAGACACTTTACTATTTCACAAATGACTGATTTCTTTATAAAACAAAATTTATTTCGCTCAATTCGGAGTGCTTGTTACAGAGATACAACTTTTCGAACATAAAAAAATTGTCAAACCTATTCAGTTGAGCGGCCATGTACATTGTGTCACACTGTTGCCAAAACCAAAACCTTTACCCTCCTCATCTTTCCTTATATAAAAGGGCCCCGTACTCTAGTACTCCAAAATAGGACGTACTAAGGATATATATTATACAAGGGTCATAATAGTAAGTGCCAGAAAACCTTTGGCTTTGTTTACTGAAGCTGCGATGTCGCTATGATTATTTAGTTTGTTTTCTGGAAATGCCGGATGGATGATGCCGTTCAAAGTTGTTTTTTTTTTAAATATTAAAATGAACATAGTTTAATTCCGTGAGCTGTTTCTGAACATCGTATGCCCAATATTTTAATCGAACGCTTCCACAAAAATAGTCAGTTGCTGATTCGATAGGAATTTATTTGAAGTTCGCTAAATGGTCCCTAAATACGGGAAAAAATTCTAGCCAAAAAGGGCTCCATTGTAATTTAACTAGCTTTGCATTCCAACCCTTAAAATTGCATCCGTTTACCTATATATTCATGCAACTGTGCATGGTTCCACTTTGATATTTGCGTCATTTGTTTGCAAACTTTTCGTATTTATTCAAGCTTTTTACATAACCAAAACTTCCTTTCACTATAACAAAAAAAAATAAGAGAGAAAAAACAACCTAAGCAAGATTATTCAACAATTTTGCATACAACAACTGACGCTGACAACGCCAAGTTGACTCAACCTCAACCCACATCCGACTCCGCGTAGAAACCCTAAAAGTCTACTTGCAATACAAACACCAGCTGCCTATTATACACAAACAAATATACATAAATGTACAAAACATTTTATCCAACTAATATTCATTCATGTTTTTATCTCTTTACAGGTGAGTCATTCATGAGCCTAACGTAAAATTAGAAGAAGCCAAATACCTGGCCAAGTAAGTCGAGTTCTGTTTTACTGCTGATAAACCACTTGAGTGGAAATTTATGACAAGTCACAAAAATCAACCGAAGAAAATTAAAATTTTAACAACCTTTAAGCGTGTGAAAAGTCGCACACAATGTAATGAGAAATGCTCTGCGGAAAATTTTATTATAGATTTCACTTTCACACACACACACAGACAGAAAATAAAGATGAAAAAATCAAGCTGAAAAGTTTACGAGGCGTATGGATGGCCTGATGACTTTTATGACACTTTGACCCGTTCTAAAACTGACGACCGGCCTCGACGAGACTTTGTGATGGAATTGAAGTAAGGTCGTACTTTTTTAGAAAATTTACCAAATAAAATCGTTTCAATTATCTTGTATGTTGCTACCGAGACATATACATATGCTAAGGGGACACATATTAATATTGTATTGAAGTGTACTCAAGTTTCGACTTTTATTGTTTTGAATTTCTTCTCTTTTTCTCATTTGGCATCATCAACTTTGACCTTTTCAACAGGCTGTACCCGCAAGCAAATAACTCGCCATCCCTCACCCACCTTCTTTTCTTTTTCGCCGTTGCTCTCTTTCATACATTGTTGTTGTCATCATGACACTCACACTCGCAGTTTTGCAGCCATTGGGTTTCACTTTTCACTGTCTCCTCAGGCACGCGATGCGTGTGCCACTTGTTTTGGACCCAAGTAACCGTCGATAAGTTGTTGCTGCTGTTGCTGTGCTTGTTATTGTTTAACTGGCAATGATTAATGACAAAGTCTGACAACAGCAACTAGAAGGTGCGCAAAAGAGTCTTGAAATTTGTTGGCATTTCTTTTTGCCAGTGACCCAGAAAAATTGTTTGCCATTCGCTGACGCCACTTGAGAGTGATTAGAGTTTTGGTCCACACGGAGTTGGGGGGAGGGGAAAAAAACAAAGAACTTCCTTTTCTGTTTATTGATTGATTTGGCTATTTAGTAATTTCTGTTAATGAACTAAATGTTTGAATTGCTTTTGAGTCACAGACCTCTTTGTCTACATCTTGATACTTAAGCTGAATCAGTCTTGAAATTAATGCTGTAACTTTGTATTGACTCATGAATCAGAAACAAGGCTGCTATTTATATATCGCGATTCTGCAACTAGCACACAGATTCGTCATCAGTAAAATTGGTTTTTAATTCAAACAATTATTTTTTCAAATTTGTTTTTATCGATCCTCGTATTTTTAGAAATTCGTATTTTTTTCCCTATTTGGTCAAAAACTTTATAAATATTTATAATTGTTTCGATATTATGGAAAAAAATTTTGAAGAAAAAAATTTTACTTGGAAATTTTTGGAGATTTTATTTTTTACCATGTCTTGACGCACTTTGACTCAAATTTCTGGAGAACTGCTTAACCGATTTTGATATTTTTTTTTTTTTTTCGGTGAAAGTTAACACCCCAAAATGCACCAAATCCGACTTATACATTTATTAAATATAATTTTTATTTCATCGAAAACAGATGTCGAATTCTTTAAATGCGATTATCTCGGATTACACTTTTTCCAAAATGGTTGCAAAGATTTAAAGAGTACCTGTTGACCGGTTTTCAAATTCTTTCCTTAAATTGCTCTTAATACCCACCATTCTGGTGTGAACTAGGATATTTTTGATCGGCTCCAAATAACGGAGCTAGGACCAATACAGTGGAAAAATAGTCGATTTTCGAAATTTTGACTTTGAAACCCCATAACTACGTCATTTATTGACCGATCCAAAATATCCTAGTTCACACCAGAATTACATTAATTCTTAACAAAATCCCATCTTCAGTTTCAAATTCAGATCATCCGTTCTCAAAAATTTTTTGCAACCATGGGCCTATGTTTTAAATTTTTGGTTAACTTTGAACAAAAATACAACAACAACAGTAGGTACAACAACAACAACAAAAATTACTAAATTTAGTTTAACCGATTACCTATCCAATGAAAATCCGCTTCTTAATACCACTTATAGTTTTTGAGTAATCTAATTTTTTGTAAACCTTTAAAAAATGACACCTGTACAGTACCCTTAAGCCAATTTTGCGTAGCATTTTTAACCTTTCCAAACACAAGGAAGGTGAAAGATAATAACAACTTTAAAGAGGCAGAGGTTTGACTTGTATGGGACAAATGATCTGTTATGTTCCTTGGGTCAAAGGTCGTCAACGATCACCTGGTTTCGGCACGGTGGTAGCCCGGCTCGGCTCGCCGTATGTGGTGGGGTCCTTTTGGGAGGTTGAACGCTACCGGAACCATAGCAATAAAAGAGAATCGTGCCAATTCAACAGGGATAGATCAAAGAGAAAAAGGAGAGAAAAAGTCCGTCTGTGATAGAAGAAAAAAGTCGTTGCTGTACACAAGCTGACCCCGCAATCATCTCAAACACTCTGATCCACAGTCATAAGAGTCACACCCACATTCCTACGCATACACACATCCATACATTCCTTTTCACTCATTTCCACATTCACTCGATCACCCCCTTTTTTACACCCACACCTAGTCACCTGCTTGATGGTTGACAGCTTGGCCATTCCCACCCCATTTCACCTCGTCTTCACGAAATGACCTTGGGCCATGTTTAGCCTAATAAATATATCGCATGGCCCCCTTTACGCAGTCCTATGTCCGTCTAAAAGTCTTTGGAGGACAGCGGCCTCGGCATCCTGAAAAAGATTATCCTCCATTATCCACGCACACCAACCCCAGCAAATGCTACTCTAGCAAGACATAATTGCTTCAAATCTGTACAAATTGAACAATTTCATTTTTATTACCCTTAATTCCTAACATTAATTTCATGATCCTAAATCTATATTTGCTGAAGGCATTCTAAATTTTAACAACTAATAAAATAATTTCTAAGGCAAAAAAGTGAATTGGTTAAATATTATATATATTAATATTTACATATTTGGGTGTGGCATTTGTCCCTAACAAAAATTGCCCAAAAATCAGCTCACCCATACGCACTCGTAACAAAGATTAAAAATTGTAGTATTCAAATACTTTGGCAACAAATATGCCTGACCGGCCACGCTGTAGCGCAATTAAACGCAAGCCATCAGCTGTGCTGTGTTTGCCTCACCGCCCAAAACAATCTTTAAAAATGCACTCACCTGTCGATCGATGTTGGCGCCAGCATAGTCGACGAGCTGAAAGTTTACGCTAGAAATGGGAGGGACTAATATTTGAGGGCATACATAGCCAGTTGGCATTAATCAACTTGACCAAAAGGGGTAGATTTACGTCATTCTTTTGCTCGAGTAGATGTGGTTGACGTGATTTTGGGTGTTTGCTACAGATTAGTTTATTGATTTAAATAAATGAACAAATGCAAGCCATATGGGCTGCCTAGCAAACGTTCGGAAGGAACCACAAAAGAAATTGCCACCCAAAGAGCAAAAGAGTGTGATATCTATTAATAGCTTTGCAGCTGGACTCCCTATGCCTACAAGCCGGTCTTCGTTGCACCCGAATTCGTAAGCGCCAGCGCCGAGTCGCAAAGTGCAGAGGCTGTGCTCTGCTCTCGGATTCTCCCACGCAGCTGTCGTCCGCTCACTTTGTCCGAGAGGGGGTGGGGATAGAACGAAAGGGGAATCGGCCGGTGCTCGCTATTCAGCAAGGGAGAGTGCGATTGTATATTCAGCTGCAACTGGTGGCCGCTGAGTTTGGGGTGGATGACCTCTTTCGGCGCAGCCGCAACGGCTTTGCTTTTGCGCGTTGGTCAGAAAATTAGCACCAAAAAAATCCACTGTTTTTGCGTTGTTGTTGTTGTTGTGGGGCATGTAAATGTTGCTGCTGCTGGTGTATGCTGGCGCTTGTGTTTGTTGTAAAGATGGTCTATTTCACTTTGTGTTTGTTGTAAATTATCGTTTTTATTTTGTTTGTTTTGTGTTTGTTTGGAGCGTCTTTTCGTTAAGCCGGGTTGCTTTTAGGTTGACGTGTATTGGCCGCAAAGATTGCACACACGAAATGGACACCCCCGTGTGGTTAAAGGTTTAATTGTTAACAAATGCTTAAACCACTGCAACGCACCTCTCGCCACTCCACAGAATTTATTATTTTTCGGTCGCGCCTTTCCAATTGAAGTGGAAATCTAGACTGATTGTTGACCGGTGGCCGACAAGCAGTGGACCTCCGCTGTGATCTGCTTCGTGTCTCTTCAAACTGGTGCGAGGGGGCTAATTTACTTCTAGGCTCACGTAAACAGGCTCGGACCCGTCGATGTCCCTG
The DNA here is from genome assembly GCA_018904275.1 of Lordiphosa clarofinis. NCBI lineage: Eukaryota > Metazoa > Arthropoda > Insecta > Diptera > Drosophilidae > Lordiphosa > Lordiphosa clarofinis. The sequence goes on from JAEIGQ010000022.1 coordinate 922,572, forward strand.
CACATGGAACGTGTCCGCAAAAAAAATTCATACGGAGCCTGACTCATCTGTTCCTTGTCCAGCACAAACACGTGTGGCCTCGACCCACGACCTGATCCGAATATTCTCATGCTTTACTGTGTGCGCTAGCCGGGATATTTCTGTCTTCTAGGCTATAAACAAATCCTTGGCGTGATATACGCCTATACTCTGGCCCGTACTGTTGCCCAACTCATACAAAGAATTCCCCTTCTTTCGCAGTACTACACATCGGATTCGGTTAGGCCCCGGTTTTCGCGTTATATCCATCGGCCTTGCGGCTCTGCTTGAAATTTCGCCGATACACCACTTGACCCACCGCGAACTGTATTTCCTTACAACGGGTGTTGTATGCTTTTTCTCCCGCCGATGCGCTGCTTCCAATTCCTGATGAACCTTTTCTCGCAGTATTTGCATCTTGTCGCCTTGCAACAGCAATGTCCCCAACCAGCAAACTACCAGGCGTCGTAAGTATAGGGTACGCCGTAGCATGCTGCACCATCTGCGTTCCAAACATGGCAAAAAATGGTTCCGTGCCTATGCCCATGTGTAGTCCGCTACGTAAAGCACACGCTACTTGGCTCAAATGCTGATCCCAAGTACGTTGATCTCCATCAATCCAAGTACGCAACATCTGCAATACGGAACGGTTCACCCTTTCAGCTGCGTTGGCCTGTGGTGAATAAAATCCTGTTCGCATATGTTGAACCCCATATCTCTTCATTAGGTCTGCGAACGCTGCCGAGACAAATTGTTTTCCGTTGTCTGAATGGATAAATTCCGGGCACGCCAAATACATGGAAAATTTGTCGTTCCAAAAAGTTGGTCACCTCCGCCCGCTACAGCCTTTCGCATTGGTTGCAACCAAACAAATTTGGTGAAGTGATCCAGGCAGACAAAGATGACGGTATTCCCAGCTCTCGTGCGTGGATATGGTCCCATAAAATCGATGTATAAACCGCTGAAGTGGACGCTCTGTCATCTGCTGCCGACCCATTGGGGTCTTCCACTCTTGTTGCTGGGCTTATTAAAGCACACGCCTACATTCCTTAACCACCTTTTGGACTTCTGTAACCATTCCTGGCCAATATTTCTGCCTCAGGCGAGCTAACGTTTGTGGATGCCACCATGTCCAGCTGTTCCTGGCGTGGTGAGCACGTTCTGCTAGCTCTTTGCAATGCCTGCGGCACCCACAGCTTCAAGCTCGATCTTCCCTGTACGACATCTCCGGACCGGAATTCCAGTGCGTTTGTAAACATATCCGTCCGATATGCACACCTCAGGCAGCTCCTTTTCGCGCTCCTTGACCATTTCCAGAAGCAACAGATACTCTGGAGCTTTAAAAGCTGCGGACTGTAGATCCAACTCATCGGAACTGGAGATTTGAAGTGCATCCATGTAGATCCTGGACAATGTATCGGGTACCACGTTTTGTGTCCCCTTTCGATGTTCAATCTCGAAGTCGAAAGCTTGTAGTTTTAGGCTCCACCTTGCCAACCTGCCGGTCAGATCTTTCTGACCCATAAGCCATTAAGGCTGGCATGATCGGTAATGATTTTGAACGGCATCCCGTCCACATACGCTCGCCATTTCTGCACACATAAAACTGCTGCGAAACATTCCAGTTCCGTAATATTGTAATTACGCTGGGCCTTATTCAGTTTGGCTGACATAAATGCAATGGGTCGCTCATTTCCCTCATCATCAAGCTGAAATATCACACCTCCAACTCCCATTGTAGACGCATCACACTGAATTACGAATGGCCTCGAAGTTGGCGGTTATCAGCACCGGCGCCGTCACCAAAGCAGTTTTGAGGGCTTCAAAGGACTTTCGACCTTCTTCTGTTAGTGCGAAGTGGCGTATTCGCTCTTTGGAGAGGCTGTCGTGCAGAGGCGCTGCAATGGTGGCATAGTCCTTCACAAACCTCCTATACCAACCAGTCATACCCAGAAAGCGTCGTAGTTGTTTTGCAGACTTTGGTTCAGGAAATCCCTGCACGGCGATAATTTTCCCCTCATCCGTCTTGATTTCCCCTCCTCCCCACAACATAACCTAGGTACTTGGCCTGACGGTAACAAAACTTGCTTTTTTCGACATTGATCGTCAGCTGTGCCGCAGCCAAACAACCGCTAACCTTTTCTAGCATCTCCAGGTGGTCTTCGAATGTTGCCGAGCATACTAAAAGATCATCTAAATAGACGAATACGTTTTCACGGAGCGCTGACGGTATCACCTTGTCCATCAATCGGCACATGCGCTGGGCTGCATTGCACAGACCGAACGGCATCACTGTGAACTGATATAGGGGTCTTCCTGCCACAGTAAACGCGGTTTTCTCTCGACTTTTTCGCTCTAACGGTACCTGCCAGAATGCATCCTTCAGATCAATGGCCGATATGTAGTAGGTATCCTGAAGGCGGCCGATAATTCCTTCTATGTGTGGAAGTGGATAAGCATCCTTGACCGTCCGCTCGTTAACTTTCCTGGCATCCAGACAGAGTCTGTTTTTAGGACCTTTTTGCACCAACGTGACCGGAGAACTCCAGCTACTGTTACTCTCCTCAATGACCCCGAGGCTCAGCATTCTATCCAGCTCAGCATACACAAGGATCTGCTTTGCAGGAGAAATAGGATAGTGCCTTTGTTTTTACAGGTAGCTGCTCGTTATGCACTTCGATAACATGCTCCTCCAGCGTGGTTTTTCCTAGTCCTAGCGTGGCAAAAGACGGAAAAGTTTTCTTGACTCGTTCCAGCTGCTCGATCTGTTCTGGTAGCAAAATATGGGGCTCATATGCTGTTTGAGGGGGATTTGGATCATCTAAGGCTGTCAGCTCACTGACATGGACTGGAAGTTCTTCAACATCTTTTTCTGGCTGTGCTCCTTTTCGCCCAATTACGGCCAAGTTAAACGCTCGCCAGAACCCTATCCCAAAATAGAATGATTGTTGCAGTTCTGGGACTATCAGGAACTCCAAATCTTTAACTTCCCCTCCCACAGCACTGGCAGGGATATTATGCCTCGCACCGCTGTTTCTCCTCCATCTGCAGTGCGAACTTGTTGCCCTTTGAGGTGCCTCACCCTGTCTTCTCGACCCTTCAAAAAGTCTTCTGCACCGTTTCCTATGCAATTAGCGCTTGCTCCAGAATCCAGCAACGCCAACACTTCCTCTCCATCTACCTTCGTTTTTGCATATAGACGATTATCCTTCTGGATCGATACTACAGACGCTATTGTGACTCCTTTTAGTGCTTGAATATCCTTATCCCGTTGCCTAAGTTTCTGTATTTTCCGGTATTTTCTGTTTTCTGATAGTGGCTCTTCTTCTCCAAATATTCTAGCCCGCGCCTCCTCATATTCTAATTGCCGCTGGTGCAGACTCTTCTTCGAAGAAATCTGCCGAGGAGGGGGCTGTGAAAGTCCTTTTAGGGGTTTTTCGGGTTCGGGGTTCCCTGCGCAGGGGCTCCCATTGCTCCTGGCAGGCTTTTCCCTAAAAACTTGGGGTCTACATTTAAATATGACCTCGACTGGCCGCAAGCAAAACAATGCGACTCATGAATTGCAGACTTACAAACTTCCATCTGTGAACCTAAGACCTGTTTTTTGTAAAAGTCGCTGGGCAGTCCACATGTGAAGCATAGGTACATGTGGAATGGCGATGAGCAGTAGGACTCGCCTCCTGTTGCTTTACTCCTGCGCGGGTCTGGTAGGGGTGTATCTCTAGCTCCCATTGGTCGCTGTCCTCGTTGAAAGGCTTCCACTTCCCACCACTTCTTCTTGCTCCACTTGCAACTCGGCGACGTTTCGTCCTGCAACCTTATTCGGTGGTCCTTGATCCACTTCTCCGCTCTTGATCCCTCTCTTCTAAGGTCTGCCAAGGTCCTGGTGGGTACTGAGTACAGTAGGCTACCCATCTGGCTACTCAGGTTATCTTTTATGATACGCACAAGCTCACTCTCCGGCATCTTTACAACCAACTTGAAATTTAAATTGTGGACGTCGGTATAGAAATCTTCAAACCTCTCTCCTGGCTGTTGTTTCCTCTCCATGATGGCTTTAATAACAGCGTAGTCGGAATCTGCTGTGGAGAATGCTGCGGTCAATTCCGTTTTCAGTTCATCGTAGCCGAACACTTCGTCCTTGTCGTGATCCTCTCGCAACTGCCAATACCATTTAGCTGCTGCTCCAGACAATAAGAAATGGAATTCGTTGAAAAGCTGGTACTTGGTGATGAAATACTGCTCCCGCATTTTATCCACCCGAAAGATGAAACTTTGCACCGTCATCCCTTTCTCCGAGCCGTCAAACTTTAGGTTCCATCTATCGATGGGCATCTTTTGTGACCTATCCAGCTCTGTCGAGCTTCCCACTGAACTTCTCGGTTTCGGAGTCTGCTGGACGTCCAGGTTGCCAGCCGCTCTTGTTGCCTGAGTTTGTGGCTCCTGTCTGACGACGTTCTCATCAAATCCTACTCGACGCTGCACTGTCTGAAATTGCATTGGAGCTGGAGTTGAGGCAGTTTGCATTATTCCACCTTGCGCTGTTAGTACATGGTTCCCCAAGGATAACTCCATATCAATCACCCGGTTCGATAGGTCTTCTATTTGCGTTCGTAGATCCGACAGGACTCGTACTACCGCCTGGTTCTGAGACATAATCCCTGTTAAAACCTGATTAATGGGAGCCCCTGTCTGATTGTCGGCTGCACCTTCAAACTCGCCAGTCAACAACGACACATTCTCTTCTAAGCCCTCCGCTTCTGTTGGTCCCGCCCTGGACAAATTTTCTCCGCCTTCTCCGTTTGTGCTCATCGTGCTGCACTGGAAATCAGCCAAAGTACCCAATTGACTCAATCTACTCAAAAACTTATTGAATGCTCGTGCTCCTCTTGTACTTCCTCTGACTGACGCTGAAGAGGTTTTCGCAGATTCGTCTTGCGAGCCGGGTCGGGCAATTCCAATAGAACGCCAGCGGGATCGTCTTTTGGCAAGGCTTGCTTTGCGCTGCGTGTTAAGCGGCCGACGTCTGGAGGGGACGAAATTTGGGCTTGGCTACTAGTCGGCTTCTCCATTCAACGCTTGAAACCTATCTGATCTTCTAATACTTTCAAGAAACCACTACCAAAACAAACCTAAATATATAAATGTTCTACCGCTATTGGAAGAATTCAGTTTCCATTCAATAAAAGACAAAAAAAAAACAAGCTGAATAAATTTAATAAATATTTATAAGAAAAATTAAAGAAAAAAAAAAAAATGTTTAATTAACAATAAAAAAAATATAGAAAAAATATAAATATATAAAAAAAAGATAAATATGTAGAAAAATATAAATATAATAAAAAAAGAAAATATATATAAATGAAAAATATAAAAAAAAAGATAAATATAAAAAAAAGTATATTCATATAATAACTGGGGTTGGTGTGCTTAGATCGTCTGAAGAGTGTCCTTCAGGATTAACCGTGCACATTGCTGTCCGATCTGTCCTTAAAAAAAAATCTAAAAATGTCCGCCCCATCCCTCCCAATTTGCTAAACAAAATTTGGCCGCATCTGGACACTGCCTCATCTCTCAAACGGCTCACCGTCTTAAGAGAGTAGCTAGCTCCTTGTGCTGCCTCTCCTATTAGCTGACCCACAGCCTCAGCGCCTGCACACTGTGCACCAAATAACGCGTTGCTGTTGCCGATTGCTTTAGCATTTTAGTCAAAAAAACAAACAAAAATATTAAACAACTGAAACCTAACCAAAAAAAAAATGTTACTGAAATCGAAAATATAACCAAAAAAATTCTCCGGAACTTGCAACTATAGCCAACTCAACCCCTCGTGACTTTTAGCCTCTCGCAGGGGCGTGGCATGACTATCTGCCGTGCTCTGACGCTATGGTTTTTCCATTAAGGTTTGTGCCTCACAGTCCGAGGATTCAAAAATCGCCCGTTTTGGTAACACACCCCTCAGAGTCACAAAACAAAACACAAAAATTCCAGAAAATAAAAACAACTGATAAAAAAAAATAGATGAATTTAAAGTCCGTCCTTGCACAAGCGTTGGGCGCCAACTGTTATGTTCCTTGGGTCAAAGGTCGTCAACGATCACCTGGTTTCGGCACGGTGGTAGCCCGGCTCGGCTCGCCGTATGTGGTGGGGTCCTTTTGGGAGGTTGACGCTACCGGAACCATAGCAATAAAAGAGAATCGTGCCAATTCAACAGGGATAGATCAAAGAGAAAAAGGAGAGAAAAAGTCCGTCTGTGATAGAAGAAAAAAAAGTCGTTGCTGTCCACAAGCTGACCCCGCAATCATCTCAAACACTCTAATCCACAGTCATAAAAGTCACACACACATTCCTACGCATACACACATCCATACATTCCTTTTCACTCATTTCCACATTCACTCGATCACCCCCTTTTTTACACCCACACCTAGTCAACCTGCTTGATGGTATGACAGCTTGGCCATTCCCACCCCATTTCACCTCGTCTTCACGAAATGACCTTGGGCCATGTTTGGCCTAATAAATATATCGCATGGCCCCCTTACGCAGTCCTATGTCCGTCTAAAAGTCTTTGGAGGACAGCGGCCTCGGCATCCTGAAAAGATTATCCTCCATTATCCACGCACACCAACCCCAATAAATGCTACTCTAGCAAGACATAATTGCTTCAAATGTGTACAAATTGAACAATTTCATTTTTATTACCCTTAATTCCTAACATTAATTTCATGATCCTAAATCTATATTTGCTGAAGGCATTCTAAATTTTAACAACTAATAAAATAATTTCTAAGGCAAAAAGTGAATTGGTTAAATATTATATATATTAATATTTACATATTTGGGGTGGCATTTGTCCCTAACAAAATTGCCCAAAAATCAGCTCACCCATACGCACTCGTAACAAAGATTAAAAATTGTAGTATTCAAATACTTTGGCAACAAATATGCCTGACCGGCCACGCTGTAGCGCAATTAAACGCAAGCCATCAGCTGTGCTGTGTTTGCCTCACCGCCCAAAACAATCTTTAAAAATGCACTCACCTGTCGATCGATGTTGGCGCCAGCATAGTCGACGAGCTGAAAGTTTACGCTAGAAATGGGAGGGACTAATATTTGAGGGCATACATAGCCAGTTGGCATTAATCAACTTGACCAAAAGGGGTAGATTTTACGTCATTCTTTTGCTCGAGTAGATGTGGTTGACGTGATTTTGGGTGTTTGCTACAGATTAGTTTATTGATTTAAATAAATGAACAAATGCAAGCCATATGGGCTGCCTAGCAAACGTTCGGAAGGAACCACAAAAGAAATTGCCACCCAAAAGAGCAAAAGAGTGTGATATCTATTAATAGCTTTGCAGCTGGACTCCTATGCCTACAAGCCGGTCTTCGTTGCACCCGAATTCGTAAGCGCCAGCGCCGAGTCGCAAAGTGCAGAGGCTGTGCTCTGCTCTCGGATTCTCCCACGCAGCTGTCGTCCGCTCACTTTGTCCAGAGAGGGGGGGTGGGGAATAGAACGAAAGGGGAATCGGCCGGTGCTCGCTATTCAGCAAGGGAGAGTGCGATTGTATATTCAGCTGCAACTGGTGGCCGCTGAGTTTGGGGGTGGATGACCTCTTTCGGCGCAGCCGCAACGGCTTTTGCTTTTGCGCGTTGGTCAAAAAATTAGCACCAAAAAAAAATCCACTGTTTTTGCTGTTGTTGTTGTTGTTGTGGGGCATGTAAATGTTGCTGCTGCTGGTGTATGCTGGCGCTTGTGTTTGTTGTAAAGATGGTCTATTTCACTTTGTGTTTGTTGTAAATTATCGTTTATTTTGTTTGTTTTGTGTTTGTTTGGAGCGTCTTTTCGTTAAGCCGGGTTGCTTTAGGTTGACGTGTATTGGCCGCAAAGATTGCACACACGAAATGGACACCCCCGTGTGGTTAAAAGGTTTAATTGTTAACAAATGCTTAAACCACTGCAACGCACTCTCGCCCTCCACAGAATTTATTATTTTTCGGTCGCGCCTTTCCGAATTGAAGTGGAAATCTAGACTGATTTTCGTGGTGGCCGACAAGCAGTGGACCTCCGCTGTGATCTGCTTCGTGTCTCAACAAACTGGTACGAGGGTTTTTTTTTTTTTTTACCCTCCCGAACATTTTTTTTTTTTTTTCCAAAGCAAATTTTTTTTTTTTTTTTTTTTCCCCCCCCCCCCCCCCCCCCCCCTTTTTTTTTTTTTATATTTATCTTTTTCTTTTATCTCTGAGATCTAGGTGTTCATACAGACGGACGGACAGACCGACATGTCTATATCGACTCGGCTGTTGATGCTGATCAAGAATATATATACTTTATATGGTCGGAAATGATTCCTTCTGCCTGTTACATACATTTGCACGACTTTAGTATACCCTTTTTACTCTACGAGTAACTGGTATAATAAAATCCTCCACCCCCACCCCCTCCCACGCACTCACAACCAACACCGCATTTCATTCAACAACGTGTGAGTGAAAGAGAGACGGAGGAAGAGAAAGAGAAACTTAGAGTTTTTACTGCACAATTTCTACTATTCTGCGCTGTTGACTTCTTGAAGAAAGCAAGCATTTTCACACTCTGAGGTTGTCAGGATTTCTTTGAAGTGAGGCCCCACAGGAAGTGAACTGTAGTGCCACGCATCACGGTTGCGGCCGTTGCGCATAGTCGAATTACTATAGGTAATTGTCTGGAAGGTCTGAACATGGTTCTATGGAATCGTCTAATCGAGGATACTCCGTAGGATTAGAAATGCTTATTTCTTATTTTTTCACATATTTGCACAAACCCATTGTACTTCTTTTACCTTTGGTAAAGAGTATAAAAATACATCATTTATTGTGTGAGAAGTTAAAAAGGGTACTTGGTAATTCATTTAACTGTACAAGAAAGTGATTTGAAAATCAAGTTGGATGCATTTTACTTTGGTCTTTAGTGCCATGGGACCCAGAAGGTCATCTTCCGAAATGGACAGGCTTAAAAATGTAACTCCTTATAGGCATATAAAAGCATGGATAAAGCCATCTCTTCGTTGGAAATGGTCTCGCTTCGTCAGAATAAGTTCTTAGATTACCGACCAAAAACATATTCGATTTCTGCTCCATATTTGTTTGTTGCTCGATTAAATTCAGATTTGACAACTTTGTGATACTTGACAACTAAAGTGATACAGAGAGTTCGTGAGCGAAATTTTTATTAGGTGTACTTGTCGTATACGTAATATTTGTGGAAACTTTGAAGGCTTTTCGCAGCTCAAATTAAATTTTTTTAATTTATATTTATGATGGTATATGTTAAGTTTTCTTACGTCCATCCTAATGCTCATATATTTTATTTTATTATTTTTTATTCCAATTTGTTAAATTTTTTTGTGTATTATCATTGTTTGTGTCATTACAAGGAATTTGATTGGGGTTGTACTTTGATGGAAAGATATTTCTGTAAATCCTTTGATATTACGTTTTTCAGTTGTGAATATAGCTTGTTGCGGTTTACAAGTGCGAACACAGTTTTTCCCTTTGGTTCGCTTTCACTTAACGGATTTGCATTCCTGGCTTAAAATGTAAAAATCTACCTTTTCATACTATACCACATTTTGCTGGAAAATGGTCTTTCTACTATTTACTTCCATTTAATTTTCGCAATATTTGCCAGCAGCCAGCTCGTACAATATTTTTCTTTGAACCATTCCCATGAATATGGTAAAGTGTAAACAAAAGCTTCATCTCTCATGTAAATTAACTTGCACATTCTTCTGCCAAATATCAACAACAACAGCAGCAATAAAATACAAAAAATCAATGTTCTTTTTAGCACTCAAAAATATGAAAATCCTTGACCTTATTATAGGGGCCGCCGTGCACGAAAAAAAAGCAACAAGAAGCAAAGCATAAAAGATAATGAACTCGATAAGTTTCATTTTTCGGTATGTCTATTTTCCACATAGCCAGCAACAACATCAGCTAAATGAGCTGATGCCAACAAAACAGCAACAACAAAGCGCCGCCTCATCGTGTAATGGAGAAATTTTGTTTGTTTTTACGCTCTCTTTTCGGCTCTTGGTTTTTGGGTAGAAGGCAATAACCTTGAGGCAGGTTTTTCACATGACTCTCCCAGTGACTGAGTGAGTGAAAGACAGACGGAGAGAGAGAGAGAGCGACAGAGCTGCCTCAAGCAACGGCAACATCTGTCTGTGTGTGTGTAATAAAATAAGCTTCATAAAAAAGGCGGTCAAAAAGGTAAAAGCCAGGCCATACCCGTATTTGTATGTGGGTAAATTTAAAAGAAAAATGTAATCAAAAAATAAGGTAGATTAGCATAAAAATTCTTATTAAATGAGAGCATAAGACTAAGTCGGTACTTCCACATATTTAAACGCCTTGAATTGTATCAATTAACAGATTAATAACAGTATGTTAAGTTAGCGGATTTACTACTATGTAATATTAAATCTTCAAATTCAAGACCTTTTTTTTAAAAGGCTATATTGAATTGATTTGGTCCTAAGTTTTTTCCGAAATTAGAACTTTGTCTAAGCATTATCTGTGCCAAATCCTAATCAGATATTTCGGCCATCATTCAATTGTATTAAAATACCTTAACACTAAAATATTGATTTTGTACATATTCACATCATGACGGTTATTTTTAAATAATTTTAAAACCAACAGCATTAAGATGTTTGAGATATTAGACACAACATAGAGAATAACGCACATTATACAAAAAATCTTATTTTTCCTTCCAATATTCGGATTTTCTTACGGGCTTTTTTTTGCCGAATAATTCGATGGCAATTCCATTGCCCACCCTATCTGCAAAGTCTTTACAATTTTATATTGAATTTAAATAAAAGTCCTTGACCTCAAATTCCTCCCATCCATTCCCCCAATTAACTCTAGAAATCAAAAGTTCAAAGACCGTTGCCCTAAAATGTTATCGATAGCTTTTCATTAAATGCGTATTAGGGCCAAAAACAACAAAACTTTCGCCATATTTAGTTAATTGTAGAAAATTGGTAAGGTACAGGCGCCTAGCACACTTCTTCCTATTGTTATTTACGGCAAACTGTCATCAGTGTCAACAGCAGGCAGGCAACGTCATTTGGTCATTTGTCAAAAAAAAATTCAACCGAACCAAAGAACCAGAGAGAAGCAAACGGTAGACAGACAGTGAAGTCCCAAACCCCAAACATGCCAAAAAAGACTGAGAGAGATGGAGAAAACGTAAGCAAGAGCAACGGTTTTTGGGGGGGCAGACAAATACAAAAAAATACAACAAAAATATGTGAATCACACAACGAACGACAAACAAAGTCCCCCCTCGCAACAGAGGCAATGAACGTGCGACGTTGAATGAGGAGCACATCGACTCGGGTGCTTGTGTGTGTGTGGGGGGATGGTACGGCTAGCACAAGGGGAGTAAAGTCAAAGCATGAGAAGACCCATACTATAGGGAATATAACGTACCTACTAGTAAAAATTAATTAATTCAATTGGGTATTCAAAATTGTTTAATTATTTTTTTTTGGATATGCAAGGCAGCTCTGCTCAAAAGATATATCTTTCACAGAAATTCTGTTACAGTTAATTGACATTTGTTACATGCCGAAATGTCCTTCTTCATACCAAATTGGTTTAAAAAGTAAACGAGAGCAGAAGTTCAAGTTAGCTTAGTCTGACTTCGTTATGTCCGTTAATAACCTTTTTTTTATGAAAAGAGCACAGCAGACAGCGTATGCTGACCCCAAATATATGACAAAATTTGTTGACCTTAGAAAAGAAGCAGAAAAGTAGGCCATAGTTAGCAGACACCGATCCCAAATATATGACAAAATGTTGTAATTTTATAACTGGGTAGGACTCCAAAAAGGCAAGACGAAAAAAGCAGGTCTCAGCATTCCCAAAGCTAATATTTGGTTTACAATTAATAATTGTAAAAACCAAACAATTTAAATGAGTGCGACAGAGCCTTAAAATTTTGAAAATTATTCCTCATACGACAAGTTTATTGAATAGAAATTTTTGCAACGAAATTATTTGTGCATTTCAAATGCTGTCATCTTTTGAAATATCACATGGTAGCAGTCTTTTATTATTTAAATAAAATCAACGAAAACAATATATGATTATAGGCAACACTGCGTATGAGTTATATACAAAAACTATAGAGACTAATCTTTTAACTTTAGCTTTTTTTACGCTTATTATACAAACAAACAGAATATGACCTTAAAAAAGTTTTATTATCAAGGGGTCTAACCTAGTGTTTATACAGACAAATGGAAAGAATGACGGACAGCGTCAGACGGATAGGTTTAGGTTTAAGTATTGTAGGATGTTATACCTTATATGGTCTTCACATTTACACCAATTTAGTTTATCCTTTTTACTGTATAAGTAACAGGAATAAAAATTATACTTTATATCGAACTTTTTTTAGATTTGAAAGTGCTAGTAATTTAACTTGTAGTCCTGGGGGTTCTAGTATATATATATATGATCGATAAGTATTTCGGTGTTATGGTCATACTGTGTATGGATGACTCGACCAAGTGACAGAGACACTCGAGTAGTGAATGAACGTTGACGGAAACTAAAAAGACAAACAAAAACGACGAACGGGCAGACAGCTCGTAATGTAAATTGTCACCCTTATAGAGTGCACTCGGGGTGTTTTAAATAACACTTTATCGTAGTTTCTTTATTTTTAGCTTTTTATTACTACGCAGTTAATCTTGCTCGCTTGCGCGTTTTCACAGAATGCCTCGCTTCGGCTTGGCCTATCGATATCTCCTCTGCTTAAAACTATCGATTACAATGATACTTAACGCTATCGATTACAGTGACTCTTAAAACTATTTATACCGTGACTCTTATTATTATTATTGCACAATTATCCTAAGTTGTATTATATTACAATTACCACCTACTACACTCTTATGTTTATATAGTAAACACGTGTGTGTAAATAACACTGTAAATCAGTGGTGCCCAAACACACACTATGAAGCTTTGCGATTGTGTGTGTAGCAGCAAAACTCGAAGTAAACGTCATTATGTCAAATATGGGCTACAAACAAACACACAAATGTGTGTGCGTTCTATTTATAGAGCACACGTTTTCTCTCTCTATATGCGTGTGTCGGCTGCGACGCTGGCAGAATTATGACTTCCTATCACACGGGATAGGGCTATTGACATTTGGTTACCACTGCTGTAAATAAAACACGGAAATAATAAGAATCCTTGATTGGTAGATTCAATTATATTTATACAAACAAATTAAAAAAAATGACTGTCCGAGTTCTAGGCCGATTAAATTAAAATATTTACCGTTGTGTACCTAAAATGTCTAGAATGTTTTGTTCTTGGATGAATCTATCGAAAAACGACAGTATATGATATGGAAATAAGAATGAACGTTCTTGAATTAAGTGTTTTTTGTACCTACAGTAATAGCCTTTTTACTTCTAGCTGCGAAAACCTGAGTCATGCGTTCACACCAAACACGCAGCTCCGAAAATAGATGGCAGCTGCTACTATTAATTATGGTGGCAAAGTACCAGCAAAAGCGCTCGTATATGATAATCTTATACAAGTTGTATAGTTACACCAAAGAAAGCAGTGAATTTTGAGTAACCATCCAGCCTAGGTGTTTCCTATGAAAACAAAATCTCGCAGCTTCAGCTTGATCGAGGTTTTGAATAGACTCTAATCCAAAATATTTCTGTTTTAATTTACATACAAAATATCTTAAATTAAGGACAAAACAAACTTAGAACGCAAGCTCCATAAAGGATGAAACGCAAAATTTAAATTATTTAAAATCGAATCTGTTCTTCAAATTCCCTCCTGGCTTTAACTCTTGGCATATAGAGTAAGTGTAGATTTGTAACCTTCTGTAATCTGTAGATAACTCAATCCCTATGGATTTTTTCAGTTTTATTTTACTTAAAACAAAAACATAGTTTCAAGATAAAATTTTAAACAGTTTTAGAATGTTATAGGCTTTAACCAGAAACATTTTATACTTATTTAATAGACCCTTACGGTGCTTCGGGAATGAATTGAGTTTGATTTTAGATTTTATAAAACTCCAATGAAGAATATATTATTACAATCTTAAAAAATTATCAAAAATAATTCGAAAATGCAATTAACTATAAGTAGTTAAAATTAGAATTTTGTACTTAAATGAAGTATTTTTGTACTTAACATACTATTGACACTGTTTGTACTTGACTCAGTGCCAGTTGACTGTTGCCATTCTACCCAGTCTAAACAGAGTGCCAGACAACTGTAACAAAAACATGACAATGCAAGTGACATCCCAAAAAGGCGTGGGCTTTTTTATTTACCAAAGACAATGCACATTAAATCTCATTCGATATGGCAATTTAATGTACAAAACGTTGAACTCTCACTTTTTTTTTGCCTAGATAATGATTGTGCACTATGTGCACTAGTCGCTGTTATCCAGTGGCTTCATATACATGACATGCGTATATACATTAAATACGGGATGCCATCACCTATGATGGCCATTATTCAGTAACCAGCGTTATCATCTCCGAAACAACCAGAGGCGCTTACTGCGCAGATAAGCCTCAAATCACTTACTCAATGCTGCCTAGTGGAAGTTTAATTTAATTTTCACATTTTTGCTTGCGTATCTGTGTTTAATTTAATTATGCCAATTATAAATGCGCTGTCATATGCCTTGACTTGACCCTCTGTGTGTGCCACCTTTCTGATCCAGTTACTCTAAAACTATGAGTAGTTGCAACATCTAAGTAACATTTCTCATTCTACTCTCTTGCTGCTTGGCAGTTTGCTTAAATTTAAGTGGCAACTAGAAGAAGTTTTTCCAAAGAAAAAGCAAATACCAAGTGGAGAAAACAGGGCTGCAAAAACAAAAAATAAGCAAAATAAAAAGTAGCAGCAAAACAAGTTGATGAGTCTAAGTGGTTAAAGAAGTTGAAAAGTCAAAACTGGACGACGGACGAGGATGCGTTGAGTTGAGTTGGGGAGCGAGCAGCAGCTGTTCAAAAAGTTGTGTGAGAAAAAAAAAGTGGCAAGTTTTCCATTTGCTCGAAAGTAAGAAAGCAAACTATGAACCCTCTTACCCGCTGTGCTTTTTGATTAAAGGATATAGGTGATGGCTGGTGGGGGTGTAGCTGGAATTTTAAAGGAGTTGACAAGTTGTGAGCTCCTTGAGTAAGCTGGCAAATGGAGCCACACATGTGTCTAAGGCAAGTGTTTTAATAAGAGAAAACAAATTGAAAAGCAAAAACAGGAGAAAACTTCTGTTACTTTCGGAATGAAATTAAAACTCTTAACTTCTTAAATGTAATATGATTAGTTCTCTAATTTTAGACCCGATTTATTTTAAAATAGCCGCTAAATATGTACAGATATATCGATATATTTTAGCGTTAAGTTCTTTTAAGACAAAAATGATGGTCTTACTGCGTAGAGAATAGACAACGAGTGAGTGGACAGACAGAGCAGAACGAGGGCAGACGCTATATTGGATATGGATGCAAGAAATCCGTATGGACAATGTAAATATTAAACCGTGTGTGTATATATACCCGTGTAAATAGTGTGAAAAGACAACCCCGAAAACCCGAGAAAAACCTGTCGCTTACATCATAAAAAATTAAGAATTTTATTCTGGTTTTTCTGGAAGATTTAAATTATCGCATTTTTTCGGAATACGGTTACGTTTTGGTTTCCATTTTGATTCCCTGATTTGAACTATTGACACCAATTGTACTTGATTTAAGTATGGAGACCATAATTTTTACCAAGCAAATTAACAGAATTGAATTATGTCTTTTATAATTCCTCACAAATTTCCATTTTCTTTGTTTCATTCACTCATTTCTCTCTTTGGTATAATTAGCCAAACATGTCACAAACATTTGTGCTATTGTTTACCACCCAACCACCCATAATATTCGAAGCCAATCTTAATGATGTTTTGGGTGTAAAAAATTATTGACCAGCAACAATAACAATAACAACAACAGCAGCATTCTGGGTCTGTTGTATCTGGTTGCAGTAGTGAGCAGAGGGGGGCGAGCTTAATTGACATGGGTTGCCATTTGTATGGCGAGGCCATGTGTTCTAGTTGTTGTATCTCTGTATCTATATATGCGGGGCTTATGTATCTAACGTTTGTGCCACTTTTATTTGCCTCGTTTCCAAGTCAAAAGCCATGATTAATGATGAGTTTTATGTTTCATTTTTATTTTCTCTTCTTCTTTTACATAAAAGTATATACATATATAGAGCACACTGAAATGCATTAGAAGGGTTCAATTAATTTTGATTTGATTTTTTTTTT
Organism: Lordiphosa clarofinis; assembly: GCA_018904275.1. Classification (NCBI taxonomy): domain Eukaryota; kingdom Metazoa; phylum Arthropoda; class Insecta; order Diptera; family Drosophilidae; genus Lordiphosa; species Lordiphosa clarofinis. The sequence continues at coordinate 938,961 of JAEIGQ010000022.1, forward strand.
GTTCTGTGTTACAAAAGTTACATTTAATTGTTGTGACATTTCATGTTTGTATTAAATGGTGTGCGTAATTCATTTTGTTAATCAGAAGTAAAACGATATAAATCGTCGGCTATACATTTCAATGAAAATGATAAAATGCAATAATATCCAATTGCCTGTCTTTGATTCATTTGGCCTGCGTTTTGATGTAACCATATACCTATTAAATTTTGATATAAAATGCAGCAAAAAAAATTTCACCCCTTAGCACTTATATCAAATATTGATATTATATACCAAAAGGCAGTCTAACTAATGCTTACATGCTTGCTGCTATTAAAGTGGCTTTTAGGGCCAGAAACCTGACGATACGGAACATTGGTTCACCAGGCCAGACCTTTTTTAAAAATTAAAAGAATGCCTTTACTACTGTAACCGAAATGCTTAAAAATATATTCATATTTTTAGTACAAATTATTGAGATTACCTAGATTACCATTTACGGTCAAAAACAAAAAAATAAATATTTTTTTCATTTTAATATAACCGGTTATGAACCGAACCTGTGTCTGGCGAATGTAAATCCATACCGATATCAGCAAATTAAAACGATTCGATTAACGTACAAAGTTCTAGTTTAGATATAGATATTTGTAAATTTTTCAATTTGTGTCCGCAAAATTGTTTAAAAAAAAGCTTTTACTAAATACTCTAGGGGGAAAAATGTTTTTGCATATCGCATAAATCAAACCGCTTTCAATTCTCAGGTTGGAATTTCGCGCGTTTTGCTTATAAAGAGACTTGAGTCAACTAGAGTAATGAGAAACACAACTTGAATGCTTCACTGATTAAATTGCATTAATATTATTAAAGATGTGATGGCTGTTAAGTAAAAAAAAATTATTTTGAAATATTGACCACCAAAACAATGCAATAGTCCGACAACTTAATCCAATTATGGCAATAACATTTTCGGTGTTTTAATTTTCTTTGCAAAATTAAAAGTTAATACGCTTAAATGATGCGTAACTTTAACAAGATTATGTGGATAAATTAAAAGTTCGATAATGTTTGAAAAAAACCTATCAATAAATAATATTCGCGCGAATTTCAAGCTACAAAGACATGTTGTCAGCGGTGAAATTTTGGAACTAAATTTTTTAAATTCGTTTTAATTTTAAAAAAATTAAGGATGATTTTATGGTGGAAACATATAACTCCGGAGGAAGAGGCTGCAATGCCATATAGAAAAGCAGTCAGATTTAATCGCCGCAGAAAAGTAGCTTCAAATAAATAAAAAGTGGATTAAATCATTTCTAAAAATCTGATAAATATTTGCAAAATTTCTGATTGCGATGAAACTTTGGAGCATTGACTTGCTTGCTACAAAAATAATTGATTACCTGGAGCTGAACAAAGGCTATATTTCTTTTATTTAAATGGTAAAAAAAAACCGCGAAATTTTCAAAATTTGCATAAGACCTTAGGTTATTATGAAGATTGGATAATGTGCAATTGAAGACCCATACATATATGTATAAGAAGTGTAGACCAAAAATCGAGAAAATTGCCAAATTTTCATTTAAGTATTTACGAAAGCGCTGATTGGTAAATAAGGCACTTAGATTGAATAGTACAAAATATATTGCAAAATTTGCAAAGTAAAATTTCATATTTGATTTCAGTTTAATAAAGAGGACGGGTAAACTGGCCGATAAATAGGAGGTGTAGATCAAGCGGGTAGACCAAACTGTCCAAATTTTATGGTTGGCAATTGAAGACGGTTAAATAAAATGAGTCTTTCAATCGGTTTAAAAATGTTAGAAAATGTCAAAAATTTGTATATGAGTTCAGATGGACTTTAAGCTGGGAAAAAGGAAGGTGTTAATGAAACGGACAAAAAAATCGCTAAATTTGCAAAATTTTATAGTGAGTTTAAATTATCATTAAGACGTGTAAATGGACGGATGAAGAAGATCGAATGGCTTAAAATAAGTTATAGTTTGGAACTTAAAAACAATTTGAATTCAACATTTATTCAAATTATTTTGAAGCGAACAACCCTGACGTGGCAACCACAAGCAATTATTTCCAGTCAGCCACGACTTTACAAAATAAAATCTCCTACATTTTTATTGGTTGTTTTCCAAAAAAACTGACCCCTAAATCTCTAGATATTTTTGGAAAGCATCGGAATATTTGCTTTTAATACAAAAATTGTATAGTTAAATCCAATTTTATTATGTTAGTTTTAACTAAGTGTACGTATATCATTACCCGGGCAGTTCACATCCGAACTAATCCTTAGTGATACCAGAGTTATTCCACCATAAAGGGTAGTCAAACGAGCGCCCTAAGTGGAACGTACTTGTTTAGTTAGCTTTAAATCTCCAAGCAAGAAAAGTAAAGGACGAGACAGTAGCTAATACGATGTTCCATTGATCCCTCAATATTTCAAACTGAACTTCTGCATCTGCAGTTTGCTGTTCTCTTAGTACCTGTTATCAAGTTTCAGATTCTAAGTCTTTTTTCCATATGCACTTACATATATATAGAGTAGTTAACCATGAAAGTCGTTTATGTAAATAGAAAGAAAAATGTTTTGGAAAATATTAAAGAAGATAGCTTGCTCCTGACTCATTGTCAGAAACTCTCTGCAGCGTTTTCTTACGAACAATTTCATTTTTTCTTTGAACTCTTTAATATAAAATAATATTTACATTTTCCCCGCACAATCCCATGTCATCCATTAGAGAACCTTATTAACTTTGAAAATCTCTTTTTTTGTGGGAAGAGTCCCTGGCTATACCGATACACAACGCCTCCTCAACCTGCCTTGCTTCCACTCTTGACTACCGCAAAAAAAGGAAAGAAAAAAAAAACTACCAATTAAAAACTCATCAAATGCTCAAAGAGGTAGAAGGCTTGTACGCCCGCCCGCCCACACAAGCTCTTCAAAGGGAACTTCACCAATATATAAAGTGGGAGGGGGCGAACGGGGTGAAGCATAAACTTGAGCGGACAAACATTTGGCAAGCAACGCGACGACGACCTTATGGTTCGAAAATGTGCTCCGTCTCTTGGCTGGAAATGAAGTTGAGGCTGTTGCTGAAAATTGGTTGTTGTATTTGTTGTTGTTGTTTGCCGGCAGCTACATTTCGTCTGCTGCTGCTGCTGCTTGTTGGCAAAGCTTGTTTGTCCGCCCCTCTTACTTCACGTTTTGTTTTTGTTGCTGTTATTTGTTATTGTGCGCTCTATTTGGCTCAAGTGTTTTCTTCAGGTTGTTGTTGTTGTTGCCATTGCTTTCTTTTGCCGTCTGCAGTTATTTTCATTCGTTATGTTTTGGCATTAAAAAGTTGCATATAAAAATATATTTTTTTTCAGGGGTGTGACCAGGAAACGACATAGACCAACCAAATTTGGCATTAACTAGCAATGGCAGCACTAAACTAGACAACTCGAGACAAATTTTATTGCAACCTAATTGTAGTTTACGCAGGCAATTGAACCGGAACTGTAACAGAAAGAATTTAGATTCAAAACCAGAACCGAAACTTTGTAGCTCTATATTTAGTTTCAGATCTGACAAATAAGCAACCAAAATCGGAAAAAGATTTGAACCGAAACTCAACAAAAATTTTTACTTCTGAAATTTGAAATACTTACGTTTACGCAAACATCGTCTCGGAGTTCGTTTAGTTTTCATCAATAGAATCTATTGGTTGCAAACTACTCCCTCAGCTTTTAAATTTCTGGACATAACTTTTCTAAGCAAGATGATGTTGATTTTATTTCTATAAAAAAATATCACTGAAAAAGAACAACTGGAAAACATCGAAACGATTCTTAGCAAAGTGACTAAATAAAAATATTCTGTATGATTTTATTCGAGTACATTTGAGAAACCTCAACAAGTATGCTTTTGTTGCCACGTCTTAGTTGGTATTGGTATTCGGTATTGTGAAATTCAAAAGGTTCACGAAGTTTGGTTCTTACAACGTGTCGTTTCACTAAAGATGGTTCCGCTCTTTCCCGATTGCAACCCTTCACGATTCCGAATTAAACTCTTCGTCCCGATTTAAACCCTAGAGTTTTTTGATCCTTTGTTTGTGTTCACATTTATTCATCGAACCAAACTCAGAGTTGAATAAATTCTGCTCATACCGCAATCGGAGTCGGAGTAAGGCAAGGATGTATGCAGGGTTCGTCGGAAAGTAAAAAGACTGATTTTCTTCCGCCGCGACTGTACTTCGGAGCGTGCGCGCACCGACTGGATTCGGTAGAGGGCGTTCCTAATACGCGATTAAATTCTGTGTGAAACTCGGTAAATCTGCGACAGAGAGGCAGAGGGAGCCTTGAAAGAGTATTCAATAGGGTTGTCGAAAATTTCAAAAATATCTATATCGATATTATTGGCGATATAGAAAAAGTATCATTTCGATATAAATATTTTGGTGTCAAAAACATGGATATTATCAATATTTTCGATATTTTTCAATAAAAACCCATATCTTAACAATGAACAGGTCAATTGTAATAAGAACTACAATCTGATTGCACTTACAAAATATAGATTAAGGGCCGATTTCTCATCTTCTACATAGAGCTATCTGTCACATAAACTAACAAATAGCACTGTAAAATCTATGACTATCTGACACATAGCAGCTATCTGGGAGAACAGAAATTGGCCCTAAATGTATATTTATTAAATGAACAAAATATATTTATATTTTATTTCATTTTTAACACAAGAAGTTCTGCAAACTCAGTCATGAATTTAGTTTTATGGAACGGATGAAGTGTTTACTTTTTAAATTCATCATCCTTGAAAATAGAACATTCAAACTACAAAGCATAAAAAACTTATTCAGTTAAATATACGAAACGTAAAAACTTCTGATTTAACCAATACTCGTTAGACAGAGATAAGTATTAGAAAGACCCGTTGAGTTATGTCATCGGACATTCGGCTTCTGTTATCAAAAACCATACTTCTTATAACCGAAGCCAAGCGATCCTATAGCACGGAGCTTCCCGGTATAGTAAGATATGACAATGTCCAACAACTCTAAATTAAAATATAGCTCCAATAATTTATTCCTCTGTCCTGGTGATTTTTAAGATTGAATTACCATATTGTTCATTGCATCCACTACTAATGTCTGCTTTGATCCATGTTCCGTCTAAAAAAATTAGAAGATTTTAAATATAATTATATCATTAGAGATTCCGGAGATTGGACATGTCCGAGCCCATTTATGCCCTTTTATAGACTTACAAACATATGTATGTATATACAAGCATGCACATATTTAAGACAATATCAGGACATTTAATGTGCATCACGATATAAATAAAATCGTTTATACTAACATTTGCTGTTGATAAGCTGCATTTCAGCCAAGCATCTCCATGCTATGCTTTTAAGTGCCCTTTTATATTTGTTGAGTTTCCACTGGTCCTTAAAACTTTATGGCACAGTTTGCACTGCGATTTCTGTGCACCAACTTTAATAAAATAACTTTTAAACATTTTGCCTTAAATGTCCAGTGCACAAGAAACAGTTATTTGCAACAGTGTGTCCGAACGCTAAAGCAAAATTAAATATCTCAGAAAAATATTGGATTTCCGATATATCGCATCGGAAAAATATACGATAATGATATTCATAATTTTGTGCTAAAGTATCGATATTTCGATATATCGATAATATTTTCGACAACTCTAGTTCTTAATAAAGAGAGCTCAAACATTTTTTCTAAATCGTCTCAGTCCTTTTACATTTTTGGATTCGAATGAAAGTATAACCATTTTTTGATTCGTATGTCAGTTTGACCATACGGTTTGTTCCATAAAATATTTTTCGATAAATTGGATTCATTCTGAAACCAATAAAAATAAATCAGAATACAGAAAACTTTCAGATTTTGCTCTAGTCCCGTCACGTCCCGACCCCAAACAACCATTTTCAATCCAAACCCGTCCCGACCCGATTCTGTGCTTTGTTGGGGTACTTTCATCAAATAAAATGTATCATTCATTGTGTAATAAATAAGACTAAGACGATGCATGCTATTTTCTTCGGCTAATTTTCGGATAAATTAAGCCGATCCTTGTGCTTAGTAAATAAGATTATATATCCATTCGCCGAAGGAATGATAAAGATCGGATGAACGATACTCAAGTTATGACCAATGAAATGTTCACCGCAGCAGCAGCGCAGGATTCAGCTGCTGCTGATTGTACAGAGTATATTACAGTAGAGCTTCTTAATGGTTTTTTTCAGAAATTTTTAAACGAAATATGGTCCCTTTTTTGTAAGGAATGTTCTATGACGGTCTAAGTTTTAAGTACTGAACCGAAATTTATCATTATCTCAAGACTCTTTCAAAACTGTAAGTTGTTTCAAAAGTGGTTGAAAGGGTTAAATAATCTTAAATCCGACTTCAAGTAATTCGGGGCTTTGTACTCAAATCAAATTTAAGCTACGAACTGCAAATTTCATGGTGTAAATATGTATAAGCTTATTTTCATTTCGATTGAAGGCATTCTCAAGACGCAGCTGTTTGCCCAAATTAATGTTCTCACCGCTGTGACCATCGACCCTGTCTCAACCAAAATCAAATGTGATTCATAAAAGGCGAACCGACTCGACTGATTGTTGTTGTTATTGTATTGTATAATGTATAAATATACTTAATATATTTGTGTGCCATAAATTAAAACCAATTTGCAGTTTAAGTGGGAGAAGAAACGACAACAAATATGTAATTTCTCGACAAAAAGAAAAAAACACACGAATGAACAATAATTATTTCCGCAAATTTTTCGCACAGGTGACAACAGAGACAAAAAAGAGAAGAACTTACAAAATAAACTACGCACAAACAATTGCTCTCTGTCTTTTTATCTCTCTTTCTCTCTGAGGGCATTTTCTCAGCAGAACAAATAATTTATTTATTTATTTGTATATTTTTTTCACTGGCAGTTTCCATTTAAAGGGTGAGGAGAGGGGGTGCCAGGGGTTTAACAAAACCGCGCGCAAAAATGTTTACGCTTGACATATCGAAGTAGCCTGCATTTTTGTAACGGTATACGGTATTGTATTGGAATATGTTTCTTTTTTTCAGTTTTTTTGTTTTCTGTTTCATTCCCGAGGTTGAAACTTGTTTCTCTTACGGATATATATGTATTTAATTCCCTCTTGGTATGAAATGGAGAAGGGAAAGAGAGGAAATTGTAAAGTTTATTTGTTTGCCACATTTGTGAAGTGCGTGTGGCACTCCCTCAACGCGCGCGCTCACACACACACATCCAATATAAAGCTATTTTTCAAGGAATTTTACTGCATTTTTTGCAGATTTGAACATCACTTGATGTTTCATTCCGAGTCACACCTTCGCTGAGAACAAAATTAACATTTGTTCAGTATTTACAAACGAAAAGCTGATTTGGCTATCGAAAAATAGTGTAATCTTTGGAATTCTTTGAAAATAACCGCCTAGAGGTAAAATATCGATATTTTAGTGTTAAGGTATTTTTAGAGCTTGGAATGTTGGTCACATCACAGACACAGTAAATTAAATGAACAAGAAACACAGACAGAAAATCCCTTATCGGCAAAACCTGTAGAGACAATCAGTGTAGAGTCTAGTTTACAGCATTTCCGATCCCACCATCTGGCAGTTATTTCGTATGAAATCATTTTTTAGTAAAAACCAAATTTTTTTGGGGCGTTTTTTGAAAAAGGGGAAAGGTTTTTTTTTTTTTATTTTTTTTTTTTTTTTTTTTTTTTTTTTTTTTTTTTTTTTTTTGGGGGTTTTAAAACCTTTAATTTTTTTTTATACACATTTTTTTCTTTTTTTTTTTTTTGGGTTTTTTTTTTTTATTTTTTTTTTTTTTTTAATTTTTTTTTTTTTTTTTTTTTTTTTTTTTATTTGGGGGGGGGTGGTGGGGGGGGGGGGGGGGGGAGGGGAAAAAAAAAAAAACCACCACCGGCCGGGGTGTTCGGGGGGGTGGGGGGTGTCTCCCCCCCACCCCAACCCCCACCACAATTTTTTTTTTTTTTTTTTTTTTTTTTTTATATGTTATTATAATGTATGGATAAAAAAAATTAATTAAAAAAATATTAAGATTTTTTTATTTTTTTTTTTTTTTTTATAATTTATTTTAATTATTTTTTAATAAAATATAAATATTTTTTATTTTTTTAGAAAACCGTGTAAATAAAAAACCAAAAAAGGGAACATTAAGTAAAAAAAAAAACAATACAAAAAAACCAATTCTTAAACCATTATGTGTGCCCCAAACCGTTGGTTAAAGTAGAATCGAATCAGACCTAATTACCAAGTGATTAGCTTTTTTCAGTAAAACATTTTTTATTTGAGCTATTGTCACACGTATTTAATTTCCTTTTTCACTAATTTAAAACGCGTTTCCTTTTTTAATAGCAACCAGACTTCTCGCCCTCATTAACTGCAGTTTTTCCTTTCTGCTTGCATTTTCCAACAGCCAAACTCATTACACTTGCAATACCCAGCGCAAAAAAAAAGTTTAAAGTAGCAAACTCTTTGCTTAAAAGCACCCAAAAATAATCGGCCTACATTTCTGTCATACCCCTTTGCCACGCCGCACACGGCTTGCCTCTTTTAACCCATTTCCAAAAATACAAAAATATCTTTAGCGAAAAGTTCAATAAATGCTCCATTTCCATCTGCGCGAGGCGATTCGCCGCCTCGCAGCTGAAATTACGCCCATCAACCCAGTTGAGATGAGCAAAGAGGAGCGGGGGCGACCGCGCTTTTCATTTTATGTGTTTTGGCCCAGGACCCTTTCGCTTCTAGCTAGAACGATTTCCTGCCAGCCTGAGCCTGCAACACTAAAACCGGAAAATTTTCTACTTCCTGACTGACTGACGAGAAAAGAGAGAAAATAAACGAAAACGAGAGAGAGAGAGAAATGAATTGCAAGTTTTTTATTCGGAGGAGCCTATATAAGTTCATATCTATTAGTAAACAGTACATGCAGTTCTCTTTTAGGGCCGATTTCACATCTTCTACATATAGCTATTTGTCACATAAACCAACAAATAACAGTGCAAAGTCGACGACTATCTGACACATAGCAGCTATGTGGGAGAACAGAAATCGGCCCTTAATATTCTGACAAAAAAAAGTATATTTATTTCTTTAGTTTGAAATTATTGAAATTAAATTTCTTACTCTGATTTCTGGTGCTATCGTAATAGGTAATTCTTGCAGCTTCTTTACTTTCTCTTTTTGCGAGTCTCCCTATTTCCTTATAATATTTATTATATTATTTGCATTGAGTTTGAAGTGATCGATATATGCGTACTTTTCGTCCATATTTGATCAAGTTATTTGCGTAAAATAAAACTATAGCTATAGTTTTAAGTTCTGCCAAGTCTGCAATCATGGATATTAAGGAAAATTTTCTGCAAAAGTTGGGTAAATAATTTGCCTGTCTGAACAGGCTGTCTTCCGACAGGAGAAGTCAACTGCTGAAATGCAGTCAATGGGCCAAGTCTGTTAAATATAGAACCAGGAGGTTACAACTAAGGCATCAAGTCGAGTTGATATCAATTTCGTGTGTTGTTTAAATAAGCCTATATCGAGCAACAGTAAAGATTAAGTCAAGAATTCCGGGTTTACACGTCTTTGGTCTGAGATAATCTAAGATTGACCGAATTCTGAAATATTTTGGGAATGATTTTAGTTTTGGATATCTCGGATTCTTATTTTCTGTATAAAATCTAGAACTGACAAAGATGGGTAAACTAAAAGGTACTGAAAAGGGGAAACGGAATGTGTACCATGCTATAAATCATACCGAGTGAACTCAACGCTCGAAATCCACTGAGCTCGTACAAGAAGTATACACAAATGAAAAAGTTAAAAAGCACTCTTGTATTTGCGGACCATGGTCCAAGCTCGTGTATTGCAAAATAAAAACTCTTGCGTTGACTCGTAGCTTCGGCCACAAGTCACTACGAGATCTTTTTGGCGAAATCAAAGATCAGCTGCGGGCTGTTACGATTTACAGCTTGCCCACGAGTAACCCAAGCAAGCAAACACAACAACATGTGAGAGCACAATATCGTTTTTATACCCGTTACTCGTAGAGTAAAAAGGGTATACTAAAGTCGTGCAAATGTATGTAACAGGCAGAAGGAATCATTTCCGACCATATAAAGTATATATATTCTTGATCAGCATCAACAGCAGAGTCGATATAGACATGTCCGTCTGTCCGTCTGTATGTCTGTCCGTCCGTCCGTCTGTCTGTATGAACACCTAGATCTCAGAGATGGTAAGAGATAGAGGTTTGACATGTATGGAACAAATGCTTCTTTCATCTGCACGCAGATCAAGTTTGTTTCAAGTTTGTTGTTTGTTTTGGCCACGCCCCCTACCGCCCCGCAATTTGGAAAAAACATTATATCTACTACAGTTTTGAAGAAAGATGATTCATACCTTCTAGAGATATTTAGTAATTAGCAAAATGAATTGATTCGCTGAAGAAATGATAAAGATCGTATGAGCGGTTCTCAAGTTATGAGCAAAAATGTGAAAAATAGCTGAGTTGAAAAAGTGTTACATACTTTTCAGATGTTCACCTTAAGGAACGCAGGAACACTGTTAAACATGTTTTTTCATGAGTAACGGGTATATCGAAGTCGGTTAGAGCCGACTTTAACTTGCGCTCTCGTTATATTTAGCATTTTGAATTTGACAGCGTGTGAATGTGAGAGCTCGCATAAGGTTTGTCGTCAACAAGGCGAGTGATTTTATATATTGAGCTCGAGTCAGTAAAATGGCTCGTCCTTGCACCACTCACAGAAACACGTCGAGCGAAAGTGCCTGTCCTGGGTCTCCTGGTGCTCGGAGACAACTGACCAGCCGTTCGGAACGCCCTCTACCGAATCTAGTCGGTGCGCTCACGCTCCGAAGTACAGTTGCGGCGGAAGAAAATCAGTCCTATTTCAAATCCTGTATCTCTTCCATTTCAAATACTGAAAAATATTATATGCTTCTACATAAATCTGATAAGGTGGTTCCAAATCGGATGACCATCGCATTTAGCCGCTAGCAAAACGGTTTTGTTGTTAGCGTCTATGTATTTTCAGTTAGGATGGAATGACACTTTCAATTTTTAGGAACAATTTTAGTCACAATTTTTCATCTATGGGCAAAAGTCGTTGGTGTAAGCGAGTCAGAGAATGCTTGAACTCTCCGCAGAATGCTTTAGAAGAGGCTGTAATGATACACAACAGCAAATTTGACCTACTAACAAAAAATTGCTACAATAATTGTCTCTAAAAATCATTCCAGCCTTATATATATAATTTGTTTCAACACAATTTTGCCGAGTTTGATCAAAATCGGATGAATATATCGTAAAGCTGCCATAACTGGCATACAAATGGTTGTGGCTAGGTTTAAGTTCGGTTTATTGAAGACTGCGCTTTGCCGGTAAGAATGAGTGTAACACAATGTCGGAGAGACAAGCTTGTGTGTGAGTTAAAGATGAAAAATATTTATATGGCGGGAGTATCGAGCTTCGATAGTTGTTAGTGATGTGTAAACTTATTCGATGAACCGGATCTGTGTTTGGAGCTGGATGAACCGCCACTTGGTCAAAATTCACGCATTCAAAAGGACGTCTTTTTATGTAAGCATCGGTGTGTAAGCTTACAGTCTAGGCTCGGTTAACAATATAAATGTGTGCGACAAACTATATGCGCTCTCTCGTTCTCTTTCACACTGACTTTGTGTTTAGGCTAAACTTTGGCGCGCATTTTTTGACCGATTGGTTGAAAGAAGCCCGAGACCGTTTTCTTTTTGTTTTTCGGTCAGTGACGTGAGAGTTTGGGTTTCAAGTTATTAACGAGCTATGGTTATTTCTCTCTGTGTAAATTTTAGAGGAGTTTGAGATGCAAAAGCAAAGGCCTTGTTTCAACATTTCATGAATACTTTTAAGCTACAAATCCCGCATTTGCCAGTTAGGGTATTAAAATATTCTCAATGACAATCTAAGCCGGACTCTGCACTTATCTTTTCTTTTTTTTTGGCCAAGTTAAATTTTTAGTTCTTCCCTTCCAGCAGCGCAGCCACTGCGCCAACACTCAACGCGCATAAAACTCTTGAAAATGCTTTTGCTCGTAAATTTTGAAGCAAATGCTGTAGATTGGGGAAGGGCGCGTGAGGGATAGGGTAAAAAGCAGCAGATCCCTGCAGGCGTCCATTGGATGCTGTTGCTTTGTTGTTTGTGTTTTTTTTCTGTTTTTGTTTTTGTATTTTGGGTGTGGGACGGACAGGGTGGTGCGCACATACAGGACATTGCCGCAACAATTGTTGGCTTGCCGCCGTAGTCGTCGCCGTCATGCAAATTTATTTTCAAATGCGGCAAAGCAAAGGGCCATGTGTGCAAACAACCCGCCGCCTCGCCCTCAACCCTCGCAGGGTAATAAAACAAATTTTGTGGAAAATATCTTCCCTCCATATAAATTTATATAGAAATTGCTTGAAAATAAAGAAATCAGAGGACAACAAAAAAATCTGAAGAGTAGCAGCAGCTAAAAAGGATTAATGATGCACACACTCCCTACCTCCCCCTTCGCCATTTGTTGTTATATAAATTGTTTTGCATGTTTGCTCCCCCGCGCTACGTTACACTGCACTGCTTTGAGTTATAATTCAACATCGAAAAGCTGATAAGATTATAGTTGAAATATGAGTTTGTTGCTGCCTTTTAGCTTTTCCTCTGTTTTTTTCGCGTTTTTTTTTGCCTTCTCTTGTTGAATTTTTCACATTTCGGTTTGCTTGTTTGTTGAGTATTTGGGTTGTGTATTTATTTATTTGCGGTCACGTATGTAAACTGTTTCCATGAAATGTTACCAGAACTTTGCTAGCTTCATTTTTATTTGGAATTTTGTATTTAATTAAATGCACACACAAATGGTACAAATTAAAAATATGAGTTTAGTTGTTTCAACCTTGAGTTTACATGCAATTTAATCAAAGCTAGGTATAATTTTTGAAAGAAATGCGAGAAAGTTCATATATTGAATATGCGGGCCCAGTCCATGACAGGAAATGCATCCCACAACAAAATTTGTGCTTCTCCATTTTTCATGGTTTTTGCTGTGCACCTGGAATTAAGTGCTTTAAGTTTTTGGTCAACGAAATACTATTTTTCCCTTAGGAAATTTTTGTTTTTGCCTTTTAAAACACATGAGCTTACTCTTCAATAGTAGTGGGGGCACTCAAGTGGCGAATGTAGCTTTCGTACCCTCTCAGTTTCTCTCTAAATTAATCAAAGCAAACACTCCCTAAACACCCAAACCCATAACGTCTACCAAAACAAGCTTGGTTAAGGGCTGCTTCGGTTGCTTTGCTGTTCATTCATTCATTCAATCATCTCAGTCATTCCCAGTCAGTTAGTCAATGCCACAGGCCAAATCACAGGAACCCCAAATACGAATAATCACAGCTCATATAATCATAATTATGTGCTGCCTTTACACAGCCGCGCCCCCAACCTTACCCACACTCGTTGGTCCTTGCCCGCACATCGCACACGCAAAACGTGCAACGTGGCGTATGAGCAATTTGTGCTCGACTCTCAAAGTGAAAATGCGAACGCATATGCTAAAGTCGCCATGCCTCCCTCTCTTCCTCTCTCATTCCACCTTCTGTTAGTTCAGTGCTCATTATGGAATTATGCACAGATATTTTTTATGTTTGAGCCAAGCAAAGTGTGGCGAAATAAATAGATTTTTACCCTAGCAGCAAGAGCAGCTGTGAAAGTCCTCCATCCAACGCCTCATTTCTAGCTACTTATTTACACAAAATTAAATTAAGTAAAGAGAATGAGAAAAATAAAATTAAAGAAAATGTTTTCAATGGGTTTTTGCGAACTTATTTAGGACATTTTTTTTAACTAGCTTTACAAAAAAAATAATCTGTTAATAAGTAAGTAATAAGGTTTGACAATTCCAAAACAATAAAAAGAGCTAATTACTTATTATTTCAAGGACCAAGAGATACTAAAATCTTGACTGCAGCATCCACCATCTCCGCTCGTTAGAGATAGATTCATCAAGAAGTCGGTCCTTCAGTTGTGATTAAAATCTACCTTCTCAACACCTCTACCGATATCGTTGAGCATCATGGACATATGACGCTAAATTCCTCCAATTTTCCCCGTAAGGAATACCGACAACGTCTTCTCCTGAGATTGATATACACTGGAAGTGCAAGAATCGTATCTCCTTAAAAATGGGTCAATTTCCTAGAAGATGTCTTATATATTATATTTTTTTCGAGCATGATTCTTCGAGGCCAGTTTTATACAGTTTTTTAGTTGCTTTTATCGTAAACACCTAGCATTTCCACAAAGTAGTTGACCTACCCTGGTTATGAGACAAATTCTACAATTAAAGAAAAAATAGAGAATTTCACTCTTAAATCTAGAGCATTCGTTCTAAAAAGTACGGTAAGAGGAAAAATTCTTCATCTTAGATCGAAACTCTTGATAAGGCTTGAATGACACTTGCTTTTTTTACAGACAATTTCTAGCAGCAATATTGTCGGGCGAATATTACGAACACGGCGAGTTCGGCGAATTCTTAAATAACATACCAAAAAAATCCTGAAGATGGTTGAGAATTAAGTATTTCCACCCGACTTTTTTGGTATTTTCAACAAAAAATGTCACACTGGCTGTTGTTGACATCTGATTTAGCTTAACATTTAAAAGTAAAAAATGTAATATGTATTTTTTATTAGGATGACAGGATAGATTAGTTAGATTAAATAGGCTACTCGGCTGAGGCCGTGATCAAGTTAAGACCTTATGGCTGTTTGTGATGTGGGTTGAAATGAAGTTTGGTGGATGGGGTGCGTCGAGTGGGCGTTGACGGCCAGGTGCAGATAACCAGGTCATCTAAGAATGGGTATCCCAGGTGCAGGGTGCGTAGGGCCATCTTGAAGACAACCTATTTTATAATGCATTTTATACCTTGCAGAGGGTGTGTCGCTCTTATGTTTTTAGCGTATAAAAGGAAGCACATCCTTATGTAACCATATCCATTGGGGTTTGAAGGTTTTATTCACAGAAGAAGCGCAACCTATTGGTCAATTGGCTTTTTTTCGAAGGAAATATTTTTATTTATTTTTAGAAAAATAATAAATACATACACAAAAACTTAATTTTTATAATTGAAAAAAATAAATAGTTTAATTTCAAGATGCCAAAAGTAAATTTATATAGCTAAGTAAATAATCAAACATAGCAGCCACAGCAAATTGTTGTCTAGCGACAATATTGTATCTAGCGAAAACAATTCTGCCGACTGCTCTGCCCCCAGCAGCAATTTATTGTGCGGCGAATTCAGCAACTGTCTATCTCGCTCTCACACATTTAAATTCCCATAAGAGCAAAATTGCTGCTAGAAATTGTCGGTAAAACAAGCAAGTGTCATTCCAGCCTTACGAATGCATTTTTGATCCCGACACTTTTGATTCAAGAGTTTCAGTACTTGATCCAAGAATAATTCTCAAAATAAAAGTCTTTAAATATATTTGAAGTGGCTGGCCCCCTTCATGTCAGAGAATAGACCGAGTTTTCGGGGACCCGACCCGAACGACCGTTTGCTTCCTCACTCACCATCAGCCACCTCACCCACTTTTTTCTAAGCTGTGATTGATTTTGAGATAGCCACATTAAAAGCTAACATTTTTTTTACTTACTTTACTGGGACTTGAACACAGTACCTCGAAGACTGAAAACTTCACAGTGTAGGGGCAGCTAAGCCCACTCGACTATTCTCCATACGCTACATACGCTATTTAATCATTTTGTTTCTTCTCGATTTCAAAAGCAAAATTCTTACAAATTCAAGAACAAATAAATTTTTTTCCAAGAGTACTTAAAATTTTCGTTCAAGTTTTCTCTTAGTGTAGGTGAAAATTATGCGATGAAATTGGTTTGCAAAATTTCGTTCCGTCAATATTAATCTCGAGGATGCACCACATCCTGGAACGCCTCTTGAAGCCGGTGTGGATAAAATAAGCAAATCGTCCAGTAACAACTCGAGAGATTGCAAAAATTGTAAATTTGTCTAACGCGACCGTACAAGCACATGAAACGGCTAGGAATAATTTCGAAGCTTCACTTTCATTACAGAGCGAAATTTGAGACCTGAAACAAGTTTGATGACTCGCCAAAAGTTCCTTCTACAGCTTGAATGGAATGTGCTACCACACCCACCATATTTTCCAGACTTTACACCTTCGGACGATTACTTATTCCGGTCTCTGCAAAAATTTTTCGGAAGGGAGAACCTTCTCTCAAGTCAGGACGTCAAAAACCTTGTGGACCAGTTTTTTGCCTGGAAGGATCAAAAATTTTATGAGCGTGGGATTAATCTGTTGCCCGAAAGATGGCTAAAAGTATTGGATCAAAATGGAGAATATATTATTTCTAAAAAGTTTTACACAATAAAACAAGTGAGAAAGTCGGTCAAGCCCGACTATAACATACTCTGTACCTGGAGCAGAACGCAATGCTGGTGCTGCGCTCATCTCTAAGTCTGTCTCTCTTTCTCACTCTCTCTCTCTCTTTCTCCCTTCTCTCTCTCTCTCTCTCTTTCTCTCTCTCTCTCTCTCTAAGATTGTGCGGTGTTAGTTGTAAAAGGGTGGGAGGGGCTGGGAGGAGGGTGATTTACTTTTTGCTCATAACTTGAGAACCGCGCATCCGATCTTTATCATTTCTTTGGCATTCGACACATTTTGCTAATTACTAACTATCTCTAGAAGAAACAAATAATCTATCTTCAAAACTGTAGGAGATATAACGTTTTTTACAAATTGCGGGGGCGGGAGGGGGCGTGGAACAAGAAGCATTTGTCCCATACATGTCAAACCTCTATCTCTTACCATTTCTGAGATCTGTTTGTTTATACGGACGGATGGACAGACGGACATGGCTATATCGACTCGGCTGTTGATGCTGATCAAGAATATATATACTTATTATAGTCGGAAACGATTCCTTCTCCCTTAATATACTCTATGTACCTTTGGTACAAAGTATACGAATCGTGTAAATTGCACAAAAAAAATTAAATTACTTAGTTAACGACCTTCAAGTATAAGAAGCATTTGTCCCATACATGTCAAACCCTTTATCTCTTACCATTTCTAAGATCTGTTTGTTTATACAATAGTATTAGATGAAAAGATTCATTCCATGTAGCACTATTTTCTAAATTTATTACTGCGCCACATGACAAAGTTCTCAAAAAAATGTGACCAATAATTTTAGGTAGTCCAAAATCGGACATTTACATATTTGTTGAGATATATTTAAGGTGTCGTGTCAGAGTGTACGTTGCTGGAATCCCGTTGTCTATGTATATGGCATAATTGGATGTGTTTTGCGGTAAACTATTATAGTTATTATATGAAAGAATTGGTACACAATTGCAAATTGCAAACTTAGGGCTCCTCCTCCTCCTTTATATAATTTTTTTTTTCATGATTGAAAATATTAGCCAATTGGCAATTTCTGTTAGTATTCTGCCAGTTTTCACATTGAAATGAAATTCCGAAACTAATTACAGTTTTGATAAAATGTTGTCTTTTTAACTTATTACTTTATAAATCTCAGTGCATATTTTGCTCAGCTAACAAAGAAAGTTTGCCAAAATAATAATAACAAACACCTACCTCAATGGAACTTTAACTTTTTGCATAATTTTATTGGAAACTTTTTTTATTACAGCTTTTGGGAATCAACTTTCAATACCTGAACTGAAGGCACTGCAGAATGCAGGCGGTTGTATTTAATGTGTGTCGTTTAATGTCAACTTAAATCAATTGAAATGTCAATTACAACCAAACATGAAATGAAACGAAAGACCTCTAAAGAATTACATAAAAGTTTCTTTTTGGAGTTGCGGAGCCTTCAAGTAATTGAGTTGACTTGGGGGCTTCTTCTTTTATTTTTAGACGCAAAGAGGCGAAATCGATGGGTTTGGCTGCTTTGGGTGTCAGTTTGAAAACAGGTTGACACACAACTTGTGTAGTTCAAATGTCGCCATCGTCGTCGTCGTCGGCTCAGACTCTCTTTCCTACTCAAATACAAATTGCCGAGGACGTCATGTGGCTGGGTTACCTAGACCAGGAATTAGCACACAAAAGCAAAGAAAATAGAAGAAGGAGAGGAAGTACAAGCCAAACATCAACGAACTTGCAATTACAAAACTCTGGGACAAGTGCAAAAAAGTTTGTCAAAGTCATCGTCGATTTGTTTATCAGGTTTCTTCGTCTGTTTCATTTGTTTTTTTTTTCTATTTTAGGTTTTTGTTTTGAGCTTCGTTATGCAAATGCCATTCCATGATTTCTATTGGTTTCTCTTTGATATTTGTTTCTTGCTGAATCAATTTTTTTTTAAGCATTGTGAATAGTAATTAGAAAACTTGGAAACAAAACGTTTAAATCCAAAACTTTGGTCCGATTTTTTATCTTCTTAATAGGCTAATATGTGGCAGATAATCTTACAATTTACTCCGCTATTTGTTACTTTTTATACCCTGTACCCATTGAAAATGGGTAAAAGGGGATCATGAAGTTGTGCAAATGTATGTAACAGGGAGAAGGAAGCATTTCCGACCCTATAAAATATATATATTTGAGATCAGCATCAACAGCCGAGTCGATTAAGCCATGTCCGTCTGTCCGTCCGTCCGTCTGTCCGTCCGTCCGTCCGTCCGTCCGTCTGTCCGTCCGTCCGTCCGTCTGTCCGTATGAACGCGTAGATCTCAGAGACTATAAGAGATAGAGATACAAATTTTTGAATGTACATAGGTATAGGCCGTACGCAGATCAAGTTTGTTTCAGATTTGCAAAATTTCCCCCCTCCCCCCTTAAACCGCAAAAAACTGTCAGAGCCACAATTTTAAAGTTACAACATCGTCGCTTAATATAGGCCCTTAATCTATCTATTCTGAAACGCACAATGAGATCTGAGCAAAAACACAGAAGTTACTCACGAAACAATTTTTGATCTGTGATTCTTTTGAATCAGTTCAATTAAGTAGTTTTTAAGAGTCTTAATTTTTATCTATTCTAATAATTAAATTTTTGTAGTGTCTGTTGCCAAACATTTTCACTAATTTGTCTATATTTTCTATTTTTATTGCAGGTAAGCTTTCCTAATTGACTTGAATTCTTTGGTAACCTCAACCGGAAATGCGTAAAAAATCAGTGAGTTTGTGTTCAACAAAATTTTTATTGGAGGTAAGGGAAAAGTGTAAGAATGTAAAGATGTTTAGACCAGGGTTCGACAATGTGAGCAGAGAAGTTGCCACTGGCAACTTGCGGAAACGTTCGTGTACGATAAAGCATTAAAGCTCGTTAGGTTAAGAAAGCTTGACAGAATAGCAACTTCACTAGAACTAGAAAGAAAAAGAATTACTCATAATTAACTCATCCTTGACTGAATACAACTTAAAGGCTCATTAAGTATTCAGTCCTAATTCAATTTCTTCAATTCTCCACTTGGTCAATCATTTGCTTCTCCTTTTGCGTGTCTCTCAATTTCATTTACATAACTTTACCTACCTTGCAACTTCACTGAAAACTAAAATCAAGTTTTTTCCTTCCGTTGCAATGCACTTTTTTCTTTTTTGTTACACTTTTCTCTCTTTCATACAATTTATTACACACACACTCATACTTACTTTTGCACATTGGTATAAGTTGGTATCTTTGTTGTTGTGGTTGCATTTCCGTTGCGCTTATCACAGCAATGGGCAACAATTTTTACAAAAAAATATGTGATATGAGAGAGAGAGAGAGGAAAAAAGGGGGTAAAACTATGGCAAACTACGTGCGACATACAAAAGCGCCAAATACCGCGCGGTTAGACTTCTCCTCGAGCAGCAGGTGAAGAGGGGGAAAAGTTTAGACGCCTGACGACGAGTGAGCGATTGTTATGCGACAAAACTTGTTGTTGGTGCTGCTGTTGATTATGTTGTACTCAGAGGTTTTGCATCTTTCGCTTTTGGTTAACAGACGCAACAGTCAAAGCAGACAGCAAGTAGCAGCACAGGGGACTTTTGCCAGTCTGTTGACGTCGCGACGTCTTGCGGTCGTTCATCTAACAACCTAAATAAGTTTCGCTGCCTTCTCATCTCTTTTATATTTTTATGGTAATGGAGTACCACCACCACCACCAGCGACCACAGTTCCATCGACCGACTGACTCACTGTGAAAAGAGGCCTAGCCCACAAAAAAATAAAAAGGCAAACTGTGTGCAGTTGGTTGTTTGTATTGGTGACACCATGTTGTCCTCTTATGTGAGTCAGAACTCCAACTGGGTTGGCTTTTATTTTGGTTCTCTAAAAGTGGAAGTGGCTTTAATTTGAACCAAGGAAGGTTTTAACTTTAATTATTTCTAAGGAATTTCTATACCTACCTTTTACAACCTTTTCTACCTACGATTTCCAAAAACAGGTCCTCGAAGAATTCCCAAAAATCAGCCGAAGCACCAATTATAGGGCTTAATAAATGTTATAAGTTAAACCTATTTAATCTTTCATTTAGTCTTTTTTACTTTAAATGTGTTCGAAGGTCCCGTTAGAACAACTAATCCATAATTATACTCTGTACCGAAGGTACATAGAGTATATTAAGTTTGTGCAAAAGTATGTAACAGAGAGAAGGAATAATTTCCGAACCTATAAAGTATATATATTCTTGATCAGCATCAACAGCCGAGTCGATATAGCCATGTCCGTCCGTCCGTATGAACAAACAGATCTCAGGGATGGGAGGAGATAGAGTTTTGACATGTATGGGACAAATGCTTCTTATACTTGCAGGCAGATGAATTTTATTTTTTATTTTTTTGCCACGCCCCCTCCCGCCCCCGCAATTTGGAAAAAAAGCGTTATATCCCCTACAGTTTTGGAGATAGACGATTCGTAAATTTTAGAGAGAGTTAGTAATTAGCAAAATGTATCGATTTGCCGAAGATATGATAAAGATCGGATGAACGGTTCTCAAGTTATGAGCAAAAAAGTGAACCATGAACGAACCAAAAAAAAGCTAGCAAAAAAATATAGTTCTTGATCTTTATTCGTCATCCAAAGCAGCTGAAAAATGTGATATGGATATTTAAACGAGAAAGGCAAAGCTAACTTCGTCTGTGCCGAAGTTTTGATACACTTGAAAACGCTTCTTTCAACGGTTAGTGAATTCGACCGAACTTCGCAGATCAGCTTAAAAACATTTAATATCACCCATGACAGACAGACGGACAGACGGACGGACAAAGCTTAATCGACTCAGCTCGTCATGCTGATCAAGAATATATATACATTATGTGGTCGGAGATGTTTCCTTCTATGCGTTGCAAACTTCTGGGCAATATTATAATACACTTTTCAAGTGTATAAAAATTGGATCAGTTACTGGCTATAGGTGTAAAGAACGTAGACACTAAAATCTTTTTTCGATTTTTCCCCTTGTTTTTGCTAATCGCGTCTATTTTATTAGCGATTATTGGGCGATATCAGCTTCGGCAGATCTAATGGGGATATTGTTCCCATTTTCGATATGATTCGTGGTAGTAGATTGACTTAATTAAATAATTTTTAGTTATTCACAATTTGTGCTGTGTTTTGGTTCAATGTCCTGCCGAAATTGCAACAAAATGCTTTTTTTTTTATGGCAATTTATTATTTATTCACCAACGTGTCAATCAATTCTACACAGAAAATAAAAACAACCTTAAATATAAATTGAAAATGATTTTTCAAGAAGTTTGCACTTTGGAAAAAAATGGATGAAAGATAAAATACCTTAAAATGAGATTAAAAATCAAACCTTCTACAGTTCACTGCATTCGCAGTTACAACAATTTGCACCATCGGGTTTTTGCATGCTGAGAGCTTTTACTGTGATTGGCAGCGCCGTCACTCTTGTGGTGGAGGGTGCAACGATTTAAACCCTCTAACAGAAAAAAATACAATCTCTTTAAACACAAATTTCACTGCCACGAACTGCTTTGCTTGATTTTTATACTCTGTAGTACAGGTACAAACAAAAAATCCGATACGGAGGTAAATTCATAATCAAAAGTTAATTCGCTGCGTTAACAGTTGCAACGGCGTTGAGCAGCACATTGCACAGTTTGTTTGGCGCCACATTTTTATTTAAATACAAAAATTGTCAGCTCCAGAGACAAACTACAGAAGTTGGGGTTAAAATTTGCAAGCTTAAGACTTCTTTGCTATTTGATCGTTATTTTACCAGCGCTTTATTACTCAGTTTTTTTATATCTGATAAGGGACAGTCTTCGTCTTCTTCAAATTTTGAGATCACTTTGTCCATTTCAATTGCTTAATTTTGCTTAAATGCCTTTCTGCACTCCTTTTAGTTAGTATTCTGATTTCAGAATCGCTCCACAAAAGAGAGGGGTTGGGCTTAGTAGTTTATTGACGTTTTAAATCCCTAGTTTGGTTCATTACATTGTTTTTTCATTACAGTTTTTTTAATTTGGTTCAGTGGTTTAAAGTAAATAATCATGCCAGTTCCTGTTCCTAAGTTTCTAAACTTTTATATTTGAATTTATACTCCTAGAAAGTTGGAATGCAGAGATCTCGAAAGGTTTATGATCGGTTGTACAATGGCTTTAGTCGAATGCATTGTGATAGACGATAACCAAAGATGGTTCAGATATAAAAACTTGTTAAAGGGTATGACGCTGGCGCAAATCAAATGCTCTTAAGGTTGTAGTTTCACGGGTCTTGTTTAATTTGATTTATTTATTATTATTTTGTTATCTCGTAGGGACAGAGGCATGGTTTTTGGTTCAATTACAAGCACAAATTAGTGGTTCGGTTTATTTCAATACCAATTTGCGTTCCTGCGATCTCTAAAACTGTTTGATTTCCTCTGTCTTCTTTCTAGAGAATGTAATGAATGTGTCCAACCCATTTGATATTCATTTAAAGCTCAGCTAAGCCTTTATTACAATAAATTTGATTATTCTCTGTCTTTTTTTAAACAAAATCAATGGGAAAAATTGCAATGCAGAGCAGGTTGGAGTGTAAACTATTGACGAAGTTTGGTTTACCCTTTCGCTTTGACTTGCAAGTCTTATCAAATTTAACACTCTTTTTTAACCCATTTATCTCTTAAATGATATTTCAATTCAAATAGCAATTCAAATTAACAAGAACCAAATTCCCCAAAATTGTTCAATGGCTAAACAAACAATGCAAACAACAAACAAATTTCCATTTATACCACACATGTTTGTATGCAACCCTCAAAATCCAACTAACATTCCATATATCCAAAAAGCAAATGGGGACAACGAAACATATTCAATAAATAACAAAACAAAACAACTTTTGTGTGAAATAAGCCGTAAAATAAAAAACACGTGTCACACAAATATCAACAAATCGACAGACAAGAAGAGTCAAGCGGCGGGCAGCTATCAATAAAAACTAAATTACAAATACATATCAAATATAAATATCGAAAGGAGGAAGGAAGGACGGCAAAAAAATGCAAACACGTCAATTTATGTTGTAGGTACACACAACAGGAATAAAAATATATGTCCTCCGGCCGATACTGCCTGAAATTGTATATGCATGTAGTACCTAAGCCCGGCCCGCCCGCTGGTATTTCTATTACCCCAAAAAACACTGAAAATGAATGAAGTCAAACAACTTTTATTGTTTTTTCATGGCACGCAAATATAAGCGGCATCAACATTTTTTTTTTTTTGCTTTCCTCTTATTTTCCTTTGGCCTAGGGGGGCGGCGGCGCAGTCGTTTTTGTGTTCGCTGCCCAATCTGTCCCAGACACCTGCAGCGCCACAGAGGAAAAATTGTTTTGACTGAATGTCAATGCAGTCAGTTCGGTCGGTTGGTTGCCCGTTTCCTGATGACGATGATGAGTATGATTTAGATTTATTTTCGTTTTTCACTCTGGTTTTTCTAAATATTTTTTATATACGCTATTCACGACATATTTCAATTGCTGATGGGGATATGGGTGGGGTGGGGGGGTTTGAAATGTGAACACTTTGTTTCGACTTGGATAGATTTCAATTAAATTGGTGTTGCGCTTGAAAATAATGTTGATTTTCGTTTGATTTGTTGTTAATTGAGATTTATTTATATGAAAATTTGAAAAAAAGTGACTATCGATGAAATGATAAAGTTCAAAAGATACAAATCAGGGGCTTAAACCGAAACCGGTTACGGTCACGTTCATTAAAATTAAATTGATTCTGTTTTGATTACGGTTATCTGTTTATATTTCGGGCTGGTAATTGTTTTGTTAACCTGTTTAAAAGAAAATTACATATGATTTTATTTTAATATCTTTTGAGTAATTTTTTCTTAATGGATTCATTATATATCTTACAACAGAAAATAGTCGTTCTACACTTTAGTGCAAGAAAACGCTAATACTGACAATTTTATGCCGCAAATTTCACAACATAAAATAAAATAAACTTATAGGCTTGAAAGGTCTCACTAGAGTATTTAACTGAGGCAACCAATGAGGTAAGTTATCTAGGAATAGTTCTTGATCACCGACTTAAATTAGACTACGATGTTACTGCTACTGTTTGTAAGGCCAGGAGTATTCTTGGGTTTATTAAGCTCTGGTCGAAGGAATTTGATTCCTATCTTTACCATTTACTGTCGTATTCTAGTAGACTTCTTTTGATTAAACTTCCTTTCCTTATTAACCGTAGAGTTATGCTTGAAGTAATCTTAATCCACACAGCTGTGCTCCGATTTTCACTTACTTTTGCGATCTAAGATTTCAACGATTTTTTAAGTTTTTTTTCTTTTTTTTTTTTTTTTTTTTTTTTTTTTTTTTTTTTTTTTTTTTTTTTTTTTTTTTTTTTTTTGGGGGGTTTAAAAAATTTTTTTTTTTTTTTTTTTTCTAAAAAAAAAAAAATATTTTTTTTATTAAAATTGTTTTTTTTAAATTATTTTACTAGTCTGTAGCGTCATTTCCCATTTACTTTTCATTTCACGGACTCATTCGTCGGCAAAATCTTGCAGTTTTCCGGGCAACTACTTTTCCGATTTAAACTTGATACGAAGATACACGCGAGATACCCACTAAATGAAAAAGTCCATATAAAAAAATTGATTTCGCACGGATTTCGCTAGCTGCTGTTTCGTGAGTTGGTCTGGAGTTAACACGCGAACATGACATATCGATATCACAGCGTTGCTACAAGTGTTGTGGCGCGAAGTTTTAATATGAGTAGGAAAACTATACAAAAACTTAAAAAGGCTAAACAAAATTTCATTGGATGAGAAGGTTGCCATAGCTCATTCATAAGCAGCATTATAATAGAAGATAGCAGCTTGACAAAAATTATCTGGGAATAGACATTTATTGAGTTTAATTATGCTGTTCACAATTGATTGTTTTTGCTAGGAGATGATTGCAACGCGGCTTGGGCTTTGTTAAAGGACAGCGCGGTCGCTGGCCGCGTCCTAAGCACGCCAAGAGTGAAAGCGGTGGTGGAGTATCCATCGCATCTCAATGAGGCATCGATGTGAAATGGTTCCACTCATGGTTCCACCCAACTTGACGGCGCAAGGAATGTGTGCGTATGCCATGCATATAAACAAATAAAAGCTGATTATCTTTTAATCGACCTTAGCTTCTCATACAGGGGGGCTGATGATATGGAACATGGCCCAGCTTAAAGTGATAAATTGTGAACGACGGCAATTCCGTATGTCGAACGGATGAGCTGCAGCCCTTTTCAATGGTCAGACTTGGGACTTCTTTGTCGCCGCAAGTCATGGACAACATCTTCTGATGTATGCCTTTTCATTATAAGTATATTACATTGAGATGCCATGGACTGTTTTGATTTAGCCCTTTTTCAGTCGTGTCAGTTTTCAGTTTTGTCCAAATTATTGAAAATTACAAATAAATTTTTATTTATATTAATTTTAATTTATTTAGCCCGTAGTTAAAATTATTTTATGTTTTCATTCGTAGTGGTTGCACCTCTCGGTCGGTTGGGCTACTCGGCTTATGTCAAAGTCCATACATAATTATTACAAAAGCAAAGCGAGACCTTGTTTTTTGCTTACTGCATATTCTTTATTACAAAGAACTTAAGCTAAAATATTTTATTGTATTACAAATTTATTAAAATATTTTCAGATTGGTTCTTTGTTTCGGTATTTTGAAAGAATTTGTATTTATAAATATATTAAGTTATGAAAAGAGAGAAGTTATGAAACGAAGAGCTCGTCGTACATTTGTTTTGCTATTGATGGACACTTTCCTTAGCGATGAGAGTGTGACTTGGTGAGTAGTCACGATTAGTGTAAATGAATTTCGTGACTTCCACAGACGATAAACGAATATTATACATAATTTGGGTCTCAATATATTATGAAAACTGAAATGGTACCGGTACTGAACCGAGATACACTTAATACTCTTTTCAATTTAATAAGAGTCCGAGGGTATGCTATTAACCCTTAACTGCATTCTTCAGCATGTCCTTAGACTCTTCTTTAATCTTTCCATTTTGTTCTTTGTCCCGGTCTAACCCAACCAATTAGCACATTTTTGCTTAACCTATTAAAACCGCCCGCTTTTGTGAGACACGCATCTCTCCACATACACATTTGTATGTATGTAAGCCACTGCACAACTATGGGGAGTCCTTCCAGTGAAGGCTTCTAAAAACTGTCATGCGTGTGGCAATTAAAGCGACAAGCGGTGGCCTCTAAGCGTTGGCATTTCGTGCAGCAACACGTTGTAGGCAAGGACATAACCAGGACGACCAGGACACTCACATACGTTTGGGACCTCGTCCTCATCATGCTGGTTGGATACCGGCCATATGGCGACCATGAAAAACGCTACACGTAAAAATTGCGTGGTCCTGGCTTTGGGCTGGACCGCACGCACACACAGTACATATGGTTGGCAGTCATTAACCCGCCCTTGCCGCACAGTCACGCCCCCGTTAACCACAACCTCAACACCATCATACCGCGCCCGCGTGTGTGTGACATTTTTTTTTGTATTCCTGTTGTAGCGCAATCTCCACTACACTTTATCCATTAGCATGGCCAATGAGCACCACCAGGCTATTCTGGGTCTGGGACTTTTTGTTGGCCTGATCTGGTTTGGTTCGCTTTGTTTAAGTAATTGACGCTGAATTTTGAATGGAAATGAAGTTGGTCAATGCATTGCATTGTTTTCAGAGGTTAATCGATTCATTAAGTGGAAAGCGAAGTGGCGGAAAATTGTCAAAAATTTTGGGTGCGATTCTGATACGGTCTTTTTTGAGTGTCCAAAAATATAGGTTTTCTCTTAGTGGTTCTTTCACCAGCTAATGTACTTTTTGATCATTTCTGCTGTGGGTCGAAGGTCTAATTAGTCCCACTGGGTCAAAGATTGCTATCGCTGGTTTCTGATGTTATTTTTTATGCCCTTAGGTTCTGGTTTTCTTACCACTTCAGACGTGGCGCCAACTATTAGTCATTAAAACACCGCCAATTGCAAAGTGAACTAAATGTAAGATTTTCAAGGACAAATTCATTGTTGTAGCTTTGCATTATTTTCTGGTGGCTTTATCTACTTAAACATTTGTTATTGAAAATTTTTTATTTTAAAAATTATATTTTGCTTCTTTTTTTTTGTTATGGCGTTATTTTATTTCTTATTTACATCGCAACGCGTCGCTTCGCTGTCAGCGTTTTGCATGACTGCGCTTTAATTAGCAAGCGAATTTGTTGCCGCTTTATTTTTGTTGTTATTGCTTTGGTATTTGTTAATGCACTTCATATAATATAATTTATTAACCGCGCATTTGTAATTAGCTGCCAAGTGTCCCAAGTTAAGGGTGTTAAGGGGTTAATAGCCAGGGAATATGTACACAGAAGGCCTCTGTGTTGAATTAGTTAGGTAAATAATAAGGCTAATTGAAGTCAAAATATAGAAATGAAGTGTTTGTGGCTTCACCAAGTATCAATCAGTTATTGTTAAAATTTCTAAAGTAGAAGGGTAAGTTAGCTAAAGCACCGTTCTCTCATTGCTCAGAGGCATATAAAGAAGACTGGCTCCGAGGCGCCGAAACGCAAAGGCAGACGTCGAATATTAACACCAAGTGCAGTAGGTGCGATCGAGACTCGCTGATAAGGAATGCTGATGTTTTTGTACTTTTCCTAAAGATCGAAAAGAAATATTCTTTTGTCAATTGCAGTCCTTTTTCTTTATTAAAAATGCCTTGAATAATACTTTGCGGCGTGAACTATGCGTGACATGCCATAAAACACCCTTCCTTTGTTGAATTACTTATCTTAGATGGATTTACTCGCGATTGTTCCTTGGTCTCAGGTGTGCAATGATGGATTAAAGTTTTTCTACGGCAAAAATATTTATTTAAACGGAAACCAAAAGATCTGCTACAACCAGCAATCAGCTGATGGTCTACACGAAATTACAAAATTATAGTTAAAATCGAGAATCATAAATCCAAAATCGGGAATCAAAGTTATCTGCTGAATGGGCTCAATGTTTTACCCAATAGTTTAAGTAGGGAAAAGAATATTTCGCAAAAGAGACCGCATTTCCATTTGTTAATATTCATTTAATATAGAAAATAATATTTCGCGATGGATACCGAGATAACTTACAGTCAACTTAAAACAATAATATCTCGATGAATTAAAAAAAGTTTATTATTTTTCGCTGTGAATGACTGCAAACACTATTACTATCCTTAGTCCAACCTTAATCTATATAAGAAAGTTGGGAAAAGTTGGAACCACATTTACTCGCGAAAACTGTGGGATATTTCATATGAATAGATCTAAAATGTTCGAAATATATGAGAAAAAGCGGATTTTCTCATTTAAGTTTTTTGACAGCCAACTCACACACAGCTAAGGAATTTTTTTTAGAACCCAAGTTAACCCAAGTCTTGAGCTTCTTTTAGCAAGAAATCCGTGAAGTGTAGCTTTGTTTTCATCAGTTTTAGCCAAAATCGCTCAACACTTAGTGGTTGAGTGCAAAATAACAGTTGTTGAAAGACACATTTATGATGACAATTTTCTGTTGTTGCGATCAGAGCAAAACATTTTTACCGGGCTGTTTCTCTACATGATTTTTAGCAGAGTAATAGCTAAATGTTGACACACTTTCGACACACCAATAAGGTCAAGGTTTTTTCAAGCCCTATCTTGGTGTAACAGTAAAGTACGTTCGACTTTGCATGATGACGTTGAGAAGCACCCAAACCTCCGTCAAAATAGGAACGATTCCACGTCTATTCAACTCAAAACGTCAATTCAACACACGTCAATTCAACACAAAACCAATTAAATACGAACAAATTCAACACAGCACAGTTATAACGCAAAATATTTCAACACATATACAATTTCAACATAATCTATTTCATCACAAAACAATTGAACATCGCCAAATTTCAACACAGTACAATTTTAACACTAAAAAATATAACACAACAATTTAAAAAAAATTATATTTTCCATCCTTCAAATAGCAAAGTCAGTCGAACCTGACTTTAATATCCTCCGAAAGTGTATGCATATTTGAAAGCACCAGAGATAACATTCTTTTGTTCACAACTTGAACAACTTTCATCCGAATGCAGGCGTTGTAAATATCGTAAAATTTTTGCCTGCACCTTGTGTCACCCTTCTTTCTCAGGATGAATTTGATTGTGTTTAATTTGTAATGTGTTGAAATGACGTATGTTTGACTTTTTGAAATTGGTTTGGCGGAGGATGGAGGCTGCAAATGTTGTAAAATTGCGCCGCAGAAAAAAAATTGTACCTGCAGCTAGTGTCTTCCCTAGCTAGTGTCCCTTCTATCCCTAATGTTGATACTACACGGTTCCACTTCTGTTCAACACAAAACAATTTCAATACAAATTAAACACAAAACAAATTTATAAATTTATTAATTTTTATTAAAATTTAAATTTTTTTGTATTGAATTGACGAAGTGTTAAATTGTTAGGTTGGGTGAAATGACTTTAGACGTGTGTTGACTCTTTTTTTGAATTTGTTCGTGTTTAATTGGTTTTGTGTTGAATTGACGTGTTGGGTAAAATGACTGTGTGTTTTATGACGTGTCACCAATAAAAGCGATTGGCAGGCATTAGTAGTAGGCGATTAGGGTCTGGTCACTCCTGCCCACGCAATTTGCAAAATAAAACGTTTTATCTCCCTCAGTTTTGTAGCTAGATGGTTTGTACCTTCTAGATTATTTATCGATTTGATGAAAAATGATAAAAATGGAACGAACTATACTCAAGTTGGACCAAATGAAAGCGGTGTTTGCAAATGTTTGTGGCTAGGCCACGTTCCAAAACACAGATTAGGTTTAGGAATGTTACAGAAAGGCAGAGAGTTGAGTGTTGTGTGTGTGTGTGAGTTAGGGATGTAATATACATAAAAAGCGGGAGTTTCGAGCATCTATAGTTGTTAGTAATGTGTAAATCAGATAGATGAACTAAATCTGTGATTGCAGCTGGGTGAACTGAAACCGCCACATGATAAACTATAATCAAGCTATGACCAAAAGAGCGTGCCGCAGTCCAGCAGCAGATCTGTATTCGGCTGCTAATAGGAATAGAGTATATCACAGTTGTGCTTCACCAACTTTCTTACTTGTTAAAACAGTATTATTTTACGGATAAAATTAAAAAGCGTAATTCGCTTAATAACTTGAGATGGGAAATCCATCTACTGCGTTCAAACGTGTCCATAGATTCCTTCATTTATTGATACGCCCTCGTAAAACAGCTTCCTAGGTTAGACAAATTAGACAAATTTTCATATTATTTAACATTCTGTACAAATTAGATCAAATCATTCATGAATTCATTCAGTTGCATTTAGTTGCTGTCGTACAATTCTAGTACCCCTTCGGCCACAGAGATACTAAAATTCTCGTAACTTCTGTGGAACACGCAAATCGTGTTTAAGCTACTTGAAAAAAAAAAAACTTTTTTGTTTTGTTTTTAGATACCTAATACGTTTATTCCGACCCACTACCTCGTATACGCTTCATTCATTATTTTATTATTTATTATTATTTCTAATGACATCGCGTGCCGTGGGCCCCCTGAAGACCCACCTACTTTCCCTTCCCACGTCTAGCACCCAGACCGCCCATCGAGCTGTATAACAAAATTAGCGTTAATAATTTTGTTGTTGTTGTTGTAGTTTGTTCTGTGTACTCGTATTTTTTTTTTTGCACTTGTTGTTTATACATACATAATATTCATTTACTCTTTCGTAGTTTTGTTATTGCTATTTATTGTTGGCACATTTGTTTGTTGTTGCCTCACACTGTTAATGGCATTTGCGAAAGCCAGAGCTCCCCCTATGTTTCTCTATTTTTGTGGCTGTTAATATATATATTTTTTTTTCATTAACGCTTATTGACTTTGGTCAACAATTATTATTATTATTGTTTGTTGTTGGATTGGCTTTTTAGTCATAATTCATTTATCATATCGTTTAATGGCAAACATATTTTTATATGGTTGAAAAAAGTAAAATTTATTGTTATAAATAAACAAAAATAAAATAAAAGTGAATTAAATATCACTTGCGGAGAAATGGAATTTGAACGAAGAGAAAAAGCCAACTTTTGCTTTTCGTTTAATTTGTTTATCTTAAAAGCTATTTATAAGTTCATTGATTAGATATAATTAGATTTATACGCTTTGCCAAATAAATAATGTGAGAACTAAAACTATTGTCATGAATGTTTTGTTTGTCCCGACTCGAAGGACTAATGAAATTTGGTCATGTTTCAGACGATTTGGTGTTAAAAGGGGATCTCACAAGTGAACTTTTATAACGATAACTTCATCAAACTTCAATTATATTTAGATAAATATCGGTAAATCTAGCTTATGACTAATCTTATTAAGTTAATGAAAAGGTAAAGACGAGTGAGTCGAACCAACTCTAAATAACACACTAATAAACGGAACCTCCAAATACTTCAGCAATTTGTCTAAAATGTATTTACTTTGTGACACACGCTGTGCCAAACCTTCTCATCCCTACTAAACTCTCCCTTCCTCTTTCACACTATCCACTCAAATAAAATAGTAATTTTGACAGTACAGAAAAGTGGCGGCCAAAAAAAAAAGTAGAAAATTAATTTGCAATGCAAATTACTTTTAATAAATTTTACAACATTTTTTTCTAGCATCAACAGCAGCGGGAGATTTTGTTGTTGGGCGGGGGGCAGCTGTTGCTCCCTTTCAGACATTGGCGGGCAAATTAAGCGGCGCTCATTTTATCAAGTGGAGCAGCAAGGGAATGTTTAAGGGGAAGCTGGTGGCATGGACGGACAACCGTTGACAGGGTGGATAATTTATGCGGGGGCTGGTCGGATGGTTGGAAGCTTTTAATGAAACGTGCAACGGGAGTAAAAAGAAAGCAGACAGTTGCTGGATAACTTAAGAATAACACAAAACTTGGCATCGATAAAGAAACAAAAAGGAGGGAGAGGAACGAAAACGAAAGAAAACACATTCGATTGGAGAAAGTTCTGCTTAATGCAAGTTGGTGGAAATTGGGAATCTTTAATCGAATATTGTTTTGTGAGAATGTGGAATGGAAAAAGATTTTAAGGAGTTGCAAAGCTGGTTCGTAACAGAAAAGCTGTAAAGAATCTCTACGAACTGGTGCCAAAGAGTACTGGATTTTTTAAACAATGGTTTCAATTTTTTCTTATTCTTAAACTTTCCAAAGGTTTTTAAGCCCGTCGAAAATTTGAACTTATCGTTCCTCCTTCCTGATACAAGGAAGAAGAAGCTGCCACCTACCTGATAACACTATCGCACAAAGAAGGAAATATCTTCATATTTTCGCTTGACTCGCATATCAATGTTACCTAATGAGATCATGAGGGGGTACTAGAGCCCTGCATGAATTGAAACAAAATTCCCCTTGACCTTGTTTCTGATTTGATCTATCTATGAACTTCTACACATAGCTTACAGAACTATTGATTTATTGAATTATAGCTCAAGACATGAGCCAAGAACTTTTTGAAATGATACAGCTCCGATCAGCTCAACAAAGCAACTAGATCAATCATGCTCAACACAAGTAGCTTATAGGATTCGTAGCACAGACGAAGTTAGGCTGAGCGTTCTCGTTTATAATTATACTTCGGCAAATTAAGTGGCAACAATGTGGCGTCAGTTGCTCAAAGCAAAATTAGGTATCTTAGCCTCTTTACATAGATTCCACAAATGTGCAGTTAAGCGTTAGATTTATTCAGTGAGCATACAATATGTGCAGTGGGTCGAAATTGGCAAAAACATGAACTGATCTTAGTGATCTTTGATTTGATGGATTCGTCGTTGCCCCGAATATCAGAATACCTACTTGTAATTTTTATTTAAATGGTCCAAAGACCGCGAAATTTACAATTTTTACATAGAAGTTTACAATATTTGAAAGATTGTATAAATATTAATTGTACACGGGTAAATGGAAAATGAAAGACAATCGGTCCAAGTCAAATCGCGAAAATTTGCAAAATTTTTCTTAAATATAAGGTGTCCACCGGTCCAAAAATTGCGAAAGTCTTAGCTTGTCATGAAGCTGGGTTTTGTGACCAGGGAGATCTTTTAGGTGTGAAAACCGTTAATGCATGATTTTCTACTCGGTTGGGAGAAAAGTTTGTTTGGCATTATTACTATTTTTGATTCTCTTTGGTTTTATCCGCGATTTTATGAATTGGCAGTCAAGTCACTTGGTTTGAAACAGTCTTTATGATCTTTACTATATTCTTTGCCATTGGTGATCCATGGTATTAATGGCTGCTTAGTATTGTCATAATCTTGGTTACGTTTGTGGTCATTTGTGGTCTTGAAAAGCAGTTTCTTAAGCCTTTATCGGTTTTATTACCATGGATATCCCTTTGCTGTGGATAACGCTTATGCATTGATCCTGGCATGATTTTCCACTTGGCTAGTACTAAACATTTTCCATAATTTCTATTTTTATCCTCTTTGGTAGTTGTTTTCGCGATTAAATAAGTCTTCAGTCATAATAAATAGGTTTAATAAACTCACCTACCACAAGGTCTGTAACTAATTTAAAGACCCCTTTCTTTTTCTATATGAAGCATTCTTCTTCTTTGGTCCGATATTATTATCTGAATGGTCTTGGCCGCTTTTATAAGTGTTTTGCTTGAGGAGGCTTCAGTTAATCACAGCATGTCTTGTCATACAGTCTTTTTCTTTAAGTCTTTCGGTCCCGATTTTTCACTGAAGATTTTTAAGTTTGTCTCATTTTCTGATTTGTCTTGATTTAATAAACCACAAGAGCTCGATCCTTTTAAACCTGGCTCTATTTAAGTTTGATCTGATAAGTGATTAATCTGTTTGGAGTCACTGGGAATTTGAGCTGAATAACTTAATCTAAAACAATTTCTAATATGATTCCCACAAAAGCTGAAACTCTTCGTTTCACTACAAATCGATAGAAAAACCTTTCCTCCTGTGAGGTGTCGAGGCTAACTTTTCCAACATTCAACCCAGAACTTATTTGCAAGCACACTGAGAGAAAAAGCAAGAGTTTTCGTATTTAAATTTCAGTCTTAAGACTTTAATGAGCCTAAATTTTCTTGATTTAAGATCGAAATTTCTTGATTCAGAAGCGCTTTGATGTGCTCGTTTTTACAACAAAACGAATTGATCGTAATTTAAAACTTTAAAACCTGAATCGAAAATTTTACTTATATTTTTGATGTTTTAACGGTCTATTTCGAACGATTCATACTCAAAGGAAGAATTTCCAAAAGCAAATTCTAGACCGAAACAGGATAAAATCAAGAGCTTTTTAAAGACCGAATCGTTCTGCTATTTTTTGAGTGCATTTACGTCACAGAGGGGAACACATATCGCTTCAGGTGGGGACTCTGACGGGTAACTGTCTTATTGGCTGATGCGCTGCACGATCAGGATCTGCAGAAGTTGCAGGTACGAAGGAAAGGTGGAAATATTCAAACACCTTCTCTGTCATTGTCCTGCCTTAAGTAGAAGTAGACTTTGGACACTTGGTCAACTTCTACTACTCAGTCTCTCGGAGACCTCCGTGCTAGAGATCCCAGCTGTAATAAATTTAGTTCTCCACACAATGGTTTTACAGGGAATACATATTTCATCGCAATTATATAAGTGGGAGAGCGACTTATCGCATTCAGACATCGCAACCTTACCGAATTTAAACAAAGGTTTTGTCTTCTAGCTAGAATATGCTTTCTTTGAATCCTAGATTCAACTTTATTTATGAAGGAATCCGCTGACCGTTGGAAGTTTTGTATTGTTTGGAGGACCAAGCAAAGCGAGATAACTTGGATAATGAAGGCCAGAGGAGATCTCTTATGGCTAAACAGCTGCCCAAGAAGAATTGTAAATGGAGGTATTTGCTCACTTTGCAATATGAATGAGCAGGAGGATATGCATCATTTTGTGGGCCGATGTCCAATACTAATGGAATTTCGTTGGCGAT
Organism: Lordiphosa clarofinis; assembly: GCA_018904275.1. Lineage (NCBI taxonomy): Eukaryota > Metazoa > Arthropoda > Insecta > Diptera > Drosophilidae > Lordiphosa > Lordiphosa clarofinis. The sequence goes on from JAEIGQ010000022.1 coordinate 974,582, forward strand.
ATTTTAAAACTTGTACGTTTACTGAAGACGAGGTGCTTATGACCCTGAATGGGGCGATGGGATGGAATAACCTGTCGAGTTATATAGAGATGGCTTCATATTATTGAAGAAATGTTATAAATGAAAATTTTTAAATATTTATAAAAAAAAATAGGCTTAAATATGTAAATGTTGTATTATGTTATACAATAGAAGTAAGGCTGATGGTTTTAAACCAAGCTTTAAATGTTTATTTATTATTAGTTAATCAATGTAAAGCTGTAAGCTATGAAAATTAACAAATTGAAAGTAAACATCTATCTATCTATCAATCTATCTTGTTTGGAGGACCAAAAGAAATGGTTTATCGTCGTTCTTTTTTGTGCAAATCAACAATAATTTCGCATGAGTTTCTAGTAGACACAGGCGTGTTTGTTGTAGTCTGACCAATGACTCTGTTAGCCTTAAGAAACGCTTGGGCCCACCTGGCTTAAATCATTTTAAATGCTTTTTAAAGAGTGTCTATAAAAATAAGCATTAATTTCATGACTCCCACTATTGTATTAATAAAGCCCATTCCGTTATAGCCTTTACTTTAATTTATTATGAACTGTTTCATGTCTCGACCGGGGTGCATTGAACCGCAATTGTGGGCACGTGTCCTGACTCTTCACACGCAATGTGGCGCAAACGATAAATATATATGTATACATATATATAAAAAAAAAACAATTAATTATCTACAGACTCAACCACTTAACAGGTTAAAAAACTATTTCAAGTACTTCAGTGCTTTGTCTCACTTAGCATTTGTTTGTTTATCAACAAAATTCTAGATTCCCCTTGTCGTCATATGCGGCGTATACGTAATCAACGCCCATTGCGAAAGCCCCGTCCAGCTCGCGTCAAACTCATTTGACAATCAATATGGCAACAAAAGCTACAACAATAATAACAACCACGCCAACAACAAACACTGTGTGCATAACACCTCCACCTCTTCCCCTATTTTCCATCTCCCTCTGTTTTGCTTTTGCTTAAAGTTTACTTTGACTTTGTTTGCATTCTCGTTCGTTGCTTGGATTTTTTTTTTAATTTATTTTTTTATTGGCTTTGCGTCAGCATCTGTCTTACTGAAATTCTCTCTTTCATTTTGCTCACTCGTTCTACTTATTGGCTTACATTTTTTTGTATGCAAATTATTGCTGGTGTTTAGGTATTCTCACCTTCAAACAGGCTTAATTAATACTAATATGTGTGTTCTATTTCGTTTCTTTCTATTTACAGGTAAGCTTAAAATGTTTTGATTTTGGGTCAAGATTAACGAACAATAAATCTAGGATTAACATTAAATGGGTGAGTTTTCAGGGATTTCATTTTAATTATTTAATTTTCGGCAAGTGGCGCCTGTTAGTCGCCCAAGCAATTGGCTCGCTTCAAACCGAAGTGCGGCTTACCAGCAGACGGTGCAACAAGTGCAGTGTGTGCTACTTGAGTGGATCGCCGCTCGGGCCTTAATCAGTTTAAAAGAGTTTAGGAACGATAAAACTGAAAACAAAATCGGTTTTTCTCACTTAGACTCATTTTACAACCGATTGGTCCCATGGCAGCCATAAGATATAGTCATCCGACTTTGACCAAGTTTTGGAATTCTGTTTAAATATAGTTCTTTCGCTAAAAACCCATTTTATGACCGATTGTTTCTGTGGTAGCTGTAAGATATAGGCATCCGAATTTGACCAAATTTTGCAAATCTGTTTATAAGAATATAATATTAGTAATAGCGTAGTTTGGGTAAACAAAAATATTTTCTTGCTCATTTTCCGACCGATAGTTATCTGATCCCGTCGAATCCGACATATTAACACCGTTCAGTTAAAAGAAGACTCTGTGCAAAGTTTCAGCTCGATAGCTTTAAAACAGAGTCCGAGACGTTCCTGTCTAATGTGTATACAACATCGCTCTGCGGCAGTCGACACAACTTCAGTACTACTCTCTTTTACAACAACAAAGAAATGCTACATGAGTGCGCTCTCTCGTGACACACACGCAACGCCAAAATAAGCCAGTGTGTTCTGCCTGCCACTGCTTTAAAACTCTGAGAGTAGACAGACAGACGAACAAGGCTAAACCAACTCAGTTCGTCGCGCTTATCAAAAATATATATATATTTTATGGAGTCGGAAATGACCATTTCTATGCATTCAAAACTTCTGGACAAAAATATAATACCCTTTGCAAGGGTATAAAAAAAAACGAAAATAAAAAATACACTGACATTTGCTAACAAAAGGAGGCTGTAGTTTTGTTGGTGCGGGGGGGACAAAGTGAACCTACTGTGTAGAGTGCATTAAACTGCGCCCAAGTCAAACACACTACATTCAGGGGGGACACATAGAGAGACAGTGGAGAGAGGGGGCGAGAAAAGAGCTAAGCTTCTGCTGTCAACAGTGTTGTCAACTTTTTTGAACCATTTGAGCCAGAAACGGCTAAATTTGTCAAATTAAATAGGAATATGTATGGGGAAGGCAATGATTGAATGTTTTTATGGCAGCTGACTCATACTCTTGTATAAACATAACTTAAATTACGGCTGAAACCTTTGAACTGGTTCAGTTTTGTTTATTTTAGGTGCCTTTCTTCTAAATTAGCGGCCTTACTAAATTGAACCCACTTTCTGTTAAAAGGTTAAAAATGACTTTAAATCACTTCTTAAAACCACCAACAAATATATTTCCTTTTGGAATATAATATACAAATCCAATTTAAAGAAATTGCGCCACCAATTCGCCATCACTGGCCAGTGGAAGTGGAAGTTGTTCGACTACGAATACGATGACAGCAAAGTCGAGTAGCTTACACGAGACGCTTGGCGATGATGTCGGCGGAATGGAGAGACCACGATGGTGGCAAAAATCCAATCCACTGGCGGATTTGCAAAAAAAAGCTGCAGTTACATGCCAAAACCCAGTCAACACACACACACACACACACACTCACAGATGCAGCTGAAAACAATAATAAATCTCAGCAGCGGCACAAAAATCATAAAAAAAAAGTAAAGTAACAAAGGCAAATGCAGGCCCATAAAAAAGCGCAAATAACTCAAAAGAAAAAAAAACGAAAAAATTTACAAGTAAAATAAAATAAAATAGTCAACAGCAGGCAGCCCTCCCCCCTCCACGCTTCACTCTCTATCAACTAGCAATCGAAACGTATCGAAACGAATCGCAGAACAGCAAAGCAAAAGGCAAGCAACAAAAGTGTCGCCTCGCCTGGAAAAGCGGGGTAGGTGGATGGATGATCACCAAAGCTCAGGCTGAATAATATAATAACACTAAAAGGGATAGATAGAGATATACGGCTGGAAATAATAATAAAAAACGTTGTAATAAAATCGGAGCAAAAGCAAACAAACCCAAAAGCTAAAATCCACAGACGGCAGGCTGGATTTGATTTGAAAATAAGCAGCAGAGCAGCAAAAGTTTCAACTGGAAAATCAAAAAGATAACAAAACTCTTTAAATTGACCTAACAGGTCTCTCAAAGAGCATTTAAGTACAAACAACAACTCTGCTACGCAATAGTTTGGGGAGTTGAACGACTTCAATCAAAAACAAAATAAACCTAGAACTACGATTAAGCAGTTCCAAAACAAAACAAAAAGCCTTTCATATCGATTGATGGCGAACAATTATGTTGTGTCCTTAGTCTTAGTTTTTTCCACAAGTAAGAAACTAGTGAACCCTAATTGCTTTCCTTGTAAACTAAGTTTCTCTTTGTAGATATAAATTGCCGAACTTATGAATAGTATTTTAGAACCATCACAATTTAAAAAAAATTTCTTAAAATTTAGGCAGTATTTTGGCTTATACTAAGGTTATAATGACCCAAAAAGACAATAGCAAACTTAAAAATAGGACAAGATGTCCCTGGCACCATTTGTAGGCCCATTTGCCTAATTTCAGCGGTTTTCTGTTAAATTTTTAATGTCTAATGTGGGTCCCAATGTTTTGCACGAGCTTAGCGATATTTCCGAAAATGCTGAAAACCCTCCAAAAAATGTATATTTGTTACTGGTTTACTTGTCAGAGAAACCGGAAGAGTATATAGCAAATAGCTCAAGAAACTCATTAGCCGTGTTCACCAGCAAAAATCGATGACAATAAAACGATGGACTTAGTTCGATTGTTAAGTTGAACGATTGTGATGTGAAATCATGATTGCAAAAAAATTGTATTTTGTCATTGTAAATTAAAAGACTAACATTCGCGCTTACTATTTTTTCCAAAGAAAAAATTCAAAACATCCATATAACGCTGGCTCGAGGTCTCATTATGCTTGCACATAACTTCAAAAAGCAGGAACACAACAAACCACAAAGGAGGCAAGTTGATCGTACAGCTGGTTGATTGATATCTCTACCAAATCATCAGCGAACTTCGCTCACTTGTACTAAAACAGCGATGGCCAGCGAGAACGAGGCCAAAAAGTGAGAGAGTTTTAGTGTGCGAAAAAAAAGCGCAGAGAATTTGCTTCGACCTAATCGCTTCGAACTTGTTTTGTGCTCTTTTGGTCTTAGCTTCGGCAAGCGTTCGGGTCATGTACGTGTGAATAGCGAAATGTTTTCGCCCCCTGGGAGGAACAAAGGGCCATCACTGTACTAAAACTAACAGGTCTTACTCCATGCCAGAGCTACCATAATCGTTTGGGAATTCCTAAACGACTTGACAGCAAAAAGCCGGCACACATGAGAACAGCGTTGGCTGCCAGTATATTTTTTGTGTGTGTTCAGCCAATTTGGGGGCTATGCCATGTTAGTGAGAGAGATTTTCTCCCGCCTCTAAAACAGTAAGCAATAGTTTGAGTACAAACCGGGACTTTTTGTTGCTATAAATGCTATAAATACAGATTGTTGTCGATACGCAAAGAAAAGAATTTACTACAAATCATGACTTGATTTGATTGTAATTAGCCTTCAATGGTTGCTCAGTGCGTCAAAATCAACTCTGACCTTGATGCTTTCTTATTGCATTGTCATACTTCGCATCATTTTTTCGAGCTTGGGTAGTGTTCTTGCCTTTTAACAAGTGAAATTGCCATATATGGCTAAAAATCTCCATGCTTTATATTAATTGGCTTATATAAATATTATCAAATTACGATCTACTTTTTTTTATCCATAATAGACTTCAAGCTTTCAAACTACAACTTATTGTTTGGCCCTGTTCTATATAAATATAGGACAAAGTCGTGTTAGTTACACACCACTGATGGCTCAAGAACGTTTATACAGATTTTTAAGATCTTTGCTGTGTTGGACTTAATTTACCAATTATTAACTCGCAAATAACTAATCGGTCCAAAATAATCGCTAAAAAAAATTATAAGCTCTAAGCTTATAGACAAATAAATGAGAGTGTAGGCCAATAGCTTCAATAAATCTTGAAATTTGCAAACAAACGGGTAAAAAGACGGTTAAATAGGAGGTGTGTGTCAAACAGTCAAAAATTTCTAAAATGTATGGGAATAATCGAAAGTTCTAGAAAAAATGGCGAAAATTCCTCAATTCATATGAAGTTAGACTATTTTGAACACGGGTGAACTAACAGATGTTAAGGATCAAAAGGTTTACAAAATCGCGAAATTTGCTCAATTTTAAATTGAGTTTGGATTGTCATGAAATCGTGATAAATGGCAATTGTAATGTCAGCTTCTCTTCCTCTAAAGCAAAATCCGAAATATATTTCTGACAACCCAAAAAAAACGTGAGCGAGGCCGTAAGCGCCGTGAATATGCTTCGACCATTCCGCATCAAAGGCTAGCCAGCGACAGAAGGCCTGTTGGCTTCAGCTTCGGCTTCGGCTTGCGTTCGGTTCCTATTTATATGTGGAAATAGCGATATGTTTTCGCTCCCTGGGAAATCCAGTGATCATCGCTGTTTGAGACTGAGAGCAAAATTTTTAAGAAATTATATTTTTTGTAATTATCCGAAGTAAATATTGTGAATGGCAAAATTGCCATAAGTCAATCCCGGGCGCAAATATGTATTATTTCCTTCCCGCCCAGTGATTTCTCCCCATATTAAAGATCAATCAATTTTATTCGCAAAATCTCATTAATTGTGTTTTTATTTTCAAGCTACATAGAAAGTAATTAAATTCCCTACTCTACAAGTTTAATTGCAATATCATTCTACAACCTAAAAAGTCGTACAAAAAAGTACTCTTCCTACATCACTAAAAGGAAATCCCCTGTAGTTTAAACCAACCATTAGCTTTCATTGCTTTTTATATAGGTAGGAAGAGGATGAACACAGCGGGGGTAGAACAAATACAACAACAACAAAAACGGTTGGTTTCGGTGCATTGTATGAGGGAAAAACACAGACACTAAATGCAGCCGCCACATGCATATACATATAGCAGAGTCCCATATAACTGTTTGTATATAGATATGGCCCAGCTCATTTAGCCCAAGCAGCGCATCAGCATCATCCACAACAGCAGCAGCAACAGCAACAAAGTTTGCCATTTACACCGTACGCCAAAGTCCACTGTTTGCCATGCAGGAATGGTGATGGACCCAAAAGAGGAGTGCGGAGGGAAAGGCGGACTTATAATTATAGTCGTTGTGTATTTGCTAATGGGGTTGACGGTTGTTGGTTGGGCGTGGCAATTAAATCACCTTGTTCAAGTGCTGCGATTTTAAGCAGCTCTAAAGGGGATTTCGCCCATTTGACAGTCCTGGGCGCCTATTCCTACCAAATGAGTGTAATACACACAGTAGAGTCATCTAAAAACTGAAAAGGGAATTTCCATTTCTACAGACGACAGCATAATTTAATTTGCGAAATAATATATGAAATTTACCATACATGTGATTGCACTTGTAATCTTGGCACAAGTTTAGCTCTTTCAAATAGCATTTAAAACAAGTTTTTCACTTAAATAGCCGCCATCCCATTGAAATTATTTGTTTAATTTGTGATTTATCCATTCCAGTTTTTAGCCTTATCTTATATAGATAGGCTGAATTGTGCAATTAAATCAAACAATTCCCTTCAGTGTATTTAACATCGTATTTGATGATGGGAGAATTCTGACTGTTTAATGCCTCTTTGCTCTCCTCGTAAATACAAAACCATTTTCATCTCTATTATAAAATGAAAATCGGGCAATGAAAAGGGAGTTTTTGTTGTTTGTATAAAATCTGCTGCCTCATCCATAAACAAAAAGGAAGAGCAGACACATAAAAACGTGTATGAAAAGTGTTGAAATCGTAAAATGATAGGTCAGTTATATTGAAAAACAAAGAAGAGAAATGAAAATGATATGTAAATATGTATGTACGAGGGTGGATTTAGTGAAAGAACTTCGATGCACTTGGAAGGAGGGACCGCTAAAACGCGCATATTAAAGGCTGCGACGGGCTTACCTGGCAGCAATATATGTACTTTGAATATTCAGGAACAACAGGATTTCTGTTAATTTTGTGTTTAAATGCTCAAAAGCTATCTAAAATTTAGATTCTAAAAATATAGACTCTAAATATATATAAAAATATATATAGAAATATATTTTCCATTTGATTTCCTAATTTTTGTCAACTGAAAAAATTTCGAAAAGGGGTTTAAAAAGTGGTTAGAAAAATTGTGTGGAAATAATATTTGACTAGACACAAAGCATATAGGAATATATTGTTTTACCAGAACAACTAAGCCAATACAGCCTTACAATTCGTTGAAAACAAGCTCTTGAAGTGTACTTTTGTGTATTTATTTGTACGCACTTGACTGACACCTTCGTTTGATCTACACCTCCTATTTACCCGTCTATATATTTGTACATTTCGGTCCAAACCTTCTATTATTACCTTCTATCTAATCTTCTTCTGTAAATACTCAAATGAAAAATTTCAAAAATTTCCTGGTTTTTGGAGCTCACTCATCTTAGTTTCTCTCTCTCCCTCTTTCTCTCTCACTCTCTAAGATTGTCTTTGTAGAATAAAATGCTTTTGTACAGAGTATAACAAGTTATAAAGCCTATGGCCTATTTTGGTTTATCAACTATCTGTGTGCCATACTTCATTCAAATCCGTTTGATCATTTCTGCGTGATTGAGTAACAAACTTTGAAGCATAGCTCGTAAATAACTCTCAACCCAATGTTCAGTTCGCTCTGTTCACGTCAGTGACCAAAAGAAAAAAATCAGAACGGGCTCGGGCTTCCCTTAACCGAATTTAAGCAGCAACCTCGCTCACTGCTCTGTGGCTGTCGTTGAACACACAGCACTGATCGGTCTGAGAGCAACCCCATACCGAGCCCAAGACAGTCAATCGCTCATCAAATGTGGTCTTCACAAAGACCGAACTTTAAAAATCTCAGTTCAAAAGGTTGCAGACTCAGGAGAGCGCCAGATTTAAGCATAAACAGAGAGCGAGTCAGCGTGAGAGAGAACGAGAGAAGGCATACAGTTTTTCGCACACATTCATATTGATAGCCGAGCCTAAGCTCTACGCTTACACGACGCCCGACGCATACATACGAAAAAGACCTTTTGAATGAGTGAGTTTTGGCAAAAGGGCCCGAGACAGACCTGACAGAAAATTTAAATAAAATGTGTTTCTCTCCTCTCAGAACCAAAAAGAGGCAGAGAGCGTAGTTGATGGTTGGTTAAAGACCTTTATTAAATGTGCTCGCACGAAAGCGGTTGTTTTCTGACACAGGCAAACGGGGGACCGTTTTATGCGACCTCTGCTTTGTCTGCTTTGAACTGAAACTGCTCCCACCAATAGTAATTGTGGTATCGATAGGCATGCTATCGATAAAAACATGCGCATTTTGTGCATTGATTGCAAAGATAAGTCTTCTATCGGCCGTAAATTATAACCATAAATTCTAAAATATAATGAAACCTAATTGAAACTTTTTGTATACAGAATCCATGTTAACACGGATCGCAAATGAGTATACGCCGCCATTTCAGAATTCAACCGCTCCGCAGTGTTGTTAAAAAACGTAGCAATTCGTTCAGCAGAAACTATTTGATGCATAATTTATATATGCTACTTGCTCAGGGATCAATTATTCTGGTGAACACTCCCAATATTTGGGTGTCAAGAAGAGCAAACCATAGTCTCAACAAAGGACCACAGTTTATAGTCCAATTGATTCAGTTCGGGGCTACCAGCAGGCTAATCATCAGTAGAAATGAAGTTCGGTACAAGGGTTTTTGAGCCATGTTTGAGTTTTTTCTGTCTTGTGAACTGGAGCGGAGTCTTGTTAAGGATCACGGCTTATTTACAGATAATGTCGTGTTGATAGGCTTCACAACGTTTTTCAAAACGACGGATTAATATACTTTTACCGAAGTTTTGACTCCTTTTTCACAAATATGTAAGATTCCTCTACGGTGAACATTTTCTCGTTAGTAAACAGAATTTGTCTGTGGGCAATGCTCGTGCGCTTTGATAAATATATCTCGAAAATATTCATTCGTTTTCATTTTATGAACAAAATCACGCGTAATAAAACAATTGCGAGTACTGCGAAAACATTTTCTCAGTTGCCAAAGTTCCCAAAACAACATATTGTATATTGTATATGCAACCAAAAACAAAGTGAATTTAATAAAACAACTCCAACAATTTGGGGGTTAATCAAATTTTCGCCTCCCATGCCTTTAAAAATTGGGCTTAACGTAAATTGTTCATTTCTTACTTCCATCCACTGTCAAGATCACAGCGCTAAGCTGTCAAGATGACTGAGGGCCGAAACATTTTTTTTCTCCTAGTTGAATCAATTCTTCTGCCAAGATTTATTTTGCAAGTCAACAAACAAAGTTGTTTATTTTGGCAATCCCCAATCCTTACTGACCAACTCTTCCAAATTAGCACAGAAATAGTCAAACAAAAACAGTTTTTACAATTTTCAAGTGACTTTTCCCATACTTCTATGCAAGCACGTATGCTTCTTGCCTTGGTGTTACATTTGATAATTGCTGCCAGTTATAATGTTGTTGTTATCATCATCATTGTCCCAGCTTGGTCAACTTGTCATACTAATTTCAAGGCCCTCCCCTTAAATACAAACACCAACCATGTTGTCATGTTGTCATTGTGCCTTGGCCTTTGTCTCGCATACAGGGGGGGGTGGGAGGCGACAGTTGAGTACTGCACGCACTTTGTGGTTGAGTTGAGTTCCTGCCAGCAGGTTCATGTGGCCTGCCAAAGCAGCTTCCCAGCGAATGAACACACTCACACATGCTAGCATTTTCGCAAGGACAACAATCGGCCACAAAGTATGCTATAGTTTCTTGGTTAGCCGCCATTTTTGGTATAAAGCATAAAACTAACCACACTCAAATCGATGCCAAATTTAAAAGTTACGCATATGTTTTTGACAGTTCTCTGGCTGAAAGCCCAAAACCAATAATGTTACTCATGATTTGATTATTTTATTGGCTCCATTTTCGATTAGCTTTTTAATGGGAAAAATGGTTAAAATATTTAGAATTTTTCAAAATTTAAGTCAATGTTCAATGAACGATCTGTTCTGCAAATTGCGCCCCATATTTTGTGAACATTTTTTTCATTTTCAAGTAATCTATTATCTCATTTCTCATAGACTAAGCTTTGCTTCCTTAACTAGTCCAACCATTGCCATAAACTGATTGCCACCAGTTTTTCAATTAGCTCCCAAAGAATCTTTTCAATAAGGCACATCAATCAGCTTTCGCCCCTTAAATCATTGAACTGAATGATAAAGGACGAAGTAGAACTAGGCAAAAAAAAATCCAATTGCCCGAGCCAGACAGACAGCTAGCCTTTCACTGCAAAGACAAACACCTGACGACCTAACGACATAACAAAACAAAACGTTTTCAACTTGCCTTGGACATAGGCCTAGCTTTTAACCTCTCTCCCCTCTCCGCCTCTCTATCTATCTTCTACCGTTGAGTATTTTTTGCAATTTTTTATCGTCAACAAGATTTATGCTGCTTTCTGCCATAATTCTAACGCTTGCTCGCTCGCTCTCTGGTGTAAACTTATGCCGGTATCCCCTCCCTCCGCCCCTTAGCACACTCATGTCACTTGTTGTGGTTGTCTTTGGGTTATTACATTTGTTGTTGTCGGCCTTTTACCATTTCTGCTTCTTCTCTTGTGCAGCACCTCCTGTTCCTCTAATGCGTTTCCATGTTTTTACCTCTGCCACTGTCCATGGGCTTTGGCTTTATGCGTCATAAATATATAGCCAAAACACACGGCCAGGACTGGTGGCCTTTGTACTGTTTTATTAGCTTTGGTTTTTCCAACTCATGTGGATTAGGTTGTGTAGTAAAGCAAAAAGCAGCAGCTGTTAAATATAACAAAATTTATTTCTTAAAGCTTTGCTTGCTTTCTGTAAGTACCGGACAGTTTTTAAGGAGCTATAAGATGGTATAAATCACTTTTCCACAAAGCCCATATCTAAGAAAAGATAAAACGAATTGTTAAAGAGCTCATCCTTTTCCTTCTTCATTTGACTGATCCGGAGTTGTTATTCCCTTGTTAACCCTCGTTCCAAATAATTAGTAGAGAATGTTCCTCGTTAAAGGTATGTTATTTGGAGTGCAACAAGTTAATTCGCTGCAAAGTTTAAAGTCTCTTTTATTAAAGATGAAAGGAATTTCATAGTTCAGTGACAACAAACTGCCTCTTTTCATAACAGCTTAACATATATCCGTACCATTCAAAGCCGTAAAACTCTGAAATTGTACAGACGGTTCGGTTCGTAGATTAAAAACCTTGTTTATGTCTATGTTTCGTTAGCGGATCGGTGCTTTAATTTAGTAATGAATGTATAAAACCCCGTAACAAACTAGTTTTGCAAGTCTTGGCTTTAAAAGATTCTAGGTCTGTATATAAAATGTCCCAACTCCTCTGTTTCTTTTGGTAAATCATTTACTTATTCACTGCTTCCCTATATTGGAAAACGGTTTGTGACGAAGAAATAATTCGAAAGTAGTAATTGTGCAGAATACTAGTTAATTCATTATTAAAATGTAAGAAAACTAATACTTCGGAAATACTTCGGTTGATTAACTTTTCTAAAAGTGAATGTTAAAAATACATCAAATAATAGAATTAAAAAAACTTTGCGGCGTTCGGCCCTGGTTTCTCGCTGGCTAAGTGCCAAGTGCTTTTATTCTTTGTCATGATTTGGTCACTAATTCTCCCGAGAACTTGATAGTTGTGTTAGCTAAGATGCCGTCGTCAGTATGTTAAGTCTTCGAGATCCTGAGTTCAAGTCTCAGTAAAGTAAGTTAAAAAAGGTTTTTTATAATATCTTACTATCAATCACAGCTTAGAAAAAAGGTGACGTTGTGGTCGATAGTATTTGCACCCTCTTTTATAACGTATATCCGTCCATTCATAGAGCAGTACACTGAGAGAAAAATTAAGAATTTTTGTACTTAAATCAAGAAGTTTCAGTTTCAAAACTTCAAAAAGCCAGAAAATTCTTGATTTTAAGTAAATCAAGAAGTTTTAGTCTTAAATCTTTAATAAGCCAGAAAATTCTTGTTTAAGTACGCAATTTCTTTCTTCCCTACATTCTTGATTTCATGAACGTTTTGGATATGTTCAAAACGATTCGGTTTTTTTTTTTTAAAGAACTTTTAAAGCTAAAAATAAGCTTGATCTACACTTATTTATGTTGGCTAAGAGCGATTTGTAATTAAAGTTAGACTATGATCATGACAAGAACAAAATATTTTTGAATGAAAACTTTTTTCTTGAATCAAGAACTTTAGTTCTTTTTTTGAATTTTTAACAAACAATTTCGAATTTAAGTACCAATTGTACTCAAAGTAAGAATTTTCAAGAGCGAGTTCTTCTTTCCAAATCCTACACCGAAACAGGATAAAACCAAGATCTAGAGATTATGGAAGCCAAGTTAAGGTTTGTCTCAAAATAATCGATTTAAAGACTTGAGAGAATATGAGCATTTTCCTGATAAAAAATCCATTGAAATGGTCCGAATTGGTCACTCAATGCAGATACAGCTCAATTAAAATTACGTCAATCGTTCCATAAAATGTAATCGCTTCCCATACCATTATGCCGCCCTCACGTATCTAATGGTGGCTTTCGCAAATCATACAAATAGTTTTGGTACACATCAGGGCCGTCTGAAGAGCAGGTTTTATCAGGTTTTGTGAAAAAAAGCGCTACCAAATAGTGAAAGTCTGCGATAATAAAGTGACGCAAGGCAGCTCTGACCTGCTGCATTGACCACTGGCCAGCGACTGAAAATCTTTTTCCTCTTTTGGCACATGTTTTCGGCTCGTGTCGGTTTGGTTTTCATCAGTAAAGACGACCGATCGGCATTTGTCAACTTGAGTATTACATTTGCATACTTTTTTGCTTGCATTTAGTAATGGTTTTTTCTAAATTTTTCATAGATCTTTAAGATGTGCATTTGAAAACACACGTGGTTCTCGTTTACTTGAGCTAATTCCTTGATTTTAGCAGCCAAGTTCGGGGAAATGGAAAAAATTGTAATTTAATTTACTTGCTCTAGCAGTTAAACCTTATTTTCTCCCTATTAACTGGTTTCTATAAGCTCTTGGATCTTTTATATACCTATCAACATTGTTAGAGCTACGATTTTTTGCGCCAAATTCAATGACAAACTTAAAATCCACGTGATTTGCTTCGAACTTTCGAGGCTAAAAAAACAACTGCGAAAAGTTGTTTCGTCTAAACAATAATAGTGTATAACATAGCACTTGTCCAAAAAAGACTCGATTCACTTTAATTCATCAAAAAACTTTAATCATATGATTAAGTTTACCCACCACATGTCTAACAATTCAATTAAACTCATCCGTTATTAAGCCACATCCGAAAAAAAATTAATATTCTTTTGCTGGCTGCTAATTTTTTGACATCATTCAACCTCTCAACTGTATGGCTGTGTGCATGTGGTATGTGTGTCTTCTTAACGCCTAACAGCTCAATTCGCACTCAGCATAAAGTTGGCCGTCGCCACACCCACCTTCTTCACCCCTTCTTGGCAATTATAACAAGTCCAACACATTTAGCCACCCAGCACAAAAGCCGTCGTCGACAAAAATTTCATCAAAATCTGTCACGTACGACCCCCCCGAACCCAAAATTCAACAACACACAAACACCCACCACACACTTAACCCCATGATGATGACGATGTCTCTCAGTTTTGTTGTGCACATTAATTTTGACAAAAACAATTTCATTTAACGGCATTTCCGGCTACATCGCGAAACGAAACGAGACGAGACTAGAGAGACATTTTAACCAAAAACCAAAACAGCATGCGGCGATACAATAGCCCCGAACCCGAAACGACAGACACGAGTTAACCAGGCGCATAACTGTATAAGTATGTGGACATCTACACAAGCAAAAACAAACATAAGACAACATTGGGATGAGCCAGCTGGTCATCATCTGACCCTGGCAACCCCTTGCCTTGTTCCACAGTTGATTGTATTGTCATTTCGTCGTCGTCGTTGACGCTTTTGGAGTTGAATATTGTTTTGTGCGCAATTTTGGGTATGTTGACTGGGATCGATGACAGAATACAATTTGTTAAATATGGTTCACATTTAAATATAAACGAAATTTTTTATTTAAAATTAATGTGAGACTTAAGAAAAAAAAATTATCTAAAATTTTCGTCAAATTATAAATTTTTTGGCGGCGTAGGGATAGAAAGAATTACTGAGCGAAAAGCTGGCATCGTCCCCCTTTCTTAACATCTGAGTAAAAGTCAAAGTTTGAATTAGTAATTAATACAAAACAACAGAGATTAAATACAACATTTGGAATAGGATACGTATGTCTGACGGACATTGTCCGTACAGCGCTGTTTCGCGAATCAAAGCAATCCTCTCACAAGCTGCAAACTTCTTTTATATACAAGTATATTGGCGAATAAACACTTGGGGACTCCAATGGGGTAAAAATGGTGTACATTTTTTTAAAAATGTGTACTTACTGACAACCGGTTCAAAGTCGAACCGCTCCGACATCGGATACTCCAGTATTTTTACGAAGTCCGAACTAGAGCAGAAAATGTTTTCCGCCCGGACCTCAACTTAAACCGGAGTAAAAAAATAATTTAAAGTATTCGGAATATTTCAAAATAATTATCCCTTGGGGGGTATGTTTCGTGTTTAATTTATATAGAAAAATTTTTGTAGAAAAACTTTTTTGTTTCTAGTGCTATCGCTCCCAACGCTCGTATTTATAAGTTTTTACTGATTTCACATAATTTCACCAAAACTTTTCGAAATCGGACTACTATATAGTTTAGCTGCCATACAAAAGTAAGGTCTGAAAAAAAGTCTTAGTGAAAAAAACTTTTTTGTTTTCAATGTTATCGCTCCCAACGCTCGTATTTATAAGTTTTTAATGATTTTACATAATTTCAACAATATTTGTCGAAATCGGACCACTATATAGTATAGCTGCCATAAAAACTGTCAGGCATATATCAAGCTCCAAGGGTATATAAACTTCGGTCGAGCCGAAGTTAGCTTGCCTCTATTTTTAGGTATTGATATTCTTAGTTTAAACTATGCTTTTAGCTTCCAATTATGTTTTTGTGCTTTTCTAAATTGTCGAAAATTATTCTTGAACCCTTTTTCGAACCTAAACCATGGTTCAGCGACCTTCTTAACCTGCTCTGTGAACCCGATCACAAAAGGTATTGCGGGTTTGAACCCCAGAGTAAACTCCTCCCGATATTTAAGAAGGTTGCAGCCCTGTTGTCAACTCTATATAGTCTGGGAAATCCATATTGGAACAATCAAATCGATTGAAGATTCCTTTTCATTCATCTAGATTCCTTTTCAACTCTCTTCTTGAAAATTCTAATCTTGATTAGAAACCAACTCTCACCAACTTCGTCGACCTCTGGCCAGCGACTGAAAATCTGTTTGATCTCTTGGCACAAGCCTACCTTTCCTTTGACACATTTTGGTACTTTCATAATGGTTTCTCTATAGAGATAATTATATATATACCTACATATAACCTGGACCTATTAAAGATATGTCAAACGTTCTAAAATGGTATATATATATTTTTAATCTGTGTCAATAGCCGAGTCTGTCTGACAGTTACTTCCTCCTGATTAGCTATCAGCTTTAGGTATGTAAATGCCATACGAGTCTTTCAGAGTAAGAAGGTTCACACAATATTAAGGGGAAGAGTAAGCTAAGAGTGAGGAACTACCTTCCAGCTCCTCTCGGCGAAGACCCTAATAGAACATAAAGAAAACATAACGAAATCGCTACAATGTAGAGGGAGAATCTCAAGGGTTCTGGATATTTTACAGTCGGGTTACTTGTTCCTTTTTCTCCCTCTCCTACGTTAAAAATAGAGGGCATTCAATCTTCGTTCAATCTCAATGTAGCATCACATACGAGTAGATTCCTTGTGTGTATATTTGCCATATTTGAAATTCTCATTGTGTTCTCTTCGTCTGTGTGCTGTAACGGGAAGTTATGTCTAACACGCACGTACCACTGCTACACCATCTCGTCCCCCCCTCCCATACTTCATCTTACCATTTTGCTCAATATGCCAGTCAGTCACTTGGCCAGAGGAAGCAGAATATGGAGTAGAAGACATTTGGCGAAATGATTTTCATATTTTGAGTGTGTGCTCAATGTGGTGTGTGTGTGTGGGGGGGGGATTGTGGGGGAGGGGTGATTGCAGAACTTGCCTAGTTACACGCCCACAAATTCAAATTAATGAGGCGTGTCTCACTTAGGTTTATGTTCGTTTTGTCAATAGTCTCACAATAATATTATGTTATTTTATTATTGTTATTTATTAATGCTGCATATTTGCCTGTTTCTGCTCTGCACACCCTCCGCCTCCCCCCTACCATGCCGCTTTTATTACCATTTCAGTTGATTGTTTTGTTGTTGGGTAAGCCGCTTAAATAATTAGTTAATTGATTTCTCGCTGGCCACACTTGCCAAGTCATTTAAATTTTATGCAAATTGTATTATTTTGGTTAGAAATTTTCAATAGGTTTTTTTCTGTTTTGCAATTGAGTAGGAGGATTAGTGTAAAGAGGTGGAAAGTGAGAAGATTATAAGAGATTTTTGGCAGTTGTGTGAATACAAATTCAAATTGAATTGGTTTTTGCTTACACATTTGGGTATTACATGTGTTGATCAAAGCAAAATTTGGCGAATCCATAAATTTACTTCCCTACAAGTAACTCATTGCCTCACTGACTAACTGGCTTTCTGGCTTTTTCTCTGACACTTACGGCTAATTCCCTTATTTATTTAACTGCGTTTTGACACTTAATTCCACAACACTCTGTGCTCTGCGGCCACTAACTGCTGCTGCTCTATCTTTTTGCCAAGTTCTTTTGCTTGCCCACACCGCAAACAGTTTAACACTCGGAGTTCATGCTTGTAATCAACTGCCACATGATGCAAAGTCGTCCTGGGGCCAAAGCACCGTGAGTCAAAGCTGAAAGAAATTGGTGAACAAATTAATAAAACGGGTTTAACACAATTTTAAGACACTTAAATTCTTTTCGTTAAACAAGCTAAACCAAAGCGATTTATTTAAAATGATTATCTGAGACTAAGATAAAAAAACATTTATAAAAAAATTTATGTAAAAGTTAATTGTGTAAAGTGTAGTTTGTGCCACTTTCTTTACATTTTCTAAAATTTAGACATGTCTCTGCAAAAATTAGGGAATGATAAGGACTAAAAACTTAATTTTTTATCTTAAACATAATAAAAAGACGCTTCATGCCGTTGTCTTATGGTCAGGTTAAACAGTTCAGGATTTTATTTCATTTGTATATTTTTAAACCTAAAGCAAAATCGAAATTTCCTTTTATATCTGAAAAAAATTGAAAAATAAATATGTCTTTTAATCACAGCTCGTTATAAGCTGCCAACTGTTAGTTCTTTTAAGGACACAACAACGGACAATACACATTCAATTCTGTTTTTGCATAATAGACGATGCGCTTAACCAAAGGGCAATTCTCTTTTACTAATGCCTTTCACTGACCGTTTTTTCGAGAAAATTACCAAAGTGTCTTTTTCGTTTGTATGCATCGTGGTGAGTAGGGCGCCTGCGTTTGTAACTCAGTCAATGAATTTTGTATATACATATGTGCAGTTATAGAAATTTATTATTATTTACCTAACAATTAAAATAATAAATAGATAAATTTCTTTTTTTGCTTTAGATATTTCTATCGATATGAACTTACACAAGACCACTGCCTACCTCGCGGAAAAATTAAAACAAGTACACTTTCAGCAGACACCTTTGTATGTTTTCTGATCTTTTTCAAAAAGTGGTTTTGTGTTATTAATCACGTTAAGTTATTATTAAGTTGATAGTGTGTTCTTCAGTTTTATACCCTTGCAAAGGAAAATGGGTTTTAGTTAGAAAACAAACGAGAAGGCCAAGCTAACTTCGTATTTGCCGAAGTTTTTATACCCTTGCAAATGTTTTAATAGATCAGAGTTTACAAACGTCAGCAATTTTTATTCTAAATAAAACCCACTTTTCGACTGTTCCTATGGCAGCTATAAAATATAGTCATCCGATTTTGACCAAAACTTCCACAACTATGTAAAAGCGAATAAAACCAATTTTTGCTGAAGCGGGAGGCGCTTACATTAAAAACAAAAAAGTTTTTCTCACAAAAACCCTCTTTTCGACCGATAGTTCCTATGGCAGCTATAAGATATAGTCATCCGATCCGGTCGGTTCCGACATATTAGCAGTGTGCATTAAAAAGAAGACTCTGTGCAAAGTTTCAGCTCGATAGCTTTAAAACTGAGAGACTAGTTTGCGTAGAAACAGACAGACGGACAGACAGACAGACAGACAGACAGACGGACGGACAAAGCTCAATCGACTCAGCTCGTCGCCCTGATCAAGAATATATATAGCTTATGGGGTCGGAAATGAATATTTCTATGCGTTGCAAACTTCTGGGCAAAATGATAATACCCTTTGCAAGGGTATAAAAATGGTTGATTTTAATGCTATCGTTCCTAAAGTGTTTTATTTCACAACCAGCATTTGCCATTTGCAAGGGTATATAAACTTTGGCACAGTCGACATTAGCTTGGCCTTATAGTTTCTGTTTCGTCAGTAAGCCGATCGAATTGAGAATGTTGTTGAAGCTTATTTGCGAGCTATGCTTTTAACTAGTTAAGCATCTAATCTTAAAACATACTTTCGCTGTAGCGGATACAACAAACTTTTCCTCTTTTTCCTAAATTTTATTGTACTGATTTGAAAAGGTTCGGAAACCAATTAGAGGAAATTTGCTATTAGAAATCTTGCATTTCCTTTGCTTCCGCTCTTTGTTTGCCCCTTTTAGGTTTCTTTCCTCAATAATATTTTCTTCAAATTCCCTTGATCAAAATGTTAAGCTGGGCCGAAATATCCGTTTTTGGGGATCGAAACCTTATTAACATATGCATTTATGCAAAATCACAAATAGCACATTTATTTTAACTCCGGCCGTTGAGACAGCTGAATGTCTGTACGGCAACTGTTCGAAACGACTCCAGGTGCGTGAATGAACCTACATAAATTAAGATATTTTGTTAAGTCTGAAACAATTTTACTGATTTTACTAGACTCTTCTGTTTTTAGCATAATTTCGTGTGTTGCGTTGTGTTTCCTATTTTATTTCCGTTCAGATTTAAATAATACTTGACATTTTGTTTCTTTTTTCTATTTTCAGGTGAGTTTAAAATGGAAACTAATTGTGGGAATGTAGTTGATATGCATGATATAAAGTGATACATGGTGAGTTGTAGACAAAGATTTCGGTTCAACCAACAAAACCATTTTTTTTCCAATTTACCTTAAATCCTTAATACGAAAACCGAAATTAACTATGTATTATAATTTATGTTAATTATAATTTATTATTTATAAATCATATTCGGGGGTGCCACAGGTTTAATTGTCGTTATCTCTAAAAACAGGGCTGAAACTCTCGCAAAAAATTTCCCTTATTTTAGTTGTGGGTTAATTTGATGATAAACTGAAATGTTTTGATTTGTATTTTTATACCCTTGCAAAGGGTATTATAATTGCCAAGTTTGAACGTAAATATTATTGACTATAATATATATTCTTGATCGGGGACGACTGAGTCGATTGAGCTTTCCGTCGTCGTCGTCGTCTGTCGTCTGTCCGTCTGTCTGTTTCACGCAAACTAGTCTCTAGTTTAAAGCTATCGAGCTGAAACTTTGCAGTCTTCTTTTTACTGACACTGATAATATTCGAACCGACCATCGGATGACTATATCTTAAGCTGCCTGAACTATCGGTCGAAAATGGGTTTTTTAAAACTTTTTGTTTTTAATGTAAACGCTTCCGCTTCGAAATTATTACTTTTATACGCTTTTACAAGATTTAGTTTTTGTCAAATCGGATGACTTATCTTATAGCATAGAACTATCGGTCGAAAATGTTTTTGAAAACTTTTTGTTTTTAATGTAAAGCCTTCCCTACGAATTATTAGTTTTATAGCTTTTACTCGATTTGGAAGTTTTTGTCAAAATCGTGACTATATCTTATAGGCCATAGAACTATCGGTTGAAAATGGGTTTTTGTGATAAACTTTTTGTTTTTAATGTAAACGCCTTCCGCTTCGACAATTATTACTTTTATACGCTTTACACAGATTTGGAAGTTTTTGTCAAAATCGGTGACTATATCTTATACGCCATGAACTATCGGTCGAAAAGTGGGTCTTTGTGGAAAACTTTTTGTTTTTAATGTAAACGCCTTCCGCTTCGCAATTATTAGTTTTATAGCTTTTACTCAGATTTAAGTTTTTGTCAAAATGTGACTATATCTTATAGCGAATAACTATCGGTCAAAATGGGTTTTATCGAAAAATGTTTGTTTTAATGTGACGTTCGTAAACTCTGTTATTAAAACATTTGAGTATTTAAACTCGGCAAAGACGAAGTTAGCTTGGCCTTCTCGTTAAATAATAATTCAAACTTAATTCCCTCAATCCGCTAGCTGTCATGTAGAGGGCAACACACCGTCAGAGGGAGCTAGTGAGAAAAGAGGTTTTCACAATCTCCTAACAAAACATGAGAGGTTTGAAACCAAGCAAAAAAAATTTCTGTGGCACCTAAAATTTTGAAAAAAGAAAGAAAAAGAAAAGAATTTGTTTGAAAGAGGTATCTGTGGCACCCCCGATTGTATAAAATTAGAGAAACAAATCAGCTATGCAATTCTAACTACGTTCTTAACGTCATCGACTACCTTAAATTAATTATACGAAAAAAGCTTGCTTCGATCTAGCATTGTAGTGTTTTTTCAACTTCCTCTTAACGGACAGCAAACTGTAGCGCTTCCCTGATTTTGTCCTATTCCTGCAATTGTTGTCTGATTTCTAAATATTGGTTATAATTCTGCATTCTTTTCATGGAAGTTTCAAATCGAATTGTTGGAGAATCCTGAATTATTTCGAAATCTAACTAAATCAAGGGCTGCGGAAAAAATTTTCAGGTCAAAATCAATCGCAATCGTTAAATATCCCTCTTCCAAATATCGACAGTGTTAATCGGTGTGAGCTTCAGAACCCCATTTATCTTCATTCTACGCATTTTACCTGCTAAATTCGTTAGCAGTTTCTTAGTAATCCCAACTCTTACCAGTTACGATCAATTGATTTTAAAACCGGGAAAAGGGCTCAATGATTCGAGTTCTTCTCGGTTTATGAAAGGCCAGGGACATACTTCACTGAAATAATTGACATTTTGCTTCTCTGAATAGCCTGGTAGCTGAGAATTCATACACAGAGAAAACAAAATTGGCTGCAAGGCGCGTGTACTGAAGAATGCAGGAAGCTACACGTGGCGTCCAGAAGAAACGCTGCACGCAACGTGTAGAAATGGAAAATGTAAACGCCGCATGTAGAAAAGTTAAATGCTGCGTGGGCAAAGGCAATATCAGCTTATTTACAAAGAACTTTTATATTTTTCATGCTGAAATCTGAATACCACAGGAACGGTGATACGTATTCTACATTAACGGTTGGATATTGAAATCTTACATGCGGAATGTGGAAATTCTAAGCGAATAATGTAGCTCTAAATCAGTACTGAATTCTTATATTTTCTCTTTAGCAAACTGCTTGTCACAGGTGGCATGTGGTATTTCTAAATTATGGCTGAATGCTTAATGTAGGAAATCTACAAGAATCGTGCGTTAAACTAAACGCGGCGTGCAGAAAACCTACACAAAATTAATGGGTTGAAAATCCCAGTCAAAACGTAAAGAAATCCCACATTTTCGTGTAGGTTTACATATTTTCTCTCTGTGTATTTATACTACATTTCTATTGCATCCAAAACTTATAATAATGGCTAAAATCCCAAAAATTGAATACGAAAATTCGAAAGCTCAAAAAATTTAAAGTAAACCGAAATGAATCCGTGGTTTGGTTTTATCCATTAACCGTGTTATAAACCCAACCGGAGCTTTAAAACCTCAATGAACCACTTAACCGATGCTGATCATCTTACAACCCTGCATAAAATATACTCTCGATGGGCACAATGCGAGCGATCTTTCTTTTATTCACAATAATTTTTCCTTTAATCTATGTATATCAGCTAACTTTGAATTTGTAGAGCACAAGATATTCCAAATTCTTATCGTTGCCTTGATTTTAATAGCAACTACATGGTCTCAAGTGGTTTCCACCGGATGAGCCACTTCAAATGTGTTCAGATACCAACTCCTACGCTATTGCATTTTACGTTATTGAGGAGGTTTTATGAGGTTTCTTGTAGTTAGGTTACGCCAAGTGAATATATAAAA
Organism: Lordiphosa clarofinis; assembly: GCA_018904275.1. Classification (NCBI taxonomy): domain Eukaryota; kingdom Metazoa; phylum Arthropoda; class Insecta; order Diptera; family Drosophilidae; genus Lordiphosa; species Lordiphosa clarofinis. Next base: position 997,456 of record JAEIGQ010000022.1, read on the forward strand.
CGCTCGTCTGAGTCTTATGTTCAAGTTTGAATAAATATAACTATAAGTTAGTCATCTGTTTTAAATATTCTGATCTCTTGGCAACGTTATCGACACCATCAGTATCCTATTAATGGTACTTGACTATTCGATAACATATCGATATTTAACCTTTTTGCGTACAAACCTAATTGTTCTAATTTCGTCACGGAAATGATCGTAATTGTCATGCCTTAGTACCACGGTGCATCTTACCATTTCTTCGCCTCGCCCTTCAGTGTTCACATTAAAAGCTACCCGGTTTTTATTTATGGCCATCAATATTTTATGACGCGCAACGCGCATGAAAAAAATGCTTGGACAGGAATGGGCATTCATTTCACCCAAAGAATCCAAGTCCCCTGGCATTCCCTTACCGCCCGCAGATGCGGCCAAGGAACAAAAACAGTCAGGGAAGGAGAAAGAGAAAATTTATTTGCAAATTAGTTTAATTATTTGAACAGTGAAAATAGGAACACAAATAGGGGTATTATTTAAGTCGAGATTGCTTTACGTTAACTATTCAGTTAACCCTCGGTTCATAGAGAAACACGTGAACTTAATTAAAATTATATAGAAAACAGCAATATGCCACTTGTTTTTCTTTTAATTGCGCTAGATATTTTATATTTATTTAATTCATGTATGTTAATTACACATTTGTGCGCTTAATTAAATAACATCAAAAAATAAAAATAAACAAAAATAACATTAACAAATTATTATTTTCACAACAAAAGTCCGGAAAGCTATGTTGTTAATTAACAGCACACTGTTAACTAATGGGTGCTTTAATTGTTACTTTTTTCGTTTGTTTGAAAAAAATACACAAAAGAGCTTAAAGCCAAAAGACAAGGGAAATGTTTAGCATAAATTGCAAGACATGAATATAAGTTTTAATGCAATTGAGGAAAATGAAGAATGGCAGTCGGATGTGGCATGGTTAGTGTCCAGCAGAAGAAGGGTAGGGTGTTTGGGGTTACACTAAGTAATCACAATGGATGATGCCTGAAAGAGAGAGATGGGAAAAAAGGATTGTTCTAGCTAGCAAAAGCTATATAACAAGTTTCTAAACGAAAGAAAAAGGAACCTAAATAATTGGACCTGGCTGATAAATGAACATAAAACATAATTTCAGATAATAAAACATCATTTCAAAACATAAAATGTAATATTTAAAAACAACTTAAAATATTTTTAACAAGATTTAATAGAATAACAAGTGAGAAAGTCTGTCAAGCCCGACTAAAACATACTTTGTACCTGGAGTAGAAACTCTCTCTCTCTCTCTTTCTCACTCTCTCGCTTTCTCTCTCTCTCGCACTCTCTCTAAGATTGTGCGGTGTTAGTTGTAAAAGGGTGGAAGGGAGTGGGGGGGGGGGGGATTTACTTTTTTTCTCATAACTTGAGAACCGCTCATCTGATCTTTGTCATTTCTTCGGCAAATCGATATTGCTAATTACTAACTATCTCTAGAAATAACGAATCGTCTATCTTCAAAACTGTAGGAGATATAACGTTTTTTCCAAATTGCGGGGGCGGGAGGGGGCGTGGCAAACATGGAAAATAAACTTGATCTGCCTGCAAGTATAAGAAGCATTTGTCCCATACATGTCAAACCTTTATCTCTTACCATCTCTGAGATCTGTTTGTTCATACGGACGGACGGACGGACGGACAGACGGATATATCGACTCGGCTGTTGATGCTGATCAAGAATATATATACTTTATATGGTCGGAAATGATTCGTTCTCCCTGTTACATACTTTTGCACAAACTTAATATACTCTATGTACCTTCGGTACAGATTAGATATATTAGGCGCATGAACTGTTTATGATTAACACCAAATCCCATATAAACAACCTCAATTAGGTTCAAAAAGCAGCTTGTGTGGGTATGACAAGATCCCTGCGTTCTATACCCAAGGCGGCCCTGGTCTTAAGGCACTGGGAACTTAAACTTTCTAAAGCATCTACTCCAGCCTACAGCAGTATGTCCTAATGGAAGTTTGAATAACTGCCGGAGAGAATGATCTTGGCCTCTACTTTAGCGAAGGGCACTGGTTCCCCCAGGGGGCGAAATTATTTCGCTATTTACACGTACACAACCCGAACGCATGCCGAAACTGAGACCAAGAGAGTGTGCCAAGAGAAAAAATAGCTTTTCAATCGATAAAAATAGAGGCAAGCTAACTTCGGCTCGACCGAAGTTTATATACCCTTGGAGCTTGATATATGCCTGACAGTTTATATGGCAGCTATACTATATAGTGGTCCGATTTCGACAAATCTTGTTGAAATTATGTAAAATCATTGAAAACTAATATATACGAGCGTTGGGAGCGATAACATTGAAAACAAAAAATAGAGGCAAGCTAACTTCGTCTTGACCGAAGTTTATATACCCTTGGAGCTTGATATGTGCCTGACAGTTTGAATGGCAGCTATACCATATAGTGGTCCGATTTCGACAAATCTTGTTGAAATTATGTAAAATCATTGAAAACTTATAAATACGAGCGTTGGGAGCGATAACATTGCACACAAAAAAGTTTTTCTCACTAAGACTTTTTTCCAGACCTAACTTTTGTATGGCAGCTATACTATATAGTAGTCCGATTTGGAAAAGTTTTGGTGAAATTATGTGAAATTATTGAAAACTTATAAATACGAGCGTTGGGAGCGATAGCATTGAAAACAAAAAAGTTTTTCTCACTAAAACTAGTTTTTCAACCGATCGTTCCTATGGCAGCTATTTGCTATAGTCATCCGATCCGGCCGGTTCCGACGAATGTGCAGCGTATTTATACCAAAAGACTTCGTGCAAAGTTTGGTTAAAATAGCTTTAAAACTGACGGAGGAGATAGCATAGAAACAGACGGACGGACGGACAGACGGACGGACAGACGGACAGACGGACGGACAGACGGACAGACGGACATGGCTATATCAACTCAGCTCGTCATGCTGATCAAGAATATATATACTTTATGTGGTCGGAGATGCTTCCTTCTATGCGTTACAAACATCCGGACAATTTTAATATACCCTCTTCAAGGGTATAAAAATCCTTAAAGTGGATAAAGTTCGATACAGGTTTGGTCATTGGAAAAATGTTTCAGTTGCCTTACGACCAAAAAATCAGTATAAACCGGATATGAGATATGTATTTTATATAACTCGTTTCTCACATCTTTAAGAACACCAAACAATCCTCCTCAATGCCATTTCCACATCCATCAGTCCCAACAATGCTTTCAAATTCCATAATCCTGCTAACACCTCCTCTCTCTCTCTCTCTCGCTCGTTGCCTTTTCGTTTTGGACCACAAAAGTGCAATAACCGTTTGCTGCATAAACAGTTTCAAACCAAAACTATGCAGACATCCAAGAGGAACAACGAACATTATTTCATTACCCATTTCAGGGAAAAGTTGTGTATTTTTTCCACTGCTATTTGCAATTTTAGTTTTTGCATTTACGCTTTTTCGCTTTGCGTTTTACGCTTAATTATCTTTTGAAATGAAGCTCCCGCCTAACCTTAATGCTGGACTAACTAGACACGGGAGCCCAGTCGAGCGACCACATGCGACCAACCTACCATCATCCCTGCCTCCTGCTGCTTGCTACTCCACCACTCCTCCTCATATGTGGTTGGGCTCTGTCGCTGGTCGTGTCCATGTCCGTGGCTCGTGCGGCGCCAAAACGTCCGCATAACTTTGTTTTAATGTAACCTTGTTAACAGAGTGCGTCGACTGCCGCCTGTCCTCCTGTGCTCCTCCCTTGCCATTGTTTCATAGTTGGCCAACAGGTCGATGGGCTTATAATTGCATTAGCAACCAATAAAAGGCTATGTTTCACATTGTTGTTATTGTGTTTGAGGGTTCAATAACACAAAAATTTCATTAGTCATACACAAAACCAAAAGAGTCAATAGCAATTATGTCAATTTATTGTTATTAAGTTAATCTGTCTAGCAAAACTTTCCACTCGACTTACAAAGATTAGGTGAGACACTAAAAATCACAGTGATAATTTATCTATAGTTAGGTGTTGGGCCTCTTCTGGTTGTTATCTATACAGTTCGGTTACTTTGCATCTGGTAAAGTCAAGGGGTCTTATCTCACCATCAGACACAGAGGGAAAGAGAACCAAATTGCTGGCAAATACAATTTAAAAAAAAATAGCTTGAAAAAAAAACCAATTTAACATTTTATTGCGTATACGCCGCGTTTCACACCAAGACTCTCATATGAATGCTCATTCAGAGAGTATACTGATTTGGTCAGAAGGTTTGTAACTTGGTTTTCAAACAAAAATTTATATATCGGTTTTATACAAATTTCTTCCAAGTTTGAGAAAAAAGGCAGATTTCTAAATAAATTGTTGTTTTCTGTGAATGAAAAATCAAGTTGAGTGTCGTGAACAGTAAGAATTATGTAGTACGGAGTAATTTACATAAGTGTAGTGTGACCAAACTTCAGAAAAATATCAGTTTATTATACCTTCTTAGGGGGGAGGGTCACACTACATGATCAGCAGAATTTAGTTTTCGGAAAAAGTGGCAACAAAGTTTTGCATTTGGATGGCTCGAGGTCAGAGTTACAATTTAATGTAATCAACACAAATCAACGAAGATTAGTTGGAATCAAGATCATAGCCCTCTCTCGAAGAGCGAATATAGCTCTATACAAGTATCATCAGCGGATGAGGCGGCGATTGGTGTTTTCGAGCAAAAGATTCTTCGGAGGATTTATAAACCTTTTAAAGTTGGCAAAGAATTTCGGCCACCACTGAGATGGGACAACCAGATGCGGGAAGATATTTCCAAGCTTAGAGTGAACAACTGGTGCCAGCTCTCACAAAGCTACTGTGACTGGCGGGCATTTAAATCAAAGACCCAGGCACAAGTGTCTGTTAGTGATGCAAACATGTTGAAAGGCTTAACGCTAGCTTAGGTCTAAAGCTTTTGATGTTGAAGTTTCAGGGATCGATACAAACATTTTTTCTTACACAAATTAGCAATTTAATTAAGTTTGCTTAGTTTCGGATTACTAGTCCGATTGCTCTTGATTTTGCCTGAAAGAGTATTTATTCTTCCATGTGCTACACTATTTTGTTCTCTTTGCTTTGCTCAGTCAATTCGTTTTGACTTTAATGTCGTGTTCATCTGTGTGTGTGAGTATTTGTATGCTTTTCGCACGAGTTTTCTTTTGTTATTTGTGCAAATAATTTGATGTTTTGTAGATTGTTCATCTCAAATGTTTATTTACATATGAATTTGATTTATTTATTTTTAATGTGAATATTTTGGGAACATTAATCAAACAAGGCATTATACAAATCACAAAATATAGTTTGATTAATACGTCTTAATCAGAAACAATTTCCAGATAACAAATGTACATATCTACTTTTAAATAGTTAAAAGCTAAACCAAACTGGCAATGTCAAAGAGATAAAAAGAGTACAAACGCTTAATCAATCTCGATAGTCTATATGTGTGGCAAGCTATCTCTCTCAGTTTTTCTGTGCGAGACGCAGACAAATCAATTAACTTAATGAAAACTGTTTAGTTATGTACAAGTGGGATTGTCACTGCTTGGCTTAGAAATGCTTAGAGTACGAAAGAGATGGCCCCATTAATGCTATCACATTCAAAGGAAGACAGAATCCTGCATGTGTCAACCCTTTTTGCATTTTCCGTCTGTCTTTTATACTAGCTCCCATTGAGTGTTTCATGAATAATTAACTGGTCAAATCCTTCAAGTAAATATTTTATAAGATTTCTCTGTCATAAAATTTTGTCTCGACTTGACCGCAAATCGCGCACAACAACTGTCAAAATGTAAGAGGATCCCATTTATCTGGCCAAGAGATAATTGCTTTAAAAGGTTTTATTCGAAGGGTGTGGCTGGGCGGGGGCTGTATAATAAATTATCGCTAGAAAAACTATTTCTGTAGAAACTTTCAACAAGTCGTCGGCAAGTGGCAGCATGCAATAAAAGCATTTTCAACATTAATCAATTAATTTCAATTAAATTGTGAAAATCACAAAAACGTGTGGAAAGACAAGCGCAACAAACAAGTTGTTGTGTGTCAAGAGGGTTGAACAAGAAAATTGTCGGTAGTTTGCTGTACACAGAACTTAATTTTCGATAAGGTCAAAAGTGTAAACAATTGCCAGCCAATGATTGTATATTTATTTGATTTATAAATATTTAGTTTAGATATCCACACAGTGTGTGGCACACACATTTGAGAACTGAAACTTGAAATTCATTGTTTAATAAGTCATATTTCAAAGATAATTTAAAATCTCATTTGGTAATCATTAAACATTGTTAAGTCGCAGCAAAGACACTACATATATAGATATCGCATCTCATAGAAACTTTCTTTTTTGGGATCCAATGTCAGATCCCAAGACAATACGTTTTAGAGTTTTAGAATAAAACTCGTTTTCACAGATGAAAATCTTATCCGTGTTGGACGTAGATCATCAAGCACTTGTAAGATTTCCTTTAAGTTTTTTTGGGTCTGTCTGGTGTCCGATTGTTCCCATCTTGCGGGTTCCAATTAATAGTCTTACTAGCGATGTTGTTCTCTTTTTTTCGTAGTGCATGTCTTATCCAGCTCCAATTCATTCTACGTATTTTGGAATTCCCCATTCCGTCAGGCCAAGAACAAATTAGATATCGCAGGCTGGGAAAAAAAATTGGTGACAATACATCGCCGTTCAATATATTTTTTATATTAAATTATGAAACATACGAACTAAATCCAGGCAGATATGTCAAAACTGTGTCTCCTTGATTTAATAATGATAGATTTTGTAAGACCTCAACGGAGAGAATCTTGCTAACGGTTTCGTTAAATTGAATTACAACGAGAACGTAAGTTAAAGTCGGCTCTAACCGACTTTGATATACTAGTTACTCATCGGAAGACACGTTGAATAGCTATCCTGTGTTCCTGAGGGGGAAAAAAATTCAAAATTTGTAACTCGGCTATTTATTATCAGATCTTGATGAAAATTTAAGGTACTTAAGGTACTAAGGTGTTATCTTAAAGATTTTGGGAGTTATTCAACAGGTGTTTTAGGTGTTCTTACAGACGGAAGGACTAGAGGTCAGACGGACGAGGCTCTATCGACTCGGCTGTTGATACTGATCAAAAATATATATTGACATTTCCACCGCTACGAACGTGAAAATCTTACGATTTGGTTAGGCTGCCTTCACACTGTTTGACACATGACACATGATAGTCTAGTAGACCTGCTTTTTTTTTCTGATTTAAAATGAAATAGCTTGTCAAATTTATAGAATTTCGTGGGGAAATGCGGGCTTACTAGAGAGTCTTTATCATGAAGAACAACAAAGAAAAATGTTAAAATAAACTAGCAGACCCGCGCGCTTTGTTGCTTACTTAATGAATTTAATACTTTCGTATATTGTTGAAAAATTGATTAGACTTAGGTGTCAATCCATAAAGTTATGTGCTCAATGGCTGTGGTGGGCTCCCTAAGTAAGCCAATGTCACTTTACCACTGGCACTTTCCATCTGCGTGGCGTTTCCTATTTCAGTGTGTATGTGTATAATCTACATTATAACATTTCGCTATGTCTCGTCTCGTTTCCTTCACTTTTGGCTGACAATAGCGATAACGTTCTTTTATTGGACCACTTATAATATGCCAATGAGAAGCGTAATCGGTGACACTATTGTACGTGAACGCAACACCTTGTAGACTTTGTATTTCACGACGTTCATTTGCAGTTGTTGTTGCATCATTGTTTCATTGATCTGAACGGGACCTTGCTGTACGCAGACAATTGTTTTCATTGCGATGAGTAATGCCTTGGCTACTTTCACGGCTCCGCGAAGCCACAACTTGTGACGCATTCTGAGCGGAAAGAATATGGACTCTCACTTTTCTGCTTAAGCTTAAACTGTTGCAAGAACGATCTGAAATCCAGTTACCTTCTGAGAGACTCACTTACTAACTGTGATCTGCGAAAAGTCTTTAGAGGCATCGGTAGTAGGTTGGACATTTCCTTGGTTTTTGTCTGCGGGATATAAGTATTTCAGAATTAAAAGTGTAATCTTTTCAAAACACACAACCTACTAATTACCTTTTCCTTTTTCCCCCTTACAATTCCAATCAACTTCAGATCGTATCATCAATTCACATAAAAACCTATAAATATTATGTTTCCACCACAAACGAGAGCGTAAGTTAAAGTCGGCTTTAACCGACTTCGATATACCCGTTACTCATGAAAAAACATGTTTAACAGTGTTCCTGCGTTCCTTAGGGTGGCCATCCGAAAAGTATGCAACATTTTTTTATGGTGGGAGGGGGGTAGCGGGGGGGCTTGTATCACTTTTTTGCTCATAACTTGAGAACCGTTCATCCGATCTTGATAATTTCTTCGGCAAATCGATTCATTTTGCTAATTACTAACTAACTTTAGAAGGTACGAATCGTCTTCAAAACTGTAGGAGATATAACGTTTTATTGAAATTGCGGGGGCGGGAGGGGGCGTGGCCAAAATTTGAAATAAACTTGATCTGCGTGCAGATAAAAGAAGCATTTGTCCCATACATGTCAAACCTCTATCTCTTACCATCTCTGAGATCTAGGTGTTCATACAGACAGACGGACAGACGGACGGACAGACGGACAGACGGACATGGCTATATCGACTCGGCTGTTGATGCTGATCAAGAATATATATACTTTATATGGTCGGAGATGATTCCTTCTGCCTGTTACATACATTTGCACGACTTTAGTATACCCTTTTTACTCTACGAGTAACGGGTATAAAAACTCAGAGCCTAAAAGCTGGCTACAAAACAATATTTAAAGACACATCGACAACTTTAATGGCCCAAAACGAGCCACAAACCAAAATGCCGGCCGGCCACTCGGTTGAAACATATCAAAAGAATACAAGGGGACGAGGACGATGGCGAGAAGTAGGAGGAGGAGAGAAAGGGAGACAGACACGCGCACATGTTGCCAAAAGGGGGAAGATAACTGAAGTGGTGGAATAGAAGTAGAATAGGTTGGTGTTGGTGTGGGGGTAACGAACATTTCGCACGAGTAAGTTGTCAAAAACAGCGGCAACCAGCGACAGCGGCAAACCTAAAGCGCCAAAAAATTTTTCTCCTTCTATCAAAGCGAACTTTTTGTGGGGAGAACCGGGAGCAGAAGTGAAGGAAACGAGACGAGACATAGCGAAATAATATAATGGAATATACACACACACTGAAATAGGAAACGCCACCAGGAAAAAAAACACACACACACTCAAACTTTCGTATGTGTGTGGCAGTAGATAAAAGAATAAAACTCAAAACTAAAACTTTTAGATACATTTATTTCAAATGTAGTCACGGCAACAAAAAAAAAAAAGTTCACTGAGCCTCTTACAGTTTTTTCACCACTGGGCAGGCAATTAAAATGTAATTTACTGTTTGGCAATGCTGGCAAAACTGTACAAAAAAAACCAAAGGAAAACTAACAGAGAGCTGCAGCTGCAGCAACAATTGTTGCCAGACCACAAAACTTTTGTTGCCGTCAACGTGAGAGAAAGCTGTTGTTGTTGTTGTTGCTACTGCTGCTGCTGTTACTTGTGTTATTGTTCTTGCCACAATACAATTTCAATTTAAACTGTTATTATTTTGTATATTTTTTTCATGTGTGTTTTCGTAGCCTGGGCATATGGCAAGTGGGGAGGGGGTGCGGCTATTGTTTTATAGATGATAACTTGCATGTGCCACGTATGAAGTTCAATGTGGAAGTTTCATCATACAATGTATGGAACTAAACTGAAAGAGCGTCCTTAAACAAGCCATTTTCATCATACAATGTATGGAACTTAACTAAAAGAGCGTCCTTAAACAAACCATTTTCGAAGCAAAATTCAAGCTGACAGTTTTATTGAGTAGAACATTTCATGCTGCAGACACTTTGGTGACAATAGACCAAGGATTCCCAAGAAGAGCGAAAGAAAAAGTGTAAAATCAATTGTAACGAGTTGGAACTGTTGTCACATGGAATGGCAATGGCTAACCTGCAGTCGATAGCGAACCGGTAGGTTCGGTAAACAGCTTAAACAGCGTGCGTCTATATTTCTAGTTAAACCAACTTGACTTTCTGACATAGAGCCACACTCTTCCAAATTTGTTGTATGAAAATTTTACATTACTTCTCATTATTTCACAACTCCGTGCAGCACTTCAGAAAGGACCAAAAACACCTGTCTGTTCTTTTGAAGCAAAGGTCCCTGTAAAAAAAGTCGAAGGTTGTGTTAATTTGAGTTAGTCAGCTTATATTCCTAATGTCTTTAAACAGACCAAACTCATGTGGTTCTTCTGAATTGAGTCGACCTAAAAAATCGCCAATGAAAATCAATCGGAAAGCCAAGAAAGACTTTAAAGAAAAGTCGGTAGAAGGGGATAACCCTTATGGTAGGGGTAAAATATTTCCAAGGGGACGGGAACATTACCTTTTGATTGGAAGTGAAGAGAGGCAAGACTCCTGAGTATGCGCTCTGCTGCCCATATATTCCATTGGAATTAGAAACTTCGCTTAAACGACCCACTCCACCTGACTCGATTTTCAGAAAAACACAGAAAAATTTTTTCGGGCTTGACTGGGAATTGAACCCGATACCTTATGCAACTTACATCTGAAATGACACGCCAGCCCATTTAGCCTTTGTAATGTTTTGCAGATTGATTGTTACTTATGCTTTGTTGAGCTGACAAGAGCTCACACTCGCTCTCTCTCTTACTTGTATATCTCACTGTTGAAAACCGGGTTTGTTGTTGTTAAACACATTTCGAACATTTGTTCTCAAGAATCTTGCTCTTACGTTAAATTGAAGGCATCTTATTTTCTGAACAGGCTTTTTCCCTCTGTGTATAAATGCAGGGTGATCCATTTAAAAATTTGGAATTTAATTTTGCTATAAAAAAAGAACGGCTCGATATTTTTCAAAAGAAAGCTTGATTCATGTCATTTATTTATGAAAAACAATTTCGGTCAAATGACCACCACGGCTGTCTTGGCAGTAGCACATTCGATTTATCCAATTTTTGAGAACATTTTCAATTGATTCGGCACGTATGTCAGCAATAGTAACTCGAATCTCATTCTTCAACTCATCAATTGTTTTAGGATTGTTTGCATAACTTTTGTCCTTGACCGCCTCCCAGAGATAATAGTCTAACTGTTTCAGATCACAGCTTCTTGGCGACCAATTCACGTCTCCATATTTGCTGATTATTTGGTTTTCGAAGATAGGGCGCAGAAGATCGCAGTGTCGTCCAAGTCTTCCGCTTCGATTTCCTCGAGAAACCAATCACTTAACATTGCGCTGTAGCGCACACCATTCACAGTTGATGGTTGACGCACATTTTCAGCAACCGGAGAAAAGTTTTCGGTCGAGCGCACCGGACGAGTACGTACACGGGTCACTCGCTTCGCGAATTGATCCACGATTTAAGTTTTCGGAAAATTTTTTTTGTTAAATATCTATTTTAATACCCGTTACTCGTAGAGTAAAAAGGGTATACTAAACTCGTGCAAATGTATGTAACAGGCAGAAGGAATCATTTCCGACGACATAAAATATATATATTCTTGATCAGCATCAACAGCCGAGTCGATATAGACATGTCCGTCTGTCCGTCTGTCCGTCCGTCCGTCTGTCTCTATGAACACCTAGATCTCAGAGATGGTAAGAGATAGAGGTTTGACATGTATGGGACAAGTGCTTCTTTTATCTGCACGCAGATCAAGTTTGTTTCAAGTTTTGGCCACGCCCCCTCGCGCCCCTGCAATTTGGAAAAAACGATATATCTCCTACAGTTTTGAAGATAGACCTTCGATTCGTAGAGATAGTTAGTAATTAACAAAATGAATCGATTTGCCGAAGAAATGATAAAGATCGGATGAACGGTTCTCAAGTTATGAGCAAAAAAGTGATAAATAGCCGAGTTAAAAATATGTTGCATACTTTTCAGATGTTCACCCTAACGAACGCAGGAACACTGTTAAACATGTTTTTTCATGAGTAACGGGTATATCGAAGTCGGTTAGAGCCGACTTTAACTTAAAGTTTTTACTAAATATAAGTCGCTTTCCGAATGACATTTGTCGTTTTTTAAGTCGAATTATGAATATGATGGACCACCCTGTACCATTATACAAATTTCAAGATTTTGATAGTGTCAACTTGCTCTTTATCCGAATATTTTAATAGTTCTTCTCGTCAGTAACCACCTTTGCAGCTACTTGGCTAAATTTCCAAGTTTCGCTTTTATGGAGTCTTTGGTAAAGAAGGCGTTTATAAGTTTTCCTGTACAACAACACATATCAAAACATTTGATGGTCCGCAAATCTTTTGTAAGGCTATATCAAACGAGGGTTCAAGTTGTACCATGGTATCATCAAACTTCTCTTCTTCCAAAGTATCACTTAGCAAACAATCAATTGAAAATGCCCACCACCTATAAGCTATTTGAGTTGATTGATCTAGTTGCTTCGTTGAGATAGTTCATTTTAAACAGATCTTGTCATGCCTCATGTCATAAGCTAGTCTTTAGACATAATACTAGTCCTTCCTTTTATCATGTAACTTAAAAAAGTAATGTTTTAATAAGCGCGAAGAGGCTCCAAAATAATCAACAAGTATTCCTTTTTTGTTCACTATTGTCAAAAATTTGTTATAAAAATCGCAACATTTTTAACAATTTTTAAAATTTGACAACCCAACGCATCTAGCATAATTTTTAGTTTAAACTTTGTGGCCTGGTCGCGCCCATTTAAACTAAAATATAATTTTTTTTTTAAAATAATTTAATTGTATACAAAATAAAAGGAATCTATTAAGGGGGAGGCCGTTTAAATTTCAATTTTTGCCTTAACAAAAACACTATAATGTTTATAAATAGATAAAATCAGAACAAAATCAAAGACATACCGATATTTGGAAAAGAATTGGAGTAGGCATATCTCTATCAAGCAGTGTGCCATGTCTTCGGCGTGTGTCCACGGCCCCTGGGGCTACAGTTAGGGAATTCATTAATAATTTAATACATTTTCACACTTTCTCTTAATAGGCGTGAGCAAGTGGTTAACAGTAACTCAATTTCTAAGTAAGGGTGAGCCCAAGTAACATTTTCAGTTGAATAGATAAACCTCTTAGTAGGCCCTCAGATTCGCAACCGGGTACTTCATGTTATCCATGTCGTCTCCCCTTAAAGCCTTTTTCAAGCATTGTGTATTATTCTAACAGGTCTTTTTTTGGCTTCTATTAAACATAACCAAGATTGATTTATTTTAATCCGATTGCCTCTTATAGCCTATTTCCACTGGCTTCATTTCTTGTCCCTTTCATTTCTAAAAATAGAGGCAAGCTAACTTCGGCTCGACCGAAGTTTATATACCCTTGAGCTTGATATGTGCCTGACAGTTTGTATGGCAGCTATACTATATAGTGGTCCGATTTCGAAAAATTTTGGTGAAATGATGTAAAATCATTAAAAACTTATAAATACGGGCGTTGGGAGCGATAACATTGAAAACAAAAAAGTTTTTCTCACTAAGACTTTTTTTCAGACCTAACTTTTGTATGGCAGCTATACTATATAGTTGTCCGATTTCAAAATGGCTTGGTGAAATTATGTGAAATCACTAAAAACTTATAAATACGAGCGTTGGGAGCGATAACATTGAAAACAAAAAAGTTTTTCTCACTAAGACTTTTTTTCAGACCTAACTTTTGTATGGCAGCTATACTATATAGTGGTCCGATTTCGAAAAATTTTGGTGAAATGATGTAAAATCATTAAAAACTTATAAATACGGGCGTTGGGAGCGATAACATTGAAAACAAAAAAGTTTTTCTCACTAAGACTTTTTTCAGACCTAACTTTTGTATGGCAGCTATACTATATAGTTGTCCGATTTCAAAATGGCTTGGTGAAATTATGTGAAATCACTAAAAACTTATAAATACGAGCGTTGGGAGCGATAACATTGAAAACAAAAAAGTTTTTCTCACTAAGACTTTTTTTCAGACCTCACTTTTGTATGGCAGCTATACTATATAGTGGTCCGATTTCGAAAAATTTTGGTGAAATTATGTGAAATCACTAAAAACTTATAAATACGAGCGTTGGGAGCGATAACATTGAAAACAAAAAAGTTTTTCTCACTAAGACTTTTTTTCAGACCTAACTTTTGTATGGCAGCTATACTATATAGTGGTCCGATTTCGAAAAATTTTGGTGAAATGATGTAAAATCATTAAAAACTTATAAATACGGGCGTTGGGAGCGATAACATTGAAAACAAAAAAGTTTTTCTCACTAAGACTTTTTTTCAGACCTAACTTTTGTTTGGCAGCTATACTATATAGTTGTCCGATTTCAAAATGGCTTGGTGAAATTATGTGAAATCACTAAAAACTTATAAATACGAGCGTTGGGAGCGATAACATTGAAAACAAAAAAGTTTTTCTCACTAAGACTTTTTTTCAGACCTCACTTTTGTATGGCAGCTATACTATATAGTTGTCCGATTTCAAAATGGCTTGGTGAAATTATGTGAAATCACTAAAAACTTATAAATACGAGCGATGGGAGCGATAACATTGAAAACAAAAAAGTTTTTCTCACTAAAACTAGTTTTTCAACCGATCGTTCCTATGGCAGCTATATGCTATAGTCATCCGATCCGGCCGGTTCCGACAAATGTGCAGCGTATTTATACCAAAAGACTTCGTGCAAAGTTTGGTTACGATAGCTTTAAAACTGACGGAGGAGATAGCATAGAAACAGACGGACGGACAGACGGACGGACAGACGGACAGACGGACAGACGGACATGGCTATATCAACTCAGCTCGTCATGCTGATCAAGAATATATATACTTTATGTGGTCGGAGATGCTTCCTTCTATGCGTTACAAACATCCGGACAATTTTAATATACCCTCTCCAAGGGTATAAAAATTTTGCCGTTTCCATTGACAAATTGTCATTTGTTTAACATTCACAATGATACGTTGTGAAAAACAGCTGAAAAGTTTGATTTAAATAACAGGCGCCACTTTCAAACTCACGTGGAATATTTAGCAAAAAATAACATACCCGTCATGACAGAAATTTTCAGGGGCAAACGCATTGTTATTATCCCGAATTATCAACTGAAAGCTAAATACACAACTTTTATTGACTAATTTAAATTTTAAACAAAATTGCGCCTACTATTTAAATTCAAATTAACAAATTATTGGTGATGACACTTTCCGTTTCCAGAGAGTAGCGAGTAATGCCAGAGAGTAGCTAGTATTTTTTAAAAAATACCAGATTCCTTCGTGGGGAATGTTGTCATTTTTCATCATTTTTCAGAAATGAAAGGCAAAATGAAGTGACAATTCGTATGGAAGAAATGATATCATTTTCTTCATTTCTTGTCATTTCATGAAATGAAGCTTCATTTGTGCAGTGGAAATAGGCTATTAGATTCTCAATTAAATTTGAAACGCTTCTTACATCTCTTTCATATGTTGCTAAGTGATCAATATGTTGCTAAGGTCTTCATAATGTTGCTAAGTGAATTAAGAAGCTGCCAAGGCTGTCTCCTAATACTTTTCTGCAACTTCAAGTTTGTATTTAAATTTCGCACAATTTTAATTGATCAATTTACTTGTCCAACTTATTAAAAGCATTCTTGCACTGAAACCCATTTTCATTCCTTCTCTTTTTAATCAATTCCCTGTCCAACATTTTGCCACAAAATAAATGTAAAACTTTTTCCAAAGTGACTAAGCAGCTTTACTGCGGCCACGCCCTCTGGCTCAAAAAGAAGACACACTTCACCTGCATTATTCTGCTTACTCCTCCATCCTGTTGCTTCTGTTTTGTCTATATATGTACACTGAATGACTTCAAAGTCAGTTTCGGTCTTAAAAATTATTATTTTATGAATTTGCACTTCATCAAGCAAAAACAGCAGCCCAAAAGAGCGCAAAATGACGGCGGTTAACCACAGGATGCGCTGTGTAAAAGTGTATGTGTGTGTGTGTGAGGAAGGACCAAGCCTTGTGGGCATGGTTTAGCCGCCAACACGTGGCCCTTTTAAAGTTGCCTTCAAATATTAAGCGGGCAATTTGAAGCAGTTGATTCACTGGCTGCTTTTTGTGTAGGCAATACCTAGGCAAAGACACGAGCTTAGCAATTTTGCTAAAAACTTACCACAGAGCGAGTGGAAGAGTTGGAGATTTAAGCTGCAGCGAATTTCGTGCAATTTTATTAATGGAATTTTTATGTTGCATTCACTTTTCCTTTGCTTTTTTGTTAGCTCTCTCTCTCTCTCCTGCTTTAAATTTGCCCAAATGAGCAACAACGCAGCAAAAAAAGGGGATACAAAAAAAATAAAATTTGGGTTAGCTGGTTTCCTTTGCCTTTTTCTTTCCTTTTTATGGCAACGACTAACCCACATCAATTTAAGTTAAATCCCAAAAACTATTATCATTTTAATCAAATCAAGCCGCAGGACAACAGCAGCAACAGGGCACAACTCAACGGCGATACACACAGGAATAGCAAAAAGGAAACACAAGAAATGAATTTTAAGAAAATAGAACAAGGCGACAATGGCACATCCTTTTAAGTTAACCGAATATTTGGTCGTTCTGGAACGGAAATAGAACCATTTTGAATTTTCAATATATAAAGCAGATTTTTCATTTATTGGCTTGAATTTCTTGAAATAATGTAGTTCGGTGGTTTTGGTGCTTGTTAAAAGATACATGTTTATTAAACACCCTAGCCTTCTGCGTCCTTAAATCCCCTCGGACTGTGTATGTATAATTGAATCCATGCGTGTGTACTGGAAGTGTTGATGAAGTTAACACCACTCAACCAAAGGTATTAGAAACACAAAGATACACACTTACGGTAAACATCAAAAATCTACGCTTTAAACTCTGCCTGACACTAGGTTCATCACACCATTTTTCTGAAGAAGACAGAAAAACCACATTGCTAAGATTGGTAGCACAGTTGGTTCATTTAAAAAAATAACATAACGATTCGGTCTTTAAAAAACGCTCTTGATTTTATCCTGTTTGGGTCTAGAATTTCGTAAGAACGATTACCTCTTAAAAATTCTTACTTTGATTACGAATCGTTCTTAAATTTGATATTGTGCGTTAAAAACTTAAAAATAGAAACAAATTTCTTGATTCAAGAAAAAAAGCGTTTATTTGAGATAATTTTGTTCTTGATGTAAAAACGATCTCTTACTTGAAGTACAAGACGCTCTTAGTTAACATAAATAATTAAAGATCGGGCTTAACATGTCCAAAACGTCTTTGAAGTCAAGAATTTAGGGATTTTTAAAAAAAGCTCTTGAATCAAAAAATTCCGTACTCCGTAAATCAAATCAATTTTCGGGCTTATTGAAGGTTCAAAACAGAAAAATCTTGATTTCAGTACGGAAATTCTTGCTTTTCTTTCAGTGTAGGAGGAATTACTCGCAGAAAATCCCTATAATCATCCAGCACAGAATGGTAATCATCCAGCAATGGTGGTAAAATTTCACTTTGGCAGAAGCTTAACTATTGTATCATTGTAATAAAAGAGAATGGATCTAACTAGAAGAGATATACTCACATAGTTCTCTAATATGCCAAGAGGAGTTGTGTTTTTGGGGTTGTTGGACCGAGATCGAAAAGTTCTAATCAATGGAAGAATTTCTCTGCATGTTATAAGAAGAAATTAGGGCTATCTTTTTATGTGTGAAACTTAATATGGCAAAGATCGATCGTTAACTCGTGGATGTTGTTTGATTAAACAAAAAAGTCAATTTTATAGAGTGCCCTCTGCCCTCTCGTGAACTCGCCTTTTCTGTCTTCGTTTTAAAACTCTCGTTTTGGTCGTCATCTTGCAAAGCGAAGAACTGAAAATATGACACGTCAACTATCGACTGGGCTTCCTCATATAAGAATGTTTTTTTTTAATTTTCGAACTAACATTCTATACCCCAAAATCAATTTGTTACCTTATTGGGTTATATTGATACAAAATAAAATCATTCCTTTTCCAGTTTTAATTTTAGACAACGCATTCAAATTGATATTGATACAAAAATTTTTAGTTGTAGCATAATACAGTAACATCCACCCTTTAAGAGCAGCTCTTAATGAGCTCAGTAGCAAAAGGAAGGACACCAAGTTGGTCTCAGATATAAAGAAAAAACTGGGTTAAAAACCTGTGCTATATACAGCGATCTTTAAAATGAAATGGTCCATGATCTGGAGCGCAAGGGTACAGCCACCGCAATAATACATCCATAGGGCAAGACACTATCAGAGAGAGCTTCTTAAAAGGGAAAGAACGCTCAGAAGTTTGATAACACATGAAGAGCCTGAGACGAGAAAAGGCAATATGACCACAAAAGGCTCTTCAGGATACTGAAAGGAATTTATAAGGGCCGCTGCAGACATATAGTTCAAGATCAGGGCCAATTGGAGAGGAGATAATAAATGACCACAGCCGATGTACTTGCTTTGCTATGCTCACCGATTAACATAGGCAGAAGTTGGAATCGCGACTGTATGCAAAGAACACGATTGACTTCGGCCTATTTATCTCTCTGGCTCTTGTACCAACAGTCTCTTGGCAAGAGAGAAACTTAAATAAAAGGCATGTTGACTGGCATATCACAGATTCCTCCGCAAACTGTCAATAGCCATTGAGAACTCATCATCCAACCAGGCAGTTTTGTATAATGATTAAGCATATCCTGAATAAGAGTATAAAACTTTTTAGGAAATGGAAAAACAGGAGAAACAGCCCCAAGTAGTGGGTAAAAGACAACCAAACCAAAATGACCAAAAGCAGCAAGTCAGCAAAAACGGTAGAAGTAACAGAGAAGGGACAGGATTGGAGTTGGGTGGAATACTCTGACAGAACGACGTTAACTAGATGGAGGAGGGGGAGGGGTGGCTAGAACGAAGACGATGTCTCGTTAAAAGCCAACGCCAGGTGAGAAAAAATACAAGTGAAAAAAACGCATTGCAGTTTATTTTGTTTTTGCTCCCACTCTTTTCCCCGTAAGCTTTCACCCTCCGTTTGTTGTCGTAGTGTAGCATACTTTATGGCGGCGTCGCTGGTAATGAAGCAGGAAATATGCGTCAGCATCAATACGTAAAGGGTGTTCGTTTTGAAAACCAGGTGGCAGCTGCTGCCTCTGCTCTGCTGCCGGACAAGTGAAGGTGCCAAGCAGCTGCAATAGATAAGCGCCGTGTGCCGACGAGAAGATAATAGATAAGTGCGGCATAGGTAAACCGACTTGACATACAGCAATAGAAGCTAGAAGTGTGTGTGCATATGAAATTGATTGGAAACTGCAACTGCAGGTGAAGTCTTGTGTAAAGATGCATAATTAAGCTCACTTTAATACCATTTTCTGGGCCAATTTAGGTAACAAGATGCCTCACAATGTGTGTAAAAAGTGGTTTAACCCAATGATTTCAGGCAATTTAAGCAAATCGATGGCATTTTACCAGCCATTTAATTTATAAAAGACATAAAAGCAGGCCATTCAAGTTTGTCAAATGTAAAAAAATTTACCAATAATACAATTTAATGGCTTTATTTAGAATTAAATTAGACAAGCGCACAAAACTAGGCAATTAAATCGAATCAAATGTGTTTTTAATGCGCATTAAGTGTGAAAAAGTCTTGATTTTAAAATTATTACAATTTAATTAGTAAATTTACGCTTGCCTAAACAATCAATTATGATTGGTTTTATTTAAAAAAAACAAAACTTAATTTGATTGTTTTGAGTTAATTTGATCGTTCTTATTCTGTTATTTCTTATACCAAGAACGACGGACGTTTTTAAAGACATTTTAAACTGATTTTCAAGTTTTAAGAACTCTACGGGCTTGCTTTTGGAATGGATGAAGAACCACATGAACCACATTTAGGAGTGTGGAGAGGGTGGTTGCACGGGAAGGGTGGAGAGTAGAGATAAATATCGATTTCGAATAACTTTTGACGATATTCTTGTGAAAAGTTTTTTTTTTTGCACAAAAAGGAAGGTTTCCTAGGGGCATTCTCTTGGATATTAGTAATATCAGTAATACTAGTAATGTCGATGAGAGTCCCTTTAGAAATCCTCTCTTTTTGTGGCCGAAACTAAAAAATACACACCAGAAATATATTTAACAAGTATTCGAAATCGATATTTCGACATCACTAGTGTATACTTTTTGTATACTTTGTACCGAAGGTACATAGACTGTATTAAGTTTGTGCAAAAGTATGTAACAGGGAGAAGGAATCATTTCCGACCCTATAAAGTATATATATTCTTGATCAGCATCAACAGCCATGTCCGTCTGTCTGTCCGTCCGCCCGTATGAACAAACAGATCTCAGAGTGGTAACAAATAGAGGCTTACTGTATACAAATGCAGGCTTAGACTGCAGGAGTTTATTTTCAATTTTTGCCACGCCCCCTCCCGACCCCGTAATTTGGAAAAAACGTTATATCTCCTACAGTTCTATAGATAGACAATTCGTACCTTCAAGAGATAGTTAGAAATTAGCAAAATGTATCGATTTGCCGAAGAAATGATATGATGAGCGGTTCTCAATCAGCTTATAGCAATCAGCTTATACTCCAGGTACAGAGTATGTTATAGTCGGGCTTGACCGACTTTCTCACTTGTTATACTCTGCACCGAAGGTACATAGAGTATATTAAGTTTGTGCAAAAGTATGTAACAGAGAGAAGGAATCATTTCCGACCCTATAAAGTATATATATTCTTGATCAGCATATAGCCATGTCCGTCTGTCCGTCCGTCCGTATGAACAAACAGATCTCAGAGATGGTAAGAGATAGAGCTTTGACATGTATGGGACAAATGTTTCTTATAGCTGCAGGCAGATCAAGTTTATTTTCAATTTTTGCCACGCCCCCTCCCGACCCTGCAATTTTGAAAAAACGTAATATCTTCCACAGTTTTATAGATAGATGATTTGTTCCTTCTAGAGATAGTTAGTAATTGTCAAAATGTATCGATTTGCTAAAGATCAGATGAGCGGTTCTCAAGTTATAAGCAAAAAAGTGAATCAAGCTCCCCCGCCACCCCGCCTCCCACCCTTTCACAACCAACACCGCACAATCTTAGAGAGAGAGAGAGAGAGCGAGAGCGAGAGAGAGAGAAAGAGAGTGAGATAGAGATAGAGATAGAGAGAGACACAGCGGCAGCACTGCGTTCAGCTCCTACTCCAGGTACAGAGTATGTTATAGTCGGGCTTGACCGACTTTCTCACTTGTTTTTTGAATATATTTTTGGTGGATATTTATATTAGTTCCAAAACAATGCCCTCAGTAAACTTCCCTTTATCTGGCCGAAACAAAAAAAAACGGGTTTCACAAAAATATCGTCAAAAGTTATTCGATATCGATATTCCGACATTCCTAGTGGAGAGGATCTCCCTGGATTTATTACCATTTAAAATGTTGCTGTTTTTACTTTACCTTGTCTCGAAATCGAACCCAAAACCTTGAAGACTGAACACATGGATGACTGCATCTTAGCTCAAAATCTCAAGCACTCACGACAGAGAGAGACCAAATCATAGTAAAGGAGGTAGCCACAAGTACTAACAAAGACACTACATATAATATCTATAAATCTTTGGTACTAATCACTTAGGCACTCAGCTAGCAACCAGAACTAGAACGTCGAGTACGTTGATTCAAATTAGCATCGAAGCTACTTTACTCTTAATTTGTGTGAACGTTGTCATTGTTTTCAGAGCGGAAAAATTTACAACTGAATGGGCAAAAAAATTTAAAAATGTATGCAACCTTTCAGAGCGTCTCTTTTTTTTGTGAATTAGTTTACGAGCTTTGTCAAAAAGAATCGCTAATTATGTTCGATTTTAGATTTTTTATAGGGTAATGTAAGTAATCGTGGCTCTCCCTTGTGCTGACAAGTCCGACCATTTTAAATGTTTACTTAATGTTTGACAGCTATTTTTTGCTTGCACTTGTTTTGGCTCATCTTTAATTCTTGACTATTTAAAAAAACGCGTTTACAACACAATTGAGGCTATAGAGACGGCATCAAAGAAGAAGCTAAACCATTTAACCAACCATTTATTTATCTGAGAGGGATTATTTTAAATGCCAAAAGCCGATAGGCTGGGATAGGAACTCATAATTCTGCCGCCGTCGCAGCCGACACACGCATAGAAATAGAGAATACGTGCTCTATAAATCGGCGGCTTGCTCTCTCACGACGCGTGCTTTCAGCTTTTTCTTCAAGAGGCATTTGTATGTTTGCTTGTTGCTCATGTTTGACGCCATGACCTTTACTTCGTGTTTCGCTGCTACGCGCACAAGCGCAAAGCTTGATTGTGTGAGTTTATGCACCACTGTTTTAAAGGTATCGGTATCAATATCTTGTTATTGACTGTCCCTTATATCTGAAATTTAACAAAAATAGCACAGAAAATTGTTCAACGTTGTTTAATACGTTATAAATCATGGCTTAAAACAAATCCTCTAGTTCGATTCTTTTAAAAAACCAAACCCTAAGGTTAACAAAATGGTTAGCAATTATTTTCCAGTTTATTTGTCTAGCAGAATTTTCAGGAATTTTTAGAGACTGCAATTATTTGGTCACAGAAAGTCTTCGAATTGCTTAAGAGGATGTTGCTGCGGCTGCCGCTCATCATGAATCATTTAACAACATGCACAAACATTAAATTACGCATAGAATCCTTTTCCTGCAATCCCTCGCACACAAGCTTGGCATACAAAATTCAATTCAATTCAAGAGCCAAGGCAGGCAGCAGACGCCCAGAATGAAGACCTAGAGAAGAAAACACATGCGACTAATTTCATATTCATATGCATATTTAGGACTAACTACCGAGACCAAGCAGAGAGAGAGAGGGGCAGCAGCCGGCTGAATGGATGGGCAGAGGTGGAAAATGAAAGCAAAAGGCAGTCGCTGCACATTGGCACGCCTAATTTATAACACAAAAGTCTACTTAACTCCCCTATGGCAACTACAACAAGCACAGAGCCGCGCTAAGCCGCCAAGTGGAGAGGTAAAAGAAGATAGAGAAACGGTCTCACCCAAACACACACACTTATATACATTTGTTGGCCAGTGCATAAACAAAAGCTCAATGTGTGTGCTGTGTGTGTGTGTGTGTGTGGTGGGGGACAGGATTTATTATCAAATGGGCGCCATAGACTAACGACCAGAGCCCCACTGCTTTCTAGTCTGTACAAGTAGAGTCAACAAATTTTATGGCACTCATTAAACTTTCTTTCAGCAAAAGCGCCTCGCCTAGCCACGACTCGACTTCGGTTTCTGTCTGTTTCCTTAATTTATTTCTTGAAAAACATGGTGGCTTGGCCCTGATCCTGGTCCTGGTAAAGTTGCTTTACCTGCTGTGCAGAAATTTATTTAATTAATTTGTGCAGTTTAGCGTTGAGTTAAGTGTAAAATCAATCTGATATGCTTGTTGGGCACTTTTAAATGGAAATTACAATTACTGTAGCATACTTTTGGCAGCAGAAATATTCTTAAATATTTGAATATGAATACAATTTTATTGGCTTTTACTTAAAGCTTTAAGAAAGCCATAAAATTTTATGTTGCCTAGCTTTGCAATGAAATTTTAAAACTTGATTACTTTTAACTGTATCTTTTATAAAAAATCTTTTAATTTTGAGCGATTTAATCGTGAAATTAAATGGGATTTTATGACTTTTTGGGACTATTTATGGAAGCGTTTTAGATTAAAGCACGGCATGGAGTACTCCAAACTGTTTGGGCGCAAAAAAAAATCATTTATTAGGCGAATGGATTCTAAAAACGAGAAGGCCAAGCTAACTTCGTCTTTGCCGAAGTTTATATACCCTTGCAAATGTTTTAATACATCAGAGATTAAAAAAATTGTTCTAAATAAAACCCACTTTTCGACCGATAGTTCCTGTGGCAGCTATAAGATATAGTAATCCGATTTTGACCAAAACTTCCAAATCTGTGTAAAAGCATATAAAACTAATAATTGCTGAAGCGGGAGGCGTTTACATTAAAAACAAAAAGTTTTTCTCACAAAGACCCACTTTTCGACCTATAGTTCCTATGGCAGCTATAAGATATAGTCATCCGATTTTGACCAAAACTTCTGTGTAAAAGCATATAAAACTAATAATTGCTGAAGCATGAGGCGTTTACATTAAAAACAAAAAGTTTTTCTCACAAAGACCCACTTTTCGACCTATAGTTCCTACGGCAGCTATAAGATATAGTCATCCGATTTCGACCAAAACTTCCAAATCTGTGTAAAAGCATATAAAACTAATAATTGCTGAAGCGGGAGGCGTTTACATTAAAAAAAATAGAGGCAAGCTAACTTCGGCTCGACCGAAGTTTATATACCCTTGGAGCTTGATATATGCCTGACAGTTTGTATGGCAGCTATACTATATAGTTGTCCGATTTTGACAAGGCTTAATGAAATTATGTAAAATTATTAAAAACCTATAAAAACGAGCGTTGGGAGCGATAGCATTGAAAACAAAAAAGTTTTTCTCACTAAAACTAGTTTTTCAACCCATCGTTCCTATGGCAGCTATATGCTATAGTCATCCGATCCGGCCGGTTCCGACAAATGTGCAGCGTGTTTATACCAAAAGACTTCGTGCAAAGTTTGGTTAAGATAGCTTTAAAACTGACGGAGGAGATAGCATAGAAACATGCTGATCAAGAATATATATACTTTATGTGGTCGGAGATGCTTCCTTCTGTGCGTTACAAACATCCGGACAATTTTAATATACCCTCTCCAAGGGTATAACAAAAAAGTTTTCTCACAAAGACCCACTTTTCGACCGATAGTTCCTATGGCAGCTATAAGATATAGTCATCCGATTTTGACAAAAACTTCCAAATCTGTGTAAAAGCGTATAAAAGTAATAATTGTCGAAGCGGAAGGCGTTTACATTAAAAACAAAAAAGTTTACTCACAAAAACCCACTTTTCAACCGATAGTTCCTATGGCAGCTATAAGATATAGTCATCCGATTTTGACAAAAACTTCCAAATCTGAGTAAAAGCGTATAAAACTAATAATTGTCGTAGCGGAAGGCGTTTACATTAAAAACAAAAAAGTTTTCTCACAAAAACCCACTTTTCGACCGATAGTTCCTATGGCAGCTATAAGATATAGTCATCCGATTTTGACAAAAACTTCCAAATCTGTGTAAAAGCGTATAAAAGTAATAATTGTCGAAGCGGAAGGCGTTTACATTAAAAACAAAAAAGTTTTCTCACAAAAACCCACTTTTCGACCGATAGTTCCTATGGCAGCTATAAGATAAAGTCATCCGATCCGGTCGGTTCCGACATATTAGCAGTGTGCAGTAAAAAGAAGACTCTGCGCAAAGTTTCAGCCCGATAGCTTTAAAACTGAGAGACTAGTTTGCTTAGAAACAGACAGACAGACGGACAGACAGACGGACAGACAGACGGACGGACAAAGCTCAATCGACTCAGCTCGTCGCCCTGATCAAGAATATATATAGTTTATAAGGTCGGAAATGAATATTTCTGTGCGTTGCAAACTTCTGGGCAAAATTATAATACCCTTTGCAAGGGTATAAAAAATTTGTGTGCTGAAAAAGCCAACAATTTTTAAGTTAATCAAACACTTGCCCCAGTTTTATTTGCATCTTTTTAGTTGTTGGAGCAGCATTGTTACTGTTGTTGCTTTTGGCCCGCACATGCTTGTTGCAGATCTTTCTAGACTGCTGCTGAAGGCTCTTCCCGCCAACTGCATCAAAATAGTTGTTATATGTGAGGTCCCGAATACTTATCTTTGCCTCTACGGTATTTATCATCGCAATTTACTCATGAAAGCTCTTCAAACACTTTTTACGCTCACCTTTCTTTACGGATAAATAAATTTAGTTACAAGCTTATACCATCCACAAATTCTGAGTTCGACGTTCGATGTTCGTGTGGATCGACTTTTCGTTTGTCTGCATACACACCGTAAAACGTTTGGCGTCAAACCTTTTGCGATTGGTTTTACAACGATCTTTTTATTTGGAGTTTTTCGTTTGCGAGCGCTTTAGAATAAGTGAATTGTAAATTGTGGACAAGTTCATGAGGGAGTTTTCATACCCTGTTTAAAGTCTTCAGTCCTTAATTTTAAACTTCAATCTTTGCCATAAAAAATTTTGTTACCAAAAAAAGGCTAAATAAAATGTTAGCTCAACCAATTCTTCATTAATTCATTGCCATTCTCTAGCTCTCAAATTTAAGATTTAAGACTCAAGACAAAGCTTGTATAAAAGCCATCATTATTTATTTGAGGGTCGTTGTCGAGATTCCTAAAAGATTCAACTTAATGACCCTTAATATCAATACGAAATATATAGCCTTTTTCGAAAGTCGGTTACCGTTCGATACTTTTTTCTGCTAATAAATTTGAATTACACCCACCCAGCCAGCACAACCTCTTCTTGGCATGGAAACAAATATCACTTTGTATAAATCTCACACAAAATTTGAACTAATCAATAATTTACCTTTGAATAGCCAAAATATAGAAAGCAAACTAAAGAATTTATGCTGAGCTGTTAAATGGAATGACCGCCTTCTGCGCCACGTTTATTTGAATTAAACTAGCTCCAACTATTAAAAATTTTTCTATGTTTCCTTTTTCCTAAACTTTCGAGTAGCAATTACGAAAACCCCCAATAAGGTCCATTTGTTTCCAAGTTTTAAAACATTGACTCCGTGCTCGAGTCGGTTTGGTTCAAAATCTTCTTTTAAAAAAGAGTTTACTAGATTTCATACAAATTGTTGTGTATTTTGTTATTTTGCACGCTCAAAAGCGATTTAAATGTTAATAAAGTGCCAGCGACAACCGAAAAATAAAAATTACGAAAACATCAACAAAAAAAACTTACAACGTCGCAAATTTTCTTAAACTTTTGCATATGTGTTTGGAGTGTGTATGTTGTTTGTGCGCCTGCAGAAACCCCTTCCAACTCAGCAGCAGCCCCAAACATATTTGCATAAAATTCATAACATATGCCCCCAACAAAAACGCTTCTCGGATGAGGTACCTCTGCGCCCGTAGAGTAGGCACCGAACGGTAAACAGCCACACACGCCCTCTTCACTGTCGTCCTCATCATATTTGCTGTAAAAAGAAAGCAAAGTAAATAAATAGACATGTGTGAAAAAGGCGCTGAAAAAAGAAAATTGAAAATGCCCGAGGGCAAAAACGTAAGAAGCAGCAGGAGAATTGCAGGCAAGGAAAAGTTTTAGCAAAGTCTTTTCAATGTTTTTTTTATTTAGTTGTTTCTAAGCAAGAGGGGAATATTTTTTCAGAAATAAGGCAGGTAATCTTTTCACAGTCATAGATTCTATAAGGGAAGAGTTATATTATATTTTAAGGACCAATAAAGAATGGAAACATTTTGTATTAACAGTTCATAACATTGTTTTAAATGGTTCTACTTAGCACACTTCTCACACATTCAAGTGTAAATCAAAAAGTTTTCATGTCACTTGACACTCTTCTCCCACGAATCTAATTGCTCCCTCTCTTTCTCTCTGTCCCTTTGTGCCCTGCTCTAACGTATGCAATCCACAATATAATTTATGACAAAAAAGGACTTTTTATTTCTGAATGAAAAACGTGTCAGTTAAATTAATTTTCTGGTCATAGAGCTCCACCAGCAGCCATACCATCAGACATACTGACAAACGCACCAAGTTGGCCCGTTTTTGTCCATTTTTTTTTTCGTTTTTGGTAGAAACAGAGCCACAAATCTGCTGCTAAAATTTATTTGTCTTATAAATTTTGTTAACATCTCAACTGTAGGAGAGCCAGAACATTTAATTATTTTATTTCTGTGGAAGTTTTATTTTGTTTGTGTTTTTTTTCTTTTTCTGTGCTTACAAATAGTTTATGCACGTCAACCCAAAACTCTGGGGGAAGCAAAGTAAAGAAGAAAAAAGTGGATGGACGACAAGTCAGCCACAGAGCTGGGCCAAAAGCTTGACAAAGTTTTTTTGTAGGGCCGCCTTTTCGGTTTCTGACTATTGCTTAATTTATATATGGACTGCCTCCCCGATTCTCTTTCCCATTTTGACGCTTTAATGTGCGTCCATTTGAACTTAAGCTACAATAATTTGTCTGTTGTCTCTCTCCCTGTGTGTGTGCGAGTGTAAGTTAGCTTGTGGTTTTGGGGTGTTTTGGTTATTTGCATTTTGACTTTTTGACTGTTTGGTGTTTGGACTCTCCTTTTATGATAGTAAATAATATTTCAAAATGTTGCGCAAAAGCAAGTTGGGAATTTTATGTTAAACTGCTCAAAAGTATGCAACACAATTTGAAATAGAAACTTGTGTAGCAGGGAAAATTTGCTGTTAATTAAGATTAACTTGAAGCGTATTAAGGAAACTAAGCCTTTTAGGGGTTTTCAACTGGATCTCAATGTACTTGGCAAACCGCACACAGAAAATCTTATTTAAGAACACTCTCTATAAATATGTTTCTACCTTGGGCCATTGCTTTTAGCTTTATTTATAATTGACCTTCCTTCCGTCATTGTAATTGTAATTCTCAAAAATTGATGTATGCAGACGATGTTTAAGTTTGTATGCTGCTTATGGACCCTGACTCAAATTCTCTATTACAAAACAAGTAAGAAAATTGGTCAAGCACGACAGTAATATGCTCTGTACCTGCAGTAACATCGCAGCAGCGTACCTTCTTTTGGTCAATATTACCATTCCTGCTGCTAATCTATATATATATATATAAATCAGTGTTGCCCAAATGTCATTTTCCCCATCCCGTGTGATAGAACGTCATAGTTCAGCCAGTGAAGCCGACACACGCATAGAGATAGAATACGTGTGCTCTGTAAAGTGCACGCACACACATATTTGTGTATGTTTGTGTCCTATATTTGGCATAAGGTCAATTACTTCGTGTTGCTCTGCTACACACACAATCGCAGAGCTTGATAGTGTGTGTTTGGGCACCACTGATATAAATGAATGTTTGTCTGTCTGTTGGCGTTTATGCGATTGTGATGAAACTTTGGAAAATAATGAGACGCTTGCGCGCCATGGTATCTAGGTTTAAATACATAATGGGAAAATATGTTCAAAACAACCTTGTAATTTGCAAAATTATACCGTTCAACCAATTTTAATGAAACTTTCGGGATTGGTTGGACGCTTGCCCGAAAGGATTCCAAGTTGAAGAAATGGGCGGGAAATGGTAAAAACAAATCGAGAAATTTTTATTTTTTTTTTTTTGGAGTTGAACATAGGCTATATAACTTTTTATTTATGTGGGACTGGGGTTTTAATTGTATATCCAATCAAATAATAACAGCCCCTGAATGTTTATAGTTAATGATTATGTTTATTGATAGATAGTTTGAATAAGATAATTGGTGAGTTTAAAAGAAATCTGCACTCGCGTCGTCACGTCTTTTCTGCACTTTGCTGAGAGCGTCGTCTCTCCGCACGTCTTTCGTCGTTCTTCGTAACTTTTAAACTGATCGCTTCGTCGTTTGTGGCAGGCTTGCCACTTCGTCGCTACTCCGTCTTGATCAGCTGTTTTGGGAGGGCTTGGCCATTCAGCGTTACCAGACCATTCCCACAACTCGGCCATCCTACATCGCATTCGCCCCGAATGCGTCGTCGTCATCTTCGTCGTTGTAAGGCATCCATGGCTTCATATATTCAGCGCAAGTACTGGTTTGCTTCGGACCTTCACTGAATATAGCATCTTTGACTACGTCGTAGGTATCGTTGAGTTTTACTCTAGTTACTTGGTATGGACCGAGGTACTTTGGTTTTAGCTTCAGTCCACCACCTAGTTGCGTCCTTTTAATGACAACTAACTCGCCTACTTTATACTTCGATGCTGGTCGTCGTCGTAGATTGTAGCTCTTTCGGTTTTCGTTTTGCATTTTTAAGATATTTAGCTTCGCTTGCTTTCGTAGTTCGTCTCGGCCGTCGTTGAAGAGTGTAACCATTTCGTCTTGAACCATTTCTCGTAGCTTTATGTCAGAATTTAAACGCATCTTTGTACCAGTCAGTAACTCGAACGGTGTTGATTTCGTGCTTCTGCAGAACGTTGAATTTATAGTTTGCTGGACACTGCTAACAAACTTATACCATTTACTCGGGTCGTCTATTGAAAGTTTGGCCAAAACTGAAATGATAGTCGAATTCAACCTTTCGACTTGGCCATTGGCACGTGGTAATCCTGTCGTAATTGCGTGATGTTTGACGTGTTCGCTGCTGCAGTACTGCTTGAATTCTTCAGATGTGAAAGCAGACCCTTTGTCCGAAATAATTTGTACCGGATTCCCAAACACTTTGCTCTGTTCTTCAAGTCTTGATATTACATCTTTTGCGGACGTCGTTTTAGTCGGATATAGCCAGCAAAATTTGGTAAAGCTGTCTATTACTGCCAATATGTGCTTATATTGTTTATGCGTTGACTCCAGAGATCCTAGAAAATCGATATGGTACGTCTGCAGAGGTAGCTCGTCCTTGGGCAACGGATGAAGTTCACCTTCCTTTTTGCCTTGTTTCCGGTTGGATACAATGCATGGTATGCAGCAACTGATGTGTTTTTGTATCTTTTCTTCCAGTTTCGGTATGTAAAATTCTTTGGCTATGACGTCCTTCGTCTTCTTAGTGGAGAAATGACCGCGTTCGTGTGTTTTTTGGATGATTTCTCTTTGCAAACCTGCAGGAACTACAATAAGTTCGTTGTCATCCACTAGCTTGTGCAATAGACCAGACTTCATGAAAAAACTATTGTGCATTGTCTTCTCCGCTAGAATGTCTATAATTGCTTTTAATTCGTCATCTTGTGCCTGCACATATTTGAGCTTGCTGTGTGTGCTGTCTTCGTTGATCATCATCATGGGGTAACGGCTGAGTGCGTCGGCGTGGCGGATACGGGTACCAGCCCGGTGCTCTACATCATAGTGGAACTCCTGTAAAAGAAGGATCCAGCGAGCAACTCGTGTGCACAAATCTTTCTTTGCGAGTGTCTTAGCAAGAGCGTTACAGTCTGTTATGAGTTTAAAATGTAACCCAAGTAAGTAAACACGAAATTTCCTCAAGGCTTCTATGACTGCTAAGATTTCGAGTTCGTAGCTTGTAAACTTTCTTTCGGCTTCGGATGTCTTCTTGCTCATATAATAGACTGGGTGCCACTGGTTATCGTCAGGCGATTTTTGCAGAAGAACAGCACCAAACCCATCCATAGATGCGTCCGTATGCAGTTCTGTCTCGTGTTGTTGGTGA
This sequence comes from Lordiphosa clarofinis, assembly GCA_018904275.1. Classification (NCBI taxonomy): domain Eukaryota; kingdom Metazoa; phylum Arthropoda; class Insecta; order Diptera; family Drosophilidae; genus Lordiphosa; species Lordiphosa clarofinis. Next base: position 1,028,922 of record JAEIGQ010000022.1, read on the forward strand.
AATATCTTCAGAATTGGCTTCTGCGTGATGAGCATCTTTAACTTGTTGAAAGTAGCTAATTCTTTCTCACCAAACTGTATTTTTGCGTCTTTCTTTGTCATGTCAGAGAGTGGTTTAGCGATTTGCGAAAAATTGGCAATAAATTTTCGAAAATACCCAACTAAGCCAAGGAAACTTTGGAGCTGCTTTAAGTTACAGGGGATCGGAAAATTTGTAACTGCCTGCGTCTTAGATGGAGATGGACTTATACGTTGATTCTCGATTATGTGACCCAAGTACTCGATTCTGATTTTCAGAAAATGACATTTTTTGAAGTTTATAATGAGTCCATATTCTTCGCAGCGCTTTAAAACTTCTACTATGTTGGCCACGGCTTCGTCTTCCGTCTCTGTAGGGATGATAATGTCGTCGACATATGGAATGGCTATACCTCTACGCGTTAGATCTCTAAATATAGCGTTTATATGGCGTTGGAACACACTTGGAGAGTTGGACAGACCAAATGGAACTCTTAGAAACTGAAACTGTCCGTTGTGAGTGACAAAGGATGTAAACTTGCGGCTATCTTCCTCAATGCCTACGTGAAAAAATCCATTTTTTAGGTCGATTGAGCTAAATATTCGTGCGTTTTGGAGTCTGTCAAGTTGGTCTTCAAATAAAGGTAACGGGAAGTGATCTCGAACCAAAACTTTGTTGATAGGTCTGTAGTCCACACACATGCGGTGTGTATCGTCTCGTTTTTGTACTAATACAACTTGACTACTGTACTCAGATTCAAATTCTTCTATAATACCGTCTTTTAGCCATTGGTCGGTTTGATTGTCAATTATACAACGTTCAGCGTATGAATACCTGCGTGGTCGAGCATGTATTGGTGTGTCATCCTTTAATACTAAACGCATCTTAATGTTCGTTGACTTAGTGCCTACTGGATTGTAGTTTTTGATGCAGCTTATGATTTTTTCTTTTGCTTTCGAACTTGCGTTCACTTCAATGTCTGTGTTTAATTTCTCACAATCTTCAATGTCAATTTTCAATATGGAACTTACATCGCTTTCCGAATCTTGTGGCTTTGATATTTTTACACCTTCATTGTTTATTGACACTTGAGCTTGTTTACAAAACTCTTCACCAAGAATCATCTCTTCGTCTAAGAATTGCGAATCCACTACTAAAAAATTTGATGTAAATTCTTCACCGTCGATTACAAAATTTTGTTCAAACAATCCCGATGGTTTTACTTTACTTTGATCTTTTTTCCCAAAACCATAAAGAAGAACGTTGCACTCACTTAAACTTGGCTTTCTTAACTTTTTATACGTCGATTCGGGCACTATGTTATATTTACTTCCGGTGTCGATTAGCGCAGTGTACTTGTTGTTGTTAATTTTCACTTCTTTGCACATGAATGTGTGCGCTGATGTAACTTTATGTGTATTTCTTTCATTTTTCCCAACTTTATTAGGGCATTCTTTGGCAATGTGTCCATACTCGTTGCACTCAAAACATTTTCTGCCTTTACTTTTATTTTCACAATCATTTGACGTATGTCCTTTAGCACCACAATTATAACATTTTAAATCTTTGTTTACACTTTTGTTTTGGACCATATGACTCTGATTTTCACCTTTGTAATTCTTCTTGTTGAACAATACCTGGTTTTGTTTTTCATTAGTAGACTTTTCCCGAATTGTTTCGTAGCACTTAAGCTTTTCTTTGAACTCTTTTAAATTTTTAGAATTATACAATATTGACTTATTTGCATTGTTACTGCTACTTCTGTCACTTTCAACACTACGGTAATCATTATCGATTTCACTCTGTTCTTCCTCCGAGTTTTCGTCTTCACTTTCCTCTACCTCGCTTTCTGCATTAAAATCAGCATCTGGCAACAAGTTGCCTTTCTTTAAATTTGAAAAAATGTGTTTTGCCAAATCCTTCTCATTGTGAGGCAAATGTAAGATATTACAAATTACCGCCAGATCATTATCGGAAAGGTGTTCAGCCACGTAATTCATTTTATCGTTGTACAGCTTGTCAAATTCGCTGAATTCATAACCTTGAAACTCGCGCAACCGTTTGCGGTTATTTCTGTCGCCATCTCTCTCGAACACGAATCTATGCAAGAGAAGAATGTTTTGTCTCTTTTCCACGCGCAGCGTTTCCCTAAGGCCGTCAAAGTCTTTTAATTGCGCCATTCTTCGTTGAGTTTTTTGTCTACCGTTCTTACTGTACGTGTGATGTTTCGTTCACTTTCGCATGGCTGTATGAGTGACGCTTCGTTTTTGCATGCAATTCCTTTTAAATCAAATGGTGAAATTCAATTTTTGTCTGTATTTTCTTTTGTTTAACACTGATCGACTTTAAACAATTGACTTAACAATTTTCTTTAGTTCACATTACACTTGACATACACTTGAACTGATTTTGATATTTTATCGCACTTCACTTTTTGTTTTTATAGGTTGAGCCCCCAAAATATGTGGGACTGGGGTTTTAATTGTATATCCAATCAAATAATAACAGCCCCTGAATGTTTATAGTTAATGATTATGTTTATTGATAGATAGTTTGAATAAGATAATTGGTGAGTTTAAAAGAAATCTGCACTCGCGTCGTCACGTCTTTTTCTGCACTTTGCTGAGAGCGTCGTCTCTCCGCACGTCTTTCGTCGTTCTTCGTAACTTTTAAACTGATCGCTTCGTCGTTTGTGGCAGGCTTGCCACTTCGTCGCTACTCCGTCTTGATCAGCTGTTTTGGGAGGGCTTGGCCATTCAGCGTTACCAGACCATTCCCACATTTAAATGGTTTCAAAATTCTCATAGGTTAGGTTAGTATGAAAACTGGATAAATGACAATTGAAGACGCATATGTATATAAGAAGTGTACACCAAAAACCGCAAAATTTGCCAAATTTTCAATTAAGTATTTTCGAAAGCGCACACGTTGGTAAATAAGAGGTGTAGATTGAACAGTCCAAAATGTCTGTTAGACTAATAAAGAAGTATTGAAATTTGCAAAAATTCTAATATGAGCTTAGATTGTAATGCAGATGGGTAAATAGACGGTTAAATATGAAGTGTAGATCATACGTACCAAAAATTCGCAAAATTTTATAATGAGTTTAGATTATAGCGAAGATTTGATGGTTGGCGGCAATTGAAGACAAGTAAATAGGAGGTGTATATCAATCGGTTTAAAAATATACATATTATTTTTAATTGATATTAAGGCTGGTAAATGGAAGGTGTTGATAGAACGTACCAAAAAATCGCGAAAATTGCAAAAATATTTAATTTGTAACGGGTGAATCGACGGATGGTGAAGATCGAAAGGTGCAAAAATCGCGAACTCTGCTAGATGAAGATTTGATAAATGGCCATTGCGTCAGGTAAGCTTCACTTCTTCGTTTTGTGCTTAAAATTCTAATGGGGCGTTGTACACTTTTAGTGAACACGAAAGTTGAGTGATATGAAATGCTAAGAGCCGGGAATGCCGTCTTAATGCGTAGCGCCCTTGCACGTGCTGGTGGCAAAGCATCTTAGATACAACTCGCATCGAATTAAATCTACCATCAGGCTAAGAACACGAGACCACTTGTAATTCCCAAGTTTGACTCCCGTGCATGATCAATATAAAAGGGAAAAAATATAATTGTTACAGTCAGAAAGAAAACCAAGAACTTTGTACTTGAATCAGAAAAATACGGTGTCAATATTACGGTAAGTACGGAAATAATTGATTCAAGTACAAAATCCTTATTTCAAGTACGATATTTCCAATCCCAAAATGCTTCTTTTAAGACCCTTTCGGGATATTTTAAGTACATTTCCAACTACTATGACCATACTATTAGTTTGTTATGGTCTTCAGTACAGCCCGATTCACTCTAAAAATTAATGTAATAAGGTTCTTCATCGAAGTCTAATAAATTCTTAAGTCCATCCCAAACCATTTTTGAAGCAAAATTATTTTAAAATAATCAGGCCTGTTCCGAATTCCGAAAACGAGTGGAATTGCCGCAAATCGAGTTGATTGCTGTTCCGAATTCCGCAAATCGACCAGAATTGTCGTTTTCAAAAGTTGTGCTGCAGAGTCAGCAGAATGAAAAGTAATTGCTATTAAAAGCATTAAAATAAATCGCTAAAATTATAAACTTATCAATTTAATAATGTTGAACATTTTTTAAATCGGTTAGCATCACTACTTAAAATGTTTACAGTTTAAGTGTATTTTAAAATAATTTTTTTATAAACATCAATAAAATATTGCGTGAAAAGCAAAACAGAGCGGTCGTTTTCAAACCGAGCTGTTCTGAATTCCACTTTACGTTTTAGTCGAATTCAATCGTCAATCGATAGCTGCTAGGGTTGCTTTATTTAAATTAATTTATTCGGTCAGCACTTTTTCTATTTTATTTAGCTATATTTAACCATATTTTACATCACATATTCAAATGTAACAATTAAAAACTGTTTTAAATAAAAATAAATAAGCTTAAAGTGTAAATAAGAGCTTTGTAAATTAAAATTATAGCGATGATGCCAACTCTGGCTGCTGTCGATATACACAAACACGCGCGCAGGCCAGCCAGCCAGCTGTTTATGAAAGCGATTTTGAAACCGAGTTCGAAAAGTCAAAACGTAGCCAAATCGTTCGGAATTGGGAACAGCAAATAGTAAAACGTTCGTTTTCGTCTCGTTTTTACTTTTTGAAAACGTTCGGAATTCGGAACAGGCCTGAATAAGTACAAAATGTTTTTTGTGTAATCCTATAAAATTCGAAGCTTTCCTAATTTGTCTCTGAAACTAGGTCTATGTATAATATTAATATTCAAAGGAAATGAATTAACCAAAGGTCAAGATGTTTATACTGAAGGTCAAATAATCTACCCTTACTCCATAACCAAAGCTTTAGAACTTTGAGGAAATTTCAAGAACATATTCAAATAAAAATTATTTTGTATTTTTCGTAGCACACTTTTTGGAGCTTGCGTTGTAAGTCTATTCTGTACTTAATCCAAGAAATTTCATACTTGAACTAGGTATGATTTTTTCTTACATATTTAGGCTAACTGAAGGTGCGAAATGTTCTTGATTCAAGTTACTTTTGTTCTCATTTGAATAATTTTAACAGTCGTTTTTCTATTTTAGAATGTTTCCTACTTAATTTAAGTACATCAAAGAACAAATCATTCTTGAAATTTCAAGTACAGAACGGTATCAATTCTATGCTGGTCGTTTTTTTTTCTGAGTGTTGTTTAAGTTTAGTTTGAAGTGCAATCGGTTAGTCGACTTTTGTTTTCTTTTAAGCAATTTGTAAGTTTTTGAATTTTGACATTTTCGCATTTTCCACATTAATTCAATGTTTTGAGAATATTTATTATATGGTAACGTGCATCTTGGGAACGGCAAAATCGCCCATCGATTAAGCATGGTTCGTTGTCTGGTCTCACCAAAGTAATAATTGCTGCTTTAGTTTTCTAATTTATAACGAAATTGCTGGATTAAAAATGTAATTAAATGTTTCAATCTAAAACGTTAATTTCGCAATTCAAGATTTTGATTTACGGTTCTTTTTTTAGGCAAGTTTCTTGCTCTTCGTCTTCTTAAAACGAATGCAAACTATAGAAATGCTTGTCATCCCCACCACCAACCATTTGTTTTGAATCTTGCATAAAAATACAACCCACTTGTCTCAAACAAGTTGCAATTTTTCCATAAGAATAACCCCAAAAGGACATCGTGGTCCTCAGTCAGTACGTGTGTGTGTGTAAATGTTTTTTGTTCAGTCTCAGGTTTAAGTGAATCTAAGCGTTGCACTTCAAGCCAAGCAGACGCCACAGTTCTTGTGGAAAGTCGTTCAAATGACGCGCTTGGAAAAAGCCGCACCCCACATAATCCCCAAACGTGTGCGAGAGTGTGTGTGTGTTGTAGTGGGTGTGTGTCTCTCAAACGTAGATGCTGCTGCATAATGAGAAGGCTAGTGACGTCTTTACCCAATGAGGATGAGGATATATATAAGTATTATATGTGTGGGTTTTTCTTTCATGTGGGTGGGGTATTTACTGCGCTCTAAAGTAGGCAACTAATTTTATCTGTTTTCTTTTCTGCTCTCTTTCAGGTACTGCAACTTTAATTTTACACTACACTACACAACAAATATACACACACAGCAAACACACCAAGAAAAGCAATATAAGACTCTTAAAAATATAATCAAAACATTAAAAACCAATCAAAGCAGCATTTAAAATACAAAAACTAAACTAAAAAGATTAACAACGAAAGCCCATAAACGGGCGCTGATCTACCAGTGCTTCTCAAACTGAGCACATTAACACAGCCAGAGCCTTATCATTCGTACACACCCACAAACACACACACAAACCAGGCAGCAACATGTTGCAAGCAACAACAACAACAACGCCGCTGCCTGACGATATACAACAACCAAGCAACAAGAACTCAAAGAGCAACAACAACTACAAAACGCCTTGTCCTCGTCGCTGCTCGCACAGAAGCAGCAACAAAATTACAACGATAACATAAGCAACTAAAAGCAACAAGAGAGAGAGAGATCAACTTTTTCTACCCCTTTAATTAAATTCATTCTCCCGTGTGTTTGGTTGTTTGTTTTGCGTGTGTGTGTGTTTGTCTGTCTGTCTGTGTGCCCTTTAATTGTTACATTTATATTAAGCGCGCGTTATGGCACAACAGCAACAACAGCAACACCTACAACAGCAGCAGCAACAACAACAGCAACAACACAACCTTCATCAACAGCAGCAGCAGCAGTTGCAGCTCCAACAAGAACAACAACAACTACTACTACAACAGCAATACAATAATAATTTGTACAGCCAAAATTATAAGTAAGTTTTAGAGTCATTGGCTGTCTCCCCAAACCGATCTCTCTCTTTGTCCGATTTGTTTGTTTTGTTCGGTTTTGTTTTTGTTCGTCTTCCAAGCATGTTCGTTTTAAAACTAAAAACTGCAAACATTTGCACAAATTTCACCGCTTACACCTTTGTCTCCCGCTCCTAAAAACTACATCTCCATCTGCTGCACCCACACACCATTAAAATATGTGGGGAACAACATTTTGTTTACATGCCCATCAAACTGTGTCTACTTCTTGGCATGTGCTTGTCAAACTGTTGACAACTGCCAGAAAATATGGCAAACAATGTACTATGTCAAACCACATGCAAAATTGTGTAAATTACGAGTATGTGTTTAAAATCAAAACAAAAAAAAGGAAAAATTTATTAAATTTAATTTAATATTGCTGCGGTACATTTAACATGCAGCCTATTATGCTCTACGAGTTAAGGAAGGTAGAAATGCTGCACAGTCATTTGCAAATGCAAGTTTTAACTATATGTAGATAGTTCAAGTTGTTGAGATTGAAAAAATACACAACAATATAGTTTAGGCGGCGCTTTCTTAATATTTTGAAGTTGAACCACATCATTGGTTATGCTATCATACCCCGAATTGAATCTCCTGAGAAATTTCTAAGGCCTCCGCACTAAAAACATTCGAATACAAAATTAAGTAGAAATTTTGAACAGAAAAGATTTTTATTTTAGTACGATAAAAATAACATTTTAAACGTTGGATTTTTAAGAAAACTTCTGACCACAAAATATATGTTTATTTGGCCGACTTGCAATAAAGACTGCAAATTTAAATGGATGATATATTTTGGATTAGTGTATAGTCAATCTATTCTCTCCAAAGCTTAGTACTCAGACAAACTAAATCTTCCGCTAGCTGAGTTTCAAACTTATTACGATGGGTGGGCCAGCGTACGGTGCAGTGTGACTGTTTAATGCTAAAATACCACCCTTCAACAAAATACCACAAGATGTGAAACGGTCATACTACGCTGATTTGCTTGCATTTAAATTTTGTTAATTGTTTTTGCAAATATTTAGGATTTTTGGAGGATATATAGAATGCAGAAGTCATGGGCAATACAAAATCTTTGCTGCTGACATTCCGACGGGTAGGTGTCGGGAAAATTATAAACTATTTTTCTTCTGCTACCACCCTGGAATCGGAATTGAATCAGCTGTTTGTGCCTGTCAAGTTAGCGGCTCTACGAGCTTTCCGATGGGTATGAACGCAAATTTTAGTTTGTCTGAGTTCGACTGAGCGAAGAAGCCCGTCGGAATTTTACGAAAGCTTTCCGACACCCTTTTAATACCCGTTACTCGTAGAGTAAAAAGGGTATAATAAAGTCGTGCAAATGTATGTAACAGGCAGAAGGAATCATTTCCGACCATATAAAGTATATATATTCTTAATCAGCATCAACAGCCGAGTCGATATAGACATGTCCGTCTGTCCGTTCGTTCGTCCGTCTGTATGAACACCTAGATCTCAGAGATGGTAAGAGTTAGAGGTTTGTCACATATGGGACAAATGCTTCTTATTCTTGCAGGCAGATCAAGTTTATTTTCAATTTCTGCCACACCCCCACCCGCCCCCGAATTTGGAAAAAACGTCATATCTCCCGCAGTTTTGAAGATAGATGATTTGTTCCTTCCAAAGATAGTTAGTCATTCGTAATATGTATTGATTTGCCAAAGAAATGATAAAGATCAGATGAGCGGTTCTCAAGTTATGAGCAAAAAATTTATAAATAGCCGAGTTAAAAAATGTTGCATACTTTTCGGATGTTCACCCTAAGGATCGCAGGAACACTGTTCAACTTGTTTTTTCATGAGTAACGGGTATTTCGAAGCCAGTTAGAGCCGACTTTAACTTACGCTCTCGTTTTAATATGGATTTGACACCCAGCAAAAGCGATTTAGTTTGAGTACTAAGCTTTTAGCTTAAAGTACACCTCAACAAGGGAACCATAAAAAAATAACTCGCAAAACTGTTGACTATAAAGGGTATATGGGATTTTTTGTTTTGGCAGTCGCTCTGTTGAGGTATAGACTAAACTTAAGTGTTTAAATTTTTTGTAAAGGCAGCCATAATCCATAACCACTTAAACCATCCAACAGATCTCTAGTCCACACTAGTGTTGAGTTGTTTATGATTGAAGGAACAAAAATTAGTTGGACCTGTTATCTTTCAGTTGTTCTTTTTATACCTGATACTCTACTCGGACAGTAGAAACGGTAAACTAAAGTCGTGCGGGGAAAAAACCTTTTCTAAAACAAAGTGTTCTCAAATTTTATAAAGGCAAATTTACTATATGTTCTTGAATTAAAAAAAGTTAAACTCGATCAGAAAGAAAATTTGTTTATGATGTGAAAACATTGTTCTACAAATTAGAGACCCCAATCTTACGCTGTTTTTAATAATGTTTGTGCTCATCTAGAGTCCAATCTTCTTGTCCTTTTTTCTTTGTATATGTTACAGTCAGTGGGAAGCATCTCTTATGTCATAAAGTATTTATATTCTTAATCACCATAGACAGCGGAGTCTATATAGCAATGTCGTCCGTCGTTTGTATGAACATCTTTATCTCGAATTTTTGGCACGCCCTTTCCCGCCCCCGAGATCAAAAATGTTAAATAATTCTTTGAAGATATCGAACTCAAATTTCACAATTTACTTTACAATTTTTTGAAAAACGGATAATATATACCGAAAATACCCAAAATTTAAGTTTTGTCAAATATTTGCGGTCAGCTCTGCTGTCTGCTGACATAATACAGGTATTTTTGAAAGCTAGCCGAAAAGGATTCGCAAGAGATTGCCATTATCGAACTGTACTTGATTAGCCAGATGCCATAAAATGGAATATTACCCGCTTTGATAAACTCCAGTTGTTTGTCCACCTCGCAGTTCTCCAAATGATTTTAGATTTGTTTTTTGGTCTTATTTGTTGTAATTTTTATAATTGTGTTTGCTTCTTAAAGGTACCTCTCACAATTAACAAACTCGTTTCATAATTCTTAGACACCCCCTTAGACAATGTACTAGACCAATCCATCTATAGAGTTCGTACATTTTCATAAGTCGGCCGTAAGCTAGCCGGCAAACGATAGTTGAAATCCAAATTTCAACAAAAATTTTTACTAAGAATCACAATTTGATTCAGTAACATTGTTCCAAATATGTGGAGGAAAGCTTAATCGGCTTAAAAACCGAAGTTTTTATAGAGTCAAAGTAAGCTGAGTGATTTTCCAGATTTTCCAATAGATAGAACCTCTACTTTGACTGTTGACCAGTTGCTATATGTTAGCGCTATAAGATATATTTATCCGATTTGGATCAAACTTAGCAAAATTGCATTGAAACAGATAATATTCATACGTAAAAAGCATAAAGACTACACCATTAAAAACAATATTGTTTTTCTCACTAGCAGAATTATGTGGAAGCATATTTTACTATAAACATCAAGTTTGGGAGAGATAGCATCAAAAAAAAAAAGCTTTTCTGTGTGTTCTAGGCAGCTATACATAGTTCTCCGATTTCCATCAAACTTAGAAAACTTAAAAACACGAAGTTTCTTTACGTTTGCGTTGAAAACCAAAACAAGTTTTTTTCACTAAAACTATTTTTTCAACCAATCGTTCTTATGGCAGCTCATATTAAAATAAAGTCGTCCGATGACGCCTGTTCCGACAAATGTGCGGCGCATTTTTTTTAAAAAACTTCGTGCAAAGTTGGGCCAACATAGCTATATATCAACCCAGTTCGCCATTCTGAACAAGAATATGTCCAGGGTATCCAAAAACTCTTCGTCAGAACTTTAATACATACATGATAGCTGGTGTTAATAGAAATATTTTTTTGTACACCATGGGTGTTAAAGGCTCCACTTTCGATTTACAAAGTCTCGAAGAAAAATGAATGATCAGCATTAAAAACAATTGAAAGTTTTTGAAGAAATTTTTTTGCAGTACTTGTTTCCTGTTTAGCTTGCAGTAAAAAATTTATAAATGCTTACAGTAAGAGCCTTGAACGCTAATACATTTTGAATATCGCCGTCCAGTTCTAAAAACTTTCCCTAAAAATGTCAAATAGGTTCGATTAAATTTTTAAAACTATTTCACAGAAATTTTTAGTTAAGCTTGGTATGGAGATACTTGCGAAAAGTGCTTTGTTTTCCAATTTAATTTGGCGGGACAATTTAAACTAATTAAAAGCGAGAATCGACTGTTGTGGCCATTTTATCTCGACACTATGTACTTATAATGGATTAGAAGATTTGTCCACGACTTGCGGCGACAAAGAAGTCCCAAGTCTGACCAATGAAAAGTTCTGCGGCTCATCCGGTCGACGTACGGAGTCGCTGTCGTTCACAATTGAATCACTTTGTGCTGGACCAAGTTCCTCATCATCACCCCTTTCGTTCGAGGAGCTAAGGCTCTTGAAAAGAGAATGAGCACTTATTTGTTCATATGCATGGCATATGGTCAAAAACGACCCAAGTAGAGCTAACTGACACTTCACATCGTTGCGATGGATACTCCACCACCAGTTTCACTCTTGGCGTGCTTAGGACGCCGCCAGCGAACGGTGGCGCTGTCCTTTAACGAAGCCCAAGCCGCGTTGCAATGATCTACTAGCAAAAACAATTAATTGTGAATAGCATAATTAACCTCAAACTCCAATTTCATTGGAGGAATGTATAGATACATTTACAGATCTTTTTTGTCAAGCCGCCATTACCTTTTCCTCCAATGAAAAGATGTTCAGCCTTTTTAATGTTTTTGCACAGTTGTCCTACTCATTTAAAAACTCCGTGCCACAACACTTGTATGTATATGAGTGTCTACCGCCATGTAGAGTACGAAAAATATGTTTTACATATATTTTACACCTTCGAAATCATCTCTCATCACTTGCCTATCGGGTGACTATCGCGTGACACGTTGACGTCGGGTGGCAACGCTGTGATATGATGCCAATTTCGCGCGTGAACCAACTCACGAAACAACAACTTGCGAAATCCGTGCGAAATCATTTTTTTTTATATGGACATTTTCATTTCGCGGGTATTTCGCGGGTATCTCCATACCAAGCTTTAGACTAAAATATCTGCGTCAAAACTGCGTTTTATTTTGAGACGTAATAACTTGGTAACGAAGTCACTTATACCACGTTTATGCTATGAAATTCACGATTTCTTCAATTTGCAAAATCAAATTTGTTTCTGTTTATGCAGCATTTGTAAATTCACAAAATGTTCAGCACACATATGGCGAAACAAAAGATCTGGCAACACCGACGCAACGTTAAGTTGTCTGCGCCTCGTGTGTATTCGAATTCATGGAATGGTGTTTATGCACGCACTTTTGGATCAATTTCATGAAACGATTTTGCAAATTGAGCATAGCATAAACGTAGTATATGACCCATGGTTCTGCTCACCCTATATACGTCATGTGGTCAGAAATGCTTCCTTCAAGGCGTTACAAACCTCTAGACAATTTTTAAATACATTCTTTAAGCATGATACAAAGATACAGGTTCGATATTCTCAGTCGACATTGGTTCGATGACTGGAAGTTGTAATTTGGTGTATCGAACCGACTCGGTCGCCTTCGATTTCCTGATGTACTTCAAAACTTCTATCGAAAGCTGTAACGACTGTTTTTTGTGTGTTGTAGCCCTTTGGTTCCTGCGCCTGCGAAAAGGTACTTCCGGTTGCGCTACCTACACCTTATTTTACTGAAAAACAATGGTTGCACTTAATTTGTGGAATTTGGTCAAGTAGTATAATAAATTTTTAAATAATTTTAGTATTAATTTGAAAGCCTAAGAATCAGTATTTTTTTGTTATGTCGTCTGCGGTCACACTAATTAAAAAAAACAGCTGTTCAGAATAATGCCAACAAATGTCACTCAAGGAAGAAAGTTAGTCAAATAGATAAGGTAAAAACTACGGAGACTTTATTAAAATTTAGTAAAAGTTAGCACTAAGAGAGAGAAATTTCTGTTATTTTCCCATTAACAAACTCTTAACCCCAGCTTGCACCCATTCGAGCACGTATTGTAAACATTTGTAACCTTTGTAAACATCGCTCACACGCGAGAATCGTGTTAAACCAATGCATGTCAAACTGTTTGCCCAGACGATGCCCAACAAAAAAAAACCAGAAACTGTTTGTTGTTGTTTGCTGTTCCAATTGTTGTTGTTGTTGTTGTTGCACCAAAGTGTTGTATTAACACATACACATTTGTGTTTTTGTCACCTGGCAAACTAATATTCATATCCTTCTACTTTCCAGCATGGAGGAATACGAACGGCGCAGGCGACGAGAGCGTGAGAAATATGAACGCCAACAGGGCATACAGAGCGATGATCGTGAGACTAGTCTTTTTGGCGAGCCCAGGCGTCTGACCGAGGCGGATGCTGAGATAACGGCCGCGTTGGGGGAATTTGTCGATGCCAGGAATTATATTAATCAGTCAACGGTGGGGATTAGTCGGCAAGCGCCTGGCGCCGGCAACCCGCGTCTACAGGCACCGCCGCCGCTGCCACCAACCAAATCGCTGGGCCATTCGCCCTCCTCCAGCTCATCCTCCTCCACCTCGCTGCCTGGCCAGACGCAACAACAGCAGCAGCAGCAGCATCAACAGCAGCAACGACCTCCGACCTATCTGAAGCAGGCGGACAACAAGCCGCCCTACAATGGACGCGGCGGTTATCCTGGCCAGCCCATGAAGAATGATATACCCTCGAGTAGTGGCATGGCCCCGCCCCGAGGACCGCCCAGAAGTAACTCGTCCAATAACAATGCCAACACAGCTTCATCCACACCGCTGGGACCGCCACTCACCAACCAAGTCCCCAATGGACGGGAGAAGTCCTACCTGGGTCCTCCAGCGCCGGCGCATAATGGTGGGGGCAGATTTGTGCCACCAGCGGCCAGTAAGCGACCGGGTCTACCCGCACCCACGCCGCCAGAGGTAAGTTCAGCATCTCATCAACGCTGAAACGATAAACACACTAAACCCACTTATCCCCCCCTCAGAAGGACATTTGCAAAATGATCAGCGAAATGGCCAGCAATTTCAAGGTGGACGCTCCGCTTAATCCCATAGCGGCCACTCCACATGCGCCGATGCGGGAGAACTACAACCTAAATGGGCCCAATAAGTTTAAGTATGCATTTGATACGATGGTAGAACCAATCATGCCGCTCGGCTCGCCACCGGCTGCCCAGCCCTCGTCCCTGATGACACCCCTGCTGCCACCAATGGCGCCCATTACATCACCCATTGCGCCTCTGTTGACAACACCGCCCCAGGCAAGTCAATTACCTCTGGCAGGAGCAACCACACTGGCTCCACAGCTGCTGCAGCAGCTGCCACCCACACCGCCCAAGGCCTCGTCGGTAACACCGCCAGCGGCCAAGCCGCTGAAAACCGAAAAGAATCATACGCTGGAGAAGCAGGATTCATGGTGAGTGATCAATTTGTTGCTGCCAGGCCAAGGTGAAAACTCTCTCTTCCCTTTGCAGTCTTGAAAATGATCTGGAGCTGTCCGAGTCGGAAGATGAAAGAAAAAAGGATGGGTAAGCAGTTGACAGTTGGGCAAGCACTGAAACTAAAATAAATTCTCCTTCTGTTCCAGCCGCTCGGCGGGAAATAGCAGCAACAGTTCTGAATCGGACTCCAGCGAATCGGGCAGTGAAACCAGCAGCAAGGGTGAACACCACCAACATCACCAGGCGCAGCATCAACACCAGCAACAGCAGCAGCAGCAATTACTCCAGCAACAGCAAATTCTCCATCAAAGGCAGCAATTGACGGCGAATGGGAAAAAGAAGTACAGCCAAACGATCATTGCCAGTGGCGGGAATTCCATCAGTGCCCTGTTGACCTCTAGTTTGGGTGGCAGTGCCGCTGTAGGAGGAGGCGGTGGAGGCAGTGGAGGGTCCACCACCGGTGGAGGATCGGGTAGCAGCTCTGGCATAGGCACCATGAGCAGCGGTAGCTCCTCAAATAAGACCCCCTCGCCCACAGATAGCAATAAATGGACATTGAGTCGATTTTTTCCCAAACCTGCCAATCAAACGAGCTCAGAGAGTGTGTCCCCCGGCAATGTCAGCATGAAGGTGCCGGGCATACTGCCAGGAGGGGCACAAATCATACCCGAGTCCATCGAAGTCACCACAGCCATAGTGAAGAATGAGCAGGTGAATGATGATCATCTCATGGACATGGATGACGGTGATGAGGACGAGGAAGACGAGGCGGAGGTGCGCTACAGAAGAGGTCTGAGTGTGACACCCGTGGCGGTCAAGAAGGAGGAGGATTTGGCCATACCAAAAAACCAAATAAAAAGAGAAAACGAGGCGAGGCTATCCCAATCGCGCAGCAGTTCAACGGGCAGCAGCAGTAGCAGCTCCTCGGAGAGCTCGGAAGTGTTGCCCATGCCGGGTCCTGGCCAGACACTGCAGTTGCCGGGAGTGCCCGCTGCTATAACATCCGTGATACGAGTGCCTGCTACAAATGTGCCGAAAATTCAACCCATGAGTGTCACCCTGACGCCCATACTACCCCTGCCCGCCTCCCCCAAGCAGCCGCAGCCGGCACAGCCCCAGCCGAGGCAAAAGAAGCCCCGGAAAAAGAAGATGTCGGCGGTGACGGCTCCTCCGCTCGATTCCAGTGATGAGGAAGAGCCCAAGGCGGAAGTAAGTGTCCCCACTGCGACTGCAGCTAATCCTCCGGCCACCAAGAAAGGACGTGGACGGCCCAGAAAACAGCAGCAGCAGCCCCAAAGTGGAGCCGGTAGTGGCAATCTAAGCAGCAGCAGTTCCCAAGCCAAAGGACCCACGCTGACGGCGGCCAAAAAACCTTTGGTCAAGGGACCAGCCACAGTTAACTCCACTGCCAGCCGCAAGCGTGAGCATTCCAGTCACAGCAGCTCCCAAGGGAATACCCCAACCAAAAAGATGGCCACCATGTTGACAGCGGTGCCCGCACTTCCCCTGTTACCCAACAAACCCGCCTCCAGCAGCAGCTCCGATGAGGATAGCTCACTGAGCAGCTGTACCAGCAGTTCCTCAAGCAGTAGCGAGGATACGGAAACCCAAAACACCAACTGTCGGATAGTCAAGCTGAATAAGACTGGTGGAGCCGGCGGTGGCATGACCAAGTTTGTGCCCAGCGGCAGCAGTTCACCCAGCAGTAGCAGCAGTGATCCAGAGGAGCCCCATCATATCCCAGCTATGCCTGCTCAATTATCGCCCTATAAGAATTTGGTCAGTGGTGGCAGCCAGCAGTTGAGCAGCTCCGAGTGTTCCTCCTCGAGTGGCAGCAGTTCCAGTGAGGCCGAGGAGGACGAGGCCAAGCGTGGTGGCGACAGGGAGGGGGAGAGGAAACGCAAGACAGATAAGAATAAGATTAACACGCTGACCCGCATATTCAATCCCAAAGAAGGTGGCGCCAAAAAGCAAGGACAAGTGGTGATTATAGACCAATCCGAGGAGCAACAGCAGCAGCAAATCATCAAAGACCCACTGCCGCCGGCCAAGCAGCCACCACGACCCGGGCTGGCCTCACCGGCCCTGACCACCACCCCACATCTCACCTCCTTGATATGCAAAATAGACCTAAGTAAACTTAGTCGGGAGCGCATACTCCGCCTTAAGAAACTAACACCCAGTCAGCAGCAGAATGGTCATCTCACCCCGAATGGATACGGCTCAGCAGACGCCGCACCACCCCTCAAAGTCATCAAGTCCAAACAGCCTCCGCCGCCGCCCCCCATCAAGCCTGAACCTGAACTGGATGCCAGCTATGAGGCCAAGTTCAAGCCACAAAACGTTAAACAGGAATTCCAATTGAAACAGGAAAGGGAGAGGGACCGAGAAAGGGATCGGGATCGTGACCTGCCGCCACGTCGTCGCAAGCGCAGCTCCAGCTCCAGTTCCAGCCCCTACAAGGAGAAGAAACGAAAAAAGGAGAAGCCCGATCCACTCAAAGATCAACTGCTGCCCATGCCTGTACTCCTACCCTCCAACAACCATGAGCGATTATCCTACGACAAACTGCAACTGTTGCAGGAAGAGAATGTCGTTGTCGGCTCCGCAGCCGCCTCCGCGCCCCCTAACGGTAGTCCGATGACACAAAAAATGTTTGCCACTCCCCCCGCTGCCTCAGCCGTTGCACCCTTCACCTGCAGTGAGGGAGTGCAGACCAGCGCACCGCCAGCCACAGCAGCGGTGGCAACAATCACCACAGCAGCAAATCTTTCAGCACCACCGCCAGCCACACGTCTGATCTATCGCTCTTACTTTGATCGCGAAGAGGAGCACCCCAGCGACGATCCTAGGTAGGTTTTTTCAAATTAAATTAAGAAGAGAAACCCCTGCTAATTCTGCAAATGTTTCCCAACAGAAAAAATGATCAGTTCCTGCAAGAGGCCAAAAAACGCAAGCATGCCGCCGACTCCGAGCGTGATTTCTTCAATCAGGTCACCTTGTATCTGGAGGCGGTGGTCTATTTCCTTCTTACCGGCGACGCCATGGAACGTTACAGTCCCGAGACAACCACTTGGACCATGTACAAGGATACCCTGCAGCTAATTAAGTGAGTAAAGTGTGACCAAATCACAATTGGGATTGGAAGTGAAATCATTTGTGTCGTAGACTTTGGAACTATGTGAAAATTGCAGCCCATTTATAACGATATTTTAGCATTAAGGCATTTTAGACTGAGTTAATGTTCAGATAATGACCGAGAGTAGAACTTATTAGCGGACAGTGGTGAGGTGAGAGCTACACGATCGACCATCGACAGACGCTGAATATAACATGGACAGAACAAACCCACATTGACAATGTAAATAAAGAACCGTGTGTAAAAAATCAAGAAACCCAAAGAAAAACACACTAATAAAATAGTATTAGAGACTAAGTTCTATAAAAATCCGATTCTAGAACTCGACATCACACATTTCCTTGTGATCCAGAGAGCTTAGCTCAAACGCTGAGTAATATGAGGATAGTTTTTGACGGTGGCCTAATATTATCCAATTCGGCTCATCCAAGAATTGGAAGAAATTTCTGTTGTACAACTCAGTTGACTCTCACATGACAGGGTACTAATCTCCTTCCCGATGACTTTTCTGGTATTCCCATGGAGACCCTTCGCAGGAGTCATATGCCAGTGAACGCTTACAAGCAATCTTTCCAGAATAATCGGTCCATAAGCTGCTGAATTCGGAAAAAGTAATTGCTGTAAAGTAAATGCCTGTATCGAGCACTGCGGTGTATTATTTATGTTACTAAAAACACTTCCTAACAGCACATGAGCAGCAAAGCAAAGTCAAAGTGTAACCAATTATATAAATTACACTGTCGAAAAGAATTTTTTACTGTGCTGGATACATGGATAAAAAACTTATTTTACAAGAAGTTAAAAGAAAATAAATCCTTACAACGAGGTCCGCAGTCCTAAATTTGCTGGTTTTCTTCGTAGACCTAGCCGAACCTTAATCGGAGCACAAAAAAACTGCAAATGGATCGGTTCTATACAACAAAACTGTTGATCTTAGTACTGATCTAAGTTAAATAGAGAATTTTGATTGAGTGTGATTTTGTTCACATCATCAAATACATCTTGTGTGTATTTCAGACTTGCTAAAACTAAACTCAAATATTGTACCTACGAGTCATAGGTCAACAATTGCTATATCTGCTTTGTACATATCTTTAAAAGAAATATAACAACCCGCAACCTTCGGTTTCGGTTCTGGAACGTAGCGAATTTCCTCCCGATTGCTGGGCTTAAACAATTCATCAATGCACCCGGAATCAGCCGTTTTTTTTCTTCTGTTTGTCGAGTTTTTTTATCAAGTCGGCTTAAGAATCTCTCAAGTTGAGATCGGGAAATGTGATTTCTAATTTTGTGCCATGATATATAAATGTAGGTATATATTTATGTATATGCATGTCCAAAGATAAAAGTCACTAAGCTTACCAAAAAATTAACTGCATTAAAAAATTCGAATTAATTTTTGCGGACTTTTCCCTTTTTGTTAAAGGAAATATAACACATAATATAACATGTCTTTTGGTTTGCCTCTATTTTGGGACCAAACCGCCCACAACTCTCAGCGCTTACATTAAAAATGGTGCTACTAAAGTGCTGTCCAAAAACCAGTATGCTGATATTTATTGTAAAATTTTTCTTTGTTTTTCTTCAAACTAAAGGTTTAAAAAATTAATACGATTGACACGTTCATAGCTGTAGAAATGCCCATATGAACTTTCAATATTTCGGAAAGTTAAGATAAAAAACTCATCTTAATTTTTGGCCAAACTCTTTAATTAAGCAATTGCTTACCTTTTCTTCAATGGCTCGCCTTCAGTGACTTCCTTATAGTCGCTAGATGCGCAGATAACAAGCAACCAATCAAACCTTAGTCGTTTATACAGTCGATCTAAACATTCTGTCTCAAACTAATTTAAATAAACAGCTGTCATTTTCTGGTATCAAACAACTTTCCGAATTCTTTGAATAGCCAATGGATATCATGACAGTAGCAGACCCCATCTATAAAAATTGCTGGTGCTGATTTCTGAAATGTTAAAATATTTCTTTTCCGCAAACGTTATTAGCCTCTCGATACTTTCTTGGGCAAACAGGTCGCGCTAACAAAAAGGGGAAACGTATAAACTTTTTAGGGGAATGTCGTTGAAATTGTTTGCCGATACACATTTGATTGTTTCCTTGGCATTTTAACTGGCAATTCTTAAACTATTTAATTGCTCGTTGCAGTTTCGCGTTACAAACACGAATAGAAATTTGACGATTAACTACTGGCCATGTGGAGCCAACTTTAATACTGTGCTCTCTGAGAACTTAAGAACATCACAGAAACATAAATGCACAGACGTCAGAAATATAATCTAAAGGCGGAGTTTTCATTTCAGGTCTATCTAGATAGATAGATAGATTATTCTTTTATTCGTTATAATTTTACTTAACTCTAAAACTTACAATAAATTACAAAAAGCACTGAACAAAAGATTACGACATTGACCGCATGGCCGTCTGTCGGGAAATGAGTTGATTACATAAATTCATCTATAATTAGTTTTCTATATTTAAGAGCATCAGTAACGAACAAAATCAAATTTTTCCAATTTTCATCATCTACTCCATTCAATACGTCTATTATTTCGTTATGGCTTAGGATTTGTTTTTGAAAACATCTATGGCGGATTCGTTTTAAAACTGGACATATTCCTATAAAATGTGAAATGCTTTCAACTTCATTCTTGTTGCATATGGAACAGTTTCGATTATGGAGCCCATTTAGGTATATAGGACTGCATCTTGATTTGAAAATCCACATTATCTTGGTACTGTTATAGTTGTCATTAAAATAACTTCTTCCGATGCTATGGTCGAGATTTTTATAGACTCTGGAGGAGTTCATACATCTATCGTACATTTTTTGTCTGTTCCATTCTTCTAGTCGGCGAAGTAAGTTCTCAGTCTTTTTACCCCAGATTTCCTTGTTGTTAACCTCGTTGAAAGATATGTTAAATGTTTCTCCTAACGTGCTTATGTATCTACTCCAGTAAATGTTTTCGTTTATAACGGTTCTGGCCAACTTATTTGGTAATCTGTTTTCGTCATAGTCAAATAGTGTTTTCTGTATATAACTCAAATGTAATTCAAGTGTGTACAAATGGCTATGAGGAAGACCTGTTTCTAACATTGGGCAGTATGTTGGCGTATTTTGTGGCAATTTAAGTGTCCGTTTTAGGAAGAAAGTCTGTACCATCTCTACCTCATCAAACAATCCGTGTCCCCAAACTTGTGCTGCGTAGCTCTGGATCGATCTACATACAGCCAAATACAATTTCCATTTTGCTGTCAAACTTATATCATTTTTCATTAAAAAGTTTTTCCACGTTGCGTTAATGCTACATTTTGCCGATTCGTTTCTTTTTTCCACGTGTTTTTAAAAAATCATTTTTGGAGTTAGCAAGACTCCAAGATAATTATATTCTGAAACTATATCTATTATTGCACCTTTATATTGCCACTTCTCCGCCTCTGCTAGTCGTCCACCTCTCCTAAAAACCATTATTTTAGACTTTTCTAAGTTAACCTCCATATTCCAACTATCACAGTATTGCTCCAATTTATTAATCATTAACTGCAACTTTCTAATATCGTCTGCTAAAATTACTATATCGTCAGCGTAAAGTAGAAGTCTTATATTGGTACCGTCAATGTAGAGACCATCTCCTAAGTGGTCGTGTAAGTCGTTTAGGTAAAGCGTGAATAGCAATGGCGACATTAGACAACCCTGCTTTACACCTGAATGCGTTTCGAATGGCTCAGATCTAGTTGCTCCTGTCCATATTACAGAGTTTGTTTGCCGGTATGTCTCTTCTAAAAATATAACTAGTTTTGAAGGTACTCCCATATTATGCAATTTATACATTAGTAACTGTCTGGGTACTTTGTCAAATGCTGCTTTGAAGTCTACAAAAAATGCAAATACTTTTTTCCCCTTATTAAACATGTAGTGAACAATTGTTGACAGGTTAAAGATGTTGTCAATAGTTGAATATTTCCGTCTAAACCCTGCTTGGTATTCGTTTAAAACCTTATTTTCATCTGCCCAAGTTGTTAATCTGTCTGTCAGCATTCCCATCATAATTTTAGCTACAGAGTTCATAAGCGATATTCCTCTGTAATTCGAAGCTTGCGTTTTGTCTCCTTTTTTATAGATAGGTAGGAGAACGCTAGTTCTAAAAGCATCATCAACTTGGCCCCTATCGTATAATTCGGTAAATGTCTTTGCCAACTCTGCCAAAAAACTATCATTTGCATTTTTAAAAAATTCGTATGAAATTCTATCCACCAGGTCTATCTATAGAAGTGTCCTTTTGTCTTCCCGACCATTGTAATGGCATTAAGGCAAAGGTTGTAGCTATCCAGAAGGCTAGCCGGACAGTCAATCTGCAATAAGTGCCGCAAATCTCTAATTAAGTTGCCTCAGCACTTTAGAATAGGTCTCGTGTAGATGCCAGGGCACCGCAACATTGAAGGCAACGGATAAGAGTACTATTGGATCATCAGGGATACTATCTACAAAACCTAACGTTAGCATAGGCTTCTCCAATCATACACCAAAAGTTAAACAAGACTGCAATTTTAATTAGTTTTTTAAATCAATCATTTTACTAACGCTTTTCTTTTTTTCTTTACAGATTTATTTCCACCAAATTTCGACCGTATCAACGGTCAACAAACGTCCAGCATGAAACATACAACAAAGTGGCCATACTCAGGTATATTCCTCTTATTTAACTCATGATGCATTTCCTTAAGCTAAACCAATTCCGTAATCATCTTCCAGTTTGCGCTGTCAATCGTTGATATCCTTAAAACTTTACAAATTGCGACGAGCCAATTGTCGCGCCATTATCGCCAACTTGACGGATTTCTTTCGCACCGGCAGAGGAGTAGATATGGTGAATGGCAATACGTCGTCGTCCATATCACCATCGAACTCGGTGGGCTCACAGGTGAGAACTTTCGATTGAATCACACAACTGTGTTGTTAATTCCTCATTGTGTTTTCAGGGTTCCGGTTCGAATACGCCGCCTGGCAGAATAGTGCCTCAAGATATACACAATCAGCTGTGCAAGCAGCATGAGTATCTCTCCTATGTGAATAATGCGCATGAGTTGTGGGATCAAGCCGATCGCTTAGTGCGCTCCGGCAATCATACAGGTGAGTACTTGCAGGCGGCCTTCGTTGGACTTACTAATTTGGCGTTTGCCCATAGATTTTTTCCGCCAACTGGATCACGAGAATGGACCGCTGACACTGCATAGCACCATGCATGAAGTGTTTCGCTATGTGCAGGCGGGCCTCAAGACTCTAAGGGATGCCGTTTCGCATCATCCGACGCATCCGGCACAGTAGCAACAGGAAAAACCCAACCACCACCAAACGTGTCTAAATGAAAGTCAGGCCAAATTAGCAACTATTATGTACTACCAGCTATTAATTTAGTTAGATCAACCAGCCACCACAAGAACCTTCCAAACACACACACACAGCAAGCGAAGCAACACAAGCAACAAGATTTGTTATTAATTTATAGTTATCTTTTTATTAATAAATGGTTATTGTATATGTTTATGTATGTAATCTTGTATATGCACACCATTTACTTATTTCCTTATGCTCAATTTGCAAATTGGTTTTGGAAGCATGTTAAGCTTTATATTTATGCCTAGATTTAATTGATATTACCAATCAACCAACCAACCAATCAATCAATCAACCAACACACACACACTAAGAGTTACAAGTTATATTAGCTATAGCATATCTAGATTGTAAGCTGCAAATCAACCCCAACACACCGCCCCTCCAAAACCCCCCTTAAACATTTTAGTTGAATTTTGTTTATGGCTTTTTAATTGTTTAAGTTTTAGTTAATTTTGCAAACAAAAAAAAACGAAACAAACGTTAGCAAATATTCTCTCGCTTCACACACAACAATTTATAGTTATTAATTCTTTGTAATAATTCACTATTAATTATGTTTTAATGATTTTAAAGTAATTTTTTAAACAAAACAAAAAAGCAATCACAACTACAAACGTTTTTAGAACAAAATACAAAATGAATGGAAAAATATATATATTTCAAATATATCGTATATGGAAATTTTAAACATTTTATTTTGTTGCAATGTTTTTATTTTCTTTTAGTTTTGGAATTTTTAGGCTGCAGCCATCCCCCTTTCCACACATTTACGGTAACCAAACACGAAAATCAATATAAAAAGAATTTTAAAAACACATTTGACATTTTCGTTAGCCGAATTAACGAAAGAGCAACCTGTTGAGAGGGGTCCCCAAACGGTTCGATCGAAACTGTAGATAAGAGAGTAAATTTTAAGTTTATTTGAAACATTTCAGCTATTAAGAAGATGTGAAATCAGTCCTAACTGGCGGCTGGGTTTAAAGCAGAGTCCGGCACGTTTCAATTTTTGTTTTGTATACAAGCAGCGACGTCGATACACCGACCCAATACGAGCTTACACTGCTCTCTTTTGCAACAACAAACAAGTGTTAAATAAGAGCGCTCTCGCGTGTTTTTTTTTTTTTTGTATAGGGGGGAAAGCATTAAAAGAAACAAGTAAGAGTGTTGCGGTCCAACAGCAAAATACCCTGTCCCAAGTAATGTGGGTAATTGAATTCCATTTATTTTAAAATTTATTTCAATAAATGGGCAGGATCTCATTGTGGTACACAGAATAGATAGATGTTGGGCCTCACTGAAAATATATTCAGTCACTAGGTTCAAACTTAAAAATTAGAGCTCTGACAGTTTTGCGCGGTTAGAAGAAGATGGAGGAGGAATTTGGCGAACCTGGAGCAAACTTTATCTGGGTACGGTATACACCTATATACATGCCAAACTTTGTGGCTCTACCTCTTTACGCGTTTATACAGATAAAAAGACAGATTTTCGCTGTTTAAAGATGGAGGAGGAGGATTTTTCGAAATCTGAAACAAACTCGATGTGGGTACAGTATGCACCTATATACATTCCAAAACTTGTGGAATGAGATCGACGCGTTCATACAGACAGACAGACGTACGGACGGACGGACGGACAGACAGACGGACATGGCTAAATCGACTCGGCTGTTGATGCTGTTCAAGAATATATATACTTAATGGGGTCGGAGGTGCTTCCTTCTCCCTGTTACATACATTTGCACAACTTCATGATCCCCTTTTTCCCATTTTTAATGGGAACAGGGTATAAAAAGTGTGGGACTCGGAATTCCTCACCCACTAAAACTCGCCTACTCTCCGTTTTCCTCTTGCGGAACTACCGCTAAGTATTACTTCACAAGGGGGAGATGGCACGAAGGCCTCCACCAGTTTCCTATCTAGGGGTTGAAGTCGAATTGCGCTGTCGTTTAGCGCGACGCATGTATTTCATGCATATAGCATTCCAATTGCTTTGCGAGCTAAGTAGGATGACGCACTCTCGCGTGTCTAAACACACACATGCAATGGCAAAATGAGCAGTGTGTTTTGCCAGCCACTGGTTTGAAGACTTAACTTAAAGACAACTGTCAATGTAAGCGACTGAACGGTCTATTTGCAAAAGCTCAGTTCACCAATCTAGTCCCAGATTAACAGAAAAACGAGAAAGGAAAGCTAACTTTGTGCTGAAAAGGTCGCCTTAACGGCTGGAGAGTGGGAAAATGCCTTATGCATTTCCTAGTCTTCAGTCGCAGAAGGGTATGTAGAACTCCCACGTACTACATCCACATGCGCTTAGAGCATCTACCCAGATCTCGCATTCAAATAGAAGTAGACGAGCAGTAGCTCTGTTTTTTCTGTCGCTAGCTGCATTCCGTGGGAGTTCATCTATGCTATCTCCTCAGTCAGTTTAAAAGCTATCTTAACCAAACTTTGCACGAAGACTTTTGGTACAAATGCGCAGTACATTTGTCGGGATCGGTCGGATCGGATGACTATATCGTATAGCTGGCATAGAAACGATCGGTTGAAAAAGTAGTTCTAGTGAGAAAAACTTTTTTGTTTTCAAAATTTTGTCAAAATTGTGGTGCCATATAACAAACTGGCAGGCAGATATCATGCGCCAAGGGTATATAAACTTATATATATTATATATAAATAAAGGTACAGAAAAAAAAAAACGGGAATTTTTACAAAAATTTGGAGTAGACTCAAAAATGAAACGCAGAATTTTAATTCCATAATTTCAAGGTTCTTCCTGTGAAAAATAACTGGATTAAACTTTTTAAACGAATGCAAGCTTTTTCGCTTCGACTATTTGCAATAAATTGAGATCGTAAAAGTTATGTGATAATAACTATGTATAAGAAACAAGGTTTCCACGAATATCCGATTAAGCAGTGAACGTCCCGATTCATTGCTGATGACTACAGGCCAAACTTCAAAAAGAAAGCTATGCCCAGCTCTGAGGGAAATGTTTTCCCTTCGCCGCTGCACAGGTCGGAACCGACCGGCTTATTGTCAACTGTCACAACAAATTGACTTGAAATCAGGACTGTGCAAACCGTTTGTTTCCTTAATCAGAAAACATTGGTGTTCAAATCATATGATGCACACCTCGTGTAATTTGTTTTAAAGCTCTGCGAAAGCAGAAAACAGCGCTTAAAATCCCAAAATGTTGGTCAAAGTACTTGAACATTAGGAATATGGAAAATTTGCAGAAATTAGAAAATACAAAATATTTTTTTAACCAAACCCTTATTAATTTGATGTATTTTTGCGCTCCAATTCGAATCTGACGTTCGGGAAATTAAAATATATTCTCGGGTTTGGTACGGATTTCCAAAAGTCCCAGAGCCTTCGCTTAGATTTGTAGCCTTGCTTTAATTACAGATTCTCAGCATTGAAAAGTACACAGCCCAAAGGGCTGAATTCGACCGCCACTGCCCAATCAAGAACGACATTTATACTCTTGTTCCACTGGCAAAGCATTCATCATCATTCTCAAAAAGCAGATGTTTCCTTGTTTCACTGACAGACTTTGCTTACGGTCACACTAACGTAAGCAAAAAAACAGCTTATTGAACTGCTTTGCTTTCAATTCATGGCAATCAGCATTCTCTCCTGGTAGTCCCTTTACTATATAGCTGTTGCACTTGTGGATTGTCTTGGCCATGCGCAGCTCATGGACGTAGTCGGTTTTCAATTCAGGGGCTCCCATGATTGCCAGATCACCTGTTCCTATCGGTGATACTTGGCATATCCATAAATAAAATCTAGCCTTTTAAGGCCTATTCTCAGATGACATAAATATTATTTTCATCACTATGCTTCATATGAATACAATCACTTTTGAACATCCTAGCAAACTGAATGCTTTTGAAGTACTGTCTTGTTTATACAATGCACTGTGACGAAAATAATATCCTATATATCCATGAAAGTGACTTGATCATCCGTAGCGGATGATCTAGCGAATGAACATCAGCTCTTATGAAAAAATACTTAGAAAGTATGGGGTCATTTAGATCATCAAGCGAATGACCTTGGTTCTTTAGAATGTGCCAGTGGAACATAAGTATAATTGACCCAGTCCGACTTCGATAGAGCCGTTAATCAGGAGATGAAGAATTTAAGACACCTCTATAGTCTAGACAGCGTTTTTTCGCTTCTTTTCAAAAAATTCATTGAGAAAACGGTAAAAGAACGTTTAATTCTGTTTTTTGTGTTTTATTTATCAATTTTTCTAGAGAAATGCAAAAATTTGAATTTTTCGATACGAGGGTCGTCCAAGAAGTTATCAGACTTCAACTGATGGTCCCTTCAAAAAAGGTGTGAGATATATGAAAAAACGTAAAAATGGGTAAATAATCAGCATGGACGTCATTACTGTCTTAACTTCCAAAAATACAATTTTGATTAAAATTTGAGAAAATGCCCCGCCCACTTGCAAAATTAAATTCCGATTTTGGACCCTTTTTTGTAGTATCCAAAAGTTGATGTTGAGACAGTAGCTATATTAATTCTGCGTCGACTAAAAGTTATTTAATTTAAATCGGTTCAGTACAACTTGCGCAATCAGTATCATAGTTTTGGCTTTGTTTTCTATAGTACTTTGAATTTTGGAAAATCCTTTTAGGATTTTTTGCCGACTACAGGAGGTCCTCAAAAGACTCACATTAATAAAAAGAGCATTGACCCTAAAACCGTTCCACTGGCACAATCCAGAGATAATGTTCTGGATGATCTAAGTGACATCACTCTTTCTGTGTATTTTCTCATTCGGGTACTCATTCTCGACAGATTAGCTTAATCCCGGTAAAAGGCTAGATTTTATAACAAGTTCCCTAATGTCAGCAATAGAAATCGGATCTCGATTCTGAGTTTTAGCCGTTGGTCTCGGTTCCAATTGTGTGAAATGTTAAAAAACAATCAGAAATTTTTAAACTACATTTTTATATTGATTTTCAATCATTGTTTTGTTGCCTAGTTATATTTTGAATGGACTTTGCAAATTCGATTAAAGTGTGCCTCGAATCTCACACAGACGCAACAACTAAATAGTGCATTAGTAGAATTAAACGAGTTAAAAACAAACAAACAAACCAGAAAATCAATGGAAATAGACTTGCCCTGGAAATCGATTTACATATACAAAACATATATATAGATATATATATACCACATAGAAGTTGTACATATAACCAACGATATACATACATAACATATATTTTTAATATGCCAAAACAAAAGAAACAACAAATTCATAAATGCAATAAACTAATTTAAGTCAAATTCAATCAGCCAGCTGAACGAAGGTGGAAAGCAGTTAAACATCATTTTGTTCATTCAGCGAAAATCGAAAATCTATTGAACGAAGCGAAAACGAAAACACTTGAAAAACTTGAAAAATCAAAGCAAAAATGTAACGAAAAACAAAACGTTAAGTTAAATATGGTTCTGGGGAAACAAAAAGCATTAAAACTTTCAACAAACAAAAACCGCTAAATGATAGACAAATTTTAAGTTATCGACTAACACGTAGAGCGCAATTGTATTGTGCAACCAAATGCAAACTAAGTGTAATTATTATAAATTTAATATAATATTTACATACATATATATATATTGTTAATAATTAAAATAATGTAAATAAATACCATTTCACACAAACACACTCTCACACACATACGTACACACACACATATATATATATATATTTTTATATATATACCACATTAAATTATAGTTAAATTTTTGTCAACAAACAACAAAATCAACCGACAACAACAACAACAAAACAACAAACGAAATGCGCCTAGTTATAGTTAATAATTCTATTTTGTTAAGCGTTATTGTGTAGTGAAATAAACAAAACGAACCGCTAAACCAACAGAATTACACACAACTCTTAGGCGGGACATTCAAATGTAAAATTGTTCATTAACAATTAGTCAAAGTTAAGCTAAATATATATACATATAAATATATATATATATATATATTTTGTACAAATATAATTAACAACAAACAAAACAACAACCGCAGCAGCAGCAAAAAACCAAGTACACTTATTAAAGTTTAAGCAAAACCAACAACAACAAACCAATTTAATATGCAATTGCCGTAACAGTAGTTGATAAATCAAAAATAAAACGACAACAAATGCAAAAAAATTGTAACATTTGAAAAAGAAATCAAACGAGCGTTTTATATTTTTGAATTTAACTTGATCAGTGTGGGAAAACGATTTATTGTTGACGGATTCCACTGCAGAGCTGTCTATTTGGCATTATTCACGCTAGTTCTGGATCAATTTCTAGCTAGTGCTATCGGCTGATCGACTATTATCGCTTTTGATTTGGAAGCGTGGCAGCACTATCGGTAGTTGGGCAGCACTGTGAGTCGCTGATCTGCCGGCAGAGTTGCATCTCTACAACATAACATGGCACATCTCTAATTTTATCGTGGTTGACTTCGCATGGAAATGTTTAGTGCAGGTGTAAAGCAAATCCAACAACCAACCCGTACTCAACGTCGACGCCATCAGCGCAACCGTGCCAGAGAATTTTACCGTAGCAATCCATTCGATGGAGCTCCAACTTTGGCTAAACTGAAAGCAATCAAGATCAAGACCAAGGAACGTCGGCGACATCGTTTGTCGTCAGAAATCGTCAACGAATGGAAGCAGCGGGGTGGCAACCCTGAAATAAAACATGCGGTCGCAATGGAGAAGAGAATTTCGTTAAAATCCGAGGATATGAATGGCAATTCCTTGATGATACTAAATGATATCAATGAAATGTTGAACACAACACCCAAAAAAGTTAGGAATTTTGAATTCCTTCAGCCGCGGCCAAAAGCAAGAAAGGGGCCTCTATTGCCGCTGCCGCTGCCGCCGCCGCCACCGCCTCCGAATGCACCGCATTATGCACCTCCCATTAACTACAACTACAACTGGATGCCAACAGGTGCAGCAGGAGCAGGGCCACCACAAAATTGGCACCCACAGCCACAGTTGCCGCAGACACCATGGACATTCTCGTCAAATCCTAATTCCATGCAAGGATTTCCAGCTGCTGCTGGAAATCAGTTTTATCGATATCCTGCCCTGCAACCACCTTTTCAAGCACCTTATGCGCATCACAACAACTATTCCTTCGCACCACAAAATCGACCACCCTATCAGCAAGAAATGCCTCAACCGTATCATCCGCATCCATTTCTTCATGTGTAAGGTGAGTGACGCTCTGAAATACACGAGGGTTAAATGAGTTACAGTTTTAGTTGCACTGAATCAGTAGCCACAGTTTGAATTATATTGGGGTAGGTGGAGGGGGCAACAATCTGTGTGTAAGCTTGAAGTATGTAAACACAGCAACAAAACAAGCCACATGTACAGGGATTGGTTGGGGTGGGGGGTGGTTTGCTTGCAACTTCGTTCGCAGAGTTCAATGGTCTTTTGACACAAATGATGTCAAGTTGAGCTTGATGTTAGCTCTCAGCTTTTTCTCTCTCTCTCTCTCTCTCAGCTGCCTTGTGGAAATCCTTTGCATGTATGGGTTGTGCTTAACTGTTTGTTTGGGTGCCTTTTTGGCTGCTGAGACATCGCACTACAGGAAATATTTCCATTTTTTAGTTAGTAATTTGTTGGGTTCGTTTTGGTCTAGCTAATTTGTAAATCATTTTTGTTTTGGTACGTAATTCCGGTGTGTATTATTCAATCAAAAAACCAATTGTCACCGTCCGATTGTCTGAGGTTTTCTCGCCAACTAGCTTTTAGATCATTATTTCTCAAATTGCGAGTTTCTCTTAAATATTAAAGTTGAGCAAATAGTGCACAATGAGTCTAAGTGCAACGGCATCGGAGTTGATGACTTTTATGAAAAAGGACCCCCGGCCCAAAAAATGGAAATGTTTCCTATGGTGCATTGAATATGCGGCCGGCTTACCCGAGGTGAATCTCTTCCTGCGCTCGCGCCTCTCTCTCGGAACCTACCGCAATTTGTTTCGTGTTCGCTGCTGCTGGTGCAGCTGCTGTTGCTGCATTTCCTTGTTTATATTTTTGTGCACAAATGTAGGGAACTCGGCTAAGCCAAAGCATGAGAGAGCTGCTAAGAGAGACATTTCTGCTGTTGACTGTTGCAGCGTCTGCGTTGGCGGCGCTGCTGCTGACATCTCTCTGCCTGTACCTGCTCAATTTGCTGGTGCAGCATGTTGTTATTATTATGGGTACTGTGGGGCATGTAGCTCTACTGTTGTTGTTGCTATCATTTATAAGCGACACAGTGTGATACTGCGGAGCTTTTACTATACTTCAATGTGGATAAGTGAGATGAGAAAACTAAATTTTGTTTATTTTATTTGTTAATAATTAAAATAAATTCAGGCAAATTAAATTAAACTATTATAAGAAAGCAAAGCTAACTTCGTCTGTGTCGAAAAACTTGCAAAAAAAGCAAGCTTCAATGCAAACTTCTGGACAAATTTATAATACAATTTTCAAGTCCATTTCTTAAAATCGAAATCTACATAAACCTAGAAACGTTAATACCACCTACTCTGAAACATTTTTCAACAAAATAATTTTGATACCAAGAAGACCCATAAATTTTGAAACGTAAATTTGTTAGTTAAAACCCCCAGGCTGGGTTTGGTCTGATAAGGTTTTCTTGTAATGGACTCCAAAAAAGTTTGCAGACTCTTCATGCTCAAATTCACAAAAATAAGAAAAAATTCAAACTTTTCATGATACATACATGACAAAAGTTGTGGCATTATATATTACAGTTTCTGACCTCGACGCGTTCACGGGAATGACACAGACGGTAACCTATGTATATCTAAAGAGATTGAAAAGCTTAATAAAACATAAAACCTTTATATTTGTGTTATTATAAAGTTTACCTCTATAATAAGCATTGGAAAAGTTAGAACTGCTTACATTTTCTTGCTTTTGTGTATTAAGAGTACTGAATATTTTTTAGATATTTTTATTTGCTTAAACATTCTATTAGGGTCTTATAAACATCCTGTAAAACATTCAAGCAGACAAGTAAATACATATCGCTCACTTACTTCAATACTGGCATAACTCAAAATAACCCATTTTGAGAAAAACGTGTTTAAAGTTTTCAATGGGTTTAGAAAAAAATGGTTTTTTAGTTTCAAGTTGATCTAGTAAAATATTATAAATTTAAAGAGCTCATTAATAAAACTTAAAAATATGATGTTGTAACTGAAAGGCGAGGTATGATTGACTCAGATCGACTGCAGGACAACTGAGATATGACGCTCCTGCATTAACATGAAAATAAACATGGAAAATAATATTTCGACAGATTTTGATCTCACGTGAAAAGTATAAGAGATTTCAATATGAAAATTTTACACAAAATAGTACACAATACAGCGTATATATCTGCATCCAAAAATCGTGTTTTTTGAGTTATGCCAGTATTGAAGTAGGTGAGCGATATGTTGTACAGAAATAAACAAAAAGCACTTTTTGTCCCTACTCTCTTCTATGAACAATTTTTTCATCGACCCTTGTTTTTTACAAATTTCAAACTTTTTTCTTAGTCGAGAAGCTTAAAATGAGTAATATAAAAAAATGTTCGCAATTTTCAAAAAAAAAATTACATGGAAATTTTTTCAGTTTTTTTTTTAGAGAACTCACCCCATCAACACAACAACAACCGCAAGAACAGCAACAACAACAAATTCTAAATTTAGTTTAACCTATTAGACATCGTCTATAGGTCTTAAAAGTGATTTATAGGCCTGGTTTAGAGCTACAAAGTTGCTGAAGACAAATAGTTTCAAATAGTTTATGGAACAATTGGAACAATAATTGGAACAACCAATTATTTTTAAAAAAAAAAACTAACAACTTCAAGAGTCTATTACAAGAAATCCTTAGCCAATCAGACCAAACCCAGACAAGGCTTTTTAACTACCATAAGTACCTTTTAAAATTTGGTTGGACTCTTTTGTATCAGAATTTTCCGTTGCACTGTGTAAGTAATTATGATTTTGTGGAATCACCCTTAACTTTAATTACACTTGTGTCCCTAAAGAAGATTCAAAAACGCATGGTTTATTTTGGTGAAATGGGTTAAAGGTTTTGGAGTTTTTAACATTTGTTAATTCCAATCATCATCTTCTGATATGGCACTATTCCTAGCCATATCATCCCACTGTCCATGCCCATACAAAAACTACGCAGTTATGCTTTTGCCAACAGCTCTTCTCTTTCGCCTTCGCCTTCTTCTGGAGCCTCTCATTAGGCTGCGCTCTCAACTGTACGTGGGGATTGGGAAGTCCCTGCTGCTGACGCTCCTGCTGCTGCTGCTGCAGCGAGTGTCGGCTCTTGCAGCTAGCGCCGCTGCGGTCGTTCGTCCTGGCTGCACTTATCCTGGCGGCAATTGAACACTTTAATCATTTAGTTCTTGCACTCTCCGGCAGCAAGTTGTGTTTTTTGATTCTCGTCGTCTTGTCGTCGTTTATGAATTGTTGTATATCGGTATCAAAATACACACATCCAGCATACTCACACCACTTTGCATACTACATACACACATTCATGGATACATCATAGAGATCCAATCAATTTGTCATGTGTGTGTGAACTGTGCGTGCTCAACTAATTTTTAAAACT
Source organism: Lordiphosa clarofinis (assembly GCA_018904275.1). Lineage (NCBI taxonomy): Eukaryota > Metazoa > Arthropoda > Insecta > Diptera > Drosophilidae > Lordiphosa > Lordiphosa clarofinis. The sequence continues at coordinate 1,062,564 of JAEIGQ010000022.1, forward strand.
GATTTTGCAACGAACAAAATTATCTAAAAATTACAAAACAAAAATTAAAGTTGTGAAAATAAGTGTGGAATATTTTGCGGCGCTATCAAGCATACTAAAGTAAGCAAAATGGTGGAAATTCAACGTACGTATTTGTTGTTCTATTTTTTTTTTTTGGCATGTTAAAAGTGCCCACACCCAAAGTCGATTTTTTCGCATTTCCATACATACATATACATAGAAGAGAACTTACTCCTCTAACCCCGCCTCCCGCTCGGGGCTAGTGCAATAGTAAAACGGGGCTCAATGGGGCGGCTCGCAGTCGGCAGAATCGCAATTTCTCTACACTCTGATATATATTTGCCGCCTACACTCACACATACACATGCACGCACACATGCATCTGCGCCTTGTGCAGCGCCGGCCGCACCGCAGTTTTCATTTCGCTGCCTGCAGTCGCCATTTAACCTAAAAAATAGCGACATTAAGACAGGGACGGGATCTAACATAATCGGGGGGCCCGAACAGTATTCTATTGCCTACTGGTTGGGGTATAAAGGGTGTGTTTTTAAGGTGTTTGTTTTTTTTAAAATTGGCTATAGTTTATTTAGGGCCGATTTCTGTTCTCCCAGATAGCTGCTATGTGTCAGATAGTCGTCGATTTTACACTGTTATTTGTTAGTGGCAAATAGCTCTATGTAGAAGATGTGAAACCGGCCCTTAGAGTGATACATCAATGCCTGTCATTTACTTCTATAACATTATTTTATGCAAATGTTACCCGAGGCTTCCCCCTGAGGTGGTTCATCTGTAAGATCCAATTTTGACATACTGTGTTTTACATTTCGACTGGTATATCACCAATAGCAGCTCCACAGCGGGGCAAATCACACGAGCTTGGTGCCCAATGGGCTGGTCCAAAGCGTAAGATTAATTGCTCAACACTCTCAATTGGTCCATGTTACGCCGTCTTGTTGAAACCACATGTCTACCAATTCCAAATGTTCTTAAATTTTGGGAAAATAAAAGTCAGTAAACAGAGCAAGGTACTTTGCTCTATTGACTGTAATGTTGCGATTTTCATTATTTTTGAAAAAGTAGGGTCCAACAATGACGCCGGCCCACAAACTGCACCAAACAGTACATTTTTCAGGGAGCATTGGCAGCTCTTGAACTGCCTCTGGCTAATCTTCAAACAAAATTCGGCTATTCTGTTTTTTGACGTACGCATTGAGTCAAGAACTGAAGAACTCCACACACCATATATGGGTCATTCTTTTTCAAATCGAACGGTCTCAAAAATAAATCTCAACACTCCCATCGAAACGTGATTTGCGGTTTTGCCAAAATGCGAATGCTATGGTTAATTGAATTTTGTTGTGAATTAGGGTTACCAGAGTTTTCAAAGTCTTTTATACCAAAACCAAATTCAGCATTCCTATGGCAGCTATATAATATAGTCGTCCGATATGCGTGATGTTTTGATGTTTGATTTTTGAAAAGCTTGATAAATTTTAAGCACACTTGCCAAGTTTCAATCAAAAAGCTTTAAAACTGACTGCATGGCAAAGCTTTCTATAAGGGTATATTTTTATTTGTTTATAACTTTACAAATTAATATCTTTTAAACTATAAAAGTCTCCATTTTTTTGAAAACACCGTAATTTAAGTTGTGTTTAGTGCAATAAATTGTATATGCTCAGAAGCTATAACATCGTGGTTAACATTGAGAAAAAATTGTATATAATTTTTAGCAACAATTACTTAATATTATTAAATAATTTTAAAATCTACAAATTATAATTTGAGTAGATACAGTAAAATGCTTTCCACCGATATCAACTTGAGACCTGTCCGATAAACCAAACCTGAGATATCACGTTTAAAAAAAAATTCCTTTTATCCATTTTATTAAATCCTTTCGATTTGAAAAAGAATGTCCCGTATACCCTGTGAAATTTTTAAAAAAACTGTTATCTGAGCTGATCTATTCCTGTAATAAAAATTTATTTTTTGGGAGGTTATTAGTAACCACGGACCTGTCCAGGCATTTTTGTGCGCTCCCGTGCTGCTGTCGCAGTCAACGTCAGCTTGCAGTTTGCAGCTAGGCTTGCTCTTTCAGCTCTCTAGCTTACTAGGCTCTCTTTTTCTCTCTCCCTGGCTGGGCCATTGCATATCGTGAGGCGCGCTCAGCTGACAGCTGACTGCGCTGCCGCTGCTGGTACTGCGCTTTTTTATTTTTGCCGCACCCAAATGTAGCCATCCATACTTCGCTGCTACTTCCTTTGCTGGTCTTCCTTTCTCTCTCTCTCTCTGTCTCTCTCTACCGTCGTGTGCCAAGGTGTGTCACTTTTTTGTTTTGTTCCTCGCATTTTGGACGTCTATTTTGCTTTAGCATGCAAATAGTTTACTTCTTAGCCGTTTTAATCCATCAATTAGCCGGAAATAATTTTCAACAGCTTATGAATGGAAATTAATGGTTTGCTTCTTCGTCAGAATAAGTGGGTGCTGCTCTGATAAGGGAAGAGGGGTAGAGCGACTGTGGGTGTTGCAGCTTTTCTTGTTGTAATATAATTATTGACAACTTGCTAAATGGATGGTGGCAACTTAAATGCTTTGCTAATTAGGGAACAAAGTGTAAATATAGTAAAAATTTTAAAATCTCTAAATTATGTTGTGTAATTTTTAATATATTTCTGGGCTTTTGATTTTTAAGCGATTTTTTTTAATTCTAAATAGTTTTTTAATTTATTTTCACATCTGGGAAGTTTTGAAATTTTATTCATTTATTCATTCAAAATGTGTCTCCAGTTTTGTGATAAATATGTATATTAAATCAGGGTTTTTGCAAACTTCTTAAAATACGAAAGGCGTCCAAACCTGCGCAGCTTTATGTGGGCTCAGCTTCTCGAAGCAAGATTAGGCAGTCGACTACAGCGCTCCAAACAAATATTACAAATAAACTATAATCCCGGTACCGCAACCCCTGGTAATCTGCCTACAGGTCGTAACACATGTTTAGTACAAACATATAAAACAATCATTGCTTAAAGGCTCTTAAGCTTAATTCCAAAATGGTCCAATGCCTGTTCTTGCAGGTTTGGACAAGTGTTTTGCTTTTATTGAAACTAAAATATCACGTACACAGAAACGTTTAATATTATAGCAGCTGATTTTAACCAATTGTTGAAGTTCCCTTAAGCATTTGATTATGTTTCTCTCTACCACTCTCTTGCTATTTTAATTGAATTTCTTTTAAGTACAATTAAACGTAGTCATATGCATAAATATACATATGTATGTATTTTTATACAGTTCCGATATAAAGTATGAAGTGAATTAAACTAATTTTTACAGTATACACCTCATCAAAGCTATTGACAAAACAAAAAACTTCTTATAAAAATAACTCACAAAACTAATGCCTTTGGTTGTTAGCATAAAATGGGAAAAAACGAACAATCAGGCATGTTCTCAACTCCACTTCTATGGCAACTTTTCGATAGTGGAATTAATTCATGTTCTCGCAACCCCAAAACGAAAAAGATTTTCGTTTTGAAAAGTAATGCTTATTTGTCGGTGGAATGAAAAGTAATTGCCAAATTGCGCACTCTCTCAGTTGCTAGATGTACATAAATTGAATTTTTCTTAATTTTGTGATGAATTTAGAGATTGTTAGTGAAATATAATTGGCATTCTAGTCTTCAATTGATTTATAAAGAATTTTTTTGTTTAATGTGTCCAAATTTTGGCTGTGCAAAGGAAAATGAAGACGAATAGTGAAACCTAAAAGTCAGCCTCTTTCATTTCCGACTGTTCCATTTTCGATCGTGTCGCTTGGAATTGTGGTTTTTCTCTTGTGTATCTAGTGCAGTGGTGCACACATTTCATTTTTCGTACCCCGTGGGATACGAAGTCATAATTCTGCCAGCGTCGCAGCCGACACACGCATAGAGAGAGAGAATACATGTGCTCTATAAAATGCACGCACACACATATGTGTGTTTGTTTGTAGCCTATATTTGACATAACAACGTTTACTTCGTGTTGCTCTGCTACGCACACCAGCGCAAATCATGATAATGTGAGTTTGTGCACCACTGATCTAGTGGCATTCTCGCTTGGCCCAGTGATTTGCAATAGGTCAAGAAAGCTATTTCATTCGGAATTGAGAACACAAAAACGAAACCGAAGCGGAATTGCGTTCGATTTACTTTTCAAAAAGTAGTGGGATTGAGAACATGTCTGAATATTTATTCACTTAAATAGCCTTTTTAGGTTCATGAAGGACACCAAAAGCCAAATACAACTTAATGTAAATGGTGTAAGTGATGTGGATGACAATTTTGGATTTGAAACTAGGTTACAATTTGCCCCCCACAACCCGCAGTGCTTAAACTTTTTATACCCTTGCAGGGGGTATATTAAAATTGTTCAGATGTTTGAAACGCACAAAAGGAAGAATCTCCGACCACATAAAGTATATATATTCTTCATCAGCATGACGAGCTGAGTTAATATAGCCATGTCCGTCTGTCCGTCGGTCCGTCTGTTTCTATGCTATCTCCTCCGTCAGTTTAAAAGCTATTTTAACCAATCTTTGCACGAAGTCTCTTGGTACAAAAACGCTGCACATTTGTCGGAATCGGCCGGATCGGATGACTATATCGTATAGCTGCCACAGAAACGATCGGTCAAAAAGTAGTCTTATTGAGAAAACCTGTTTTTTCTTCAACGCTATCGTCCCCAAACCTCGTATTTATAATTTTTTTATGCCTTCACATAATTCCACTAAGTTTTAGGAAAATCAGACAACTATATAGTATAACTGCAGTACAAAATATAGTTTTGAAAAAACGTTTTAGTGGGAAAAACTTTTTTATTTTCAATGCTATCGCTCCCAAACTTTTTACTAATCAATACTACCACACAATTCTGCCAAGTTTGATTCAAGTCGGACGGTTATTGCACATAGCTGCCATAGGAACGATCGGTCGAAAAAGGACTTCTAGTGAGAAAAACTTTTTTGTTTTCAAAATTTTGTCAAAATTGTGGTGCCATATAACAAACTGGCAGGCAGATATCATGCTCCAAGGGTATATAAACTTCGGTCGAGCCGAAGTTAGCTTGCCCCTATTTTTATACCCTTGGAGAGGGTATATTAAAATTGTCCGGATGTTTGTAACGCATAGAAGGAAGCATCTCCGACCACATAAAGTATATATATTCTTGATCAGCATGACGAGCTGAGTTGATATAGCCATGTCCGTCTGTCCGTCCGTCCGTCTGTTTCTATGCTATCTCCTCCGTCAGTTTTAAAGCTATCTTAACCAAACTTTGCACGAAGTCTTTTGGTATAAATACGCTGCACATTTGTCGGAACCGGCCGGATCGGATGACTATAGCATATAGCTGCCATAGGAACGATCGGTTGAAAAACTAGTATTAGTGAGAAAAACTTTTTGTTTTTAGTGCTATTGCTCCCAACGCTCAAATTAATAAGTTTTTAATGATTTCACATAATTTCACCAAGCCTTGTCAAAATCGGACAACTATATAGTATAGCTGCCATACAAAAGTTAGGTCTGAAAAAAAGTCTTAGTGAGAAAAACTTTTTTGTTTTCAATGTTATAGCTCCCAACGCCCGTATTTATAAGTTTTCAATGATTTAACATAATTTCACCAAAATTTTTCGAAATCGGACTACTATATAGTATAGCTGCCATACAAAAGTTAGGTCTGGAAAAAAGTCTTATCGAGTAAAACTTTTTTGTTTTCAAAGATATCGCTCCCAACGCTCGTACTTATAAGTTTTAAATGGTTTTACATAATTTCAACAAGATTTGTCGAAATCGGACCACTATATAGTATAGCTGCCATACAAACTGTCAGGCATATATCAAGCTCCAAGGGTATATAAACTTCGGTCGAGCCGAAGTTAGCTTGCCTCTATTTTTTTGTTTAAGGCCCTCTTCTGGTCTAGAGGGCTAAATTTTACATGTATTTAAAAAATTCGTGGAAAGAAATCGGATTTTATATTTCTGTTTTTTTTTATTTGGCTGTACAATTCATTATAAACAAGTGAGAAAGTCGGTCAAGCCCGACTATAACATACTCTGTACCTGGAGTAGAAGCTGAATGCAATGCTGGTGTTGCGGTCATCTCAAAGTCTCTCTGTCTTTTTCTCTCTCACTCTTACTCTTACTCTCACTCTCTCGCTCTCTCTCTCTCTCTCTCGCTCTCTCTCTCTCTCTAAGATTGTGTGGCGTTAGTTGTGAATGGGTGGGAGTGGGTGGGGCGAGGGCCATGTACTTTTTTGCTCATAACGTGAGAACCGCTCATCCGATCTTTATCATTTCGGCAAATCGATACATTTTGCTAATTACCAACTATCTCCAGAAGGTACAAACAGTCTATCTTCAAAACTGTAGGAGATATAACGTTTTTTCCGAATCGCGGGGGCGGAAGGGGGCGTGACAAAACTTGAAAATAAACTTGATCTGCCTGTAGCTATAAGAAACATTTGTCCCATACATGTCAAACCTCTATCTCTTACCATCTCCGAGATCTGTTTGTTCATACGGACGGACGGACAGACAGACGGACGGACAGACGGACATGGCTATATCAACTCGGCTGTTCATGCTGATCAAGAATATATATACTTTATATAGTCGGAAATGATTCCTTTTCCCTGTTACATACTTTTGCACAAACTTAATATACTTTATGTACCTTCGGTACAGAGTATAAAAATAGAGGCAAGCTAACTTCGGCTCTACCGAAGTTTATATACCCTTGAAGCTTGATATATGCCTGACAGTTTGTATGGCAGCTATACTATATAGTGGTCCGATTTCGACAAATCTTGTTGAAATTATGTAAAACCATTTTAAACTTATAAATACGAGCGTTGGGAGCGATAACATTGAAAACAAACAAGTTTTTCTTACTAAGACTTTTTTCAGACCGATCTTTTGTATGGATGCTATACTATATAGTAGTCCGATTTCGACAAGTTTTGGTGAAATTATGTAAAATCATTGAAAACTTATAAGAGCGTTGGGAGCGATAGTATTGAAAACAAAAAAGTTTTTCTTACCAAAACTAGTTTTTCGACCGATCGTTCCTATGGCAGCTATATGCTATAGTCATCCGATCCGGCCGGTTCCGACAAATGTGCAGCGTATTTGTACTAAAAGACTTCGTGCAAAGTTTGGTTACGATAGCTTTAAAACTGACGAAGAAGATAGCATAGAAAGAGACGGACAGACGGACATGGCTATATCAACTTAGCTCGTCGTGTACATATTAGCAGTGTGCAGTAAAAAGAAGACTGTGTGCAAAGTTTTAGCTGGATAGCTTGAAAACTGAGAGACTAGTTTGCCTAGAAACAGATAGACAGACGGACAAAGCACAATCGACACAGCTCGTCGCCCTGATCAAGAATATATATAGTTTATAGGGTCGGAAATGAATATTTCTATGCGTTGCAAACTTCTGGGCAAATTACATTACCCTTTGCATTCATTTCATTCGGTTTTATTCCCAGCCTTTTATTAAATATTAGACTTAATACTTAATATACTCATATTTAGAGAAAAAACTTTCTTCCGGCACTGTATGTAAAAATTTCGATCCATCAAATTTCTCTTCCCCCACACACATTGACATTCCGTAAATTCAAAGAGCAAGCGCCAGCCGTTGTGTGGTTCTTCGATTCTCTCTTGGACTCGATTTTCCTGCCTCAGCGGAGGCATAAAAATAATTTCCACGTCGCTCGCCAAATCAGTTTATTTCTGTTCTGTTGAGTTGCAGGAACGTGTTCATTTTCTACTTTCCGTTCGATTTTATTTCCTTATTATTATTATTGTTATTATTAAAAATTGATTTCTTGTTCGGTTCGGTTTGGTTTTTTGTTCGTTTTTTTCAACAAAACCAAAACATAATAAATTACTTCCACAATAAAACCAAAAATAAATAGTTAATTTAAACTTGACTCTAGTTTTGCTTTAACATTTCGTTTGTTTTCGGTTATTAATAATAATATCAAACACATCGTCAACCCTTGGGAGGAAAAGTGTTTCGTAATCGCCTCGCCAAACACATAAAAGAATATAAGCAACAAGTTTTATTTACTGACGAAGATTTTAGTGTCTTTATTTTTTCTGGAAACACCAAAAGGTACAAGTTTTCCCTGTCTTTATGTAATTTGGAAAATGATTTCTATATGTTCTCCTGCCCCCCCACTTAACCTCAAAAAGAAATGCGTTGTGCAGTGACAGCGACGTTCGCGTCAACGTTTAAAAATATTTTCGAAAATATAATTTCATGCCGGCTACGCAGCAAGCACTCAGCAAGCTCTCAGCGCGCACCTTCTCCAACCTCGTCATTTGTTTGTTTATTTTTAAAATATTAGTTTTTTGCACGATTTACGTTGGGGAATGCAAAAGGAAAAACATTCAAATAAACGAAATTTATAAAAGAAAACATTTGGCTAAAAAAACAGGGGGGAATGTATATATATTTAAATTCTTTGATATTCGTTGCTTCCCGCCACCCCCAGCCAGCCGCTCCCAGCAGTTGCAGTCAACCCGCACTTATCATAAAGGCCAATTTGAACATATGGCTATAAATACATTTTGACCAATTGATTTTAGGCTATAACAAAAATCCACAAACAAACAACAAATTCTACTCTCTCACACATAATTCACTTTGCACTTGGCATCCTTCTACTTATAAACAAGATTTAAACTTTGAACATCATTTATTTATTGTTTTTAATATTAAATCGAAGAGTAAAATTAAGAGATTTAAGAGAATTTCAGGAGATTCTATGCAAATTAACTGAGTCAGCTGTAAAAATTTTGTTGACAAAGCGCATGCGTCAGAAGTTTGTTTTTAATGAAGAAAAACAGCTGGGGAAAAAACTGGGTGAAGTAAATGAAAACAAGAAATAAAATGAGCTGTGTTATCGCAATGATAAAATAGTTAAAATGATATTTTCTCCCAAATGCTGAAACAAGGTAAACGAAATCAACCGCAACGTAAATGAGCTTACATATTCTTTGAGAACAGAAAACCGTTTACTGTTTGAACCGAAAGAATCGGAACCATACCGAAACGGTGGTATCTTTACTGAGGTAATCGAGGTAGAGAAGAGAAGCTCCATCTTTCCCTAAAATTTGCTTCGTCCAAAGATCTTGATGAAAACTTTGATATATTTTGTTGAAGACAACTTTGCAAGGGGAAAAATTTCATTAAGAATGTAGAAACTGAAATACTTTTGTGTGAAAAAATTCGTTGTTACGAAACAAAAATTATTTCGAGGTCGAACATGGTTTTTTGGTTTAGCGACAGATGCTTTTCGAATTAGGTCTTTTACTCCAAAACAACTTTCTTTGTACTCTGCCGGTAGAGGTTTGTACTGGATGCTGATATAATTGGACGAGTTAGCCGACGAGTTGGCCGACGAAACATAAAGTCATTCTAAAAGATTAAGCTGTGGAGTTCACTCCGATCGATCTCAGTGCCAAAGATGGTTAAGTTTAAAAAAGTACATGAGACTTTCCTGCTCATTGGGCGCCATTATGATCTAAGAAATTAAAAGTAGTCCAGTATAGTACCGTATTCTGAAAATATTTCTCCTCGATGGACCGCGGACTATGAAGAATTAATGTGTGTCGTCCCTCGTCATAACGGCCATGACAACTATGCTGACCCCAGTCCTTACCCTCTGAACCGAGCCTGGGGCTTGCTGAGTTTTAAACTGAGTCTCGACGTGGAGTTCTATATCAAGCGGAATGGTAATGTCCAACTGTTTGCTTTTTTAATGGCTATCTGGGAGACTCCGGTCTGCTGGGGGCGCCAGTCGGGAGCCACCAGTCAGGCTCATTGATTCGTTTGCACTATTCAGTGCGTGCAGGGTACCATGATTTTAACGTATCTAATGAACATGCCATTCTGTGTGACGTACATCAGATCTTACAATCTGTCTTCGCATTATCAGAATACTCATAGCGCTGGTAAATCTGAGACATTGATGGTTGCATCCTCATCTTTCTTATCTTCCTCCTCTTCCAACACGATTTGTGCGGGAGAGGTGCCCCTGGCTACACCCTTAACTATCCATATTTCATAATCTGGACTTCTTTTTATTGACGATTTTAAATTCTCGTCAATTTCCATAAACAAATCGCATCTGAAAACCGTGTTAGGTTAACTTAAAAATCCCAAATTTGTCATTTTTTGGCACACTAATTTGATTTTAGGTTTCACAAAGCAATAATTGACTTTTTTGTGCGCCCATACAGGTTGGTGCATGATGAAATAACATGTTAATAATATAATAATATGTTATTTCATCATGGTTTGGTGTACTCCGTACTGTGCGTAATTGGAAACAGCTTTTAAGTGATTTTTCTTGGAAACAAGTCCATGTATTATCACATTGGATTTAATGCTGTCATGGAGCAACGAATATTAGAGAGGAACGTTGCTCAGTCGACACTGCTTCTGTCAAAAAAATTGTCAGCTGTTCGCTCTCATTTACGCTCTCTAGATACTTTTTGGTCAGCTGTTCGCTCTCTCTAGATACTTTTGGGTTACAGTCTCGCTCTAACCACAGTGATTTCCTACTGACAGTTTGAAGTATCTTTTTGGGCACTATCGTTTAGCACCAGCAAAATTGAGCGGCAGCGCAAACGTTCTCTCTAATTCTAATTGCTCTATGATGCACTTGCACTCAATAGATAGGTTACGTGAAGGTAAACTAAAGGGGAGCGCAAATTAAAGTCGGCTCTAACCGACTTCGATATACCCGTTACTTATGAAAAAACATGTTTAACAGTGTTCTTGCGTTCATTAGGGTGAACATCTGAAAAGTATGCAACACTTTTTTAACTGGGCTATTTTTCACATTTTTGCTCATAACTTGAGAACCGCTCTTCTGATCCTTATTATTTCTTTGGCAAATTTATTCGGTTTGTTAATTACTAACTATCTCTAAAAAGTACGAATCGTCTATCTTTAAAACTGTAGGAGATATAACGTTTTTTCCGAATTGCGGGTGCGGGAGGGGGCGTGGAAATATTTCAAATAAACTTGATCTGCCTGCAAGTATAAGAAGCATTTGTCTCATACATGTCAAACCTCTATCTCTTACCATCTCTGAGATCTAGGGTGTCGGAGGGACGGACATTGCTATATCGACTCGACTGTTGATGCTGATCAAGAATATATATTCTTTATATGATCGGATATGATTCCTTCTGCCTGTTACATACATTAGCACGACTTTAGTATACCCTTTTTACTGTACGAGTAACGGGTATAAAAACTAAGTAGAATTTAATGAATTTTTATGAATTCATTCGCTTACAAGACCAAGTATAAGAACAATTAAAAGTGCCACAGGAGCAAACTTTATGTTTCAAACTATTAGCCTATCTCTGCAAATGTTTTGTCTAGTCTCACACAATTTTAATTTGTAAAAAACCAAATGATTTTCAGCACTTCCTTCCACTTCAAACTGTGTGTGAATATGCCCTACTCCCTCTCTTTCCCACATTTCTCAATTAGACAAACAAACCACATTTTAATTGCATCGATTTTTCAGCCATTGGTCTAATTTGCCACCGCATTTTTAGCATTTTACGAACCTGCAAGCTGACAGCGAATGTGGCAGCCGCAGCCAGAGCAAAGAGCTCTTGTCAGTTTTATGGTTTCATTAAAAAACAACAAAAACTCACTCCAAGCCCGCATTTCATTTAAATTGAATTAAAATAATTGATTTTTATGTTGTTTGATCTATTTGTTTGCAGTTAACTTTCGGGCATACATATATAACGTATACTTAGTGGATACCTACTAACATCGACTTAGGGCACCCTTTGACGACACGCCTAAAACTAGACTATTGCAAAAGTCTAAGATCAAGCCGTAACTAATTAGTTAACATTTCGTCGTCGTGTCAAAAAAAGTAAGTTTAAATTTACATATTATATTAAAAGCACACTAATCCTATTTGAAATTTTCTTTCTTGTTTCTTTTTCTAGATTTTTAAACGCGAAAACAGCAGTATTATCTCTAAACTAAAACTTAAATACAAACTCTTTTTTATATAAAAAAAAAACACCTCAACCAGTTTTCATAAAAGAAATCAGTAAATTTCTACAAATCTTATATACAATTTTAATTCCAACCACTAGAAATTTTAGACCAGTTAAATTCTCAAATAGTTTTGGTTCATCTTAAAAAAAAGGAACATTTTTCAAATTATTCTCCCACTTAAGCTAAACTGGTTTAAAATTTAAATCTTCCGAAAAAGCTTCTTCAATTCCTTTTCAACAATTAAACCTCCACACTTTCAACAGCCACAGCCACACTATGGTCGAGGGACAGACAGCAGTGCAGCAACAGCAGCAGCAATCTGGCGCCGCCAATGCCAGCGCAGCAGGCAGCACCAGTGCCACTGGCGGCAGCAGCGGAGGAGGAGGAGGTTCAACCACTGCCAATAGTGTGACTAACAGCCAGGCTCAACAGAATGGTGGCACTGCTGCCCCATCGGCGGCTACAGCTGGCGGAGGATCCGGAACAACGGCTACAGGCGGCAGCAGCAGTCAGGCTACCTCAAACAATGCTGCAACCAATAATAACAACAATAACAGTGCAGCTACCAATAACAATAATAACAACAACGAACCGGATCCCAAAACCAATTTGATTGTGAACTATTTGCCACAGACCATGTCGCAGGATGAGATACGTTCGTTGTTTGTGAGTTTCGGTGAGGTGGAAAGCTGCAAATTAATACGTGACAAGGTCACAGGTGAGTGAAGGAAAACGTTGTGCTCTGACATAATCTAATGATGGCATTCCCTCAATCTAGGACAAAGCCTGGGCTATGGCTTTGTCAACTATGTCAAGCAGGAGGATGCCGAAAAGGCCATCAATGCATTGAATGGCCTGCGTTTACAGAATAAAACCATCAAGGTATCAATTGCCCGACCCAGCTCGGAGAGCATTAAGGGCGCCAATCTTTATGTATCGGGTCTTCCAAAGAATATGACACAGTCCGATTTGGAATCATTGTTCAGTCCATACGGCAAGATCATCACTTCGCGCATACTATGTGATAATATCACCGGTAAGTTTCAAACGATTCAAAAATAAAATGCAAACTGAACAAAGGGAAACCTATTTATATCAGGGACCGTAAATCCCAAATGAATGATTTTGATGAATTTTACATTTTTGCTCATATTATAATTCTTATTATTTGAGTTTTACTTAACAATTCGGGCATTAATTGTCTGAGTGAAAAAACAATACTCAAAACTATTTGATTATTTTGTGATCAATATTTATTTTGCTCAAAAATATCACTCCAAATCATAAGTTCGCCTTGTTTCACCTGATTGCTGGTTCACTTTCTAAGAATATATATTAATTTTGTCTCATTTCCTTTTTAAATGGATACGATTACGATAGCATCATGAGTGATATTTTTGAGCAAAAAAAATATTGATCACAACACAATAATCATTAAGGCCTGAATCGTTAAGTAAAGCTCAAAATGTAATTATTGCCACTGAGTAAGAATTCATGTCAAAAATCATTGCAGATATGCATGGAATATGCAAGTAGAACCACACTGGTATTATTCTTTTATTTGTACAACTGTTCTAAGTATATGTTTTTTAATATTTAGAAATACAAAATAATTATTATTTACGGTCCCTGATTTATATATCAGGATATGTCTGGAATAAAAACTTATCATAGTATTTTTGTTTTTAAATCCAAAAAATTATTATGCACAGCCGGTTTACGTATCCAAATTTCGAAAATTTGTTTTGTTTGGTTTTTCAATGGGGGTTCAATAGGTTGTATTTTATGTACTGCTTACGTATATTTCGGTTAAGTATAGAAGTATTTTGTTAAAACATAATTTTCCTATAGTTGTCCCACAGGTATTTTGGTCTATTATCAAATAGTTGTTCATTACTGCATGGAGAGTCGAGACAGGAGCATGCGCTCAAGTAATGGTCTCCAGTAACTGTAATTGTGCGATGGAAACACTTCATAGTCGAGAATTTTGTTTGCAGTTTAGATCAAGATAGGCCTTGTCAGACATAAAAAGACAGTTCAACATGATTTCATCCTGTTCCACCATATGAAGCGTATTCTGGCTAAATTAAAAGCGGATCGACAAATCCACTGCGATCAGTTTTTAGCGATTTGAATTAATTTAAGAATAAATTCAAATCTTTGTGTGGAATTGTCTGCAACGACTGTCTGCTGATGCCCATTTGAGCAGATAAGCTCCTTGACGAAACTCTTGGATTGTTTTTAATGGCAGTGGGTACAGCATCGATAGTTTTCCGATAGTAGTCCGAACTGAAGAGATTCGCTGGTAAGGTCTTCTAACGCCTGTCCCATGCTCGCCAAAACAGTTTAGAAGCCTTTTTATGGTCCACCAAACGGGCGCTTATACTCTCTTTGAACCGAAAATACGGACTCCACAGCTTAATAGCGGCGGACAGTCCAAATTGTTGTTTTAGTGTCCCAGCCATCAATTTTTGTTAAATCTAAGGATTAGTCTACCAAATGAAAAAAATTTTGCTCAAATAGAAAAAAAGATTTTAATTTTTTTTTGTAGCGGCTTTCCTTACCTAATTTGTATTCATAAAACTATTTTGTAAACCTACATATAAAATGAATAAAAAAAGTAGAAATGCATTGATGACCCTGATATAATTCTAACATATTCTTATGGTACAAATGTACCCCAAGGTCGGGTGCAGGGTTAAAGTTGCTATAATGGCTATTATGAACATTTTACGTGCGTTTTGTAAAGGACATTAACTGATAATATCGTACAGTACTATTTCTCAGCATTAAAATAAGCAAAGATTAGGATTTTGAACACATGTGATAGATGTGATATTATTATTCCCGTTACTCTAAGGGCCGATTTCACGTCTTCTACATAGAGCTATTTGTCACATAAACTAACAAATACCAGTGTAAAATCGATGTCATTCTGACACATAGCAGCTATCTAAGAGAACAGAAATCGGCCCTTAGAGTACTAAGTACTAAAGTCGTGCAAATGTATGTAACAGGCTGAAAGAATCATTTTCGACCATATAAAGTATATATATTCTTGATCAGCATAAACAGCCGAGTCGATATAGCCATGTCCGTCTGTCTGTCCGTCCGTCCGTATGAACAAACAGATCTCAGAGATGGTTAGAGATAGAGGTTTGACATGTATGGGACAAATGCATCTTATACTTGCAGGCAGATGAAGTTTATTTGCAATTTTTGCCACGCCCCCTCCCGCCCCCGCAATTTGGAAAAAGCGTTAGACAATTCGTACTTTCTAGAGATAGTTAGTAATTAGCTAAATGTATCGATTTGCTGAAGAAATGATAAAGATCGGATGAGCGGTTCTCAAGTTATGAGCAAATAAGTAAACCACCCTCCCCCACCCTTGCACATCTAACACCGCACAATCTTAGAGAGAGAGAGAGAGAGAGAGAGAGAAAGACCTAGAGATGAGCGCAGCACCAGCATTGCATTCAGCTTCTACTCCAGGTACAGAGTATGTTATAGTCGGGCTTGACCGACTTTCTCACTTGTTTTTATCTGAAAGCCAATGAAATTTACTTTAGTATAATGTAATAACAAAATCCTTACTAGATCCTATAGAAAGTTTTTCAAAGTATTCAAGTAGTTGACTAGTTAAACAGCGTCGTAAAATGCGTTAAAATGGTTAAAATAGTCGTTTTACGCAACTTTGAGCTTAAATTAAAAAAAAATCTTGACGTAAATGGACCCTTTCCGAAAACTGAAGCAAAACCAACTCTTAATATACTTCATACTTACTTCATACCCAACAAATTGGATGATGAATGATAATGATTTAGTTAGTTTGATTGAAGCCAGGTTTAACAGTCAGCTCAGATTTCAGCTCTCCTTGTGGTCGACAAAATAGATTACGATTATCTTATATCGAGTGCATATTTTTATACCCTTGGAGATTGTCCGAGGGTTTGTAACGCAGGGAAGGAAGCATTTCCGACCACATAAAGTATCTGTTTCTGTTTCTATGCTATCTCCTCCGTCAGTTTTAAGGCTATCGTAACCAAACTTTGCACGAAGTCTTTTGGTATGAATACGCTGCACATTTATCGGAACCGGCCGGATCGGATGACTATAGCATAAAGCTGCCATAGGAACGATCGGTTGAAAAACTAGTTTTAGTGAGAAATACTTTTTTGTTTTTAGTGCTATCGCTCCCAACGCTCGCATTTATAAGTTTTAAATGATTTCACATAATTTCACCAAGGCTTGTCGAAATCGGACAACTATATAGTATAGCTGCCATACAAAAGTTAGGTCTGAAAAAAAGTCTTAGTAAGAAAAACTTTTTTGTTTTCAATGTTATCGCTGCTTACGCTCGTATATATAAGTTTTTAATGGTTTTACATAATTTCAACGAGATTTGTCGAAATCGGAACACTATATAGTATAGCTGCCATACAAACTGTCAAGCATATATAAAGCTCCAAGGGTATATAAACTTCGGTCGAGCCGAAGTTAGCTTGCCTCTATTTTTTTACATCTTTCACTTATTATTATTATGTTGTAATTTGAAATATTAATGCCGATTTTATTTACAATTTTATTTTTACATGTATCGAACTACGATAAAATTCGAAACACAAACAATAAAGAAGAGCAAGCGCCGGGTAGGTTTTTGGTTCGTTTTTCCTGTTTTCATTCCAAAGCAGCCGAAACATTGCTTTATTTTGTTTATAAATTGGCTAAACAATCATTTAATTTTACGCTTGAACATTAATTTCTCATGTTTTCGTCAAGGTTTCACCCACTTTTGGTGGGTGGAACCAATTAACTTGCTTTCGATTAATAATTTATTTCATTCATTTTGCTGTCATTATTGTAAACAAATGCCTCTTTATCGGTTCTGCATGCGCCTAAAAGAACATTCCATTAACCACATTACTTATCCTCTTTTCTTAATCTAATTTCAAGGTCTCTCCAAGGGCGTAGGCTTCATACGCTTCGATCAGCGTTTTGAGGCGGATCGCGCCATCAAGGAGCTAAATGGCACCACACCGAAAAACTCCACCGAACCGATAACCGTTAAGTTTGCCAATAATCCCAGCAGCAACAAGAACAGCATGCAGCCCCTGGCCGCCTATATAGCCCCGCAAAATACACGCGGCGGACGAGCATTTCCGGCCAATGCTGCCGCGGGAGCCGCAGCCGCAGCAGCGGCAGCTGCCATACATCCCAACGCGGGCCGTTACAGGTCAGCAGCAAATGACGCGTATAAAGGCAAATTTATGGGGACTTGCTCCTATGGGAGGCTATAATGAGGAGGAGGGTGGGCGGGTGCAGGATCAGATCTAGAAATTAAGTAGGATTAAGCGGCGGGTGGGGGACGAGCAGTCAGTTTTGCATGCTTTCATTTTGTTTGGTGTTGACTGAAACTATGAGAGGTTAGTTTTGTTTTGAAAAGATCTCGAATCTTTCCATTATTTTGTTCAGCTCTGTGATCTCTCGCTACTCACCCTTGACCAGCGATCTGATCACCAATGGCATGATACAAGGCAACACCATAGCCAGCTCTGGCTGGTGCATTTTTGTGTATAATCTGGCCCCCGAGACCGAGGAGAACGTGCTTTGGCAACTATTTGGCCCATTCGGCGCTGTACAATCAGTCAAGGTGAGTTGGGTCAGTTTTCATTAGGTTTGACTCGAACTATTTTCGTATCCCCCAGGTCATCCGTGATCTGCAGAGCAACAAATGCAAGGGCTTCGGCTTCGTCACCATGACCAACTACGAGGAAGCTGTTTTGGCCATACAGTCGCTGAATGGCTATACGCTGGGCAATCGTGTGCTTCAGGTCAGCTTCAAGACCAACAAGAATAAGCAAACGTAATTATTAACCAAGTTGGCTGCTGTTGTCAATGCCAATGCGGCGGCGGCGGCTTTGGCGGCCAATGGATTGGTGCTACACCAGCAACAACAACAGCAGCAGCACCAACATCAACATCACAACAACAGACAGCACAACAACAACAACCAAAACACAAGTAAACAGAAACAACAACAACCACAACAGCAGAAACAACAATCAATGCCGCCACCTAAGAAATCAACCAACAACCATAACAACACTGCATCAACATTAGCCACTTCAGCAACAACAGCAGCCACCACTAGCAACAGCAGCAGCAGCAGCAACAGCAGCCAGAATCCGAGCGATGCCGGTGCCGCCACCTCCTCGTCATCCACATCAGCCACCTCATCTAGCAACATTTTAAAAACATCCACGAAATTTATTTACAACAAACCACAAAATCATTTTGAGCTACTGCAACAGCAGTTGCAATTGCAGCAGGAATTTGCCCAGTTCTTGACCAATGTGGCCAATACAGCTGCTGGAACGGGCGGCGGAACAGGAGCTGGATCGGCAGCTGCTGGCCACTCAGCCAGCAATCATCGTAATGCAGCGGCTGCTCAAATGGGAGGTACCTCATCCATAAATGCAGCCAGCAACAACAGTAACAACGGCAACAACAACTATCAGTCCTCATTTATGCCACCCTCTTGGTCAAATTGGTTTTTCTAAATTGTTCAAAAACCCTTGGCGTAAGTAAAAAGTTGCGAATTTTTAATTTTTTGTTTAATTTTGTTCTTCTCAAAATATTTATTTTATGGTTAAAAACGTTTTTAAAACTAATTTAAAATGAAAAACAAAATCCTAACAGCTTTTAAGAAACAGTTCAAAGATTTCAGTTCTTTTAAAAATAACTTTAATTGTTTGGTTTTGAAATATTGAAATAATTGATTCTATGACTACGAAATAAATTGGCAAATTCTACAGATAACTTCTTAAGTAGGGATTTGGCACAATGAAGCAAACTTCATTAAGTTGTTGTAAAGTCCTAAGACTCTAGGGAATACTATCTAGAGAATTGCACACCTTCAGTGTGCAAGTCACAAACAAATTTTTTTATGCAAATTTTAAAAATATTTAAAACTTCGGTTTGCATTTGAAGGTTCCTTCTAATGGAGTATGTATTCTTCCCAATGAAAACCAACTTTGAACCACACACAAATCTAAAAACACAGCTCCACTTAAATGAACTGTATGGAATGCCATTGTTTTAAGGGCAAATCCTTCATAAACTGTAGCTTGACTAACCTTCTCTGAAATCAATCAAAGTATTTTACTTTCATAGTATATTCCTTTATTTCGTAGTCAAAGTAACAGATTTAGTATCTTCAAAGTCTCAATAAGTTCTTACAGTTCAAATCAACTTTTTTCAAAAGAAACCAATTTGTTGCATAAACTTTTCTACGTTCAAAAGCTTTTTCGTTTTTTTTTATATATATATATTACATTGTATTTCCTTTAAGATGGTTTTTGTGAATTTCAAACTTTCTGTTAAATATTTGTTAGTCCATAATTAAGTTAAGTTGAAATATCCACCAAGTAAGCCATTCGGGATTTATCTGAAGCAAGCTCTAGCAAGTGCCCTGACACATAAAAATGTAAAAAGCTTGAAATGCCTTCCAAGTTAGACTTGCAACATTTGATGTGGCACAAGAGCTAAATTTGCAGAATTTTGATTTAATTCTTTGAAAACACCAAAAAATATTTATTTTATATGTAAAATCGTTTAAATTTTTGTTAAATTTCATAACTAGTTTAAGTTTTCCAGTTTTTTGTGAAGCTACATAAATTCTTTTTTAACGTTTTGTTTTGAGTTTTGAAAATATGTTAAAACTTAAATAGTAAAGTCTTAAATCTTATGTTATTTCATTACATTTAAATATTATAAAGGTGACAGAGATTTCAGGCTAACCTTCTTACCTTACCGTATTTATGATTAAGTTAAGCTTTCAAATATTTATAAACTTACCCCCACTCGATCCACAGATTTCTGTGTCGCATATTATATAATTCGAAAGTTACAAACTTTCCACATCTTTTCACAGATTTTCCTTCAAGTTGAGCTATGAGTTCTTAAAAGCTGCTAGCATTAATATTTCAGTTTCGCAAGTTTTCTTGTGTTAAATATTTTATAACTTTTGACATCAGAGTCGTAGGCTCTTTCCTTATTTTTTTTGCAAACGTTTTCTAGCAACTTTGTTTATAAAACTGTAAAAGTTTTTGGCGAATTCCTAATTCTTTTTACCTTCAAATGGAAACTATCATCTAGTCGCCTCCTAGCAAAAAACAAACAAACCGATAAAAACCAACATTAAAATATGTACAGTTAAGTTTTTGTTTGAGATTAAAAAGAAAATAATTAATAAACATACTCTACAAATAAGAACAATTAAAAAAAAAATCCACCAAAGAAAGTAAAGAAAAACCAAAACAACACAAACTTGACAAATATTTAAGGTATAAAATTATAATATCAAATATGTATAAAATGAAATTTGAAAACAGAACTGAATGCGTGTAAAACAAAGTGAAGTGTTTTTTTCTTGGCATATAGACGAAGCAAAACAACAACAGCATCAAGACATACATACAAAATAGATGTTTATGTTTATATTTTAAACAAATAAGTAAAATAAATTATGTATGCATTATAATACTAATCCATGATGTTTCTTTTTATTCAATTAACTAAACTGCAACTTTCATCATATTCTTATCTCTAAAAACATTAGAATTTGTGTAACATTTGCGAAGAGTCCCTAAGGAAATCGAATGTTTAAAATACGAATGGCCATAATATAAAAGCAAACACAAAAATAAACGAGCTAAAAAGAAAAACAACACTAAAGAGAATTTTTCAAATACAACGAATAAATATTTAAGAAAAATTTAAAAACCTTAAAAATAAAATTCACAACTTAAGGGGAATTTCTTCGTTGGCATTGATAAACTGATAAACAAATTTTTGGGTGAAACTTACCTAGTCCCCGCCCTTTTAGATCAATGGAGCTTGAACTAGCTGGAGTTTAAGTTTGACTAGTTTACATTAGCGTTTAAAAGAGTTTTTAAAAAGAAGACCTAAATTTCCCTCTTATATGTATTCCTTTTATATTCTTATTTATCTACCTACTATTTTCTTGATTAAGAGGGTATTCTCCATGACGAGGCTGTTTTGGGACTTTCTTTAAAAAAAACCTTATTTGAAAAGGCAAAGTATTTTTCCAATTCGGTTTTTTTTTATGTTACAAAACGCTTGAAGTAAATAAATAAAATTGAACTGCTTCGATACGAGGGCTGTTCAAAAAGTTCTCGGCCGTCAAAGTGCGGAAATTTGTATTAGCGGCGCTCTCTCTTAAATACTATTCTTCACCCTCTACCACTAGACCTCGTAGCTAAGCAAATGGCTAAAACAACAGCCTTAAGACTACGAGAATCCGATACCTGGAACAGGGGCAATTCGGGACAGGCCACCATACTCGAAGACCAAACGGGTATACCATTAATTACAGACTACTGTATACCACAAACGACTTTCGAAAAATTTTACGACCGAAACGATTGGGACAACCTGCCCACAGCAGAGCTAACGCCATTAACATCTACACTGATGGTTCTAAGCTCGACGAAAAAGTAGGAGGGGGAGTTTTCTCTCCCAACCTAGATTTGAGCTTATCGTTCCGCCTTCCTGACCACTGTAGTGTGTACCAAGCAACCCGTCCGAGGTGGTAGCCATCTACAAAATCCCCCCCCCCTAACCCACTCCCCTTCAGGATTTTAAATTCAACCCCCCCCTTTCTTTATTATTTTTTTTTCGTTTTTTTTTTTTTGCTTAAACGTTCTATTAGGATCTTATAAACATCCTGCAAAACTTTCAAGCTGATCCGAAACTCAGTTTTAAAGATATAAACAAAACAATTATTTTTTCCGACCTTTTTATATGAAAATTGTTCTTATCGACCCTCGTATTTTTATAAATTCGTATTTTTTTCCCTTTTTGTTTAAAAACTTTATAAATATTTATAAAATGTTCAATATTATGGAAAAAAAAATTTTTGAAAAAAAAATTTTACTTGGAAATTTTGCAGATTCTATTTTTACCATGTCTTGACGCACTTTGACTCAAATTTCTGGGGAACCGCTTAACCGATTTTAATAATCTTTTTTCGGTGAAAGTTAACACCCAAATGCACCAAATCCGATTTATACATTTATTAAATATAATTTTTATTTCATCGAAAACAGATGTCGAATCTTTAAATGCGATTATCTCGGAACGACTTTTTCCAAAATGGTTGCAAAGATTTAAAGAGTACCTGTTGACCGATTTTCATATTCTTTCCCTTAAATTGCTCCTAATACCCACCATTCTGGTGTGAACTAGGATATTTTTGATCGGTCATCAAATAACGGAGCTAGGACCAATACAGTGGGAAAAAATAGTCGATTTTCGAAATTTTGACTTTGAAACCCCATAACTACGTCATTTATTGACCGATCCAAAATATCCTAGTTCACACCAGAATTACATTATTTCTTAACAAAACCCTGTCTTCAGTTTTAAATTCAGATCATCCGTTCTCAAAAAATTTTTGCAACCATGGGCCTATGTTTTAAATTTTTGGTTAACTTTGAACAGAAATACAACAACAACCGGAGATACAACAACAACAACAAAAATTACTAAATTTAGTTTAACCGATTACCTATCAAATGAAAAAAACCGCTTCTTAATACCACTTATAGTTTTTTGAGTAATCTAATTTTGGTAAACCTTTAAAAAATGACTCCTGAAGGTATACAGTACCCTTAAAGCACTTGACTCACACACCAACAGTGCTAAAACACTTACTAAATGTCGCTTATCTCTCAACGAGATCTCACGAAATTTTAGTATACACCTTATATTGGTACCTGGTCACCGCAACATAGAAGGTAACGAGTCTGCGGACAAACTGGCCAGAATAGGAACCACCATCGAGCTCCCTTCAAAGAGGAGCACGATAGAAATCCCTATGGCGACATGTAAACTTCATACAAAAGCAGAAACACTTCGTCTCGCTACGGACCGGTGGAAAAACCTTTCTTCCTGTGCTGTAGCAAGACTTACGTGGCCTACTTTTAATCAAAAACGTACTATCACACTTTTACGTCACAGAAGGGACCACATATCACTTCTGGTGGGGACCCTCACGGGACACTGTCTTATTGGCGTCACTTACCATGACTTTTGCAGAAGTTGCGGTCACGAAGAAGGGGAGGAGTCGGTACAACACCTTTTGTGCCATTGCCCCGCCTTGAGTAGAAGGAGACTCAGGACATTGATCAACCTCTGCTACTCTGCCCCTCGGAGACATCCGGGCTAGAGATCCCAGCTCTACTCAAATTTATTCTGTCCACACAGACCTGTATATCTTCTAAAGTATTTCGAATTTCCGAAAATCCTTTTGTGGCGATATTCTCAAATATCCAAGCTATAAAACAATGCAAAAAAGTTTTACACATGGAGAACACCCCCTTAAATACATACAGAAATTATTACAGGGTTGTATGCAAAATTAATTATTGTAAAATACTGAATTAAGGGCCTCCCAAACCTATCATCAGCAGACTGAGTCTTCAGTTCAATGTCTGAGAAATCAGTTCAATGTTGTTGGGGACAGCTGCTGTACTTTTTGGTTGGAAATGGGTTAATTGTACACTTCAAATACACCAGGACTGACTCCCTTAGACCCACAGTTCATATTCTTGACTTACGAAGTACTAACTAAGTGAAGTAAGTACTAAGAGTGAACAAAAATAAGTGGCTTAACAAGCTAAAATTTTCTTCTTAAATTGCTTCCCTTAATCTTGTTGCTTAGTTGTCATTTACTCAGTTTCACGATTTCCAATATTCTTGATTCCTGGAGCTCTCAAAGTCTCATAAAGAAAAGATGAATGGTTGAACGAATGCAACTGAGCGTAAGTTTCGGTACGAAATGTTACCATCCAACAACTGTTGCGTTAATAAACAAACAGATCTCAAAAATGGTTCCACAAATATGTAGGTAAAATGTTCGCAGCGAATATATATATAATGATCGATCCATCAAGTTTGTAAAAGGGCAGATGAGCGAGATAAGCAAGCACTTTATACAGTTCGTGTGACAGTTGTACACATATTTTGACAGTTACAGACTATATTACAGTCGAGCTTGAACAACTTTGCTAACAATAATCTGTAAGTATTTCTGCCATTTCCGAATCTTTTATACCTTAAATTTTGGGATTAGTTGTGGGTTCCTGTCCAGCATATTTGTATCAGTTTATCAAGTCTACTGATATCCCTCAGTTATAAAACAGAAATAATTAAACAAAACTAAACAGAAACCAGCTTAAAAAAAAAAGAATAAAAGCTCGCCATAAAATATAATTATAAAAAAACCAAACATTTAGAACAAATTCCCTCCCTTGAAGAAAACAAAATAAAACATTAAAATTGACAAAGAAAAACGCGTTTCAGCATGACGAATTTGTTTAAACACCAAAACAGCAATAAACACAGAAACGAACTATTCAAAACAATTTGCCAAATTAAATATAAAAGGATACAAAAAATGATTTAAAAACTATTCCAGAAATATATAGGAAAAATGATAAAAAAAAAAGAAAAACAAATAAAGCTGAAGAGTTTCGAGAAAGCAAACCTGGCAGAAAGACAAAGTGAAAATATATAAGTTCTATAGTAAATAAAATCATGGTGCTTGATAGATTTCCTGGCAAACCTAGTAAAGCATAAAAAATCTTTAACTATGAGTTCGACTCTCCTCTATATACTTACAAGCATACATACAAATATATAAATAATATATATGTTATAAATAATTTATTTTTTACCCACAACAAAATGTAAAGTCTTCATTTTTTAAGTTGAAGTACTCTAGATTCTGCTATTCCCTGGACAACACTTAATTCAAATTCGCAATGTTTAATCAATTTAAGCTATGGCTTTACCCAATGCACAAGTAGAAGCCGCACTTTGCCTAATGAGACAGTAAAATAATGAAAAGTTTTGTCAGCCTTTATTAGTTTCGAGATCTAAATTTTAGACTATAAAAAAAACTACATGGTATAAAGTACCCACTATACCCTTAGACTAACTTAATTTGATGCTTTTATCCAGGATACCTTTGACTTGATTACCTTTTTTGAAATAAGTTTCTTTTCAAAGGAATCATAAATCTGGGCAGTCACAATTATTAAACAGAGCAAAGAGCAAGAGCAAAAAAACCTCACTATGGAAATTCAAGCCAAATAGAAGCGATGATCAAATAGTAGTCGGCCCTGACAAATCCATGATTGAAAAGCACTTTAATGCGGCCTTGTTTTAAGTACAACGTAGACTTTCCAAATTAGGTCTGTTTCTCAAATATTGTTGAAATAAAATTTCTAAGAGTTCAGACATTTCACAATATGTTCTAGTAATTCCAGCCCAGGTTTAAATATGATCTAATAATTCCAGCTCAGGTTCTTGGTAATTAAATGATTTTAAAAGCTCATGAAAACATTGTTTCTAGCTGTTCAAAGCATACATTTTTGGTGTGGGATGAAGTACAAGATGGAGGTAACGCGAAAACGAAAGTACTTTGGCTGGACAGGAGTTATCGAGAGTTGTGAAGTTCAGCTCTTAGTTAGATTGATTGATTGATCTTTGGACTGAACTATATTTCAGTTCATGGTTTTAAAGTTCTTCGTTTCGTAGTAAATCGTTCAACACGACTGATTATCAGGGCTGCAAACCTCCTAAAAATCGGGAGGGGTTCATTCCGGGGTTTGAACCCGCGAAACTTTTTGGGTTCGGGTTCACGGAGCGGGTTCAGAAGGTCGCTAAATCTAGGTCCGGGTTCGAACCGGTGTTCAGGAATAATTTTGTTCTTCCCTTATTCAGCAAACATGTACGTAAGTTGAATCAAATTTAGTGCCAATTTTCTTATTCCAGAAAGCTGCTATTTTTCAGATCTAATTTAGTTTATCTCACATATGGCTCTATGTAGAAGATGAGAAATCGGCCCTTAAACATGTTATTTATAAATAAAAGTTCAGAGGCTTGATAACATCATATTCAAACTTGGATCATCGGACTTTTTAGCAGACTCCAGGTCAATAAATCATGGAAGAATGAGTATTAGTGATGAAATGTACACTGCCTCACTGCCTCTCAATCTTAAGTGATGATAAAAAGTAGTCCGCAATGAGATTATTATTGTCCGTAAAGCATATCACAGTC
This sequence comes from Lordiphosa clarofinis, assembly GCA_018904275.1. NCBI lineage: Eukaryota > Metazoa > Arthropoda > Insecta > Diptera > Drosophilidae > Lordiphosa > Lordiphosa clarofinis. The sequence goes on from JAEIGQ010000022.1 coordinate 1,088,808, forward strand.
AGAGCGAGACGGGCGTATTCCCAATTGCACTTAGAGAGCGTAAGTGACAGAACAGCTGACTTTCTGACCGAAGCGGTGTCGACTGCTCAAGCGTTCGGTCTATTTAATTAGACTTTTAATACAAGACACACACACGACACAAAGGAGGATGGTCAACTGTACAGATGTTTTAAGAACCTCCCGGTTCTATTATAAACAGTCTTTACATATCTTCTGCAAGTTGACAGAGGCCATAGTGATGACTGTTCTTGTGCACCTTCTTCTTTCTGTCCTTATTTATTTATTTATGTGATATTTTTTCTTTGTGCTAAAAGTATAGGACTTATTTAGAAGCACTAATTACAACGACCATTACGAAGACAACAGTCGATGGGAGTAATAAAGTATTTTCAAAGATGTTATTTATTAGTTTCATTTAAATATTATACAATGAAGCAAAATGTTTCTTTGTAAGCTGTTTTTATTTCAAGGCTTTAAAATATTGAAAAATGGCAACCTAGAGAAATTGTTAAGGAACATGTTTTTGAACCGAACCCTTTTCTATTTTTTTTTGCTCCGGTTCAGGTTCGGGTTCGGGAAGAAAAAATTGTTCTGCTCCGGTTCAGGTTCGGTTCAGACTTCCCAAAAATTCCGGACTCTCCGACTCCGGAGCGGTTCAGCTCTGAACCGGTTTGCAGCCCTGCTGATTATACATTTTGTTCATATTCTTTGAAGCTCAAAAAATTTTAAAGACAACGCCAATACATTTCTGAAAAATAATAAGGGCACATAAAGAACAAAGAGAATGTTCTGGAATAATCCAAAGGCCTTAAATTAAACCAAGACAAAGATGGTATTACAATAATTTAGAAATTAGCTCTCACTTCATAAGCAAAATGTTAGAGCTAGGAAGTAAAGTAAATCGCATTTTCCGTTGCACACACTTTGGAGCTTGCCATGCATCAATTAAAGATATTTCGTACTTGAAAGAGCGAGAAGATCTCGATTTAAGAGCATTGGTTCCCATTTGAATAAAATTCTAAAACGTTATGTACTTAAGTACTTGAAATTTTAAGCAAAAAACGGTATAATTTCTATCCTGATCGGTTCTACGATGAAGGTTCTACGTTTGATTCCTCGGCAAAGTAAAGCGTGTTGTGGCGATTTATATAATCGATTTCTATAAAGCATAAGCTCTAAATTAACAAACCCAACGACTTGTTAAGCTTAAAACTATCGAAAGATAAACTTTTAAGCAAACACTTTCAAACCATGAACAATTAATCAACATAACAAAGAACTATTGAAAGATGTACTGAACGAATGATATTACAAAAAGGAACTCGTAAGCCCAATAAGAAATCGAAATTAGTGAACAGTTGGTTTTCAAATTAAGCCGTAAAACAGATATGTGCATTTTTTAATTTTCTATCATGACAGTTCCTACGTCTCCATAAGGCACATGTTCAAAGGCTGCTGGTTTTGTTGTAGTAGCTTCGCTTTATTTCGCCTGTGTCTGTCACTCCGCATTCTCATTTGCAGCCTTACGTACATTACAATAAAAGTTACACTTACATTGATTCAAGTTTTTCTTACTTTTACTGTCTAATTGTCTGGAGTGGGGTTTTGTGCTGCGTGTCATGTCTTCTATATATATATATATATATTCAAACGGAAAAATCTATGTATAACTATTTATAAAAACAAAACAGAAATATTATATATTAATTAATATATATTGATGTTGTGTATTGCAAATTTTAAATGTTTATACATATACATACCAAAGCAAAACCAAATATTAAATGATAAATATCAAACTCGTGGCATAGTAAACCCATTTTCATGTATACGTCGAGCAACAATTTATTGCAAAGTATTTCCAAAACTAATTCAGAAACCAATTATATGTCTGTATATTTACGATTACGATTACGGTTATTAGGTATGTGTGTGTACGTAGTGAAATGCCAAGCTCCAGTGGCTTCTACTCCTCCTCCTCCTCCTCCTCCTCCTCCTCCTCCACCTACTCCTCCTCTCCAAAAAAAATGAAGCACTCGAAACTCATGCCCATGCGCGAAATGCTTGACTGAAATTTAAATAGAGATTCTTGCTTTTTAAGCCATATGTAAGAGACAAAAACGAAAAACCTTCCAGCAAATGTAAAACCAAACAAAACCAGAAGAAGCGAAAAACTAACACCAAGAAATGTTTTTTAGGACACAACTTTTGTGTGTGAAACTTTTGACGAAGGCTAAACAATATGCGTAAGGCACATTCAACAAGAACAACAACAAAAAGCAATCGATTATATACATTTTTTAAGAGGAAAATGTTTTATAAACGCCAGAGGAAACCGAAGAAAGTATTTTAAAAATTTAAATATATACATGAGTACCATATATACAATATATTATATAATTATATATATATACATATTCTATATATACTTACTGGGGTATGGTAACGAACAAAAACACCGCACAATAATATACAAAAAAAAACCAAGGATGAAACAGCAGGTCACGCGAATCATACGTAAAGTCCGTCAAGGATCTCTGTATAACACAGGAAAACCAAGTTTAACTAAAACGCAGAAAAGACTAAATCAACAAAACAACATGCGAAACGAGCAAATTTATAATTTTTACATGAAAAACGCAATAATGTTAACATTGATAGATGATTGAAGTACGGAAACCAAAGCGCATATCTTGAAATCGAATGGGGATCGAAGAAGGAGCAAAGGAACGAGAAAGAGGAGCACTAACATAAAAGAGTTACCACAAATTTTAAACTAACATGTGAAAACGAAGGCTTACAAAATATGGTAATGGTACACTTTTATACTTTTACACCAACAAACAAAACAAAAAGACAAAAACAAGCATCATATGTAATGCGAAATAACAATATTAAGGCAAACAACAAAGAAAACAAAATTCGTTTCTCGAGGCACATTCGCGCTTTGAAGCCAAAATGGTTGTGCAAAATGCCTGCAGGGGAATGAATGGCCACCTGCAGAGCGCTCTCTTTAAATGTCTCTGTAAACTGTAACTGTATCTCCCAATCTCTCTCACACACACACCCACACAGACGCCGCTCTCTTACATCAACTACTCTAACTTAAAAAAATGAATGTCGATTAGAAAGAAGTTTAAGCTTTCATCTACTTGTAGGCATTAGAAAATCAATGTATGTATGTATATTAGGGGTATTCACTGTGAGTTCTATAGAGGAAAATATTTTAGAATGTCAAATTGGTGAGCATTTTATTTATATGGAATCCGATTTGGGTTGAGGTACGGTGTAGCAGTAACCACATTTTGTTGTATTCTGATGCAGATTCACGGTTTGGAAACTAATTAATTTAATGAATGATCATTGTATAACTCAAAATGAATACCTCTGATAAAATTAACTGATATGGCAGCTGGCCCCAAAAGATCGTTTTTTTACAAACTCTTCCCCCTTTATTTTCTTAAATTGTTCACTCTTCTAGACGCCAATTATTTCATGCCCAAAAAAATCTCTTTTTTTGTAGTGCATGTCAATGTCGGTAAAGAAAATTCGGTAAATGCTCTCTCTCTCTCTCTTTTTATATATATATATATATATGTTTAAATGTTAAAAAACAAAAACAAACACACACTAAAATATATATTAATTAAACTAAAGAAAAAAAAACTAAAAATCTTAGTCAAAACTTAGTCAAAGGTACTAATTTTAAGCACAATTGTTGAAACCCCCGGCAAAGCGGTCAACAAAGAAAAAAAACATGGAAATGATATGTATGAAATCTTAACTCAACTCAGAATTCGTTCTTTCAAATGGCTCAACGTAAAAAATAAATCATTTACACATAAGAAATTTCAATATTTCCAACTAATTTCTCTTTGTCTATAATTTAGCTTATATTTAAACACACATATATATGAAGTACTTGATGTAATAAGTCAGATATTATAATTATACTTACATTTGCGGAAAACTATGCAAGTTTTTTTCTCGTCGTTAACAAAACAAAAACCAAAAAGAACGTAGTCAAAATATTGATGGGCCCGTATCGTATTGTAGTAGCAAATATATTTAACTTAATCATCACCGAAAATGGAAAACCAATTTTATTAAAGTGCATATGGATTATATATTGAATTATTGTCGAATATCAATTCTCTCATATGGTCACCTTAAGCAATTTTCTTCAGATTTTTATTCAAAAGAAAACCAAAACCAAAAGTCAAGCAAATTTATATAGCATATTTATGGTATACTCTGTGCAAGATTTATTAAAAAATCAATTATACTTCATTATGAATTACTCTGAGAATTTACAACAAACAAACACACACACTCACACACACCCTTACAAAAGCAAACAAAAAACACAACTATGAAATGAAGGAAAACCCCAAAACAATTTATTCAAATAAAGCTATGAAATGATGTGTTTAAAGGAAATGGCAATAGCAACTCCGATTTGTATGGTATGAATGTGAAATCCAATTCTGCGAATTCGGAAATTTTAGGGAGAAGATAAACTACTCATTCAGGACCTGTACCTTTTCCAGTATTTAGAAGACGTGTGATGGTGATTCTAGATGATTTTCTTGTGCTCAAATTGTGTCAATAATTTTGGTAAAATATTAGCATTTGCAGGACTTATTTAAAATATGATAGATTTACGTAAATTGCTCTTTCTAAGCTTCATGAAAATTTTTCCTAAATATCAATAACTGCAGATTTTTTGGAAAATAATAACACAGTGTTACAGCGAAAATATACTTTCGAAATGACCTAGCACACGCTGTAGAGCAGGTTGAGTATAGCATTTCCTCATACTTGGTTTTTTCCTAACACCCCCAAAATCTGAAGTTATGGCCCAAAAACCGCTTTTTGCTTTTTTACCTCACTTAAATAGATATAACTCGCGAATGGACCGTCTGATTGCATATAACCTTATTAACTCCAATAGCCACGTGAGGGATCTAAAACATTATAATCAATGGTTTGACTAATTTAACGCGATGGCTGAGAAATGCGGCTTACAGATCTGGCATTTTCAACTTTTTTTGAGAAATTTGTACTTTGACCATCACTGGCTTAACTATTTTGTTCTATGCGATTTTTCCTTAAAGTTTGTAATAAAAGTCCATTTAATTCTCCGTCGAACGGTTGTTGTCCCAATGAATTTGGATACCGTTTGCCGAAGTTATGCGCGATTTTCTGAGTACACATTGACAATATAGTATTTTTTTTTAGTGTGCTAACATATTTATTTTTGCTTTCACATAATTACCCCTAAAAGTAAACTCAGTTTTGATTGGCGCCAGATTCAAATAATATTTTTAAATACTTAAAATGCAAGTAAATGCATATTAAACAAAAGAGCCGTGCACAGCAAGAATCGTATACAGGTAGGCAGGGTTAAGGCTTGTGAAAAGCAGATTGCTTTCATGGCGCAAGCCTTGGCCACGCCTGGACATATCTGGTCTTATGCAGAGAATTTAGCTGCGGGTTCTATTTAATAATAAACCCCTTTGGTAGCTAAGAAATTACTTTTCAAGTCTACAAACAAGGCCCAGTGATAACTGTCTAACCACGATTGTAGAGAACCGCGATAAAATACCATGGATGACCGATGATGAAGAATATAAAAACCACTATAACAGGATGGACGAACCATTAAATACCAAATAAAAACCAAAGTGGACCGAGCCAGGTAAAAATGAGAAGAAAGTGACATCAGCTTGCACTTAAGCAGCGATGGGTAATGCATAGCTCGCTTGGGCCGCGACGCCCGGCCCGTTTTCCTGTCTACAATCTCCTAGCCACAACCATTTGTATGCCAGTTATGGCAGCTTTACGATATATTCATCCGATTTTGATCAAACTCGGCAAAATTGTGTTGAAACAAATTATATATATAAGGCTGGAATGATTTTTAGAGACAATTATTGTAGCAATTTTTTGTTAGTAGGTCAAATTTGCTGTTGTGTATCATTACAGCCTCTTCTAAAGCATTCTGCGGAGAGTTCAAGCATTCTCTGACTCGCTTACACCAACGACTTTTGCCCATAGATGAAAAATTGTGACTAAAATTGTTCCTAAAAATTGAAAGTGTCATTCCATCCTAACTGAAAATGCATAGACGCTAACAACAAAACCGTTTTGCTAGCGGCTAAATGCGATGGTCATCCGATTTGGAACCACCTTATCAGATTTATGTAGAAGCATATAATTTTCAGTATTTGAAATGGAAGAGATACAGGATTTGAAATAGGACTGATTTTCTTCCGCCGCAACTGTACTTCGGAGCGTGAGCGCACCGACTAAATTCGGTAGAGGGCGTTCCGAACGGCTGGTCAGTTGTCTCCGAGCACCAGGAGACCCAGGACAGGCACTTTCGCTCGACGTGTTTCTGTGAGTGGTGCAAGGACGAGCCATTTTACTGACTCGAGCTCAATATTTAAAATCACTCGCCTTGTTGACGACAAACCTTATGCGAGCTCTCACATTCACACGCTGTCAAATTCAAAATGCTAAATATAACGAGAGCGCAAGTTAAAGTCGGCTCTAACCGACTTCGATATACCCGTTACTCATGAAAAAACATGTTTAACAGTGTTCCTGCGTTCCTTAAGGTGAACATCTGAAAAGTATGCAGCATTTTTTCAACTCAGCTATTTTTCACTTTTTTGCTTATAACTTGAGAACCGCTGATCCGATCTTTATCATTTCTTTGGCAAATCGATACATTTTGCTAAGTACTAACTATCTCTAGAAGGTACGAACCTTCTATCTTCAAAACTGTAGGAGATATAACGTTTTTTTCCGAATTGCGGGGGCGGGAGGTGGCGTGGTTAAAATTTGAAATAAACTTGATCTTCGTGCAGATAAAAGAATCATCTATCTCTTACCATCTCTGAGATCTAGGTGTTCATACATACAGACAGACGGACGGACAGACGGACGGACGGACAGACGGACATGAATAAACAGGTATGTTCCCATTTTCGAGTGGATTTAAAAAGTAAAACGATTGTATTTCCGAATCGTTTTCATTTTATGTTCCCGTTTCCGAGTGAAATAGAAATCGATTTACTTTTCAAATGAAAGTTCGAATCGTTTTCGAACTATAATTCAGCAATGGTAACATAAACAATTTCGATCAGCACCGCGCATGCGCTGATGCGGAATTGCGAACAGCTCGGTTTCATTTCGATCGTTTTCTACATGCAATTTATGGGGTACAACTTTGAAATAAATAATTTTAAATCAAATTCAATGCCCAATATTTTTATGGTTACTTTAAAATCTTCTCAAAATATGACTTATAAATATAAAAATTTTGGATAGATAAAAAATATAACAGTTGACATGAAAATTGTCAATTACTTTTGATTTCACTCACTCAAAGGCAAAACTTTTGAAACCGAATAATTTGATCGTTTTTCGGAAACGGGAACAGCTATCAATTCCGATTCCACATGATTTGATCGAAATCGAAAACGGGAACAGGCCTGAAAATAATTTTAAGCAATTTCATTTGCAAGTATAAGCATTTGTCCCATACATGTCAAACCTCTATCTCTTACCATCTCTGAGATCTGGTTGTTCATACGGACGGACGGACGGACAAACAGACGCACAGACATGGCTATATCGACTCGGCTGTTGATGCTGATCAAGAATATATATACTTTATAGGGTCGGAAATGACCTGTTCTCTCTCTTACATACTTTTGCACAAACTTAATATACTCTAAGTACCTTCGGTACAGAGTATAAAAATTTAATTTCGTACAGGGAATTAGCTAAATGTCTTAAAGTAAGTATAAATAGAGGAAAAACTATTTTCGGGGATGACACAGAATCTATCGCCAAAAAAATTTGTTACATTTTGTTACAAATTCTTTTTTCCAAGTATTGTCCATCGCTAGCCACTACCTTTTCTCAGTTTTCTGGCAATACCAGCCACGAATCGATCCAATTTTTGACTTTTCGGAGTTAAAGAAGTGCTGATCCTCAAGGGCATGCATCATCGACGAAAACAAATAGTAGTCGGAAGGGACAGTGTTTGGGATTTACGTCTGGTGGGGTTAAACTTCCTATTCCAGCGATTTAAGGTTTGTCCTGACTGGCAGCAAAAAAAAAATTTTCCTCAAATTTTGTTGTGTTGGCACAAAAGTTGACATATTCGGAGCACTAAAACACTATGTGGTTTGCACTTTAGCGAACCGACACTTGCTTTTAAAGAACATAAGAAAAAGAAAAGAAAGATGAGGCTTTAAAAAGAAGTTGGCTGCAGCATTGTTAGATTCGATTTGATATTAGTGATCCCTTACAAAATTTTTGTACAGATGATAGGAAGGAAACTAACCTATATCCTGGCAGTGAAATCCATTTTTTAACAGCTTTGCCGCCGGAGAAATTTATTGACCACTTCAAAAGGCTCCTTTTTCCTAATCATGGCCCTAACCTGAGTTTTTTTTATTTTATATAACAAAGTGCCCAAACTCAATTTTAAAATTATTTTCCTAATCTTTTACTATTTAACATTAGGAAAAATATTAATCCTTAATAATACTTTTTTTCGTTCAATCGATGATTGTTGCCTTAGCTAAAATGGGTCGAGGTTGGTTCTAAGGCTTAAAACTTGACAACGACTGGACCAAATTTAGCAGTTCCTTCTTCGAAAAAAAAGAAAAGTCGACAAATTCTCAACCGATCGTTTTTCAGTTCAATTAAATCACAGTTCAACACTTGGCGCAGTAGGCGGTCATTCCAAATAATTTTCTCAAATAGTTTGTAAATTTTTATTTCTTTTATTAAAATTCCAAATCGAATGATCGTATGTTTTCGTATCATTTACATAGGATGTTGAAAAATATTACAAAAATGATCAATATAACAAAATGTGTAGGAAAAAAACAAATTTGTAACGCTCTCTCTAGATAAAGAAACTCGAAATAGAAAAACAGAGACACAGTAGGATAAAGTTACGATAATATACATAAATAATTTGACTTAAAGATTGAGGAAAACTGTGATGGGGCAATGATCGCTGCCCAGACACTGGCTCCGCATCACCTGGTCCACAACACGTGACACAAAACGCTGCGACACAATGCAATAATCCAAACGCCAGCCCACATTCCGAGCCCTGGCATTCGCCAAGTACGTCCAGAAGGTGTAAGCGCCTTTGCGCTCCGGATAGAGATGTCTAAAGGTGTCCACGTAGCCCAATTCCAATAGCTGTGTCATCTTGTCGCGTTCCTCTTTAGTGAAGCCTGCATTGCGAGTGTTAGTCTTAGGATTGGCTAGATCAATTTCCAAGTGCGAGACATTCATGTCGCCACATATGACTAACGGCTTGAGAGCATCCAATTTTTGGACATGTGTCTGGAAATGTTGTTCCCAACGCATACGTGACTCTAGATTCACCAGTTTTCGTCCCGAATTCGGCACATAGACATTAATCAAAAAGAACTTCTCGTACTCGGCCGTGATGATGCGACCGACATCATCGAATTCCTTCTGTCCTATGCCATACTCCACATTAATGGGCATAATTTTGCTGTAAATGGCCACGCCAGCATAGCCGCCGGGCATGCATAGCCAGTAGGGATGGTATCCAGGCAGCCGAGTCATCTCCTCTGGTAACTGATCGTTGGAACATTTCGTTTCCTAAGCAAAAGAAGTCGAATGAAATTTGTCTCACAATAAACTGTCGTTTGTACTAACCTGCAGGCAAAATATGTCGGGTTCCTCATGATCCACAAATTTAAGGCCATCCTTTTTCAGCCAGGCCCTTAATCCAGCCACATTCCAGCTGGAGATTTTAAAATTGAATGCCTTATCAGTCGGTGCGGTAAAATCGGATTTACTTAAATTCCAGGTTGACTCCGTCTTCTCCTTTTTGGTTGCTTTGGATGCTGGAAAACAAAAGTTGAGCATGTTGTGCAAACTTTTCAAGACAACGTCCCCACAACCGAGAGCTGGCTGTTCCATTTCGGCCAACATACTTTTCGAACCATCCACTTCCTCAGCTTCCCCAGCAGGCTCCACCACACTTGCCACAGCTCTTTTTCGACCGCGAACTAAGAGATGGAGATTTGACAAAAGATTTGGATTGAAAAAACATTTGCATTTCTTACCTGGCTTGCTCTCCGGCTGCTGCTCCTCCAGTTCATTCGATGCGACATTGCTAGCCGTTTTCTTTGGCCCACGCTTCTTGCCGGCAGTGCTTGTCGCCTCAGCTTCTGCTCCTGCTTCCTTCTGCTGGTCGCTTGCCTTTGCAGTTTTTTCTTTCTTAGCACGCTTCTTGCTGGCAGCACCCTTGGTTGACTCTGCCTCTTGTTCCTCTTCTTCTGCTGCTTGCTCTAGCACTTCGGCGATCTCTGCAGAAGCCAGACGTTTGGTTCCGCGTGCCCGTTTTGTGGTGGTGGCAGGGAGAGCTTCCTCTGCAGTTGTTACATCTTGTTTGCCTTTGCCCCTACCCTTTGTGTTTACCTTGGGCTTGTCCTCAGGATCAGATGCTATAGAGATGGCAGTTGTCTCTATTTTAGCTCTCCGTTTGGATGGAGCTTGTGCTGGCTCTTTTTCAATAGTCGGCTCCAGCTTCTTGCGTCCTCGCGCTTTTGTTTCTTTAACAGCAGCATCAGGAATCGAATCCTCTATAGCTGGAGTTTTTTCTTTGCGAGATCGTCCCTTAGTGGCTAGAGTTGGTTGGGCTACTTCCTCATCTAAGGCGGGTAGTTTGTCTTTTTTGGCGCGTCCTTCGGCTGGTAAGGGCTCTGCAGCAGGAGTTTTCTCCCTTTTACCACGCCCTCTAACAGTAACAACTACTGGCTCAGCTGTACCTGGCGCAGGAGTCTTCTCCTTCTTGGCTGCTTGCACTTCTGGAGCCGGAGTTTTCTCTTTTCGGGCCCTGGACTTTGTTTCCGGAGCTTCATCAGCAGCAACTGCCTTCTTAGCTCTGCCTTTTGGCTTGGACTCTACATCCGGCAGGCCATTGTCCTTTTTCTTGCCCCGCGCAGCTGGCTTGGCTTCCGCCTCCCCCAATTCCTTTGCCGGCGCCTTTTTACCACGAGCCTTGCCCTTTGCTGGCTCCTTGGCCAAAACATCCGAATTCTCTATGGTATTACCATTACTAGCAGGCAACTCCACCTCAGACACCTCAGACGCTGCTTCTATTTGTTTTTTTGTGGCCTTGGCGCGTGGCATTTTGTGTGTTTAAATCTTGTGATGATGTGGATGCTGATGGCTAGGGCTGAACAAGTGGTTTTTCTTGTGTTTAATTGTTAACTTCTATATTTTCTGCCACTTTAAAACCGTTTTAAAGAGCAAGGGACAAACATCAAAATCGCAGCGCGGGCAACAAAAAAGAAGCCGGCGTTTTAAAGTGGTGGAAAATAATTTGCAGTGTTGCAAATCGACCGAATAAACGTTGCCGATTTCTAGCTATTTTCAAGCCAAAGCTAGCTTGTTCAATTATAGCTAACTATTCCGAACGAAGACATCTCATCCAAATCGTTCGGGAATACCTATTGGTTCGGATTAGTGGTTTACAGAAATTTTAAACCGGCCCATATTAGGTTTCAGTCAAACAACTTAACAAAAGAAGTATACTCTTCGAATTGAGATATATTCCAAACTTACCGATCCGAATTTATTTTGAGATCATGTAACAAATATGGGTGATATGGTTTCTCAAAGCGTTCCTTTTATAAGTCTGCGAGTAAATGTACAGGGTTGAAAAAACACAAATTTTCGAATGGAATGGTCGGCAATCCGATCTTTATATATAAGAATATATAAACTGTTAAAGTAGTTTGCTTTATGTACAGCTGAGTTTACAAGAAATACTACATATTTGACACATTTTTAAACTTTGGTAGACTCCAACTCAAAGGTAACAAAAACTGACGGGATTAGATAGAGAGAGTTATAAATTCTTTAACTAATGTATTAAAATTCACCGCCCAAGACCGCGCGGACGGGATATACATATGTAAATAAAATACCTGCACTCGTTAAAAAGAAGTGCGCAAAGAAAATTTAGACCGACAATTTCTGCCTATTTGTTGGATGAAATCAGAACCCGGTGCGTCCCAATCTTCTGTGCGTACAATACTGCTTCTGTTATGCTAAATGATCGTGGCTAAACACACACAGGAGAAGAAAAAGTAAGCATGGGTGTTTTTCCGGCCTTCGATTAAATGCATGAAATTTATTTTGAAGCTGTCGTATTCCGCGAGATTAAGAAAAAGAGAATGAGAAAAAAATATTCCACTTAAATGATTCAAAAGTTATGATTTATGCAGTGTTTTGGGATATCGAATAAGTTCACGCTGAATATTAAATTCCGATTGCAGCTCCTTTCGCAGTCTATGCTTTGGTACGTTTCACAACATTGATGGCAACAAAATGGCAAGTTAACCGATAATAATTTGAAATAAAACTCTGCAGATAAGAAAAGAACAATTTTGGTAATTTTATTAATACAAGATTAAAACATAAATGGAGACATGCAACATTTTCTTTATGATATACAGAACCAACTGTAAACAATAAAAAGGTCATTCTTACATTGAATACTTGAAGCATTTCAAATCCTTGGGTCTATGTAATGGTTAAAGCAGTAAAATTATTTATATTCGAGCAAAAACATGGCACTATTCCATGGCATAAGCGCAGCTGTGCACAGCTACTCTTAGGACACGCCACTGGCAACGGACTTGCCGTCCTCAGATTTACCATCTGGTCCAGTTGTGCGTTTGGCCGAGAATTGCATGTAATCACTTCGTGTAGCCGCCTCGTACTCCTGCACTAGGCAATCCACGGTCTCCCTTGACTCATCCAGCTCGGTAAGATCATCCTTGAATATGTCCTCGCGACGAAACTGGTCAAGGAAAGCGCCACGTTTGCGCAACTTGTCGTATTGGCTCAGGGCACGCTCGAACAGGGAACAGATGCTGGTATGATTGGCCAACATCAGACCAGAGACACGATGATTGCTCTGAACGTAGGGCGAGGAGCGAGAGAGAGCCACCTGAATGGAGGTGGGACCCCAGGGTATGAATTGAGCCATCTTTCGTTCGCGTATGCGTTGCAGCGACTTGTGCACCTGAGTGGGGTCCACCTCACCCTGAATGATGTTCAAAATGGAGATGTAACAATGATGATTCGACTTATCCGGCCCCGTGGAGACCATCATATTCTTGGGCTGCAACAGGCGACGCATCACATCCAACACCGTGGTCTTGCGCACATTTACCGTCTGATGCGGCTGATTGGTAACATCCGAGTCGCTGGTCAGGGGAGTGTAGCCAGTCATGAGGAAATGCAGCTGGGGCGTGGGTATGAGTGGAGCTGTCAATCCTATCAAATTGTTATTCATATACGAAGGGTAACGCAGGGTGGTGGTGCTCACACTCATAATGGTGGACACCAGAGTGTTAATCTGCGAGAAACTGGGATTCTGTATGTGCAGGCGATCGCAGGCAATGCGATTCAGTGCCGTGTTATCCAAAACGACCACACTGTCGGCGGCACTGGTGAGGCGCTTTAGGGTTAACATTGAGTTGTAGGGCTGCACCACAACATCGCTGATCTCATCCTGGTTGGGAAACACACTGAAAGTCTGTATTAGTTTCTTGGGATAACGATCCGATAGACGTTCCATGATAAAAGAACCCATGCCCGACCCTGTGCCGCCAGCAATGGAGTGGCATAGAACAAATCCTTCCAAGGAATCGCTTCCATCCGCTTCACGGTCGATGATATCAAAGATCTCTTCCTGCAATTTGTCACCCTGACTATAGCCAGAGGCCCAATTGTTGCCTGCACCACCGCCATGCTTGGACAAATACACGTTCTCGGGATTATAGAGCTGAGAAAATATACAAAAATTCTGGATAGTTCCACCCTTCTCAATATCTAGTTCCATTTAATTCACCTTGGAGTATGCCGATCCCATGATGGTATTGATCACACGCGGTTCCAAGTCCAACAGCACAGCACGTGGTATATAATGATCATCATCCGCCTGATAAAAAAACACATCCTTGCGATCCTGTCCGTCGGTGGCAAAATCTTCCAAGACGCCGCTTGGAGAGATGCCGTGCTCCAGGCACAAACGCTTCCAGAACTCGAAGCCAACTGAAGAGTGATGGCATATAAGTATTTGAGCCATCTCCTACATACTTCATCTCCTACTTACTCTGATTGCCGCACTGCCCGAGCTGCAGCGTAATTATTTCACTTGGCATTTTCTTAGCTTGCTTGTCACGGCGCTTGCCCCTGTCTTATTCCTGGCGCGCTATATAATTCAGCGCAAATATCAACTACTCACTGTCAAATTTAAGTGTTTTGCAATTAAAATACACTAAGGCGGACACAAATAATAAATTGTTTACATGCAAATATTTAAATAAATGCCACAGCGGGGCAAAATGTTAAATTGCTCACAGCCAGTGTTGATAAATGCTGACTATCCGAACCAGAGTTGCCAGCGTAGGTAAGAACAAATTAGACAAATTAAAAAAAGCTAAATATTATAATTCAAATTTATGGCTGCAAAATAATATCGTCACAAAATTAAACGAACTCGAATCCCATAACTAGAATCAGGGTTCCAAACTGTTTTTGAACTTTGAAGCTAAATATTATAATTGAAATTTATAGCTGCAAAATAATATCAAGTCACAAAATTAAACGAACTCGAATCCCATAACTAGAATCAGGGTTCCAAACTGTTTTTGAACCAATTCGAAACCGCAATCCAGCGGAATTATTTTCAGCGAACAGAAACGTTACCTGAATCACGTGAGATAAAACGTGTTTTGAATCAACAAAAAGTATCGACATCTTACATTTTACGCTCAGTTTGTGGCAGTATATATTACGATTAATTTCAATTTAAATTTATTATTATTCTTACATCCTAGTGCGACAAGGATAATCTTATATATTATTGCACTAGTCACTAAAGAGAAAAACACAAACATTGAAGAAAGGGTATTAACTTAAATATATTGCTGAGATTACATTAATTTGCTTAGAGTATCACAAGCACCAATCTTAATTTCGGTTGTGGGCAAAAGTCCCATTTTTTAGTAAATTTGTGAATATAAATAGAGTATTTTATTAAAGCTCAAATATTTGGGTAAGTCGTGGAGGGGACCAAGCTTCGAAAACCTTCGACCGAAAACTTCGAAGTTTTTCTTTGAACCGCGGAAGCGTTACCGTTCAAAAATGTTTTAGGCTTGCAGCCCTGACTAGAATATAGAACTCATAAAAATTGATTTCCCATATTTAATCTGTCCGGAAGTACAAGCTATGCAGAGCGCTGTTCTCAAAGCCTTCTGCAAAAGTCCCGATATTTGTTCAAATAAAATGGATAAATATACAGTAAAAGGTCAAACTAAAATTCCAATCGGCTACAATATAAAATGAACTACTATCTGGAAAGAACTGAAATATCTTCGCTGAAAAAGGAAACTGAATCTTAAAACAACTACACTCAAATTATTATCAACCTTTTAGATCAGAGGTTCCCAGACCTATCTTACGACGGCATTGGCAAAAATGCAAATGAAGAAAATATTTCTGAAACAACATGATGATGGAAATTAGGTCGCGTGAATCAAACCGAATTAAATTTTGGTTTCGGTTCTGGTAAGTACCGTTTCAGTAAAAGATTTTTATACTCTGTACCAAAGGTACATAGAGTATATATATTAAGTTTGTGCAAAAGTATGTAACAGGGAGAAGGAATCATTTCCGACCATATAAAGTATATATATTCTTGATCAGCATCAACAGCCGAGTCGATATAGCCATGTGCGTTTGTCCGTCCGTACGTCTGTCCGTCCGTCTCTGTAAGAGATAGAGGTTTGACATGTATGGGACAAATGCTTCTTATACTTGCAGGCAGATCAAGTTTATTTTCAATTTTTGCCACGCCCCCTCCCGCCCACGCAATTTGGAAAAAACGTTATATCTCGCTCAGTTTTGAAGATAGACGATTCGTACCTGGAGATAGTTAGTAATTAGCAAAATGTATCGATTTGCCGAAGAAATGATACAGATTGGATGAACGGTTCTCAAGTTATGAGCAAATAAGTAAACAACCCTCCCCCCACCCACTCCTACCCTTAAAGAGAGAGAGAGAGAGAGAAAGAGAGAGAATAAAAGATGAGCGCAGCACCAGCATTGCAATCAGCTTCTACTCCAGGTGCAGAGTATGTTATAGTCGGGCTTGACCGACTTTCTCACTTGTTTTTATTCGGTTTTATACTGCTACCTTGATTTTGATTGATTTTGACGTCCGGCATTTTTTCGTTAGGAACAATATTTTTGGCCAAAACGAGAACTGCTTTGCCGACCCACTGCTTGCAGCTGACATCTGGGGCCAATTTTTATAAATACCTCTCGCTCGCTTTGCTTACAGTTTCTGATAAGGTATCTATAGCTTAATCTTCACAATGGGCGTGTTCAGCAGAATAATTGATCCCTGAGCAAGTAGCGTACAAAAATGATCCAACAAATAGTTTCTGCTGATAAATTAATTAAACTGTTAAATTTTTTAACAACGCCGCAGGGCGATGAATTCTGCATATAAAAATATACAGATACCGCATCACTCGAGTTCAGCAAAAGAAACAGTGCGAATTTAAATCAGCGTCAAGCAAAACCAGAAATCGACGTAAAATTCTAAGAACATTTACAACTGGACTGGTTTCCGGACTTACCATTTTTGATTTCAATAATTTCCGAAATTAGACACCGGCAGGCCCGGTGAAATTTATACTAGAAGAATTTTTTAGTGTAGTTTGGGAATTCCAAATTGGAATACTTTACGAAAATCGATTTCACAAATTTAAAAAAAAAATCAATTTTTCACCTATTTTTGGAACATATCCAAATAAGAAGTAAGAAAACCTTTTCAGAGAAAATAATCAAGAACTGAAAATTCAGCATTGGTGTTCAGAAATAACTCTTTTAAATTCAACAAGGCACTCCAATTTTAAATGATTCATAATCTAAAAATATACACCAAAAATCTTGGCCAAATATATTCAGCGGAAAAAAGCTAAAACTGCAGCGCTGTTGATAGTGTTGTGAAACGTTAGCAAGGTATATAAACATTTATTTGTTGATTCTTTTATTTTTCTCATATCAGCTCAGACTCGGAAATTTACTTATTGTTCCATGATATCACCATAAACTTGTTTAGTTGCAGCAATGTCTCCGAACGATACGGTTGATCACCTGGTGAGTCAGGAGCAGGAGCCAAGTCACTCTCAAAGAATTGCTACATTTGCAATTCTTGACTTGGAAACTGCAAATTTGCCCGCGCATAACTACAATCGGGCTAGTATCACGGAACTGAGTATATACGCCTTTGCGTCGTCTATACTAAAGGAGGATCAGCCGTTGGGACTTCCATTACCACCTCGTGTGTGTCACAAATTGAATTTGTTATTTCAACCGACAATGATGGTGCATCCGGATGCGGAGAGAGTCACAGGTAATAGGATATTACCCAAAGGTCTCAAATGAGTCACCATAATTCATATAATTCTAGGTCTGAGTAACTACCTGTTGGAGCGCGAATCCAAATTAAATGACAACTCTGGGCAACTGATTCTGAATTTTGTGAAACATTTGCCTGGACCCGTTTGCCTGGTGGCTCACAATGGCTGGTACTTTGATTTTCCCATTGTTAGGCAGGCTTTTAGCAAGCTAAATCTGGAATTTCCCGATGATCTGCTGTGTGTAGATTCGTTGCGCGCCTTCTTAGAGATTGACGACAAGCGTCTCAATGAGAACAATTTGCTTCCAATGCCGGACACAAAGGACGAGAGGGTTCAGGCAGAAGAGAAAGCAGTAGACTGGCGTACAGTGAATGAAACCACACCTAAACGTCGTACCCTAAGCTCAGTGGAGGGTTTCTTAAATCGCAAGCGACTGGCTGAGGACGACGAGGACGACACGGATTCAAGCCCACCGCCGGCTAAGCGGGGATTGCGTTCGCGTCGGCAACTATTTAGCGGACTAAAGTGTGCCGAAACCAAACGTTTTCCACCAAAATACAAATACAAGCTTGGCAATCTGTTCGAGCGCACTTTTAACATTCCCCCAAAAAATGCTCATCAGGCCGAGGCTGATGTCGCCATGCTCACCAAGTTATTGCAGCATTATGGCTTGGATTTTCTAGCCTTTGCCGAAGAGCAGGCAATTCCATTTAACGAAGTTCAACCTCTCGGGACACCCTCCAAACGGAAACATTCTTAACATTTTAATATTGATCGGATTTGCATGTTTTTTTGTCGTTTTGATTTTTTTAAATTGTAACTATATTTTAGCTTTCTTAACTCTGGAAGGTAATGTAACATATTAATCTAGAAAGTCGTAAAACCGTGAGGTTTAAATTAAAATTGTACAGAAATGCTTCACTCAATAAAGATATATTTTTATATATATTATTTTATCTTAAAAAAAAAAAAAAAAACATAAAAAAATTAGAAAAATTGGCTTTTGATATGATTTTTACCAAGTCTACGCTCAAAATATCCAACAGTTATATTTAAAAATTGCTATGATATTCCGCTAACCGGATTTAAAGAGAAATAACACTTAAACATAATATTTAAACATTTTTAGAGATTAAGTCCAAAAATCATCTTAGAAAAAAAAACATTGAAAAATTTGATGTTTCGATAGGATTATAACCAATTTTAAGCTCAAAATATCCTACATTAATAAAGAAAAAGAAATAAAGAAATAACACTTAAATTTTTATACACTTGAAAACCCGTTTTGTATACCCTTGGAGAGGGTATATTGAAATTGTCCGGATGTTTGTAACGCACAGAAGGAAGCATCTCCGACCAGATAAAGTATATATATTCTTGATCAGCGTGACGAGCTGAGTTGATATAGCCATGTCCGTCTGTCAGTCTGTCCGTCTGTCCGTCCGTCTGTTTTTATGCTATCTCCTCTGTCAGTTTTAAGGCTATCTTAACCAAACTTTGCACGAAGTCTTTTGGTACAAATACGCTGCACATTTGTCGGAACCGGCCGGATCGGATGACTATAGCATATAGCTCCCATAGGAACGAACGGTTGAAAAACTAGTTTTAGTGAGAAAAACTTTTTTGTTTTCAATGCTATCGCTCCCAACGCTCGTATTTATAAGTTTTTAATGATTTCACATAATTTCACCAAGCCTTGTCAAAATCGGACAACTATATAGTATAGCTGCCATACCAAAGTTAGGTCTGAAAACAGTCTTAGTGAGAAAAACTTTTTTGTTTTTAGTGCTATCGCTCCCAACGCTCGCATTTATAAGTTTTTAATAATTTTACATAATTTCATTAAGCCTTGTCGAAATCGGACCACTATATAGTATAGCTGCCATACAAACTGTCAGGCATATATCAAGCTCCAAGCGTATATAAACTTCGGTCGAGCCGAAGTTAGCTGGCCTCTATTTTTTCTCAGTATAAACGCTCTCAATCACGGTCATGGGTAATATTAAATGTTGTTAAGCTGATCTGCGAAGTTTGGTCGAAGTCGCTAACTGTTGAGGCAAGCTTTTTTAAGTGTTTCAAAACTTCGTCACAAACGAAGTTAGCTTTGCCTTTCTCGTTTTTAATCTGTTTCGCATAAAGGACATTTTCAAATGTCATTCACATCTTATCCTGCAACAAGAATGATGTCAACATTACAGAATCGAGTATCTCCGCATTGAACGCTAGCCAGGCACTGAAGAGCTGTTTACTTTCTTGCCCTCAGCTTCTGCATGCGTCCATTCAGGTAGCCATCAACGCAGTTTCAAAGAATATTTTTGTATACGAAATTAGAACATTTACTGAATAAATGAACCGTCACCAAAACCTGAAACAAAATAAGGTTAATAACTGTTAGCCGTAGAGGGAAAAAAACGATCGGCCAATAAAGTAAGCCTATTCGTTATTCGATTTTTTATTTTCTGCTCAATTCTCGAAGGTCCCTTCGATTTAAAGCAAAGTCCTATGAGTTCGGAAGTAAGAAAACATTTTGTTTGAACTAACGTCGTAACTAAACGTCAACAAGAAAAATAAATAAAGATCACATAATCACACACGTATTAAGCTAATTTCACACAGGGAAAATAATTTGTCAAATATGGCTAAAATTTGATAAAATTAGTTTGAATTGTTGAGGGCACAATAGACCAAAATTGGTCGCGGTGCACCACTCCCCAACCACAAATAAGTTTGAATTGTGTGTGAACGCCATATTTATTTGCAGTCAAACTCATTTGCAAACCGATTTGACGACTTTGTGTGCAGTCTGAACACAATATGAACACTCTTTGTCAAACTGTTATCGAATTTGCCGAGTTTGATCTAGCAAGTCAAATGTAAGAAAAAACTATGGCAAACTTTTGATGCTTGCCCGAGTATTTGTTTTAAATTGAATATTTAATTCGGATAAGAATTAGAATAAGAATAATGGTGTAAGATAGGCAATGGCGATTTCCGTCATTCGCCAATGAGTGGCTAGACCTTTAAGCCGAGAACATGTTAAAATTGATAGCTGGGGGAAATGCGCTTTGCAATTTGGAATGGAAGAGTAAATGATTCAACAGAT
The DNA here is from genome assembly GCA_018904275.1 of Lordiphosa clarofinis. NCBI lineage: Eukaryota > Metazoa > Arthropoda > Insecta > Diptera > Drosophilidae > Lordiphosa > Lordiphosa clarofinis. The sequence continues at coordinate 1,109,436 of JAEIGQ010000022.1, forward strand.
ATTGTCGAGGAGGAGAAGGCCAATTTGAGAAAGCGGAGTTGTGGACAAATCTCTGTATCCAATGCCGAACAAATGCGTGAAAGCCTGGACAAGGATTGGAGAAGACAACAGCTTAGCGGTTTTTCAGTATGATGTATTGTTGGCGTCGCAGAAAGGTCTCAGTGCCAGGACACAGTTGCAAAAGTTGCAGCATTTGAGGAGATTGAATATTTAACTGAGACTCAAGCTAATCGACGAAGGGCGCTTGGACGCATAGTAAAAAATGACTTGACCACAATTAGTGCCATATTGGACACAATGAAATGAAAGTGGACAGTTGAGCCCATTATTCGAATGGACGATGCTGACGTAAACACATAATTTTGTAACTAGATATGTACAATGTACATAAGTAACTCAAGCTGATAACATCGAAATACATGACAGTTTCGAATTGCGCCTCCAATTTTTTGGCCACGACTTGTTAAGCAGTTGGAGATTTCGATTAGCCAGATATCAATATAGCGATAATTTTATGGCGGCTATCGACATACCACAAAGGTTTCTGTGAAGCACAACAACAACGTCAACAAAATTATGCATATTTTATCAAAAAGGCTTATCGAATGACTAAGCTTAGCAAAGAGGAACTACAAAAATTACAAAATAAACTAACTACGACTCTGACACGTGGGGGGAATTTTATTTGCCCGTCCGGACAGCTATGCCCCGATGCACAGCCAATTGTAGTCAGAGGCGTTATATTAGAGCTATCAAAAACTATAGAGAAGAGGAAAAAAACTAAAACGCTATAGTTGAATGGGAACAAAGGAAAAACATATAGAATAAAATAATATTAATATGGGCATTTCCATGACGTCGAACGGGACAATCGTACGACGCATTTAAATTTTTAATAAACTTTTAAACTTATAGCTTTTCAATAGCTCTTTGCAATAGGTGCAAATATTGTAAATATTGAAAATGGGAAAATGATTGTTTCCAAGATATTTGCAAAAAAACATTACATTCGCACGGGACAAAAACCGAAGTGGTTTTCGCGGGAAACCATTGAAACGCAGATTTCAGCGAATCCTGAGGCAATATATTAATGCGATAAATTTAAGAATGTAGTGCATTAAAGTATCTTTGAAACAGTTTAAATTTTACCCAAAAATAATTTAGTTTTTTCAAAATTTAAGCTTAAGCATTTACGCACGGGACAGCTTTTTCCATCATTATATTTATGTGGTTTCTGCTTTAACTAACTTACATAATAACTTACATAACTTACAGTTAATTGCATTGACATTGTTTCTCATGGATTCTTACACATTCATGTATACCCCTTTGTTAAGCAAATTAAGCAAACTTAATGTCATAATTCCTTATAAGTCAATCTTTTTGTTCTTGTACTGCTGGAATAAAATAAATTGAAATTAAATAAGAAAAATTGCGCTAGCACGGCAGTGAAACCGAATAAATCAAATTATTAAATGTAAGATTAGCTTACATTAGTTTAATTTGATTGTTTTCCTATGAAAATTCGATAAAGTATAGTTAGCCAAGGTTGCCCTTTTGGTGGAAATGCCCATATAATAAATTTGAAATAAATTAGATATACAGAGAGAAAGAGAAAAATAAAAAAAAACAATCTTAAAGTGAAACTTAAAACTAATAAAAAATAAAGAGTTTATGAGTTAAACTTAAAATTAAATGCCCCGAAAAGTAAACTTTTGAAATTTCTCAAATTTCGACTCGAATTTATTTGACGCATGTGTGAACAGCTAGACAAATTCAAACGCAAATCAGTCAAACTCTTGCCATGACAGTTTTTGTAAGTTAATTTGACTGTGCGAACTTAGTTGAAGTTGAAGTAATATAAAATTTGAATCCCCATTAAAACCTAACTTCTTAATTTTTTCCCCTTTAAATATACACCATATACTTACGAATGGAGGGGCGCCCGTATTACCCATACAACTCAAAATAATCCATTTTAGAAAAACACGTTTATAATAAAAAAATTTTTTTTTATTTCAAATTAAGTAAAATGTTATAAATTTAATGTTATTAATAAAAATTAAATATGTGTTTTAACTGAAAGACAAATATGTTTGTCAATCGACCGACAATAGATATGGCTCTTGTCAACATGAAAATGAACCTAAAATGATATTGACATATTCTCATCCACATAAAGTAAAGAGATAGCAATGCGAAAATTTTTGATAAAATACATAAAGTGCGGTTCTCATCTTAAGTCAAAATCGTATTTTTTGATTATCCTATTAGTATGAGCGATATATATTTTCTATACAAAACAAGTGAGAAAGTCAGTCAAGCCCGACTATAACATACTCTGTACCTGAAGTAAAAGCTGAATGCAATGCTGGTACTGCGCTCATCTCTAATTCTCTCTCTCTCTCTCGCTCTCTAAGGGTTGAAGTGGGTGGTGGAAGGGTGCTTTACTTTACGGAGGGGGCGTGGCACAAATTGAAAATAAACTTGATCTGCCTGCAATTATAAGAACCTCTATCTCTTACCATCTCTGAGATCTGTTTGTTCATACGGACGGACAGACGGACATGGCTATATCGACTCGGCTGTTGATGCTGATCAAGAATATATATACTTTATATGGTCGGAAATGATTCCTTCTCCCTGTTACATACTTTTGCACAAACTTAATATACTCTATGTACCTTTGGTACAGAGTATAAAAACGCAGTCTAGTGAACATGTTTATTAAAATGAACCACCTTGTACCGAGTAGCCGTGTTCAGAAATTTATTAAAGTGGCTTCATTATTGGACATACAAAGACCTAGAGAACAGTTATTTATATTTTCTGCAATTGACCCCAATTCTTCTAACGAATTTCGAAATTCCGGGGACTTCTGCGAACCAACTGTGTTATTAACGTAACTTTTGACCGCACTTAATTTTCCTTGTCCTGGAAATTGTTTTAAAATCTTAGTGCGTTCGTTTTAGTGTCTGAACTCCATCGACTTTTTAGGGTATGGGTAAAGTTTAATATTATTTTTACTGGCATGATTTATTTTCTGACCAAATTTTAATTGTTAATCTTCTTAAAAACTACGGAGGTAACAACGCTGCCAACTTTACCACCAAATTTAAATGTGGGCGTGGGTATCGTTTTATATTTTACAAATTTCTCTGCAAAACTCAGCATCAACTCGTCCTCGGTCCAATTGCAGGATGTGATAATGAACAAGCTGTTCTCTTTGTCCGCCAGCAACTTCTCCACCGAGGCCAGATATTGAGCACGCTTTTCTTTGGGATTATCGGGGCAAAGACTGATGGCATCATAAGTTCCCTTATCGTGCACCACATCATATGTACCCAGTTCCAACTGTAGTGGCGTTAAGTCCGCCACCTGATAGTTTATGTCCAGCTTGTGATCCTTGGCAATATTTTTGGCCAGCTCAATGGCCTTTGGAGAGTAGTCGATACCGGTTAGTTGGGCATAACCCTCGTTGGCAAGAGCCACGAGAAACCAGCCATTTCCGCACCCCAAGTCCAGAACACGTATGGTTTTTTTTGTTTCTTCATCTTCCTGATGTTTCATTAGCCAATCAACCACACGTTGCTGGGAGTCCTCATCAAACCAAATTTCACCCACATCGCCATGGCTTTTATAGTTGCCAATTTCACGGGCGTAGCTCGTCTCCCAATACTCCTTGGTGCCCAATTCGGAACTGTCTAATTCTGCATCCATAGTTTGAAACAATACAAAAGATAAGCTAGAAAATAACAAAAACCGCGTTGCTCTTATGCCTTTGCTTTAGAGATGACAGCGTGATAAGGTACAAAGTCACGCAACTAACGAGCCAACATACCAATTAAAGTGATAAAACGCAATTTTAATTTTTGTATTTTTTCAAGTTGTGCCTCAACGGCTTTCAAGCCCAAATGAATTATGGTTTAGATCGTTTAGATTAGCGGTGGGCAGCAGAAATAACGAAAAGGGTATAAAACCATTTTTATTTTGTCATTTGCTTTCGATCAACGCGATGCAGAGTGTGTTTGTTGTAATATCTATTGCGTCACGGAATTAGAAAAATATCGGGCCGGGTTGAGCGGGTAAGAAGTGCTATGAGGCTGCCCACCGCTGGTATAGATAAATCTACTTCAAGCTCACGCCAGATGAGCATCTCTAATTGGCTCTGTGGTCAATCGATTAAGTAAGAACAATCGAAAGTCGATGTTTTTGAAATGTTGCCGCAAATACCATATCCTTTCAAAATTTACAGTCGAATTTCTTTCGATTTATTTAGATTTTTTTTCTTTCCCTTGAGATTTACTATCTCTAAATTCACTAACTTGAAGTTCGACTGTATTATATTTAATTATTAAAAGGAAATATATGCCATATGGGTATTTCCACAGTCGCGAACGCGACATTCGTACACTTTTAAAAAATATATGGGGACAAAAATATTTGTTGTTTGTTTTTATTTTTTGTAGAGTTTTGGTAGCCGTATATTTAGTGAAAAGATAGGTTCAGCGATTGACGATTAAAATATAAATTGAAAACCCGAACTTAGATTTATCACGCGACAAAAATGGAATGTTTTTGGTAATAAAATTTTTAAATCTGGGAATAGTAAAAAAATTTTAAAATGTTAACTCATAAAATGTATAAGCTTTTATTCCGTGCAATATACAGCTATTTACTTACTTTGTTTTTATAAGCTTTAAATATTATTAAGAAAAATCCTGACAATGAAACCGCCTAAACGCCAGTATCAGGCCGTTTTTTTTTTTAAATGGAATCAGCTAGGCTTTAAGAATTATGTTATTTATATTTTAGTTTTTCATGTCATGTTAGGAAAATTTTTTTAAAAACTGTTTAACGGCCGAAGTCCAAGCAGATATGTCAAAGCTGTGGCTCCTTGACTTAATATGTAAGGTAGGCGAAGGCCAGGTATATGCGCCGCAGTTGACACCCTCGCCCATTGATAAATTATGCACAGATAATCTACATAATTTAATGAATTGCAAATAACTTTGAAATGCGTGATTGTGAAGACTCGTTGCGAGGCACTACAATAATGCCTAAAAGGTGACAACAGCTTTTTCGCCAAAAAACAGCTTTTCCATTCTACCCACAGATACGAGTCTTAATGTTCAAATAATGGATTGTGTCCTCAGCGAAGGGAGATGGTTTGTGAATTTTGCGAGTGTAGCCAGTTATGTGGACCGTGGATAACATCTGCAATCTGAGAGCAGCTGTACAACTAAAGTTTGAGGAAAAGACGAAAACCTATTCGTTCTTTGTAGATTTGAAAGCTTCATTTGACAATGTACTAAGAAATTTATTAGCATATAAAAAAAATCGGACACAATAACGATTGTGTGGAATGGAGAAGCAATGTCTGAGGAGTTCACCACCAAGGCAGGAGTCAGACAGGGACGTCTGCTTTCACCTCTACTTTTCGCCTTAGATTTGAACGATCTACACAAGGAACTAAATGGTGGCTTGCAACTCGAGAATATAAACCTTAGGGTGTTGCTCTATGCTGATGACATAGTTTTACTGGCAGATGATCCAAAAGTCCTGCAGCAAATGATCAACAACCTGGCAGTGTACTGTGGCAAATGGAACATGATTGTCAACCTCAGCAAGTCCGTTATCATGGTACCTGGGAATTCTACTAACGCCGAAACTATCCTTTAAAAAACATCCTTTACAAAAGCATTAACCCTTTGAACAAGATGGTTAGGAAGCAGAACCCCAACAGTCGGTTCAAAGCAGCGGTGGAGCACTTACCACGCCACTTGGCCCGATTTTATAACTTCTTTCGCCAGAACAAAAAAGCTGCATCTCGTTGATATAGCAAAGGACAAAATGAAGAATTTGTTGTACCCTTATTTGGCCGTCCACCGCTCGGTTCAAAGCTATAAGGCGCAAATATGGGGATCGGCCAACTTCGCAGAAGTTGACAGGTTGCAAAATTTCTTCATCAAGAAAATGTTCAGGCTCGCCGACTGCACCCCGAATTATTGCATTCAACCAGAAATCGGAGTTACTCCTGCTCACATTTTCACGCTTGATCTGCACCTCCCATATAAAGAACTATTTTTGAATACGAATCTAACAGGCTACCAAACCAATTCTCCAAAATACTGTTAAGGAAAAGGCTGGATGGGTTAAATGTTTAAACGATTTAAGCATCAGTTTCAACCTGGACTGGAACTTATCGTTGACTAGAACGGAGTGGCATGGTGGATGGCGCTCAAGAAGCGGATAGAAACTCACGAACACCAAACTATGTGGAGCAGAGCTATAAGTAGCGCGCATAGGTTCTATAGATATTTCGACCATGGCATAGGACCGAGCACAAATGGGACAATATAAGGTGGATTTTTAAAGCAAGATGTGATCTCATAATATTAAACAAACATTTGCGAAACGTGCCAGATGAATGTACCTTTTGCAAGATTCTTTGGCAAATCGTCACTCACGCAAAATTAAATTATCGCAAAATTAGTTAACTACGTCACAAGCGCTTTATCATATAGAAAACTAATAATTACAGAATTCGTTTAAATTTAATTTGTATCTCCCTTTACCGACAGACTATTTAAAATCAATAACCTATTGTTCCAAAATCATGCTGAAATTTTTTGTAAAAATAATGTTAATAAAGGAACATATTATTATTATTATTTTAGTCAGTTATGTAATCAAAAAATGTAAAGTACGTAACGTAACGTACAAACAAATGAACCAAAACAAATGTATGTTCAATTCAAATACGACTTCTCCTTTGAGTAACGTACGAACCGCAACCCAATCCAAATAGTTTTTACATGATTTGGGCGAAGGATTTATCGCTTTGATCGCCAGAAAATCGGCAAAAGTTTTAAAATGTTACCCCCCATGACCACCCCATTAAACAAATGATTTTGATGTCGTTAAATGTTTTATAATTTATTTGATATACATATTTATAGACTTTCTTCCGACACTACAGTTATGATTTTAATAATAGCTTTAAATTTAACTAAATTACACTTTTCTGGCTTTGCATCGCTTTCATCTCTTTGTTTCTCATTCGTAGATCAAAATCCTTCTTGAATAAAGCGATATTCCTCTTAATGCCCAATATTGATTTTTTATGTTAATCATACTTATATATAATTTGTATATATAAATATATAGTGAGAATTTGTTTTTTTGTTTAAAAGCTTTCTTCAGATGTGGGCCACACAGCACATAATCATAATATAATAGTCATAAAGTCAGCTGTACAGTGGATGTAGAAATTTAAGTTTAACAAAAATATAAAAAACTTTTGATGAACAAATGTAAAGCCTTTGAATTGTTTATACAAAAAAATGTAAGATTAGATAAGGTTAGTTTTGATATTGCCACAAGCAATGTGCGATCGATATCGAAGTTGATATAATTTATAGTACACTATAAATAGCTTCTAGGTAGTTGTACATAATCTATAGAACTACAATGTATGTATGTGTGTGTGTGTGTGTATGCATATTGGGTGAAGGTCTCCACTTGGTGTTACAAACTTAAATCTAGTCTCTATATACAATAAACACGGCTCAGTTCTTCGGTGCTCACGTTTGGGTGCGTCGCTCATAATCACTGCGCCTGTAGTCGGCTGGATAGTCGCGTGGCATTACTGGATAACCGCGTGGGTCGCCGCGATAGCCAGGCGGTGGAGGTGGCAGTCCGGGGACGACACCATTCGGATTCGGCATATAGTAGTTGGGCGGCAGGTAGTGACTGGAGTAGGCGTGCGGTGGTAGATGAGCGGGCGGGTATCTAAGAGAGAGAATGTAATTAGATTTTTCACTCATATATATTCCCTTTCCATCCTTTGCCATCTCTTCTTTCCTCTTGACCCTATTTGGACTCACCTGCGCTTATCTGGACGACGATCGCGATCACGTTCGCGATGGTCACGATGGTAACCACCACCTCCAGAAGGTCCAGCGCTACGCGTATAGCCAGCATCGTAACGATCTCGTTTATAGTCCAGACTGTAGCTGCAAGGAAAAAACCGACAATCTTAGTTAATTATCCTCAATGCTTGATTTCACTCTCCCATGACTTACCGATCTCTGGCATGCCATCGTTCCATTTCGGGTGTATAGCCTGAGGGAGCAGGGGGTGGATCGTAACCGCTACCACCACCACCAACCCCCCGACCACCTCGGCTATTGGGTGTCGAGGGTGAGTTCATGCCGGACCGACGTGAACCCTCATAACCCCCACCACCACCCGGACCTGAGGAAGCAGCACCATAATAATCGTCGCCACGATGATGCTTTTTCCGCTCCTCGTGACGCTCCATGTTGAGCCGCTTGAAGGAAATGGACTTGAGGTTGTCGCTGATGCCGGTGCCGCCACCTGGAATGCCAAGGGCAATGCTGGCCTCCGCATCATTCTCATCCCGTTTGCGTTTTAAAGGCGAATCATTGGCAAATCGTGTGGAGGAGGGATTGCTAGCTGATGTTGCTCCAGCATAACGTGACTGGGTCCCTCCACTTTCCTTGCCCTTGCCCTTTTCCTTGTCTTTCTTCTTTTTCTTGCGCTCTTTGTCACCTCCTGCTGGGTTCTTCTCCTTCTCGCCGTTTTTCTTCGCATCTTTGGAAGTTTTGCCATCCTTAGATCCTCCAGCATCCTGCTTTAAAGCGTGTTTGTATATTTTAAACAATCGCTTGGCATCCAGTTCGGTGAACTTGGATACAAAGTACCACAGATTACTGCGCCATTCCTTCTTCTCCGGCTCGCCATAGGGCTGCAGGCAGACATCAATTTGCCTGCCAATCTGGAGCAGACAATCTCTGGTGTGCTGCAACTGATCCTGATCGGACAAACTGACATCGGGCTGATCCAAAGCCTTCAGGGCCTTCTTAACGGGTCGCATTTTCTCCTTGCACTCGTTAAAAATGCTTGGATCCAGATCTCCGAGCACTTCAAGGGCTCGAGGCTCGTTGTTGGCCGTGAAATGCATTGGCTTATTGCCATTGTTATCCGAGGAACTAGTCTTTTTGGAGCGGGCCTTGGATTTTTTGGTCTTTTTGGCAGCTGGCAAGTGATTATCCTGGGACACATGCGGGGAGGTGGGTTCATGCAGACTGGAGTTGTTTTCGGCTTGATGATCCGCTTTGCCACCACCACCGCCGCCCTCCTCCGACTCTTGCGGAGGTGTGCCCGTGCTTGTGACCAGATTTGAGTTATTTGCAGTCTTGCGCGGACGTCGCTGTCGCCTCTGTCCGCCCTTCTTTAGCTCTACATTCTTTTTAATGATCTTCAGGAGGTACTCGGCGCGGGATTGCAAATGTTTGGCCTGAGGCTTGCGCGTGTCGTTCAGCAAAATCTTCTCCGTAAGCTTTAGCGTGGAATCCAACTTCATTTGCTCCCAGGAACCAATTCCATATTGATATATACCGCACAATAGCTTCGTGTCCTCCTCAATGCCCCATTCTACATCGAAGTTGGCCGCGCGAGTTCGGATGTCGAACACCCATTGCTGTCGCTCTTGGCTAGAACTGGGCATTATTTCGTTGAGAGGTTGCAGCTCTTGTTCGCAGGACAGCAGGGTTTTGGCATTAAAGGAGACGCCGCCCAGTTTCACGGAGTACGTGGCTCGAGGGCGTCTTTGTTGCTTGTTTTCCTCGACAACAGCAGGTGCAGCAGTCTTAAGCTCTTCCTCCTTGTGCTCCTCCAGGAATTGCACACAACGGTCATGCAGCAGCTCGCCAATGCGTTTCAGCTCGGCCAGCGGTTTCTCCTGCAACTCAGCATCGCAGGCAATGGCCTCGAGACGCAACAGAGGGGCGGGAAACTTCTTGTAGCTGCGTATAAAGCGCCGCAGCTCTGCATCAGTGAAACCTGTGATCTTCTCCTTCATGGTGGGTCGTCCACGCTTTCGCGGTCGTCCGCCCTCCTCGCCACTGGCATCTGAGCCTAGCTCATAGTCCGAATCGGCTGAATCATCGGCTGCAGCCTGTTGTTTGCCGCCTGCTTTACCCTTAACCTTGGTGGTTTCATTTTGATTAGCTGCTTGGGTTTTTCGACGCGGTGGCAAGTAGAGATCCTCCATTTCCTTGGCCTTTTCCTGATCTTCGATAACTTTGCGAAAGTTTTCGGGTATAATATCATCCCAGTCCTTGCTGTCATCTTCATCCTCTGCACCATCTTCGGGTTTGTTATGACCCGCTTCACCTCCAGTCGGCTCCTCTTCAAAGGCTGCTATGCTGGCCACCTTGAAAGCCGACAATAAGTCATCACCTGGCATTTCTGGATCTTCATTTCGGGTCTCCGCTCTTCTCAGGATTTCATCAATGTCACAGACCAACTCATCATCATGCTCCTGCTCATCCTTAAACAGCTCTTCGGCTCCGAACTTCAATATAGCCGAGAGATCATCCTTGTTGAAGGGATTCGAGTTGGAGGAGTGACCATTGCCACTCTTATCCAGCACCGTGCGGCCCGTCGTGTCCATGCGCTGTATGACCAAATGATCCAAAACCATTTTCTGTTTGGCTCGCTCAACAATTTGTTCCTCCACCGATCTGGCTGTAACCAGTCGATAGATATTCACCTGATTCTTTTGACCTATGCGATGGGCACGCGCTTGGGCCTGCAAATCATTCTGGGGATTCCAGTCCGAGTCGAATATTATTACCGTATCGGCCGTGGCCAAATTAATTCCCAACCCCCGGCACGAGTGGAGAGCAGAAAGCAGAAGTCTTGGCTGCCCTCGGCATTGAAATGATCCAAGGCCTGACGACGCATCTCTCCCTTAATGCTGCCGTCCAATCGCTGGAAGCTAAAGTGACGCTTCTGCAGATAATCGGCCAAGACATCCAGCATGCGTACCATTTGTGAGAAGATCAAAACCCGATGACCCGTCTCCTTTAGGCGACATAGCAGTTTGTCCAGTAAAACCAACTTGCCGGAACCCTTGAGTAGCGTCTGCAAGGCCTCATCCTGCTGCAGACCCATTAACTCGAACTCCGAGGGTCGGATGAGGGCGGCATGATTACAGCATTTCTTCAGCTCGATGACAATGTTGAGGAAAGTCGAGGTGGAGCCGCGTTTACCCTTCCGCAGGGCATCAAAGTTTTTGGTAAGAATCCATTTGTAATATTGCTTCTGCAGCGAAGTCATTTCCACTCTCAATATCTGTTCCACTTTGGCGGGCAAGGACTTCTCCACATCCTTCTTGACTCGCCTTAAGATATAGGGTTCCAATTGCTGATGTAGTCGTGTATATCCCTTGTCCTCGGCATTGCCATGTTGCAGTTCGAAATTCTCCCACGTATCAAACTTCTCGGGCATAATGAAATGCAGCAGAGCCCACAGTTCTTTCAGAGAATTCTGCAGGGGCGTACCCGTAATCAACAGCCGATGATTGGTTTCAAACTCTTTTAGGGACTTGTACAACAGGGAGTCATCGTTCTTCAGACGATGCGCCTCATCCACCAGCAATGCAGCCCACTGCAAGGTGCCCAAATATTGCTTATCCTTGAGCACAATCTCATAGGTGGTCAGGATACAATTGAATTTCAGTCTTTTGGAGCCCTCGAATTGCCATTCATATTGCTGGATCAACTCACGTGACTTGATGTCGCCCAAGTAGGTCACCACATTCATATCCGGAGCCCAGAGATCAAACTCCCGCTGCCAAGCAGTCATCGTACTCAAGGGAACCACACACAAAAAGGGCCCATATAAATGATGCACCTTGAACAGAGAATACAGAAAGCAAATGGTTTGTATGGTCTTGCCCAAGCCCATCTCATCAGCCAATATAACCGAGTTCTCTTTGCACCAGGAGTGGAGTAACCAGTTCAGACCATCCATTTGATAGTCCCTTAAGGTAAGACCGCTAACCACGAAATCAGGTTGATTCTTCATGCGAGAAAACTTGGGACGGTATTTGAGCACTCGACAATGCCGGGACGGTGTGCATTTGGAGCTCTCTCGCTCCATAAACTGCTCCGCACATCTACCCCATTTTCGCATTACCAAGGTAGCATCTTCCCAAGTTGATTCGGCATAGGGTAAGGACTGCCATTTGCATAGATACTCCTCACTACCGTCCTCGGGCTTGGCTCCCTTGGCGATGATTCTATCCACATTGTTATACGACTTTAACAAATCATGCTGCAGCTCCAGCTGGCATTCAAAGTAGTCAATGTCCTCTGGTCCCGCATAGCGACGCCAATAGGCAGTCTCCTGTTCTTTCTTAATAAAGTTGTCTAATTTCTTCATACCCTTGGCCTTCATTTCGCGCAATGTCGCCTCCGATTCCCAAGTGTTGTGTATGTAGGACCAACCTTTCCATTTGATCAGATATTGCACCTCACCATCTGGGGAGGTTTCATCGAAGCCTGCATTCGGATCGGCACCATTCTCTTCTATTGCATAGATCGTTGTCTGATTACCCGTGCAACCCTTCTTGCCCATGCGCTGGGCCAAGATCCGCTCAATGGTTTCACATTTTTCCTCCTCTTCTGCGGCCGCTGCAGCGGCTGCTGAGGCTGCAGCCTGATTCTCATCATACTCGCACTCCAGCAGATCCTCCGAACCGGTTGCCTCATCTTCAGAGGCCTCTTTGTAGCTGACAGCAGCAGCTGTGCGGCGAGTGGCGCAGCTAAAAATAAATAAAAATGGGATCAATTAATAAAGATTTGTTGGATTTGTACAATTTAGTTTTGGGTTACCGTTTGCTGGCATCATCATCATCGCTATCCTCAGAACTGAACGATTTCACACGACGTCGCTGTTGCTGCAGTTGAACGGGTTTGCTTCTGGAGGCGCTGCTAGCAGCTGCTACTTTGCGTTTCTGCGCACTGGAAGAGGCTTCGTCACTGTCCGCATCGCTCTCATCACTTTCGTCCGAGTCCCAACTGAGGAAATCAAAAAGTTGAATCGAAAATTAAACAGAGGATCAACTCAACTCATGGTGTCAGGATCAAAATTATAAAGAACAGACTAAGTCTTCCACTCACTTTTGTTTCTTTTTCTTTTTGGAAGGTGGCGGCCGTTTGGATTTGTCTGCAGCAGCTGTGGGTTTGCGCGCTTGGCGTGTGGGACGTTTAGGTCTATAGTCATCCTCCTCATCTTCCTGTGGCCAAGAATATTTCTAAATATATTCACCCTCCAAATGGAATTTACTCTTGGAAACTTACACTACTGCTGCTTGAGGATGTAGGTGAGGCATTGGCAGAACTATCACTGTCCGACGCTTCACTGGCCTCTGGTTGCTCTTCATCCTCATCATCATCATCATCCGCCTGTGCTGGCTTAGATGTGCTGTGTGTTGTTGTATTTGTATTATTGACCTGGTGGTCGGCATCTGCTTCCGCCTCTGAATCGGAGTCACTGCCACTTGAACCGCCGCCACTGGAACTGTCTTCCTCCTCTGTAAATCCATTTGTTTTTGTATCGGCCTGAGCAGCTGCAGCTGTGGGTGGAAAACCAGCCACCGTTGATGCATCCGGCTCTGGTGAGCTGCGTCCATCACTGGAGTTGCCCGAGGAACTGTCCGAATCGGAATCGGAGCCCGAGGAACCGCTGCCACTGCCACTGCCGCTGCCACTGGCACTGGCATTGTCTGTGCCATTGGCCTCCTCTTCGCCGCGTGTGTCATCTTGTTCGTCTGAGCCTATACTATGCGCCGATTCATTGAGTGCCTGGAATTAAAGCAACGGAATGCAAATATATTTGAGAAAATTTTTAAAGCCTACAGTTCAAGCGAGCACTTTGTAGTCCCTTCAAATTTTCACTCTCTAACTTTGTACTTCGGATTAGGCGTTAAAAACGTCAAGAGATTGAAAGAAGTTCTTAGAAGCCTTTCATAACGCAATTGTTATTGTTCTTGCAGACAGCTTATGTTATAAATTACCTTGAAATAAAAGGTTTGCTCTAAGACTTGGCCTAAAACCAGTAAAATTTTGGAAATAAGGATACTGCGGTTGGTGATACAGAACGACATTCTTGTTGCTAACCGGGCCTAGTTTTTGGTCCCTGTTGAGTAAGTATTTCACTGAAAATCTCGTTTTTAATTGTGAGCTATACGTTCCTACGTCATCTATGTCAATCTAAAGATTCATATTGAAGTTGCAGGCCGACATTCTAGTTACCCCGTTTCACTCATAACAAAATTGTCCAGACATTGACATATAATGGATTACCGTCCTTCTGATCTGCGAATATTGTATCGACAGATTTTAATAATTATTGAAATTCCTCAACTGAATTTTTAATTATTAATAAATTAAAAATTATTTAATTTAAATCTCGAAATTATACAAGTGATTCGTTCTTCAACCGGACCGTTTTCCCAAATAAATGTAATCCCTCTGGTTTAAAAAAACTACAAAATATTTTAGAAACCTTAGTCAAAGGATTCTGGCAGTTTAGAAAATGGTTTTGATGTCCATACTATTAAAAATTTCAATTAGAGAAATTTTTAAATATCTCTAATATCCCCAAATAAGCAAACCTAAATCAGAGAAATGTTTTGTTCGGATTATCAATTTTTAAACTAAAATCCTTCCGAGCTTAAACTCCACCCAGATCAAGAACTTTATATAAATTCTGCTGTCACAAAGAAGTGGTTTGAAAATCTTCTCCAGATTTCTTTAAAACTGCAAACCTCCAGGTTTAAACCGCATAAAGTCTAATGTTCAGTTCTCTTACCCGTTAATTAAATTATCGAAATTTAGATCCACCCTTAAAACTTATTTAAAAATAAAACCGTCGGTGGCTTTAAACAATTCTAGAAAAATGAATTTAAACCGAAGACCTAGCCAAAAATGTGGCTTTACTGAACTTCTAAAAATGGGATCTGCATACCGACCCTTTCGACTTACGAGGAACGAAAGAACCTTTTTTAAAATTCTACAGGATACACCTGTCTTAGCTTAAAGCCTAATTAGTACATTACTCGAAATCCTCTACAGGTTAACTTAGGACAATAGAATTCCTTTATCAAAAACGTTAAGGTTCATACGTTTCGTTACCTAGTTCAGCTTGTCACTTAACTGATAAATAAATCAACGGACCACAGTTAAAAAAAAATTCAGTGAACGTCCTTTTAAAATTCCAAAGCAGCTAATTCTCTCCAGGTTTCATAACTATCCCAGGATTATTAAATTTCTTTATAAATTTCACGAATGCATTGATAAGCAATTATCAAATATAATTTTTAGGACACAGCTAACACTGATTCAAAGTATAGTTCTCCAGAAGATCAAATCCTTTCCAGAAATTAATGGAACATACGTTCTGAAAGGCTTATACTTGGTATAGTTTAAGGTTTGATATAGTTTCCCCGCTGTAATACTCTTAAAAAGTTCTTAAAGATTAAGCTAATAGACTATTTGATGAAATTAGAGCGAACCTAATCCTTTTCAGATTACGGAAGCACTTTAAAGTCATTAAATTTCTGCATAAAAGGCTATTAAATGCCTTAGATATTAGCTTATGGAGCAGCTGTCAAATTCGAAACAGTGCATCACAGGACAACGAGTGAGAAGCCCTTTTGTGAAATTCACCAGGACAGCGAATCCTCTCCAGAAATTCTAATGATATCTCTTTGCCTGTTTAAACTTAGAGTTTCGAGTCGGTTTAACCACTGGAACATTCTCAAACATTACTTCAGAACGCAAAAAAATGGATTTCAGACTGAATTCGAAACGGTTAATCCTCTCCAGACCTTTGGATCAACTTCAAATCACCAGATTTCTGCATTAAAGTCCATCAATTTTCAAATTTCTTTACTTTTCCACGGGGATACAACCTCGAATCACAGTTTTGCAGAATATACATCATGTTTCTGGTCTCTAACATCCAGATTCATAGCCAATCCTCTCCAGAATCACCAGTTAAACACCCAAGCTGGACATATACGAGGTTTTAACTTAGTTCCAGTATGTTTCCCTTTGATTGGAGAAGGTATCCCACATATATTTCACACTTAGACGTCTTCTATATAAAGTAGACCTCATCCTGGCCAGGAAAATCGCGAAAATCTTCAAAAGGACGCGGGTTGGGAGCTTCTGGGCTGGTTTTCTTGTGGAAAAAACTTGAAAAATCCTCACAAAATATGTCTGAAGCAAGAAAATTTGCTCTTAAATTATTTTAAATAATAAAATTCGTTGAAATCGTGTCAAATTCATTGCCGGTTGTCTTTTGGCGCCATGGCAAACCCAAGGAATTGGGCTCGAAATCCATGTATGGAAACTTTGCACCTCGCATTTGTCGATTACGTAACCGATGAAAATTTTCATTTTGCATGAAAAACGAATGAATTGGATGCATTTTGAAGGATTTTCCTTGCCGCATTCGATAAAAACAAACCAAAATGCGAAAATTTAAACGAAATTTGCCAAAATGGGTCCCCAATGGATTTCCATAAAATCCACTTTGACTGCCACGTAGAGGTTTCGGCAAGGCGATGACACTGTCAGAACTGTGAAACATTGTCGGGATAATGGTTAAATTGAACCTTTTACCCAAATGCCTCCTCTTGCGGCCACAAAGCACTTGCTATTACACTGCGGATGTCTCATGCGATGGGGGGCTCCTCTGGCCGGGTACGCTCGAACCTTTGGCCACGCCCACAAAGCGGAGTATTGTAGCTCTCATCTGGCACTTTATTTTGTAGTTAATACTCACACAACGACTCGTCTGAAAATGATTTATATCGCCTTGTTTCGAATAATACAGATATTTCATAGTTTTTTTTTTCTTGCGACTTTACACACACTTTTTGACGTGACGTTCACTGTCACAGCTTTTTCAAGGCCTCCTCACTCACTCACCTGGCTCATTATATTGTCGTCGTAGCACACCCAGTTGCCGTTGAGCGGTCATTAAATATGAAATACTCCTGCTAACGGTGTCCGGTAAATGTTTACGTTTTGCCAAAAGTCAGCCACTTGTTTTTAAATGCACTTTTTCCCCAACAAAGAGTTCACGTTCACGTCGTCTTCGTTTTGCAGTAAAAAATCCGCCATCTTGGATTCAAGGGCTGCAAGCGACTGCAGAGTTGCTTGGGCGAATATCGCCGAGAGTGACTGCTAACAGTTAAATATTTGAAGTAATTTTAATTAGTGTTAAATTAAACTAAATGTTTTGAATGTAAATATTAATTACTTGAAATACTTAATATATATGAGTGGATGTTAAATGTATATCAATGTAGTACAATATGATGGCTAGTCCCGTTACTTCGTAACCGTACTTAGAGATGTGCCAGTGACATCGCAAAGCGTGAACACAGTGAAGGTATGACAAACCTGCGATTCGTTTTTTTTTTAAATTTCTATCTTTAAAATGTATGAACCATCTTAATCTTATGTACAGAACTCTGGAAGATACATATGACTTTTTTTTCTAATTGCGTGGGAGAAATTGAAAGTAACCTTCATCAGTCTGCAAGTTTAAGAAGGTTTTTATCACTTTTCCTCTTTGATGGCTTTATGGCTGTCGATGCTGATCAATAATATGTAAACTTTATATGGTCGGAAATATATATACAAACCTAATATACTCTGTGTACCTTTGGTACAGAGTATAAAATTCTGTTGGTAGGTCCATGTCACTCGGCAATTCACACCGAATGCTTGCCAAAGTCATGCTTCAGTGAGTGTCAGAAAGAGACAGACACATGTTTCAGTCTTCTCCATTTGGCCGCCTCTGAATTAGTTGGGCTCTGAAAATATTCCCAGCGTCTAGCTAGAATATATGTCAGGAAAATCACTTTCACACAGCAGCCGCAGCCCTGGATATGACGAATTTCAATCGATTTCGATAGCCAGACCAAAAAAAGAATTAATTTAACAAACAAGTGGAAATGTAGCGCTGGCCAAAAGTTTGGTGGACAATATGAAAGAAGTGGGCATCGCTCTGCCCAAATCGCGTGGCGTCGGTGTGGGAATAGTTGGATCCTTCCTGGTTTGCTTTATCTTCTACTATTTCTATGGGGGTTACATGACGCTTGGGCTCTTCGTGGGAATTCTGCTGTGTACGTAAATTGATTGTAAAAGTACATTTTTATTGCAAATTAATTACTATCTCGATTCTGTCCACAGTGATCTTTTACTATGCTCAGGACTTGCTGCTTTATCATCCTGACTTGCCTACAAATTCACGCATTTATATACCCATTCCCACCATGCACAATCTTCCCCACATTACAGTCAGCATTAAACCACCCGATGCGGATGTGACGCTCCATGCGTTTTGGATTAGTCAGCCGGAGGAGCGATGTAAGTCGGTCCCGACTTTATTGTACTTTCATGGAAATGCTGGGAATATGGGGCATCGCATGCAGAATGTGAGTAGGAAGTGTATGTGCTAGAGCTAGTTCTAACTGCTGGTTTCTTCTTCAGGTTTGGGGCATCTATCATCATCTGCATTGCAACATTCTGATGGTGGAATATCGTGGCTATGGCTTATCTACGGGTGTTCCCACTGAACGTGGTTTGGTAACAGATGCTCGGGCTGCCATTGACTATCTTCATACACGTCACGATCTGGATCACTCACAGTTGATACTGTTTGGCCGCTCTCTAGGAGGAGCAGTGGTCGTAGATGTGGCCGCCGATACAGTATATGGCCAGAAATTGATGTGCGCCATTGTTGAGAACACATTCACCAGTATACCCGAAATGGCTGTGGAACTGGTACATCCGTCTGTGAAGTACATACCAAATCTATTGTATAAGAATAAGGTGCGTCTAAGCATTCTTCCATAACTACCCAGCTTACCCCTACTCAATCTCTTCGACAGTATCATTCTCTCAACAAGATAAGCAAGTGCTCGGTGCCCTTTCTGTTTATATCGGGTCTTGCGGATAATCTAGTGCCACCGCGCATGATGCGTGCCTTGTATACCAATTGTGGTAGTGAGCTGAAACGGCTGCTAGAGTTTCCGGGCGGCTCACACAACGACACCTGGATAGTAGATGGGTAAGTAGAACCATGGAAGACAAACACTTTTGTTTGATACGGATTTTGTCTCTTAACTTTCAGCTACTACCAGGCCATTGCCGGTTTTCTGGCCGAACTGCAGCAACAACCCTCACCGCTGCTGAAGCCGCCAGAGAAAAGCAATGTCTGGGTCGAGCTGGAACATAAAATCATTGATGTTTAGCCAGCTTTTTCCTACTAAGTGTTCAATTGACTGTGTTAACACACTTCGCATGGGTTATACTACTTATTGATAAATATGTCTTTAACAATATAGAATTTGACAAGGTGTTTTTAATGCTAATTTCATGCTTTTGTCTAAGCTGTGTTATACAACGCGATTCTTCTTTTAAAAAGTGGATAAAATCATCAAAAAAATATATAAAAGTTATTTGAAATTGTGATGGATTGTTTAAAGATTAAACAAAATACAGCAAATTGGGATAGACAATTGATTTAGGGAATGAAAAATGTTTATATACAGAAAAATATATCAAATAGGTGGAACCTTTTATATATATTGCTGGATAGTGGAACACAACAGATAAAAAGTTATAGTTTGGAATGAAAAGTATACTCCAGTTTAAGCACCAAATTAATCCTGCTTAATCATTCCCTGACACAAACATTTCTGTTTCTGTTTTCTTCTTTGATTGCACATACTTAATAGATTTCGTACAAGATTCACACTAAAACTAATTCACGTTTCGGAATCTTCTCCAAGAGATTCATTTATATTTTGAAAGATAAACTAATAGTACACAACGAGAGAACGTAGGAGAAAGAATCAAAATACATTAAATAGGTTTTTGCAGAACTTAAACCTAAAAACCAACAAAATCTTCATCGTTACTGTCATCACTTTTTGGTGTGACTGCCCGTTTACGTGTCGTCTGCGGCGGCTGTTCCTCTGTTTCCATGGGCTGCTGTTCCTTGATCTCTTGGGCCTGTGAGCGATGGTGAAATACAAAGGAGACGCATTTACTGGCTGTCCAAGCCTGGGCCAGTATGGCATCAGGCAGGCCCCGATTGTTGGAACAATGATACCATTGTGAAAGATGTGAAGTGCAGTCCGAATCCTCGGGTGGTGGCTTGGTTTGTACATTTTGGAAACATCGCTTGCATTTTAGTCTGTAATTTAAATTGAGAAACTATAATGATGACTCCAAAATAGTGCCACTGCTACCCACTTTTCATGAGTATCCGACAAAATATCGGCATCGAAACTAAACAAGTCCTTGAGATCGTCCCGCGTGAAATGCTTCTCTGTGGACTCATTGTTGTCTATGATGGTGCTGGACAAAGATTTCTTATGCGTTTGTCGTTGTAGAATTTTCTCCTCTATGGAACCGCTCTAAAATTAATCGTTAGAGGATCTTAGGCACTATAAAGCATTTGCATTTGGTCAACTTACCGCCACCAGACGATAAATATAGCAGGGCTTCTTCTGCCCATCACGCCATACACGAGCCATAGCTTGCTCATCGTTTGCCGGATTCCAGTCGGGATCGAACATGAACAGGCGATTTGCTCCTATCAAATTTAGGCCGCAGCCTCCCGCTTTGCTGCTCAGCATAAAAAGGAAGCAATCTGTATCGGGATCATTGAATCTATCCACAACCTTGGAACGTTTCTTAATAGTCATGCTACCGTCCAGGCGCACAAAACTATATTTACGCTTACGCGCCAGCTGCTCAAACAGATCCAGGGTCTGTGTGTAGTTGGAGATGAGAACTACCTTGTCATCGCTATTGGCTCGTATGGATGCCAACATAAAATCCAAAAGCATAAATTTGCCACTCAGTTCGGGATTGAGATCTCTGCAAGGGAATAGAAAGTTATAATTCCTAAGCAGAGCAGGAATTCTTCATACTTGGGCTTATAGCTGCTAGGCAGCACGTTTTGGGAGTGCTCAAAGCCCTTCTCCCTGGCCGCAATCTTGTCATATATCAGATCAGGATGACTGCAAAGCTTTTTCAAGGTGGTTATATCCGCCAGTGCGGTCAGTGAAGTCTTCTCATTGCAATCTGGTGGAGAGCGAAAGCCTTAACGAATGAAAACCCTCAATTACCTCAGCTCTTCTCTTACCACTAATACTGCGACGGACTTGCTCGGATTTAAGAAAATTCGTATACAGCTGTAATTGAATCGCCGTCAACTTGGCACAAATAACCATTTCAAACTTCACGGGCAGATATTTGGTTAAAATCTGATTGGTACGCCGAATGATACATTGATTGACCAAACCAATCAACTCTTGAGTCTTCTCCAGGGCCCGCTGACGTTCCTTGTCCGTGGAGTCTGCATTTTGACCCTTCAAAATCGGATTCTCAAAATTGCGTTTGAAGTCGGCCGATGTGCCCAGCATTTCGGGATTAACGAAGTTGACCAAACTGAAATATTCCGTTAAATCGTTTTGAATGGGAGTGCCGGAGAGTAGAACCCGTCGCTTGGTCTTTAAGCCCATCAGTGCCTGATAGGTGAGATTATCGCTATTCTTTAAACGGTGACCCTCATCACAGATGACCATGCCCACCTCATTTTGGCACAGGATATTCGCATAAATTCGAAAGGTTTCATAGCTAATGAGCAAAACCGGTGTACCCAAGCGGGTGGAAGTGTTCATGGAGAACTGCTCTAAAGTTCGAATGGTGTCCTCCTTGGAGCCACCCTCCATGGCCAGGCAGTGCATACGTCCATGCAGCCATTTAGTGAACTCCTTCTCCCAGTTCTTTACCAGCGATGAGGGTGAGACCACTATGGCCTTGCTTATGGTGGGTTTGCATTCTGCACTTTGCCTTAAAAGGGTCCACACCAATGTAACACACTGGAGCGTCTTTCCCAAACCCATTTCATCTGCCATGATGCAACCATTAAAATTACCACGTTTGCCCTCCACACACTCGTACATGAAACGCACACCCTCACGTTGATGTGGTCGCAGTACATTGCTTAGGAGCGGATCCACCACCACATGTACCAAAATTTGCGTGGGATCTAGCTTAATCCGTTCATGTTCCGAGTAGGTGGGTGGAGTAAACAAAACCAAAGCATTGCAGGCCAGTGGATCGTGCAGTGCTCGTCTTACTATGGAGCGTCTGACTCCCAGACAGCGATTTCCTCCATAGTCGGGGACATAGTTGGCTATGGGCACCTTGAACTGCCTGGACAGTATCTTGGCAATGGCTTGCTCATATGCACTATTGGCTGTGAAACGTATGGGCAGCGTCAATTCCGCTTGTTGTTGAGTGAAGTTGGTGGCATCCTGCAGGGCTTGAAGCTGTTGCTCCTTCTGGCAGGCACGCTTGTGTTTCTTTAACAGCGGCGGAGTAAAATTATGTTTGGGCTGTAGGTGAGAGCCCAGACGCTGGCTAGGCGCTAGACTGCGACGCTGGAAGAGAATTGGTACATTTATAGAATTGAATTTAGAATGAAATTATTATATACCATTTTTTCAATTTAATTTCAGAAGCGGGAACAGCGGGATCAGCTGATATGTCTAAATGAAAATTTTACAGCACTGAAAATATCGGCTAATTAACGGTGGGGTCCAATTTCGCGTTAGAACGTTAAACGCTGTAAAACACTTTCAGTAAAACTGTGTTTAATACCATAAATGAATATTATTCTAAATGTTATTATATTATAAATTCAAATATTATTTAAATCGATTGTGTGTTGATTATCGACTAGTCGATAACATAACGCGTTAGAACGTAATACGGACACACTGCTGTGCCGGGCATTTCACACTGCTGGTCACACTACTGCAATACAGTGCAATAATTTTTTTAATAATTATTTTTTAATTAATAATTAAAATAGTTCACAACTGCCAACGCGGCTTACTGGAAAAAGTGTGCAAAATGATTGAGCTTGTGTAAAAGACTATTAAATTAGCTGGAATATACAAAATCGACTGCAACATTTTGCAGTCGTGTCGTGGAGTTTTATTATTGGAGGGCATCCCCGCCGCTTTCCCCCCCTTCTGCACAATAATCCAGATTAAAAATAAATTATAATGCTGACTCGTTGAGGATCTGCTGCTTAAGCAGCATACTGCAAGTTAAAAGTGACGTCACAAAGCATAAATTTGACCAACAGCCAAAATTGGGTCGTCGACATTGAGAAGGGTGAGCATTTGTTGTTGTTTTTGTGAAACAAATGATTTATTCAAAATTTACAATTTATACTAATCATGCGTTTACCGTTTTAATTAAGTTGCAGTCGCCAGCGAATCACCAGGCCAAAGAGAAGATAACAAAAAAGAAACACGAAACACGTTCAAAGTGAAGGTCACTACGGCGTCGGCGGCGAAGGCAACGACTCTGGCAGCCGATAACTTTAAACAATTACGCACAGAAGCTGCCTGGAGCTAGCGACGATAATGATGATGAGCGTCCAGCGGCTGCTGTTTACGGCCTTAGTGGCTTTGCTGATCCTGGTGACTTGCGTTCTCAGCACAGAAAGCTCCATGCCCACACAGAATATGTCGCACAAAGAGCGTGCAGAACTAAGGTAGAAAATTATAAAGAAAACATAATTTAAATACTAATGTGTTGCTATAAATAGAGAGGAGGCTCGCGATATGTTCTATCATGCTTATCGGGCTTACATGGAGAATGCGTATCCAGCTGATGAGCTGATGCCACTTTCCTGCAAAGGGCGATATCGAGGTGTAACTCCATCACGCGGTGACATGGATGACATACTGGGCAAGTGAGTTGAAGCCATTTTTAGCCTCTTTTGGACATCAATTCGACCTTTGATAATTTCTCAATATTTTTGCATTTGACCAATCAATTTTATAGCATCACCATATTTTCAATTTCAGTTTTTCCATGACCCTGGTAGACACCTTGGACACATTGGTTTTATTGGGAGACTTTGCCGAGTTCGAGCATGCCGTCAAATTGGTCATACGCGATGTCCAGTTCGATAGCGATATCATAGTCTCTGTGTTTGAGACAAACATACGCATGGTGGGTGGCCTGCTGTCGGCACACATTCTCTCCGAATATCTGCAAAAGCAGGCAGATGTAATGCACTGGTACAAGGGCGAACTGCTTGAGATGGCCCGTGAGTTGGGCTATCGTTTGCTGCCCGCATTCAACACCTCCACAGGTATACCACATGCACGCGTTAATCTTCGTCTGGGCATGAAGGATCCACAATTGAAAAAGTCCCGGGAAACGTGTACGGCCTGTGCCGGAACCATTCTGCTCGAGTTTGCCGCTCTTTCCCGGCTAACGGGGGATCCCATATTTGAGGTGCGTGCACATGCTGCCATGGATGCCTTATGGAAACTGAGGCATCGCGGCTCAGATCTCATGGGTACCGTGCTAAATGTTCATTCCGGCGATTGGGTGCGTAGAGATTCGGGCGTAGGTGCGGGCATCGATAGCTACTATGAGTATCTATTCAAATCGTATGTCCTGCTGGGAGATGACAAGTACCTGGCCCGCTTTAATCGCCACTACAATGCCGTCATGAAGTATGTCAGCGAGGGACCCATGCTGTTGGATGTGCTCATGCATCGACCGCATGCCAAGTCCAGAAATTTCATGGACTCATTGCTGGCCTTTTGGCCAGGATTGCAGGTGCTATCCGGTGATTTGAAACCGGCTGTGCAGACCCACGAGATGCTCTATCAGGTGAAGTTTAATAACACTTTAGATTTGACTTGAAACCTAACTTAATCTTTCTGCTTGATGTTCAGGTCATGCAAATGCACACCCTTATACCGGAGGCCTTCACCGTCGACTTTCAAATACATTGGGGACAACATCATCTGCGTCCCGAATTTATTGAGTCCACTTACTTCTTGTATCGCGCCACTGGCGATCATCATTATCTGCAAGTGGGCAAACGTGCCCTCAAAACACTCCAGCAATATGCCAAAGTAGCCTGCGGTTATGCCGCAGTCAGTGATGTCCGCACCGGGAAACATGACGATCGCATGGATTCGTTTGTCCTCTCCGAAACATTCAAATATCTGTATTTACTCTTCTCCGAGCCACAGGATCTGATTATCAATGTGGATGAGTTTGTGTTCACCACAGAGGCGCATTTGCTGCCGCTGTCGATTGCGCAACTAGGGAATGCCACGTTTAGTAAGTGCATTAGTACACGTAGGAGTAGTTTAAGAGAAGGATTAGGAACGGACTAAGTGAAGCGGAGTTTCTATCACTTCAAACCTACATAAAACTGCAAGGATTGGTGGCACTCTGAGTCCCGGGAGAAGCTTGGCTTGGCCGCTTTGGATCTGTATAGCAGATTTTACAGTTACTCTGAGTCCAGGCGATCTATTGGATTTGCTTTTGTAATATGTCTGTTATCTTTTACTTAGGCTTTCGCCAATCGGACGAGCACAACGTACTCGACTTCATGCGCACCTGCCCCAGTTCCAATAAGCTTTTTCCTGAAAAAGTACGCAAACCATTGCGCAACTTCATTACGGGCTCGTGCCCGCGCACCACCGGCAGCGGGAGTGGTGGCAAGCGGCTCAGTGCCCTGGATTTTCAGGCAAGCAACGCGGATCATTTGCGAGCTGTTTACGACATGGGCATCACCATGGTTTCGGTAGGCGACCGGAGTCAAGGCAAGGTGCGACTGTTTCATAGTTTCTATAATGTAAGTTTTATTTCGGCTTTGTCTATTTTGCGTTGACATTTTTGATTTCGTAACCATATTGGAGTAGCACCCGCTTCCATTTTCATCCAACTCTGCCTCCGCCTCATCATCGAGCACTGACACAAACACGCCCCATATTCTCTATATTCTTCCCATGCAGGCCAAGAGTCACGAGGAGGGCGAAATGGGTCTACAATTCATGCAGGAGATGCTGGAGCTGACCAAGATGCAGAGCATGAACCAGTTGGCGCAGCTGCAGGTGCGTAGGATAGCAAACTGATTTAATTTGTGTTTAACATTGAATTTTTAGGCTGTTGCCTATGCCCTGGATGCTGAGAAGCAGGACTGGGCTGCCCTGATGGCCGGACCATCTCATTTTAGTCCCGAACTGGTTGGCGAACAGTTTGTCGAGGGCGATTTTGTTCTGGCCCAACCTATAAGGGCCTGCGATGAGCAGCTTGCGAATGTCGCCGATGTGCGAGGCAAGATTCTGGTGGCCGAGCGCGGCGATTGCACGTTTGTGAGCAAAGCGCGATTGGCCCAGCAAGCGGGAGCAGCGGCTCTGATTGTCTGTGATAATGTACCAGGTTCTTCCGGCGAGAAGCAGCCCATGTTTGCCATGTCCGGTGATGGCAATGATGATGTTCTGATTCCCGTTGTCTTTATGTACCGGCATGAATGCGACAAGCTGTCGGCGGCCATGCTGCATAAACAGCCTCAAAATCTGCGCGTTCGCATCATGCAAATGGTAGAGTTCAAGCGATGGCAACTGGCCAAGGAGGCGCATCAGAATGAGACGTCAACGACGACGGCATCAACAAAGCCGGACAAGGAATTGTAGTGGCAACTCGACTTCCTAAGTTCCAAAGTGGTTTTTCCCTTTTCGTTCAATATTTAAACTCATAAAATTCTTGTACTTTACTAGACGCTTAGGAAAACAACAAAAAAAAAACTCCACTTTTAAGCATTTTGTCGTTGTCTCCGACCTAATCGGATCGCTTCTCGATATCCACATTCATAGTGCGTATATATACATATAAACTATATGTAGTTCGTAGTTCCATGGCCTCACCAATTTTTTATATGAATTTTACTTATTTTTGCGTGTAAGTAAAACCGTGTGTACATATATGAAAATAGTTTCTTTTAGTAACTAATTAAACAAAAATATATTGATTAGATTGTAATTTTAATGCGAAGACGAGAGGATGAACTTTTGTAGTTGAATTTGTTTAGTTCATATACCAAAAGATTTTTTAAAATATACGAGAAATGAAAAAACCAAATAATCCACTTGTGACTGATTTATCGCCCAGATTTAGTTATCTTCTATTTGAAAGATGAAATAACAGAGTTTCTATTATGATTATCCGATAAATAGAAGAGAAATGGGTAGTGGTTGTGATGGTTGCTGGCACGGCTTTTGCAGTGCCCTCAAAGCTTCACCCATCGTTGACAGATTGTTAAATCCATAAAAATTTAAATGCTGCATTTCCTATTTATCATCATCAAGCTTCTGCTTCCGTATGGACAACTGTTGCTGCTGCGTGTTCTTACACGACGTACATCGCAAGACGAAGGAAACATGTTCAAATTGATTTGCAGCGTAATAGTACAGAAATCAATAAAGTTGGATCATGCCGGTTATATAATTGCAGATTTTAAAGGCAAAAACAAAGGCCATACTTTCATAGTTTTTGTATACTATTAATATTTTGGAGTTACCATGATTTCATAATTACAGCACAAATATTCAATTTCGCCCTTAATTTCCTGCATAATATTCAAACAACTTTTTGTACAACATGAATTGCAAAATATATTAGTTAACTGCGTCTTCATTTTAATCATGAAGCTAAACGAAATTCAGAAATCTTAGGTTGAGCACAAATTCCTTTTACCGTCTAAAAAATGTTCTAAACGCGGGGCAGACTGAGTGATAGAACAAGAAGGTTTATTTATTAAATTGTTTCAGTGTTTCTGAGGTGGACCAACAGGAATTAACAAAAGTCCAGTGCGATTTTCTTTCACAAACTCATTTCCACACACAAAACATAGAAAGGCTTTGAGAAGGGAATGGAATGCTTGTCCGATTGCTGTACAAGTAAAAAAAGCCTTAGGCCAATATAAATGCCTTGACTCAATCTGAAGTTAACTTCTGGTTTAGAGTCTGGTTTGGAGGTTAACTTGGAAAGTAGAAAAAGCGCCGCCGGCAAATCTTTTTTAAAACGCGCGTGTTAAGGAGTTTATAAGTTTATGAACAAACCGCTCATTGAAGGCAGCAGGAAACAAGTCCCCAGAATATAAAATGAAATGAAGGACCCAAATTTGGGGTGTTATTTTATAATGAAATAATACCCCAATTTGACGTAAGAAATAAGGCCTCAGTGCGATGAAATTGGTCCCCAAATGTTGTTAAGTAGGGTCAAATTGATTAATTTGTCTTTAGATGCTTGTTTCTTAGTATAGTATTTTGCATATAAAAATGCATTGCATTTAAAAAGTCGTGGCTTGCGCAATGGACTTGGGCGCCCGTGCTCTAATATAAATCAATTATAATTATATTTAAAATCTTCACATTTTTTTAGACGAAAAATCAACAAAAACAGAAGTGAATGCGATGAAGCTGTGTCATCAATTAATGCATCTAGTAACATGCTATCTGAAGACGTAATTTTTGAAGGATCGACCAATTTATCCGTCTACATTACCATCCATTGATTCCACGTCTATTCAACACAAAACAATTTCAACACGTCAATTCAACACAGCACAAATATCACACAAGATATTTCAACACATATACAATTTCAACATAATCGATTTCATCACAAAGCAATTGAACATCGCCAAATTTCAACATTCAACGTACGATTTCAACACAGGAAAATAGAACACAACAATTTATAAAAAATTATATTTTCAATCTTACAAGTGGCAATGTCACTCGAACCTGATTTTAATATCCTCCGAAAGTGTACGCACATTTGATAGCACCAGAGATAACGTTCTTTTGTTCACAACTTAAATAACTTTCATCCGAATGCAGGCGTTGTAAAAATCGTAAAATGTTTGCCTGCCGCTTGTGTCACCCTTCTTTCCCAGAATGAATTTGTTTGTGTTTAATTTGTAATGTGTTGAAATGACGTATGTTTTAAAAATTGACTTTTTGAAATTTATGTGTTGATTATACCGGTAAATGGTTTTTTTGAATCGGCGGGGGATGGAGGCTGCGAATGTGGAAAAAGTGCGGCGCAGGCAAAATTTTTTTTTTTAAAAATCGCGCGAAAACCTGCAGCTAGTGTCTCCCTTCTATCTCTGATGGTACTACACACTTGCATTTTATTTACTATCACTAATAAAAGTCATCGTTACTCAACTTTAGGATCAACGTCTATTCAACACAAAACAATTTCAACACGTCAATTCAACACAAAAAAAAGTCAACACAAAAAAAAATTTCAAATTTCAACACGTCAATTCAACACTCGTCAATGCAACACAAGACACACAAAAAAAGTCAACACACGTCTATGAGTCATTTCACCCAACACAACAATTTAACACTTCGTCAATTCAATTCAAACCAAATTTAAATTTATTAATAAATTAATTATTTTGTTTTGTGTTGAATTGACGTGTGTTGAATTGAAGTGTGCTGAGTTGTTGTGTTGGGTAAAAAGACTTAGTGATGTATTGACGTGTGTTGAAATTGTTTTGTGAAGACTTTGTTTGTGTTGAATTGGCGGATTGTTGAGTTGTTGTTTTGGGTGAAATGACTGTGTGTTTTATAGACTTGTCACCTTTTTACATATTTTGCAAATGCAAAATTTGCATATATTGAATATGCAGCTTTCAATGTTAAGTGGGTTATTTAATTAGTCCAAATCCAAATTTTCACTCAATCCGCCTTCATTTAAAAAGTTGCATAAAATCCGTTTTTTAATCATTACTTATCTATGCATCAGCACAATAAAATAATAATGCAAAAATTAAAGAACACTGCAGGAAGTGATCTTTTTGCTGGTATTCTACTCCCTGTTAATTTTCTTCTTTAGAAAGAGTGCCCTTTCCGATTTATATACCATTGATAGAGCTTGTGATTTGAAAATCAGCTCTGTAACTAGCACATTTTTTTTTATGCTTTGTAGTTCGAATGCTCTGTTTTAAAAGATGAGATGAAAAAGTAAACACATCTTTCGTTCCATAAATTCAAATTGGCAGAACTTCTTATGCTAAAAAAAAAAAAAAATAAATAAATATCTTTTGTTAATTTAATAAATATACATCAAATATATATATTTTAAGCACAGTCTTATAAGGCGTCAAATGGCGTCTTAATAACCTCAATACAAATCTTCATTAAGATCCGGGTTTTTTATAAAAAATATTGAAAATATCGACGATAGAAATTTGACTTTTTCAATAGCTACAAAAATAGCGATATAGATATTTTTGCAATATATTCGACAACCCTAGTTGGAGCATTAGAAAAACAGCCCTCGTGAACCAAGTGTATTCGAAACGTAGCGAGAAATATCTAAATAATATTGTGGACCAACCTCATTCACCTCTGAGCCGCTGGTACCAGGATGCAAGCGTCTGATCATTGGCCTACTCCTATGTTCAGCACATTTAGTAGGGTTGTCTTGCGATTTAAATCATCACTGACAAAGTGATTCATATTCATTCTCTCTTCATATGTCTAGACGCATTACAGAAAGCATTTTATTGCGGACTGGACAGCAAGGGGCGATGCTGCATTGAACATCAGCCGATTAATACTAGTTCCTAGGGAATTATAATCAAACCAAAAAAAACTAGGCATTAGAATTTAAAACTTCATAAACATGAAATATGTATTTTTATATTATTCATTTTGGTGTTTTTTCTTTTCACGTATTTATACTAATTCTATATGACACGCTCCGCCGCTGCCATCGCGCGCACTCCAGTTGTACATACAGTATCCAATATTTAACAGCTATGGGTTTATAAGACTTAAGCCTATGGTTTTGTTTTCCTTTTAGAAAAATAATATTTAGAAAATAAGAAAAACAAATGGAAATAAGTTAAGGCTAATTTAGGTTTCACTGCGCTTATAAGCTCTAAAAATTATGACTTCACCGCGTGGATTTCTGTGGCGCCGGATTTACACTATTTGTATATATTTTTTTCAAACGAAAATGTAAATGGTATTGGGTTAGATGGTGAATATTCGCATGGATTGAACAGTTTACATTTAAGGCGCCAGCTTGAAGGTGTTACAAGGAATTTGGTTGAGAGGACTTTACGCTGTCTGCGTCAGAGCCATTTGTTGCTGCTGTTGCGTGGCCAGTTTCAGCATATGATTGGCTATACTGTCCACTGTTAGTGTTAGTGGCGACATTTCGATAACCTGCGACTTTTGGCGCCCATAGAAACGCTGTGTGCCCTGACCCTGCGAGGCCACAAAGGTCAACTGCCTGGGATCGGCGGCGCTTATCCAGATCTCATCATCCGATATGGATTTCAGTATCAAATGGTCGCCCGTATTAACAGCCACAACGATTTGATCAAAATAAGGCGAAGGCAAACGATGCACATGCAACACCCGATGCGAGGGTGAGGCGTGGGACAGCTCACAGGCAATGACGTGCAGCTCGGAGGGCTTATTGGGAACCTGAATATGTTGATACAGCACCAACAAACTGCTCTGGTCCATGTCAAAGCTGGGGAAATGCATGGCCCCCAAATTGCGACCCAATGGACAGCCCAAATCGTAATTCATTAAGGTGTCGCCGCTGCGATGATCCCAAATGGTGACCCGTGTCGGGCCATAGCCAATCAATCGATCTTCGGTCAGGCATTCGATGTGCTTTAGCTCGTGGCGCAACTGTTTGAACTCTCGTATGGAGGCTAACGTGTCCAAAGTGGGCGTCAGCGAGTACTTGCAAATACCCGAACGAGGTTTACCCATCACCAGCTCCTGCTGCCAGGCCATCACAAAGTAACGAGACTCCGATATGCTCGTGTAGATCACATTGTTACATTCACTGAAAGGTTGAACATTATACCTTCAAATCCTCCAATAAATTTTCTTCACTCACCAATTGACCGCATCCAGATGAACGGAATGCATTTTGGGTCGCAACTCCTCCTCGCAATGATAATATACATTCACATACAGGGACAGCAGCTTGCCCTCACGCTTATGATGATCCAGGGGACGGCAACGCATCTCAATGTAAACTGGTGTGGAATTGTGAACGCACAGACGATTGCCATACGGCGTGAAGACCTCAAAATCTGAAGGAAAAATGGTGGAAGTATATTAAGTTGATTATAGATTGAAGAGTCAGTTTGCTACCCACCGTTGGTGGTTCGTCGGACTTGTCCTAAGTGAACCCAACGCGGTCCAAGCTCACTAATGGGATTGGAGTTGTTTGAGTGCTCCGATGCGGTGGGTGTCTTCACTTCCCGTTGAGGGGACGATATGGCTACCGTCTCGGCTGGCTTGTGCAGTACATTGAAAACCTTAGAGTACTTCCAGAAGCTAATGGCGCGCTCCTGCAGTACTATGAGTTGCTCCAGCTCGTAATACATATACAAGACCTTGCCGTGCTTGCCCGCCAGCGGGTTGCGGAGCGTGCAGGAGGCTTCAGTTAGGCGTATCAGACCACCGGGTGGTGTTAAATTGATATCGGGCCACAGTGTGGCTGTGGCTGTGGCTGTGCCTGCCACCTGACGTCGCCGGCGGGAAAAGTGCGGGTCTTGTATATGCTGCTGATGGGGCTGGGTGGGTCGTGAAGGAGGCGGCGGATAGATCAAAGCCGGTTTGGCCAATTGGGCATAGGGAGATGAATTGGCCAGTATAACTTCCTCCGGCTGCAGCTGTTGTAATTGCAATTGCTCTTCATTGGTACGCCGCATATGATGTACATAGTTACGTGTGGCCTCATTGCAAACGGGCGGACGCACTACAGCATGATATGTGATGAACTCATGCGTGTTGATGGGAAGTTTGGGCAGATCTTGTTCAGCCGGAGGGGGATTAAGCGGTGCCGGCGCCTCTGGCAAAGACTTGGCTCGTCCGCGTTGGCTTAATTTAGGTACTCGATGCTTGTCCCTAGCCGAAGATTTGGCCGACGTTGCCGCGGCATTAGCCGACTTTCCCTTCACTTTTTTTGGTGAACTGGTGGGAGTCACCACAGCTGCCTGCTGATGCTGTAGGCGATGTTGTTCGGGCAGAGCTTTATCCAGAGGATCAGCCGGTGCCTTCTTGGCTTTGGGTGTGGTGTGGTTGCGATTGCTGGCCCCGGTGGAGCCTCCACTAAGGCGCTTGTTTCGTCCCTGGGCGGCCCCATCTGTTAAAGCATAACTCTTTAGCAGATTAATCTTACGATTACGCAACAGTTTCGAGTTCATGTGCGTGGTCGATCGTGTCACCAAGTCCCGTACACGAGCTCCCACACCAGTACCAACTCCGCCTAACTTTCCACCTGCTGTGGTCTTTCGTCTGGCGGGCGGATTTGTTCGAGCTTTACCCACTGCTTGGTTATGAGTCTTTCTATGTTTAAGCAGCGATGGCCGAGGTGGTGGTGGTGGTGGCGGAAGCGTTGCTGTTTGCACTTCTTCCGTTGAGCTCTCCTCCAATTGGCTAAAGGTCACGGCCTCAATGACCGGGGAAGCTGCAGCTGGAGCATGGCTCATGGCCTGAACTATATAAATGGACGGTTTGGTTTCTCGTGCCTCGCGTAGACGCTTCTGCATGGTTTCAAGCAGCTCAGCTTGGGCAGGAGCTGCTGCCGCATAAACCTGGGCAAAGGCCGCCTCCACCGATTCCGGTTTCAGACATAGCTGCTTCGTCTCGTCCCCGTTTGGTTGCTCGACTCTGAAATCGTCCACTGGCGAAGCATAATTTAAATTCGTTTCCCGTTCAGCTGTCAATGTGGTCACAGATGTGGGCGTGACCATGGTATGTTCCTCCTGTTCTGTGCTCAATTCACTGCTCGTGTTCATCTGTTGTTGCTTCTGTTGTTTCTTTTGCTGCTGTCGCTCTCGTCGCTTTCCTCTTACATCACTGCGCATCCTCTCCAGCTGCTGCTGGGGTCGCACTCGCAGAGAGCGACGCGCTACCGTGCTGTTGGCTAGCTCCCGCATGGCTGTGGCCACGGCATTGGCTGTGGCCAATTCGGTTAGTCCCAAATAATTGCAGAATTCCTGCTGTTCATAGAACATGGCATCGTTGGGAAACTCGCCATAGGCAACTGATTGATGTGCTTCAGCCAAGCTGGTTGACAATTCTAAGGAGCAAGAATTCATTGATTAGAGTGAGACAACATCAGCAGGAAGTGACTTACCCGCCGAGTCCGTGGGCACTTGCTGCTTCTGCTGCTCCAGATACTGCTGATGATGTATATGAACCTGCTCACGCATGACATCCATTACCACATCGGCGAAATCTCGTTCGGCTTGAGCGGGTGCAGGCTTGGAAGCTAACATGGGTATTGGCGCTTGGGGTGGCGGCATCATACAATTACTTAGATCTGTGGTGGAAGTGTCTTTGGTAACCAAATCCTGTACTATGGTCTGTGTTTGGGTGTCCCTGATATCGGGTTCGGGAGTACATTCCTCGTCGGCCTTGTCCTCAAACTCCTCCTCGGGTATGAGAGTGGTTAGCGATGAGTTGTCCTTGCCGGTAACTTCAAAACAATCATCATCTTCATCATCATCAAGTATGATAATCTCCTCCACGGGCAGCACGTGCAAAAGTCGTCGTTGTGGCGCTCGCTCCATGATATCTTTACTTATCTTCTCCAGATTGCGGACCAAAGTCTCACGGAATTCCGTAAACTTGTGCTTATGCGCCTCATGCTGTTCAAAGGCGGCTGGAAAGTTCTCCACATCCTCGACAGCCTCACAGTCATGGGCTATGGCTGTACACCAAGTAGTAACCTTTTCGGTGTGACTCATTTGGGGTTGGGCCAACCGACGATCCAGTACTTCGGCGAAAAGGGTGTTCTTTAGCAGAGGCGGATATTTGCGTGGTGAGGCAGTCACCCGCTGGTGTGGATCTTCATCATCCAGTTCATCTGGATCATCACTGGCATTAGGCAGGGAGGACGAGCTGACTGGAAACTCGGTGGGGCTACTGTGCTCTACATCGCTGGCTATGATAATGGGTTGATTTCTTTGCTGCTGCTCCTCTGGTTCCCGTTGCCTTTCTAAAGCCAACTGGTGTAACTCCTGCTCGAGAATACTCTCCTCCGGTTCCTCTTCCTGCTGCTCTGGCTGTTGCATATGCTCCTCATCATCATGATCCTCGAGCTCATGATCATATACTTGACATATATCCGGTCGCTCTTCCTCCAGAGGGGCATCATCCACAAAGTTGACATCCTCATCCTCGACCTGCAGTTCTTGCTGTTGGTTAAGCGGTGCAGCTGCATCACTCAGATAGACATGGTGTCCGCCAGCATCCATACTGATCTCCTCCTCCACCTCAAAGGAAGCACGTCCATTGAGCGGACCTGCATTTTCCGTCAAAAGAAAGGCCTCGTTCGTGGCCACGATTATCTCACAGCAATGCTCCTCCGCCGCCAGAACTAGCATATTTTCATCATAGATGACAGCTCTTTGACCCTCTTCTTCGGTTTGTGGCATGACCAGCTGCTGATAATGGTCGCCGTTCGTGAGCACCGCAGAGTCGCAGGCCGCCTCGGGAGAATCTGTAACAGCAGGATAGTCCAAATATATATGCCAGGAAATATGTGATTTAACTTACCTTCTATATGCACAATTTCATTGGTAAGACGAGCTCGTTTGACAGGTGTACAGTCCATGGAATGAACCGACTCAACGACATTGCGGCACAATCCAAAAATCCCCTCACCGGCTCCCATCTCGAAATCATCGTCCTCCCAGCCCTTAAATCCACCCGCACCACTATCTCCACTCGAAATCAAACTGTGTATTTCCGAGTCATCAGAGATTATCATGTTAATCATGTTGTGCACAGATGGATCCAGACGATCTTCCTGTGGCTCCACCTGCTGCTGCTGTGGCGAGAAGACATCCAACAGCCTCAGCTCAGCCTCGGCATAAGCCCTTAAATTGGCTTCCCCTCGCTGCTCCATTACTTAACTGGACTACGCAGAATTACAGCGGCGTATATTTTTGTTGGTTCGTGAAATGTTTAATAAAAATTTATTGCAACAATTACGTTTTTTTTCCAGATTTTTAGCACGTGAAATTTGAATATAAAATTAACTATTCGGCCTCTTGCTGCTGTCTAACTAAACAATACCGAAACTGTTTAAAGATCCCAACAACAATAACATTGTTTTCAGTGCCTGCTTCTGTTGACTGGGAAATGGTTTCCCAGCATTTTTAATAAATATTTGGGTTTAGCAAATCCAATGGAGAATCTGTTCGCTGTAGTGTGACCAGCTGTGACAAACGCCCTGTGCCACAATGTGTCCGAATTACAGTTTACTTATCGGCTTCTGACAATCGTACAGTGGAGTCAAAGGGCAGTTTTCTGTGCAGTTTTCGAATTTAAGCTCAGTACAAGCTCTTTGTTTGCATTATCCGACAAAGACTCGAAGTCGTCAGGAAAGTATAATGGATTTTTAAAATATATATAGAATGTCTTAAAATAAACTGTAATATTCTTTGAGATTTGTATCCTTGATCAGAATATGACGAAAGTTAACTGTCTATTTAAGGCCCTCTTCTGGTCTTTCTTTTTTATTTTTTAGCTTAGATATTCAAAAATATTATCCCAAAGGGATTTTTCAAAATTCAAAATACCTTAGAAGATCCTTGTCGACCAATGTCTACGATAAAACAAGCAATTTTCAAATTACTTGAAACTAAAAAGAAAATGGTGCCCATGATGTAGGGCTTTATGGACGCAGAATTAACGTGGCTATCGTCCTCTACCTCAATCTTTGAGAAAAAAGCTTTGATTATTTTTTTGTACACTGGACAGCAAAAAAATGGTCAAAATCGATTTTTCGTTTTTAAAAGGCCGCCATTTTTTCAAATTCAATTTCATTATCACAATTCTGCTACGGACGATAAAGGCATTCATACTAACCAACTTCCCATCTTTCGTTTTGCTTTTTGATAATTGTAACTCTTGGAAACGTGGGTACCATCGTCACATCTTTTTTTGGAAGAGCCTACATTGGATCGCGAGAACTTTTTGAACAGCCCTCGCATTCATAAATTTTTAATTTTGTATTTTTAATAATGAATTTTACAACTAAATACAAAAAACAGAATTTCATAATCTCTTCCCGATTTCTTTTTACGAATTTTGAAAAAAAAAAACATGTCAAATTTAGCCCTCTGGACCAGAAGAGGGCCTTAAGTCACTTTTGTTCTTTGGCTCCAGGGTCCGACACGATCTATCTAGCTTTACTGAACTACCTTTCCTTTGTTGGATATTGCCAGAATACATAAATATTTTATAGCCACTTCTTTTTGTAGGCTTAGACAGCTTGGACAATCTTAACTTTTCCTCGCATTTTTTTGTGTTTCACTGCATCTCGGATATTAGTGGGATTATAAGTGCGAGATTTGCAAAGTGGCATCTTAAAAAATGGTAAGAAATCATTTCCTGTAATATTCATATTTTGGGGCTTCTGGAGTTGCTTAGAGTTTGGAGTAAAATTGTGGATAAATGGACAGACAGAAGTAATGTTCGCTTTATAAACTATTCAACCGTGCAGCCACTTTCCTGTTTTAGTTAGTTTTTCATTGGTCTCCCTACTTGATTTGAAAACTCACAATTCGCTTACATTTGGAAAAGGGATTGCGTTTGTTCAAATCATGGAAAATTTGTTAGTTTTTAAAAATCGCACGATTTTTTGATTGTAGCATTTAAATTCATTTATAATAGGGTTTGCTCCTATTTTGCATTTGGTGTATTGACATTTTGATGGGTATTCTTACATTTCTTAGGGACGCCAAGTTTATTTTATAAGAAAATAGGATTGCAAAAACATCGATGTCTGCAGCTTAGATCAAAACATCGATGTTTTTCTAATTGCTACTATTGCATCAAATCAAACCAAATAAGGAGTTTCACATCTTATTAATGTAAACAGCTTAAAGCTATTGGATCTATTGTCTTATCAGTACCATCGGCTTAATTCTCAGTTGTTCGGGTCTTAAAACATGATTTGTCTGATCCAACCTAAGAATATTCGGAATATTATTCAGGACTGAGCCTGAACGAGCGTTAGATTATAATCTAATTATGAGACAGCGACA
The DNA here is from genome assembly GCA_018904275.1 of Lordiphosa clarofinis. Lineage (NCBI taxonomy): Eukaryota > Metazoa > Arthropoda > Insecta > Diptera > Drosophilidae > Lordiphosa > Lordiphosa clarofinis. The sequence goes on from JAEIGQ010000022.1 coordinate 1,147,302, forward strand.
AAAAAGGAGCAGCTGGTGATAAGAAGAGCATTTAAAACATTAGAACTGAAATACCTGTGCGCAAATAGATTTATTTTTTATTTTTTTACGTTTCTACAAATAGTTACAAAAAATAAAGATTTATATAGAAAGATATTAAATCGTGAAGTAATTAAATAATGATAATAAGATTCATTATTTTGATTATCATTTTTTCCTGAAAAGCGTTGATTAAACATTGTATTATTTTTATTTTATTAATAATTTTATTGGTTTATTAATTATAATTAATAATATACTACATTTATATATATATTTATATTTACAACATTTGTTAATTTGATTAATTTAATTAAAAGTTAATTTGATAAAGGACTTCAAAAAATTCTGAAAAGCATAAAGAATGGTTAAACGACAAATTTTAATAAATTAAAAAATTTTAAATTGCGTTTTATTATAAAAAAGAATTGTTTTTGATTGTATCACAGACAGAGCTTTTCACACAAACATACACACATCGTCCTCAATGAATTGTCGGACAATTGATGTGGTACCAAAAATTGCTGCCAAAGCTTTTTCGTATTGTTGTCGTTTGGTGCAATCATTTTGTCTATTTTGCCGTGGATTTGGTGCATTTCGAAAAACAAAATGCACCAAATCCACCTAGATTTGCAAAAACAGCAACATGAGAAAACGGCCCTTAGTCTTGGAGAAGTAGGATCCCCAGTGGGTAAAATTAGGCGTCTCTAACCACATCGAGTAATTTGGCATAGGGACCTACCAGCAAGTTTATTAAAAGACGTGGTTCGTACAGCTAAGGGGGCAACTCCCTCCCAACACCGCTCGGAGGGTATTCATTAGCTGTAAGTGAATTTATGAATAACACTAAACTGAAAACTAATGCTTACTAGAACGTTTGAGAGGTTGCGGTCAGACATTAGGCACATCACATTTGGTGATACGCCATAATCGTGAGAAGCATCGCCATTTTTGAGCGCTTATATAAAATTAACGTGCGTCCTGGCTCGCCAATTAAGATGCCTAAGTAAATATAAGAATTTTTCCACATCATGAATTCAAATATAACGGTATTCAAGCAAACTGCCGTTATTCCCCCAAAAATAAAAAGGGTTTTCCCTCGCCTTGATTGTAACAAATTAGCAAGGTCTTTGTGACCCGTTACCCCAAGAAGAAATTGAATTTATTGGGTCACATTTACAACAATAAATTTCAATTTAAAAGTTCCCGCGAAGTGCTATATCTCTAGCGGTAGTGGACCATTGGCGTCTCTGGTAGTATAAATTTGAAAATTTTCCATTTTAGCACATTGGTTTAAATTAAATGTTCACTATAAGAATTTTCGCGCGGTTTAATATGGGGGTGCAGTTCGACCGCTCAACGCCAAAATACCACCCAGAGTGACCGTTCAACTCCAAAATGCAAAAAAAAGCCAAATTTTTAGTAATTTTTTTAAATTCCCCACGCAACCGCACGAAAAATGGCGTGGGGAAAAACCTTCACCACGCAACCGCACGAAAAATGGCGTGGGGAAAAACCTTCACCACGGCAACAATTTCTGTGGTTGCGAGGTGAGGTGAGTTAGTAAACAGCTGTTGCGGCTGAAAATAAAACATAAAAAAAAACCATTAAAAAAATCCCATCAGAGACAGACAAAAGAGAATTCCACGCGCCCGCGCGCTGATAAGCCCGAGCAGCAGCAGCAACAAAAAAACTGAGTAGCTTATGAAATAAAAATATTGGACGCAGTTCATAACTTAGAACAAATTACACACAGCGCTCGACAGTGAACGTCGTGTCTGCCACTGCTCTCAAAAAATTAAATAAACTGTTTTGTTATATCTTCAATGTGCGTCTAAATCGGAAAAAATAATAGAAAAAATCTAAGTTTTTAATAAAATCGGAAAAATTCAAGAAGTCTAACCATGGGTGACAAAATGATGAACGGTAACGGTACTTGCAATGGCAACGGCGACAGCGGCCACAACAACAAATGCAACGGCACAAATCACAGTACAAGCAAAGGAGGGAACGAGATTCGTGTGTGGTGCGATGGCTGGTGAGTCAGGATTTGGAATTCCTTAAACTAAATTACTAGTTGAATAGTCTTACTAATAATAACAACAGGGTCTGCCCTCATTGCGTCACTCTCTTGAGTTTAGGGAGGGGTCATGTCGCAAGGTGGGTGGGGTGTGGGGTTGTGAGAGAGCACACACGTTGAGTCAAATTTGTGGGATTTCATTGGAAATCAATTTTTAATTATTTCTCCTATCAACCAAAGCGATAATGCCTTTTGGGGTTGAGCAATTTGACGATTTCGTTTTAGTTTCGTGTTCGTTTGGCATCAATTGGCATGTGATTCCGTTGTGTATTTCAGGTTCAGGGTCAGCATGATGCTATGCTCAGTAGCGCAAGCTAAGGGGGTGAGGAGACTTAAAATAATGGTCCAAATGTTAGATGCTTAATTGCCAGAACAGAAATCCGTATGGGTTTTGAATAAGCGTAGGAGGGTCTTTAAATAAAGTGCAATTCCAAGGACAGGGGAAAAACAAATTCTTAAATAAAAGTCTGTTATGCTCTGATCCCCAGACCAAGTTTTGATTTCAGTTCCTTCCTTATGTGGTTAGTTATTAACGATTGAAATTTCGGGACTCAGATTAAATTTTTTGTTTGAGAATTTGCAAAATACCTTTTTGCCCTAGCAAATCAATTTTGAAAATGTTCAAATCCTTGATATAGGCTGATATAGCCGACAAAATGCTTTAAATTTATTAACTAGTGCCGTATTTTTCTCATTTTATAATTGAGTTCTATATTTGACTCTTCATAAATTTATTAAGAAAGAAGTATAAAGAAATTCCCCGAGTTATTTATTTATGTTTCTCAACTTAACAATAGAGTATACGTATAATCATTGATCTAGGCCGACCTTTCGCAATTCTGTCAATTATGATCGAAATCTTATGTATAATTGTATCATATATATCTGATTTTTAGATTTGGTGGAAGTACGCTTTTTTTTAAGTATTGTGATTAAATTATAATTCGCTTTCAAAATCCCCTTCTCTGCACACCACTGTTGGAAATTTAAAAAAAAATTTAAAAACACAAAAATCAACAAATTCCTATAATACTTAAAATACTTAACAACCGACTCTCGCACTATCATTAGATTTTGTGCAATGCTTCGCCTGACCGGTTTTATTTTTTTATTCTTTATCGTGTATGACGCACCATTGTACAGTATAAGGCGATATCGGGGTTTAGGGGCCTACCATAACAAGTTTTGCTTCTATCAAATCAGAAAATTTTCTTTCTCAGTTGTGGCTTCCGCCGCCGCCAGCACGATTTATAAATAAAAACAAAAAAATCTTTTGTTAATGTTTCTCTATTGCATACGCCCAAAGTCAAACAAAAACATCTCATGATTTTCAGTATGTACCCACTGTGCTCCCTCGCTTTCTCTCTTTCTCTCTCTTGTTCAATCTTCATCCTCATTTCTCAATTGTTTGGTACGTTTACGTGGCCTTTGTTGACTATGGTGGCGGCATGCAGCCAGCCGGTTGTCCCAAACATCACGTGATTCCTATTTTGCGCATGCTTCTTTCACCACATCGCACGCCCCATTCCCAATTTAAAATGACCGGCCGCCATTGACCTAAACAGGCGTCGACGTCATCGTCTGAGGGTTCTTTTTTGTGTGCATTCTGTATAAATTAATTGACGTTTTGCTTGGGTTTTGAAGGTTAGCAGCTAAAAAGGGGTTAATTCTTTTTTTTTGTAAAGGGCAAGTTTTATTTTTGGGTACGGTGGGAAATTTTTGAATTGTGTAATTACAATATGAAAGCATGAAATTAAAAATTTGAAGTTAAAATCAGTCGAGAAAAGCCAGATCAACCCTAAGAGCCAGGCTCCCACTTTTAATTTTGCAAACGCTTCGCGATTTGAAATTGGGTTTTGGTAGCCAAATTGCGAAAGTGGAAATGGGAACATTATGGGCTGTACATAGGGGAGTTAGATTTGTATTTTCAATAAATATTTTACCAAGAAACCATGGGCATAGATTCTGCATGATTCCTACTGACTTCTAGGTTTAATTTTTTCCCTGTGTAAAAAATGAATTCAATATCAGGCATTTCTCATTTTTTTGAAAAAGTTTTGTTTTGTGTTTTTAATTTGAATTCGCCTGACAAGCGTGGACTATACGAGAGAGAAATCGAATTCCAAGCGACGATCGAAAATGAAAGTCGGAAATGGACATGAAAGTCTGACACATTAAACCTAAAAAATCTTTATAAATTAATAAAAAGCTAGAATGCTAATTGATTTTCACAAACAATTTTTAAATTGATCACAGAATTAAGAAAAATTTACTTTATGTACATCTAGCAACAGTAAGAGTGCGTAATTTGGCGATTACTTTTCATTCCACCGACTAACAAGCATTACTTTTCAAAACGAAAAACTCTTTCGTTTTGGTGTTGCCAGAACATGAATCAATTCCACTTTCGAAAGGTTGTCGTGGAAGTGGAATTGAGAACATGCCTGATTTTCTACTTACAAATCGAATTTTTACGAAGAAAATAAAGTATTGGTAGCTGGATCAAGTTAAATCTAAAATTTGGTATTTACGAAATATTTTAAAGACATTGACCGTGTTCAGCAGAACAACTTGCTCCATGATCAAGTATAAATTTGCAATAATCTTTGTACTGAACTCGAATGATGCGGCATCATAAGAACCAATTTGAGGTATCATGATACAGGAGCATGTATCAAAGAAATAGTATGCTACTTTAAATGATACTGATCCCTCCAACAGCAAAAACTACTAGATGCAAAAATATTTTTTGATAACTGCTCAGGGATCAATTATTCTGCTGAACAAGCCCATTTACTAGTGTTTAAATTGCTTCTGTCGAAGTAGCAATATTTCCGAAATTTTTACTTTTCACAGCTTCGAATTTTTCCAACTTATTAATTTGAACTCTTCCTTCTGCTTCTGCTTTTGATAATGATTTTAGAAAAAATTTTATTTTGCTGGTGATTTTGTTCAGTGGCGTAAATCGAAGCAGCAGCATGATTTCGCTTCTGCGAATCAAGTTTGACTGTTAGTTTCTCTCAGGGAATCAAACCGAAACATTTCGTCCGGTTACGACCGACTACGTTTCTAAAGGTTCTGTTTGGTTCTATATTTTGGATTCGGTTACGGTTCCGTACTCTTTTTTTCTATCGTACCGGTATGGACCGGTAAAACTAAAGAAATTTTAAAACTTAAGTCAATCAAGTGGTAAGCACAGTACCACGTATGTGTATAAATTATGAATTTACTTTAAAATACTTTAAAATAGTTACAGAAGGTAAAGTAATGATTATTTCTTAGAAGAGTAGCGGTCAATGTATTCCGTCCATCTGATTCTTAGCGGAGTCATAATAAACTTCACGCCGGAAAATAAATGTTTTACGCAGAAGAATAACTTTGATAGTTCATTTAATTCCGGAAACTTTGTCGAATTTTCTGACCACCATTTAAGTACATTATCTTTATTTTGTAAACTTTTTCAGCACAGGCATCATACGTTAAACTGTCTTCTGAAAATACTAAACCATTTTCATACCAATTCATATATAAATCGACTTAATCTTCACTTTCAGACAAATTAGTTGGGTCAGAGCTACTTTCCTCCATTAGTTTCAATGAATAGAAGTGGATAAAATTCTTGAAAAATACAACCAGTCGAAGCAGTTACACATTACTTCTGTTCATAGGTTAGCTTGACATAATAACGATCTTAAGAAAATACCACATAGAGCATTATTTTCAGTTCACTTTTATTATTTGAAAAAAATTTAGCCAAATTGGTAAAATCCGCCAAATCTACTCTCCTTTCCTTTATACAAACACCTGATTCTTTTCGTCTGTCCAAATATCGTTCCGGAACCGGTATACAAAAATTAAAGTACGCCGTCCTGTTCTGAGTTTCAATCGTTCTTTCGGATACGGTTCCGGTTCCGGTTTCGGTGATCCCGGTTTCTCTACACATCTTAATCCAGTTACGTATTTAGCCGTTTTTCATTTTCTGTTCTAAAAGAGGGAACAAAATTGACCCTCCCTAGTGTTTTATCAAATATTTAACCAATCAAAGAACAACAAGGTCAATAAATTATTACTTTTCAATATTCAGACAGAATAGAAATTACAAAATGTATGACGTATCCCACTTGAGATAAGCACTGACTAGAAAAAGTATTTCCTTGGGCGCAATCAATTAATGTTATGATAACACTGTTATCGTATTGTATTTCCTTGAAAAAAATCCATTATAATTTTAATAAAGTTTTAATAGATTAAATTTAGATTTAACAATTGGTAAGGTTAATGTTAGTCAAGAACCAATTTAATTTTTTGGAATAGTCAAAAATCAAAGATGAGATGAAAAACACGTGCATGCAAAAAATAGCTGGCAGAAATTAAGTAAACATTTAAAATGAACGATGGATACATTTTGGAGAAACTCTTAGCTGCCATAGAAAAAGTAATGAATGATCCATTGAAGTTTTTGTTTCAATTACAAATAAAACAAAAAATGGAATTAGGTGCTGGAATCTTTATTATGGACTAAATTAAATTATCTCTGAAATTTACTTTTTAAATATAATTTCATTCAACTAAATCTGCTACTGTAAATGGTCTATTCGGATGGTTAAATTTTGGATCACTTTTTCCAGAACTTCCAGCGAAATAATCTGCTCATCGAAATTATTTCTCAATAGAGCCGAAGCACAGTTTTGCTGAAACCATATGTCACCGACATCAAGGGCTCAATTTCGGTAGCGCTCGCCATAGACGGTTATGTTCTGTCTGGCCTCATTTTTAAATAAATACGGACCGATGACTCCAGCAGCCCATAAACCACACCAAACAGTGCATTTTTGTAGATGTAACGGTAGTTCGAAAACTCTTCGGGTTGCTCATCAGCCCAAATGCGACAATTTTTTTTGCTTAGACAGATATGTGAATTGTCCCTAAACAGAATTCAGCTCGAAAAGAGTGGATCTTCATTAAGCTGTTAAGCTCTTCTTTCCATGATGATTTGTTAAACATTCAATAACGAAAAATATGATGGCAGAACGAAAAGAATGAATCACCGTTTATTAGCCTCAATTTTTGTATGAATTTAACCATATGTTCAAAGCAGTGTCAATTTCGTTTAAACTGTTTCTTTCCAAATTATAAAACAAACAATCAAATTTCATAAAAAGTCATACAATTGATTTAGTAAAATAACTAAAGATTTCCAATATTTCCCTATCGCGAAACGGACCGAAATAGTGGTCCGATTCTTGTTCAGATTCGAGGAGTCGAAAATTTTAGGGGTTCGGTTCAAGGTTCGGTTTAACGTTGTTGCGGTGTGAGTCTTTCCATGATGATGATGAGTCACTCGTGATATTTGAAAACAGAATATTGCCAAAAAAAACCTTTATGAATCACCCTTTAGTTCTAACGACAACATTTTTTTGATTTCAGCTATGAATAATCAACGATCTTCTCAATTCCACTTCCACAAAAGTTGTGTGATGTAAGAGTCCACATCTAGTACTAAAACCGATTTTAAAGCATTGTGGATGTGGAATTGAGAACATGGCGGATTATCTGATTCAACATATTTTTGGCAAGTCGGATGAATGTATATTATGAGGCCTGTTCCCGTTTTCGAATCCGATTAATCGGAATTATTAAGAGTAGCGATTTCTAAGAAAAGATTAAAGAATTTGTTCGAACCTTTTTCTATCTAGAGGATCGAATGAAGGTAATTGGGATTTTGAAGTTAAAGTTCGAATAACACAATCGGTTTTTGGAAGCGAGTACATCTAACAATTTCGATTCCGCATGATTTGGTCGAAATCGAAAACGGGAACAGGCCTGTATATTTTTGTTTATTTCACCTGATTTCTATTTACATTTTGTCTTTGGTATAATTCTATCCTTTTCTTATTTCATTTTCACATTTCTACTATCAGTCTGTTATAGAATCTCGTCCTCACCAAGGCATACTAAACAAGGTAGGCTCACTTGCTCTCTCTCTCTCTTGACAACTTGTTAAATTTCAGTCAGTAAGCAACTGTTGTAAGTGAAGCATCTTCGCGGACGAATTTTTTGTGTTTTAATTAGTAGCTTAGTAGGCTTTGTATTGAAATATATTACTCTCTCGCTCTCGCTCTCTTTTACACAAATATACAGAGTTCTGAGAGAGCGAGTGAGCCTACCTTGTTTAGTATGCCTTGGTCCTCACCAAGTATTTCCATCTTCCTTTTCTCAATTTCACACATTATTGTATTTTAATACCGTTTTATTATCAACCCCTTTTTTGCCACTTTCTATTTCTCTTCATTTTATCATTTTGCTTTCATAATCTTCTGCGCATTCTCTGCTATAATTACTTTATTTATAGATTTATTGAACTTGAACCAATTTATTAAAGCTTAACCTTATAGCAAATTGGTACAAATAAATATAAGCTAATTGAGGATCCTTTCATTTATTCAAATTTTCCATAGAAAAACAATGTTGTACACTTCCGGGCGAAAACAAATGATTAATAGCTCACCCATTCATGCCCGTGCTGCCTGCCCTCTGGCCTTTTTCAAATCCAGCAAGTGGCAGGTTCCGCTGATAAGACAATCCATGCAAATTCCATGCCCAAAATCAATGATCATAACCTGTGAAATCTAAGCAAGCATGTGTTATTTTTATAGAATCAGCCCATTAACCCAACGATTAGAACCCACATCTCTTATCACTTAGGAATAGATCATTGACGCAAGCATATGCTACATAAGATTGTTCTCCCTCCCCCTATCTCCAGCTGCCTGTTCCTGTGGCCCAATGTCAATGAACTTGGACCAGTTGAACACAGATGAGCGGCGCACTCGTAATTCAATGTAAACGCTGGGCCCTATTTTCATAGGTTGATTTTGCTTTCTGTTAAACCCCCTCCGTACACTGTTCACCCAGTCTATGGTCAGAGCACAAATTCTACCAAGAATCGCGTGATATTTTTTAATCAACAGCGGTCCGTTCGTCGTCGTTGTCGCTCATTCAATTGATTAAGCAGCCCCAGGGTCCGAGTACAGTATAATTTGTGTACAACAATACACACTCTGTGTAAGTATTTGGCACAGATTTCAGGGAAAAAATCTCCGGGAGCAAAGGTTTTCTGGTATTTTAATGAATGGCCCATGCTTTTATTAGCTGCTCTGCCTGTGCTTGCTTTCGATGTGGCTGTTACTATCAGCTATAAATATATTTTGTTTTATTCGCCTTAGCATAATAATAATGCTGATTCCATGACGTCTACAGTGTGTGCTTACTTTTGCTTTTATCACGTCTAGAGTGTCCAACCAGCTCAGAGACACAGACTTTGAAATACAATTTTTGTTTTTATTGTCAAGGTAATTTGACAGCCTTGATCTTATAGAGCGGTGCGATATGGGCTCTGTTTACGTTCAATATTAATATTATTATTTTTTTATTATATAATACAAACATATGTATGGGGTATGCAGTACGTGTATAACCCACATTCATTACCTATATATAATCAATAACGACAGAAATAATCGTGTTGATAATGGTGACGTTTTTGACTTCTTATCAGGTCCTAGAAATTATTTGGATAATGACTCAAGTGACGGGTTGGCGGTTTGTCTGGCCTAGTAACGTAAGCAGGGGAGGGAAGAGTGTTTTCAGTTTTTGTTGTAGTCTTGCAATTAATCATTCAGGCCGGTTCTCGTTTGTGAATTCAATTGATCAAAATGGACAAGAGTTGTGATTTCTAAGAAACGATGGAAGAACCACCATGTGTTCGAATATAAACGTGGGTTTTGAAGCTGAAAAAAGCGGGAAAATTAAATAATCGAAGACTGGTACAATCCCAATCATTTTTATTTTGATATATTCGTTTTCCCATTGGATTGCATTTTTCCCTTTATTATAGTAGAAGTTGACACCACAGCTTTTCAATTGAGGTACGAGGTTTAGATAGCCCCCTTTACAGTGGGAAATTTTTAAAATGTAACGTATTCTTTAGGAAAATACACGTCGATCTTTCTATAATGTGAATCCAGCTTAGTTCGGATCATTTTATAGCAGGGTTCCCCAAGACGAGAAGTGTGACTGTGTCTCCTCTCTCTATCACACAGTAATGCATGACTTCGGCAAGCATTCGGTGGGAGTTGGCGAATATGTTAGTCTGTACTAGGGTTGTCGATATTTCTCAAAATATCAATATCGATAATATCAAAAATCAACATTTTCAATATGAATAATTGATATATCGGGTCAGAAAACATCGATAATCGATATATCGTTAATTTCTAAAGCTTAATAAAAGTGTAAAGTTTTTAAGGAACGTCTTTACCACCAAATGACCATTTCTAGTCGCCGTTATATCTTATTTTTCTAATGGGATAACTTTATGATTTCAGTGACTTAATTTTCTGAAACTAGATTATTAAAGCTGAAGATTATAGCGGATAGCAAAAACGGAAGTTTCACCAAGATCCCATGGATCCAAAATGAATTCCTTATGGGTGCAAATCGATCTCAAATATTATAGATATTTAAGGATTTTGTCTTTTTGAACTGGACTGGAAAGAGAATTTTTATATATTTTACTTTGAGATCGCACTTCTACGAAAAAAGGGTACAAGTGCAGAAAATTTCACCGAGAAACCATGGGTCTAAAATGATAAGAGATAAAATGGGTCCTTGCCCACGCAAATCCACCTCAACAATTAAAGACAAAGATTTTGTCTTTTCCAACAGGACTGAAAACAACTATTTTTATTTATTAACTTTAAAAATCGCACTTCTACGAAGAAATAACGTATAAGAAAACAAAATCTATGCCGAAATACCGTACCTGGATCAAGTTGAATGAAGGAATTCAGTTTATTCTTGGTTTTTGGACGAAATTTTCCGAAGATTTCGCTTTTTCTATAAGCTTTGGGCAGAACAAAATCGACCGTCTTGTTATAACAATTTGCTCCTACAATTACCACAGTAATTTTGTTCCGATATATCGTTTACAACCCTAGTCTGTACTCTGTTTTATAGTGATAAACAATTTCAAATATATTTATAAGAGCTATTTCAGATAAAAATTTGAAAAAATGAATAGGATTAGTCAAACAGGCCAAGCTTGATCTGGACACAGTAGTCTAGGAAAATTTTAAACCAATTTTGGCAAGGCCTGATCCTATTGTCCATTGCTGTTCACTATATCCAGTTAGTATTTATTGTTTAAAATTTGTGTATTTATGGGAATAAATAGTTGAGAAAATAAATGTTAAATTTGCATTCAGAAATAGACTTTCAAATATTAAAGTACCAACTTGAGTGTTCACTGTAACCAGAAACCACTGTATAAGAAATTATAACATTATCCAAGACATTTTTAAGTGCCTGTTTGGGCTGACTCAATTTCCGGATAAAGCTATAAACCCAAAATTGGAACATTCGTTCTCTTTTGTGTTGTGAGCATTTGGAAGTGAATGTGAAACATTCCAGTTCTCATTGCTAGTTTATTTAATGAAAGTACCGAAAGTATAACGAAATATAAAATCTAGTTTTAAAAGAAAGCGAAACTGCGTTTGTTTTTATTATTATTACAAACCCACTAAATATACTTAAAACTGCATAAAATTTCCATTTACCCTAATTACTTAAATTTCTCAATTCCGTTCCATAAACAAAACAATTAATAAGTGGGCGTAAAATTCAATTTATACGTCACGTCACGTCTCGAATGGTTCGCACGTGTTTCTGAGAATCAACAGCTATCAACTAGACAAATTGCTAAATGGCAATGCAGAAATCATCACTCTGTGCACTTGTCTCTCTCTCTCTCTTCATCTCTGTTGTTCCAATTGTGCCTATGTGTATGTGGCAACTGATGATCATGTCCAAAGTGCAATCGTAATCAAGTCAACGCTTATGGGGGCTTTCTGCAAAAAAAAAACTCATAAAACCAAAGTAGAGCACAAGCGCCGTCTTGGGGATAGCCTCTGGTCATTAAGCCAATCTTCGCATAGACAGACAACGCGTCGTTTGACGTGTTTTGGACTTTGATCGAATATGACGGCGTTTTATGCAAATTATGCAAGTAAATTATGCTCAAAGTTGCTGAACACGTTGTTGGATCAATTAATACTATGGGCAAAAAATACCGGAAATTTGTTGATAAAACAAACATTTTTTTTTTATTTTTTTAAATTCATTTAATTCCCCTCAAAGTAGTCGTCCCCTCGGATGCAGAAAACTGGTACCAACGTTTTTTTTTTTTCAATTTTTAACACATGCCTCAAAGTCCTCTTCCGGTTTAGCCTTCAGTTACTTCTTCGTTTCGGTTCCTATCTCTTCTATCAAACGATTCAAAACTGTGTTTATGGAACTGTCTTTTAAGTTTGGTAAATAGCCAAAAGTCACTTCGTGCTAAGACAGAAGCGAATACCATGGTTGCGAACGATGGTTGCTTTAGTAAAGAGTTCAAAACCTGGATCATAGGTTCTTCGATCGCTGAATCGTCTTTGGTTTGAGTTACTTGGAATAGTAAGAAAAAATTGCTTGACAAATGGATTGGGGGTGGACCCAATTTAATAAGCCAGTTTGATTGTATTTTCGTTGGGTCAACTCATAATTTTCTTTTTTTAAAATATTTTTCTTGGCACCTTTAGAACTTCTAATTTCAACTCTTTGAAAAATCTTTTTAATTCTTTTAATTCTGATAATTTATAGGTATAATTTTTTGTTAATAATTTTTTGTAATTTTGAACTTAGTGATTAAAGAGAACTATGGTTCAATTCTGAAAAAGTACATATCGTTTAGCGTTTACCTAAGAATATTAAATTTTGGAATATTTACGGCTCGAATATTAGTAGAATGAACATTTTCCAATTCTTTTACTCTTTCTCAATACTGAAAATATTTTATCTTACTAATTTTTTTTATTTAAATTTTATTTGTTGTTTTGAAAATCAAAATAGTATATAAAACTTTTTTCTTCTGAGAACAGTCTCATCTTCAAAGCATTTAATTTTTAAAAAATTTTTTTGTTTCATTGGGTGTGTTCCCAGATCGAAGTCCGTTTCCGTGAACTTATGGAGTTCGAATTAAAATTGTTTAAGTTTATGTGAAGTGCCTATTGTCGAGATTACTTGATGAGATCAAAAAATTGTATTATTGACAGTTTTTGCTTTCAGTAGTCGTTTTCTCAAAGTTTCTAACAATTCAGTGACAAAGTTGTTTTCGTCTTGATATGTTAAGTTTAGCTTCAATTCGTAATTTTGTACAATTAACTGAAAACCTTCTTTGTTATGAATAATAATACTTGTATCAAAATTTTTCTTTATTATTGAACCGACCGAGAACCCTTCTAGCCCCAAACAAACCACTTCAACTTAACTGAACGACCCTCTTTCAAGTGGTTTTGCATCCCTGGATTCTTCAATCGTAGTTTTTTTGAACTTGAAAAATTTTTAAGGTGGGCCAAAGTTAAAACTATTTACACACGGTTTACTTTTAACAATATCAAAACAGGTCTTCTCTATACCCAGTTTGTCGATGCGGGTTTTTTTTTCTGTCTCTTTTCTACAAATCAACTCGACGTTATGTACTCTCCCTTTTAAGAAACGACTGTTTCAAGACTAGTTATTTTACTGTCTAAAAGAAATATTACAAAAATATTCCGAAAGGTGTAAGAAAATGTAATGCGTTTGAAAAATGGTACAGATTCGGATTATTGTACTATATATATTTCTGAGTGAACTTTGAACTTAGTTTTTAAATAGATTTTTGTATCGTTATGGATATCCATATAAACATGCAAGCCCATTAATTTGCCTTTTTGATCGATTGCTGGCATTTTTATCACCCACTTAAACCCAGTATTAATAGATTGCGAATACTTTCGTAATTATGCAGTGCATTACGACCACTGACCGATTCGCCACGCCTTCAAAGCATGTATGACTCAACGAAGGGGATCGTCCGCCAAGGTCGTTTCGGGGAAACCTTATCGAAATTGGTTGTTAACGTGTCAAGCTCTGACACGCGCTGTGTAAAGTTTTTAAATTAAAAAAGTAGCCAAAAGAACACATGCCCGACATTTCCCTTGATAAGTTGAAACAACCGGAAGATTGTACCTTGTAAAGATGGCACACTTTCAGCCCAGATACACGTATTAATGTATTTTGTATGTTTTCTCTTCTCTCTTCCGGTGCAGCTACGATATGGTACATTTTGGACATGCAAATTCACTGCGACAAGCCAAAGCACTTGGCGATAAGGTGATTGTGGGTATACACACCGATGAGGAGATCACCAAACATAAAGGACCCCCCGTCTTTACCGAGGCGGAACGCGTCAAGATGGTCAAGGGGATTAAATGGGTGGACGAGGTAGTTCTAGGTGCACCGTATGTAACCACTCTGGAGGTACTCGATCAAAATAACTGTGATTTTTGTGTGCATGGCGGTAAGTTGAATGATGGGAATATTTAGAATATTAATTGATGTGATTTATGGCTTTCAGATGATATTACAATGACCGCCGAGGGTGTGGACACATATCATCTTGTCAAGTCGGCCAATCGTTACAAGTAAGTTTTGCATATTGTACCAATTCTTATCGTCTCCGGCTCATAGAGCAGAAATCTTGTCGAAGTGATGTCACAACTTGACTCTGTGCTTCACCTGCTGCTAAGCTCCTGCTGATTCGCTTATTGAGTGCATTAGGCGTATGATGAGTAAATATTTGCATAAATAAGAACCTCACTTTAAAACAAGCAATTTAGTGGAGCATGCATACATCCTGTAAAATTATACATGCTGACTAATTTAGTAAGCCCTCGTAATAGGTTCGTTTGGGGCTATAAAAGGGCTTTCTAGAAATTTTTGATTATGATCCAATTAAGCTGAGTCGTAATTTTCAAATGTTTCCCTTGTGTGGTTCAAATGTCTTGATTGCAGCTAGTTTTAACCGAATTCTCCAATTATTTCTAAAAAACCAGATCTCTTACCAATTCCTATCAAGCGAATTCGGAAACGAATAAAATGTTAAGGTCGACCAATAGAAACCTTGTCTGCGTATGTATTTTAAAAGTATAAATAATTTGGCAGCAGTAAAAGTGAACTTCCAAATGAACAAGAATTTTCGCTAAAGACATTTGGAATTTTTGTCATTTTTTGAACTTTTATAAGAAACGTACATCGGTTTGTTGAATCAAACTAATGCAATTTTTTTTTAATTATGATAATAAGACTCTAAAGCTCTATTTACACGACCTGATCACTCAGCTGAGCTCTCTAAGTTGTTGTCAGACCGTGTAATAACGCGTTTGAGTAGAAATGAAGCTACTCTGTCGAGTTACAGTGTAACCTAATTGCAATGAGCTGGCGTTGCCTTCTTCTGGCTAACGAAACACATTTGTTGTCGAATTGTAAAGTAAAATTTTCGAAAGTTTCCGGATCCTTGTATTGCAGTTTACACAATTCAAGCTGGGCCACATCTATGCCTTCTACTCGTCGTCGAAGCCAGTCACTGCTCCACATTGCTTGCTTTGTATTCTCTCTTTTGTTTTTTATCACGCATTTCACTTGCCATGGCAACTAAAATTTTGAATGGCTCTTTATTCATTTCGCTTTTTATTTTACTTGTCTTCTTTTATGTAAGCACAGCAACGACATAGTTTTCGTATGAACCAGATAATATTGGTGAACCAATGTTTCTGTTACTGGCTCATCAAAGCTTCTTAGGCATGCGTTAAAGCGAAACTGAGTGAATCAGATGAGTTTAGGTCTGACAAAAACTCATCTTGAGTGATCAAGTCGTGTAAATATAACTTAACCAAGAAAGGTTCAGTGTTTCTTAATTGATGTGTTGGAGTCCCCGCCTTGCCGCCTTGATCATATCTGTTCGTCAGGTCAATTTAGCAACTGACTGTTGAGTCGTTTTCAGTATTTCCCCTTCAAACTGTCTATTTTTGCTTAAAAAATTAATCAATCTAAGCCTGAATTTTTCCCGACAGGGCATGATAGTAAAAAAGTCTTTTTTTAGAAACTCTCTGCTTCTCTATAGTGTTTAGCGGCAGCTTTATCGACACAACGACAGTATATGTATAAGCATTATTTACATTTTGGCATTGTTTAAAATTCATTTTGCTCGGCGGCATTATTGGCGGTAGCAGTTTGTACTGTCGGTGTATCGACTGCGCTGCTGCAGTTGACCTTTTCTAAAGTTCCTTTTGCGGTCTTTAAGAGGATCATTATTTAAGTAAATGACCTTCATCTGCCTATAATTTTTGTAATTTAACTTTGTAATGTGAAATTGGCTATACAGCCCCAATGGGACCAAGCCAAGCTTCTCTTAATCCCTTGGCGTGTGTGCCTAGGAACCTACAGTTAAACGCCGAATCCGAGCGGAAAAGTTGATCATCGCTGGGCCACACACGGCCACAAATTTAACTTAAAATAAATGGAGTTCTTGGAGCCTACTTTTTGTCTCTTAAAGCTCAAATTTTCTTAAATAGGGTCGTAAAAAAAATCTTTTCCGATCTTGAATATATACCAGTTCAAAACACCACTCTGAATACTATTTTTTAAGATTGCATATAATTCCGACAATATTCGACCCAGTTCCATAAAAATTCCCGGCTTTAACAATTCGAAAAGTTACCATGCTGACCTGAAAATAAATCTAGCTTGGACAAATTTTTTAACAAAATTAATGATGTTGGGAGTTATAGGTATCTTCGAGTCTGTATTTTACTTCCACACTTTCTCGGGAAAAGTACATTTTCCGGTCGTAAAAGGATAAGAGTTAAACAAAAAAGAATAAACAATCGGGGAAAACCCAAGAATAAGTATTTGCGGACTGCTGATATAAGCCCGTCGCCGAGCAAAATGAACATGTTGTCAGTGGACACACTGACTTGTCCACCTTCGTTTTTCGGAAACAGCGAGCAATAATTAGCTTGTGGAAAATTGTGTTAATCTTTTGAAAGTACTCTTCAACCTTTTTTTTTAACTACCTCTAGTAATTGGTTTGTATTGTTTGAGACAGCCAAATTAAAATATTTTCCAACTGTCTAGCCAAACTATTATTGTATACTAACGATGTCTTCTTCCCTTCTCTGTTTTCTTTTCAGGGAAGTCCGTCGCACTGCCGGCGTTTCCACAACCGACCTGGTCGGTCGCATGCTGCTGCTTACACGCAATCATTTCCGTCAAGGTGTCGCCGAATACGATATTGAGAAAGAAGGTAGCTTTTGCTTGTTAAACAATCGTAGTCTTTTATCTAGATTTTAAATATTTAAGTTTCATTGTTTAATCTGTCCTTACATCACAGCCCAAGCAGCACTTTCTTGATTTGTGTGCTACATTTTCATTTTATTTTAATTTGTTGTTTCGTTTGTTTCACCTAATCCAGAAATAACTTTATATTTAAAATTTACTTTGCCACTTTTTGCATGCGGCGCGCGTAAAAAACACAGTTCTGAGTATGAAACTGAATATGTAGTTAATATAGTTACAAAAAGTTTGGCTACGCACGCTTTAGCTTTTAGTTTCTATATTTTCCGCCTACACATTCAAAAACGTAACTAAAACTTTTTTTGATTTATGTTGCTCTCTCTTACATCTTTACTCTTTCTCTTCTTTTTTATTTCTATGTACGCACTGTTTGCCACTAACCAAAATAAAAAAATATATATATATCAAAATATAATGAAAACCTATATGCGTGTGCGCGCCCGCGAAATGAATCCCTAATCAAAAAATCCATAACTCAAATCTGCAATCAAATATCCAAAACAATCAAAAATCCTAAATGTAAATTATGCTCTCTAATCTAATGCTCACTTGCTCACTGTTCGAAACAGTAAAAATTTTAAAACTTCAACAAATAAACTCCCGTTTAGGTTCTTCGAATATGGGTCAAGATTCAGCTGCCAAAAGTCCCTGGACCGGCTGCAGCCAGTTCTTGCCCACTACCCAAAAGATTATTCAGTTCAGCGATGGCAAATCGCCAAATCCTGGAGATAAAATTGTAAGTCCTTTGAACTAAGTCTAAGAATATTTTCTTAAATTGATTCTCAACTTTAATTTATGTAGGTCTATGTGGCGGGTGCCTTTGATCTCTTCCATGTGGGTCACTTGGATTTCCTGGAAAAGGCTAGTGAATTGGGTGACTATTTGATTGTGGGTCTGCATACGGATCCGGTGGTGAATTCCTATAAAGGCAGCAATTATCCCATTATGAATCTGCATGAACGTGTTCTCAGCGTGCTGGCCTGCAAGGTAGGCTTGATACTAATCCGAAATTCTTTCTAAGATATGCTCATAATTTCTGTTTTTCCACAGTTTGTCAACGAAGTGGTTATTGGTGCCCCCTATTGCGTTACCGAGGATCTTCTGGATCATTTCAAAATCGATGTCGTCTGTCATGGCCGCACACCCATTGCTCTGGAGAATGGCAAACTTGATCCTTATGCCGTGCCCAAAACACGCGCCATTTTCGAGCTTATCGACTCTGGCAACGACATGACCACAGAGCGCATTGTGGAGCGCATCATTTCGCATCGTCTGGAGTACGAGCGTCGCAATCAAGCCAAAGAAAAGAAAGAAATCGAGGCATTTGAGGCACTGCAGCGGCAACAGAAGCAGACACAAAAGGCCGGCTAGCCAGTCTGCCGCTGTGTGTGCATGATTTATGATTTATTTTATGTTTGCGTTAACAGTTAGTTCGTTTTAGTTAGTTTGGTTCTTTTAATTTTTTACCGTTCGCACGATGCCCGTTTTTTGTTAGTTCAAATGATGTTCAAAGCGATCAACCGCTGTTAGAAAATTTTGTTTACCAAAATCCTGGAATACGCTGCCAGCGTTTCCCTAGTACAATTTTTCATTAATAAGCAGGCCCTCAACATGATAAACCAAGTTATATACATAAATACTTTATTTAATAATTATTACTAGCATAATCATTAATCTAAATTTTATGTTTGTAAGCTCAAAATCTGTAAATTCTACTGTAATTTGTATGTGTTTTAAGTTTAGGAGATGAGGAAAGTAATGTGCGAAATTGTCAGTGATGTTTCTCTTAAAATTGTACGAAATATATGTAAGGCAAACAGCCAGATATGCGAATTGATTGTGTGTGTTGTGCTTGGAATTAATGTGAATTAAAAATTGGTAAAGTATTTTAATGTCCAACGTACAATCCCGGTCCAAAACTATTTATCAAATGTAATGAAATATCAAACGGACATACCTTCTAAAAGATCATTGACGAGTAAAATGTGAGAAAATCACTTTTGTTTATTAATATAACCGTCAAGGAATCTTGTTAAGATCTTGGAAATTATGAACTTCAACAAGAATTTATCAAATTTAGCCCCACACGTTTAAGTTATCTTAAAATTTCTGAGGCCCAATTAAGATAGTGCGAATGATACCCAGATCATTTTGTATGGTAGATTTTTTATACTCGCTCAAGCAGAGAGCGGGTGTTGCTTTTTCCCCCTCTTGATATAGCAATAAAAACTTAACGGCGTTTAATGTTGCTTTTCAACATCCTGATTCGAAGAAGAGGGAAGAGAGCGAGAGCAATAATTGTTATACATATCCTTGTATTTCTAGTCAGTCACACTGCTACAGCTTTTTTAGAAAACAGGCACTGTTCCAGATCTCTGGTATGCTTTTACCAAATACTCATCCGACATTTTTTTCTTTTTTTTCACACTTCACTGAGAGTAAATATTGTCGTTCAGTCAGTTATACGGATTCTAAAAAACTCATTGCTGCTTATTAATAAAACCAAACAAAATATATAAATATATATTCCATAAAAAATGCGCGAAATCTTAAAAATTCTGCACAATGTTTGGTGCAGAGAGACCCATTGGACCCATCAGAAAGGTTCGCGGTCCGTTAGCTGAAATGATCCAACCAAAGTTTTAAGTTAGGTTTAGATTGTTAAAAATGATTCCTCCTTTTTCGGTAACTTTGTGCGAATCAGTAAAAGTTCAAACTTGCTCGGCTTTTTTTTTGTGGATTAGGAACTTACCAAGCTATTTGCTGAAATGATCATATTCATTATGGTATTTTCTTAAAGGCCCGGTGTTTGAAATTTGAAGGTAGCTAGGTACAGAATATGCGACATTAATATTGTATGCGAATTAAGATAGGCAGGTCGAGAACATGCCCTTAAGCATTTCAGTCATTTTTACCAAGTAATGTACCGAAATTTAAATACACATCCTATTTGGCTCAAAAGCAATCTTTACAATCTGTAGGGCATTAAAAATGGTTCGGATCAGTGGTTCATGTAGGTTTTAAACTACTACTACGGCTTTTAACAAGGTAGAAGGATCCCTTGTTTTAGTTAAATTTTTTATATTATTCAGAATGTCTCACAATTCAATGGAAAGAATGCAGAATGATGGCAGAAAGGATAGACACATATGTGTACATCAAGTTTATTTCAAATCCGCAATTTGGAAAAATCGATATATCTCCCACAGTTTTGTAGATAGATGGTTTGTACCTAATATAGATATTTACTAATCAATATTATTTGTCGATTTGCATAAGTAATGATCAAGACCGGACAAACTGTACTCAAGTTATACTCAAAAGAAAGTTCGCTGCCACAGCGCTTGCCAAATGGTTGCGGCTATGCCGCGTTAACTATTTAGTTTAAAGTAAAAATTAGGTTTAAGTTCATTGGAGGCGGCGTGCTGCCGGTAAGAACGACTGTCACAAAATTGCCTAGAGATAAGTCAGTGTGTGTGTGAGTAAGAGATGTAACATACATAAAAAGGCGGGGGTATCGAGCATCGATTGTTGTTAGTGATGTGTAAGCCAGATAAATGAACTGGAGCTGGAAACGCAACATGGTCACAGTAGTGGCGCCATCTATTGGTCAGTTTGATAATCATTTTTTAAACCTAGTAGTGGCGCCATCTATTAGTCAAGTCGATGCTCTGCTACTGCAGGTACAGAGTATATTAAAGACGGAATTGAACGACTTTTACACTTGTTTGTATAGTTGATTTTCGTTTATTTCCATTGAATTTCCAAAGTTAATCTACCTTAAGGGAGTCGCCATTTTATCTAACTGGTCCATGAAAAGAACCGAACGAAACCTTTATATTAAGCGGGTTTCGGTTCGGTTCTGTATTGTCAAACAGACATTTGTTTGGTTCTCAGTTCGGTTCGCTTTAGAACCAGCTTGCATTCCTTGTTTTAAGTTCTCACTTCAATAATTTGTCTTAAAGTTTCTAAAAACTTGAATGTAGTTACATAAGCAGTTTTAAAAACAAAAAACATTTTAAACTTTGAAAAAACTAACTTTAAGAAAAAGTCCAAGGACTGAAAACAATAAATATTATATTTTTTCAATCAATTGAAAATACTCAGAAATAACAGAATTCTTTAAGGGGTAACCATTTCGATGATGATTTAAAAATAAAAGAAGTCTGGTGAATTTCGCTATAGATAAAAAAATAAGTTTTAAAAAGAACTATTTCTGAAAATTCTTTATAAAAAGCTCTCCATCAAAGGTAAATAGTTCCTAAGTTTTTCCAGAGGCATTTTCATTGAATTTTCTTCTACCGATCTTCTACCTAGCTGATCAGTGAACGATTTACTATTATCTGTAAGTTATGCTTCAAGGTGATGAGAAATCGGCTCTTAGAATGTAGAGTCGAATATATATGGATTTTTTTTATCAAAGCATGAGTTTAAGGTTAAATTTGAAGTTCTACATTGCTTTGATTATATCCAAGCTTTGTTTCATCTTATCGTCTTAAAAAAACCTTGTAAACGTTTAATTGTTGTGAAATAGCTTCGGTTTCCAAATTAAACTGTGAGTTATTCGACCTTAAATCAACATCCTGATTCGTCTTTAACTATACCCCGTAAATCAGTTATAATGTTAATGCCCATAATGAATTAAAAATAAATGAAAATATTTATAAACTTTTATTTACTTCATTTCATTTTGTTCAAATTTTCTGCTCGCCAGTTAACTTTAGCTCCACGTTGATCATTTGCTGCCACACATCCAAGTCCATGAGTTGTCGCAAATCCTCAAAGCTGATGAGAATCACATTGCTATCCGTTTTAATGAATTCCCGGCAACTTTGTGTGCTGGCACCAGATTTTAGGGGACGTGCTTTCAATGGTTTGGCAAAGTAGCGAGTGGATTTGGCTGCCTGGACCACACAGCGCAAGGAGATGGAAACTCCTTGCAAAGGTGTGCTAACCCATATGGCCAGTACATCATTCAATTTCAATCCCTTGCGTTGCCACAGAGGCGCGTGTTGAGTGCGACAGGCGAATAGCATGAGTATACCATGCTGCGAAAATTGCCGATAAGCCGCCGGCAGCTGAGTATTCCGGGGACAATTCAAGGGATTCAGACCACTGCGTCGATAGCCATAGACACCCAGCAAGGTGTTCACATCATACTCCAGACTGCTGACATGACAACTGACACGTTGTGTTTTCTGTGCCTGCAGCTCCAAGAAGGGCACACCCAGGTCCGGAAAATGTTGATTCAAATAATGGCTCAACCAACCACTGGCATCCAGAGTAAGCGAACAGCCATAACAAGGACAGGCCACCAGACGCAGATGTGCCCAAGGCGAACCGCCATCCTGCTGTTGGGGCATCACAAATAGTGGCGGACGGCGATCACTGGGTGGTGGAGTAAGCGACTCATAACGATTCAACTCGAGCAATTTTTGCTCCGACAAGGAATGCACGGAGACTACAGGTAGTCGACAGTTGGAAAAGTGCTTGGTATAAAGCAGATGTTGCATCTCCTGCAGTCGATGCTTACGCTTCTCCAGGCGTCGACGACGCCGTTCCTTGCCAACAGGTGACGGTGGTGGTGGAGGAGCAGAGGGATCAGCAGCAGACATGGTAAGGCAGGAGAGCAATACTTTAACAGAGCTTGGTTAAGATGACAGCATATTTGCCGAAATGAAACAAATATGTATGAAGTTTGTCCCTTGGGCAAGTAGATGAGGGGTGATGCATAAACCATTCCCCACCGTTTCTATGGATTATTCATTGGCCCGGCAACCTAGGTCGCCAGGCTCTACAGAAAAATTTTATTTTAGACTCATTAGAGTGCCCCTCTCCACGGAAATCTTTAGTAAAAGGCGAAAGATTTATTCGACAACTGAAGAGAAGCCAGAGTGATTTGATACGAACAACACAGGACCATTCCATACAGGCAAAGCCTTAAGCAGTTGGGAATCATAAGCCAAAAAAGGTAAAAATGCAGGTAAGTTAAATGGAAACGATGTTGATCTCAAGAATGTATGTACATATGTAGGGAGGGAAACACAAGCATCTAAGACTGACCTTACAGGCTAGGTAGGTAGTTGATAAAAACACAAACCAAGCAATTTCCTTGTTCTACTTATGCATCGAACATAAGCTGAATCATTATAATTCAAGGCTCCGTTTAAAGGTTTTAACATTTCCTCACAGTTTCGGCATTTCTGGGCCGCAAAAGGTAAGGCTATCTGACCAGAGATTTAGATAAACTTGAAAAACCAAGAGGCTTCGTGTATTTTCCTAGGGTCAATCGATTTTGCTACCATTTTTGCACTCGCAAAATTTGTTTTAAATTTGTTGTGTCTCGGTATTTGAGAACTTATAATTTTGAAATGGAAAAGACCCAAAAGAAGCTAAACATTGTACCCGTACAGCTTCGATTTTGAGTACATCAACTAGACTGCAAAGAGAGCACTTAGTTTTGGTGGAATTTTAACGTCCTTTGGTTAAGAACTCGAAGCGATTTTGTGATCATGGCGTTTTAGGTTTCGGTGGATTACACCCATCGAAAATAAGCCTTTTGGTTTATAATCAATGCAGTACAATTTTTTTAAGCGAAGTTTACTGCACTCAATAGTCGTGCTATTTGAGTTGTGACAGTTTTGAAAGGGTCGGTACACAATCGCCCTGAAATCGCCCAAAACTGAAAAGAACCTAGACAATGTACCGCTAAAGTTCTCAGTGCAACAGCTAGACTGTAAAGCTGGCTCTTAGTTTTGGGAGCCTTTTGAGAAATTTCCCAAATAAAAGAGTCGCCTTCAAAACTTTTGAATTGTGAAAAAGAAAATATATATGTCATACTAATGTTAACCTCGGATAAAAAATTACTGTTAATACACAATGACAAAACCGAGAGTAGAACGCAGTGGATAAAAAAAGATGGACTTAGACAGACGCTGTTATAAAAATGACAGACAGACTTCTGGGTTTTCCGTGAGGGGATAAAACCAGTGAAGAGACATTGTGAATAGAAAACTCTGTGTAAATAGAAAACCTTGTTTAAATTATAAAATAAACAGATGTACTCAAATGATGGACAAAAAGCTGTATGAAGTTTTCACAATTGTGTTGTGTTTAAAAAGGGCGAGCAAGCGTAGATCTTTTATTTCCGGGGTGTAAAGGCAGTCTTTTTCAGAGATTGAGAGGCAGTCTGAACTATTGGGTTTAGTGGGTTTACCTTGTATCCGCGGACAGAAAGTCTTTGCGACTTGGACAAGCTGTTACAATGGGAGAGTACAACTTTAAAGTTGTGGAGGATTTTGTCTACCTCGGAACGACGACAACATAAGTCTAGAAAACCGACGAAGAATCACTCTTGCAAACCGATGCTACTACGGGCTAAGTAGTGAGTTCAAGAGCAGAGACCTCACGCGAAGAACAAAAATAGCCCGTTACAAGTCGCTTATCATCCCAGTCCTGCAATATGGCGCAGAGGCATGGACAATGACAGCAGCGGATGATTTATGGACCTTTAAAAGTCGGCGATGATTTCCGCATTCGAAGAAATGACGAATTGTATGAGCTGAGTATGGGGACACCAGTCTGGTCAAGCGCATAAAGCAGCAGCGGCTGCGCTGGCTAGGACATGTCGCCAGAATGAAGGAAGAAGCTCCAGTAAAAAAGGCGTATAAATCGAAGGCGTCTGACTATGGAGGCGGCAAGACCGCCACTAAGATGAGAAGACCAGCTGCGGGAAAACATTGCCAAGCTTGGTGTGACCAACTGGTGCCAGCTCGCGCACAACAGAAGCGACTGAAGAGCGTTAAACGCAGAGGCCCAGACCGTCAAACGGTTGTGATGGCCAATAAAGAAGAAGAATTTTGACGTGCAGACAACAACTTATTCACATTTCTTCAGACTTATGTGGTTTTGAGTTGCCCTTATATCTTCGAAATCACTTATCCGATTCTGAGAAAGCCTTTGGTAATAAAATCTCAATTTTTATACCCTTGGAGAGGGTATATTTAAATTGTCCGGATGTTTGTAACGCAGAGAAGGAAGCATCTCCGACCACATAAAGTATATATATTCTTGATCAGCATGACGAGCTGAGTTGATATAGCCGTGATATAGTCTCCGTCTGTCCGTCTGTCTGTCTGTCTGTCCAAATTTTCCAAAACCCCGTCTTAGTACGCACTTTCACCACCAACAGAAACTCCTGTGAAAATTTCAGCACTCTATCTCTTACCGTTTAGGCTCTGTCAACAGTCAGGACACTCTCTTTTATATTTATAGAGATAACATTAATTTATTATTAAAACAAAAGGAAAACATTAAAACATATATTTTTTCAGCGTTTATTTTGCGAAAATAAAATAGGCTTAAAACATGTCCAAACCGTTCAACACAAAATGGTTTTAGTGTGACACCCGCTGTTCTCGGCTCAAGACTACGTTTTTTAACAAATGGGCTTAGAACGGAGACGGAACCGAATACCAAACTAAATTAGAGCCAAATCAAATTTTTCACCGAAACACAATATAATCTATAACAAAGTGTTGAGAATTGGAGAGGTTGTATTTTTAATTTGTTAAGGGTATACTTTCAAAACAAATTTGTTTTTATTTCTAGATTTGCTCAAACGTTGTCTTAGGGTCTTATAAGCATCCTGTAAAACTTTCAAGCAGATCCGAAAATATGTATTTAGAGAAATAAACAAAAACCGTTTTTATTTATTGGCCGATCCAAAATATCCTTCTTCACACCAGAATTGCATAATTTCTTAACAAAATCTCGTTGTCAGTTTTACCTTCAACCAAACCGTTTTCTAAAAATTTTTGCAACCATTGGCCCATGTTTTAACAAGAACAACAACAACAAATCTATCGAATGAAAAAGCCCGCTTGTTAATATCACTTATAGTTTTTGTGTAATTTAATTGTTTGTCAACCTTTAAAAATTGACACCTGAAGATTAAATAGCAGAGATAGCAAAAAATTCAAGTGCAATCGTTTTTACAAAAATCTCTGGATTTCTAGGACACCCCTGTAGATAAAAAAGTTTTTATTAACTCACGGTTTTTGGGTAATTTGTCTGGGCAGGTAAACGTGCATTTATTATCAAAATTGTTATAAATACTTACATAATCTTTATATATTATTCTAATTTAGCAGTTTGCATCACTTTTTCATTAAAAAGTACTACAAGTTTGTTTTAATTCGGTTTTATGTTAAATGGTAGATGTTATTGGGGAGTGTCCCTCGAATCTCCAAAGGTTTTAGAATTTCTAAAAGCGATTGCATTTCGAACTTAACTGGTACTACTTTATTTGTAAAGTGGCTAGAATTTGACTAGATCATATATAAATATATGAAATCAAACAGAATTCATTCGAAAACCTTTGAAGATTCGAGGGACACTCCCCAATAACATCTACCATTTAACATAAAACCGAATTAAAATAAATTTGTAGCACTTTTTAATGAAAAAGTAAAACTAGTAAAGTAAAAATAAAAACTAATCTTTCTACTTAATTATCAAACAAATTAAATGTTTTAAATATACAGATAAAAGTTTAAGCATTTGTATGCATGTACATAATTATGGACAAATTTACCAGCCGAATTTAGCAGCCCGAGCCAACTACATGTTGCTCTGCTTTGTGCAAACGTTTTCATTTCTGGCAGCAGCAACAACAAGTCACCCCTAAAAGCAGGCCACACAAATTCAATGCTGGCAACTGTGTGTGTCACTAATGTTTTTACACATGCGCGTCATTGCAATTCCCAACCAGTATTAACAATTCTGTCATGGAGAGGCAGTTGATTTGCACTGTCTAGTTATCGCTTCTCGGCCTTATGGCTAAGATCAAAGTGTAGTATCTGTTCTTATCAGCTTAACATCTGATAGTTTCTCCATTGGAGAACAACAAATGTTAAACTGATTTTTGGAAACAGACGGAGTGCTAGGGGCTTGCTCCACCTCTGTCGCGGGTTGGCCCGGTATTGCAGTACCGCCGGGATTTCGGCCCAACTTAATAATAAATTTAAATCGAAGAAAAGAAGAGTGAAAAGGTGGTAGTTAATTTATCAATAGGTAAATTGACGGGTTCCTTCTGAATTCTTTGTGGTTTGTGACAAATGGCTTCAAGTTCAACCTCTCCAAACACTGAGACTTAGTTGCAGTGTCTTGCTTTCCATTGTGTGGTCAGCCAAATTTACCATAAAATGTATCTGTAGATAGTTAATTCTCTGAAAATTAAGCTGATTAAATATTTTTTTCCCATTAGTCATTTTAGTCGTACATTTATTTTGATAATACACCTATTTATTAATACAGTTTTGTTTCTTTTTGAATGTTCTTTTGCTTGGTTCATTTTTCAATTCATACAATTACAACAAAGCTGTCCTGTGGGACTTGCATCCTTTTAAAGGACGTCTCAAACATTGTTCGCGATTTTTTTTCCGTAGTGTGATAAATAAACTTAAACGTAAACAACAAACAATTGCAATCGAGTCGAGAAAAGATACATGTTCAGCAATTACGATACGTCGTTATACATTCGCGGGACCTCCATAATGGTCTCAACTACGGAACAATCTTTGGGCTGGCTTTGTTACGGTTTACTTTCCTGGCTAACTACTAGATATATTACTAACTGGTGAATAGCTGCGCTACTTTTTTTAGGTTTTTTTTTTCGTTTACAAGAACATTAACAATGCGCCTATGTATCTTTGGTTAGAAGTAGAGAGAGAGAGAGAGAGCACTACGTACAAGTGATCCATAGGGAACAGATTGGGATTTGTGTGATGTGTGTCTAACGTATACAATGCAATAGAGATTCAATTAAATAGTATGTGTTTTGTGTGTGTCTGTCCTTAAAACGAGAGTCGAGAGGACGTAGATGGATTAGACAACTACAGCACCGGCCTCAGAACGGCTCACTGGCAAATCGGGGCAGTTTTTCCAAGTATCCGATAGTGGATCATAGCATTCCACCGCATTGATAGTGACCTGGGCACGATAGAAGTTCACCTCGCAGGGCTGTGGAGGGGAGAAAAAGAAAACAAAAAAATTAGGAGAATACATTTTTTTTTAGCAATTTTGTCTAAGTACTAGGCCTAATGTTAGCTGTTCAGTCGCAAAAGTATTTATTAACTGTTATAAAATAAATGAATAACGCGATGATGATCTTTAAAAATCGAGCCAGCAAAGCCCGGAAACTGGAAAGTAAGTTTGGTTCAAGGGACGAATCTTAACAAACCTAAACACGTGCCATAAAATAATTAAGTCCAAATCTGTTGTGAAACCAATCTTTATATTTATTACCAATCCTTTACCCCAAACTATTGTTGAATTTAAAAAAATTTTTTTTTAAGGTTTTAACCTTACAGTTTTTTGTCTTTGGGGTTTTCATTAAGAGTTCCCTAACAACATTAAATTTCTGCAGACACATCCTAAGTGTAACTCTTTTATTGTTATTCACTATGAAGATGATTCCCGACGTGACCGCAACAATTTTTCATTGTTAGGGACTTCTTATTAAAACACACTGAAAAATAATATTATTATTGGATTATTTTTGCACCCAAGGGTTATCAAACCTCTTTGAAAGTTTTAATAATATTTTTTGTGCCTAAAAATTGGTAGGGGAGAGTCTCCGGTTGTGGACACGCTCCGGTTGTGGACACCCCAGTCTATTTTTTGACAGGTTACAGATGCCGCCAAACTGAGTAATGTCAAACTTGTAGTTTGTCAGTACACATAATCTGGGCCAATACCGAAGTGTAAGCAAGCATTTGGTTTCTTGCTGTGAGCCAACAAAAAAAAATCGTGAAAATTTTTCCGAGTTTCTATTTTTTTCAATTTCCACATTACGTTAAATCGAAGCAAAACATAGAAAAGAGGTGAGTATTTTACTTTTTTATTTAGTTTATTAAATGTGCTATGTGATGTGATATCAAGTTTCAGTGAAATGTTTGTGTCGTGTAAATTTGCTGAACAAAATAAAAATGGCTAGCATTTCCAAGAATGGACACAGTTTTGCTCCGGTTGTGGACACCCTAGTTTTTTGTGTTTAAAGTGTGTGTTTGGCCATAAAACTGTCAAATATCGTTGTTTATGCTAGTTACAGCTAGTTTTACAGCATTTTTGAGAATTTTTGTGCATTTTTAGCCATGTAAACACCAAAAAAATCGTCCGAATCAACAAATGTCAATTTTAATGGGCTGGTCGATGCCAATAAGCAATGCCTCATCGATAAGAAGGCCGTCAAAGCTACAGCCAAGGAATATGGGCTTCCTCAAACCACTTTGATCCGGTATTTGGAGAAATTCAGAGCCAATTTTGCAGATGTTTCGTCCGTTGTTGATTCGGTTTTGTTGGAATTCGTTCGAGATTGCAACCAACGAACTCTATCAAACATGGTGTGTTTTTTTACCTTTCTCACATGAAGCGTTAAATATTTTTCCGGTATTGGTTCGTTTTGACCCTGATGCTTTCTCCGAAGCTGACTTCATTGAGGCTGTCGAACGAAGAGCAGTAGAAGTCGCCACAGAAGCTGATCTGGATGAAGACAATCAGCGTCGTAACATCGTTTCCGCCGATCCCAATATTGGGCGCTAAGAAGAGGTGTTATCCTCCCCCGAGCCATCCACTTCACGAGCGTCTTCGGCTAGCCGCTTATCAGTGTTGGATGAAATTGGTCCGGTGCAAGGAACTTCTGCGAAAAAGCCATCGAATCGCGGTTGCAAGCCAATGCAAACCACTAAGCTAAGTTCTCCGGAAAGCGTTGAGGTTTTGCGCGAGAATGCAAAAAAACAGCTGAGCGCGCAGCCAAGCGTGACTCTGTGTCTTACTAGAAGAAGACCCCCCAGAAACGCAGCCGGCCAGGCAAACGACAGGCAACACCACCAGCCAAGACGTCGGTGCCAAGAAAAAGGTCGGAAGAAGACGAAGATGTCGACTTCTGTTTGATTTGTTTGGTGCTCTTGCCAAAAAAACTGACCGCTGCAAATTCGATCCATTGCATTTCGGAATAATTTTTTTCATTTTGCCACTGAAGGCTTCTAAAATAAATAAACGTTATTTTTTCATAAATTCATGGCCATTTTACTTCATATTTGTCCATTTCTAGCGATTTTACAAGGGTGTCCACAACCGGGTACAAAAAAAATTTTGGCCAAAAATCACCACTTCATATACATGGCTGTAAATTTTTTAAAATTTGTATAATACAATAGGTTACTTCAGAGGAAAGTTAGCTAGAGTCTCTAGCTTTACAATGATGTTCATATCACCGCATAAAGTTGACTTGGAAAAAAGTTATTAGTGAAAAACGCAACTATGTCCACAACCGGAGACTTTCCCCTAATAAAAATGTGAAAAAATTATTATATCATAAAATTCAAAGGATACTTTAAAAATATATTATTATATATGGGAGACACAGAAATCAGTAGAGGTTTGCATTCAAAATATGTAGAGTAGAGCTTTAGTAGCTAGGACAGATGGTGAATATAAGCAATTTGGAACCAACTGCTCAAATCTACTAAACTTTAACTGTTTCAATTGTTTCGCACGGCCTTAATTCAATTCTGGTCCAAATTAATTTTGCATTTTATTTATATAGATAACTTAATACTTGTATGGATCTATAGTTACAGATTTAATTGTCATGATCAACTGAATTGAGAATAATACAATAAAGCATGATTCAATTCATTGTATACTCCATACTATGGAGTATTGTTCTACCTTTAACTAAATGCTAAAACGTTTCGATTGCGCCTTAAATCTTAAAAAAAAAATGGTATACCCTCCATGAAACAGTGTTGTATTACCTTAAACCAAATTCGACAGAAAATGATAAAAAGAAACTAACAAAATGGAAAACTTGGTTGAAGATCCCCCGTATGTCTGTAGCATTTGCTTGCGCACTGCGCGAAGTCCTAGCATGCGCTTTTGCAGACATAATTTTGTAAATACAATTCATTCAGATAAAATTCATTGTATCATTCATCAAAGTAATTCCAAGAGTAATTTCATACAATCTCACAGACCAATATATCGCATTCAGTTTTTCATCACCGACACGCAGGAGTGTATAGATAACCGCGACTTCTTGCATAAAGCATTCCAAAAGATGATCGTCAACATAAGTATTGTTACATCGACTGTTAAAAGGCCGTCATTCGTAGAATTGTAAATTCTTGCAATGGTTTCAAATGTTCTTCACTGCGAATCACAAGAATCAAGATGAGAGTCTGAAATCTATACACAAAATTACATTTGTAAATAAACAGGAAACTGAACCGGTTCCGCCGCTAGACTTGAGTGGATAAGGGCGGAAGCAGGCAGAAGTTTACCAACCGTCCGAGTAATACAATACAATTTACAATGCTATATAGTTGGGTCAACTTCGGCTTTTTATACCCTTGGAAAGGGTATATTGAAATTGTCCGGATGTTTGTAACGCACAGAAGGAAGCATCTCCGACCATATAAAATATATATACTCTTGATCAGCGTGACGAGCTGTCCGTCCGTCTGTCCGTCTGTTTCTATGCTATCTCCTCCGTCAGTTTTAAAGCTATCTTAACCAAACTTTGCACGAAGTCTTTTGGTTCAAATACGCTGCAAAGTTGTCGGAACCGGCCGGATCGGATGACTATAGCATATTGCTGCCATAGGAACGATTTTTAGTAAGAAAAACTTTTTGTTTTCAATTCTATCGATCCCAACGCTCGTATTTATAAAACTTTTTGCTTTCAATCCAACTTATAGTATAGCTCCCTTAACGTCAACAACGCTAGAACTTTATTTATAAGTTTTTAATGATTTCACATAATTTCACCAAGCCTTGTCAAAATCGGACAACTATATAGTATAGCTGCCATACAAACTGTCAGGCATTTATCAAGCTCCAAGGGTATATAAACTTCGGTCGAGCCGAAGTTAGCTTGCCTCTATTTTTTTTTGTATAATACCTGATCACCGCCAGCCACATAGAGCAGTCCATCCGCAGCAGCTACAGCGGGTATGGCTCGTGGAACATTTAATGCACAAACTGTTGACCATTTATCCTCATCGAAATTGTAACGTTCCACCGAGCTCAATATATCCTGGCTAATGCTACTGCCACCCACCACATACAAATAGCGATCCAGCACAGCCACGCCCATTTGGCAACGAGCCGTTTGCATACGAGCCAACTGTGTCCATTCCTTAGTGACTGGATTATAGCTGAAAGAGAGATTGGTATTAACATCCGGCTTAAACCTCATAAAATATTTTAAATATAAACCTTATCAAATCGGGCAAATGTCGTGTGGTTGTGGTGCAGCCTCCAACTATATAGATCAGACCTTCAAAACTGACCACGCCCATGCTAAATCGTGGCTGTGGCATGCTTCCAATTAATTTCCAGAGATCCTGCTCCGGATCATAGCATTCCATAGTGCCGCCAATGTCATCGCCTATCCAGCCACCAACAGCAAACAGATTGCCACCCATGGTGCAGAGACCAAACTCACAGCGTGGCACAATCATGGGAGCAATGGGTTGCCACACATCATTCTGAGGATCATACACCTCTCCATTGGCCAAAATCTGAGAGCCACGCTCTCCGCCAACCACATAAATCTTGCCATTCAGGGCCGATACGCCAGGCAGTATGCGTCCCACCTCCATGGGCGCGGTTTCAGTCCATTCACGTCGGAATATGTCAAATTTGGCCACCGTTTCGAAAATGCAATCGGCCGAATTCCAAGTGCGGGGCGTATCCCGATGTGATCCACCAATTATATAGATGTTCTTCTTGGCCAGTTGACGGGGACAGACGCGCAAAGGTACCAGCTGTCCACGTTTAGAGGCAATATCCCGACAAATGGAACGTAAGGCAATCTTCACGGACATGTCGCGACAGTCATCTTTAAGAGCCTTATCGATGACTTTGACGGGTACAAGAGCCATCCTCACGTGCGAAAGTATATCGAAGACATAGCAACGTCGCTGCGTCACATCATGTTTAATCCAACGCAAAGCGGCCTGGAACACCTGAGACTCGGAGTCGACGCGCAGCATTTCAGAGTTCAGAAGTTGCGACAGCAAACTCTGCGGAGTCTCCAGAAACTCATCTTCAAGGGTTATCTGCAAATGTACACAGCGAAAACATTAAGAAACCTTGAATCCAAATGTTCTTTGTTTTTCAAACTTATTAATTAAGATGGGCCGAAATCCCGGCGGTACTGCAATACCGGGCCAACCCGCGACAGAGGTGGAGCAAGCCCCTAGCACTCCGTCTGTTTCCAAAAATCAGTTTAACATTTGTTGTTCTCCAATGGAGAAACTATCAGATGTTAAGCTGATAAGAACAGATACTACACTTTGATCTTAGCCATAAGGCCGAGAAGCGATAACTTGATATGGCAAATCGGCTGCCACTCCATGAGGAAAGTGCTAGAGCCAGTTGCGAGTTGTAAAATGCCAAGGGATTTGCCTCGCTAGACATTTTTATTGCCTACTTTAGGGTGTACTTGTTCTATATAGGGAAGAAGGTCAAGTCAGGTAGATGGGTATGAATTTCCACATGTTGGAACTTGAAATTCCCAACTTGTTTAAGCATTGCCTGCATGGAAGGGCTTGGAGTTGATGGTTTTAAATTACTCTGGCTTCTCTTCAGTTGTCGAATAAATCTTTCGCCTTTTACTAAAGATTTCCGTGGAGAGGGGCACTCTAATGAGTCTAAACTGAATTTTTTTGTAGTGCCCGGCAACTTCGGCTGCTGGGCCAATTAATAATGAATTGAAAACCTTACGAGGATAATGTGATTTTGATCGCGCCCAGGTGGGTCTATTGCTGAGGAACTCTGACCCTAAGGCTAATGTCAGAGTGCACGCGAGAAGCGATGCGATAATATTGGGCGAGAACGAGCGATAAACCATTGCAGACTTTTTTCAATGCAATCGCTCAAAAGGTTTCAGAGTGAGGGCGGAGCGATAAGCGAGTTCAAGCGATAAAGAGAAAGCGATTTACACGCACGTATATTTTGTTGCATTTTCATTTTTCTATTTGAAAATCATGCATATTAACATTATTATTAATTTTTGATAAGGGAAGGAATACTGAAATTAGACCAACGTTTCTGCAAAAGTATAAGTTCCTCACCAAATACGTCTAGAAAGGCATTTTTTGCCACATAAAGCTCAAATTACTATAAATTTCGACGTGCTGGACCATTTCAACCATACGAAAATCATCTAGAATCACCCCCTTCAATATATTGGAAAAAGTAGAATTTTGTTGCCTTTTGTTATTAAACTTCTCTTTTTTCATTTCGATTTCGGGTGAGTGGGTGAACCGTGGAGACTTTAACAAAATTAATTGTTGCTCTTGTAGAAAAATATTCTTCGCTTGCGCTCACAATAATCACAGAAAATAAAGTTCGCGCTCTCTGAGTCTCTCTCTACTATTTTTGCCTATTCTTGTATTATTAAATCATGGTAAATTTTGACAAAAATTAAAACTGACCAATGCAACTCGCTTCGCTCAAAGCTTTCACTATGTCATCTTCTCGCTTTGCTTATAGCAAGAAATATTATCGCTTCTCGCATCGCTTCGCTTCTCGCATCGCTTCGCTTCTCGCGCCCACTCTGACATTAGCCTAAGTAGTTTTAGTTTTGTTGATAGAACGGAAACATTGACTGACCCTTCGCAAAATCAGTCATTGACAATAAGGCGCCCACACACCGCAGAAATGTATGCTGCAACCACATATAATATAGGAAAATATCTGAATTTTTCTTTATCACACTTCGAATAAGTAACTTCTCTTGTAAATGTAAAATTAATATATATCATCAGAGTGTTGAAGTTCCTCATCCTTGTCGTAGGCCTCAGTTGTGCCTGTTAGCTTAAGATAACTAGGGGGGACTTTATAGTCTACGAAGCATTTCGCATGTCGACACAACACATATCTGTAGACACGCTCAACTTCAGCGTTATACCATGGCAAGGACAACATCTGAATCGCAAACGAGTCATTGAAAGCAATTACTTCTTTGTTATTCTCACAATTCCCTAAATAAAAATAATATTATTGACTCTATATTTTCCCAATATCTACTACGGAAAATACTTTCAAAATGAAAAAAAAAAAAACTTTTTTTTTTTGAAAAATGTAAAATCATTTAAGTGTCTTAATACAATGAATTTTATGAAAATCTGAAAATCAGATCAGCTGAAGACAACTTAAATAAATTAAAAGAATAAACTTCAGCTTCAGTTGTTTAATAAGATCAACAAAAAGAGCCGGGCAAATTTCTGCAATAAGCAATCTATCTGCTTCTCAAACTCAAATCTTTAATCTAAGTCTTTGACAGCAAATTTCTCCAAATCGCCTACATGTATTATATTAATATTGGTATTTGATGGAATAATTTGTAGAGAACTGATCAGTGTCTATGATTTTAAAAAAACTTGTTGGTTTGCTGTATTTTCAATAGAATAGGTTCCAAAATCCAAATATAACAATATTTCATTGTCATATTGTTCCTTTCAATAACTGGACAGTTCATACTTCCGTCAGGCCTTATCAGGGTCCTAAGAATGATGTCATGACATTCTTGTTTGAGATCTTTCGGCATTTTTCGTATAGGGCAAGTGGCAAGTCGATAAATGACTGACAAAGGTGAAATACTATTGATTTGCTCAAAAACAAAAATAAATCTGAAAAGAAGCGCCTTTTGTAAGTATATCCCGCAATACGGTTTTTAAAAAAGCCAGAAATAACAGGTAAAAAGATGATTTGGCAACACTGCTTATCAAACCCAAAAACACTCCCTGATGCATGAATTCCAGGTTGATGGTTGCAATCTAGCTATTTTTTCCACAAGATGTATCTATTTTGTAAGCTTAAAATTCTTCAGTTCTAGCTATTTTTTTTGGCATTGTTAAGCTATTCTTAAATAATCTTTGTCAATTCTTAGCATATTTAACAGTCTATATCTATCTGGTAAGGAAAATTAGCCAGATTGGCAACCATGGCTCTGGAATTTAGGCGTTTAATTAGAAAAATTACCTAACTCTGTATTAAAACAATGTTCTCTTTATCTTATTTTAAAAAAAAAAGTGCATTGCAAATGAATGTTCGCATTAATTATCCAAGCTAAAAGCTATTAAAGAGTATTTTTATTTATATGCTACAAATACGATATTTACTTTAACTGACTGAATCAGTAGTGATTTTTTATTATTAATTATATTGGTTTAATTTAAAAGAATTCATCAGATCTCACTTGGCAGTTGCCCTTGGTTAAAGCCACAGACTTTGGCGCACCCACCCCATGCGTTTCCGTAGTGTAGTGGTTATCACGTGTGCTTCACACGCACAAGGCCCCCGGTTCGATCCCGGGCGGAAACATGTCTCAGTTTCTTTTTTTTTTATTATTATTAATTTTTCTTTTTTATACTCACCGCTGGAAAGTTGGCATGGACAAAGTTCATTGCACTTTTTGCCAATGATTCGCAATTGTGCGCTTCCGCAAAACGTAAAATGCCCAAGGCATTGGTGGCATGCAGCTCGCGGCAAAGAAACTCACAGCAACCGTCTACGACCTCGTTTAGCTGAAGCATATCGGCAGCAGCAAGAAGTTCCTGAACATTTGACTGTAAATATAGAGCATGATTAATAATGTGAACTGAAATAAAGACTTAAACTTAAACAGAATTTAAATGTGAATCATAAGCAAGTCTTGATTGTTCATAATGGAAATATTACTTAGAATAAATTAAAGAATTCTATGTGATTATTCTCTCCTTACAAAGTATGTAACAACATATATATTTTGCGAATAGCAATCAATAACTGTAGGAAGTCGGCACAACAATTCGATGCTGAGGTGAAGGACCTACTTTCTAATGACATAGAAGAAGGCATTTCAATGGATTTTTTAGATATAGCCGTTGGGCCAATCAGGATAGAGAAGCTTGAACTTGGGAGAGCTCCAACCAAACGACAAATAGGAGAGTTATAAATGTAAGGTGGGAAATGGAAGCAAAATATTAAATAACAGACAATTTTTTTATTATTATTAATATGGTTGTAGAAATTTTCATGCCTTTCAACAATTTGTTGCAGACTGATTGAATTTTTTGAAATGTTCTGTTCCTCAGGGCCCAATTTGTAAAAATTTCTAGTTCCCGTAAAAAACCAAACTCGAATTTTAGGTTAAATACTGCGCCGTAGGTTTAAAGTTGAATTAATTTCAGTCCCTTCTTTTTTACTTCGAGATTAATTTGGACGACAAACGATTTTTGAATTAAAAATATTTTTTAAAATATTTAGAAAACATTAGGTTCGTTTATTTGTTTGCGGTTTCAGGTGGCGCTGGTCAGCAGCTACCATCTAGAAGGTTCTCTGTATAGAACAAAACACAAGAAGCCCACTTCCTTCAAGATTTTATGAATCTTGGCAGCATACAGGGCCGTACAGCCGTGCCTGTATTCTTGTAATAAACGCTGACCGTAACTTAAAATATACCGACGGAAGTAATTGAGCTGTTTGTGTTTTGAATTAAGGATATCGCTTATATGCAGCTTATGCAGCATATTTTTCTTAGCGTTTTTACGTTATCGTTGTAGCATCTTGTTGCATCTATCGTTGTAAGCGTCATTCTGTTGTGTTTATTTTATGACTAGTAATGTTGATTAAAATCACTTTTATCTACTATATTAAAGTATTAGGCTGTTTCTATCTCTAGGTACAGTAATCTGTTGCTTAACTAAAAACAAATTGTAAGTTTATCGACACACGTATATTTGCAGTTTGACGTTTATTTCACTTTTTATTTTTCTATATTTTGATACATTCCTCGATCCTTTACCTATTACAAAACCCATGTCCTGACTTACTTGAACTCGCCTTGTAGATCCGTTTGCGTCTACACATCACAACGGTTTTCAGTCTTAATTGTCGATATGCTGACTGATCTAATAGCTTTTTTTTAACGTTATTCACCAACTCTGCCCCCGTTTTACTTATCGGACCTTCCTTATTAAATGTGTGTTCATGTCGTTTAGGTTAAACCAGGCATGCTTTTCCATACTTTAATTTCACCTTCTTATAGGTTATTAACCCCCAGCTTGGTATTTTATCGTTGATATGTCGTTACATTCTGCTGTTCCTAATACATGACGTTGCTCTCAGACAATGTTCGATATTTGCTTAAACCGTTTTGTATGAATTTTAATTTTGGTGGAATGTTAGCCAAGCGTATTGTATAAGCGTTTGCAACCTTTTTATATAAATCCTGCTCCTTTTGTTTTTGCTATAACCGTTTCACACGTTCTCAACCGTACTTATTTAGCCGTCCCGCGACCCCGCACACTTCCTTGAACTCCCCGCGGACCCCCCCCCGCCACGCCCCCCCCACACTCCACCCCCTCCAACACCTGCGGTCCTCTTCCTTCCTCACTCCTTTTCCATCCTTCTGGAAACACCCTGAACACCACCCCGGACCCCTTTTCCCCCACCACCGGGACATTTTTTATATGAGTTTGACAGCTGGGATCGACGCCCCCCCCCCACCCCCCCACC
The DNA here is from genome assembly GCA_018904275.1 of Lordiphosa clarofinis. Classification (NCBI taxonomy): domain Eukaryota; kingdom Metazoa; phylum Arthropoda; class Insecta; order Diptera; family Drosophilidae; genus Lordiphosa; species Lordiphosa clarofinis. Next base: position 1,186,243 of record JAEIGQ010000022.1, read on the forward strand.
CTTTTTCAGAAGCCCCACACTCCCGCTTTCCTACTCACTCGAACAAAGACGCGCCCTCTTTGTCTGATCGTAGTGCCCAGTACTTCTTCTAATCACTTGGTGAGCGACGACCACCCATGTTGCCAGACGACAGCGTTAAATATCTGAGAGCGTATGAGCCATACATTTGACGAGCGGTTCGACTGAGCATCCTCTATTTAGCTCCACTTACTGACTGTTAACAGTCGAGACTGATAGCCCCTTTAACCCTCCTACTGCACCTGACTGACCTCATGTTCCTCGAATGCTTTCGCGTAGATTTACCCCAACGGATTTTTATGGACTTTTAGAGAATTTTTGATGCTGCTTAAAGTTCATTAAACTAGTCCTGATGCTGTTTTTAAAGACAGAGGTCCGTGACATCCCTTAATTTTTAATTTTTAACCCTACGACTTATTTACTTTTCTACTAATTTAAGCTATCTTGTTCTTTGTTTATTCTACACTTTTAATTGTTAGTGCTTTGGGCACCCTCACCTCATTTTCTCTACCTTTATTTTTTTGGCTCTTCTAGCGCGTCGGACACGCCCACCACCCACGTCCCCCACCTTTTTTTTGGACGTTCCTCTCTTCTTTTGATTAGAAACAGGCGTTCACTATGTATATACGTTCATTGAGAGGGCTGATAGGACCGGTTCGGAGTTCAATGTTGCACAGATCATCAATCTTTATAGCTCCTTCGAGCGTTCCCTATCGTTGTTTGTAATCGAACCTTTTAATATGTTTTAAGATTTGCATTTACTTAAAAAATCATTCCAATTTCTAATATAAATGTACTATATATTATAATGGGAATATGGACCTGCCATCCACCAGGGCTCAGGAAATCGAATAGCCCTTGGTTCGGTTCGAAGGTTTAAGCCCGTTGAAAAGTGTCGGTCCATAGCAACTTAATGAATTAACTGTCAAAGTTATAGCTAGGAATTAATTTTATTCAAAAAAATATTCAAATCGTTAGAGCAAACCATCTTCATTTATTTACTCCGTCCAGGGGCAGGCAAAAAAAAACACATTCACATTTTGACATTATTACATAAATGCGTATGTAGCAGAGTTATAAGCTATTATCATTTTTCTGATAATTAAAAACCATTCCCAATTACCATTTTTTTAATTATAATTGTAACTTGCAATCAATTAATTTACAAAAATTAATTACTTTTATAATCATTTCGATAATTTAAACTGTAAAGGGTGATTTTTGTTGTTGCGACGCTGCTGAACACATTTGTATGCACAGTAGATAGCGACGCGCCGACGTCTGCTTTAGGCCTAATTGGAATTTTTATCCAAATTTAATGATGTGATCGTTCAAGAGTTCAGCATTCCGAACTTAATTTCATGATGAAGTCGGCAACGGAGAAACTTTGGCTAATCCTTAACTGAGAAAAAATTCAATATCATATCGAGATTAACTTAATTTAGTTATTAACATAAATTTTCTACGTTCTGAAAACAATAAAAAAAATTTAATTTTTAACCCTACTGGGACTTGAACTGAATACCTTCTCGGTGGACTGAACTTTCCACGCGGCATGGCATCTTAACCCACTACGACATCGGCCACCACTTTTGAAGCGCCACCGGTCGCAGTATAAGATCACAGCGGACAGAAATCTCGACTGTGCAAATGCTTTACAACAACGAGGTCGTGGTTCGAGTCCTAGTACTGCCGAAACAGCATTGCAAACGAAGTTTACAAAATAGATCTTTATATACCTATTACACAGCCCAACAGTGATTTTGGTGCAGGTCTATTTTTAACAGATTATGTTAATTTAGACTTCACTGAACAAAACTGTATCATTGGTTTTGTTCAATCAGCTCTTGTTTCCAAGATATCGCGGAAAAACCAAAAACTCGACTTATTGGCACTCTAGGATTTATGGAACAAAATTAACTAATTGATCCTGACATCTATTTGTGGGGTTTAATGAAGTCGTTAGTATATGGGTCATTCTTTTTCAAATCGAACGGTCTTAAAATTCAACATTTTTTGTTTCAATAAACAAAAAAACTGAAATTAGATCTCGACACTCCCACCGAAACGTGATTTGCGGTATTGTTAAATTTATAAACAGTTTCAAAAATCGTCAAAAACGAAAAAATGGAAAAAAGGGTTTTTTAAAAACGTAATATCTCAGGATTGGTCTAAAGTTGATATTGATGGAAAGCATTTTACTGTATCTACTCAATTTATAATTTTAAAGATTTTTATAAAATGTAATATTATTAAGTAATTGTTGCTAAAAATTATATATAATTTTTTTCTCAGTGTTAACCACCATTTTATAGCTTCTGAGGATATACAATTTATTGTACTAAATACAACTTAAGAATCGGTGTTTTCAAGAAATTTGTGACTTTTATGGTTTAAAAGATATTAATTTTTGAAGTTATAAACAAATACAAAGATACCCTTAAAGAAAGCTTTGCCACGCAGTCAGTTTTAAAGCTTTTTGATTGAAACTTGACAAGTGTGCTTTATATTCATTAAGCTTTCCAAAAATGTCAACATCACGCAGATCGGACGATATAGCTGCCATACGAATGCTATGATTATTTGAGTTTTGTTGTGAATTAGGGTTACCAGAGCTTTCAAAGTCAGTTATACCAAGAGCAAATTCAGCATCAAAAACTACCGGTACGAAACCAAATACCGAAACAATATTAGAACCAAAACAGAACCTTTTACAGGAATGTCAGTTTCGGTACGTACCGGAACCGAACCCGAAATTCGTTTCGGTTTGATTCCCTGTACGATAGGGATGCCTATCGCGACATATAAGCTTCACACAGAAGCTGAAACACTTCGTGTTGTTGAATCGGTGGAAACCCCCTTCTTACTGGCCAGTAGCGTGGCTTACGTGGCCAACACTCGACCAAAAACGTACTAACACACTTCTACGTCACAGAAGGGGCGTTTCACTGTCTTACTGGCATACACGCAGCCCACCTAGGCGTCACTTGCCATGACTTCTGAAGAAGATGCAGATTTGAAGAAGAGGAGGTAACGGTACAACACCTTCTCTCTCATAGTATCTCCTCTCGGAGATATCTAGGCTAGAGATGCCAGCTCTAAAATTTATTCTGTCCCGAGGACCCGTTCAGTTAAAAAAAAGGGCTCACAGGGATTAACATGACATCGCAATGGGCCCAAAGTGACCTAAATGGGAGATCGACTTGTCGTTCTCAGTTATCGCAACCTAACCTAGTACTGAAATATAATCTACGATGATTTCTTGTCACTGTCAAATCTACAAAATAATATTAACATATTTTTTTTTCACAATTGGTAGAAATCCGATATATAATAATGACCCCAAGACAATCGATGGATCGGAATTGGTTAATGTTCTGAATTGCAGAAAACGATGATGAAAAATTTGACAAAACAAAAATAAAACAAATTTTAAGATGAAACACGAATAACAACATTGGGAAGGGGTAGCATTTAACAATCCCTCTCCGAATAGAATATGGGAATGTGTCATCCAAGCGTACCTGCGTAATCTCACATCGTCCCGTGTAGATAAAGTCCAGGAGTATGTGCAATATTTCGCCATCAATGGTATGCAACACCACCGATTTCTGTTTGACCTCATTTAGACCCAGTTCGGGCCGGAACATAGCCTCGAAATACGCACTGGCAGCACTAAGCACTGCTCGATGGGCATTAAAAGTGGCTTCTCCGGCAATGATCTCTACATCACAGAATCGTGACTGCTCCCTTAGCTGATTAAGATTGGATAAGACCTTGAATGGATATTGGGCATTGCAATAGGAGGGTAGATTTGTGCGTTGTGCGGAGGCAGCTGCAGTTGCTCCAGCACCACCGCCAGCTCCAGCTGATACCGTGGAGGCTGTAAAGAAGTCGGCATCGTTGTTGGTGGGATTGGCATTTGGGCTTTGATTCGTTGGATTGCCATTGTTGTGACAATTTGCATTGTATTCGTGGTGGTGTATGGAGTATGTTTTCAGCGGTGGCATTTTTCGCTTTTCCTTCTGTTGCCCGACTTGATTAAATGCACTTTTTTGTCGTATTAAGAACAGTTCGTTAGACTTTTCACATACAAACTTCAATTACAATTTTTAATTAAACTTAATTGCTGCACTCTGCACCAGTTAAATGTGCGTTATGATTGTTATTGTTATGTTCATATTTCATTAATAAAAAAAGTTGAGACGAACACACACACACACACACACGTTCACACAGACAAAAAAAGTTTACAAAGTTTACAAACACACAGGTTGCCGTTGTTGTTTCGTGGTTTTTATTTGTTTTACAGACACGTATTGCACTTTTCTGTTTCTAACTATGCTAATTGTTTTAAATTAACTAAATTATTGTAAACTGGGCATAGTTTTTTTCTTAGCTTTTCTATGCGCTTTTGTGTGTGACCGTATGGTGCATGGAGAATAATCTTATTGTGGGTGGACCAATAATAAAAACACAAAGAAGTAAAAGTTCCCAACACCGCACTAAATATGTCTTATATTTATGATCTCATTTTACAAAATATCTTAAGAATAATAAATTTTTTATTAATATTCAATATACTTTTCTAAGGGAGATATGTTAATGATGAGTTAAATAATTTCATATAATTGCATTTTGGCAGCCTATTATTCAGAGTGTAAAATCAGTATAAGAAATCGGACACAGCCAACAATTACTTACTCATTTTTAAGTATTAAAAAAGTAGCTAAATACTTCTGATAATATTTTCCATAAAAGCTAAAAGAGCCATTTTTGATGTTAAAGTAGCTAAATTGTCCACACGGTCAATCGATACATCGATAACTCGGTACAGTTTTGGCAGCCCTGTTCCCGCTTTTACCAAAGACTCCCGCCAATTAGCTAAGTGACTTCATAACACAAACAATTAAAATTAGTCATAGAGAATCCATTCAAAGCTCCCAAATTATTGACTAAATTAAGAATTTACTTTTTTAAACAGCGTCAAGAAAATGGTTCTCACGCCGGAAAAGAAATCTTCGCCCATGCAGACTTCACCCATGAAATCTTCACCCTTAAAAATGTCCCCAGTGAAACGGCAATTGCTCATGGATGAAGCGAAACAGGAGCTGGATAAGAAGAAACTGGAGATTCATCCCAATCGGGATGAACAGCAATATTTAGATTTGTTGCGCCGCATTATGGATGAGGGCGAGCGCCACATGGATCGCACTCAGGTGGGCACCTTGTCCATATTCGGCAGTCAAATGCGCTTCAATATGAGGGATTGCTTCCCCCTGCTGACGACCAAGCGGGTCTTCTTTCGCGCTGTGGCCGAGGAGCTGCTTTGGTTTGTGGCCGGCAAGACGGATGCCAAGCTGCTGCAGGCCAAGAATGTGCACATTTGGGATGGCAACAGCACCCGTGAGTTTCTGGACAAGCTGGGACACACGGATCGGGCTGTGGGTGATTTGGGTCCTGTTTATGGCTTTCAGTGGCGTCACTTTGGCGCCGAGTATAAAACCTGCGATGATGATTACACGGGCCAGGGTGTCGATCAGCTGCGACAGGTGATCAAGACCATCAAGGAGAATCCTTCGGATCGTCGCATCATCATGTGCTCTTGGAATCCATTGGATATACCAAAAATGGCTCTGCCACCGTGCCATTGTCTTGCTCAATTCTACGTGGCACGCGGTGAGCTCTCGTGTCAATTGTATCAGCGCAGCGCAGACATGGGTCTGGGTGTTCCCTTTAATATTGCCTCCTATGCCTTGCTCACTTCTATGATTGCCCATGTCACGGGCCTTAAGACCGGGGACTTTGTTCATACCATGGGCGACACGCATGTGTATCTAAATCATGTGGAACCTTTGAAAGAGCAACTACAGCGTACCCCGCGTCCCTTTCCCAAGTTGGTGATCAAACGTAAAGTGGAGGATATTGAAGATTTCCGCTATGAGGACTTTGAGATTGTTGATTATAATCCATATCCTAAAATCCAAATGGAAATGGCTGTGTAGGCGCACACTTTTTTGTTTACTTTAAGTTTTGTATTAATAATCTCAATAAAATGTATCTTATGTTTTATCTTTGTATCTATAAAAGAGTGTCCTGACTGACTGATTCACTGATTGGCAATCATCGCACAGCCTAAACGGTAAGAGATAGAGGGCTGTAATTTGGACAGGAGTGTCTGTAAGTGGTTAAAGTGCGTACCAAGACGGGTGAAAAGTTGGAAAAGTTTGTTCGGGGAAAATTTTTTTTCATCCGATTGTCTTGAAATTTGGCTTGTAAGCAAAATACGCTAAATAAATTGACACGTGTTTCCCAGATTTTAGAAAAATCGCCCACAATTCGGCTGGAAAATGTTCCATGTAAAAAACTATTTATCATCCGATTGACTTCAAACTCGGTTTTTAAAGATAGAATACGAAATAGTTTAAAATCAGATTTTCCAATGTTGCAAAAATTTTATCCAACGGCTGGAATTTCTACATGAAAAATACTATTTATCATCCGATTGGCTTGGAAGGATATAGTAGGAATTAATTTCATTTTCTTTCATAATTGAAAGAAAAGACTTACTTTTGATCCATTTCCAATAGGTTCTCCGACTGAATCAGTATGTTGGCGGGTACATTTGGCTCGTTGGGATTCTCTTTGAGTATAACAATGCGATACACCGAAGAATCATCATCGCAATAGCAATCCTTGCAGCCAAACAACGAGGAACCATCCGCATTACAAGTAACTCATTCCGAACCTTGTGGTGGTAGACTGCTCTCGTATTCTCGACCATCAAATAACCATAGCTTAGATTGGCAGTTGAAGCAGCGCTGACGGAGGCTGGTTGCAGTCGATTCGACAAGTGGCTCCTTTAGGTACGATGTGTGCCCAATTTAGACCAGAACCCTGCGCAGGCCTATATTCCTCTCGTACCCTCTTGTTGCCCCATAAGCGCCGATATATTTGAAATAATTGATGTTTTTATTTATTTTCCCCAAAAAACAACGTCATACCCTGTGTTATTTAGGGTTGTCGATGATAAAATCTGATATGAAAAAATATCCAATGATATTTGAAAATATCGATATATGTATTGTATATAATTTAGTTGCTTTTTTCCTTTTTTCCCAAAACAAAGGTAACACTCCGTAACACCCCATAATAATAAAAGACAGTCTATCAGCCATGTTCTCAATTCCACTTCCACAAAAGTTTTGTGATTTAAAGTCCAAATCTAGTACTAAAACCGGTCTTAAATAACAAAAGTTTTGTGAAAGTGGAATTCAGAACATGGCTGTATATTGGGTAAACATAACAATATTTTTCCTGAGATTCGAGTTTTGTATGTATTATACATATTAAATATATTTAGTTTTCAATATTTGGACTTTACAGACTTAAAAAATACGCGTTGCGTTATATTATATGTAAATCCGTCATACGGATGCGGGAGTCGCAAATGCCACACTTTATAGCAGAAGCAAGTCGCTACCTGGGTTAATAAGATCCTTAGGGCAAGTCTGCATAGCCTTATGCGAATTCCAAAAGATTAAAGGACTACTTTCTCATGATGTTTGCGGCGACCCTAGTTATAACTTGCATTGAAAGGCATGGTAAAATCGACCTTTTATGGGTTTCCATAAAGTCAAAACACTCAGGTATCTGAATTTTCGTCATATTAGTATTTCTTTTTCTTTATCTTTGGGATAAATAAAAATTTTGCAATATTCAACTGATCACTGTGAATTGTCATTAAAGGTAAAACATAATTGCAAAGTTCAATTTTTGACATACCGGTTTTTCTTGGGTAAATGTAGCCAAATCTTTTAAAATATCATTAGTCTCCTCTTGTACTTCGATTGGCTAGATATAAATCTCTTGAACCTAGGATCAAGAAATGACAATTTTACTATTTTAATCAGACAGATGCTTTGAAATAGTTTTGGGCGGATTTTTAGCTGGAAATTTGTTCAAAACTGAAGTTTTTAATAAAAATTTTTTCCAACACATAAAATGCCTTATTTTTTTCGAAGAAATGCGATTCTTACGTAGGAAAAATTTATAAAATTTTTTTGTTTTTATTTTTGCATGTTTGCGGTTATTTTTTAATATTTGTGGTCGTTGTATTAAAACTACTTAATCGAAATTCAATTATTTAAAATTATTTCTACTTAAAATTTAAGAGTACCTAAAACATTCAAATGAAATCGATTTTCGAGTTTAGCAGTCCAAATTCTTTTTTAAGATTTTATTAAAAAAACTTCTCTCCTTGCCCATGACCTCGACACTTTTTGTAATTGTTTATTCGATATCATATTTGATTTTCAGGCCTGTTCCCGTTTTTGATTCAGTTCAAATCATGCGGAATCATTACTAAATGGGTTCGCTTCTAAAAACCGACTGTGTTTTTCGCCTTTTAACTTCTAAATCCCATTTAGCCTCATTAGACCCTCTTGATGACAAAAAGATTCGCCCGAATTCTTTAATAAATTCTGAGATATCACAACTCTTTCCAAGTCCTATCCATTGAATTCGGAAACGGGATCAGGCCTGCTGTTCTTTTAGCGGAAAAAGGCTAAATGTGCTGACAGCGCCTTGAGCATTTGTCGCAAATGTTAACCCAAAGGAACATTCATTCTCAATAGAATTCACATCAAAAATGAATGATTAGAAAATTCAGTAAATGTTTTCGTTAATGTAACATTGAAAAAGGGCTATTGTTATGTCTTGAAAGACACAAAAAGAGTATTATCATTTAGAGCACGCCGTGTTCTGGTGGGAAAGATTTACAATCATTTTTAAAAAGTGAATGTCTGCTTGTTCCACTGACGAATGTGGTTAACGGTCACACTAACGAAAGCAAAAGATTAGCTGATTAGATGGCTTTGCTTGCATCTGTAAATCAAAATTTGCTATCACATTTTAAGCAGCATAGTCTGCTGGGAGTCCCCTTGCTATATAGTCAGCTCTTGAAATTCATTCAAAAGAAATATTATGGTATTTTAACATTTAATCAAAAAGAAAGGAAATGAACAACCCATAATCGTGGGTAGTTTTTATTAAAAAGGTGTCCCTGAACTTTTTAGAGGAAAAAGGCTAAACACCGAAATGGACATTAAATCATGACCTATGGAATGAGCCAGTGGATCTAGGGTATACGGCATATACAGGGTCCGCTCCTTTATTATTATCTTTATATTGTTCTTACACACAATCATCATATCGTTTAAAAATGCATTTCTCTCATTGAATAATTTTTTACAATTTATTTTATGAACCATTTGTATAGATAAATCATTTGTAAAATAAATACGAATGTGGGAAGCTGGATATTTTAGGCCAAACCCACATAATAAAAGCAATATCGAACCGTTTCAAAATATAAATTGGAAAATTGTCTAAAAGCGTCATATTGTAACCCAATTCTATAATAAAATAAAATCAATTCCAGCAGGCCTGGCTAACAGTTTCTTTCAGGTTTTGTGTCGTCTAGTAATATTGTTATTTATATTCATTTCAAATCCTACACACATCCAAGTAAAAACACCTAGTCCAAATTTATTTTGTTTTTATTTTTGTTTAGTACTGTGATCAAATTAAATTATATTTTCTAAAATCTTTAATAGTAATTAGTATGCCGATTGCTAAGATTTTCATTCCCATAGCGGTACGCACGCTTGCGCCTATAGTAGCACGTGCAGTGGCTAGAACAACAAGCAAGTCAAACGTTACTCAAAATACGATAACCAATATATTGGGAAAAATGAATTGGGAGGCGATGAAAAAAACATTCTAGGTGAGATGCTGTACGTCTATATATTGTTTCTGTCGCGCTTCGCCTTCAACAGTGTACGACCAATACTCAACCATTTCCCATCCACATTCCACCCAACTCAAACCCACACATCCCACCTACATCTCAACCAACCTTTTCCCCACCCACATCCCACACACTTCCCGCCCACATTCGCTCCCACCTACCACCCACTTACCATCGACATCCCATGTACTTCCCGGCAGGTCTGCAAACCCCTCTGAAAACGGTGGAGGTTCACTACAGGGTTCAAACCCGTAAAATTTTTTGGGGTTTGGGTTCACGGAGCGGTTGCAGAAGGTCGGTGAACCTAGGTTCGGCTTCGAACCGGGGCTAAGAAATAATTTTGTTTTTGCTAGCTTAGAAAACAGGAATGTAAATTGTAACAACATTAGCCAATCATTGATATTTTACAAATATTGTTCGAAGTAAATTATGGATTGACTGAAGAAAAGTTTGCCTGATACTTGTGTTGAAGGAACAGCTAATGCAACATATTGTTGTTATTTACAATGATTGTTTATAGAAACCGTTAACACTTTAGGCAATCTTGGAATTCCGCCAAATGAAGCAATGAAGTCGTTCATTATTTTTAATTTATATTCTAGATCTTTAGCTAAGGATTCCATTTCATGATCATAAGAATATGAACTTCAGAATAATCAGTGATGCTTTTATTTATGAATTCCTTTTGAGGTTCATACAATTCAGCAATTTGTCGCCTTGCAAGCTGTTTTTGTTTCAAGGTCTTGAATAAAAAAAAATTTTAAATGGGATGAATGTAAAAAGTAAGAACGTTTTTCTAAGAACTTTCTAAGTATTTACGAACATTCAAACCTTAAATCATACATAAGCCAGCCTGAAAAAAATAATATGAATTTTTTTCTGAACCGAACCACTTTTAATTGAATCCGGAGCGGTTTACAGCCCTGCTTCCCGGCAGTATTTCCAACATCGGAAAGAAAAAATAAATTCTCATATTGATCCTACGAACCGAGTTTCAAATCAATCGGATATGTTGTTTTCATGCAGCATTTTACGGGAATTTTCCGGCCATTGGGTAAAATTTTCCATTGCAAAATCAAATTTCAAACTATTTCGTGTTCTATCCTTACAAAATATTTTATTGCATGGAAAATTTTCCGGCTATTCCGGACCGTACGCACAGAATCTACTTAGCTTTGAGCAAGTGATTTCAAATCGCTTGACTTTCGTCTTCTTATCTAGTAGCCTGGTATAAGGTGAATTTACTTACAAGGTGACGCATTCCGTTGTGGGGAGGGGTCTTAATTTTTTCAACTCGCTCTCTCGGCTCTCTGAGATAGATGACAGTTGCTCTGAGAGGCCGGTGCTGGGCACACTTCGTTCGTTATTGTTGTAACTAACAGACAGCTGAAAATAAAGTAAGGCCCCTCGAAAGCATGGTATAATTAACAAGGTAGAGAGGTACCAGTTGATATGAACATGTGAGAGCACGTTGACATCCCCATTGCTACTAAGTGTTTTCACCCATGGTATAATTAACAAGGTAGTGTCGTAGTGTTATATAACATGTGAGAGAAAAGTTTTTTTTCTCACTTTACATGCTATTGTAAGAGAAAAAGAGATAGCCTTTTTGACCCACGCCTGGTATTTAAAAGCCTTGAAATATATCTTTTTTACTATGTTAATTGATGATACAAAATAATGTTGAGTAGCTTGCGATGGCCCATTTTGTTTGTTTTTTTTGGTTAAATGTTCTTTACGTTTTAGTACAATATTCAGCAGTAACATTGAGTCATTTCCCTATTTTGTAAATAAAAATTGTTGTTTTAAGTATATATCGTGACTAAGTTACAACACAATATTCCGAATTCGCCCGTTTCCAGTTAAGCTCAGGGGTTTTCAATTTTTGTACCGTTGTCTGTGAAAATGCTTCCCCACAGTAGTTTTGGTCCATTTCTTTCGTGTTAATTAACGACGCGACATTCATTTTTTAACTGTTTCTCTACAGGTTTTCTAATAACACCCCACCTTGTATAATTTCTGCCCAAATGTGGACACACAAACACATAATGAAGTAACTATTTTTTTTTAATTTATTAAGTAATTATTCTGTTTGAGACATGTTTTTTAACACCATCCGTCCACATCTACAAAATGTTTTAAACCATTCAACTGGTACCCCAAAAAAGAGGCAGCCTACTTTAATGACTTCACCTGGTATAATTCCACCATGCTCGAAAGATTGCAGCTGTGGGGAATACGTCACCTTGTAACAGTGCTGCCAGATTTTCCGAAGCAAAAATTGCTAGATTTGAGAAAAAAAGTTGCTAAAATGATCTAAAAATTGCCAAAAAAAAAATTGCTAAACATTAAAATTTTCGTTTTCAACAAATATACATATTTGTGTATTTTAAGAATAAAAAAAAATGTACTCAAATTAAAAAGGAACATAATTTTGTCTGTTTTTTAAGAATTATATCATTTGCATGTATTTTAAGAATTTTATATCACACACTGGAACAAAATTCAACTTTTTTTTTGCCTGGGACAGGGACGCGAACTTGACGTGCTCCAGAAAAACTGGGTATGAGGTGTTGCTACCTGGTGCCTCTAGTTTGACAATTTATTGGTCCCAGTCCCAGGCAATTTTGAGTGTTCCACAGTGTCATTATCTACAAAAAGCTTATTTAGAATTTTTGTAAAACTAATGTCAGTGGACTTGTCCAACAGAAGACTAAGAGCGACGTTTCCGATATTGGTGCGTAAGTCGTCCTTCTTCATTGCAAGTACATTTTTACATTTATTTATTTTTGATGTAGGTTCACTTCGTTCTGCCTAATTTAACTTAGACAAATGATCACTTGTCGCTATCGCCGTGTGTTTGACAATGCGTAGGCATAGTGCCGCTTCTTGTTCCTCTGTTTTTGTTGACTTTCGAACGAAAGGTTATCATCAAAGGATACAAAAAAGCTGTGCGACCATTGGCGGATTTTCAATACGCACAAGATGCTCTCGTTGGACTAGTGCAATCCCTAAGAATCCATTGCCTTAACTCCTGTGAGGTCGATTGGAAAAGGGTATAAAAAACGGCAAAAATGCTAAAGAAAAATAAAAAATTGCCAGATTAGTGGCTAATAGCATTTTAAAAAAAAAAGTTGCAAATTTTTTTAAAATTTGCTAGATCTAGCAACTAAATTGCTAAAGTGGCAGCACTGCCTTGTAAGTAAATTCACCTTGGCCTGGTGTATTTATGCCCTTCACATATAAAGTCAAACAGCTTTAATTAAAAATGCTAGCATTTATACGAAATCTTCTAGAGATTTTTGGGACTCACTCCTATGTACATATCTTATTTCCTCTGCTCAAAATGGTGTGTTTTAATAGCCACACCCCGCAAATTCAAATTAAAAAAAGATTTAATTGGATAAGCTTCCCACCCAGGTTATTAAATGAAATTAAATCTAAAATACCTTATCCTTTTTTTTGGCAAGGTAACGGAAGTTGTGACTTCAAAATACCGAAGTAGGGTACTATTTCCTAGGTACTCCCTAGCACAGCTCACCGAAAACTTTTTATTCTAGTCAATTGGCAGGCTAACACATACCATTTTACGATTTTTTTTATGCCGTGCGTAATAAAAACAGAATTTATCCCATTTCCGAACTGAAGGATTACCTAACCTTGGCATTGACGAATTCTTGATGGTCCTCTTTGTCGAATTTTCTTTATAATTAAACTGTGAAAAAGCAGATAAAATTGATTCCGAGCGATTTTTGGCGGCGCTTTTAATCTCCACTCAAGCCAGTAGTCAAATTTATGCATACGATTAAATTGTAAAAGGACGATTCTTAAGAAGATAAGCTAAAATCTTCAGCCGACTACTAAGACATGGTCATGTTAAATAGCTATAAAAACTCTACCACTAGGATTAAAACGAAGCCGAGTACGGCTTGAAACTATCCGTCTAGCAGGTACTTTGATATTACTCGAAACAAGACACCTTAAGTCGATCTGCTGCGAACTTTGATGCTCTTCCTTGACACTAATACTTAACTAAACTCGTTTGGTATTGTATAGTATATTCCAAGGGATTTGTGATTCATAACTTTCCATAACTCCGATATCAAAAAGGTAACAACCACACAAATTGAAGCCAAAACACTGATTTGTTTCATTTTAGGTAACGGCATTCGATAGTTTAAAAAAAGTTAATTTTATTTTCGCTTCTTTCACTGTATCCACAAGCCGATTTTAAACTATTTCACGGACTTTCCAGCTGGTTTGCCTTTAGACCATTTTGCGCAGCAATCTGTTGATCTTGTCCTCGCGGTTGCCAAAGTCACCACCGTTGACGTAGTGATTGGCCTTCTTGCGCCATCCACCGGTGGGGGTGTTTAGCTTGAATGGCCACAGGAAGTTGGAGGCATACTTGAAGTTGGGTCCAACGGTGAAGATCTCATGGACCAGATCCTCAACGCACTGAATTTTATGGGCCTGTCGCAGTTTGCGCTCAATGACAAAGTTGTCGGTGATGGGCACACGCTGGCGACTGTGCTTGACATAGCCACGCTTGTAGATCAGCTCGCGCACCGACTTCAAATTGGGATAACCCCAGGTGATGTAGGGCTCGGCAATGCGCAGCATGTTGATGGTGGCCTTGTTCAGCTTGATGAACACACCATTGTTGATCTGACGCAGACGGAACAGCTGCAAGACCTTGCGCACCTTGGGGGCAACCTTGTTGATACTGGGAGTACGGAGAAGAGCAGTGGATTAGCACACACGAAATACATAACATTATAGTTGTTGTTCTACTCACCCACGGATACGCACGACAAAGGCCAACTTGGCTTCAGCGGGCACATAGAACTGGTTACGCTTCTTGGCCAGGCGACGCAGTTTAATTTCACGTTGATCGGCCTTGATGTACTCGTTCTGGTACTTCTCGGCACGCACCAAATTCTCCTTCTTGCGCAGCGCAACGACAGCGGCACGCTTCAGGCGACGTTTGGTATCAGCGGCACGTTTGCTGATTTGTTTCTTGCTGAACTTCAACTTGGACTCCGGCACAGCGGGCAGCTTCTTAGCTGCTGGTTTCTTGGCAACCGGGGCTGGCATCTAATTAAGGAACAGATTTGCCGCATTTTAACAATTGTTTTGTTTGTTAATTCACATAAAATTCTTACACTAACCTTTTACTTGACACTCTGCACGTTGGTAAAAGAAAGGGAAAGAAAGAGCGGAAGCAGGTAGTACGCCATGTTTGCAGCTGTCAGAATCGATAAAAGCAACCCTGGGTGACAGTGTTGGTTAATTTATCGGCACTGAGCAGGGTTGCTTGACAAGCTATCAACAGTAGATTATTATTTAATTTAATAGAAAAGGTCTTTTTTACACTATATATAGTGCCGGAATTATGGAGAAGTAAGAATAACTTCCGTAAAGTAAGTTAAAATAAAAAGAATATTTCAAACAACCAAACTGAATTGATGCACGCAAATGGTATTTAGTACATTTCCACCAATGGTCACACTAATTTCACGATAGGTTTATTTCTTTTTTTTGTATAAATAATACTTCGCCATGGAGTGTCCAAGTAGTCCCGTTTATCACACAAGCGCGGAGCAAAAGCGTCATGCACAAAATGTTGCCAAGAAATTACGCCTGGGCATGCCCAAATTGCGAGAATTGTTGCGTGAGGTTCGAACAAATATGCAATAGCACGGTGAGGCAAGGTTAGTTGACCCGGTCTCACCTTGCTATCCCATCAAAAACTTTGTCTTTTTGCAACTACAGCAACGATTTCTACATATTTCCAGAAATGCCGCATAAGAATCATTGACGCCCGCAAAACTGGCATGGACAACAATAGAGCTCTGCATTTGGTAAGTGGTGATAGCGTCAAGCAAATAAAAGGTGAGGCATTTAACTTTTCCCTCTCATTTTTATTACCCAGAACGAGCTCAAGGAACTGCTGCGCTTGGATTTAAACGAAATTGATCAGGATCTGGAGTTGGAACAACATATACTAGAGGAGCTACTATCAGATGTTGATGAATGGTATGCTCTAGACGAACAAAGTTTGGAAACCTTATATGTGGAGCCAAACGAGACAGCATCCCAGTTAGATAAGGTCTTGTGTCCTGTTTGCCTGATCAAACCTTTGGAACGCTTAAAACTGCTCTATAAATGTGAATGCGGTGTTCAATTTGAACATGCAGCAGACATGAAGGAACTGCAGCAGCTGCTACAGCAGCAAGTCACAACTCATGAGCTGAACTGCACCCAGGCACTGCGTTTCTTTATAGAACCCCCAACCAATCGGTTGTATAACATGTGCGGAAGCTGTGATTATTTCTCTTCTATATAAGAACTATAATTTTGATCTGTAAATTTTCCATAAAAGGTTTCCTGGCTGCGTCCAGTGTCATTTATTTGTCTAGTGTTGAGTGTAAGAAATAACAATTGAAATAAGTATACAGAAATTAGTTGAAAGTGAAATATTGTTTTGGTTAAATATGTTTTTATATGTCCTCAATGTAAAGTCCCTCTCAGTCACATTTTGTAGAGTGGAATTTTCTTAGATTAGTTATTTGATAAGCAAAATCTTCTTTTATTCATAGAAATTTATTAACATGATTTAAAATAATAACAATTTATTTTATTCCAATGTAGTTATAAATTGCATTGGAATGTTATATTAAAGATAAAGATAAAAGTATTCATAAATTCTATTTCGTCATTGTAGAAGTCTGGCATAAAAGTTAACTAATTCATGTGTCGTAGAAGATGTAAGAAAGTTTTCTGAGATATTTATAAAGAGGTGTTTTCAATTCTTTTAAAGAAAGAAATTACATTAAAAAGATAATGAAACCTAGTAATTTCTGTCTGGACTGCAAGCCAGAACTGTAACCAATCTGTTCAAATCCGGGAAACGAACCTAAGGCCGAAAAACTAGGAAAAAATATTTACATATTCGATTCGAATGAACCAAAAAATAAAAATTATTTGGATGCCATTGATGGCTACTTTGCTACCTTGTTTTCTGAGTCATCAGCTCAGTTCTAATTTTACTTTTATTTATATAAAAAAAAACTTTGATTTCTGATCTAAAAAACAATAACTCGAAAAAGAATGAGAACTTATGAAATATTCAAAATAAAAATAAAGAAAATCTGAACACTGTTGTACACAGCAAAAAATAAATTGTGTTTATTTAAAATTTAATAAAAAAAATAGAGGCCAGCTAACTTCGGCTCGACCGAAGTTTATATACCCTTGGAGCTTGATGTATGCCTGACAGTTTGTATGGCAGCTATACTATATAGTGGTCCGATTTCGACAAATCTTGTTGAAATTATGTAAAATCATTGAAAACTTATAAATACGAGCGTTGGGAGCGATAACATTGAAAACAAAAAAGTTTTTCCCACTAAGACTTTTTTTCAGACCTAACTTTTGTACGGTAGCTATACTATATAGTTGTCCGATTTCGACAAGCCTTGGTGAAATTTTGTGAAATTATTAAAAACTTATAAATACGAGCGTTGGGAGCGATAGCACTGAAAACAAAAAAGTTTTTCTCACTAAAACTAGTTTTTCGACCGATCGTTCCTATGGCAGCTATATGCTATAGTCATCCGATCCGGCCGGTTCCGACAAATGTGCAGCGTATTTATACCAAAAGACTTCGTGCAAAGTTTGGTTACGATAGCTTTAAAACTGACGGAGGAGATAGCATAGAAACAGACGGACGGACGGACAGACGGACATGGCTATATCAACTCAGCTCGTCAGGCTGATCAAGAATATATATACTTTATGTGGTCGGAGATGCTTCCTTCTGTGCGTTACAAACATCCGGACAATTTTAATATACCCTCTCCAAGGGTATAAAAACTTCGAACCCAAACGTTTGATCAAAAAGATCGAACCCAATTATTCTGAACGTTAAATTTACATAGGTAAATTTTGAATAGAACCTGTAAGTCGGAGCTTCAACAAAATTTGTTTTGTAAATGCAGCCCCCCCTCTTAGTTGATATAGACAGATGTTGTGTGGCCTGTTTGATTGTATAAGCTCTGTATAAAGCTTAAAAAAGGTACTAAAATTGTTAAATTGTCTGAAATGAGCATGAAAACAGGGTTTCTTATGAAGACTACAGTGTGTTAGTCAGGTAATCAGGTATCCAAACGATTCTGATGGAACAAAAAAGCTGTCAAAGAATAATAAAGAAAAGTCCATGATACAATTATATAAGGTACTAGCACATAACCCGTCGCGCTTCGCTGCGCCGGATTTTCCATCATTGGAAAATCACACTTAAAATAATTGTGAATTTTATCCGTACAAACAGAATCTCAAGTCAATCGGATGAAAAGTAGTTATTTTCCATGTAGAATTTTCCTGGAATTTCGCGCCTGGGCGGAATTTTCGTTATTGGAAAATCATGCTTCAAATTAACTCGTATTCTATCTTGCATGCAGAATTTTTGCGCATTTTCACTCGCGGGGATCAGATTTTCCGACATTGGAAAATCAATTTTCTATTTCATCACTTGAAACCGGGCTTCAAGCCAATCGGATGATAAATAGTTTTCTTATCGCAGAATTTGACGAAAATTTTACGGCAGTCGGGTAAAATTTTCCGACTTTGGAAAGACGCTTTTTAAATTAATTCGTATTACATCTTTACAAACCGAGTTTTAAGCCAACCTGGGGGCGGTTTTTATGCTCTGTACCGAAGGTACATAGAGTATATTAAGTTTGTGCAAAAGTATGTAACAGGGAGAAGGAATCATTTCCGACTATATAAAGTATATATATTCTTGATCAGCATCAACAGCCGAGTCGATATAGCCATGTCCGTCCGTCTGTCTGTCCGTCCGTCTGTCCGTCCGTCCGTATGAACAAACAGATCTGGGAGATGGTAAGAGATAGAGGTTTGACATGTATGGGACAAATGTTTCTTATAGCTGCAGGCAGATCAAGTTTATTTTCAATTTTTGCCACGCCCCCTCCCGCCCCCGCAATTCGGAAAAAACGTTATATCTCCTACAGTTTTGAAGATAGACGTTTCGTACCTTCTAGAGATAGTTAGTAATTAGCAAAATGATTTGCCGAAGAAATGATAAAGATCGGATCAGCGGTTCTCAAGTTATGAGCAAAAAAGTACTTCGCCCTTGCCCCACCCCCCTCCCACCCATTCACAACTAACACCACACAATCTTAGAGAGAGAGAGCGAGAGAGAAAGGGTGAGAGAGAGAGAAAAAAGAGAGAGAGACTTTGAGATGGGCGCAGCACCAGCATTGCATTCAGCTTCTACTCCAGGTACAGAGTATGTTATAGTCGGGCTTGACCGACTTTCTCACTTGTTTGGATATGAAAAATCACATTTTAAATCATTTCGTATTCTGTCCTTACAAACCGAGTTTCAAGAAAATCGGATGGAAAATACTTTTTTATGCAGAATTTTCCGACCTTTGGGTAAAATTTTCCAACATCATAAAATCACATTTCAAACTATTTCGTATTACATCCTTACAAACCGAGGTTGAAGCCAATCGGAAGAAAAATAGTTTTTTGAGTGCAGAATTTTTCGGCCATTTTTCTCGTGGGCTCCGTCTTAGTACGCACCTTCCCCACTAACAGAACTCCGCTCAGCCGCCCATGTCAGCAGCTGTGGGTTCGAATCATGGCCTGACGCGAGCAATGGTTTTTTTTTTTTTCAATTTGTATTTTTATTGTATTTTTAAACAAATATAATATTTTGTTATTTTTGATATCAAGAAAACACAGAGCTGCGTTGAGGAAATGCTTTCTTAGTACAATGTCCGATCACTATAGGAAGTTATTGTGAAATTTTGAAGTTTCTCACTATTATGGTTTTGGCTCCAGATCGATGATCATATGAAATGTCTTATCACTATATGTATTTAGATACATGACTAAATTATATTGGTATTCGCTTGGCACTTTTCAAATGGCTCCTATGTTAGGGCAGCAGATAAAGCCAAATCGCTGCTTGGGAGTGTTGCCGGTAGGAACACTCTAGCCTGCTAGTGGCGCTGCTTCTTCGTTAGAGATTTGTTCTGAATCTTTATTGTTTGGCCAATAACTGTTTGCTTTTTTGAATTTGTGCCCGTTTTTGACAGTGCAGATTGGAATTTGTAGTGATTGTTCGCGATGCGGTCTGGGGTTAAGATCCCGCCCTGAAATGACTTGATAGCCAGGGCAGCCCAAAATGCAGTAAATAAATGTAAAATGCAAATAATTACAATTTTCCTACAACTTTATCTATGAATTGCTTCTATATTTCTCTCTAATGGGGCAGTTACTAAGATGTTATTTGGCGAATCTTTGAATGCTTAACGAATTTGGTGTATATTAATGATAATAATAACATAATAATGCTTTCTATATCTTTCTGAGGTTCGAAGAATCTACTTACAAAATTAAGGGAGATATGAGCTTGCGGTGCTCAAAATTGATAATAATATATGAAGAGCCTACTTAACAAAGTATGCTGCCTCCAGCTCCAACTTTCTTTGAGATCTCTGAGTTCATACGGTGAGATCGGTACGGAGTTACAGAACTTGGAATGGAATTGGAAAGGATATAACATATGTAAGCACAGGATGGGAAAGACCGATTTCTAAACGTACACTTGGAAAAATCTAAGAACTTTATATTTCAGTCAGGTACAAACGTACAGCTCGAGCTAGACTTAAAATAATTCGCATTTTCTAAACTACAGTTTTAGCAGCTTGCTTTGTAAGTTCATTTGGTCCTTAATCCAACAAATTTTGTTCTTAAACTGATCTTTTCTGAAATTGTTCGGCTATCTTTAAGTACGCAATGTTCTTGATTCTAAAACGTTTGTTGTTATTAGCAGTCCTGTATCTATTCTAGAAAGTTTCCTACCTATTAGGTATCATTTCTATCCCGATCGATCTAGAACTCTACCGGTCGATTTTTCCTGACTGTTCATCTTTAATGGGAACAGCGTACAACAGCGCGGGAAATGGTTGAATCAAATGAGCAGCTGACTCTCTATCGAAAATTTACATTTATTTTCTGTTCCCTTAATATATCTTTAAAATAATAATTTTTTATTGAAACACTGAAAAATATTTAAATCAATAAATAAAAGTAAATTAAATTGTTGCATTTAAAGTTCTCTTTAAATCTCTGGGGCACGCGGTTCACCCACAATCTCCAACTCATCCTCGCCAGAGTCAACGCCAAAGTGTAACTCATCGCCGCGTTGATAGGCCCAGGACATGCGTTTGGAAGTAAAGTAGATACCCAACTCGCCGCGATGATCAATGGCTATAATACCAGCGGTTTCATCAAATCTTTGGGTCATCTGTTTTAGTGCGCTTTCAGCTGCCTGTTGAACCGTATAGTTGCCATGCTGAACTAAAGCCAATATCCGGGAGACTAGATTGAAACGCATGATAGTCTCGCCATGTCCGGTTGCGGATACCGCTCCCGTTTCGTTATCTGCATAGGTGCCGCCACCCAGAATAGGCGAGTCTCCAATGCGACCTTTCAACTTGCCAGTTATGCCTCCTGTAGAGGTAGCAGCCGCCACATTGCCACAGGCATCAATGGCCACCGCACCCACAGTGCCGGGGGAGCCATAGACTACACTTTCGCGATTCGAGCGCGTACGATTCAAGCTGGCCTTATAGTTTTCCAAAGATTTCAGTGCAGCTTCTGTGACCAGAGCTCCCTTATTGAGGATTTTAAACCCCTCCAAGACGGCTATGTCCATGGCTCCATCGCCAGCCAAATACTGATGTCGTGTGGTTGACATAATACGCCTGGCCAAAGAAATGGGATTAATTATATCACGTGCTAGTGATACACATCCCGCCTTTAGACTGACACCATCCATTATGGCGGCATCCATTTCCACTTCACCATCCCAGGTAAGCACAGACCCATTGCCGGCATTGAAGTTTACATCCTCCTCAAGAGCATTCACCGCCTGTTCTACCGCGTCCAGCACACTGCCCGACTTCTTCAATGTTTCAAAGCCACGTCGGGCTGCCCTCTTAACGCCCAGCTTCTTAATGGGAATGCCAGCATCGGCTATATCACCAGCTCCACCGTGCACCAGAACAGTCGGCTCAAACTGGGCATTGCAATTCTGATAAAGTTCAGCCTGCATTGGATTATTGTAGAATTGGATTAGTTTTTGGAATCGTTTGAAATTACACTTCATTTTTTTCTCGCCTACTTACCTGAAGCAAACTAACTGAGGCAAAGAGAAGACACAGGAGTATGGAATACTGAGAAGGAAACAGAAATTTTTGAATAGGAATTAGGCAATTTTATTCGGAGAATTAAGGATATACATAAAGTCTATTTGTTTACTTTTGGAAAAAGGTCACCCTCAAATCGTTTTTATCCTAAAAAGATTAAAAAAAACAGAAAAATTGTATAGACTTGATAAAGACAGCTCTGAATAATCCCATGGTCTTTTACTAAACCGCCCTTAAAGAGGTATAAAATAGGAGAATCAATCATTACTTTAGTCTTGTGAATTTGAATAAAAGTTCTGTTCACGGACGTCTACCTTTACCTCTCGAACCTAAGGTTTTGTTTCGTATCTAGTTGACTGATTTTACTAAAACTTAGACTTTAAGTTCAGGAAAAGGTAAAATTACCAAGCTATTGAAATCGTCGAGGCAAATGGAACTCATTCCTTATTGGTATCTTTTATAGATCCTCTAGAAAGGATAATGAGAGTGTCTGGTTTTAGAAATTAAAAGGCAGCTTGACCTATGTTTATTTCGTTTTCGAAATTCCAAAATGCCGAATTCGTATAGGATTAATTATTAATTTAAATGATTTTGTTCCATTCTATTGACAAAACTAAAAAGTTCTTCAGAAATTTACTTAAATCATTGTTTAAACCGAAATACAGGTGGTCCGGTTCAGGCTTAGGTTCTGGAGTTGTAATATTTGAAAGATTCGGTTTATGGTCCGGTTTTTGGAGTTCGGTTTGCAGCCTTGATAGCAAATACAATAAACACATATTGAATCGATCAAACAAGGCAGAACCATTTATATTGCTTTGAATTTCGTCAAGAGAGACGATTTGAGTCCTGTTAAATCGTTACACAAATATCGATAAATGACAGTGAGACATGAAATATGATGTTTGAATATAAATGTGTAGCATATCGTCTAATTTAAACATTGAAATAATGATTAATCCATACGATACTGATACTAATAACCAGGGCTTTAAATCAATTAAAGCAATTTTTGGAAAGTCCGAACCGAACCCGAGCCGGAGAAAAACAAATTTTTCCGCCCGAGGGAAGGAAATTGCCTTATCTTTAAATTTGCCCTGGTTTTTTTGTAAAATTTTTTAATAAAAAGAAAAAGTTTTCTAGAACTTCGAAAAATATGACATTAAAAAAAAAGGTAAGAAAAACGTTTCATAAAATTATAATATAAGAGAAGTTAGGCTTTTTCAAACTATATAACCCCTGAACTCGAGCAATATTAATAAACTGATTCACTTTTTTCTTTATTACACCTGTATATCTTTGTAGTCCCAGTCCCAAATCGATTCATAACTTGTATGAAAACATTATATTTCAATATCTTTCGGAGAACAAGTGCATAACGGATTCTAGAAGAAATATCAAAGCTTCAATTCC
The DNA here is from genome assembly GCA_018904275.1 of Lordiphosa clarofinis. Classification (NCBI taxonomy): domain Eukaryota; kingdom Metazoa; phylum Arthropoda; class Insecta; order Diptera; family Drosophilidae; genus Lordiphosa; species Lordiphosa clarofinis. The sequence goes on from JAEIGQ010000022.1 coordinate 1,209,733, forward strand.
TTATAAGTGTAACCATCGTACTTGCTTCACAATTGCCACAATAACTAAAAGCCAAGTTTTACAGCATTTGTGATTATATACCAATTAGTAGGGTTGTCGAAAATATATCAAAATATCAATATATCGATAATATTTTTTTAAACTGATATATTTAAATCGTGATTTTTTTTTTGACCAAATATCGAATATCGATTTTTTTTTTGGGATATTTTATGATATTTGAGAGTTGGTACCTCTTTGATCTGGGTAGCGAGCGCAAGCGCATTTAAGAGACAGAAAATGGATGCAAATTTGATAATAGCAAATTAGAGCGATATAAAAAAGGCACAGCCAAGGGTAATTTGTGCGGAAAAGTATTTGAAGCAAGCGTTTGCACTAGATTTTTGTCTTTTTTAACGCGCCGCCGTCGAATCACGAAAATATAGGCGCGGCGGCGGCGGCGTTCGGCGCCATAGCATTTTTAGATGCTTTTAAGTAATCGAATAAAAGAATCGATATAGTCTCAGCTCCATCTCCCAACGTCTCATCTCCAGAACATTTCACAGCTGTTGTTCTCGTGTGTTAAATTGAAAAACAATATAAAAACTAAATTAAATTCGAGATTCCCATTATCGGATATACTAGTCTGCGCATCATTATTAGATCCGCGAATCAGCTCTCTGGATTGTGTGCTTGACTATTCTGGTAAACAAAATTTAGAAAAACTGATTTTTTTTTAAAAATGTATCCACAACAAGATATTGGTCAGCAGGATAGTTCCGGAGAACCTACATCAGCATGCAAAATTTTATAGCCAGCTCAACGACATTCTAAAAATACAAAAAATAGCAATTTGGAAGCTGAATGCCACCTACTTCTAAGTTTGTCAGCATCCCAAGGAGGAAAAAGGCACCTGCAATGACATTGTTATCGAAGCTGGCACAAAAGGTGTTGTGTATTCCGGCAACGAGCACACCTAGTGAGCGAGTTTTCTCGATTGCAGGACTTACCAAAACGATCGCAGCTCGCATATAGTGTATATATTCTTAATCAGCATCAACAGCCGAGTCGATATAGCCATGTCCGTCTGTCCGTCCGTCCGTCTGTCCGTCCGTCCGTCCGTCTGTCCGTCCGTCTGTCTGTATGAACACCTCAGAGATGGTAAGAGATAGAGGTTTGACGTGTATGGGACAAATGCTTCTTTTATCTGCAAGCAGATCAAGTTTATTTCAAATTTTGGCCACGCCCCCTCCCGCCCCCGCAATTTAAATAAAAACGTTATATCTCCTACAGTTTTGAAGATAGACGATTCGTACCTTCTAAAGGTAGTTAGTAATTAGCAAAATGAATCGTTTTCCGAAATGATCAAGATCGGATGAAAGGTTCTCAAGTTATGAGCAATAAAGGGATACAGGCCCCCCCGCTAAATTTTTTGTTACTGCGTACGCCGCCGGCCGCCGACAAATTCGACGGCTTATCTGCCGCCGCCGCCGCCGGTTCTTTCTTAACGCTACGCCGCCGCCGGCGGTTTTTTTGACCCCCTACGCCGCCGCCGACGACCAAGCTATCGGCGTAAACCTCTAGTTTGCACGACCAAATGTCCCGTGTGTTGACTTTATGCAATCCCAAGAGTAGCAAAATAGCGGGCTGAAGTTATACTTTAGGTTGCCACAAACATCATGGGAAAGTTATCCCTTAATATTCTGGAATTCGCATAAGGCGGCCATGACGGGACTATCCAGACTATCCGTAAGGTATCTTATTACTCCAGTGGAGCGACTTGCTTCTGCTATAAAATGAAGCGACGCGTATTTTGAAAGACTTTAAAGGCCCTAGAAAATTTCTGGTCTAGAAAATTTTTTTTCCAAAATGTTTGTTTTGTTTTTACTTTTTAGCTCAGATATTAAAAAATATTATGCCAAATTGATTTTTAAAAATGCGAAATACTTCAGATTATATAGCTTTTTTTGTCGACCAATGACTTCGGTACAACAAGCAATTTTCAAATTACTTTAAACTATAAACTCATTTATCTCTCATTTTTTGGACTGGTGCCCACATTTTCTCAAGTTCTACCGAACCGATTTTGATGATGTAGGGCTTTATGGACGCAGAATTAACGTGGCTATCGTCCCTACCTCAATCTTTGAGAAAAAGTTTTTACTATTTTTTTTGTACACTGGACTGCAAAAAAAATGGTGAAAAATCGATTTTTCGTTTTTAAAATTTTTCAAATTCAATTTTATTTTCACAATTCTGCTACGGACGATAATGGCATTCATACTAACAAAATTCACATCTTCCGTTTTGCTTTGTGATAATTGTAACTCCCGGAAACGTGGGTATCATCGACACAACTAAAAGTATTTAATCTGTATAATCCATAGAAAACTCGAATCTCATGGAAAATATTATTATGTTTGCTTAATATATACTATATCTTTTTATTTTGGGGCAGAGTATTTCCTTTTTTTGGTAAAAACAGGAAAAAAGTAAAATATCAATTATATCGATATATCGACGTTTTCTTACTCAACATTTAAAGGATGGAAGCTAAAAGACTGAAAGAAGCTCAGCTATTCAAGCCAAATATTTATTTAATGTAAATTTGTAAGGGAAGTTCAATTTGTAGTTTCAGTGTTCAAAATGTTATTGCTTTCGTGTGTCGAAATGTTAAATGTTCAAAATGTAAATAAACATGTTTTTTATTGTGTTAACAGTGCATGTGTTTAAAACACATATGATTTTGAACTGTCCAAAATGCCTAGTGTTTTTTATCAGTGTTCGTTATTCTGACATAAGTTGTACAAAACACTGTTTAAAACATGTTGAAACACACATGTTGTGTATGAGTTTAAAACATTTTGATTTTTTTTTAACAATGTATTTTATGTGTGTGTTATTTACGAACCCTGTTTAAAAGTAATATATTTTATATCATTTGATATTTTTTCAAATCAGAGAATATCATCGATACGATATTTTGAAAATATTCGGCAACCCTACCAATTAGTTTCACATGGCTCCATGGCTTGACAAAGCTTCAATTCTGAAACATTTTCAAATAAATGAGGAGAATGAATTGTGCAATCACCCATTAAAAAAAGACAGACTATTTAATTAAAATCCACCAGATAAGTGTTTGTGATGATGACCCAAGCAGCCAAGCAGTGAAGGAATACTAATCGGACTTGTGACTGAGGACGTGGGATACCGTTAATGATCTATACTCATTAAATATGCGTGATATTATAGACCCTATCTGCAAAGGTTTGGGAGAAAAGATGAACCAACCGTTTTCATTAAGCTCTCGAAACGCTAAAAGTTTTCTAGCGGAGAATGACGATGTATTATTACACCAATACCTATCAAAACACTCTAAAGAAATAAATGACAAAAATACGGATATTTACACAAAAATTTAAAATTTAAAATTATCATTTGAAAGCGTAACAACAAATGTTTTCCAATATTGGAAGGACAGGCAGTTAACCGATCCGGAAATTTATGCGTTGTCGAATGTATGTTTTGCAATTCCACCCACACAGGTATTTAAATTGAATATATATATATTTCATAAAATCTAATCCTTTTATTTGAGGTATTAATCGAGCGGGCATTTTCCCACCTGAAATAAGTTCTCTCGGAAAACCGCAATCAAATTCAATCCATCCTTCATTGATCGGGCAGTTGAAGACTTGCCAATTTTCAATTCCACACAATAAACAATTTTTACTGTGTTCTACATAGCAAAAATTGAAATATTCAATGGTTGTAGTAGGTTCTATTTTCATTCATAGTTACTAATAGTCTTTTCTTTGAATGTCAACTTAATTCACAGACTTCTGTTGTCGATAGTCAAACGTTTCGAAACGACTACTCAGTCGATAGTCAAGTCAACTGAAACAACTAAATACATAATAATAATATAACACAGTGGAACAAAATGGAACTTTTTTTTTTGCCTGGGACTGGGACCAATAAATTGTGAAACTAGAGGCATTAGGTAGCAACACCTCATACCCAGTTTTTCTGGAGCACGTCAAGTTCGCGTTTAATGGGCACTTTTATACTAGCAACACAAAGCTACAACCTCTGTTGCTGGTTAAAAGAAGATGAAAGCTAAAATTTTGAAAAATTCACCAAAGATGAGAGGAATCACCAGTATTCTAATATAAAATTCCCGCCTCTAATGGAGAAGTGGTTAGTACCATGCCCATAGAGGTCTAACTTAGAAAGTGGAATTAATGGAAAACCACTCGATAGAATTGTATAAGATTTTAACTATATTGAGATACGGACTAATAAAATGTGTACTTAAGAGATGGTAACATGCATCGAAAAACCGCGATGGTGGGTACCACATTTGACAGCACCCATCATCGAGGCAATATAGGCCATAAACTAGAGATAAAAATAGACTGAATCGCGTTTTCAGTTTTACCAATAAATTCTTGGTTCGCGGTTCTTAGGCATTAATATACTAGCAATTGCCTTCGAACAACATTGAACATTTAGGTGAAACCAGTTTCACCAAAATTATGGAAATAATCTCATGAGTAAAGTGCTTCAATACCAGCAGAAAAACAGATCGGATCATTTAAATACATCAGTTCAAGGCATCTTAGCGTATCGCGGTTTGTCCACCAAAGACATTTTTAAACTAAATTTTTGATTTTCTTAATGGAAATGACGACTCTTATTTATAGAATTTATTGCATAATTTTGGAGACGCTTTTGATACCCATATGGTCAATGTTGCTCTGAGGCAATTGCTTGTACAAAGATAGCCATAGCCCGTGACTTAAGGGTCCGATGGTGAATCTAAATACGCAGTTCGGTCTATTTTGATCTCTAGTTTATGGCCTATATTGCCTCGATGATGGGTGCTGTCAAATGTGGTACCCACCATCGCGGTTTTTCGATGCATGTTACCATCTCTTAATTACACATTTTATTAGTCCGTATCTCGATATAGTTAAAATCTTATACAATTCTATCGAGTGGTTTTCCATTAATTCCACTTTCTAATTTAGACCTCTATGGGCATGGTACTAACCGCTTGTCCATTAGAGGCGGGAATTTTATATTAGAATACTGGTGATTCCTTTCATCTTTGGTGAATTTTTCAAAATTTTAGCTCTCATCTTCTTTTAACCAGCAACAGAGGTTGTAGCTTTGTGTAGCTAGTATAAAAGTGCCCATTAAACGCGAACTTGACGTGCTCCAGAAAAACTGGGTATGAGGTGTTGCTACCTAATGCCTCTAGTTTCACATTTTATTGGTCCCAGTCCCAGGCAATTTTGAGTGTTCCACAGTGTAATATGTATTACATATGTATTAGTCAAATGTTACAAAGCGACTATTAACAATTAATTTTTTTAGATTTGTTCATATCCCAAAGCATATTTTATAAAATTATATTTCATGACAACTATATCATTTCCAGTTGAAATGAATTGTTTCCGTAGTTGTAGTCAAAAAATCATTTTAGCTTAGTCAAAATTTAAGTCATTTCGAACCCTGGTTTGGAGTCTCGGATCAGGACTTAAAATAAAGTGGTGCATCTTCATTTTAAATTGCTTTTGCTATAACCACATGACAAGTAAACAAAAGCACATCGACTCGTTAGCGTCAGCCTCAGGGAGAAAGTACTGAAATGTTTCAATGTAAATCGGCAAGGCTTACCATGGTCCTACGTTCTTGAAATTTTATTTATATTGACTTAAAAGTAAAAAATTGAGTGGGTATGCGTAAGAAAAAAACGACTGATTTTTTGGGACACCCTTATATATACGATAATATCCGTTCAATTCTAATTAGATTTGGGGCAGATCCTGCTTGTTACATAAATTGGCACAAACTTATCGTAATCTTTGAACCTTTGGAAGAGAGTATAAGTATGGCTCGAAGGAAAAAGATACTAAGTCCGAACAAAGGGTAAAGTCAAAAAAGAAGCTTATTTATATAGGTTTAAATTCATGTAACCTTAGTGTTTTGGCCTACCTTTATCATTACGTTGCTGTTAATCGACCGTTTGCGCACAACTCTTAAGAATGACTAAATCGTTATGACCAAATGATTCCGTGTTATTGCCCCGCATACTGATAAGCTGTTCATTTATCTCAGTGCAATATCAGAAACCGGTAAGACTGATTGTCAAACAGTTTTAGCAGCACTGTGCAGTTTGAAAAGCGCTTTTGTAGCGGACCACGGACCAAAAAAAAAATAATAAACAGGCCAGAACAAGATTGCGACCGGCAAACAAACAAATCTGCACGCAGTCAACGGCATCGGACACAGCAGAACAACCTTGCGTAATAAAAACAACAGAGCGCGCCCGTGCTCTCTTACGAGAGCTTTTCGCTTGATCTTTCTTGCACGTGTCTCAGCTTCTTTAATTTTACCGTTCATTCGTTCGTTCAGTGCCTTGCGATGCTCGGATGCAGACGGTTGGTTGGCGTTTCGGTCATCGTGAAATCATTTCGAATCGTTTGGAACGTGCGCTTTTTTTTGTTGTACATTGTTTATATCATAAAAATAATTGCTTTAAAAATCATAATTAAAAGTAAAACACGTACGCCGCATGCGCTCTTCTTCAAGAATCTTCTGCGTTTATTTTGGTGTTTTTGTATATTTGTAATTGCAAAATAATTTGTGTTTACATTTTGGGAAGTTTTGGGGATTTTGGTATACGCGAAATTTTCTCAAGTGAATGCGCCGCGTCGGAAATCGAATTTGTGAAATAGCAAAAGAATCTTTAACAAATGTGCGTGCATGTGTGTGTGTGTATAATGAAATGGAAATGATTTAAGAAAAATTAATTGAAAATTGGAAATTTACCTGAGTTACACAACGAAAATGGCACAGTTCTTTAGACTGATACGTTGCGATCATATGAACGATCATATGCGTGCCATATATGATAATTTAAATACCGATATTTGTGGCGTGGATCGTGTTAAATATGTATTGACATGTTTTTGCATTTTCGTGCTACTCTTGGGATGCATTTTTATTTGGAGAAAATATGAAAAGTAAGTTTAATTAAATATATTAGTGGATAAAAAAACACGGTTTGTATTTGAAAAACCAACAATACAATATTGCCTTTGATTTAAAAATAAAGTACTTATTTAAAAAAAAAAAAAACATAATTTTTGATTCTAGAAAGAAAAAAAATTTGTGGGTGTCAATTTTAGCGTCCCCAAACTCGCTCATTTTTAATTTGAAATGATTTCAAAAATATTTGCTTAATTTTGTTCCAAGTCGGCTTTTTATCAGGGAATTCAACTGAATCGTATTACGGTACCAGTTCTGGTATGTACCGAAACTTGGATGTTGGAAACGTTTCAAAAAATGAACTATAGTTCAATAAATGAATGAATAAATGAAATAAATGAACTATAGTTCATGAAAAAATGAACTAATGAACTAGGTCATTAAAATGAACTAAAATTTCCAACTCTAGTATGAACCCACTTAGCCTTGACTTTCAACTGTTCCTGAAGCAGCAGTTCCAGTTCGGTTCGGGTTTTTGGCTCAATCGAACCATTCAAATTGTTAATACCAACCGAACGTCTTCTGCTTGAAAATGGTTCGATAAAAAAAATTTCGTTAGTCAATTTTTTCTCTGGATCTTAATTCTGGAACCGCTGAACCTAGTGTTTTGGTTCGAACCTCGTTTCGCTTGAACATAGAAGAATAGTTTCGATTTATTAATACATGTTTTTGAAAATGAAGTTCTCTTTATCTATAGCCCCACTGACATCATTTTGTATAATTTTCATTGCTTAAAATTGGTTCCGTTACCATTGACAGATCGTCATCTTTTTGAGTCTACTTTTTAAATTAAAATCACTTTCACTTGCTGATGACATTTTCTTTTTCCTGAAAGTAGCAAGTACTTGTTTAAAAAATACCAAATTCCTTCTTGGAGAATGCCATTATATTTTTAAGAAATGACGGAAAAGAAGGGTATAATGAAAATGCAAATTTTGTGGAAGAAATTATATTATTTCCTTAATTTCTTCGGGTGAAATTAATTATCAAATTCATTAGCTGACATTAACAACTTTTGAGATCATCTTGGTTTAAGTTAATAAGCATTATATCTTCAAGAAGCTGTTTATCTATACTAGCTCTTAGATCACAAATAAAAAATTAAAGTGTCGAAAAGGACCGTTAAACTGATAACTGAGTTGCTGGATTAGCAAAGAAATTTAGTTTAGGTCCTCGTTTTACTGACCGTTCCAAAATTTCGTAAACAATTTTCAAAGAAATCTGTAACTGATTTTATATTTGTTTATTGCTTTCCTAAACTAATCTTGTTCGCAATAAAAAGTCATCCAAGATTAGTTCAAAACGCAATTGTTTATCCTAAAATCCCCTGAAGAATTCTATATTTCCCTGTATGTCTCGTTGGAAAAACAACTTCATTTTGTCAACCTTATTTTAAGAAAAAGTGATCCGCTTCGGGTTCAGGTTCAAGGAGTCAAAGTTATAGGAGGTTCGGTTCATGGTCCGGTTCGGCGGACCCAAAAATCCTTAACCGAACCGGTTCTCAGGGGTTCGGTTTAGGACCGGTTTGCAGACTTGATTTAAACTGCATATTAGGACTTCAAAAAGAATATAAAAAAAAAGTTGTTAAAAGGCAAATCAAATCCGTTTATTGATTTACATAGAAGGTGCGGCACGCTCTTCATTTTAAAGTCGTGCCAGCTTTGCAGTCTAGTGGTTGCTCAGAGCCGAAACTGTACCGGAACAACCTTTTGGTTCTTTTCGGTTCCAACAGTATCGGTTCTCGGGTACCGGTTTACAAAAAGATTTCGAATATCGGGTTCAGTTCCGGTTCTGTTTCTGAGTTTTAATCGGTTCTTCACGGTATACGGTCCCGGTTTGATTTCCCAATTTCTATATCTTAAATATACTATAGAAACAATCAGTCGAAAAATTGGTCTTAATTAAAAAAACTTGTTTGATTTAAATTTTATCGTTTTTATACACTTGAAAAGTGTATTATAATTTTGCCCAGAAGTTTGCAAAGCATAGAAGGAATCATCTCCGACCACATAAAGTATATATATTCTTGATCAGCGTGACGAGCTGAGTCGATTAAGCTTTGTCCGTCCGTCTGTCCGTCTGTCCGCCAGTCCGTGCGTCCGTCCGTCTGTCTGTTTCTACGCGAACTAGTCCCTCAGTTTTGAAGCTAGCGAGCTGAAATTTTGCACAGAGTCTTCTTTTGTCTGCGCGCTGCTAATATGTCGGAACCGACCGGACCGGATTGCTACTTCTTGTAGCTGCCATACAAATGATCGGTCGAAAAATGGATTTTAATCCGAAAAAATGTTTTTTTTCTCAATATTACCGCTCTCAATCACGGTCATGGGTAATATTAAATGTTTTTAAGCTGATCTGCGAAGTTTGGTCGAAGTCGCAAACCGTTGAGACAAGCGATTTCAAGTGTATAAAAACTTCGGCACGGACGAAGTTAGCCTTGCCTTTCTCGTTTTTAACTGCTTTCAAACATATTCACATATGTCGGAAAATGGTGTTTAATTAGAAAAAGTGTTTGATTTTAAAGCTAGCGTTCTTAAACTCTGTTTTTTGATGTGAAACATCTTTAATTTCGGTACGGACGATTTTAGTAGGAGTAAAATTTGATTTCAGTTAATTTCAGCGTCACGTGACGCTAACGACATTCATATTTTGTGTTGTTGTTTTGTGGAGTTTCCGACAAACACACACAGGCATAAGAGGATGGGCAGATGGGGGAAGTGCAGAGGTAGGAAAGATGCTGAAAAGGGGCAACTGGGTGGGTTCTGGGAAAGATCTGGGCGGGATCTAAGTGGGATCGGCGTAGGTTCTGAGTGGGCTCTAAGTGGGATCTAACTTGAATAGCTCTGGGCGAGAATTGAGTGGGATCTGGTTGGGATCCGGTTAGGATCTAGAAGGGAGCTGGGCAGGATCTGGGTGGAATCTGGGCAGTATCTGGATGGGATCTGGGTTGGATCTGGGCGGGTTTTGGGTGGAATCTGGGTGGGAACTAGGTGGTATCAGTCTAAGACTCGGCGGAATCTAGGTGTGATCTGGGTGGGATCTGGGTGGGATCTGGATGGAATCTAGATGGGAATTGAGAGGGATGTGAAATATCTTTAATTTCGGTACGGACGATTTTCTTTGGAGTAAAATTTGATTTCAGCGTCACGTGACGTCATTCATATTTTGCGTTGATGTTTTGTGGAGTTTCCGGCAAACACATACAAGATGGGCAGATGGGGGAAGCGAAGAGATAGTAAAGATGCTGAAGAGGGGTAACTGGGTGGGGTCCTTGCGGGATCTGGTGGTATTTGGGTGGGATCTTATCTGGACAGATCTGGGTAGTATCTGGGTGGGATCTGGGTAGGATCGAGGTGAGATTTGGGTGAAATCATTGTAGGATATGGGAGGGATCTGATTGGGATCTAGGTGGAATCTCGGTAGGATCTGTGTCGGATCTGAGTGGGATCTGGTTGTGATCTAAGTGAGATCAAGCTAGGTTGGATCTGGGTAGGATCTGGGTGGGTTCTTGGCGGGATCTGGGCGGGATCTTTGTTGGACCTGGGTATGACCTTTGTGTGATTTAGCTGGGTTCTGGATGGGATCTGAGTTGGATCTGGGTGGAATCTGTGTGGAATCCAGTTGGGATTTGTGTGGTATCTGGGTAGTATCTCGGTAGTACCCGGGAACGGTCTAGGTGGGATTTGGGAGGGATTTAAGAGGGATCTCGGATCTCACCTTAGTGGTATCTTGAAGGGTGAAACATCATCATTTAGCTATGGATCAGCACAATAAACTTCCTGAAAAATGAAAGAACACTACTCCCCGTTAATTTTCTTCTTGTGAAAGTGTGACCTTGCTGACTTATATACCATTGAGAGAGCTTGTGATTTGAAAATAAGCTCGTAAACTAAGCGTCGTGTTTCACGTCAAAGACTCGTGAGTGCTAGCGCCACTCACACCTTTTTTTTTCAAAACCTGCTTTTGCAAGGATACATTAACTTCGACACAGATAAAGTTAGCTTGGCCTTCTCTATTTTTAATAATTTTAATCAGGACTGTAAACAAATTGAAATTTGGTAGCGCTTCATTCCAGCCATCAAACCGAAATGTTCTCCTGGTTCTATCCATGGCATATACTCGGTCTTGCATCATTAAGTGTCAGAGAGATATATTTACATTTTCCATTTTTTCTTCTTGGGAAAACCTTTATATTGTGCGTAACCACAATCAACACACCATTTAAAAATCCATCCCTCTCAACTAGTAATTCTTCACCATTCATTTTATGAACCATTTGAATTTCATAGATCGAATATCTGCCATAAATAAATATGAATGCGCGCAGCATGTTAATTTATTATTTTTTTATAGGCCAAAGCTCCAAATATAAATTGGAAAATTTCGTGCCTAATTGATCAAAATGCCAAATTGTAACCCATTTCTCATTTAAACGAATATAAAATTTTAAAAATCAAATAGTTTCCCCATCACAGCAGCAGGCCTTGCTAATAGTTTCTTTTAGTTTTTCTATTGTTTAGTGTATATTTTTATATGACTAGTCAAAATTTATTTAATTTTTGTTTTATATATAAAATCAATATCTCAATTGCCAACATTTTTCATACCAATAACGGTACGGAACCTTGCTTCGGTGCTTACATGTGCCTTGGCTCAGAGCCTTGCGGAAAAGGCATTGGCGTCCAAGTGAGACGGTGGTGTACAATATATTGTTAAAATGAAATAACTATGTAAAATTGCAGATAATTTGCTGTGTTCGGACTTTTTGTTTTTAAAATGTTTAAACTTTGTATACACAACGTGAATAAATAGTCCATAAAACTACTTTATTCACCAAATCAAGGTCCTATTACCCTGACTAAACCAAGGAATCAATTATTGTAATTTTAATTCTATAGCCACACGTACCCTGAGTTCCAACAATTTCATTTGAGTGCCAAAAAGACAGTTGCAGTCAGCACTTCAAGAGTAGCACCATGGAGAATAAGTATTAGAGGTTAAATTTGGGCTTCCTCTCAATTTTGCTGGTACTAAAAGATAGGGCTAAACGAAAAACGATGTAAGAAGCAACCCAGCGGCCGCTCAACGTGTTGTGGAAAATATGCTCGACTGTCGAAAATGTAGGAAACAACGCTGCTTTCGTTGAAATAGTAACGGAACAAACAACTGGAACAATCTCTACAATTTTAAAAATAATGTACGCTCTAATGGAAGTTCGTCTCTAGTAATAGGTTGTCGGCAGACCGTTTACAGCGGCCTGCCATGGCAAAGTAATGCAGATTGTATGCGATTATTTCCTTCATACTGCTGAGTTCTGAGTACTGAGTAACGCGTTACTTTTTCAACAGTATGAAGGAACAGTCGCATACATCTGCTACGCCATGGCTGCCGGACTCTGCCGACAACCGCTTACTAGGTAATAAGGATGTGCCGCCGACTTCCCAACGAACGTACATTTTTTTAAAATTGTAATGCGATTGTTCGCAGTCTGTTTGTTTCCGATTACTATTTCTCTAACGAAAAGCAGCGATTGTATTCCATTACATTTTCGACAGTCGTAATGCATATTTTCCACACATCACGTTGAGCTCTGCGCCGCTGGGAAAGAGAGCCAATTAGCAATTGCTCTCAGTTTGTTCCCTCTCTTACTCTCTCATTTGACTGTTGAGTACGATCCGGCACAAAGCAATCCCGATGGACTTAAAATTGTATTCCCGCTGCAGGGATCAAATCCTTCATTTTAAACTTCATATTTGTCCGGCATTTTTTTTTGGGTACCACATGATTGTATCTACACCAGTGGTGCACAAGGTCAAACTGCCGTATCCCCTGGGATAAGAAGTAATAATTCTGCCAGCGTCGCAGCCGACACACGCATAGAAAGAGAGAATACGTGTGTTCTATAAAAAGCACGCACACACATATGTGTGTTTGTATGTAGCCTATATTTGACATAACGATGTTTACTTCGTGTTGCTCTGCTACGCACACCAGCGCAAATCATGATAATGTGAGTTTGTGTACCACTGATCTGCACCAATGCCGGTCAAATGGACAGGAGAGAAAAGTGTGCTTGTGTTGGTGAACAAGAGAGCTCTCTTTAGACTACAGCCGTTTTACTTGCAAAAGCTGTAGTCACCGATTCACACAACTATAGGTTCGGTTTGCTTTTGCATAACAACACGACTGACTTCGGCTCCTGGTAGCTATGGTTTTCCAGCTCTCACTGTCTCTCGTGCCCATTTCTCCGGGCCAATCTAATGGAGAGGAAAGAAAAATGTGATTGTGTTGGTGAGATCGTATGACTTCAGCCGATTTATTTGCTTTCTGTACTCATCGATTCACACCAGAGTTCTCCAGTCGTAGCCCCTGGGGCACAAACATACTTGCCAATTTACACCAAATTCTTGGCAAGGTCATGCTTCACTATGTGTTGGAGAGAGACACAGTGACAGAACCCTGAAACACACAATCATTTTGGCCACCAGTGGCCGGCCCTGTTGTATAAGGAGGAAGCTGCCGGTAACGCTATGGCGCAGAATTCCGGTTTGCAATGAATAGATAAATAAAGTTGATTACTATAAATATGGAAAGTCTGAACATTTTAAGCAATTCTGAGGTGTCTATATACGAAAAAAAATCATTTGCTTATGTTTATACTTTTCTGCGAAGTTAACTTATCTGTTAAGTAAAGGTGCACAATAAACAGATTGTATTCGTAAGAACTGAATGGCTTCACAAGATTTTGGAATCTGCGTAATCGCACATAGAGATTTGAGAGTTCTAGTTCTAGGTAAATTACCCTACTATCCTATGTATGCTTATGTAGATACATGTACCGTAATCAACTGTATCTTAAGGTTGCCTTCCCGACAATAAATCAAATGATATATTAACATAATTTGATAATGTTCTCCATATGAATGTCATGTGTTATTTAGTTTAAGCTTTGCCAACTAACCACAATTCGGCATAAAAGATGATGATGCATCTTCAATTCTGGCATATGTTCGGTGCCGTCAACATGGCAAGGACAGGTGGTCCATTGGGCTTCCAGAGTTGTAGCCCTTTTGGCGCTCTCACTTGCCAACTTGACTTGAAACATATTTTTTCCCAATAAACAAATGAGAGCTTTTGTTTAAATTTAGCGCATTCGTTTATAAACAAAATGCGAAAGCAGCAAATTTGTATATCAAAATACAGTAGTCTGTTGGAAGCAGTGATGAGGGGTGTCACTCCCCCCTGGGGGAATGGGCAGATGTATTACTCATGCGGCGCTAGGCCAGCTGTTGATGTTAAATGCGACGGGCCCCAGAACAGACAATAAAGAAAATCGAAATTTTGCTGTTTGTATCTTAGAGATACAAAAAAAAGCAATGTGATGCATCAACATTGTTTTGCAGTTTTCCAAGTAAACTACTGTGAAAATCCCAAGGCACGCTAAAATTATAAATTGCCGTTTATGCGCCCCCAGACACTAGCCTAATGACCGAATGCCCAAATGACTAAATGCCCGACTGTGCTCAGACTCGAGATGCAGATACAAATACACAAATACAAACAAACGTATGCTTGGGATACATTTTCATTTAGCGCCGACGACGACATAAAAACACATGAAATATCTAAATCTAGTTGCAAAATCATTTGAATTATTTACTGACAGCCGTGACATCAGTCAAAATAAAATAAAAAATACAAAAAAAAAAATTTGATAGAGATAAGTAACCAAATGTTTAGCAACGAATTGGAAAATACCCTAAAAAGTAAGAGATTATTAACGAAATAAAAGCTACTGGAAATTTAGAAATAACACGAATTATAGTTCATATTTTTTATTTTTTGCTGCTGGAAAAAATCCATCAGCGAAACCGAATTTTTGCTAGCAATCTGTGGTTCATACAAAGCTTTTAAAAGTAAAGCAGAAGTAAAATTATTTCCAACCTTTTGTATGATAATTCTACTTTAATTGTCGTTACTTCACAACTGTGTAGATGTCTTAAGTATTAAAAATGTGGCTTGATGTTCCAGTTGAAGCTATATATAATTAGAAAAAGTGTCTTAACAGTTTTACGATGGTCCACAAAATCTACAATCCTGATTAGTTATTTATTGACATAGAGAATCCTAAACGGCTTTATTTTCTAAGAGACTCGTTTAAAAATGACTTAAGAGAGATTTCCAAAACTGAGCAATGGATGATGCCGCTTCTTTGACTATTTTACTGGCCAGTTTGTTATCAAACTTCCAAAATTTTGGTTGAAACAGGTTGTATTCATAGCTGGAAAGTCTTTACCATTGAAATCAACCAAGTTTTTCTCTCTATAAGTTTTGTTTCGACTGATCGTTCCTACGGCAGCTATATGCTATTGTTATACGAGCCGCCCGGTTCCGACAAATGTGTTGCTTGGTTCCACGTCTATTCAACACAAAACAATTTCAACACGTCAATTCAACACAGCACAATTATAACACAAAATATTTCAACACATATACAATTTCAACATAACCAATTTCATCACAATTGAACATCGCCAAATTTTAGCATAGAACGATTTCAACACAGTACAATTTTAACACTGGAAAATAGAACACAACAATTTAAAAAAAATTATATTTCTACAAGTGGCAATGTCGGTCCAACCTGACTTTAATACCTTCCGAAAATGAATGCACATTTGAAAGCACCAGAGATAACGTTCTTTTGTTCACAACTTAAATAACTTTCATCCGAATGCAGGCGTTGTAAATATTGTTCTTTGTTAATTGGTTTTGTGTTGAATTGACGTGTGTTGAATGTACGTATTGAAATTGTTTTGTGTTGAATAGACGTGGAACTTTAATATCCTCCTAAAGTGTATGATCATTTGAAAGCACCAGAGATAACATTCTTTTGTTCACAACTTGAATAGCTTTGATCCGAATGCAGACGTTGTAAATATCGTAAAATGCTTGCCTTACACCTCCAGACTTAAATAATTTTAAAATAATTCTTTATTTATATGTAAAAACATAGAATTATGATTTCTACAAATTGCGTTCGCTCCAATCATTTTACCCACACTTAACACATTCAAAATGACTTTTTAACAAAACTTAGTTGAGAACTTCGCGGAATACATCCTAAATAGCTACATATTGTCTTAATCCAAACAAGACCCAGAGCCGTTTGAATGGGGTCTGTGTTCAAGATCGGTTTGCAATCGACTTTTCGCCACCGTTCACTATTTTATATTACAATAATTGTCACAAAGATTAATAAACTTCATGTCAGTCAGATGTATTGAAAAACCTGATAACGAAGTTAAAAAAATATATAAAGTCTTCAATCCATTTTTACATTTTATTTATAAAAAATGTTAAGTCTTGTATTTGAAAATTTTCTTTTTATTTGTTTATGACAAATAATGTAAAAAAAAACCTGATACTCCTTTCGACATCACTTTCTAGCCGGACTTTAAATATTTCTCAATGCAATGCAAATACATAAAGAAATTAATTATACCTTTTTATAGCTTAGTGTATGTTTATATACAAATTTTTATTAACGGCTCAACGAACGCTGTCTTGTATAGCCAAGGAGGAGGTGGCTGTGGCTGCTGCACTGACTGCTTCGTCGCCTTCGTTGCGGCTCAAATGACTTTATGGAGGCTCAATTAATAAAAGTTTACTCCAGTTTACAGAAACACATACACACAAATATATTCAAGAGGAGCACGAGTTTTCATTGGAAATTTGTTGAAATTGTTTTGGTTATTTTGTCTTGTCATCAGAGAGTTACAAAAAAAAAGCAACTGAAATGAAATGAGCCGCACGCTCTGGCCGCAATTTGAGTGGTTCCATGGGAGCATTGGTCATTGGTCATTCAATATGCACATATATCTTCATCAGAGTGGCCGACCCAGCTGCAAGCGAGTAGGCAAATAATAAACAATCAAACAGTTGTGCGCATTGTCATTTCCATATTTGTTGTCATATTTTTGTATATGTTTATCTATGGGCAAGTAATTGAAGTGTTGTCGATACTCTGATGCTAAAGAATTTGGAGCAATTGTGCGTAAATATGTGCAGGCGTTTGTATGGTTACATTCGACTTAATGGTGGTGCTTGTGTATACTTGGTTAACCCTGATTGAAAAGTTGATTTTGAATGCAAGTTGAACGATGAATGATAGGCCAAGTAAAATTTATCTTGAATACAAAAAGTAGTGCGAAACACGCAATGAGTGCGAGAGTTAAGATTTTGCTTTGACGAGTACTCGATCGTACTAATAATGAGAGTCAGTAAGAGACTTGGAGAAGGACTTTCCTTCTAGGAGAGCTTTGGGAACACTGCAGTAGTTAGTGGTCATTGATCTTTGCCCCTTAAGGAATTATTAGTTCGAACCGAAAGCGACAAACGATAATTGTTCTCTACATTTTAGCTTATTTTTCAGCGTGGAAATTTAATCTGGTATTCCCAGATTTACAAAAAAAACGCAGAAATTGAAAGTTGTTGGTAAATCACAGTACTCGATAAGCAATGTTTGGTTTTGAAAAAAAAATTGACAACTTTCCTGGCCACTAGTCATTGACTTCGACTACGCACTATAGCAAATAACCTTCGGCACAAATCAATTCAGCTTAAGCTTTTCGTTGCGAGTTTACTTTCAAGTGAAAGTTCAAGACGGGCGGCGGAATTTGTAGGCAAAAAAAATTATCGATATATTTTTGTTGGCGGAAGGTTTGAATTTTTGACCGCAAGCAGCTTAATATAATTTATGACCGTCGTCACTAGCACCAACTACTCCTAGAATTCCCCTTGAATGTTCCTTAAGACTTTGTTAGCCATTTAATGTTTGTTGTAAGCCAGGCCCCGGCGAGAATATGCACATTAAACTCGAATATCCGATGGCCAAATCTTTTTCCTTTGTCGAAACATACATTTACTATTAAGAAGGACTCCTTTCCACGCAAAGAAGGGTCTGAAAATGTTAATTTGAACAAAGTGGCAATGGGCTAAGAGTAGAGATGGGCGAATAAGGACAATTCGTTCCCGTCCCCACAATCCCGACCACGGCTGTCCCTGTTAGGGCCCAGACCAGAAGTTAGATGTTTTCCGTTTCATGTTAAACGAGGACCACGTGACAGGACAGCTACAGCGCAAGCCGAAAGGTTATTCCATCGTTCCGTAACCAGGCGCCGGGTTTCATTAATTGTGATTATCTTGTAAGAGGATGTGGGCGTCCCTATCAAGCCCTTATCTTGGAGGAGCTGAATGGTAGTGCCCTGACAAACTGTGTTGAGGTGTCCATGTACATTGTACACAGATGAGTTGGTTACTACGCTTCTTCTTTTTGGAGTGGCGGCTTTTCAAGCTTTCCTCCTCCTCCGCAACAACCAGTAGATCCTTTAGAGCCTTGCACGAATTTCCGTGAGCTACTTGTGAAACCACATCCTCTGCCAATTTATGTAATAAACGAGAGTGTAAGTTAAAGTCGGCTCTAACCGACTTCGATATACCCGCTACTCATGAAAAAACATGTTTAACAGTGTTCCTGCGTTCCTTAGGATGACCATCCGAAAAGTATGCAAAATTTTTGGGAGGTGGGGTAGCGGGGGGGCTTGGTTCACTTTTTTGCTCATAACTTGAGAACCGTTCATCCGATCATTATCATTTCTTCGGCAAATCGATTCGTTTTGCTCATTACTCTCTCTAGGCCATTAAACCTCAATCGGGGGTGCCACAGAAACCTCTTCCAACCAAATTCCAACCCAATTCCAATTCTTAGGTGCCACAGAAATTTCATTTGGTTGGTTTCAAACCTCCCGTGTGTTGTTAGGAGATTTGTGAAATCGCTTTTTAAGTGGCTCCACCTATGAATGTTAAGCGCCATCTACTTGACAAACAGCGGATTAAGGGCTGCAATTTATACCTGATGTTTGGCGCGAACAAATTTTTAAATTTTGCTTTATATTAATGAAGAATATGAATTAAATTTAAATTATATTATAAAAATACAATATATTTTGCATTGTCCATGACTTTTGTTTTCCACATAATGTGCCTGAATATTCAAAAAAAAAAAAAAATTTAGCCGAACTTGTTAATTTTGAAATTTTTATGTTTGAAATGAAAACTAATTAAAATGTAAAAGTATAGACTAGAAAAGTTTTAAGAAATTAAATTTGGAAACAAATTTTTATAAACGTTTTAAGAATGTGGAATTTTAATGGGCAATATCTTAATAAACAATCAATTTTGTACTCAGTTTAATCCTAAGAACATAATTATATTTAAACAAGTAAGAGTGTTGCGGTCGAGTGCCCCGACAGCAAAATACCCTGTCCCAAGTAATGTGGTTCCTATAGCTTTGAATTTCATTGATTTTAAAATTTATTTCAATAAATGGGCAGGCGCACTTATGTACATATCTTTGGTGTTTCGGAGGTGCTTCCTTCTCCCTGTTACATACATTTGCACAACTTCATGATTCCCTTTTTCCCATTTTTAATGGGAACAGGGTATACAAAATATATTAATTATTATTTAATGTTTATTCGTTTACGTCAAAACCTTTAAAAAGCAAACTTTTAAAATATAATAAATATTTAACAATGAAAGAAAGTCAAAATAACCGGTGGTCTCAGCGATTATCACACCTGGCCCGCAGGGGCCGAACACTTGTCTCTTTTCATATCCACACGAGCCAAACGCCAAGAAAGCAAACAGTTTTTCAGTGGCTGTTCTGCCATCGATGTAGAATGCCAGAGTAGGTTTGCGTCGCATTTTTTTCGCACACCAACACACCAAACTCTCTCTTTTTGGCCTCACTCTTCTTGACTGGCCGAAAGCCCTTGTGAACCACTGAACCGAATCAGTCCCTGGTAGCCGCATTTGATGAGGGTGGTCTGTAGATAGAATGTGCGTCTACTTTGTCAAAAAAGTTGTTCTTAAACCCATAAACTGTATGACCCAATTAAACGGACACAAAGAGCTCATTTTAGAGATTAGTTTAATCAATCTAAGCAGTTCCAAGCTCAACTATTTAGTTGACAACTGATTTTGTTTGCCTTAATTAATTAATTATGTATTTAATTGTCCATTTCGCGTTCCATTGTCTTATAATGGAATGCCTTAAAACTCCATTTATCAATTTCAATTACAAATAAAATCAAATTCATAACTCAAGTACAAATCTCTCGGCACACTTCACAATCCTCTTAAATGCATTTGAAAATTTCATTGATATCCGGAACTAATAGAACTCATTGCCCCTACTCTAAGTGTTCTATCAGCCCCTCGCAATCATGCAATGAAAATAAGCAGCAATAAACAGCATAAATGAAATGCATAAAACAACAACAATGCCCCACCAGGGCGTTGCACAGAAAACACTTGATCTCCCTGCTCCTGCATTTCTTCGGTGTACAATGCTCATTCATAAAAAATCAACTACCGATAGCTTTAATACATCCGGCACTTGAGATATGGCCCGTGCCAAGGCGATACAGGGAGAGCGCCTCTCGGTGATGCATCTGCAATTGCACTTCAATGCAATTTTCTGGTATTTTTGTACCATTTGGTAAACAAATCAGTTGTTGCTCCAATTTTAACACTGCGCCGCGTGTTTTATTGCTGTGCGAGCGTGTGTGTGTGTGTGTGTGGAGTGCGCTATTTTAAATTTTATTTGATTTCTTATTTGCCACACTTGTGGTGCATAAACTGGCTAATGGCCAAGGAGTGGATCGGAGTAGCTGCCTCTTTTCACACTTGCACAAAAAAAAAACAATCAAAAACAACAAAAACTTGCACTACACGTTTTCCAGCCAAGTAACAACAATAAATTTCAATTAAAATGTGTTGGCCATGGATCTTGGTAGAAAAGCAAGCGCATTATTTTACATGTTTTCTGTTGCTGTTGGCATTTTTGTTGTTTTTATGACTGGCCGCGGTACAATGTGCCGTTTTAGGAGGTTTAACACATGTTCTTGATAAAGCTGATCATAAAAACAACGAATTCAGAGCAATGTAAGACATTCTGCAAAGTGTATTGTTTTATATTGCAAAATGGGCAACAGGTTTAGCTACAATTAGGCAAATGAATGTGACAACTTGATGACTAAAGAATCTGCAAATTTCCCAGAAATATAATAATCAAGTTTCTTAAGATTTTAAATCTCATGACACTATTTAGACATCAATTCGAAATTATTATGCATTAAACTCTCTTTAATGCTCCATCAAGTTAATATTTCGAAATATTAAAATGATATTTCGAAGACTTCAAATTGAGACTAACTCAACAGGTTGACACTTTTTTTATATACCTTTCTTAGTATCGATTTGATACCCGGTCTTATCAATTTGATATTTCAATTTGTCAAACTTTTAGTGTTTGTGTGTGGTTCCAAGGGTGCGGAGGCTCAAGAGCCTGGATTTTGTGGCTTTTGGTTTGTTAGGTTGTTTCGCAGAAACTTTGAATCCATAAGTTGTTGAAATGTAGTGAATTTTTATAAACTTTTTTATCTTCGCTCCTTAGAGCGATTAAATTTCACATTATTTTTTTGTAAGCTCGAACATTCAATTGATTGTATTAACTAGAAGACTTAAGATGAATGTCGCCGAGTTGGTTGGACAAGTGTGCTGTGCGTCTGAAGCTGATGTCGTCGATGCAGTGGATAGGACATGTGTGCTGTGCGTCTGAAGCTGATGTCGTCGAGTTGACTGGACATGTGTGCGTGTGCCATGAGAGTGTAGATCCGCCAGCCAACGGTTTCTTTTCGACAAGGTGGATTGGACTGGACCATGAGTTTTTGAGCGGTTATTTTAGCCAGGCTGAAGAAGGATGATCGGCTGCAGTTGATGTTGAGCTCCTACTATGAATTACGAACCATTAGGTGGGATTAACATTATGTAGTTTTAGTTAATTGAAAACTTTGTTTTATCGGTCATTGTGGTTTTGATGAATCTGGGTGTGCTCACGCGCGTGTTGGCGTTTAAGGTCAACTTTTTTACAAGAACTCGCAAGAAAATTGCTTGTACATTTGTTTAAAGATTTTTGTTCAATGTTTTATGCACAATTCACTTTTGATATTGCTGTTGCATTGTGTTTGTAAGTTTGTTTGGGCTTTTGTTTAGTGTCTAATGCACATTTCAGTTTTGTTGTGTAGTTGCTGTGTTTCACTAGAAGCCCATTTGGCGGCACCCGTTGTAGGGGTGTATCGTGAGCTACAGATTTATTCAAATGTTTTCAGAAGGGGTCACCATATCTGCCTACGCCACGTTAGTTATTAAGTATAAAACACAGATTAGGTCTTAGACGGTGTAATGTTGATAAGTAAGAGTGTAACACAATGGCGGAGAGATAAGTGTGTGTGTGCGAGTTAGAGATGTAAGATATAAAAGAGCCGGAGTATCGAACATCGATAGCTGTTTAGTGATGTGTAAACTAGTTCGATGAATATGTCGGTTTTGGTTCACATAGACTTCATGCTTGGCTTATGGCTAATCGTAGTGCAAAATAAATCTTTACAATAACATTATTTTTCTCGAAGTATTTATTGTTGGCTGCAAATGATTTCGCGTGCATTAGACAACCATTAGCGCACATACACGCAGAGAAAAATAATACGATTTTTAATGCTTTTTTCTCAGTGCACAAACACAATCAAAGAATCAGTGGATTTCTCTTTTTTCTACAATGTTTCCACAAATATTTTCTTCATTTGGTGTCCACGCAGCCGTAAACATTTGGATTTCTGCGCTGAAAACAAATAATTTTTAAAAACTTGTCAAGGCCGTCTAATTGTTCTAAAATTTGTGATCAATTTAGAAACTGTTAAAAAAATTTGAAACTTGATTTGCATTTAGGTCTTTAACTGATTTATCACTGCCAGAAACAACGCAGAGTAAAACCTAAAAGGCAGCTTCCCTCATTTCCGACTGTTTTATTTTCGAGCGCTTCGCTTGGACCGGTGGTTTGCAAAAAGGAACAGAGAGCAATGGAAAAGAAACCGATGCGGAGTTGTGTTCGACTTACTTTATAAAAAGTATTGGAGTTGAGAGCATGCCTGTATATTAAAATAAAGAACAAGCCTAAGCCACATGACTATTATTGCTGTTCTATCGCTTGTACAGGTATTTAATTAAAATCAAAATCGAATTTGATAGCCTGAACTATAATTTTCAATACTCATGTGTTCAATATTGACCCAATACAAATTACTGACCTCTATTCTTGAAAACACACGTAAACACAAAGCGATTCCACCAAAATAATTGTATTTCCATCATTAAACATTTATCAACTTGGAAAGAAAAATGAAACAAATTTCCCAACACTCGGCCACATACAAATTATAAACTATTTCCAATCAACGACTATTAATTTTCCATACAACAAGTGCAAACAAACTCGGGCCATCAATAAAGAATTCAGAATGTAAACCAAAGAAATAAAATATAAAAACTAGGCATACGAATTTTTTTTAGTATGTTCTTTGGTGCGTCGCATTTAAATATACATTGTTGAAGCACTCAAAACAAAAACTAAATGAAACAAAAATCGAAAAATGCACATTGCACATACAACACATTTTTCGGGAAAATTCAAATTGAAATCAATTATTCATTCAGTTTTAGAGCGGTCAAAAAAGTAATTAATATGTGAAAGTCGGAACCTACGGCCCCCTTCGACTGTCAAAGCAGACATTTTTCATTAAATTTATAGACAGTCTGTGGCATGAAAATTGAACTCAATAAATAAAATAAATTTTTTCTGGGAGGGTGGAGGCCCGTTAAAAAATTAAAATCAAGCCACAGTTGTTATGTGTAAATATATGTAAGACCAGACACGCTTTGCCTTCTGGTCTGGCGTGCCACTGCGCCAAATTGTATGCAACAGTATTTGCAATAAATAATATTCCAACGGCATTGCAGACGCAGGTTAACTGTGGCCTCTTCCCTATTTCGCTTCGGTTCCCATTCTTATTCCCTTTTACCCAAAAGGACCTAGGGCAGAAGGTGCATGTGGCAGAGTGTAAATGTTGGCGTTATATGCCAAAAAGTATGCAACACTTTTGCACATCATTAAATATATTTTGTGTGAAAATCTACTGCCGAGGAAGTAGTCGTAAATACTTAGAGGGTATGGCTGATTTGAGGATAGTATCTAGATCTAGGAAAATAGCGGTGTTATTTTCTTTTGATCAGTGAGAGCTTGTTGTAGAATCTATTGCGTTGTGTGTTGAGTGAAATAACGGTCGGGGTTGCGCGGGTGAGGAGGGCTTTGCGGTTGCCCACCGCATGATCATCCAATTTATATTATATAGTTCCCATCTTCCTTTAGTATCCATTAGATTTATTAATTTTTTTTTTTTAAATTCCAAATCTCTTCTCAAGTCAAGTGAATGGCCATATTTTACACTCAAGATTGCGGCCAGACAGTCAGACAACAAACAGACGTGCCAGGGAGACTGGGATAAGAAACAGGGACTAAGGCTTGGACCGCGACAAGGCCAACATAAACACTTGAAGATAATTGTGGCAATTATAGAGCCCACTTGCGCAGCACACACACACAACTTCCCCGTCTGCCACTTCACTTAATTAAACTCAAAATTGTTAAAATTGTTGATATTGTGATATATTTAAAGTGGCTCTGTTTCCGCTTCCGTATTTCTCGTTGCAGGTGCCATAGAACTTTACTTACGTTTCACAATTTACGCGCAGCTGTGTCTCTACTCTTGCTGGCCATTAATAGCCTGGAGTTGGCCAGGAGTCTGTTGCCCCAGCGTCACATCCACCAGCTGAACCGTCTCTTTGAGCAGGCCCCCAGTGAGCTAAATGTTTTGATTGTCATCGGTGCAGGAGCGGTTTGGAATGCTCTGGCCGCCACCTTGTTGACAATTATGCTAATGTGCTATCATCGTGTGCTGGAGCGCAAGAAGGTGACAGGTGTGTGTGTGCGGTAGTGTCAATGTGTTAATTGTGTGCCTGGAGAATTAATCAAGCCATTCCCAATTTTCCAGCTCTTTTATATGTTAGCATCGTCGTGGAGCTGTTGATCTTTGCTCTGCGCCTGGATGAACTGGCCGAGGTGGTTTACTTTGAAGATATAATGGAATTGGAAATATGTCTGGAGGGTGTGACAGCGCTATGTCTGTTGTCCTTGGCCATACTGGATGGTTACACCATTTATAATGAGGTAGGTTAATAAGATACACTCAGTTTAAGGGAACGCAAGATGTTGAAATTGCCTCAATGTTGTATATCCTTGGTTTTATATTTTGTTGTAAAAACATCAACAAATTCATTAAAGGGTGTAGCCAGTTAAGGGAAGGGTGTAAGAAGCATAAAGATTAAACAGTACGAGAACAAAAGTTAAATTCGAATGTGCGCGACTCACGCAGAGAAAAATTTATAAATTTTATGTAAATAAATTAACAGAGCATTTACAGTATGTTAGGTCAACAGAGCTGTTTGAAAAATTCTGCTATAAGGCAGTACTTTGACTGTAAAAATAGCTATTTCTTAAACTTACACGAGTCATTTTCATTTTCCTACAACAAAAGGGATACTTAGAACCGCTTATCTCTGTTATACCACTATCTACGGTGATCTTGCCTTTGAGCTGAATGCCAAAAGGTGTCCAAGACGCCAATAAACGAACCAATCAATTAGTAATCAAATTACGTTTCAAATAGATGCGGAAAACCAACCTTTATTAGCAATGCTTAAGTCAAGCAGCAATCCACACAGTGCACCCGGGGCCAGCAGGTCAATACTTTGGGCAAAAGTTCCCTGCCGAAAATGATTTTGAATTCATTTAGCTATATTTTTTATTTTTCTTGATTCGTTGAAAAAAAAAAATTATTGTCAATATTAGGAAGGCAACAGTTGCCGCAATTTAATTTCTTATTTTTGACATCGGAATGGACTGCCATAAATAAAGTTAAGGAAGTTTACACTCGTAAGCGTTTACATAAAAAATGTAAAAAAAAACGAATAATTTGCGTTAAAAGTACCCAAAAGTACCCCTCCTAATTTTCTTGCAATACTATAGATGCTATAGATGAAGGTATGAGGTTTTGCTTTGAATTTTTTTAGAATCGCTTATTCTTATTTCTTATTATATTCCCATTTGAAATAGACCATGCACTTTTAAAGAGTCAGCCGAAAAGTATGCTTTTTTCTAAACTTCAGAACTTAGCTAATGCACTCTGAGGTAAACTATTATCATACACAGAGAAAAAAAGGATAGTTTCTGATGATCCTCAGGAAATTTTCGATATCCATTTGGACTGGATAGTTAACTATCCTTTTTTGGGATCCATTGGATATTTTCGAAATCGATTTATTTTCGCTTAAAAAGGATATATCAGAGAAAAAAATATTTCATTGATCTTTTTTCTCCATCCAAAGGAGCTGAAAAATGTGAAAAGGATATTTAAAAAAATGGATCTTAATTGGATATTTCGAATATCCATTCTACGGGGATCTTTTTTTTCTCTGTGTACGAATCCAATCTGAATGTGTTAAAATGTGTAGCATACTCTTAAAAGCACTCTTAATACAGGGTGTCCAGAATCTTTTCTTCAGATCTTTAATACATGATAGCTGTTGTCAATAGAAATATTTGTATACCCGCTACTCGTAGAGTATAAAGGGTATAATGAAGTCGTGCAAATGCATGCAACAGGCAGAAGGAATCATTTCCGACCATATAAAGTATATATATTCTTGATCAGCATCAACAGCGATATAGCCTTGTCCGTCTGTCTGTATGAACACCTAGATCTCAGAGACTAGAAGAGCTAGAGCAACCAAATTTAGAATGAAACTCCTATTGTCTGCACGCAGACACAATAAACAATGTTGAATAACTCCCATAACTTTTAAGATATCGAGTTCAAGTTTAAATAAGATCGGATAATAAACAGCCGAGCTAAGAAATTTGGCATACTCTTCGCGTACTTGACTATGTTAACATAATCTGATAAAAATAGACCTGCACCAAAATCACCTATCACTGTTGCTGCGCTTGATATTTTTCAGATGGTAGCTTGAGGATACAATTCATCATAGGTCTTTGGGACGGTATCTGAGAATAACATCCGATATCTGGCCTCACATACGTACCTGACTTTGATTGAATATTGAAAGATTTACACAGTATCCGTTATAAAATTCTGGAATTTTTACTCTTATTCCTTTGGTCCAAAAACCGTGGTCAAAATTTTCCAAATTTAAAATGACCACTTTCCAGTTTTGACAATACCATGAAATTTTTACAGTTGATGTGTCCTCTAACCATCTATTATTAAAAACTCAGATTTTTAAGAGTGGTGCAAGTCATTAATAAAAAATAAAATTTATATTTAGTATTTATTTGAAGTCTCATCACATCCTGGAGACTCACCAGTGGTTTCATATATGTCAGCACTCGGAGGTTGAGATCCATGACTTGAAAGGTTATCAGGATAAAAAACGAGCAAGCGTACACAGTCAACAGTTCGCAACCTTAGAGCGAAGTGCCTTAATGCAGTCAGTTTGCCTTTATGTGCACTTATTCAAGTGAGCCTAGGCCGATTTGAATGATTACGAGACCAATAGCACATCGTATCTGCAACCCCGCTCAGAGATTTGATCCGAAAGACACGATCACTCGAAGCAGCTTTCCAATCGATGTTAGAAGCACGCTATCGCGGAATTCTATTTGCAGCATTTTATTGTCACTTTTCGACAAGAAGCTGGTTCATATGTTTTAAAATTCCGACAGCCAGCCCACTATTTTGATGACAATCCGGGATTGTTTTGCTTCCAAGGTCGGCAGCTGATTTCTTTTTCCCTTCAGAGCCTTTCCTTCAAGAACCCCACAGCACTGAACCCTCATCAACAATCCCTTGAGCAATTTTAAAGTCCTTCTGACTGTAGTAACTGTATATAATGTTTGTCGACATTAAAGCCGCCCATATAACCTTGAGGAGTGAAGGAGCACGGAACTCTTCTGTCTGATAGTTTCTTTGTGATGTTATTGTGTTTGAGGCGGATCGACCCTTATTGTCCCTACTTTCTAACAGTTTCCGTAGAATTAATCTTAGTGCATTCAACCCAGATTGGATATATTTGAAAGCCGTGCTACTACTACAATAGAACCCTTGCGGCGGGGTTATAAAAAATTTAGTAATTATTTTGTTGCTTTTGCCAAGTCCCATTTTTGATTAAAAATGTATTTAAGCCCTCTGCCTTTCTCATTGAGGTAAAGAGCCATCCTTGCATAATTGCCCCAGTTAAGAATATAACTTTATTTTCCTAAAGGAACCGAACATTTAGAAAATGTCTAATAAATTCCATAAAATTATTTTTTGAAAAATTATTTCACAGATAATTTTATTAGAACAAAAAAACTGCATCAAAACTGAATTTTATTTTGACACGTAATAACTTGGAAGTGAAGCCGCTTACACCCAAGTTGTGAAATAAAACAATATGTTTAAAAATAATAGTCGGCTTACATTTTGCGGCTTCAAAAGTAACCTTTGTTTTGAAATCAGTTCAGCCGCCTTGGTGAACATTGGTTCTGAATCTGCCGACGGCCCTAGAATGTGCAAATATCGAAGCGGCGCATGCCATCTGTGCTGTTCTATGAAGTAAATATGAAAACATTTTATTTATCGTCCAAAATGCAAGAGGGTTGGGTACTCTTTGTGAGTTGCTTTGCTCCAGGTATACTCTTAAACATTTAATATCATCCACTTTTTACAGCTTAATTTGGCAGCACTTAAAGTTTTTAAAAAATTTAAATAGTGGATCGGTGTCGGAGTCGTCGAATTCTTTCGAAGCAGTAGATGATCATTTTAAATTAATTGAACTGCGTTTTGGGCGATTTAGGGTCCAAAATGGTCGCTGTATTGGTCACAGATCGGTTTTCGGAGTCGGAAAGTCTGGTATTTATTCTTTCTATAAGCATATTGCGGACCAATTGACCTTTCTGTGTACTCAGCAATTCTTTGCTCCGATACATCGATAGCGGGTCAAAACAATTGATGTTTGGCCAAATACAAAACTATCGATAGTATCGATAGTACTATCGATGTTTTCACAACACTACTGGACACCCTGGAAAAATTTGATTTTTAGATTCATTTTGTTGTGTCCGTCTGTCTGTCTGTACGGTCGTTTTTCGGTCGCTCATACTGCATGTGCCTTTCCGTAGGATCTCAAAAGTGTGGATTAAAACCAAGACTTTTTTTACAATTGGTGCATATAATTGTTTTTTTTTTTTGACAAAAGTATTTAAAATTCTGCATAAGATTTAAAAGAACAATAATCAACATTAGTCATCTCCTTGTAAAGTGTAATATTTATCAGCAAGTTGTGAGAAGTCTAAGAATTTGACTAATTTGGCCAAATATAAACTGAATTTACCTTAATTTGTGCTTGTTTACTTTTATTAATAAATTCTTTTAAAATATGTATTAAACTAATTTTCAAAGTTTTTGAAAAAAATATTAAATATGGTTTAAAAAAATACAAATACATGAGAATGGTCGGGTGCGAAAAATTATATCAGTAGTTCATTATGCTTTGGAGTTCATTAACTTTCATGGCTCCAAAATAAGATAAATCCGCTCTTTAATCAATAAGATATTTGTCCAGGAGGCTCAAGAAGCCAGAAATAAGGACTTTAAAGATAAATTTGGAAATTTATTATTATTACTGCATTATTGTCTTGTGCGCCTAGCTGGCTCCGCAAGAATTTGGCTGTTGAAGCACACACAAAGCGAGTCAATTATCGTGTTAAAGAATGTTTAAGCTATAAGCTAAAGCTTGATTTCCAAAAGTACTAATTAATAGAGTTTTCAAAACAATTATAAGAACAACGTATAAATTGTGATAAAAAAAAGTAGAATACCAAAAAACACTCGAAATACCAAAGAGGCTAAAAGAGTACATTTCCAAAATTCATTGCATCTTTTTAAATGCAATTGCTTACTTGGTAATCAAAGTCTATGCTTTTGTCGGATTCAAAAATTAAAATTGTTCACTATTTCCACTTCCATTTTCCAGTCTGGTCTTTCTATGAAATCCTGTTTTCATATTAACATTTATTACAAAACCCCAAAGCAACTGTTAAATATTTAAACATCTTAAGCAACCCGAACGAACAGCAGGGCCACATCCAGCGACGCGGCCAAGAAACCTTCACTCGTTGTGTCTCCTCATGCTTGACATTATTTCCGCTTGAGACCGGAAATCCAAAGTCGCTACACAGGACACACAACCGCACACACACATGCAATCACACTCATACTAAGAGAAGCCGCAGAGCAATAAGCGCACCAAAGTAGCAAAGCAAATAAAAACATTAAAGTTACATTAGACGATTTTGGCTGTTTACCTTTTTGGCTATGCAAAGAATGCGAAGTGAGGCGCTTTTCTGCCGGAGAAGAAAACACGGACAGCATATAAAACTTGCAGCTAAGAGCGGAACGGTACATAGAGTTCTCGTCATTGTTATGCTGCAAATGCACTAATGCTGTTGCATACTTTAAGGCGTGCTCGCATGTGAAAGCTGCTTGGACAAATGAAAAAAATGAAAGAGAAAAGAAACCACCTTACTTTCACCTAGGTGGCTCTGTGAGTTGATGGAAAAATTTGAATATGAAATATTAATAATTTTTATTGGTAGTTGATTGCAAGTCGCTAAATCGTATGCAGATAATGCATATTGTACTGAACCAAACTGTTTCAATTCACGTACACTGAGAAAAAAATCAATCTAAAATCAAGATTAATAACTTGAATCAAAGAGAAACGGTGTCGGAACTCAACAGAGAGGAGATAATCTTAATCCAAGATTATATTCGCAATTTTACAACACCAACTTGCTTATCGAGCCCCACTCATAGCAACGACCTCAACAGATCGATCGACCGACGGACAGATGGACATGTCTATATCGACTCGGCTATTGATACTCCATAGGGTCGGAAATGATTCCTTCTCCCTGTAACATACTTTTCGACAAACTTAATATACTCTGTCTACCTTTAGTACAGAGTATAAGAATCTATCCAATTTCAACTGCATACACATGATAGACGCCCATTAGTATGTTATAAAATTTTAAAATAATTGGTTAAAGTAAAAGTTTGGTAAATGCAGTCAACCTCATGGTACCAAAAAAATTTCTCTGCACACTTGGGGAAATCAGACAAGCACCGGATGCTGCGGTATTGACAAAATGCCGCTTCATATGCACTTGGTATTCTATGTTACTTGGGAAAAGATTCAACTAAATTTGAAAGCGGGCATAAAATGGATAATGTTAATAAAGGAAGTTTGTGGTTGTCGAGGAGCTCAGATGAAAGAGGTCGTGCTGCTGGGCGTGGGCAAACAATGCCATGCCACGTCGAGCGCAAATTCGAAAATGCAAACAATATTTAAGGCTAAAGGGAAAGGAAAGTATGCGATGGAGTAATACACTTAAGTAAATGAAACTATGAATTAAGTTCCGTGTGTTATTATAAAAAATGAAAAATGTTAAGGAGGGTATGAAAAGTTTAAGCAAATTTACAAATGTAACATGTCCGTCTGACCCAATTGATGATGCATTTATTTAATTAGAATATAGTACAAATATTTTAAATTGTAGGATAAAAACACCACATAAATTGGTAGACAATATTCTTTTGCAACAGAAAAAATTAAATTTATGGCTTAGTGCATTTTGGCTGTTGCATCTTATCAGTTTTTGTTCATGCTCATTTTCAAATGCAGGGTAAAACTTCACGCGGATGATGACGCTGATGTTTCTTTCTGTTGTTGTTTTGGGTAGCAGCCTCAGCACCGAAACGGAAGTGGGAAAGGGGTTAAAATGCATTTGCATTTTGGCGGAGCACTCCCGTAAAATTAGCTGAACAAATAACTGAGAAGGAGAAAGTGAGGCAATGGCAGTCCGGATGATGATGATGATGACAATGCTAAGGGTTTATTTAATTTAACAAGGGATTAGGCCGTGGTAGCGGGAGGCAGTGGAATGCTTTTGGGGATTTTAATATGTTTACATTTTAATTGAGGTTAAGCGCAGATTTGTTTTGAACAAAGCCTGTTCTGCACTTGGCAAATATTTTATTTATGCCAGTTTGCCAAAGCGTTTGCATACTTCAAGGAGCTGCATGCTTGACCGCATGCCGAGTGCCACAAAAACGACTACTTTAGAGATGCTTAAGTGCAACAAATGCCACAACAACTGGCAGCTGGCAGAATGAGACGAGAAAGAGAGTGTATAAAAGGTCCAACAAAAGGCTGGCAAAAAGGAAAGTCAGCCAAGTGCCATTGTTAAGGCGTCGAGCAGCATACAAAACGTGTTGCATTCCAGCAACAATAGACATGCAAGTGGCAAGGACACATAGGACAACTAAGTGAGCAGCCAACCAAATGTCGTCGAAAGTGGAAGCGAGTAAATCCGTTGACAAAACTTAGGTCCACTTGCTTAGTCACATTTAAGTTATGGTCAAGCACATGAGTAGCTCAGTTTTTCTCTAAGATTCTGCTTAGCTCATATGTTGGCTGTCACTTGATTTCACTTTTTTTGCTTTCTCTTTTAGCGCTATCGCGATGATTATTTGGAGGATTATGAGAAAATCGGATATAAACACACACTGGCCACATTCTATTCCAAGTCATGTTTCTGGTGGTTGACACCACTCTTGTGGTTGGGCTATAGGGAGCCACTGGAATTGGAAGATCTCGGTCATATGCGATTGGAGGATAGCGCTCGGGCTCATTATGATCGCTTTTTATATGTGTACACAGAAAAAGAGGTGAGTACTTAATGTATTAAAGTTATAGCCTATTTCCACTGAACAAATGAGCTTCATTTCATAAAGACAAGAAGAAGAAAATGATATCTTTCTTTCATACGATTGTACACTTCATTTTGCCTTTCATTTCTGAAAAATGATGAAAAATGATGACATCCCCACAGAATCTGGTATTTT
The DNA here is from genome assembly GCA_018904275.1 of Lordiphosa clarofinis. Taxonomy (NCBI): domain Eukaryota; kingdom Metazoa; phylum Arthropoda; class Insecta; order Diptera; family Drosophilidae; genus Lordiphosa; species Lordiphosa clarofinis. The sequence goes on from JAEIGQ010000022.1 coordinate 1,242,759, forward strand.
TTTAAAAATACTAGCTACTCTCTGATTACTCGCTACTCTCTGGAAACGGAAATGTCATCACCAATAATTTGTTAATTTGATTTAAATAGTAGGCGCAATTTTGTTTAAAATATAAATTAGCAAAAAAGTTGTGTATTTGGCTTTTGTTGATAATTCAGGATGATAACAATGCGTTTGCCCCTGAAAATTCTGTACACGGGTTGTTATTTTTGCTAAATATTCCACGTGGGTTTGAAAGTGCGCCTGTTATTTGAATCAATACTTTTCGGTTTTTCACAACGTATCGTTTGAATGTTAAACAAATGACAATTTGTCAATGAAACGGCAAAATTTTTAGAAATGAAAATGACAAAAATGAAGCCATGCTATTACCCTACTTTGATGTGGGAAAGTGTTGTTGAATCGTCTATATATATAGAGGGTTTGTCTGAAAAGTAATGGGACAGATTTTCTTCCGCCGCGGAAATGATTCCTTCCGACCATATAAAGTATGTATATTCTTGATCAGCGTCAACAGCCGAGTCCATATAACCAAGTCCGGCTGTCCGTCTGTCCGTCTGTCCGTATGAACACCTAGATCTCAAAGACTAGAAGAGCTAGAGAATATATATACTTTAATATAGCCGGAGTGTTAAATACTTATCAAAAATAGTAATAAAGTTTAGTTCTTTTGCACCTCACATACCAATAGCCGTTATTAATATGCATAATATAAATACTGTATCCATTAAGCCCCATTTAATTAAAAAGCACAAAAATAATTAAATGCTTCAGGCCAAAAAACTGCCACGATTGAGTCTTCTTTTTTGGTCTGGCTGCCAGCTGGCCTCCTGCCTCGCTGCTCGGTTTGCTGTTGGTTTGGCTATAAATATATATAAAGATTCCATTAAGAAAATATTGTATTTCATTTGCAAAAAGCACGACAAGCAAATTGCTTAATTATTTATTTAAGTGCAACTCCACCATCGACTGAGGGCAATAAATTTTCAATGCAAAAATAAAAAATGGCTGCGTTCGAGAGGATAAAAAGGAACGCCGTCATTTTGTTGATAACAAAGTGAAAGTGCGGCTATTTGTTTTTCCACTTTTTAAATGTTAATTTATTTCTTGCTCTTTTCATGCAATTTTTTTTGGTTTTATGCCCTTGCAGAGAGAACTTGCATTTTCTGAGATTTTTTGTTCAAATATGCCATAGTTTTCTTTAAGCTTTTTAACTCCCTACAAATGGAGCTTTTAAGTATCGTATTTTCAAGCTGACTCGTTATAAGCTGCAAAATACGATTTTTTAAATTTTTCTCTTTTTGCGATCAGACCTTATGACAGCCACTCTTCAATTATAATTCAACCCCCTCCTCCACAGCACTCAACTCTTACCCCTCGCCCCATTCCCTCTTCCAGCGTACACCACTTTTTTCCGTCCCTCCTCATTCCTCTCCAACCGCCGTCCTATCATTTTGTTCTGTGTGTACTCCCTCTCCTTCTCTTTTTTGTTAACTGCTATTTATTTCTAGCACATGTCTCTCATAGCAGCTATCATCTGTCTCAGAGATAAAATACACATACATACAATACATTCCCAACTTGTGTGTGTGAGTCGTTCCTCAATTCTTCTCGCGCTCGTCATTTTGTGTGTCCCATACAAACTTTTCTTTGTAGTTTTTACACACTTCTCGAACAAATTTTCCAAATTTTATTTCATTAGATCTCTACGAAAAGCAGTTTGGGTTGTGGGTTGATAATATATCAGTCAGTTGGGCCCACAGATTTATGAGAATAGATTACACCAGGAAACAAGGTTCTGTATATTGAAGGTTTGGTGGTAGTTATAGAGGATTTTCGTGTGCTGAACACGAATCTGTTTTCAGAAATATTTTTGTACTCCAAATTTGAGCCTCTAATTACCAAAAATCTTGACGTGAGGGATAATTTCTGAAAACAGATTCGTGTTCAGCACACAAAAATCAGCAAGAATCACCACAAACCTATTAATATACAAAAAGAAGTCTAATGTTGTTGCCCTGTGTCAGCATACTTTCAATGACATTTTTGGTGTGCATAATCGTAGTATATAATAAAATTGAGTCGTCGAATAAACGCCTAGATTTGGCACCTAATTACTTTTCTTATGTTCTCACACCATCAGGACGCACGCCCATTTTTTAATCCTAAAGTGGCTTATCCCAAACAAACAGAAAAAAGTAGAGAGTTTCATTCTTGAATTAAGAATTTTTGAAGTCAAAAGTACAGTAAAAATGAAAATGTCTATACCAAAAGCGTATTTCTTGAACCAAGAATGATCTTTTGATCTGGTCTTAAACTTTTCTTGCTCTCTCCGTTCAATAACTTAACGTATATGTCGCCTGAAAACCTTGAATGAGATCGTACGTAGTACGATTTAAACAAAAATTTAAGAAGGAATGTACTTAAATTTTTCAATTTTGTTTTTTGTTTTTTGTTTTTGTTTTTTAATGTTGTATTCTGTATGCTTGTGACTAGTGCATTAATTTATAAGTTTATCTTGTAGCACTAGGAAATCACTCAATAAAAATCTAAAAAATCTAATTTTCTCTTAGTGTACTATAAGCGTTTAAAAAGCTCATTTTGGAGGAAACATTTCCTGAGTGGTTTAAGTCAGGGGTCGGCAATGTCAGCAGAGACGTTGCCACTGGCGACAGAACCAGAAAATTGGTATACATCAGCAATGCCAACGCGCAGGGGCCGAATACTTTTCTTAACATATTTCACCGAAGGCATGCCGAATCTTGTGCCAAAAAAGCAAACAGCTTTTTAGATGCTGGTAAGGGGTTGAAAAAGCAGATCAGAGCTGGCTTACGTACCTAGCAAATTTTTTCGATTCGTTTAATCACATTCAAATCAACCAAAACATACATTGTTTGCAGAAATCCATTCTGCGTCAGGATCAGAAATAAAAATAGAGGCAAGCTAACTTTGGCTCGACCGAAGTTTATATACCCTTGGAGCTTGATATGTGTCTGACAGTTTGTATGGCAGCTATACTATAAAGTGGTCCGATTTCGACAAATCTTGTTGAAATTATGTTAAATTATTAAAAACTTATAAATACGAGCGTTGGGAGCGATAACATTGAAAACAAAAAAGTTTTTCTTACTAAGACTTTTTTTCAGACCTAACTTTTGTATGGCAGCTATACTATATAGTTGTCCGATTTTGACAAGGCTTAATGAAATTATGTGAAATCATTAAAAACTTATAAATACGAGCGTTGGGAGCGATAGCATTGAAAACAAAAAAGTTTTTCTCACTAAAACTAGTTTTTCAACCGATCGTTCCTATGGCAGCTATATGCTATAGTCATCCGATCCGGCCGGTTCCGACAAATGTGCAGCGTATTTGTACCAAGAGACTTCGTGCAAAGTTTGGTTACGATAGCTTTAAAACTGACGGAGGAGATAGCATAGAAACAGACGGACGGACAGACGGACGGACAGACGGACGGACAGACGGACGGACAGACGGACGGACAGACGGACGACGGACAGACGGACGGACAGACGGACATGGCTATATCAACTCAGCTCGTCATGCTGATCAAGAATATATATACTTTATGTGGTCGGAGATGCTTCCTTCTATGCGTTACAAACATCCGGACAATTTTAATATACCCTCTCCAAGGGTATAAAAAGCTCATGTTGCACTTAACAAGCATGTGCCATGAACTCGAGCTGTGGTGGACTAAAGCCTTTAACCTCAAACCGCATCGAAAGAGCTATAAAACTATTTTCTGATCAATCTAGTGAAAAAAGTTGTGATTAAAATACAGATTTTGATTAAATTTACCAAAAAAAAAATAGAGGGAAGCTAACTTCGGCTCGACCGAAGTTTATATACCCTTGGAGCTTGATATATGCCTGACAGTTTGTATGGCAGCTATAGTGGTCCAATTTCGACAAATCTTGTTGAAATTATGTAAAATCATTGAAAACTTATAAATACGAGCGTTGGGAGCGATAACATTGAAAACAAAAAAGTTTTTCTCACTCGGACATTTTTCAGACATAACTTTTGTATGGCAGCTATACTATATAGTAGTCCGATTTCAACAAGGCTTATTGAAATTATGTGAAATCATTAAAAACTTATAAATACGAGCGTTGGGAGCGATACCATTGAAAACAAAAAAGTTTTTCTCACAAAAACTAGTTTTTCAACCGATCGTTCCTATGGCAGCTATATGCTATAGTCATCCGATCCGGCCGGTTCCGACAAATGTGCAGCGTATTTGTACCAAAAGACTTCGTGCAAAGTTTGGTTACGATAGCTTTAAAACTGACGGAGGAGATAGCATAGAAACAGACGGACGGACAGACGGACGGACAGACGGACGGACAGACGGACGGACAGACGGACGGACAGACGGACGGACAGACGGACGGACAGACGGACGGACAGACGGACAGACGGACATGGCTATATCAACTCAGCTCGTCATGCTGATCAAGAATATATATACTTTATGTGGTCGGAGATGCTTCCTTCTCTGCGTTACAAACATCCGGACAATTTTAATATACCCTCTCCAAGGGTATAAAAAATGTCGTCTAATCTTTTTAACAACTTTGAGTTTTTTTTTTTTAATAAAAAAAATTCTGAAAAATATGAAATTCGCTTTTTTCTTTGAATAAATGAATTACCTTTAAAACCCAACCAAAATTTGAAATAAACTTGATCTGCGTGCAGATAAAAGAAGCATTTTTCCCATACATGTCAAAAGTCTATCTCTTACCATCTCTGAGATCTAGGTGTTCATACAGACGGACGGACAGACGGACATGTCTATATCGACTCGGCTGTTGATGCTGATCAAGAATATATATACTTTATATGGTCGGAAATGATTCCTTTTGCCTGTTACATACATTTGCACGACTTTAGTATACCCTTTTTACTCCACGAGTAAGGGGTATAAAAATACTAACCTAACACTTTTTTGAAACAATTTTTTTCCTGTTTTTTATTGCGGATTGTATGTTAAAAAAGTGAAAATTTTCTGGTTTTTACGTACTTTAAGGTGCCACGCCCATTTTAACTTTTCGTCCAAAAATTTCTTTGGGGGAATATTTGAACATTTAGTCCAAAGTTCAAGTCGATAGCTTAATAAATACGACTGCTATTGAATTATGTCCCCCTAGATTGGCAAAATCTTACACTGTGCGTTGGGAGATTTGATAAAATTAGGTTGAGTTAATTAAAATTAAAATTTTAAAATGGTGCAAAAAGTATGTTGAACATAACACAAGTTTACAAAAAAAAGGCCATTTTTTGCAACAGAGAACTTTGCAACCATCGAAAAATCGATTTTTTTAAAAAAAACCCACATTTTTAATGTTCAAATCCAAAAATTGGTACCTCATCAGCAAAATCAAAACTTCGTGTTTGGTTTTTCTTTAACGTCATTCAATGCAGCTTACATTAAAACAAAGTTGGTTCGAATAAGACACTTAATGTGGCCACACGACCAACAAATGTAAGGATACCTCTCTAATGCAAATATCTCGTGAACCTGACGTGCTGGAAGAAAACGGACAATTTATCTGAGTTCAGCGGCCAAAAATACATAAGAATCGGTTGCAAAGTTCTCTGTTGCAAAAAATGGCCTTTTTTTGTAAACTTGTGTAATTAACATTTATCTGAGTTCTTAACTGAGACTTGCTGCTGCCTTCACGCGAGCCCTAAATAGCCGTATGGGCTAAGACGCCGGCATTTGTGATTAAGAGCCCGAAGTCCTGAGTTTGAATCCCACTAAAGGTAATTAAAAATAAAAAAAGTTTTAGTTTTACGTTTTTCAGAAAGAAGACTATGCCCTCTCGTCAACCCTTCCCACTCCCCTCAAACATCTCCCCTTACCTTCCCCCTCCCTTTACCTTTCCAAAACCCTTTCCACTACCATTCCCCCCTTCCACACCCCTTTCCACACCCCTTTCCCCACCCTTCACCCATCCCCCTCCCATACCTCCTACCCCCACCCATCCTCCATCACTACCCTCACCATAATTGATATTCTACTTTTTGTATTTTATGATAAGAAGCGCTTTTTCAAGACCTTTTTACTCTGGGAGCGAAGCGCTTCCTAGTGCTCTTTTTACATTGCGAGCGAAGCGCCTTAAAGCGCTTTTTACGCAGTGAGAGTGTAGCGCTCCATAGTGCTCGTCCACAGCGAGAGTGTAGCGCTGAGATCCAATGACATGACAATGTAAAAAATAGCACTAGTTACAAGGAGAGTTGAGCGCTTCACTGCTCCTTTTCAGCGCTCTAATGGCGCTCTTAGAGCGCTTTGGCTTTTGCTGGGTAGCTCTTTTTTCGCACACCAATATAACACAGGCCAACAAAATGACCATCTTTGTGAGGTGCAGCCCTGTTGATTTAAAAATATGATAAGTTTATGTTTACTGATTCCAAAACTGGTTTCGGTTTCGTTCCATCAGCTCTTGTTTCCAAGATATAGCGGAAAAACGAAAATCTTGCATTTTTGGCACTCTAGGATTTATGGAGGCCACACTAGGCATAAATGTCTGAGTTTATGAGCTATTTACGATAAAGGACATATCATTGCAAATTAAAAAAATCATAGGGACCATATAATTCCAGCGGAAAGTGTCTAATTTGGCCTTTAAAGAGAGACATTTTTCGATTCAGAGCATTTTATCAAAATAAATCATCCCGTTTAAGCAAGTGCGGTAATTGGATTAATATTTTCGCCATCTGAGCATATGCCCAAACATATGATCTAATTTTGTGATTTTTATGGCATTTAAATAAGTTTATTTGGCAAAGATATGGCGTGTTTAAGACGAAAATACATATTTAAATTTATGGGAGGAAAACTAGATTGTTACTCTAAATCTGTAAAGGAACTGTAAAGGGGCTATTTGGTTCGTCATAAATTGTTATATGTTTACATGTAGATGATAAATTATGTTTGGAAACAAGTATCCTTTTCACAGTTTCTATAAAAATTTGAGTTACAAATCTAGTTTTCCTCCCATAAATTTAAATATGTAATTTCGTGTTTAAGAGGCGCTGCGAAATAAGGCCCCAATGAAATAAGGCCCCATAAAAAAAATGAAATAAGGCCCCAAAAATTTATATGGAAAACAAAAACAACGATTTTTTCTCAAATTTGGGGTGTTATTTCATTTTTTGGGGCTTTATTTCCTAAATAAAATTTAAAAATGAAATAAGTCCCCAAAAGAAAAAATGAAATAAGGCCCCAAAAATTAGGTGTGCGGTCTTATTTCATTTCGCGGAAATAAGACCCCAATTTTTAATATGAATTTTTTGGGGTCTTATTTCATTTCTCTTATTTTTGCTGATATATGGAAAAAATTCCAATAACGGTTAATTTTCTTATCTGCCTGCGTTTTCTGACTTAGTATTTGATGCATTTTTGTACAGATGTGCAAAAGTACCGTTTTACAATTAGTTCAGTGATAAGCTTTTGAGTTTGTTGATCAGTTTAGTGATTTGCATTGTGTAAAGCAGACGTTCAAGTGCGAGACAAAATTATGAAGTGCGAAAAAATTGTTGCATTACGGCGAACTGAAATTTGTTCTACGTCAAAGAACAGAAAATGCTGTATTTTGACGAGATAATTATATTGTCTATTTTAAAAAATCTTAGCGCCGCAGACGAAATTTTTTTTATATGAAAACTTTTTATATTATATCAAAAAAAATTGTGTCAATCTTAGCGCCGCAGGCGAAAATTTTTTACAAAAAATCGCGCGATTTTTGTGTAAAAAAATTTTCATTATTATTTAATCTTATAGGTAGTTTGTTTCACTAAAAATCCAAATAAGAAAATATTTTAAAATTTTATATTAGGTATTTCCAATAGTTTTTATTTTATTGAACAAATTGAATAAAGCAATAAAATGAACAAAAAAATAGAATTGAAAAATTGGGGTGTTATTTCATTTTTCAAAATGGGGTATTATTTCATTATGAAATAACACCCCAAATATGGGGCCTTATTTCATTTTTTTTTGGGGCCTTATTTCATTTCAGTGGGGCCTTATTTCATAATTTAAATTGGGGTATTATTTCATTATGAAATAACTCCCCAAATTTGGGGCCTTATTTCATTTTATCGTTTGGGACTTGACTTATTTCTTTGGGGAATTTTTGCAGCCGTTTAAGAGGCTATAGCTTTGCCAAATAAATTGATTTAATCACCATAAAAATGCAAAAAATGCTATAAATTTAAAAATGTCGGTCTTTAGAGGCCAATTTAGACACTTTCCGCTGTACTAATATAGCGGCTATGATTTTTAAAATTTGCATTCATATGTACTTTATCGCAATTATTAATAAATTCACATAATTAGCCTAGTGGGCCAATTAGAGTGCCAAAAGTCGACTTTTTGGTTTTTTTCGCGATATCTTGGAAACAAGAGCTGATTGAACAAAACCAAAAATACAGTTTTGTACAGTGAAGTCTATATTAACATAATCTGTTAAAAATAGACCTGCACCAAAATCACTGTTGGGCTGAGTTATTATTAAATAAAGTTAGTTACGAATAACAACAATGGTGTCAGTATTGGCGGCGTCTTTTTAACAGTTTTTAAAATCCCTCTCTCAGCATTGTTCAAAGCAAGTACCGCTACTCCATCTATTGGTCAAGTCATGACCAAAAGAAAGTTTGCATTAGCAGAGCTGCTACTGCAGGAAGAGAATATATAAGAGTCGGGCTTGACCGAATTTCTTACTTGAGTTTAGTTTATTGCAGCTGGATCTGGTTATTAAATATTGAGTGTAATAACATTTTCTTGGCCTTAAATACGTCATATTATAATATGAAGAAAATGCTATGACACACCCAGAAAATTTTTTTTTATATTTAGGAAAAATCAGACAACTGTTAAAATCTCCCAAATATTTAGAAATAATTTCTATATTTAAGATGATTTTTCTAAAAAATTTAGAAATAGTTTCTATACTTAAGATAATTTTTCTGAATTTTGATCTAAAACTGAATATTTTGAAAAACTTCTTAAATTTAGAAATTATATCTTTTAGGGCGATTTCAACCCTTGACTGTATTTTCTTTTTAGAAAAAATAGTTTTCTGACTGCAGCGGACAAAACCCGGTCTATCTTTCTGCACTTATTTGCCGACCCTAGATTTAAACTAAAGTGGGAATATTCTTTGACATTTATTTGGTGGGTAAGAAAAATAATTACCTTCTCAATCACCGCAGGCGGATTTTTAATATACAAGGGCATATCACATTCGACTTACCAAACGTAACTTTTCGATATTTTTTCAATGACAAACGAGCCAACAAATTGTATGTGGAAATTATAGTGCTGCCGGTCAACAAAAGCTAAAGAAATGCAAATGTATTTATTATCCGGCATTAATGTTCTTATTAATTACATTTTATAATAAAAAAACTTCATGACGAATGCGTAATGAGTCTAGACGAAAAAACATTTTATACATATCACAGAGCTGAACCATTTGTTTTAAAAGGGATTTTTAAGTTATTTTCCATTTTTCGATGCATTTCTAATCTGAACTTAACTTCCCTCTTTTCTCTTCTTCTAGAAAAAAACAAATACATCGCCTTCATTGTGGTATTGTTATGTAAAGAATAGCTGGCGCCTGTTTGCACTCGGCGGCATTTTAAAGTTGGCCGGTGATTTATTTGCATTGATTGGTCCACTTGCCATACAGCAAATAGTGCAATATATCGAAACACTCTATGCCCAAGCCCAGAGCCATGATAACCGCCAGGCAGCTCCATCATCGTTGCCATGGGAAGTGCACGGCCCTAATGCGGCGGCCACTGATGCCGTTGATGAGGTTTTCGGTATTGGTATTGGCGATGTGAGAATTTACTATGCCAACTGGTCGGATTTGCTAACAAATGGCTGGAGCATTGCTTGGATTGTGCTGCTGGCTGCATTGACGCAGGCCGCATTGTCACAGGCCTCCACGCATGTACTCAATATGACGGGCATCAGGATTAAAACATCGCTACAGGGTCTAATTTATCGCAAGAGTTTACTCCTGAATGCCAGCAATTGTGCCACTGCTGATGACGGTGCTGCTCCTGTTGGCCAACAAAATGGCGATGTTAAGTTGACTGCGGATGATAAGCCTGCAGAGGCCACAGAACAAACGGAGCGTTCGGACGGTGAGTGTTTGTTGGCCCTTTTTCGGTTGGGTTGGGGTTGGGGTTTTTGGGGCTGTTGATGTGCTGAGGTAAACTGAGCTGAGGTACGCTGGGTGTTAATTGAAAGTTTTACGGGTGAAGTGTTTGCAAATTGTCCTGCTGCTGCTGCTGGCAACATATGGACTTAAGCGAGTGAGTGTGTGTAATGTGTGTGCCAAACTGGTTTTAGATGTTCTATGATGGCAGTTTGCTTTTTTGCTTACGTATTAAGGACTGATTTCTGTTCTCCCAGATAGCTGCTATGTGTCAGATAGTCGTCGATTTTACACTGTTATTTGTTAGTTTATGTAACAAATAGCTCTATGTAGAAGATGTGAAATCGGCCCTAAATGTGTTGAAGAATAACTAGATGACATCTGATGAAATGGCATTATCAGTTTACTAGAGATTGCTACCGAAAGCCCAAGATATTCAAATCACCTCGAACAAGCCTAACCTTAAACCCATCTCCACCCTCGCACATCATTTTCGAAGCACGAGAACGGATACCTCATATACGGGGGCCACAGAAATCTCTAGAGATTTTGCCGACGGTTGGCTTGAACATCTCTCGAAAAGTTCGTTGGTGCCACAGACCTTCTAGAGATTTCATTTTCTAATTAGTTAATCTAGTTAGAGCACCAGATGTTCCAATTGATGTTCCATCTCTAAAAACAGGGCTGAATCTCTCCGCCGAAAAATTTTCCTTATTTTAGATGTGGGTTAAATTGATGATTAACTGAAATTTGTTGATTGTGTTTTATGTTTTATGATGCATTTTAAAATAATAATTCAAATTTAAGTCATAGCTTGTATAAATATAATGAAAAATTTAGAACTTTGTTTTGCGCAAAACACGAGGAATATGTTTCCATCCCTTAATACGCTAGCTGTCATGTAGAGGGCGCCACATCTCCCTCTGTCGATGTGGCGCCCTCCCGTGAGAAAAGAGTTTTCAAAATCTCCTAACAAACATAAAACAGGGTGTCACAGAAATCTCTAGAGTTTTCTGTAACGATTGCACTTCGAACACAGGACTCTTTTTTGCGAAGTGCCGAATCAACCGCCTACTAGTACGTGTGCAAACTGGCGGCGTCAACTCTCCTCTCTAGACACTTGATACAAAATGCTGCAGAGAGTTTGAAACCACCAAAGAAATTTCCGTGGCACCTAAGTATTGGAATTCGGTTGGAATTTGGTTGGAAGAGGTTTCTGTGGCACCCCCGATAGTAGTTGGAAAAACACTTGACTTAATCAAATGAAAAAATTATTTCCACACACAATTGTCCTACCATTGTAAAATGTTTGGGTTGTGGATTTGACATATCTATATAATTTTCCTGTCATTTACCTTGTGATCTCACTTTTCCAAGTGGATTAGATCTAAAAAATGTTCCGGTAATTTTGTCTGTAATTCATTTTCCCTAATCGAGAAAAATCATAGAATTACATACTAAAATAATATCTTTAAGATCTACATAATTTTCCGAATATGTTCATTGTGATAATTTTTTCCCCAAATCTTTGAGATTACTTTCTAATTTAGGCTTGAAATGAAGGGTATGTGGATTGATTAAATCTCTAAGAATTCTTTAATTTATTACAAATTAAATTTGCATTCACAGGCAGATTGTCATATTTTAAGGTGTCATTTGCATGTGTGAACGCCTGCCAGAGGCAGTGTCATCTATAAAAATTCTCAACCATTCTACTCAGTGTAAACAGTCAGCCAGTTAACCGACTTGAAACAATTCTGGCAGTCTGCCAGTGTGCCTGAACAAATTTAAAATATAAATTTTTTCTTATCTCTCACAGGATTGAATGACATTGGCGCTATTACCAATCACATGACGGAGGATACACTCAATGTAATGCAATTCTTTTGGATCGCTCACTATGCCTGGGCCATTCCATTCAAGGTTTGTACTTACTTATATGTTTTCTACATTTTTGATTTGGTTGCTCCTTAAACAATACAAACTCTTTTATTTTTGGCAATTTACGAGCAACTTGTGTGCCATTTGATTAGACTAATTTATAACTTTTGATGACTGAATAGTTTTTTCTTTTTTCAAATGTAATTGCCTGACCATAAATTTCAGGGCATTTCATTTAAATTTTATTTGTGCAATTTCTTGCAGTTATTTATTTGCATTTGGCATTTAAATGGCAAATATTTTGGCATAGTTAGGGGTAGAGATTTTTATGTAATTAAGCAAACATGTTAATGGTAAAGCTAAGAACACACACGCGCATAATTAATTCGTATTAAATGTGTCTGTGTCTGTTTCTGTTTATTTCCTCTCTCTCTCTCTCTTAGCCACAGCTTGAAATCCGGCATAATTAGCCATGAGTTGTATTTACTTTGGTCGAAGCCTGGGCCAGGTCCATGCTGTCTCGCTTCCAAAATGAATTGATTTGTAAATGTTTGGGGCGGTAGCTACCTAGGATCTGGGAGGGATCAGTTTGCATATATACATATGTATGTACGTATGGATTTGTGTGTGTGTAGAGGCAACAGCTGCAATATAATTTACTCGTTTGTATGCAGCTGGAATCGGATTTGGTTAGAGCCATATACGGCTAGTGTAGTCGCATGTTGTTTATGGTGTAAAAAATTAATTAACATTCCAGATTCAGATATACATATAAGTATATGGGTAAAGGATTGACCTTAATTTGTATGCTTGGTAATAGTTTATGAGCAATACGGGATAATAACAAATTCTGCTTAGACGATTATGACTTATTTGGAATGATTCAGTTAAGCAATTTGTTCCGTTTCATTACCAAATAATGGAAAGCTCACAATTAGTTTTATTTGAATTTATTGTAGATATTGTAGTGAGATACAGAGTTTACTGTTTATTGATTTGTATTTGAATTGTAATTTCAGTTTCGTTTTGTTCAAAATCAATTTATAATATAACTAGCAGACCCGCGCGCTTCGCTGTTTACGAAATGAATTTAATACTTTCGTATATATTTCCTAATATGATTAAACTCATTTGTCAATCCATTAAGTTATGTGCTCAATGATTGTGTTGGGCTTCCCAATTCAGGCAATTTCACTTTACCACTCGCACAGCACATCCCATCTGCTTCTGAACGCAACACCTTGTAGACTTTGTATTTCACGACATTCATTTGCAGTTGTTGTTGCATCATTGTTCCGTTGATCTGAATGGGACTTGCTGTGCTTAGATGATTATTTTCATTGCAATGCGTATTGGATTAGCTACTTTCACGGCTCTTCGAAGCCACAACTTGTGACGCATTTCGGGTTCGCCGGCCCAGATTTGATCGTCTCGAAATTTTACTTTAATGCCACACACTCTGACTGTCATTAATAAAAATTTGATGCACGATTTGCTAAAATAGCCCCTTACACACATTTTTCTCTACAAATTTATAGTGAAGATTGAAATAAAGTAAGTGGAAAAATGCTTAAATTGCGTTCTGAGTTGAAGTACAATATTTTGTACTTTATTAATATATTTATTGCAATGAAATAGACTTTCAGTCCAGGCTCTAAATTGGTATGAATCAGAACCGCCTCGGTGTTGAGGTATTTAGAGTTTTTTTTTCGCAAATTTGAACCGAACATAAAACCAATCAGTTTTTAGTAAAAAAAAACTTTTTACTACAACCAAAGCACGAAAATTAATAAAATGACTTGGTTTAGCAGAAAGATTTTATTGTAAACAAGGGTTTTTCGATCCTTTAATTATTTACCACGGTTTCTATTTACACACGGTTAGGGTCTCTAATTTACAATGTCTCTTCACAGTTTATCGAAAGGGTTTTTAATCTCTGTCTGCCTTGACAGTAATAACAGGTACCAAGCGTGCGTTGCTACGCCCCCTTTAGAATTTTAAACACAAATCTAAGAAGTGACGCTTACTTGTCAATTGCCATCAATTCAATCTTATGATAATCTAAACTCATTTTTCAAAAACATTTTTTAAATCTTCCCGTTTTTTGGACTGGTCGATCTACACCTTCTATTTACCTTTCATGTCAATCTAATTTAAAATTAGAATATTGAAAATGTTAAAATTTCCTTAAACCGATTGACCGACAACTCCTATTCACCCGTCTTTGAAGCCAACTATTAAATCATGATAATCTGAACTAATCGTAAAATGTTGTGTATTCTCGGATTCTTTGAAACGCTTGATTTTTATCCGTCCGTTCACGCATCTCCTATTAATCTAACTCATACAAAAATTTTAAAAATTGTTGCGACTTTTTGAACCGTTTCTATCTATCAAATCTTAATGATTTCTAAATATCATACATCTTTGCAAAGGTCGCAAAAAATCTAAGCTCAAATGACAATTGTGTAAATTTTGCGATTTTTTTGACAGTTCGGTCTACATATTTCACTTTCTACTACTGCCGTCCATTAGGTTTTTATAATAATTTTTAGTCATATGAAAAATTTTGAAATTTCGCGACTCTTTTAATAGTTTGATCTACACTTCGTATTTATCCGTTTTCATTGCCATCCATCAAATCTTCATAATAATCTTAAGTCATAAGAAGAATTGGCAAATATCTCAATATTTTGGAGTGATCAATCGACGCCTCTAAATTACCAACGCCAAAATTTGGCAAAAATTCGCGGTTTTTGGTCTACACCTCTTTTATATACGCACGCGTCTTCAATTGTCATCTATCCATCTTCATAACAATTCTAGGTCATTTAAAAATTTTTTGAAGTTCGCGATATTTTCGACCACTTGATCTACTCCTGCAATTTGCCCGCCGGTTTAAAGGTTTATTAAAATCTAAACTCAAATGAGAATTTTTAAAATTTCGCGTTTTTTGACCATTTCTATGAAACCTGTTAAATCTTCATAAAAATCTTAGCGTCTTTAATCTGAACTCAAATGAGATGAAAATTTAGCAATATTTTGGATAGTTAAACTTGCGCCTTTAATATATCAACGCCTGCGCTTTCGTAAATATTTAAGTCAAAATTTGGCAAAATTCGCGGTTTTTGGTGTTAACCTCCAATAGATGCGTCTTCAATTGTCATCTATACAATTTTCATAATAATCTTAGGTCCCAAAATCATTTTGCAACTTTTGCGATATTTTTCCCAACTGGATCAACCCCTTTTATTTACGAACTCCTGCATTAGATGACAATAATCAATTTTGCAAATTTCGCGGTTTTTTTGACCGTTAGTTACATAGCCAATGTTGAAGTGAAGGTTATTAACTGTTTGCCAAGTTTTATCCGAATCCTTTCAGCCATTTGTGCGTGAAAGAGCTTTCATAACACTCTAAGAATAGCTTTTAAAAATTTTAATACATTTTAATTAAAGTTAAAAAAAAATTAATTAGCCAATGTTCAAGTTCAGGTCAACTATCTGAGTGCCAAATTTCATTCGAATCCGTTAAGCCATTTGTGATTTAAAAACAAACGGGCAATCACACAAGCTTTTACATTTTTATTATAACTCAGATTGACTAATCGCTCTTGTCGATTCATTTATACATACTTTTTTTAATTGTTATTAATTTTAAGGACTGCATTTTGTTAAACGGTGGGTTCGGTTCAAAACCGGTCCGCATCCATTATATTTTTATCCAAATCGTTTCTCTAGTTTAGGTTTCCTCGTTTACTTCAAAAATGAACCAACTAAAATAAATAAAAAACATTCGATTTATATTCTGTTTCAGATAACTGTGGTCATATATTTGCTATATCTGAAGTTGGGCATAAGTGCGGTGATTGGTTCAATTGTCTGTATACTGATAATGACGCCACTGCAGTTTCTCATTGGAAATGCCATGTCAAAGAATGCGGAAGTTATAGCGGTAAGTAAAATTCAAGCCAAAACAGTTTCCTAATTTACTAAATTCTAAGGATACGACAGGATTCAACCAAGTTTGTTTGGAAAATATTTGATTTTCAGTTTTTGCTTGCCATTTGCCTGCTTTAGCATTTGGCAAGGCAACTAGAAAATTTGCTTTCGGGTTTGTTGGTTTTCTCTCTCCCTCTATTTATCTATCTCTTTCTGGGGCCATGGCCGAGTTCGAGTTGCTGATGCTGTTGATGTTGTGTGTGGCGGCTCATTAAAAGTTTCCTGTTAACAGATTTGTGGTCAATTTAAAGTTATTGTTGACTGGTCGAGGACTTGAGTTAATTGAATTTCAGTTTGGTCTTGGCCAATTGTCCATAGAAAAGCTGTTAAGTGGTTCGGTTTATAAGCAATGTGTGTTCGTTTGGTTGAACTAGGTGAAATACTGGGGATTCATTTTGGGCAAAACTACTTTGAATGCTTTTTGGAATAGAAACTTAGTTCTCAATAATATTGGTCAAGGTTAAAATCTTTGATTAAAATCTCTTTCCGTTAAATCATTTGTGCAAATTTGGATTAAAATAGTACTTACAGGCGGCTTAGTAAGGAAAGTAAGGTGACTGTGGAAATGTGTAGCAACCTTGTCACACACTTCTGGCAACCCAATGCCAACGGTGTTGAGTTTTTCAGTATATCACTACACGGTCACACTACGACTAGAGTGACGCTACGAGTACCATTTTACTTATTTAATAAAGATTAAGTTAAAATTTAACCATGTGTTTCAATTGGGCAAACAAAGATTTACACAGCAATCCAATTATCTAACTTATGCAATCAACATCTATAAAAGCCAAAGTCATCTCCCAAAATTGGTGACCCCGAGGCGATATACTGAAAGCGTCGGCAGAGAGTTTGCCAGAAATGTGTGACTATGTTGCCACAGTACTCACCCTTGATGGTTCCTTGGTCCGTGATGTACACATTTATTAATTCATATATCATTTCAAATTATGAAAAGGTCAAATAATCCTTCTAATTGTTCTTTCAAATTATGAATCTAATAACCAAAACACCGAAATTAAACAGTGTGACCATTCTTCATCATACTTCATCAGGCAGAATTATTATGAATTATAATTTTGATGAATTATTATTTACAGCAGCTAAGATGTTTTATTCTTTCGAAATAACTAGTCTTGAAATTGCCTGCAAATTGTAATTGAACAATAAATTATATAATATATAGATATTTAATCTATGTCTATTTCTATCTTAGCTCTTAAACAATTGGCAGCCATTTTTAAATTCGATCTCACTGACAAAACAGAAAAATCGAAGAAACCACAGTCTCCCCCTGAGCCGAACACTTTATTTTGCTCTTCTACTCACAACCACGCATACATAAGCAAAAAACACTATGAAAGTTTGCTCTGCACAAAACAGTCTGTGAAAGACACAAGCAGAGGCGGCCATCCACAGCTCACACGAGCCGAAGTCAGTCGCGTTTTTATGCAAACGCGTGCCGAACCTATGGTTGTGTGAGTCGGTGAACACTGCATTGCACGTAAAACGTCTGAAGCCGGGAAAGAGCTCTCTTGTTCACCAACACAAGTGCACTTTTCTGTCCTCTCCATTTGGCCGCCTCTGGACATTAGCAAAAGAGAATAAAACGAGAAGGCCAAGCTAACTTCGTCTTTGCCGAAGTTCTTATACCCTTGCAAATGTTTTAATAAATCAGAGTTTGCGAACGTGAGCATAGTTCCTATAGCATAGTTCCTATAGATAGTTCCTATGGCAGCTATAAGATATAGTCATCCGATTTTGACAACAACTTCCAAATCTGTGTAAAAGCGTACAAAACTAATAATTGCTGAAGCGGGAGGAGCTTACATTAAAAACAAAAAAGTTTTCCTCACAAAGATCCACTTTTTGACCGATAGTTCCTATGGCAGCTATAAGATATAGTCATCCGATTTTGACAAAAACTTCCAAATCTGTGTAAAAGCGTATAAAACTAATAATTGCTGAAGCGGGAGGCGTTTACATTAAAATCAAAAAAGTTTTTCCACAAAGACCCACTTTTCGACCGATAGTTCCTATGGCAGCTATAAGATATGGTCATCCGATCCGGTCGGTTCCGACATATTAGCAGTGTGCAGTAAAAAGAAGACTATGTGCAAAGTTTCAGCTCGATAGCTTTAAAACTGAAAGACTAGTTTGCGTAGAAACAGACAGACAGACAGACGGACAGACAGACGGACGGACAAAGCTCAATCGACTCAGCTCGTCGCCCTGATCAAGAATATATATAGTTTATAGGGTCGGAAATGAATATTTCTGTGCGTTGAAAACTTCTGGGCAAAATTATAATACCCTTTGCAAGGGTATAAAAAGCGCACTTTGGTTGAGCAATAGCCCCGGGCTCTGATTTCTATATAAATAAAAAAAGATGTGAGTGTCGCTAGCACTCACGAGTCTTTGATGTGAAACATGATGATAAGTTTACAAGCTTATTTTCAAATCACAAGCTCTCTCAATAGTATATATTCAGCAAGGACACTCTTTCGAAAGAAGACATATAGCGGGGAGTAGAAATTCTACCCAGATCTCGCCCATGTCTTGCCCAGATCCCATTCAGATTCCATCCTGATCCCACGCAGATCCCTTCCAGATCCCACACAGATCCCACCCAGATTCCATCCAGATCCCACCCAGATTCCGCCCAATTCTCGACCTGATCCACATCCCACCCAGATCCCACCCGGATCTCACCCAGATCCCGCCCACATTCCACCCAGATCCTACCCAGATCTCACCCCGATCCTACCCAGATACCACCCAGATCCCACCCAGATCTCGCCCAGATCCCTTCCAGATAACACCCAGATCCCTTCCAGATCCCATCTACATCCCACCCAGATCTCGCCCAGATCCCTTCCAGATTCCATCCAGATCCCACTCAGATCCCTTCTAGATCCCACCCAGATCTTGCCCAGATCCGTTCCAGATCCCACCCAGATCTCATTCAGATCCCATCCTGATCCACCCAGATCCCACCCAGAACCCACTCAGATCCCGCCCAGATCCCTTTCATATACCACCCTAATCCCACCCAGATCCCGTCAAGATCTCACTTAAAAACCACCCAGATCTCACCCCCTTTCCCACCCAGATCCCGCCCAGAACCCTCCCAGATCCCACCCAAACTCAGCCAGATCCACACACACAAACATAATATGGTTGGCGTCAGAGTCACGTGACGCCCAAACCAAATTTTACTCCTACTTAAATCGTTCGTCAACGTCACGTGACACTGAAATCAAATTTTACTCCTACTAAAATCGTCCGTACCGAAATTAAAGATGTTTCACATCAAAAAAATTTATATTTACTTTCAGAAATATACAGATGAACGATTGAAGAAAATACACGACACATTGGTGGGCATTAAAATCATTAAACTAAATGCCTGGGATGAAGTATTTCTGAAAAAGATACAAGGAGCACGCAAAAAGGAGCTCAAGTATCTCAACAAGGATGCCTTGTACTGGACATTGATGAGTAAGTGTCGGTTAATCAAATGGTAAACTTTAGTTGATTTGTCATTCTCCCTCTAGCCATACTCACACACATTTCCACGGTCCTGATCACCTTCGTCACGCTGGCCGTTTACGTTTGCCTGCCACGGGAGGAGTCGCATTTGGACTTTAATGCCAGTCGCTTATTTTCGGCCTTGGCTTTGTTTCAACAGCTGACAGTTCCGCTGTTGATCTTTCCCATTACCGTGCCCATTATAATAGCGGCGCGAGTTTCTACACGGCGATTGGAAAGATTTTTTCAAGCTCCTGAGATACAGAAACAATTTGAGGGCATTCGGAATATGGCACGCATTTTGAGTAAAAGCGATGCTTCACTGGACATGTATGAGACGCAGGAGAAGTCCAATTTGACCATGCGAACTGCTCAGGCAGAGAATAAGTTGAATGAGCAGCGTTTGAAGTTGCGAATTCGCATTCCTGATCAGCAGGGAGCAACGGAAGCGGCTCCTTTAGCTCAATCCGAACCCATTACACCACTGTTGCAGGACAATGGAGAGCCGGCTGAGGACAAAACTCTGGTCTCATTTGCTCACCATAAAATAGTGCAACAACGTCGCGAGTTACTTCGTAATACGCCATATGTGGCCATAAGACCACCTAAGCTAAGCGGATTCACGGCGGAGCGATCACATGAGTTTTCGGTATTGCGTGCCCGAAACACGGATAGTTGGCGACGCGATTCGTTGTTACTTAAAATGTCCGATGACATTGCCGTCTCCATCAACGATGGCCGCTTCAAATGTGAACCACAACTGCATGTTCCAGAGATGGCCATACCCAAGGGAAAGCTGACAATGATTGTGGGCAAAAATGGCAGTGGAAAGACATCACTATTGTCGGCTCTACTTATGGAAATGCCATTGCTGGCTGGAAATATGTTTTGGCACAAGTAAGTAATTTTGGAAATAAAAACCAGTTTGGAACAACATTATACAAGCATATTTTAAACTGCACTTCTTGAATAGTTTAAGTTGCTTAAAATGATGACAGACAAAAATGAAAATGTACTTATAGTGAGGACAGCAAATTATTAACACGCTGATTGTTATTTTTTGGATTCATAAAATTTGGTCGAAATTGGATGACGATAGTTCGAAAGTTAGAAATTTCTTTTTCATTTAGAGTTAGCTTTCTTAAACCCTGATATCTCAAAACCATATTTTGACCCATTCCTCAGTAACAGCTTTTCGAAGCTCTTCAGTCGAGTTGAACTTTCGTCCGCTAGCATAAACACGACGTGCAAAGTTACCACACGTGTTTTCAATTGGATTCACGTCTGGAGAACGTGCTGGCCGTACTAAAAGCTGGATATTCTTCTCCAATGGGGGAAAATCGACCATCATTTTGTCGAGCAGTGTAAGAATATGTATAAAAGAGTTTTATGGTTGGATGACAATGCAGGTTTTTGGTGTGAATGGTATAGAACCTATTGTAAAAAAACGGCGGAGTTTTGGACCGAATGATCATAAAACCGCTTAAGTTTTACATATTTCAAATAAGCTTAAAATGGTCAAAATGCAATTCGCCAAATTTTCATTTGAGTATTTACAAAACCTTAAGATCTGTACACAGAACGACACAAAATAATTTTCGTCACAGCATTTCATATATGAAACACATTGGCTTTGCTTTGATGCTCATGTGCTGTTAAGAAAGTGTTCTTACGTTTGTGAATTACTGTGATGTCAGTAATTTTCCGGCATAATATTTCTTATAATTAAGAATTAATATTTCTTAAAAAAGTTAACAAAAGAAAAATGGTTCGTCCATTTTAAAAAATTTCGCCCAGTGTAGCTTAACTTGCAATCGACATACAAATTGTCTGCCTGTATTTTAAAGCTTTAAAGAATGAACTTTTTGCTTTGTATTAGTTTGATAGAAGTTTTTTATTATTAACTAGGTTTTCTCAACTTGAATGTGTGCTCTTGCCTACCAGTTGCCAGTTGCTGTTGTGCCAGATTACGCACGTTTTGTTGTCTGTCCACAACAGCAGGAGCAGGAGCAGAAGCAGCGACAACAGCAGCAATACGCCTTCTCATGTAAATATTTTTAGTTATTTATGTGCACATTTTCAGTTGTGTCAACAGCAGCTGCCCTCGTTCCACTGTGCCAGATGTTCACCTTGGCTTGTTTGCTCATTTACCACTTTTAATTGCATAATTTTAGGCGCCCGTGGCGCCATGTAGTCTTTTCAGAAAGAAAATACTTTTTGAATTGAATTTTCAAGGTTACGCTGGTGGGCAAAACTTTAATTGCATTCACATATCCATAAAATCCTAATGGCAAGTTGGCCAACAATTTGGAAAGCATAATAGAAAAACAATGAAAGCTTAGGCACGTGTGTTCTTTACTTCTCTGTCTATAGCATTTAATTAAAGTTTTGCAATTTCGCTTTTCAGCCCAAGTACACATTTGTGTGTGTGTGTGTGTGTGCGGGTCGGTTTGCCAATTTGGTAAAGCATACAAAAAGCGGGTGCCTGCAAGTTTTCTTGGCCCTCAACTCAGCCATAAATAAAATGCAATAAGCGTCTCCTTCTCCATTTCGATTTCCTCTACGCTTTTCCGACTCCTGCTACACCCGCGCAGCAGCTGAAGCGTTTTCAATAAATTTTCTTATACTTTATGTGGTGTGCGTGTGAAACATTTCACATTTCAATTCCCCAGTTTTCGTTTTGTTAGGGAATGCCATTGCCTACTTTTGGGGCTGCCATTAAAATGCATTGCCATAATGTGCATTTTATATGCAAATCAGTTACAATGGGCTTTACATACAGACTTATTGCTTCCAAAAACATGTTCAAAAGTTTTTAAGTGAATTCATTGCATGCAACTGATTTGATTTTGATTTGTATATGCACAAAATCATAGTAGGTTACCAATTTGTTTACAAAGGAAGCCCAATTGCGCACAGGGAGTTCATTAAAGGGAGGGCTACATTGTACTAAGGTTTTAACTTTTAAATTTCCTTGACGTGGTGTTTGCTTACAAACACATAAAAAAAAAAGAAAAAGTTGAAAATTTGTTTTAATCAATTCCTTCCTCAAATAACCACAAGGCTCAAATTTATACATTTCAACACGAATTTATATTTAAAATTTTTACTGATGACTTGCATGGCATTTTATTGTACTTATTTTAGCATTTCTTAAACTTTCTTTACATTGCACACTGGGCCAGCAGCCCGAAATTTTGGCCAAAAGTCCCAAATTTTTGTTTGGGAAAATGTATAAAACAAAGGTCGGCAATGATTTTAAACACATATAGCTATTTTATGGCAAAATTTTGTTACCTTTTTACAAAATAGTTTTTGAATGAAAGATGATTTTTCTGAAAATTGATGCCAAAAATAAAAATATTATAGTCAAAGTTAGGAAAGTAACAGCTTCCGGGACTTGATTTCTTTTTTATACCCTTGGAGAGGGTATATTAAAATTGTCCGGATGTTTGTAACGCAGAGAAGGAAGCATCTCCGACCACATAAAGTATATATATTCTTGATCAGCATGACGAGCTGAGTTGATATAGCCATGTCCGTCTGTCCGTCTGTCCGTCCGTCTGTCCGTCCGTCTGTCCGTCCGTCCGTCTGTTTCTATGCTATCTCCTCCGTCAGTTTTAAAGCTATCGCAACCAAACTTTGCACGAAGTCTTTTGGTACAAATACGCTGCACATTTGTCGGAACCGGCCGGATCGGATGACTATAGCATATAGCTGCCATAGGAACGATCGGTTGAAAAACTAGTTTTTGTGAGAAAAACTTTTTTGTTTTCAATAATATCGCTCTCAACGCTCGTATTTATAAGTTTTCAATGATTTCACATAATTTTACCAAGGCTTGTCGAAATCGGACAACTATATAGTATAGCTGCCATTCAAAAGTTAGGTCAGAAAAAAAGTCTTAGTAAGAAAAATTTTTTGTTTTCAATGTTATCGCTCCCAACGCTTGTATTTATAAGTTTTCAATGATTTTACATAATTTCAACAAGATTTGTCGAAATCGGGCAACTATATAGTATAGCTGCCATACAAACTGTCAGCCACATATCAAGCTCCAAGGGTATATAAACTTCGGTCGAGCCGAAGTTAGCTGGCCTCTATTTTTTGACTTCGCATTAGATTGCTATAAAAAATTACCAAGAAGTTTCCATTCGAAAGCGTTTACATAAAAAATGGAAAAACTCTAAAATTTTGTAGGTTTTTTTACAATTTGCAACTTTGGGTTAAGAGTACCCACCAGTATCTCTCTAAATTTGATTACAATATTGCTAATTATTATCTTTGAATAATTTACTGTAGCTGTAGGTATGCGCTTTTGCGCGGTTTTGCTTTGAATTTTTCTACAATCGCATTTAAAATTATATTCCCATTTGAAATGAATCTTGTTCTGTTATACAGCCACCCTAGATGTATGCTTTTTTTTCAACTTCGGAATATAACAGATGAATTCTGTAATAAAATACTCTTAAATGATGCCAATTTGAATGTGTCAAAATGTGTAGCATACTCTTAGACGCACTGAAGGTAAAGTGTAATATATTAAAAAAAATTCGCTTTTTAATTCATTAAATTTTTATTTTAATTTAGTAGTTCTAAGTATTGAATTTAAAGAGGAGGTAAAACAGATAGAAAAAACGGTTACAGTAGTCATATTGACTGAAAATCCTCGACAGGGTGGGCAGTCAAAGTCAAAAACTTCTTGGGTCAATATCTCACAAACCATTAAAGATATCAAGACACATAAATTTTTTTTAGTTATGTGGTACTTATATATACTTCTATGCAAGAATCGGGTCAAATCCAATTACAATTATTCTTTCAATAATTACACTGGCCAGCCACCATCGTGACAATTCTGCCCAGCGCCTTTGGTCTTTGAGAGAAATTTCTCAATTATAGAATTTTCACAATCGCCGTACCACCCTTTGGGGTCTTGCATTAACCACTTTAGCATGTACATGGTTCTTCTAATTTCCAATTTTGGCTACCTCGATGGAGTTACAGGCGGTTAATCCAAAGAATTAAAATTTATGGCGACTGTTGTACCTGTATAGAATTATTAAGACTACTGTCACTAGTCCTTACTTATTGTCAAGCAATGTACATAACTTCATCAGTACTGTTCCAAATTTTCCCAAATTCTATTTCTACCCGGAGATAACTTAAATTATATGAATTGGGCTACATTGAGCCATCTGTTCCGCACTCACTATATCTTGGTTAAGCCCCTTGTGACTATTCCTATTTATCTACTATCGTGCTTGTCTATTACTGGTGGACTTCGGATGCTTGCAGGTGCCCATCAGGTACACTTTCACAGATGATTTTAACTTACTTTTGTTTAAATATTAAAGGTGTTATATTTATCAAAGTACCAGTTTCAACTCGTATCTACAACACACGCTTTATGCCATTATTTGGGAATTCGACCCACTTGCATCGTAACAAATAAAAAAAAAAAAACTTGCGAACATCTGCTGTTGCTAATGTGTTTTTTGTATTTGGTTGCACATTCATTAAAAATACAAAATTAAAATGTTGAGTGCGTGTGTGTTGAAAAGTTCTTTAGAAAATGGTGTATTGATGGTTCGCAGCTTTCCGGAGTCACCGTTCAGGGCAACTAAAGAAAAATTGGTGAGTATGCCTTTGTCCCGACAGATCTGAAAATTCTTTTGTAAAAACGCGACCTTTTGTATGACAATTTTGTAATTTTGTTAGCAGTTCACTGTAGAAAAATAGTAAAAAAATAGTGCGACGCTACCTTGAACCACTTACCTTATTTGTGAATTTCTACTAATTCAATTAAGAACTCTTCCTATGAAAATTCGTCATGACGTGACAGATTCACAAAGTTATTCGCTTGCGAATGGTGCGAGTTGCACTACTGCATGATGAGCATTCCTCTAAATAATAAGAATTGTCAACTTCCTCGACTATACTTCGTTTCTAGAAAGAGTCTTCAACAAAGGCATTTGTTGAGCTTGATCTATATCACTGAGGCATCCATAAATTATAGTGAGTCATTTGCCCATTGCAGCCCATTCATAAGATTTTAGTTCATTCTCGGAGGTTGTTTGATATTAGCAATATGAATTTGGGGAAAATTCTTTGAATCTAGTACTGTTGAATGTTATTGTACTTTGCTTGACATTAATGTAGGACTATGTTAGATCAAGTAGTCTTTTAAAATTCCTATACACTTTTGTTATCATCTATATCCTGCCTATTTTAATTCATTTTTTCGGATTAACCGCCTGTACTTTCCATCGGAAGATTGCAACATTTTGATTGAAGAACCTTGGCTACAGCTAAGTGGTTTCATTAAGCAAGCACCCCATGGTGGTACACGGCGTTAAGTTTAAAAATTTGTATTTGATGATTTCTCTCAAAGAAATTTACCGGCGATGCTCTCCATTGTTTTAGGCGCCTTTCATAACAATATCTAACCTCCATAAAATTAGATTTTCCGAAATTAAGTTACTGACAAAACATGTTTCATTTTGTCGATTTTGATTTGGATTCTAATACATATAAAATTTTTTTGTTGCTTTTTAAATTATGTGACTTAAGTTCAATCTTTTAAGATCATTTTGTCGAAAACTGCAGCTTTCTAGCTAGCCTGCTGTAGAAATGCCAGAGTTTTGGCTAAAAAATGAGATTTCTGGCCTACAGTGCATTGCACTAAGGGGTTTTTTTTTGTTTTTTTTTGGCTAAACCAAATTAAAAAATTTGTTTAGATTTTTTAAAATAACCTTTGTTTTTATATTTGTAATACTCTAATTAAACAAAAAATCAATTGATACGATTTTTTACGGTCACACTGATTGAGCGGTATGCTGTCAAAGTCAGGTGATTGCGCACGTGTTCGTATTGTGTACAAGTTTAGAAAAAAAGCATACTTCTAGGTTGTCCGTATAACAGAACACGATTCTTTTTCAAACGGGAATATAATTTTAAATGCGATTTTATAAAATTTCAAAGCAAAACCGCGCAAAAGCGCATATCTACAGCTATAGTACATTGTTCAAAGAAAATAATAAGCAATATTGCAAGAAAATTAAAATTACCTTTGGGTGCTCTTTTAACGCAAAGTTGCCAAATTCAAATTAACCCACAAAATTTTCGATTTTTTTCATTTTTTATGTAATTATGAATAAATATGAAAACTTCTTGATAATTTTTTATGTCAATCTATGTAGTGCGAAGTGGTTCAACAGTGAATTAAAGATAAATAGAGCCTACAACAAGTGGAAGCGGTATAAAATCGATTATTTGCATTCGATATTCAAAGCTCAGCGAAAAGCCGGAAACAATCTGGTTGCGAAGTCTAAACTATAAAGTATATATACTTTTGATTCGCATCAACAGCCAAGTCGATATAGCCATTTCCGTCTGTCCGTCTGTCCGTGCGTCTGTCCGTATGAACTAACAGATCTCAGATATGGTAAGAGATAGAGGTTTGACATGTATGGGACAAATGCTTCTTATACTTGCAGGCAGATCAAGTTTATTTTAAATTTTTGCCACGCTTCCTCCCGCCCTCACAATTCTGAAAAAACGTCATATCTCATATAGATAGATGATTTGTACCTTCTAGAGATAGTTAGTAATTGTCGAATGATAAAGATCGGATGAGCGGTTCTCAAGTTATGACCAAAAAATAAAATTCCCCCTCCCTCACCCCCTCCCACGCACACTCACAACCAACAACGCATTTTATTCAACAACGTGTGAGAGAGAGGGAGAGCCAGAGAGAGAAACTTAGAGATGAGCGCAGCAGTAGCGTTGCATTCAGCTCCTACTCTTGGTTCAGAGTATGACATAGTCGTGCTTGACCGACTAAAATTTAGGGTTGTCGAATATTTCAAGAATATCTATATCGTTATTTTCGGCGATATTGAAAAAGTATCATTTCGATATAAATATTTTGGTGTCAAAAACATCGATATTTTCGATATTTATTAAAAATAGCCCGGATCTTAAAAGTTAACAGGTCTTTTGAGCTAATTGTGGCGTCATTCTGATTCCAGATAAACAACGGTAAATTACAATACAGCTGCAATAATTTATTCCCCTGTCCTGGTGATTGTTGAGATTGACAGCATACTCCTTCTTCATCACATCCAATACTAATGTCTGCTTTGGTTGATGTTTCATCAAAAAAAAATTCGAAGATATTGAATATAATTATAACTCATTTACATTAAAGCTTACGAAGATTAAACAAGTCCAAGCCTAATTATGCCCTTTTCACAGACTTACAAACATGTATATATATAAGAGTGCACATTAGGGTGGACGCCGGTAAAAAGTTAACTGATACCATCTTAAACGATTACTTTTGGGGTGTACATAACAAATTAAAAAATCAAAAAATTTTAGATCATGTTTTAACCTCTGCGAAAAGCCTTCAAAGTTTCCACAAATATTACGTATACGACACGTTCACCGAATCGAAATTTTGTCTACGAATTCTCCGTATCATTTTAAAAATTGTCAAAGTTGAATTTAATCGAGCAACAAATAAAAATGGAGCAGGAATCGAATGTATTTTTCGGGAGCACGAACTTACTTGCCGAATGTTTGCCGAAGTCATACCTCATTGTGTGTTAGAGAGGGACACAGTCACGTTTTAGCGCTCTCCCCTTGGGGAACCCTGCCCTATATTGTCAGAGCGAGCCCATTTTCAACGAATAGAAGTGATTTATTCACGCTCTTATATGGGACTAAAAGTTTTAAGACTCTCATAAAGTGCGACTAGTGTGACTCGCATGTTGGAGTCAGCATGGTCCACGAGCGGGGTTTCACAAGGGCCATGTTCGCATGAACGCACTGTCATTCTAGGCAGATACTACAGACATAACAGTGGAACCCATTTTGAGTGTCCATTTGGGCTACCATATGCAATTTGCTAAACTCAAGAGACCGCTCCGTGAACACCGTTTTGAATCGATAAAAGAGATAGCGCCCGAAACGAAGATGGAATTGATGACTATACCAAAAGAAGACTTTGCATCTTTTAAAATTGTCCTACTAACACAAACAAAATTGTAAAAAACGTTGGCACACTTTTAAGGAAATGAAATGAATTGACTATAATAAATAAAGAATTTTTGATTTATGAACAATTTCCCTGTATTTTTTGCTTATAGCAAGTGTAGTATAGTAATCCGCACTATTTTTCGATCCTGAAGAAGTCTATTTATAAGCAGCACAGTAAAAATACACTATTCGCAGGAACGGCTGCAACCGTGATGCCCAGCATTTCAGTTCAGTGTGGGACCTGACTTCAAAGATATCCTGATGGCCTTTTTTAATGTACGTCTAAAACTTGCTTTCATCTAAAAGTGAACAGCGCAATATAGTAGAAATTTTGGCGTAATATACGATTTTTACAAGTCTACGCCAACTACTAAAAAATTTAACATGTTGGAAAGGGCAACAGTACGTATGAGTGATAAACTTTGAATCCAAGTCGCAGACCCTAAAACTAACTTTTTCTCAAAAATTTTTTTTTGCTTTGCCTTTTTTACACAAATATCCATCGTTTAAGGGGGTATCAGTATGGTCTTACATTTTTCCATAAATAAAATGTCCGACCTAGTGCACAACATATTTATGTGCAATACCAGTACATTAAGGGCCGATTTCACACCTTCTACATAGAGCTATTTGTGACATAAACTAACAAATAACAGTGTAAAATCGATGACTATCTGACATATAGCAACTATCTTGGAGAACAGAAATCGGCCCTTAATGTGCATCACGATATAAATGTCCCAAATATAAAAATCGAAACAAAGAACACAAATTCCCAGAAATCAGAATCAGTTTTACCTACATTTGCCGTTGATGATGATGTATTTGATGAGTTTCCACTGGTCCTTAAAACTTTATTACATAGTTTGCACTGCGGTGTCAGTGCATCAATTTTACTAAAATAAATTTTAAACATTTTGATTTACATGTCCAGAGCACAAAAAACAGTTGTTCGCAACAGTGTGACCGAAGGCTAAGACAAAAATATCACCGAAAAACATAGTCAAAAAATATTCGATATCCGATATATCGCCTCGGAAAAATATTCGATATTGATATTCGTTATTTTGGGCAAAATATCGATATTTCGATATATCGATAATATTTTCGACAACCCTACTAAAATTTTATAGCACTTATATACTAAAAGTTTGATTTTTTTCAATTTGGGTCTTCAGTGAATATTTTTGTAACACCTCACGCGCAATTCGTAACATGTGCAATCGCCAAAAATGCTCAGTAAGGTTTGCCATTTCACCTTGAGTAGACTAACAAACGATCAGCGCTTGCATATTACAACATTTTATTGTAAAAATTGTATCCACATTATTTCAGCGACACTAAGCTTAATTTAGGCTCAATGGGAAGGTCAACAAACATTATTTTCGTTTGGTCTGAATAGCAACCAGAAGCAGTTCAAGAGCACCCAATGCCCCCTTAATAATGCACTGTTCGGTGCGGTTTGTGGGTTATCGGAGCAACATACCGGTGATGATTACCGACTTTTTTTTGCCCAAAGTAGAAGAGTTGGACTTGGTTGACATGTGGTTTCAATGGATCAATTAAGAGGCGAGTTTGGTTTCCATGATCATGTGACCACACTAGACTATTTTTGGGTGGCTACGTAAAGTCTCTCGTGTACTGGGGCAAGCCAATCACAATTTCAGCCCTGAAAGACAACATTGGTCAGATACCGCTCGCCTGCTACATCCGGTCAACTTTGTTAATTATGACCGAGGTTAGCACGCTTACATTGAAAACAGAACAGTTTTTGCCAACTAAACCCATTTCCCGACCGATCGTTTCTATGGCAGTTACAAGAAATAGTCATCCGCGGTTCCGACATAAATATAAGCAGCGTGCAGTCAAAAGAAGACTTTACAAAATTTCAGATCAATAGTTTTAAAACTGTGACAGACTGACAGACAGAATTTAGAATTCAAGAATTTATATATGTCAAGATGGCAAACAGCTTTGCAGTCGCTGGCCAAAGGTGAAGCAAGTCAAATTTGGTTTACTTGCTATAATTTGTACGGGAAATGAGTATACGAAACAATGCAAAAAACTTTAAAAATTCCGTATTTAGTCATTGTTTAAGGATCTCCGAATATAATAAATCTAAAAACTTTTAATGACTACAAAAACAAGATTCAATCGTTTGCTCTTTAGTCTTCAATGAAACCCTAAACACACACACACACAACTGAATTACAAATCGTAACTTAACAGAAAGCGTTATCCATTTACATCCACAAGTAGTGCGGTCCTTAAAGCCATTATTGTAAATTAAATTAATTGTCGACACCCACAGAGTCGTACATATTAAATCGCAGCCATTTCCAGGCAAAGCACTTTAAATGATTTGTCATATTACCATGATTTGGTTGCATATTTGCGGTTTGACGATTTCGCGGTCGTCAAGAAAACCAATCACTTTATCTGCAAGCTCACGCAGGAGACTTAATTATTGTACCCCAGGGCGTGCGTGTGTGTGTTTAATATGGTGTCTAGATTGCGGTTTATGCGCCCAGCGGTGAGCACCGCAGTGAAAGTTATCATCTAAGCCTCTTAACTAAATTGCAGCTAATTAATTGAAGTCACTCGCATTTGCGACAATTAGTAACGTCATGTAAAAGCAAACGCTTTCACATGTGTTATGGGCATATTACATATGAATTATATGTAGGCGTTTCGATGTGTGTGAACGGGAAGTCTGTAGTTTAAATCAGGTCAAATGGTTGTAGTTTGAAAGCATTTTCGGTAAAATCTGCTTAAATGCTTGAGGATTTTATACAAGCAGACAAATTCAGCTTTAAAACTTAAGGACATAGGAAGTCTTTGGCCTCATAAATGCTGACCTTCTTGGCTGAAATTGCAAATAAAGTTTGAGAAACTTTTTCGTAACTACTTACTTTATAGCTGACAAAGGTGACCGCTGCATAAAAACTAAAAGCCTTTTTGTTATTAAATGTTCCGAATGCAGGTATGCAAACTGGCCAATTATGTTCAAACAGGGCTTGAAAGCTTTGAACCTACACTTGAAAGCTTTGAAGCCCTACTACCGTTGAAACCCTACTACACCCATGTAATGGGCTGGGCCAAGGTAACCGTCCAGTGTTTCAGCATGGAGCAAAAAGTATATGAGAGGAACTTTGCTCAGTCGACTCCGCTTCTGTCAGAAAATTGTCAGCTGTTCGCTCTCATTTACACTCTCTAGATCAGCGTTGGCCCTCGGTTCCATCCCGGGGCCGAAAACATTTCGGTATTCACACGTACATTCCCCTGATCTAGACTCTAGATACTTTTTAGTCAGCTATTCGCTCTCTCTGGATACATTTGGGTTATGGTCGTCTCGCTCTAGCCACAGTGATTTCCTACTGGCAGTTTGAAGTAACTTCACTATCGCTTAGCACCAGCTTATATCCCACAAACCAGATATCGTGCCAGTACTACTAGAAGAGCATGCCGCTTTACATGTGGAAGGTGAACCTAGATTTTCAATTGCAGACACAGCTGGTTCAATCATCTGTTTTGTGTGTGCGTTAGTGTGACCGTAAACATGATTCGTCAGTGGAACAAGGAAAATGCACTTTTTCAGAATGACCTCAAGAATGCGCTATTGGATCATGGGTATTACATTGACAACAATCAAAATCGTAAAGCCAATAACAGCAGAACCAGCAGTCACCGTACGATATAAACAGTCACTGATGAGGTCACATTGAACAATTCACTGATCACTGACTAGTACAGAACAGCTCTCAGAACAACTCAAAGAGCAAGATAAACTGAACAACTCTCACAGACTAAGGGCCGATTTCTGTTCTTTCAGATAGCTGCTATGTGTCAGATAGTCATCAATTTTACACTGTTATTTGTTAGTTTATGTGACAGATAGCTCTATGTAGAAGATGTTAAATCGGGCCTAAGAATGCCAAGTTTTCATCATCTCTTTATGGTTGTTGTTGTGGGACAAATGGCTCCATGATTCTCTGACATCTCTCAACTCGTCAGCTATTTATGGCCGATTACTATTTATTCTACTCCCCACACAAACAGGACAAATATTTTGTAAGCTCATTCACAGACTTTACCAAATCACTTTGTGGAATCACCAATCACAAATTGTGCAGCGATACAAATACCCACAAGCTATTTTAAGGTGCTTGACTCGTGGCTTTCAAGCCATTAAAACGCATTACGCATACGCACCGTTTAACAGAATTAAATGCATGTGCCAGCCGGCAAAGGCATTTACTGCCGCTTTTGCAGTTGCTGTCGCAGTCATGCATCTTGACAGCACTTAATGCCGGCGAAGCCACCCCCCGACAACTGACCCCACAACTTTTGCTGTAATCACAATTTCACTTTTAATGCCAAAGGAATGGGAGACTTAAATTAAATGCAGCTGCAGCCGTCGAAGAAGTCGCCGCAGTCATTCAACATATTTTTACAGTCGTTTCCATGCACATCACGTGATGTGGTAATTTATCACAAAATGTCTGTGTATGTTAATTTTATTGCACAGAGAAAAAAAACAGGAAGCAGGAATCGCCGTTTTCTCAATCGAATCCAAGGCAGTAACAAAGTGCTTTCTGTAGGGGCATGGCAACCATATAAAAATGCATTTAACAAGCTGAAATCGTGAGGCAGCAGGAGTGCACATGCCTCTGGTGCCACCGAAGTCGAGGGAAGTGACTTTCCCATTTCCATGGCTTGGCAAACGCAAAATGTGCAATAATTTCAATTACTGTTATAAATGTCTGTGTTCTGTGTGAGTCTACTCTGCAGTGGCATCTCCAACCAGGCGTCTTGCTTCTATTTTTTTATTCTTCCCACTTTTTTTATTTGGCTTAAAAATTTATTATATGTACCATGTACACACTGGCATAGGTTGCAGGGCCAGCGAATGAACTTTACGATTGTTAAGTGTGTGTGTGTGTGTGCGTGTGTGCGCGTTTCTCTGGTTTTAAACAACCAACTACAAGCGGGTGAAACGCAAGGGGTGATTGCACTCTTTGATATGAGGTGTAAAGTGTGATTTAATGGCAGCAAAAACGGAGACAAAGCATGCGGTAGCTTAAAAGCGGGTCAACATGGCGCATACGTTATATGAGAGACGTGCTAAAGTTCAAACAGTTGAAGAGAAAGTTCTTGTACTACTGTATGATTCTTAAAGTTTTTTAGATTTGGTTTTGCACAATGTCCTAAGCTATCAATGACCTTATCGTAAATGGTAATATATTGAATACAGATATATTAAATCAAAACCAAAACCACCATCAGAACTAAAACATTTATTATATGTAAAACATTTATAATATCCTTACAAAACAAGTGAGAAAGTCGGTCAAGCCCGACTATAACATACTCTGTACCTGGAGTAGAAGCTAACACTGTGGCTCTCTCAAAGTTTTTTTTTTTTTCCCCTCACCTCCCTTTGGCTCTTACTCTAAAAAAATGTGTGCTGTTAGTTGTTAATGGGTGGGAGTTAGGGCGATAAAGTTTTTGTCATAAATTGAGAACCGCTGATCCGATCTTTATCATTTCTTCGGCAAATCGATAAAATTTGCTAATTACTATCTCCAGATGTATTTAACTGCAAAACTGTAGGAGATATAACGTTTTTTCCGAATAGCGGGGGACGAGCAGGACAATTGAAAATAAACTTGATGCTGGTTCTTAAGAAACATATGCCCATACATGCAAACCTTACCTTACAACTCCGAGATCAAATTGTTCATACGGAGCGGACGGACAGACGGATTTCGGCAGACGACATGCTATATCAGACTCGGCTATTGACTGATCAAGAATATATGAACTTTAATAGTCGGAAATGATTCCTTTTCCTGTTACATACTTTTACAAACATTAATATACATGTACCTTCGGTACAGAAAAACCCGCTTAATTGTAAAAATCTCTTTTACATAACAGATACTTTTACTACAAATGGGCCGAAGCTGAGGCCTAGAGACAAAAGTATCGAAATGCACTTTCAGACAGCATGAACAATTCATCCGATATTTTCAATATATTCTCACACTGACACCTAATATTGCAGCGTATTGCTGCATCCATACGTGTATGATTAATTCTTAAATGCGACTTAAGGTTGTATTACCAGATGTTTCATCAAGCTAGCCATATAGCTTGCACCTATTACCATGGTAACTTTTCTTATATATCGTTTATAAAAATATCGATAATCGCCAACATCGGCATACAAATTATCATATCGGAATAATCATTGTCGTCCAACACAAATATCGATACATCGATAAAATATTGACAACTCCAATTCGTATGATTATAATCATAATTATGAGTTCTTTCTTATGCCTGATAGTCTCGTGTCCATAGGCGTCGTCGTTCGTGTGTTCAGTCTTCAAGGTCCTGAGTTCAATTCCAAATAAAGTTATTAAAAATTTGTTTTTTAACGGTATCTCAAAATCAATCACAGCTTCCCTCCCATATCAGGATATTCTACTTGAGTCCAAGAATATCTATGCTTGCAATCAATACTTTTTATGCTTACAAGCAAGAAGCTCTATGCTTGGTATGACGCCGACTTAATTTAAAACCAAGAAATTCAATCTCAAAAATGCATGCTTGATTTTAGTATTAATATAACCCTTGCAGAGCTTGGTATATTCAAATTGTAACCGGCGGATGATTTGTAACGCATAGAAACGATTTGTTTAAAAGCAGTTTTCTGAGAAAAAATGTTTGTTTTTAGTGCTATCGCTCAACGCTCGTATTATAATTTTATTTTCAATAATTTCGCGATTTGTCGAAATCGGACCATTTAAAGTGCCATACAAAAGCTTTGAAGAAAGTCTGAGTAAGAAAATCTTTTTTGTTTTAAATGCATGCTCTTGTACTAAACTTTTCAGTTATGAAATCTATTTTTTTAAACTTTATATTTGTTGATGAACATCATGTATAGCTGCCATAGAACAAACTGGCAGGCATATATCAAGCTCCAAGGGTATATCAACTTCAGTCAAGCCGAAGTTAGCTTGCCTCTATTTTTATCTTGGATCCAAGAACATTCTGTCTTACCATACTTTGTAGAATTGTTTGTGGGCCGTTTTCCATTCTGTACTTGTTGTGTAGGTTCGAATTGTGGTTCGGCCGTCTTTCCTTACTGCAGTCGAAACACTTTTTGGCTCATTTTTTCTCCTACGCATTTCGGCAATTCTATTGGCTTCCTTAGGAAGTTTGTATATTTAAAAAACATCAATACAAATAAGCCCTACAAACATACATATTTATCATATAACTTAAATACCTATTTTAGTGTTGTTGTATTGCACGATTGCTTGTTTTTGTCAGTTGTTTTATTCGTCATGATTTTGTATTTGTTTGAAATGTTATGCTTATTTAATGTTCCTCTAGTGCAATGCTGCAGTGTATATGAAGTTCGTCTGTTCGACATCTTCTTTAAAATTTACCTTTTCTTGTGTTAGCAACCTCTCCAATGTCATCCTCGTCTTCCATCTACGTTCCAAGTCCAATTCACTAGCATTTTTAAAGCCAGCTGATTGACAACAAAACTCTTGCGACCGAATTTGGAATATTGTTCCCCGCATTTCAGGACTTACCAGGATCAAATTAAATCAGTTCAGTAACAATTTCTAATTTGTGCCCTTCATGGCCGAAAATTGGGACTCCCCTTTGAACATAGATTACGCCTAATAGAGCTTTCATCACTTAAATCCATTGCTTAAGAAACTGCCATGCTGTTTTTTTTCATCCAAAAGCTTTTGGCTGGTGACATTGACTTCATTGTTCTCCTAACCCTAATTTGTCTGTGTCACTCAGAGCAACTCGACACTACACACCTATCTACTTACCGCCCCGCGTAAGGAACAATGCTCATCCAGAGCCATTCCGTTGCCTTACAATGATTTCCATCACCTATTTTCTAAAGATAGCTCTAGTCACTTCTCAACTAAAATGTCTAGTGCGCACTCTGACCACTTATGCTGTGAGGTGGACCATAGTTGGCCTTGGACAATCAATAAGTCCCACCAGGTCATAGCTATTAGCGGAACTAAATTGCTCTTCTATATTTGCATTTTACTGAACATTGTTAAACTTATCTCTAAAAAAATAAATAAATAAAAAAAGTTATGTTCTTTATTGAACTCAATTTTATAACCTTTTATTTTTGCATTTTCTTTTCATTTCCCACAGAACCTGCACCATTTCCTATGTGCCCCAACAGCCTTGGCTGCTCAATGACACCATACGGGAGAACATTCTCTTTGGCGAGTCATTTCGTCCCAAACGCTATGACTTTGTGTTAGATGCCTGCCAGCTTAAGCCGGATATTGAATTAATGCCGTCCGGTGATTTAACCATAATCGGTGAGCGTGGCATCAATCTGTCAGGTGGACAGAGGCAACGAATTGCCGTGGCGCGTGCCATATATTCATCGGCCAATGTTGTCATTATGGTAAGTAAGCCAAATGTCAAGGACGATAAGGCTAATAAGACGCCTTGCTGCACTTTATGACATTGCATTCGATAGTAAAATCGAAAAAATGGCTAAGTAAAAACGAAGGAGCAGCAGGTTGTAAAATAAATTCGATACTTTGTTGCAGGGTAAACAAGTTTATTGGCAAACTATTCATGTCGTATAAAATGGAAGGCCATAAAACGATAACACTTTATTTGGTATTCGGCTAATTTATGTCGATGATTTGACAAGGGAAAGACCATGGTGATTTTTGATGACAATTTATATTGGAAAGTTTTGGTTGTAAAGTTTTTGGGTACCTTTTTTTTTACTCAACTTGAAAAAGAAAGCTCTTCATTTTCAGCCAGAAAATCAAACATGCTACTAAAATAATATTTAAAATTGCTTAACAATAACAATGTGGGAGGTTTCTATTGGATTCAGAATCAAAGCTGGAATCTTATACCGAAATTAACGAAATGAAATTTAGAACCAGAAATATGGAATTCAAAAAGCATTGAAACCGATACAGATTCAGTTTTTTTAACTGTTCGTAAAATATCATGCAAACTAAATAACACCAAGCTCTAATCAGTGAGACCCAGTGAGAACTGTTATTATTAAATAAATTTGGGGAATGTTGAACATTTTTATTTCAGTGTTCTGTTTAGCGTATATAATTGGCGTACATCGAATTCTAACAATTGTGTTGTTTCTTTAACAATATTCGAAAAAGAATTTCGATATAGATAGAAGCGGGGAGGAAATCTCTCTCACTAACACAACAGAAAAAGCCAAGCTGGGGAACACACACACACAAGGTACTGGCAACCAACGTCGTTCCCATGTCTGCCGGTTTTTTGCTATCATGTCGTTTAGGAATTCCCAAACGATTATGGCAGCGCTGGCATGGAGTGGGAGTCGATGGGGCCAGTACAAGCAAGCGAAGGTCACTGATGATATGGTAGAGATACCATTGAAACAGGATGTATGACCAACTAGCTTCACTTGTGGTGTGATGTGTTCCTCCTTTTTGGAGTTATGCGCAAGCATAACGAGACCTTGAGCCAGCATAATATTGATGGTTTGATTATCATAAAGGTCGTTAAAGCACACACATGTGAATTTCGATATCTTCCAAACTATTAAACTAAATACCAAAAATACAATAAAAAGCTTAAGTGATTTGTTATATATTACTCTGAACCGCTTTTGGAGAAAATATTAAACTCTTTTTAAGCATCCCAAGTTCATATCTCAAATAATACCCGAGATATAATTTTTAAATACTTCCGAAAAAGTTTTAAATGACTTTTAACCCGGTTTCAAGAGTTGGGACATAACTCTTTCCTAAATGAAATAATGTGAAAATTTGATGAGGATCGACTCATAGTTTTAGGGGTCCTAAAAGGAACATACAGACATAAATAAAATGATATGCTTCATAATTAACAAGTAAGAGTGTTGCGGTCGAGTGCCCCGACAGCAAAATACCCTGTTCCAAGTAATGTGGTTCCTATAGCTTCGAATTCCATTTATTTTTAAATTTATTTCAATAAATGGGCAGGCGCACTTATGTACATATCTTCGGTGTTTTTGCTCGGATCTCATTGTGGTACACAGAATAGAAAGATGTTGGGCCTCACTGAATATATATTAAGTCACTTCAAACTTAAAAATTTTAGCTCGGACAGTTTTTCTCGGTTAGAAGAAGATGGAGGAGGAATTTGCCAAACCTGGAGCAAACTTTATCTGGGTACGGTGTACACCTACATACATGCAACAATTTGTGGCTTTACCTCTTATAGTCTGTGAGATCTACGCGTTTATACAGATAAAAAGACAGATTTTCGCTGTTTAAAGATGGAGGAGGAGGATTTTTTCGAAATCTGAAACAAACTCGATCTGGGTACGGTATACACCTACATACATGCAACAATTTGTGGTTCTACCTCTTATAGTCTGTGAGATCTACGCGTTTTTACAGAAAAAACGACGGATGTTCGCTGTTTGAAGATGGAGGAGGAGGAATTTTCGAAATCTGAAACAAACTCGATCTGGGTACGGTATACACCTACATACATGCAAAAATTTGAGGTTCTACCTCTTATAGTCTGTAAGATCTACGCGTTTACACAGATAAAAAGACAGATTTTCGCTGTTTAAAGATGGAGGAGGAGGAATTTTCGAAATCTGAAACAAACTCGATGTGCGTACAGTGTGCACCTATATACATGCCAAAAGGGCATAGCAGAATAAGCATACAAAAACTGCCCCCACTTCGATCAGCACCAAAATTAAATATGTTGTTACCATCAATGAGAAACTCACTCTCCTAAATTTGTAGTCTTCTAATCGCTATTGGAGTAGAGTTATGAGGGCGGAAAGGTAAAACAAAAAACTCGTTTATCTTAAGAACCGCTTAACCGATTTGAATGCGTTAAAAATATGTTATAAGTGTACACCATTGAATTCCAAAAATTATTTTTGCACATTTTTATTACCAATTCTTAGGCACAAAAATAATTATTAAAATTTTCAAATAATTTTTTCGCCGTGTAAATCGATTTCAACTCTTATAGTTTTTTGCTGGTTTTTTCAATAAGAAGTCCTTAACAATGTACAATTTTTGCAGTGTCATCGGGAATCATCTTCATAGTGAATGCCAATAAAACATGTGAACAGTTTTACAAATATATTTTATAATATTGAGCACACTGTAACTATTCAAACAGAATTGACAGAACATTTCCCCTTTTTCTCCTTTTTATGTTGATTTACAGTGTGCCTAATATGTATAAAATATTATTGAAAAATACTAATTTAACGTTTAATTATATTTCACCATAAGGTAGACTTGGGATGTGTTTGCAAAAATTATATGTTGTTAGGGACCTCTTGATGAAAAAACCAGCAAAAATCTGTCGGTATAGCAAAAGGCTAACACCGTAAAACAATTATTTGAAAATTTCAATAATTTTTTTTGGGCCAAACAATTGGCAATAAAAATGTGCAAAAATTATTTTTTTAATTGTGCTGTGGACTCTTACAACATATATTAAACCCATCCAAATCGGTTTAGCTGTTCTTAAGATAAACGACTTTTTTGTTTTTTTTTCCCCCTTTTAACTCTACTCCAATATCCTTTTTGAAACTACAAATTTAGGAGAGGGAGTTTCTCATAGATGGTAACAACATATCTAAATTTGGTGCAGATCGGAGTGGGGGCAGTTTTTGTATGCTTATTCTGCTATGCCCTTTGTGGCTCCATCTATTACAGTCTCTGAGATCGACGCGTTCATACAGACAGACAGACGGACAGACGGACGGACGGACAGACGGACATGGCTAAATCGACTCGGCTGTTGCTGCTGATCAAGAATATATATACTTTATGGGGTCGGAGGTGCTTCCTTCTCCTTGTTACATACATTTTCCCAACTTTTTTATCCCCTTTTTTCCCTTTAATTGGAAAGGGGAAAAAAAAAAATTTTTATGAACTAAGGAAGTCAGCATGAACATAACAATAAAAAAAAAAAAAAAACTGACAAAATTACAATCTGAACTAACCTACACGATGGGGGAATTTAATTTGCCAATCCGGCCAGCCATGCCTCGATTCACAGCCAATTGATCAGAGACGTTATTAGATCTAACAAAAACAAAGTGATTGTTTTAGTGAACTTTTGATTGAAAATCATAGAACTTTTTTAAGCAGGCTCTAGGTCATTTAAGTTTAGGATATTGTCCAAAACTTGTCTAAAACAAGACACGCACAACACCACAAAGGAGGCTGGTTGACAGTATAGCGCTATTTCATGAATACCAATTCAATCTTCAGCTGTCACTGCCTGTCCTTTGTGTGTTGACAGAAGTTACATGAGGTAACAATCACTTTGTGATAAAATGCGTGGACACGAACTTATGTTTCGGTAAAAGGTTCTGTTTTGGTTCTGATATTATTTCGGTATTCGGTTCCATACCGGTACCTTATCTTTTATTTCATTATACCGGTACGGTCATACAATTTTTAGCGATGACTTAACAACCACACTCCAATATTAGAATGGGTTTGGTTCTTCTAGATCTGTTTAATATTTACAAGTGTCTTTTTGACTTATATTTATTTAATACTAGTTATATCTAATAATTGATACCAAGTTTTAAAAATCCGCTTATTGATTTACATAGAATCTTCATTTTAAAGTCCAAACACATTTGAACGCCCTGTTAATGAACGATTCTTATAATGAATGAGGTCCATTTGGGTTTTCATAATCTTTTTTAATAGCTTCGATAGCTGAAAGCTTTCTTACTAATAATATTAGTAATTTTTTCATCGAAAAATATCTCAACGATATCAGAATTCATGAACCAAGATTCGAACCATAACCATAGGTTCGATAAGAAGAGGAACCGGTTTGAAAAGCGAACCTAACACATTCCGAGGGGTTTGAACCCCCGGACCGAACCTTCTTCAGAATTTTAGAGCCTTGGTCAGAGCCTTTTGTTCAAAAATGATCATGACATTATAATGAGGATCTAAGAATATAGGATGATACATTTTTATAGACCAAATTTCTTAAAAGTCACTCATAACTAAGCGCAGCTTTGCAGTCTATTTGTTGCTCAGAACCGAAACTGTTCCGGTACAACGTTTAGGTTCTGTTCGGTCTTTTAGATTTCAAGAATATCGGTTTGATTCCTTGATGGTAACATATTGTAAATTCGCATTACGGGAGATGGCGTGCACTGTATTGAAAGCAATATTGTCTAGGTAGTATTTCTGCATTCATCCAAACAATTATATTGATTTTTCTGAAAGCATAATTCCAGAATGCAGAACTGTATGCCTCCGACATATTTGATATCTTCTCGACATATTTAACATATTTCTTGGACTCATTTTTGCACAAAAAAATCCATGTTTCTGATATGTCGTTTTTATTCGATCCGTAATTTAATTTCATGACTTTATTTAAAATTTTATTTATTTATTTGCTCCGCTCACTTTATATTTCAGCGTAATTGAAAGGGAAAAATTAACGCTCTCCATTTCTAAAACTTTAAAACATGGTCAAAAACAATGACAATAGCTTTCAATTTGATTTTCACATGATCCAATGATTCAATTTTTTGCACACTTTGGTACACATATTTATAAGATTTCGGATTAGTTAATTGTTAACTAAAGTGATCAACAGGCGTTATTATTTAGCGTTTTCAAACCGCTCTTCGCACTAAATTTGATCCCAAAATCTTAAAATTTATGTTTTTTCTTTATTTTTTCACTTTCTTTTTTATACGAAAACAAATATCAAAGTAGACATTTCTATTATTTCCATTAATTTATATCTAAACATATATTTTTGCCGAACTGAAAATGTCGTTTGACCAAAGAGAAATTTTTAATTTGATGTACAAGTTAGCGCGTCTGATTGTGCCCGAAACACGAGTTGAAAATGACTCAATGGGTCCCGTGCAAGTTCCTCTGGATCGTTTGTTTGGAGCACAGACTATGCGCTCGCTCATAAACTTTCCCATTGGAGGAGTACAAGAACGTATGCCCGTAAGTCACTGATGTCCTTTTCATAAATCTCTATTCTAATCCAAA
Source organism: Lordiphosa clarofinis (assembly GCA_018904275.1). Taxonomy (NCBI): domain Eukaryota; kingdom Metazoa; phylum Arthropoda; class Insecta; order Diptera; family Drosophilidae; genus Lordiphosa; species Lordiphosa clarofinis. Next base: position 1,285,500 of record JAEIGQ010000022.1, read on the forward strand.
GCCTGGCCTTACAGCGTTCCATTATTATAGCCCTGGGTATTGTAAAGAAAGCCGTGGCGGAAGTCAACAAAGAGTACTCTTTGGAGGAACGATTGAGTGAAGCCATCTCGCAGGCCTGCGACGATATTATTTCCGGTAAACTCTACGAGGAGAATCATTTTCCTTTGCTTATCTGGCAGTCTGGGTCTGGTAGCCACACCAACAATAATGTCAATGAGGTGATTGCAAATTGTGCCGTTGAAATACTAGGAGGCCAGCTGGGTAGCAAAGAACCAGTGCATCCCCATGAGCATGTCAACAGATCACAGAGTTCAAATGATAGTTTCTCCACAGCCATGAATATTGCTGTGGCCATGCAGCTGCAGGAGAAGTTATATCCGGCTTTGGAGCAGATGATAAAAACATTGGAACAAAAGTCACATGAGTGGAGGAAAATCATTAAGATTGGACGTACCCATTTAATGGATGCGGTGCCGTTGACTTTGGGTCAGGAATTCAGTGGCTACCAACAGCAATTGTCAAATCGTCGCGCAAGGCTTGATACGATTCTTAGCCGTCTATATCAACTTTCATTGGGCGGCACTTCAGTAGGCACTGGACTAAACACTGAGAAGGGGTTTGCCAAGAAGTGTGTAGAGCACATTGCTCGGCTCACCAATTTGCCTTTCGTCAATGCTCCCAACTTATTTGAGGCTTTGGGATCTCGCGATATTATGGTCGAGATTCATGGCGAACTTCAAACTATTGCTGTTAGCACCATGAAAATAGCAAATGATATACGTTTCTTAGGATCCGGCCCACGTTGTGGTTTGGGTGAACTGAAACTACCAGAGAACGAGCCTGGCAGCTCGATTATGCCCGGTAAAGTCAATCCCACGCAATGTGAATCCATTACCATGATATGTGCGCAGGTTATGGGCAATCATGTGGCCATAACTGTAGGCGGTTGCAGTGGACATTTTGAACTGAATGCCTTTATGCCCCTTATCGCCTCCAATGTGCTGCGTTCGATTGTACTACTTGGTGATGGTCTTCAGGCGTTTCGCAAGAACTGTTTGCAAGGGATCGAAGCGAATACCGATAGGTTAAAGATAATAATGAATCAGTCATTGATGTTGGTGACCGCATTGAGTCCGCACATTGGTTACGACCGTGCGGCTGCAATTGCTAAAAAGGCGCATAAAAATGGCACCACCCTGAAGCAGGAGGCGATTAATGCGGGTGTTTCAAAGGAAGATTTTGATAAGTGGGTGAAACCTAGCGAGATGCTGGGACCCAGCTAGAAAGTGTATCCATAAAATTGTTTCATGCTTGCTGTGAAAATTAATAAAATGTTTTATTAATCGAAAATCTTGCACTTCGACTCAATATGTCTACAAGGTACGAACCAATTATTTACAGCACTGTGCGAGATATGACGTTCTTTCCGAATTGCGGTGAGATATGTTTGTTTATACAGACAATACATTTTGATACTTTCATACTTGTTTCATAATTTAGCACAATCTTTACATACTCCGTGTACCTTTGGTACAGACAGTGTTCCCAAATTAGCTTTTTCCCGTCATATCTAGCTGTTTTTAAAAACGTGTTTCGGGAAAAATTTACAAACGGCGAACACTAAAAATTTCCGTAGAAGATATTGGGAAATTAGAGGATCAATTATTTATACTTATAAATCTGTGGGCCCCACTTACTGACATATTATCAACGCACAGCCAAAACTGCAAAAAGCCAAAGAAAAATTTGCATGGAGCACATAACATGATAAGCTGTTTTAATAGGTGCGCGAGAGAGAGTAAACGACTCTCTGAGTGAAGGAGTAGGAATTTTACAAAGCTAGCAGCCAAAGAAAAGTAACGGAACTGTGGCACTCAGCAAATACTTTGGACCAGAGTTCCCCGGGAGCACGAACTTACTTGCCGAATGCTTGCCGACGTCACACTTCATTGTGTGTTAGAGAAAGACAGAGTCACGTTGTGGCGCTCTCCCCTTGGGGAACCCTGCTTTGGACTAAACTGCTTTTCTAAGAGCACGGGAGAGAGCATGAGAAGGATCACACTTACACAAATTAGGTATGTGTGTGTAACAAATATACCACTCATCTCTTGGTTATCAGAGACAGATAACATGAATAGAATGAGGGGGAATGAGTAGAGAGCGGTGGAAGACGGCAAGGAGAGTGGGGAAAGAGCGTTGAGGGGGTAAAGAGGAGGTGGGGAAATGCGAATAGCCAAATTGAATTGAATTATAACAAAAGAGTGCTGATGCTGCTCTGAAATGCACAGTCTTCATATAATATCGCTTGACCCGAAATTCACTAAATATACAGAAGCATTTATTCAGCATTCACTTGACTGGCAGGAACTAACATAAAACTCCGGAATTTTCCAGCGCTTTGGCTTGGTCATTTTGGACGGGATGAAGGGAAACTCGAAACTGTCTACAAGATAAAACAGCAGAATTTTTTAAAATTTTGCGGCGGGTTCAGCGAGTATCATATTATATGACTTCAGCGTTAGACGATGGCAAGGGAAATATCTAAATCGCAAACAAGGCTAACTCAAAAAACCTTTGATATTTCCCTTGCCATCGTCTAACGCTGAAGTTAAGCGTGTCTATAGATAAATGTTGAGTAGACATGGACTATAAAGTCCCCCCTAGTTACCTTAAGCCAGTGGTGCCCAAACTCACATTATCGAGCTTTGCGCTTATGTGCGTAGCGAAACACGAAGAAAACGTCATGACGTCAAACATGAGCAATAAGCAAACGAACAAATGCCTCGTGAGAGAAAAAAATTCGAAAGCATGCGTCGTAACAGAGCAAGCCGCCGAGCGTGTTATTTATAGACGTATTCTCTCTTTTCTGTCGGCTGCCTATGGGATAGGCTTTTGGCATTTTGGGCACTACTGCCTTGAGTAAATAGGCACAACTGAGACCTACAATAAGGATTAGGTCGAGGAACTACCTCCAAAGGCTGGAAAAGCCATGCGCTTTTTCTCAGCTTTTTTGTCGAAAAATACAGTTTTTTTTCTCTGGGCGCTGAAGAATTTAATCACTAAAATAGTAGAATTCATCGCATTTAGAACTTTTGAGAGCTGCTTAGCAGTTAATTAGTATTATAACTTTTAAGCGCTGTTCATCTATATTAACTTTTCGCCAGGAACCAAGCAGCACAAGTATAAGTAGGTAAGGCTATAATTTGAGGTCCTCGGTGAGAATTTCAATATCCCGATTTAGCTCCCGTAAGCTCCTAAGGGTTTGCCTGGACCACTGAATCTGTCAGGGAGACTCGCCGGACCATAAATTGCAATCACCAATCGGAGCTAGAAGCCGTGAAGTTAGGACTTTATCCGAGGACAGCAGTTCATGGAGTTCCGAGCCATCCCAGCGCCGTGCTTAGCAGCCACTGCCTGAGCTATTGCTTGATCCGGTTTCCAAAGTCAGTCTTCTGTCGAGTGTCACCCCCAAGGTATTTATGGGCTATAGCCTATAAGCGACCAGCAAGAATAATAACGGCCGCCCAGTTGCCAAACATATTCTGGTAATTTTGAAGGGCATCTGTGGCTGAGTATATGCATTTAGGAACACGAAGAACACATTGTAATAAACAATGCTTTGTGAAAGATTTTAAAAGAATTACTCGACAAAAGCAAGCGATATTAAAGTCACCTGAATGTGAATCGTTCAGCTTTAAAGAAGTTTTATAAATTGGCTACAGCAAGTCATATACATTTTGAATTACTTTCCCAAACATATGTTTTTAGGGAAGTCTTTTTAGGGAACTCTAAATGCAAAAATCTTTAAATTTAGTTAGCATTTGACATTTGTGGATTGAGTTCACCGCGTCACACAGTTTAGCACTAGTTTTTAGAATTTTCTATATGCAATAGATTTCGTATTTGTGAGTAGAGAGTTTTCTACAAAGTGTGCATATAAATAGTGACGTATAGGATTGAAGAACTTCTTGAATGATACCAGATAGATTACAAAAAATCTCTGTCTGTCTCTGCATGTGTCGTTAAGAAAAACTACTTTATTTTGTGAACCGAACCTAATTTTTCGAAAAAGTGGTCCGGTTCGGTTCAGCCGAGGGGCAAAATTATGGGGTCGGTTCATGCGGTCGGGACAAACCCGACCGACCGTCAACGTCCGGACCGGTTTGTAGCCTTGGTTTAAACACTCAGCATTTGCAAGGGTATTTCAATTTTGGTACAAACGCTCGTCTTATCCTTTTTAATTTATTAAATTTAGCTTAACACAACCATAAAATTGCTTTAAATCACTTTTAACCACAATCTCCTAAATTTTCATTTATATATATATATTGCAATTTGATCAGCTGAACGATCTTTTAAAAGTTCCCTGCTCTTCTTTTGTTACTTTTTTCTAGGATGATCCGCTATCATCGCTGGACAATGAGGTGGGCAGTCATGTCTTCGAGCAGTGTGTACGTCAGATGCTGTTAAAGTCGAACCGCACCATTATTCTGGTGACACAGCAATTACAGTTGATCAAGGAGGCGGATTACGTAAGTGAAGTGCCAGTGCCCAGGGCCAGACAGCACTTCAAATTTAAATTTCTTAGCTCTGACAGTTGCTATCCGAGTCTAGGTTTTTTTTGGTGTGCGTGTTTTTTTCGCCTTTCTTTCCAACCATGCAACGCTTCCGGCCAGAGCATTTATCGCCTTTTGGCCATAAATGCAATTGCCTGGAAAGACCATTTGTTGCCGGACTGTTCCCGCGGCCTCTTCTTTTGGCCTGTGCACACATTTTTACAATTATTCCGGCAGCAGCAGCCCAAAAAAGCAGACGCAAAAAATGCAAATTTAAATTTGAAATTGAATTTATTGCCTTTTGTGCTGCACCTTTCTTTGATATTTTTGTAATTTTTTTTTTGCATCTCTTCTTCACTACTCTGTCAGTTAATTGTGATGAAGGATGGCCGCCTGCAAGCTTGCGGCAGTTATAAGGACATTGAGCTAAAGCAGCCGCACATAATCGCCAAATGGAACTCAATAATTGCCAAGGCAAACGCAAAGGAAAAGGACCAACTACAAAAGTGAGTACTGCTGCTTTTTACCATTTGAGGCATAGATTAGAATATGCCAAGGGGTTCATTGGCAAGCAGAAAGATGGAATGAATTTCTGGGATATGTAAGATAAGGCCACACAAAGCGTTTTATTTGGGTCACCGTTTTTTTCATTCTTACGCAAAAGTTCGATTATTTGGCCTTTGTTTGCATTTGATTGAAAGGTTTTGTTTGTTTTAAGTTTGTCAAATGCAAATGGTATTTTAGAAAAGTTGATAATGAATGAACTTTATTAAATTGACTCCTTTATGCAAACACCATAATGACACTTAATTGCACTTTATGAAACACTATTGTTCCATGCCCAGAGCCCTGCTCTTAAACATGAGATGGGCAATAAGACGCAACGTGGCAAGCATTTTCCATTGAGACGACAGCACCTTGATAGCTTAAATTGCTTCATTCAATATTGTTTGGCTTCATCTTTTGTCCACAGTTCAACCGAGCGGACGGCACGTGAGCGTTGGAAATTGTTCAAGAATGTGAGCAAATTGGGATTGCAACGTTCGATTTCTGTGACTTCGGATACGGGTGGCCCTGGCTCAGAGGTGGATGCACCAGATGGTTGTATGTCCATGCTGGTTGATAATCTACACGTCGATGCTGTCGATGAAGATGAGGAGGACGATGAGCTACCGGCGGTAAGAAAAATAATTCTTAAGTTTTACATTTTAATAAAAAAAGTCTTTAGGTTTAATAGAAAGAAATATCTACAAATAGTCGGTTATCAAAATTCTTTAAGGGTACTGAATATCTTCAGGTGTCATTTTTTAACGGCTACAAAAAACTAAATTACACAAAAACTATAAGTGACATTAAGAAGCGGTTTTTTTCGTTCGAAAGGTAATCGGTTAAATTAATTTAAGTAATTTTGTTGTTGTTGTTGTACCTGCGTTTGTTGTGGTATTTCTGTTCAAAGTTAACCAAAAATTTTAAACTTAGGCCCATGGTTGGAAAAATTTGTTGAGAGCGGAAGATCTGTATTTAAAACTGAAGACAGGGTTTTGTTAAGAATTGATTTTAGTCTAGTGTGAACTAGGATATTTTGGATGGCGGAGTTATGGGGTTTCAAAGTCAAAATTTCGAAAATCGATTTTTTCCCCACTGTATTGGTTCCAGCTCTGTTATTTGTTGACCGATCGAAAATATCCTTGTTCATGTCAATATCCCAATAATTTAAAAAAAAAATTGAAAATCGGTCAACAGATACTCTTTAAATTTTTGCAAGCATTTTGGAAAAAGTGGTTCCGAGATAATCGCATTTAAAGTTTCGACATCTATTTTCGATGAAATAAAAATTATTTTTAAAATATGTAAAAATCGTATTTGGTGCTCTTGGGTGTTAGCTTTCACCGAAAAAAAAAGATCAAAATCGGTTAGGCAGTTCTCCATTGTTTTTGATTATTTTGGTAAAGCTGAGTATCGTATCTGCTTGAAAGTTTTGTAGGATATTTATAAGATTCTAAATTAGAATTTCTAATAGAACCTTTAAGCAAATAAAAATAAAATTTCTGAAGGTTTACAGTACCCTTAAAGAGAAACTGTTATCAAATAGAACCTGATCTGATTTATCAAAGTCTGATCTGATTTGTGGTCGTGTGTGGCCCAGTGGTTAGTGTGCTGGACTGCTGGGCGGGAGGTAGTGGGTTCGATCCCGCCTGTGAACATCTAAAATAATAATAATAAAAGTTTTTTCTTTCTTTAGAAAAATAACTTTTACACCAGTGGTGCACAAAGTCAAATTGCCCTATCCCCTGGGATAAGAAGTAATAATTCTGCCAGCGTCGCAGCCGACACACGCATAGAAAGAGAGAATACGTGTGCTCTATAATTAGCACGCACACACATATGTGTGTTTGTTTGTAGCCTATATTTGACATAACGACGTTTACATCGTGTTGCTCTGCTACGCACACCAGCGCAAATCATGATAATGTGCGTTTGTGCACCACTGTTTTACACATACGGTCACCTTCACCAGCTATTGGCGCCATCTGAGAAGTAACTAGCCATGAAAAAGTCATTTCTCTTAAACTGTAGGTCCCTTTCTCTTGTGCGAAAAATTTAAAGCACACACGCCAGGAGATTGAGAGAAGCTTGGCTTGGCCCCGTGTGAGAAGCTGTATAGCCAATTTTACATTTTCTATCTTAATTTCACAGAAATCCTAATTTCCATTTATTCTACTTAACACGTTTTATTTATCACTTTAGAGATTAAGGGCCGATTTCTGTTATCCCAGATAGCTTTATGTAGAAGATGTGAAATCGGCCCATAGTATTACAATACTACTACTACTATATATATCTCTTAATATTTTGTTGTATAACTTCTCTAAAGAGAATTGGTTATCAAATAAAAGAAAAGCCACAATTCACTCATCATATTAGAAAGGAAATTGGCTCAGTCGACACCGCTTCTTTCAGAAAATTGTCAGCTGTTCGCTCTCATTTACGCTCTCTGGATTATTTTTGGTCAGCTGTTCGCTCTCTCTGCATATGATTGGGTTATGGTCGTCTCGCTCTTACCGCAGTGATTTCCTACTGGGACTTTAAAGTATCTATTTGGGCACTATAAGTTTCTTTTTGTGCACTACCGTTTAGCTCCAGCAGTATTAAGAGGCAGCACAATGTTCCTCTCTAATACTTTTTGCTCCATGGCCAGGCTCGGCGTGGTTGAGGAAACTTAACAGAAATAGTTTTATTTTCATTTAATGCAATTCTGCACTCAAACTATTGTACACTTTGTTAGAAGAGGGGAGGAAATCTTTCTCATTAGCATAGTAAGGCCAATTTGTGGACACACTCAAATACAAAGTTCACAAGGTTCCAGTTTTTGCTGTGAAGTCGTTTAATAATTCCCAAACGATTATGACAGCTCTGGTATGGAAAGGTTGCTGTTGGCTTCAGTACAAACGGGCAAAGATCGCTGATGATTTGGTAGAGATACCCATGAAACAGTTGAACGATCAACTAGTCATCTTTATAGTGTGCTGTGTTCCTGTTTTGTAAGCTAGGAGCACGCATAACGAGACCTCGAGCCGGTATAATATTGAAATATTGATTGCACTAGTTTACAGCCAAAAAGACCCATTTCTACTGAACATTTTTATACCCTTGGAGAGGGTATATTAAAATTGTCCAGATGTTTGTAACGCATAGAAGGAAGCATCTCCGACCACATAAAGTATATATATTCTTGATCAGCATGACGAGCTGAGTTGATATAGCCATGTCCGTCTGTCCGTCCGTCTGTCCGTCCGTCTGTCCGTCCGTCTGTCCGTCTGTCCGTCTGTCCGTCCGTCTGTTTCTTTGCTATCTCCTCCGTCAGTTTTAAAGCTATCTTAACCAAACTTTGCACGAAGTCTTTAGGTATAAATACGCTGCACATTTGTCGGAACCGGCCGGGTCGGATGACTATAGCATATAGCTGCCATAGGAACGATCGGTTGAAAAACTAGTTTTAGTGAAAAAAAACTTTTTTGTTTTCAATGTTATCGCTCCCAACGCTCGTATTTATAAGTTTTTAATGATTTCACATAATTTCACCAAGCCTTGTCAAAATCGGTCAACTATATAGTATAGCTGCCATACAAAAGTTAGGTCTGAAAAAAAGTCTTAGTAAGAAAAACTTTTTTGTTTTCAATGCTATCGCTCCCAACGCTCGTATTTATAAGTTTTCAATGATTTCACATAATTTCACCAAAACTTTTCCAAATCGGACTACTATATAGTATAGCTGCCATACAAAAGTTAGGTCTGGAAAAAAGTCTTGTGAGAAAAACTTTTTTGTTTGCAATGTTATCGCTCCCAACGCTCGTATTTATAAGTTTTCAATGATTTTACATAATTTCAACAAGATTTGTCGAAATCGGAACACTATATAGTATAGCTGCCATGCAAACTGTCAGGCATATATCAAGCTCCAAGGGTATATAAACTACGGTCGAGCCGAAGTTAGCTGGCCTCTATTTTTTTTGGTGTAGTTTGGAATGGTGATCTCAAAAATCAATTTTAAAAATTTTTTTATGGCTTCGTTTGTGAAATATGATTTTTATACACTTGAAAAGGTATTATAATTTTGCCCAAAAGTTTGCAACGCATAGAAGGAATCATATCCGACCACATATATATTCTTGATCAGCATGACGAGCTGAGTCGATTAAGCTTTGTCCGTCCGTCTGTCCTTCTGTCTGTTTCTACGCGAACTAGTCCCTCAGTTTTAAAGCTAGCGAGCTTTGCACAGAGTCTTCTTTTGTCTGCACGCTGCTATTATGTCGGAACCGACCGAATCGGATGACTACTTCTTGTAGCTGCCATACAAATGATCGGTCGGAAAATGGGTTTTAGTCAGAAAACCGTTTTTTTCTTAATATTACCGCTCTCAATCACGGTCATGGGTAATATTAAATGTTTTTAAGCTTATCTGCGAAGTTTGGTCGAAGTCGCATTCCGTCGAGACAAGCGTTTTCAAGTGTATCAAAACTTCGACACAGACGAAGTTAGCCGTGCTTTTCTCGTTTTTTATTTTTTTGGTAGGTGCACTTATGTACATTTTAAGCTCTCACTTTATAATTGTCACATAGAGTCTAGCAAGATAAGAATCGCAAGGTAATTGCGCTGCCAGTAGTCGAGTAGAACATTGTTTATAAACTGGTTTAATAGTTTGAATACAATAACCAAAAATATTTCAAAAAAATCAATTTCTTGCTCGAAAATGCGAAAAATATCATTTTTGGTCGCCTGGAAGAAATATAAAAAAATGCAAAAAAATTATTTTTTTTTTTTCTGCTTAAGAATCGCTCTTCTACGAAGAATTTTCTAGAATAAAACTACGAGAGTAAGAAAGCTGGCTTAAAAAATGCGTTGTTAAGAATTCCGAGTTGCTGCTGCCTCTCGTATATAAGTCACTTAGTGGCACAATAGGTTAGTGTTGTCTGAGGAAAACTATTTTCATTAAGCTTCAACCCCACCCTTCTCTTTATTTAGTCGTTGACTAACAGTATTGCCTGTGGCTTGCAACATGGTGGTGGCAGTTTTAAGCTGCAGCGTAAGCGTTCCAGCGTATATGGTTCACGGCATCTTATCTACGATGTTCCGCTGCCAATTGACGAATGCCAAGCGGATGATGTCATCATGCGACCGCGTCGCCGCTCCACACTTCAGCGCCGTGGAAGCACAGCCAGGAACACCAACTCGTGGCATCGACTGAGTGGTCTAAGTACGGCCACATCCACCTCGAGCACGAATAGCGGAGATCTACTGCGTCGCAGTGTGCTAACAGCCAGTTGCAGCAGTTATGCCGAAAGCAGTTTAGGGGATGCGGAGGTTATGCCAACGCCGCCAGAGCCACTGCGAGTGCAATCCTGGCAACCAACGCCACCGAAAATGCAACATCAGCCACTGACACGCAATGTCTCATCACCTCCGGCCATGGAGGTGCGACCAAAGGCAGTTGAGGTAATTGCTGACGAGGCACAGGAGTCGCCGGGGGAGGGACAGATTCGGGGCAATTTTCAGCAGTTTTTACGGCGTATGTCCATGCGACGTTCAAACAAGCCCAAGCTTCATCATCGCCCGCAGAGTGCCACCAATTCGATTCTGTGAGTAAATGGCAGGTCGGTTAAAGCAATTCAAATTTAATATTTTTTTCAACTTTCGCAGAAGCATCTCGGAGGAGTCCAGCGCTGCGGCCCTGCTGCCAAACACTGAGCTAAGTTCAGTAGCTTCAACATCTGCTGTTGACATGTCAAATCCAGAGGCTTCCACCACCTCAGCAGCAGCAACACAATCAGCCAACGAGTCGCAATTGGAAGGAAAGTTGCAGATGGCGTCGTCTGCAGCGGAAACGGTCACAAAGCGTAAGTTATGCAGCGGGCTTATTAACTCCATTCCTCGCTCTTTACTCCTGTTGCCATTATAGACTGGATAAAGTTTATCCATTTGTATGCATTGAAAGTTGTTATGCGCAATATGCGACAGGCCAATCGATGCCCAGACAGACAGTGCGTATGCGTGATTTCTTTATTAAAACAAAAATCACTATAAGGCTTAAAGCTTACAGGTTATCAAGTTAAGCCGAAGATTTTTAAAGCTGCCAAAGTTTTAAAGCAAATTTCGAAACTTTTTAATATAGTGCAAGGACATCAAGATACAAAATACCAAGGCAGCCTCTCACCTTAATTTCGTTTCGTTGCCTTAATTTGCATTCCAGTTTAATTAAATTGCCCCTTTCCTCCCCGTCTTTAAGCACGCTCCAGACGCTTCATTTGGCCATCAATAAACTTAGAAGAATGCAACAGAGTTCACAATAAATGTTGGCTGCAAAAACTTTCTCCGCCTCCAGCTCCGCCTACTCTTCGGCAGTTTGTTGTAATGAATATTGATTAGCTGGATTTTATTTCCCGCGTGGCGGACAAACTGCACCATAAATATGCACAGAGATGCTGCAAACAAAATATTGGCATATATATCAGGATATCATTTGAAATTTTTGCGTGTGTTTGCCAATTTTCAAAGTGTGCAAAACTTAAATCAACTTTGATTTTAAAAAGTTTACGCTCCCAGGCGGTAAATCAAAGAGACAGTACGCCCCAAGAGTGCCGAGTTGCTAAGGCAGAAAAACTTTTGCTTAACTTAATGCATTGATCTATCTACTCGTTGTCAATATTTGGCTGACAACTCATCGAGAGTCGAAGTCGTAGTGAAAACTTTCAATTTAATCAGCTGTGCGATTGTCACACAAGGCGGCAACTGCTTGGTTTGGAAAATAGCTTAAAAAAGCATGAAAAAGGGAATGATGTCTTAAATTTAAATGAATTTTTGAGTTTTTTTTAACAAACACCCTTGAAATTAACTGCTTTCATTGGCAACATCCGACAAAGTATGTCTTTTAATTTTGCTTCCAATAAAAATCGAAAAAATGTGTGAAGGCCTGAATCTAGTGTATCCCTCGTTGACCACAATTTCGAAGACACGGTGAACGTGTCCCAGTCCGCTAACTGTTTATTGCAACAAGTTGCACATTGCACAACAAACTAACTGAAACTGAAGCGAAACAACGACAATCTAAAAAAAGAAGTGGGAAGCGACTTTATATGAATAATGAAAAAATATATTGTTTTAGTTTTTTTATTTTTGTCCTGTGTGCATATAAAATTGAATTTTTATTGAAACAAAGGAAGCAAAGGAGCGCATTTATAGCCCGGCAGGTGGAGAGCAAAACATGCACGATACCAGAACTTCTGGTTGTGACAATCAATGCAAAAAATAGAAGCGTGCTTATAAGTGCACTTATAAAGGGCATGGTGATTGTATAAGCCATTAGAAAAATTCTTTTTCTTAAAACTAAAACAGATAATATTGAGATTATCTTAAAGAATTATTGGAGCTTATTCCGAATTCGTTTATGTATGCATATTAGTGTGAGTAAATTTGTATAGACTTAAAAGCGGTTGCCAAAATCCAAAAAAAGTATAGGTATATATTCTTTTGCAGAATGACGAGCTGAGTTGATATAGCCATGTTCGTCTGTACGTCTGTTTCTATGCTATCTCCTCCGTCAGTTTTAAAGCTTTCTTAACCAAACTTTTCACTAAGTCTTTTGGTACAAATATCCTGCACATTTGTCGGAATCGTCCGGATCGGATGACTATACCCTATAGCTGCCATAGAAACGATCGGTCGAAAAAGTAGTCTTAAGTGAGAAAAACTATATTGTCTTCAATTCTATCGTCCCTAAACCTCGTATTTATAAGTTTGAAAAAAGTCTTAGTAAGAAAAACTTTCTTGTTTTCAATGCTATCGCCCCCAAACTTGTTACTGATCAATATTATATGCTTCCACACAATTCTGCCAAGTTTGATTCAAATCGGAAGACTATAGCACATAGCTGCCATAGGAATAATCGGTCGAAAAAGTTTTTTTAGTGAGAAAACTTTTTTGTTTTCAAAAATATCTCAAAATTGGATGAATATATCGTTTAGTTGCCATATAACTAACTGGCAGGCATATATCATGCTCCAAGGGTATATAAACTTCGGTCGAGCCGAAGTTAGCTTGCCTCTATGAAAAGAGGCGTTTTTAAATAGTTTTAAAACACCTTGTTTATTTTTGCTGATAAAATTTTGTAATCTCATGTCTTCTGCAAACTAGAGCTTATAAATCACAATTTAAATACTAAAAGTTTATAAACATCTAAACACTTTTTAAGGATCACAATGCTTATTAAGTTTTTTTTGTACCATTTATGATAAGTTTTGGCTTTTTCCATGATTGAATCTCAATATTCATTAAAAACTTTTTTAAAATAACCCAAACAAACCCAAGTTTATGAAAGATTCTTTCAAACAAGTCCAAACACAGTGTTATTTGACAAGGGCGTAGCCAGGGGGGGCTGCCCCCCCCCCTTTATCACAGATTTTGCCCTGGAAAATGCACTTTTTCAATTATAACTTAAATTTTTCGCCATTATTTTGAAGATTGATTTTCATTTCATATCAAACGCATCATAATCTAATTAATTAATGTTCAAAAATATAATTAATGAAATATTTAAGAAACGTTCAGACACAGCTGCCCCCACCTTTTCGGAAAGCTGGCTACGCCCTTGTTATTTGACAAGTTTTTTAGAAGTTTCCCCCTCTTGCCTATTCCTCCAAGGTCAGCCGCATTCACTTTGTACGCCTTTTTTTCTTGAGCTTAATCATCCATCCGAGTGTCATGTCCTGTCCCCAGCGCAGCCGCTGTTGCTTTATGCGTTGACCAGTCTGGTGTCGCTATAGAACTCATACAGTTTGCGATTCATTCAAATGCGAAATTTATCGCCAACTTATAAAGGCCCATAAATCCTCCTCTGCCGCGTTATCCGCTGCTGTCAATGTCCATGCTTCCGCGCCGCTTTGCTGGACTGGTATGATGAGCGACTGGTAAAGCGGTATTTTCGCACGAGGTCTCTGTTCCTACATCGATTTGCGAGAGTTATTCTTTTTCGGATAACCAGGATGATCTTGTAGTCGCTGGCTATCACCATTCCGGTGTAGATAGAGCCCTCTACACCTTTAATGTTGCAAGTTCGATTTTCACCGATTTACAAAGTTATCACGTACATTCCAAAGTGTTAAGATCTATATACATACAAACATTATGTCCCAATTTATAACTCGTTATTTATTTCATCCCTCCTTTCTTCCCCTTTCCAGGTGTGAAAATAGACTTCAAAGCATTCGAAACAAATGGTTGCAACAACAACAACGACAACAGCAGCTCAAATGAAAATGCAGAGAACCAAACCACCTACAGTTTGGACGTGGCAGACGTGTCGACCCAGTCCCAAAAGCAGCACTGGACAGGTGCAGTGGCTCCACCTCCAAAAACGATGGACACTGAACGCAAATATGGCAAAATATCACATCACATCTATCTCATGTATATGCGCGCCTCCGGACTGCCCATAATCATTGTCTTTTTTATCACCGCACTAATTTGGCAATGTTTGCGTGTCTACACGGACGTTTGGCTGCAGCATTGGAGTGACCATGTCCAGGACCAGGACAAGAGCGGCCACAGCGACATGGCCGGGTACGAAGTCACGTATTATTTTCGCATGTATGCAACAATTTCGTGTGTTTGCATTATAATGGCCATGATATCAACACCGGCCGGACAATGGGCCGGCTGTAATGCTCGTCGTAATTTGCACGATAAACTTTTGCAAACGATTTTGCATAAAACTTTGCATTTTTTTCAAGTGACACCGCTCGGACGTATTGTGAATCGTTTCAGCAACGATATGGCGATCATTGATAAGGTAAGATTTGTTATTGTTGTTGAATTCCTTCCTCTACCTCTCCGACTACCTCTGCCATCCTATTCCACCATTGTCCTGTGTGCTTTTCCTCACTTTTTGTTTTGGCATAAATAATGAGCACAATGCCACTGCAGCTTTTGGCTGTCCTTGCTCTTTGTTGTTGTTGTTATTTTGGCGTTGCGATTTCACCTTGATAAGCACGCATTATGCACTAGATTTTTTGGGTACGTGATAAATGAGTTTGTTGACACCCGTTTTTGTTGCGCTTTTATTACAGTTTCGATTTTGTTTAGCTTACTTTATTATAAAAGAAAAAAACATAGTGAATGAGTGACACTTTGCAGCTTGTGACATGTGTTGTTGTGATTTGGTTGATAACAGGGCTTTGCCAAAGGTCTTTGATTGATATGTTGGCAAATGTTTTTCAAAATACCATTATGCAGATTGAATTATTAATATTTTATAAAATATTCCATGGGTAAATATTCAGTGAATCCGATTGACTCTTTAGACACGGTTTGACCCAACATTTTGTGATGCCCGAATCGAGTCTTTCCAAAAATATAAGTTCTCTTACCGAATCAATTTAAACGAGAGCGCAAGTTAAAGTCGGCTCTAGCCGACTTCGATATACTTGTTACTCATGGAAAAACATTTTTAACAGTGTTCCTGCGTTCCTTAGAGTAAACATATGAAAAGTATGCAACACTTTTTTAACTCGGCTATTTTTAACATTTTTGCTCATAACTTGAGAACCGCTCATCCGATCTTTATCATTTCTTTGGCAAATCGATTCATTTTGCTAATTACTAACTATCTTTAGGAGGTACAAATCGTCTATCTTAAAAACTGTAGGATATATAACGTTTTTTCCGAATTGCGGGGGCGGGAAGGGGCGTGGCCAAAATTTGAAATAAACTTGATCTGCGTGCAGATAAAAGAAGCATTTGTCCCATACATGCCCAAACTCTATCTCTTACCATCTCTGAGATCTAGGTGTTCATACAGACAGACGGACACCCTTTCACAACCAACACCGCACAATCTTAGAGAGAGAGAGAGAGCGAGAGAGAAAGAGAGTGAGATAGAGATAGAGAGAGACACAGCAGCAGCACTGCATCCAGCTCCTACTCCAGGTACAGAGTATGTTATAGTCGGGCTTGACCGACTTTCTCACTTGTTTTTAGTTGAAGTTCAGTGAAGTGAGGTGGTAAACACGGGAGTATTAAAACCAAGCATTTCGAATTTTTGAGGTTATTCAATTTTAATCCCTTCTCCAAACTAGTTCGAACCTGTAATTCCGACAAAATCTGATCCGAACCCAAGATTTCAGTTCGGATTACCTATAAATCTGTAGGCCCGACCCATAGAAATTCGTTTAGTTATGCAGGCGCGCACTAAAAAAGAAAATTGAGAAAATTTGTCCGCGAAATAGGGGAAAAGGCCAAAGAAAAGTTTGTATATGTGGCCCATGTATGTGACTTAAATGAGCTTTGGCGCTCAGGCGAGGACTAAGCTCTTTTGTTCAGAGCGCACGACCCACGCTCACACAAATAAGGTGTGTGTATAATAGAAAACGACACAAATGATAGCTGCTATGAGAGATAGAAAGTAGGAATTAAAAAGAGAGAGATAGGTGTAGAGGGAGTCCACACAGAACGAAATGACAGGGCTTGTTTCAATATTTAGTTCTATTCATTGGTTTCATCAAGAAGTATTGTCTCTTTTTTTGAGAAGGACTTTAGAATCTATGCGTTCCCAATTAGGGTTAAAAAGTGCTGATATGTGCATATGTTTACCACCTGTGAATTCGAATCTGTCTTGAATACAAAACAACAAAATTTGTACAATTTCTTTAAATCCTTAACGCGAATAAAGTCGCGGCGGGTTCAGCTAGTATATTTATAAGACTTACCAGTAATTTTTTTAGTCTGGTAGATCTAGTGCAAAGGAGTCTAAAAATCAACAGAATAAATCGACTATATCTTAGATAGAGGTATAGAGTTAAGATCGACACAAGTTTGTTGAACGATCAGCACAACAAAGAATATAAGTGAAAGTGTTAGTCGTCTTGCAGCAAACCCGAATATCGTTACCAAGATCATTTCGATAACGATTTCTCTAACAAAACTACATGTCGCAACTCAAATTCTTATTTTATAAGGGAAATATTAATAATCAGCTAAGCTCTGGCTTTCACTTACTTTTGCGATTTCAACAAATTCGTACGAATTGAATTTTAAGTGCTCCCAAATTCGCAGCTTTTTTACTTGACAGATTTGTTTGGAAAAGTATTAACAGGAGAAGATCTTTCCACAAAATATAAACAGCCGAATATAGCCTCCGCTCCCCTGCCTCCGCCCTCCGCTGCTGTCCGCCTCGTAAACAATCGATTAATAAGTCCAAATTCCTTTATCTTACGTTTTAAAATAACGTTTATTCCTTCTAGAATATCAATCCAAATGATAAAGATTCATTTGTTTTGAAAATAAATTTCCCCCCCCCCCCCCCCCCCCCCCCCACAAAAACAAAAAAAAAATTAAAAAAGGAGGGAGGGAGACCCAACATTATTCACCACCAATATGTTATAGTCTTACCACTTTCTCACTTGTTGTTATCGACTTTGTTTTATTCCCAATTCGTTTTGCAACTCTTCGCGTGGCAGAAACAGCAGTATCGACAAATTAATCGGTTATCGCCCCAGCCAAATTGCAATTTGTTGTTGTCAAAGGCTGATTTGCTGCATGCGCAAATTTTGGAGGGTTAGGAAAAAAATTTTTTAAGACAATAGTTTAATCCCAATTGTATAAGAGGGGCCACGAAAACAATTTTGAATAGTCACAGAATATTAAAAAAATTAATTAAAAGGAAGGCAGTTCTTCTCCTCGTGACATTTCCCATTTACTTTTCATTTCACGGGCTCATACGTCGCCGGTTTTAAATCGTCGAAATTTTGCGATTTGCGAATATGGGAGCACCTACTATTGCGATTTAGCGGTCAAATCGTAAAATTTTTGCGAAAGCGAAAATGGGAGCATGGCTGAATATGTTTTATTTTAATAGTAATAATATGAGTATATTACATTCGGATGTAAGAAAGTTCGCTTCTCAAATGAGTTGCAGTCACAAATACATAGAGAAAAAAGATCATTTCCGTTTCAGACTGAGAAGAAGCGAAGGCGAGCTTCAATTTACCCGTTACTCAGCGGAAAATATGTTAATTACCAGAGCACCAACATTATTGTCAACATATTGAAGCTAAGTAAATGCTAAGATTGGTTGACCCTTAGAATAAGCCATAAAGTAGGCAACATTTTTTAAGCCCAAATATCCGCAGATTTTTAACCAATCTTTATAAAAATTTCAGAGATTATAGATATGGGAAATATAAATATAAATAAAAAATTTTTGGGAGGTAGTAGAAATTTTTTATTTTGGGGGCAGGACAGGTCGGGGCAAGAATTTAAAACATGCCAGCATGCCAATGTGTCTGATCGCACCTTAATTCCCAAAAATATTATTTTATAAAGTGCCTATATCAGTGAGAAAGGTATAAGTTTTTCAGATTTTTGTCAAGGTTGCTTTTCACAGGGCTGGCTCAAGTTTAACGTACATTTATACTTTGCTAACTAGAAGTAGGAGGCCTTGACGAATATGCCTGCACAGAAAAAAAATTAACTATGCTCAGTTCCAGACTAAGGGCCGATTTGACATTTTCTACATAGAGCTATTTGTCACATAAATTAACTAATAACTGTGTAAAATCAACGACTATCTGACACGTAGCAGCTATCTGGGAGAACAGAAATCGGCCCTAAGGCTAATAAAACTTGGCAAATAATGTTTTATACATTTTGTATTTTATTTTATTATTTATAAAAAATTATGTATAAAGCTTTATTTGGTAAGTTGTATTATCATTAGGCTGAGGCATTTTGCCTTGACCAATTTTCAGAGCTTAACAATCTTGTAGTCCAAGTCTGATTTCATTCCATCTTTACATCCTAATCATTTAGAACACTTAGAGTAACGGGTTTATAAATGTTGTTTTTTCGCACTAATACCGAATCAATTATTTTGCTCTGTAGAATTTTGCCCAACGATTGTGCGAACCAAAATTTGATTATGAAACATGGCCGAGAGTTAGTGACGCACATTTCTCATACAACTGAGTTGGCTGCACGCGATCCATTTCCATATTTATGCACACAGTTTCCATATTTTGGCAACAAGCACGACAAACCGAAGAACATAAAGGCGTTTGACATACACAAATTTAGCCATTTGTCAGTTTTGCCCACAAACGAGCAAAAGTCATTTAAAAATGTCAACCACAATCCCATGTCCTCCCGTAAACCATACACATTTGTTCAAATAGTCACAAATATATTTTCATTTACAGAAAATCGCCGCAACCAGTCAACGTTTGCTGCAATTCACTCTGCTCTGCCTGTGCGCCATTTTGATAAATGTGAGCATTACGCCCTGGTTCTTGGCCCTCACATTGCCAATTTGTGGTGCCTACTATGTCATACAAATGTTCTACAGGTGCTCGGCGCGGTAAGTAGAATATACAAATCTTAGCATTGAAAGCATCTGGTAAATGTTATAAGCAAGAGTCCATATCTTAAGAAATTTGTGTGGAAAAGTTAAACAAAGAAATGCGGCCCAAGTTTCTGACCAAAAGTAGTTAAACTTGGCCATAACTGCAGAACAGCAAAATAGCAACAAAAGATTTGCGCAATGTGAATTTTGTGCTGAACGAAGTTTGTCCGTTTTCCATCTAACTCTGCTTGGTTAGATAGTGCGAGTGGTACTATTAGCAGATTCCTATCTGCTGCTGGCTTATAATTGTCTTTTAAGCATATTTTGTGTTGGTAAAAGTTTACAGCATTTTGAAGGAGGGCGACGTAAAGACGAAGGGGCACTTGGGCGATGAGTTGAATGAGTTTAAAGAGCAGATAATTGTAAAAGTTTAATTTACAGAAATACTTGGGAGCTCATTCAAAGTCAGGGAGGGTGGATCAATAAGTTTATGATAACTGTCGTCGATTTAAAAACAATGCCCACTGAATTTCAGACTGATTGGTGATTCGCATGCAATTTTTTAAAATACGATAAGGATACTTTTCCTTCTTTGACGACCGTGAAATATTGGCTCGTTAAGCTTAAGCGTGGTCGGACATCAGTTTTTGGTGGGGATAAAACACTCAAAAGACGATTTGGCTAACGAAAAAATCGGAGAAAAATGTTTGATATTCGTTAATGCAGAGTCGGCACGTCACTGTATACTGTGCATACAAAAGTGCTCTGAGTTTTGTGTCACGCAATTCCAAAATGGGCATTTGTTTTTTGCCCTGCAATATAGGCATCATAGGTTTACGATAGACAACAATTTGATTTTACTTTCAATGCAATGTGTGCGTGTAGTTCAGCATCGAAGGGCATCGAATGACTCGAGTAGATTGCAGAGTTAATGCTGAGAGGGAGAGAAAGGGAGTAAGTGCGCGTTTAGCTGACAGGTTTAATTTATGCTAACGATTGCGGAAACGTCTTTCGGCGACTTTTGTTCTTAAATAAAATTATTTAACGATAAGGCTAAAGACCCTACATTCAAAAATGAATAAACAAAGATTTTTTACTTGAATCGAGTAAGCACACAATGTAAATAGCACGGTAAGTACGGAAACACTTGATTCAAGTGAAAAACTCTTATATTAAGTATGGCCTTTTCATTTCCAAAGTACTTGACGGAAAACTGTTCCGGAATATATTAAATAAATTTCGTACCATTTACTCTTAAAAAAGTGAAAAGTATTCTTAATTGAAGTCTAATAAATTCTAAAGTCAACGCTAATGCATTCTTGGAATAAATCAAAAGTCAATAAAATTGGTACAAAATATTCTTGATTTAAGCTTATTAAATTCTGAAGAAGTTCCTTATTTGTTCATAAAGCTTGAAAAATCCAAAGGAAATGAATTAACGAAAAGCCACGATAGGTTTCTTCTTCAGAAATCGACCTTCACGCCAAAGTATTAGAACCAGAAGGGAAGTTTGGTTCAGTTCTGGAATCAGTGAACATAAACTGATCATAAATTCAAATCAACAGGGCTGTGCCTCACATAGTTGGTAATTTTGTTGGCCTGTAAGAAAAGACAACACTGCGTATGAGTTATTCAGCAAATCTTTAGATCCTAAAGGCGCTAGTTAATATTTGATTTTTTTTTAACTTTTGCATAAGCGTTCATAAAGAACTCATACTCAGCTGGTCCAATCTAATGTACATATATTCTTGGAATCCATCCCAACATTAGCTCTTGTGCAATTTTCATGCAAATCTTATTTACTCACTCGTTTATTTTCAATTGTGTCTTATCTTCCTCTCCCCAGTGAACTGCAACGCATTGAGAATTCAACAAACTCACCGGTCATATCGCATCTAACGGAGACAATACAAGGTGTGACCACAATACGTGCATACAGTCAGCAGCCACGTTTTACCGAGATACTCTTCAAACGTCTCGAGGCGAACACAATTGCATTTACCATATTGAATACGAGTAATCGCTGGCTGGGCATATCATTGGTAAGTCCTTTGACTCGGGTGTCTGTTGTCTGCTGTCGGCTGTCTCTTGCGGCGCATTGCTGGTCAATATGCCAGTTATGCACAATTTGATTTCAGCAAAGTTTGTTTGTGTGTGTAAGTGCGTTTGAATTCAATTGGTATTTCACTTGGACAGACAGACGGACATATCGCTCTGTTGAAACGGGACAGGACATGAGTTGAGGGAGCTTACATCGGAACATAGAGTGGGGTAACGAAGTCAAGTTTCTGCAGGTAAGGGCAAGAGTAATTCTCCCTCCCCCTTAGTTGGTTGGCTGGTGAATTGACTTGTCTGTCGGCTGGGTATGGTTTACATTGCACCAGTATCTGTTATGGATTTTAAGTGACCATTGATTGGTCGTATATGGGTATATATTGTGTTGACGTGTGCAATTGTGGCATTTGAAATGACCGTCAGACACGATGGGATTGCACAATTGCTTGTTTTATTGGATGGATTAACTGTGCATTCAGCTATTATTTTTACAGTTAAGAAGTTTACAGTTTAAATTTATAAAAATAAATCTACATATTATTGTAATAATGCTTATTTTGACCGTTTTGACGGAAGACACACACTTTTATTTAGACCAACTTTGACATAATCGTAAAGCCCTATTTCTTAACTTTAAAATGAAGTATCCCAAGCAATTTTACGATTTTTTTAAGCGAAGGTATACTTTTTTGAAAATATGTACTCGAAATGATAATATTTTGAACTGCCGATAAGTATGCAATGGATTTTGAAAATTAAATTAAAAATTAATACAAATGACTAGGCTTTAGCACTATTTTTGCATTGCTTTTTTTTGGCAGAGTCATATTAAAATCAAGTATTTACAAAAGCATGGAAAACTAGAAACCTGCAAGTATAAGCAGTCTACTTGCCATTCACTTTGAACCTCTCGCTCTTTCCATCTCAGAGATCTGCTTGTTCATACTCTCAATACTATTGTAATAACTACAATTTCTTGATAAATCAATGCTCGAAACTAAAAAACTACCTTGGTACACGTGAGCCATCTACAAGTTAACTCCTTTAGTTACGCACCCATTGGAAAAGTCAAAAGACTTTGGACGAAGCAAAATGTGCAACAGCTTTTACACCCTCTCATTCGCATCCCTTGTGGAAAGCAGCTTACGTGTAACGACAATTCAACCCACAAAAAGGCAAACAAAACTTTTCAATTGTGGTTTGGCAGCTACCCCGTAAAAGTTTCATTAAGACGAAGGAGGGCAAAAAGTGGTGCAGGCAGACAGTTGGGAACCGCTTAGACGCACACGTGGGCTGATTAAAAAGTCATGTGGAAAAAAATCTTAACTGAATATCTCTCTCTACTTCTCGGCAGGATTACCTGGGCGGATGCATTGTTTTTGTGGCCATTGTGACGGCTTTGGCAACGGCAAGCGTCAGTTGCAGCAACTATGCAAGGGAAGCGGTTGCGTCAGGAACTTATGCCATCAATAAAAGCATGCCGGGGGGCTCCACCAAGGAACTGACACCAACACCCTCGCTTGTCGGTCTGGCCATAAACTACACGTTGTTGGTGCCGATTTACCTTAATTGGGTTGTAAAACTTTTGGCCGATATGGAGATGTATGCGGGCTCGGTCGAACGCATAGCGCACTATGCCCAGGAGCAGGAGCAGGAGCAGGAGCCTGTGGAAATCAGCAATGAAGTCGATAGGTCGTCCTTGTCCACATCTACGTCCATGTCGTCGACTGCCGGTGACAAAGTTTACCCAGGCGTAACGTCAGCTGCCGTTGATGTTGATGAAGATAGAGAAGGTGAACAGGCAGGAGCAGCGCTGGGTGAAGGTGTTGAGGCCGGAGTTGCCGGAGGAGACGCTGATAAATTAAATGCAGGCAATGCAGCCGACGACGGCAATCACTTAAGCTTCCACACGGCGACAGTTGTTGACAAGTTGCAGCAGGCGACGACGGAGATGTCGGTGATTAAAGATAAGAAAATGCCAGCACTTGGCGACAAGGTCACCTTCCTGTCTAATGAGCCAGCAAGAAGGCGGCATCCCCCACTGAAATGCTGTAAGTGTTTGTACGTGTGTGTGTGGGTGTATGTGCGTGTGCCGACCCTTGGCCTTCAATTAGCCTTCAGGCATTTATATGGCTCATTGATTACCAATTGATTTATGACAGTTGAACTATAGTTGAAACTAAAGCGTTGCACAAAAAGTTCTTGCCATGACAAAGTTCTTGCTTAACTGCATAATGATGATGTGCTTACAATGTACCGCCGACTGGTAATTTATCTTTTATGGCAACTGAAAGTGCAATCAGATTAAATGCATTCGAAAGTAGTCGAGTATTTAATGAAGTTTGTATATAAAAGAAAAGAGAAGGTAGAAGAAAATTAATTAGAAATAAAGTTTATCATTAAAAAATATATATTGGGCTCAGCGATTTGCGATTTGTGAGATTAAGAACCGGTTAAAAAGTGTTTTAGAGACATACCCTAGATGTTATTTAAGCTATGAGCTTGAAGAGATGTGAATGGGTTGCTTATAAGAAATAATATATTTCACCGAATCATTAACGGAATCGAACCGGAATTGATTAACCGGTTAAAAAGTGGTTCAGAACCATACCTCAGAAGTTACTTAAGCTTACTTAAGGTATGTAGATAGGTACACTAAAAAAAAGCAGAACGATTCGGTCTTAAAAAACGCTCTTGATTTTAACCTGTTTCGGTCTACGATTTCGTAAGAACGAAAATAGAAATAAAATTCTTAATTTAAGAAAAAAAGTTTAATTTTAATATAATTTCGTTCTTCAATTCAAAATTGACCGTTGGAAATTCAAAAATAGAATTTCAAGAATTATGCTCTTGGAATCGAGATAAAGTCGTTCTCAATTTGGTTCCTAGAGGCAAGGCGAGAGAGAGGAAGCAAACTAAGAGAGCGTTGGACGCGTTTGTCGTTGTTAGATGCGTACAAATACAAATACTTAATTCTTATGTGTGATATGGACAAGAGGTTTCGCTGATGCCAAATAGCCGAGTGAGCTAACGCGCTGGCGTTCGTGTGTTCAGTTTTCGAGGTCCAGAGTTCAAGTCCCGTAAAGTAATTAAAAAAGACCAACACCACGCGTCGCTCTGTCGGGTCGGTCGTGTCTCTGAACAACCTTCTTTCCACCGCACTTTTGAGAACGAATGCTCTTGATTCAAGAGTGAAATTCTCTACTTTTTCCCTGAGTGTGCTTATTTTGAGCTCTCAAAGTTCTTTATAAAGTCCCGAATCGTGCTTAACATATCCAAATCGATATTAAAATCAAGAATTTTAGGATTTTTAAAAACGCTCTTGAATCAAGAAATTTCGTACCTAAATGAAGAATTATCTGGCGTATTGAAGTATCGAAACTGAAACTTATTGATTTAAGTACGAAAATTCTTGATTTCTTTCTTTGTGTAATATGCATTTCTTTAGAATCGGTAATTGAAGCACTTTTTAAGTAAATAAAAATTATAAAAAAAAACTCTGTTAAAACACAAGTTTTTCAAGTGTGCTTATTCTTAAGTTAGGGATTACACTTGATTGTTGTGTGTTTTCTCTTGCGACTTATGGCTGCTCAAAAATAAGAGAGACCGTCGGTCCTTTCCGATTTTGATATAACCGTTACTCAGTGGAAGAAATGTTTAATATCCTTCCCTTATGTTAATTAACAGAGCATTAATGTTAACATATTAACATTATGTTCGCTGACACTGTATGACAAATATTGTGTTTCTTAAAGAAAACAGCGCTATTTAAATATCGATTGCTTTGAAGTTTTGCGTAGAAATGAATCTTCCATTTGTATATGTATGTATTTTTAAAATCAACGAACAGCTCTTGCATTTACCTTCATTTGTAATTAAAAGCTCCATTTACAGAAGATTATTCATTCAACTGAATTGACAGTCCATGAATAACAGGTCAAGTTTGTGTGGATGGG
The DNA here is from genome assembly GCA_018904275.1 of Lordiphosa clarofinis. Classification (NCBI taxonomy): domain Eukaryota; kingdom Metazoa; phylum Arthropoda; class Insecta; order Diptera; family Drosophilidae; genus Lordiphosa; species Lordiphosa clarofinis. The sequence goes on from JAEIGQ010000022.1 coordinate 1,310,954, forward strand.
GTTTGTGGGAAGTGAAAATTGAACTCAATACCACTTAAACGATTGACAAGCCAATTATTCGCTGTCTTGGAATTAACACAAATAAGCTCAGAGCAAAATATGCAGTGCAGCAAAAAGATTAAAGGTTTAAAAGTCAGTTGAATGTTTTTATGTATTAAGAAAATTGAACAATCCATTGGGCCAACTCCGAGCTTCTCTCGTTACTGGATTGCGACCTGCTGTCGCGAAATACTACAATTTTTTGAGGCTTTCTCTTTCACTTACTTTAAAGCTGAGGCTACTCAGACCCGGAGTTACAAACCAATCCTGTAGAAGCTTTTAATATGAGGTACCAAACAGCATCTCTGGCACAACTGACTAAAATATAGTAAATAAATATTAAACTATCGGCCATGTTCTCAATTCCACTTCCACAAAAGAATGCAAATTTAGTACTAAAACCGGTTTTAAATCACAGAACTTTTGTGGAAGTGGAATTGAAAACAGCCGTATGGCTTCAAAGGGGAGTATCAACTAATAGCGCTAAAACACAATTATGGCAAATCATGTACCAAATAAGAAACGCGCTTGCGTTATAAGTGTATGCATTCCGAATCGAACAAGTTTTTACCAATTTTTCTACAAAATAATATTTTACATTTTTACGTTTAATATAATTTAGGGGTAATTAGAGGTAATACCAGGAAAATCTTAGATTTTGTTTTCACAAGATAGGGATAACAATGAGACCGGTAGCTTGATAATATTAAGGTATGCCCGTTCAAATCAAAACTATTTGGTAATCGGTTTTAATTCGCTTAGTTTTTTATAATTGATTGAACCGCTATATTTGTGTCATTTTATATTTAAAGTCCACAAGTTTTAATTCGAAATGCAAACGATTTTAGGAAAATCTTTAGAGACCTCCTTGACACTCTTGATTTAAGTCTATTATTTTTTTTTAATTTAGAAATCAAAACAAGCAAAAATTTACCAATCGCAATCTCCCTCAAGATTTAAAAGGTCAAAAGTAGCCTCAACTCCTACGTACATAAATGTACACGATTTGCTTTTCAGTTGGCCAACTTGACCTTTGTTTTATTTCCTTCTAGAAATATATATGGCGAATTTGAATTTTATCTCAAAAACGCACTTAGTATCATAAAAAAAATTTTTTCCGGTCATAATATTGAGAAAGTTATAAGTTCTATTAACATGACCTCGAGCCGGCTAACATCAAATTTCAATTAAGTAAGGCGACAAACACAAAATTGAAAGTAAAACAAATTCTAAAGAATCTGACTTGATTGAACCGAACTTTTTTTTGTAGAAAAGTTAAACATTGGAATGGTTCGGTGTATGGATGGAGGGACACAAAATATGCAAACCGAACCGTTTCTTTGAAGTTCGGGTTTGCAGCCTTGATCTCAATACTGATAGTTAACCATTTCTTTTATTTGTATCGTGCTAAACACGAAAAATATCATAAATTCGACCTAAACTTAGTATACACCTTAACAAAAGAACTGCCAAAACAAAAATACCAAAAGTGACAATTCTTTTGTTTAGGAACAATGTGACCAGATTGTAAGATGTATGCATGTAATATGGTCACATTGCCTAGTTTAAAAGTTTCACAATCAATAAATAAAAGCGATTAGTGAGTCGACAATGTGCAATACCTCTTGAAATAATTTAAATTCATTATTTCATCTGGTTTGTAAAAATAGCAATGGTCCAAATCGTACTTTGCTTTCCAACAAATACGTTAATATAATCTATTTAATAAGTTATCTTGGCAAAATGCTGCGCGACATATCGCTATCTATATACTAAAATGACTACAAATTTGGCATACCAAATGCCCTTTTTTATTACTGCTACCCAATATTGTTGCCCACATCAGTTTTGCCTTTTCACTTTTCAGTTTGTTCTTTTGCCAACTTTCAACTGACATTTTTGCGGGCTCACATAAATCTCAACAGGCTACAATATTCATGCATTGTTGATTTGGTATTAAATCTTATATATAAGCATTTTACATAATGTTTCATCTCTTTTGTCTTCCACAGACCAAAGCGTACCAATTTCGTGGCCACAGCGCGGCGACATCAGCTTCGAAAATGTCAGCCTGCGTTATGAAGGACAAAGCCAGAATGTTATCAGCTGCCTAACATTGAGAATACCAGCGGGTCAACGGGTGAGTGGCTAAAAACCAATTGTTTCGTCTCTCGGCAATATCCATTGTACATAATCTAGAAAAAAATGTCAGCAATAAATAAAATCACATCAAGACTATGGTGTAACCAGTCCCAAACCCCAGGCTCAGCAAACTGTGGCCAATGCAGGACAAATGTGGTAGACGCTGGCGGAGGGGGTGTGTGCACTTTGGCCGCAAACTAACCAAAGCCAAAGCTTAGCCTAACCGGGCTTGACTCGGCCAGACGGTGTAAAAAAAGTCAACAGCAGAATGAAACTCTGCAAATAGCCGCAAGAGTTGGAATACCCATATAACATACACATGGATTTGTATATTTTTCTTCTATATAGCTCACACACACATAGAGCTGTCCATCATGATTATGGTAAAGTGCACACAAGTAGAGAGAGCGAAACAGAAATGAGATAGAGTTAAAAAGACAGCATGGTTAGCTTCTCCACCGCCACCTCCCCTCGGTTTCACCATTTCCTTCTTTCTTTCTTTTACTAGCAAATATTGTAAATTTTCTAAAGTAGTTGTAAACAAAATTGATAGGTTTTTGAAGTTTGAATGGCAGTGCAAATGGCGACAGACGAAGAGAAGCAGACAGCGGAAATAAAACTTTAGCTTGACAGTTTTCCAGCAAGTTGAAAAGTAAATGAAAATGCATCTTCAGCTTATCCAAATGTAATTGTGTTTCATAATTTAAAGCTGCAATCTAATTTAATAGGTTTAAATGAATTTAGTAACCACAAAATGCTTTCACTTTGTTACTGATAAATAAATCAAGCGTGGTCACTGACAATAAATTGAACAACAGGCAAAATAATACGTATACGTAAACACAATCAAAATTGAATCTGAAAAACAATAAAAATCAAATCGTTACAAATAAAAACCTATGCATTAAATTGTGAATATTCTGTGGATGGTAAATTTGTGGAAATTAAATTGATTACATTTCGACAAAACTGTCGACTATAAAGTTAGTTAGTGAATAAAGAAACAGCTAAAACTTTATATTTTTGTGTTGTAGTTTAGCGAACAGTTCTGATTTTTATCGAAAATTTGACCATTTTTAATTACGAAAAAGGAACCGAATGTCCATAAGGAATGTACCTTGGAAATAGCAAAAAAAGTCTGCTGATGAGAGAATTGGGAGTCCCTTGAAATTGTACAGTACATACAAACCTTTTCGTGGGCAAAAGACAATTTTAGTTATTTTATTAACACCAAGCATATGTATTCAAAATTGTATATCTTCATTTAAAAATAATCGTACAATTTTTTGGCAGTTATTTTCAAAATATCAAAAAGAGTCAAATCAAAATTATAGCTTTCAAATAAATCAATTCATAGAAGGGTCAAAATTGTGAATTTTTGCACCTTTTAGCTAAAATTACCTAAAATCTCGACTTATAGCCATTTCAGAAAATAGATTCGAGTTCGGCTCACGCAAATCAACTTGAATTCACCAACCCTTCAATATACTGGACCTTGTTGCCTAGTAAAATTTATATAATGGGGTCTGTTCCGAATTTCGACTCGATTTTCGTGTAAGCTTTAGTATTTTGCAGTCAAATTTGAAAACTTTGTATAGAAGGCGACAAATTTACCTGCGGCTACTAGATCAGGTATAACAAAACTCGGAATCGTGGCAGCAGCTGAAACCGATTGCTTAATCCCAAATGAATTTAAATCGAGAGAAAATTGCGATGGGATCTAGTAGCCTCATATTAACTTGACACTGACGTTTAAATTTATATAAATTGCATTCGAAATTCACATGTTTACACGAAAATCGAGTCGGAATTCGGAACAGACCACAATGACTATGAAATGACTAAAACATACAGAAAAGTTAATTTTTCTTTATTTATTGGCGGATGTCAATTTCGACGATTGATTATAAATTTAAAAAAAAATAGCAGTAGATTCATCCCATATGGCCTGTCAAAAATAATAAGAATAATAATAATTTGCATGATTTCCAAATAGAAGAAGCTAAGAATGCAACAAAAATTACGTGCGATCTGAGAGAGTTCAAGCGAGATGTCTTTCCGCTCTTACTCTGATACCTTTTATGTGATTCCATTTTTGTGTTTAATTAGAGATAAAAAATTAGATTTACTAGCAATAATTTTTGCGTTGATCTTTTGCTTAATTATTGTGCAATTTGCAAATCGATGGCTGCCAATTTGAGTTGAACAAAGTGGCAACGCCGAAGCCAAAATAATGACGACAGCCGCTGAAATGTTGATAAGTTTTATTATTCTCCCGAAACTGTTATATTTAAAATAAATTATAAAGCGGAAAGCATCGAACAGATGTCCAGAGCGAAATTTGCTTGGCTTTTAAAAAGGGCCTCAATCTCGCAATGGGCGACAGGGAAGCCTGGAAAGAACTGACTTTAAGTCTGGCCAACCTTTCCTCCGATTGATTGAATTGAATAATGTGTGGCCCGTAGGCGAATAATCTTGCCTACGAATTTATGTATATCGTCTGATTTAGAAAAAAAGTCAAATGCGGATCCAAAGAGGCTGCACTCTAGCGTCTTATTACAGATTTGCTTCTTCCCCAAATCGTCGATTGCCAACTGTCCTGCGAGAATCATTTATTTAATTAAAACAAATCTTTTGCTAACATTTTCATTCGCAGTTCTCGCGTACCCGTGCAGCAGTTAGAGTTGCAAGGTATCATTTATTTTTGCAAAAAATTTGAATATTTTGTGTGCGAAATAAAAAAAATAAAGGCTGGTCCACAATATGCATCGCAGTAGGTGCCCACGTAATGAGAATTTCTATCTACGTTTCGAATACACAGTTGTGTGTAGAGATTTTTGTAAGTTTAACTTCGGGTCGAGTTGTTGCTCGTGTGTATATAACAGTTGTGTGATATTTTGTGTCAATTAATTTAGAAAAAGGCAACTCGGTCGGCAAAGTGCCAACTGCTTACATTCTTAATTATGATTTTTTCGCCAGTTCTCCCACATGCCTAATAATCAAGAGAGCTAACGTGCCGTCGTCCATGTGTTTCTGTGTTAAGGGTCCCGAGTTCAATTCCTTCCTATTCTCATACAACTTTTTTATTTTTTTAAGTTTTTTAATTTCGATCCCCATTACAATCCGATACACCAAGTGTGTGGACGCGCGCACATCTAGTCCACAAGTCCACACACAATTTTCAAAATGGTGTATCGTCTTGTGAACTGAACACATACTTCCTCGCCAATATTTTCTCCAATAGTATATTGAGTTGTAATCTCAAGCCGAAGTGTTTTCTGTTATACGCCCACTTTTCCGATTACATAGTATTCTGCTTTGAATACAGTATGCCAACGAAAACGGCCAAGCTTACGTAAATATATACAGAGTAGTAACCGATACTCGAAGGCTGCCAGCCTTCAAAGTGTTTCAGAGAACATCGAACTTGTAATGGGCATTTGCGCCGCTGGGGTATGTCTTCGCTAGAAAGAGTCATTTTTAAATTAGTTCACTCTTCTTCTTATCTCGAAACCACGGCTTTCGAACTGGCGGTCAAGAAATCTCTAGTAGCACTGAACCGATTTTGATGAAACTATTTTGTCTGAACCTCAATTATAATTTTAAAATTTATATTTTTCATTACACTAATCTTTAAAAAAGGGCCCAAAATCGATTTTTTATTTTTCAATGGCCGCCATTTTGTCAAAAATATAATTAAACCTTTTTTTTTGTGATTCAGACCAGAATTACATCTATACTGATTTCATCCCCGTTCTTACTTTTCATTTCACAAAACCTGGACCCCACTCTTTGACAGCCGACAACTTTTTGAACAGCCCTCATATATCGAAGCAGTAAAATTTTTTTGTTTACTTTAATCTGTTTGTAACATAATAACAAAAACAGAATTGGAAAAACTCTTTGCGTTTTTAAATAAGGTTGTTTTTTTTAAAAGGTCCAAAAACAGCCTCGACTTGGAGATTCAGGGGCAACATTTTGAATGTACTGCAGTAGTATCAGAACCTGTTAGGTGGGGTCAGTACTGAAATCAGACCTGATTTAAAAGGTGGTACTAAGAACATTTCCTTCATTACAGGATTTTTTGTCATGAACTTAACACTGGCATGACGTTCTTTATTAGGCTTGCAAACTCAATAAAATCAACCATAAAATAGAGCTATTTCTGATGATTATGCCTCAATTCATAACTGCTTTATTTACATCTAAAGCATTGTACTAAAGAGACGTTTACTAGCATAGTTAAAGTGGCAACACTGGCCACGGTTTCTCAAGATGGTGGATTTTCGCCTTGTTATTATAACTCTTAAAATCTTACTGATTTTTACAACAAAATGTAATTACGAAGTTGTTTTCAAATGCCACCTCGCCATACATACATCTAGTGTTTCTGTTGTCTTTATGTTGTTGTAACAAGCCGACAGTTTTTTGGTATTTTTTTTTGAGCCAACAGACTAATACTCGCACATGTACAAATGCATTTTTATAAGCTTATATATAGATTCCTATTTTGTTCTCGTTTTGATTCATGCATATGCAAAAATGTTTTGACAACATTTTCACAGCAACTTCCGCCCTTTTGCTGAAAAATAAATAAAATAAAAAATAAATGCATCAGAAATCATCGAAATGTTAAGGATTTGTTTTGGCATTGGCCTCTAAAGCGATAAATGCTTAAATGAAATTCAATTTATTTGGAAGCTTAAAAACGTTTGAGTTTATAATAGGCTTAGGTTGATGAGTGAAAAAAAAAATTGATTGATTGATTGAAGGCTAGCTAACAGATGGTAGACTGATTACAACCACAATGTCAATTCGAAAGGAAATAAAAAAACATAGGCTCATATGGAGAGGGCAGATGTATACATACCAGAGAACTCCACATATCAGGTCAAAAATTCCTGCTCATACTTAATCAATGACCGAAGCTCAGCAATCAAATTAGCGTTACACCGGCAAACGCATCGAACGTTTGAATATGAGTCGAATGATTGAACAAATTTTGCGTTCAATAAAATGATCGTCATATCGACAATCGCATCATGCGGTTGAGAGATAGTCGGCTGATTGAACATGTTTGCAAATATATTGGCTTTCGTTCTCTCCGACAAAAGCAAATCATTCGGTTTTGTCCATTTGGTAAGCCCTGCTTACGATTCCGGAACAAGCCACTCTCTTTCCCATCAGTTCAATCCAGGGTTCCCCAAGCAGAGAAGACAGAAAATGTGTCAGTTACTCTCTGACACAGTGATGCATGATTTCGGCAAGCATTCTGTACGAATTGCTGAGTATGCTCGGCCTCCATGAGCCCAATGGACACGTGCCCCAATTAAATGGAGTAAAGACGCTTAGAATGATTATAATCAAAATGCTAAAAAGGATTGAATGGTTTGATTGAATAAAAATCAGCAAACATGTGTGTGTAATTTAATCGGATGAGCGTATTGTTTATTCATGTTGCACATATTTTCCCAGTATAAATTCAGCTGCGGAACAGTTTGAACCAGTCTTTCCATTTTATTATCATGAACCATGTTCCAAAAAGTTATTCACGCTATAAACTTTGAAATCTGTGAGAGGATTGGGAACATAAAGTTAAATATTTTTCTGAAAACCGGTTACAGAAAAAATATTGAACTGGAGCAAAAGTGCCACAGTGCCAAACATATTATATATGAAAATTAAGTTAGATATGTTCAAGGTTTTTAACATCTCATCAACATAATCTGTGATCCGGCTTTTACTTACTTTTGCGATTTGCGATTTTACAAAATTCGTATGAATTTAATTTTAATTTCTCTGAAATTCGCCACTTTTTGTTATCGATTCTGTTTCATTCCCAACTCGTTTTGCTATACTTCACGTGGTGTATCGACAATCTTATCGGTTATCGCCGCAGCGAAATCGCATTTTGATGTTGTCAAAAGATATTTTGCTGATTGTTAAATTTTGGGAGGGTTAAAAATTTTATGAGACCAGAGTTTAAACCAAATTGCAACACAGAGTCCAAAAATCAATCTAAAATAGTCACAGAATATTAGAATAATTGCTGTATAGAAAGGCAGCTCTTATCTCTAGGGACATTTCCCATTTTCTTTTCATTTCGTAAGCTCATACGTCGCCGTTTTTAAATCGGCGATATTTTGCGATTTGCGAATGTTGGATTAAAGAAGAGTAGAACAATTCGGTCTTAAAAACGTGATTTTATTCTGTTTCGGTCTAGAATTCGATCTTAAAAGCTCTTTGAGCACGAATCCTTCTTAAGTTCGAAATTGACCGTTTAAAATTCAAAATTAAAAATACAATTCTTGATTCAAGAAAAAAGTTTTAATTTAAGATAATTTTGTTCTTGTTGTAATCAAGAGCTCTTCCGTTAAGAGTTAAAATCATGCTTATTTTAAGTTTTTAAAAAAATCCTGAATCATGCTTGAAATATCCAAAACGTTCTAGAAATCTTGAGGGGTTTTTTTAACGCTCTTTAATCAAGAAATTCCGTACTTAAATCGAAAATTTTCTTATTTGCTTATTGAAGTTTCGTAACTGAAAATTCTTGATTTAAGTAGGGAAATTCTTAATTTTTCTTTCAGTGTACGTTTGCGACTTATCGACCAAATCGTAAAATTTTTGCGAAAATGGGACATGTTTCCGGTTCAAAACCGTTTCGAAGAAGTTTACAAATGGAAACCGAAGTCAAAAAATATCAAATAATACGACAATAATTTTGCACTCCCTCATAAGGGTATGGAATTTTTTGAATGTGTTCACACACAATGGCTTCTGTTGTTGTTCGCTTTAGCTTTTGTGGTGGTTAGATGACCCCCCCCCGCCAAGATTTTGGAGAAAAAAGGGGGGGGGTTCCAACATGTACAGCCGAGCAGCCTCTGTGTGTGTGTGTGTCTTTTTTTATGATCAAACATCACTAAAACGTTCAATAATTGGTTTTAAAGAATAATATAAAATAATTGGTTTCAGAACCCTAGCGACGCCGGGTATTCAGCTCGTAAATACATAAATATAAGAAAATACCTCCAGCTGTGGTTTCTGTTCAACGAGCCAGAGAGACAGCTTGGCCAAGCAGATTTTATTTGAATTTGATTTTCCAGTAAACGGACAAATATATTTCAATTGCAAATGATGACCGCACACACACGCACCCACACACCCACACATCCACATGAAGCATGACAACTCTACTTCCCTTTTTATTTTTGTTGCAGATTGGCATCTGCGGTCGCACAGGCAGTGGCAAATCCTCACTGGCCTTATCCCTATTTGGTGTATTACAAACGACAAGTGGCCACATTCGCATCGATGATGTGGACATTGAACAAATCCGACCGGACGAGCTGCGCACCCGATTATCTATAATTCCCCAGGATGTGCATCTGTTCAATGCAACAATACGTGAAAATCTGGATCCGCATGGCTATTATTCGGATTTGCAATTGTGGAATTGTCTCGAGTTGGCGCAACTCAAGGAGTTTGTCAACGTGCACTTGCCGCAGGGTTTGGGTAAGTGCATTCCGTCTCTTGCATTTTCCATTTGGTTTTTTTCTCCGATTTTTTTTGTTTGTGGATTCTTGTGTAAACAACAGAACTGACAGACTGTCAGACAGTTGCTGGGGATGTTTTTGCCTTATGAAAAAATCATGTTTATTTTTGGCAGCAAACATGGACTTGTCCCCCTCTCATCGCATCCTGACTGACTGACTGACTCACTGCCCTGACTGTTTGATGTTTACTGTAAAAGTTCATGCATGTTTGATTTTCCGTGTTGATTGGCCCACATGTGGGTCTACATATGTATTCATCTATCGAGTATATTTGCGCGAATTCGTGTTGATTAGGCACTTTTTCAAATACATCTGTCAATTCGGCATTTTAAATGCCACTTAATGGCATTTCAATGAGAGCAGTAGCATTTATTAAATAGACGTTGGATTCGTTGGACTAAAGAAAGTTTTAAGCAATTTGTTGATAGTCAAATCCCTGTATTGATCTGATTTCCATTTAAAATGAGATTAATCATTCCAATTGATTGTCAATAAATGTTTGATTGATTAACTGAATTAAACCCTTTGACATTTGTCTATTCGATATACTTTAATCCATTGCATTAACCTGCACCGTCCAGTAATACAGTAAATTGAGCCACAAAAATGGAACAATCAAATTATCCAAATGAGGTAGCTGCGCCCGGACATTTTACAGCAAAGCACGCAAGTGGGCAACGGAGAGTAGCCTTCGCCAGTTCTCTTACTGGTCGGTTAATTTCCCTCGTTAAGGCTTAAACGCGTGCTTAGCCAAGCGGCCATTACGTCACGCTTATTAAATACAACTTTAATTACGCACTAAAACGGATTTTTATGATACTTGTATGTACCAACCTGGCAACGATGGCTTCTTCTTTTTCCTTAGACACGGAAATCAACGACGGTGGCATCAACCTGAGCGCCGGCCATCGACAATTGCTTTGCCTGGCACGTGCCATACTGCGCGGTTCCGTGTGCCTGGTGCTGGACGAAGCAACAAGTACACTGGACAGTACAACAGAACGTGCGCTTCTCAAGGCGGCGGATAAAGCTTTCCAAGGTCGCACAATTATAACCATTGCGGTGAGTTGCAGTAGAGACTCTGTTTTTCTACGATTTCCTAAACTTAATGGTGATTATTTACAGCATCGTCTGAGCACTATTTTGGATTATGAGCGCATTATCGTGCTGGACCAGGGTCAGATTGTAGAGGATGGCAATCCCAGGCAGCTGCAACAGCAATTGGATTCGGTTTTCTATGGCCTCTGGCAAAAGGGGGTGGAGTTGAGTGCAAATGTGAATTAGATTCGACTAAATTTAGTCAGTTGAATGTGCCATAAAAGTGATTGTTCATTGCATGTGTTCTGCTTAGATTTTGCCCAAAAACACATTCAATCTACATTACTATTTTACTCTGAATTGTATGCCAGGCCGCATTTGGTGTCCTTATTTAATTGTGTCAAATGTGATTTTATATTTTATTTAAACTTACTTGTAATTTTATTAATGTGAATTTTGCATTTTCTTAATAAAAGAACTGCGTTCGAACCATAAACAATTTCCATCTGAATCTGAAAGCCTTTTCAGACATGCGACACGAAGTAAGTACATATTTCGTTAACGTGGAACGTAAATCTAGTGTGACCAGACTTAAGAAAAAATACTGTTTAGCCCAAATGAATATAGGAAAATTGTCTAGTGTGGTCCGCATACTCGTAGCTCAGAAAATTCTAAAATAATTTATTTTTGATAGACAGCGAATTATGGAGAATTTTTTTATGCAAAAAAAAACCCGGAGGTCATTCTTAATTTCTTTCAAAAAGAACTTTGAAATTTTATTTTTTTCTTCACTTATTTTTACATATGCTTTGGAAAAATGTCACTTTTAATAAAAATTTAATAGATCATCTATTTAGATGTTTCTCATTAAAATGGAGTACACGAAATGTTATTTTACTGTGTCGAAATTTTTATCCTTATCGGAAGGAAAAGGCATCGACTATTTAAAGTATCTCAAGTGTATTCAAGGGGAAAAAAATTAAAAATTGTGGAGCTGACTGAAAAATAGCAGAAAAGGGCAACCAACTTTGTTGTTCAACACAAAACAATTTTAACACGTCAATTCAGCACACGTTAATTCAACACAGCACAATTATAACAGAAGATATTTCAACATAATCACCAGAGATAACATTCTTTTGTTCACAACTTAAATAACTTTCATCCGAATGCAGACGTTGTTAATATCGCAAAATTTTTGCCTGCCGCTTGTGTAACCCTTCTTTCCCAGGATAAATTTGTTTGTGTTTAATTTATAATGTGTTGAAATGACGTATGTTAAATTGACTTTTTGAAATTTATGTGTTGATTATACCGCGAATTGGTTTTTTGGAATAGGCGGGGGATGGAGGCTGCGAATGTGGGAAAATTGCGCCGCAGGCAAAATTTGTTTGGCTGCGAATGTGAAAAATTTTTTGCTGCAGCTAGTGTCTCCCTTCTATCTCTGATGGTACTACACACTTGCATTTTATTTACTATCACTAATAAAAGTCATCGTTACTCAACTTTAGGTTCCACGTCTCTTCAACACAAAACAATTTTAACACTTCAATTCAACACACGTCAATTCAACACAAAATAAATTCTTTACAAAATAAAAGTCAACACACAGTCATTTCACCTAACACAACAATTTGACACTTTGTCAATTCAATTCAAACCAAATTTTAATTTAAGAATAAATTAATTATTTTGCTTTGTGTTGAATTGACTTAGTGATGTATTGACGTGTGTTGAAATTGTTTTGTAAAGACTTTGTTTTGTATTGAATTTGTTTCTGTTGAATTGACGGATCTTTGAACAGTTGTGTTGAGTGACATGACTGTCTGTTTTACATACGTGTCACCATTTTATCGGAAATGTGTCCTGCTTCAACAAAGGTGAATGAAAAGAAGTTAAAAAAACAGTGCGACTTTTATGAGAGGTTTTAACATGAAGCTGTTAACCACTCAAAAAACTTTGTGGATCCATTTATACACTGCCAGCCTTGAATAGGGACAAGCATTTAAAAGCGAATATACAACTATTTGACTGAAACAATCATATTAAATCAAAAGGCAAATATTTTTTAGCATTTAGTACTTCATTCTTTATTGAATTAAACAAAAAAGCTTTTTCAAATTAACGCAGTCATTTGTTAAAAAAATTTTTTTCAACGAGCTCTTCAAAAAGTCATATTTTTAGCATGCACTTGAATAGGACACGGTGATTTCATCATTCTGAGTAAACTCCGCCGGTTTATTTTGACATTATAAGTTTTAAACATAAAAACTAAATTGGTGGGCGTTCAAGCACTAACTGACGTAAAAAATGCAAAATAATGGCCTAAAGGAGTAAACATTTCTTACAGGCAAATTTATGAAAAAATTTGAAAAAGCAAAAGTGTTGTATACAATTTTCTTAAAAATCCATAAATAAAGGGAATAAAATGAAAGGCCGCACAAAAAATTTTTCGTGTACGCAGAGCATCGAATTGTTCAAAAAGCCTTTAATTTACATTTTTCAGATTTGAAAATTGATTCAAAACTACTATTAAATGAAAGTGTCGATACGGTACGGAGAGTTGTACGTAAAGCTGAACATCTAAAAAGATTAAAACTAAAAAGTAAACCCCCACTTAAAACCCAACGGTAAGATCCGCGTCAAGTTTTTGCTCGAAATGAAATGACTCGAAGAAGAATGGCATACCGTGGAATTATCCGTTAAAAAACGCTTCCACTTGTATGGAGAGTGTGTTTTTTGTGTTATTTTCATGATATTCGATAAGAAGAACACTTTCTGTCCCGTCACCATAGCCTTAAGAAAGGTGTTATGGTACGCGCGCCGCACGGCCACATTTATTTTTTTTATTAATTTCGAGCAATAACTTGACGAGGATCTTACCTTTGGGTATTAAGTGGGGGTTTACTTTTAGTTTTAACTTTTTAGATGTTCAGCTTTACGTACAACCCCGACCGATCGACACTTTCTTAATAGTAGTTTTAAATTAATTTTCAAAGCTGCATGAATTTAGTTTTTTGAAAAATTCGATGCCGCAGTACCGAATTTTTATGCGGCCTTTCATATTATTCCCATAATTTGATGGGTTTTTAAGAAAATTGCATACACCTTTTGCTTTTTCAAATTTTTTCATCAATGCCGTAAGTAAATTGTTACTCCTTTTAGGCCATTATTTTACATTTTTAACGTCAGTTAGTGCTGACGCCCACCGTTAGTTTTTATGTTTAAAACTTTATATGATGTCAAAATATAAGCTTCATTGAGCGGAGTTTTACCAGAATGATGAAATCACCTGTGTCCTATTCAAGTGCAGCTAAAAATATGACTTTTTGAAGAGCTCGTTGAAAAAAATTTTTTAACAAATGACGTTAATTTGAAAAAGCTTTTTGTTTAATTCAATAAAGATGAAGTACTAATGCTAAAAATATTGCTTGTTTAATATGTTGTTTCAGTCAAATAGTTGTATATCCTTTAAATTTTCCCTGTGCATGGCAGTGTATCACAAAGACAGAATTTTTCATAACATCTTCCAGGCAATTGGACTGCTGTATAAAAAGGGGTTAATAGGGAATTAATATGGCGTTGCAATGTAAACAAAGTGTCCTTACCTCGAGATTCGGCAACTGTGCGAATACATCTGCTGAGTTACTGAGCTGTACGAGGCCTGTGGGGCCTTATTTCAGTAGGAACTTATTTCATTCTTCAAATTTCATTCTGAAAGAACACTCCAAATGTTGGTTCCTATTTCATTTTATCTTTTGGAGACTTATTTCGTTGGCTACTTATTTCCGGCTGCCCAACATTAATTATAGCTGCCATATTACCGGTCTTGCCGATTGCTCTAGCTTTGTTGGTTTTAACTCTGTATTACTGAAATTCGATTAGTACTGATATTTCTACGACTTACAAAATTTTTTTTGGTGTGGACCACTATTTAATATAGCTGCTAACTAACCGATCTGACCGATATGCACCTACTTCGTTGGTTTTAAAGGTATTTCACTTATTTCAAGCTTCTTCAGCGAATTATCAAATATTGATCGATTTGACATACACTTGTAGCTGTTATATCCTACAGCTGTTATATTACCGACCTTGCGATTTGCTCCAATTTTTTTGTATTTACGTTGTTAAGCTGAAATTTGGTTCGTACTTCTATTTATGGCTCTAAATATGACTTACAAAATTGTTTGTGTTTTTTGATCGGTTTGTTCTTTATATTAAGCTGCAGAGGTGCACAGAAAAAAATAATGATATAATCTGGTGCTCAATGTTATATTTTTTCATATCAATAAAAAGCCGATATGACAAACTTGAAATTGACCTGTTCGAAAATATCAAAGTGAACTTTGTGACCTTATCAAAATGATATATTTAAGATCAAATTGATATTTAATTTTTACAGACCAAAAAAAAATCAATTACAATTGGCAGGTCGTAAATCCAATACTACTACCAGGCGCTCTTTTTTAGCTAAGAACTATTAATTATTGTTTTATAGAAACAGAAAAAGAACGAATTTGTAATTCCTTGACCTCCGCCTTGATTGGGCGCACTTTGCACGTCACAAATTGACATTGCGTTTTACCGCGCTGCGCTATCGGGCATGTGAGTGCGCACAAGGCTGAGATCCTACTTATACATTTCCTTTCGTTGCTTGAAGTTTCGACTTGCACAAATATCTGTGTCTTTCCTTTTCGCATTTTCTATACATCCCTTTCCTATTGTGAGAGTTTCGAATATTATAAAATATCTTTCTAATCTTTTTTAATTACATTTGACAAATTGATATTATTTTCTGTTAAAATGAAGCGTTATAGTTTAGATATGATATGAATATAATTATATTTGTTAAAATATCAAATTAACCAGCCCATATCAAATTGATATGGAGCTATTTTTTTCTGTGTTAGATAATATTAGAATTTATTTGTTACCTCTTAGTTTATCTGAAAGAAATCTTTATGTAGAAAATGAGGAATCGGCCCTTCATATCCAACTAATTTATCATCTGTTTTATAAACCGTTTCTTAAAATTACTGATCACTGACCACTCTGTTTAGCCATAGGCTCGGCGAGTGAAAATATACATTTTTGATTATTTCGGTTGGTTATATATGAAATTTCACAAAAATCTACCCAATAATGTGTTCATAAATATATAAACCAAAAATTTCAAGTCTGCACTCTAAGTCAAAACACTCATCGCATAACCCATTGGTATAAATACATATATGTACACTGAGTTTCCTGATTTTTCTAGTGCCATCCCTGCTCTCATGCATATAAAACGATTTCATTCAGGCTTTTCCCGAAAAATAAAACTAAAAAATATTTAGTTGCCAGAATATAGGCCTTTTGTGGCATCACTGAAGTCAACTAAAAATCTCCTAAAACTACTCAAAATTCGATTTTTAAAGTTCATTAACTGTTCAAAGTGAATGCCTGCTGGAAAACGAAACCAAACTCTTGTGGAGTGAGTCGTTCTCATTTGAAATGCAAAAACTGTGCAGTGCATATCGCAAATAATTTTTTTTTGTTGGCCCTTCTGCATATCAATTAACCCACTTAGGGGTCCAACCAATTTGCCGTACGGCCAGCATCAACACTCACAAAATCAAAGCAGCTTACAAATAAAAAAAAAATATGAAATCCTACCCTCCCTTTTTAACAAGATGCTTGCCATAGCACGCTCCTCATTGCCAATTAAGTTTAATTGCCCGACTCTGGCTGAAAGGCTGCAAAATCGACCTACTTCAAATATGCATACAAAGTGAACGCAGAAATCGTAAAAATTGTGGCCAGCTTACTTACCAGAATGCGATAGTCGAGTTGCCTAGGCCCATTTAACAATCAATTTATATTGAAATAATTTTGCTTTTGTGTGCTCTTTGGGGGAGAGCTGGAGCCATTTTCTGCGCATAAATTCATAAATGTTGTTGCCACATTCATTGCATATTCATGCAATTATTGAGTGCGGAGGCAGGCACCTTGTGAACCTGCTACCAGCGTCGTTTCGATTTTGGACCTAAACATGATTCTAATTGGGCTGATTTATGTACGGAAATGTGTGCAATTTGCATATTGTTGTTGCTCACTTGCAGAGCCCAAAAAGCATTGCCTGTGCAGAGCTGGGCTTACTTTTTAAAATTGGAAATAGCTGCTTGAGCAACGGAGCTACTTAAAAGACTTGTCTTTAAAGTTAGTGCCCGAAAAAGTAGGCTACAATTACTTGCAATCACTTAAGCTAGTCTACTACACAGTCGATTTATGTATGACGCCAACAACAACACTTTCGCATTAAGGGCGTGTTAACTGCCTTTGACTAATTGCTAAAGTGTCACATATCGTTGCCAAAAATTTCAGGCCAAACTCCAACGACCACCATTCAAGCTAATCCCCAGAATAGGCCTTGCCAGTGGCTTGTCCTCGTCGTCAGCGTTGGTTAATCACTCATGCCGCTGGCATTTCATCGTTGTAAGTGTGTGTGTGTGTCTGATAGACGACACATGTTTGTGCATGTTGTACCATCTCATATCGTGTGTAGACAAGGCCTTACTCATTCAGCTTGGCGCTTCGGAACGAGGCGCGTTTATTTCTTTGTTCACTTCTTTGATTTCTTGATTTATATGGTGTGTGCGAGTGTGGGTGAGCATTTTTAGTCTAACAAGCAACTCAGGACTTACTTCCATATATTTTTTTTTTGTCTCAGAAAGGCATTTTTGTACTTTATGGATTCTTGACTTTGTCAATGCTCTTCTTAGATAGCAATAATTGACTTGATACCTGCTGTCACTTAATTAAGAGGAATGCAAAGAGTTTAAGGACGGATGGGGAAAGAATCGGCGTCTAGTCCAGGACAATTTTAAATTGAACTCGTTTCAGCTAGTGTTAAAGTCGTGATCATACCAAAAAGAAAAACCCTAACAAAACTGATTACCGAGGTGATTCTGCATTTGAAACAAAACTCAGAAATTTTCTGGGCCTTTTGACCGTGTAATGTGTAATGCCATGGGTGTAATGTCCTTATTCAAATTTATGTAGCACAGTGCTGAATATATAATTGAACAAATTTATGCTATCCACAGAGTGTTTACAATTTTCTCCTTAAAAATGGGCATAGAAATTCTGTCCCATTTTGCTGTTAACGCACTAATAGTAGGATGGCATTGCGTCTGCACTCTGCTGTTTATTAAAGGCATTCATGAAACCGACTGAGATTTCGCTTATGGCTTAATCTTAATGCAAATCTAAACATTGATTTAGTGTGAAAGAAAGTCTGACTGACAAGGAAACAAAGCAAAGTATCTGGGAGTCCACAGCTATGACCAAAAATGTAATCAATGGCGGGTTTCTATCCATAAATACAAAAAAAATTCGAAATTGGTGTCTTTTGGAAATGAATGAGAAGTGAAACTTTATTTGAATATTAATTGACTCCAATCGATTCCATCTATCCCACACATGTGTCAGGGTCGAAGATAAGCAGATAAGGTGTCGATGCGATGCCTCCATTTTGTTCTCTACTTTGATTACCTCCACGACCACACCTCCCGCAATAGCAACGGCTAGCGATATCTGACCAAAGAGTGCGTCTTCGTTACGAAGAGACGATGTGAACAGTAGATCATCACGGATGCTATGTACCAGTTTAAGGTCCGACTCCCCAGCTTTGTAACTGGGATCGCGTTTATGGGAAGATCGAAATTGCTGAACAATACGAAGCACTGCTGGTCGCCGGGGACGCAAGTCCCGGGGCAGTCACAATCTACTGCACTTCACGTTGTAGGGAGTGAACACCATTTCGTAGTTACTTCCCTTTCTTGGGTCTTAACGCAGCCAGCTTCCCTACCGCTTCGCGCTCTTCCTATTAAGAACTTGTTTTTCTTGTACTTGATTTAGTTTGAAAAGGGTCTTGAACAGCAGCCAGAAGAAAAATGACTTTCAGCCTAACTCACAGTCCAGCTTGTCCCTTCTGTAGTTAGTAATTAGCAAAATGTATCCGATTTGCCGAAGACATGATAAGATCGGTAGCGGTTCTCAAGTTATGAGCAAATAAGTAAACAACCCTCCCCCCCACCCCACCACCCTATAAAAAAAGAAGAGAAAAAAAAGGAAAAAGATAAGACAGAAAAAATAAGATAAGAATGAGCGCAGAACCAGTATGGCATTCAGCTTCTACTCCAGGTACAGAGTATGTTATAGTCGGGCTTGACCGACTTTCTCACTTTTTTTTTATAAAACTGGGCGAAAGGACAAGGTATGGGCAATATGTCCGAAATTTATGTAGACATTGGGCCCATAACATTTTGTAGTTTAATTTTGATGCTTACTACGATTAATTTGAATATGGGCCTTTTGTCCGTGGGCTTTTTGTCATGTCACCTCGCAGGAGGCATAGTTATCATAGTAAACTATTCTGTTTAAGGGCTACCATGTACCTGTAGCTGGTTAAGTTCTTTTGTGATTGACTAAGGTTGAAAATGAGTGCAAGACGTCAAATTGAATGCAAGAATTTAGTTTCGCTTGCGGACATTACGTACTGACCTTGAGCCAGCAAAACCAAACACGATATAGTTTCCTATTCTTTAATTAAAAGAGGCGAAAATAACGGCAAAAGTAATGTATAGGAAATTTGAACTTGGAACATTTACTAAAAAAAGGGAGTTTCCAAATGGGGCCTCTTTTGGCTGCAAGATTTATCAAAGTGATATTTATACTAACCGAAACCCAAAACAGAATTAGGTTAATAGCCATGCTTACGGTAATCTTTACCGTAGAAACGTAATATAACCGTAACCAGAAAAAGGCGATCGGCTTTATGCATATCAATCTCTTGGTACGCCTCCGACTGCACATGTTATATTCCCAGAGTTCGTCGACTCTAAAAAAAGTCAAAGTCGATTTCATCTCAATGTGGTTGAAAAGTACGTGTTCGACTTGGTCTTTATTATTTATGCAATGCCTGTTTCTAGGCGTATGCTTTACTTGGGCTTGGATTATTTATTTTGGCTATGTATTTGGTTTGCTTTTGCTGTTGTTGTTTTTGTTGAAGTAATTAATTGTTTGCGTGCTCGCATATGTGAGGAATAGAAAGATTGTGGAGAAAGTGCTAAGAAAGCACCTAGGGAAAGAATAAAAGTTGCAAGTTAATTATTTCATTAATTAGGCGCCTCTAGACAAGAGACTGTGTACGCTGATGATGTTGATTGATACGCATTTGCCTGGCCAAAGTGTTGAAAGTGCTGTGAGAGGCAAGTTCGTGGCGCAAGTGGAAGCCGAACTTTATTTTTTTGTATCTGCCCCATTGACATCGAAGTGTGAGTTCTGCCTTAGCAAGCTTGGGCACTGTAAAATGCACTTGAGTGAGCAACGTATTTTATGACGTCTTTATATGAATTTTATATCGCCTTTGGCTTGTCTCTGTTGTGGTTTGTTTTTATTAAACTTTCCTCAACTCCCTCTAACACACACACACCCAGTTAGATTTCATACGCCTGAGCGCTCTGTTCTTCCAGTCTCCATGCCGCTGTCTGTTGGTCTAATAAAAGAAATCTGTCAAATTCAAACGCTCGTAAATGTCTTGCACAGCCAGTCAAGCGGTGGCCTGATGTTTTGTAACTATTTATCCCCTTACACATTCTACTCCACCCATCAACTTCTGACTATACGCAGCCATGTTGGCTAATCATATTACGTATTTTTTTTCATTGAAATTTTACAATTCAATGCGCTCGAGCTTAGTTTTTTTTTTTCGTTTTTTTTTTTTCTTCTTCGTTATGAGTTCAAGTTGAGAGAGTGCTGGTATGGGTTGGTAGAATCGGGAGACAGGTTTGCATAATGTCGGACAAATGGGCAACGTTTACGAATTTTTACTTAAGAATACTTAAATATTATGAAATCATAAATAGAAATTACCATTACAAGTACTAGTTTTTGTAATTTAAGAGACCTTTTTCCATTACTATTTCAATATGTCAAAAACTGCCACAGAACTACTACAGCTATTTTAAATTCCCTATAATTTAATGTCTAAGTTAAATTATTGATGAAATTGTAATAGCAATAAAATTTACCAAAATTTTAAGTGCGTACTGGTTTGTTAGTAATACCATAATATTTTGGGACTAGAACATCAGCACTATATGTGAAACCATAGACTTATGGATAATTGGCAACGCAGTTCAGATTCTTTGACTTTTGTAATTGTTGTGTCTTGCACGTTTACATCTTTATTGTGTGTGTGACAAGTGGTTCCATTTACAAGTGGTTCTTACGATCTAGTTTAATTTTGATTGTTAATGTATCGATATTGGCGTTGCCACATATGAAACTGTTTGAACTATTAAATATCCATCACGCCTCCACTTAAGCTTTGTATTACATTAGAACAATATACAAATGAGAGAGTGATTTGTAAAGGAATATAAAATAACTGTTAAGATATTAATTCAATGAAAATGATCGTAAGTCTGAATAAGTGTATGTGTACTTGCAGCTTGAAATGTATATAATGCCTATAATTCAAATTGCATATACATTAGAAAATTCTTATATTCTAATTTTCAAAACTTTGTTATTTTTTTATGACTTTACCATCCTGTCGAAATCTTAGATTCATTTGTTTTTCTTGATGTTTCTCCTTCTCTCCATCACTAAGTTTTTCAGAACCCTCCTCAGTTGGCATTTCTGTTCTTTTACGCATTTGATTACAGTGACGTTTAATTTCTTTATTGTTGCGGGTATGTATGCATATGTAGGACCTTGGGCCTAGCTGTTGCTTAACTGTAGCTTCTGACCATTTAGGTTTGTTAGGGTCACGGTAATCACGAATAAAAACTGGTTCATTTTTATTGAAATCTACAGTTCTGTTACCTTTGTGATTGGATACGCTTTTCTCTTGGTTTTCGATCATTTTATCTCTTACTAAAGGTGGTTTGAGTAAACTGAATCGAGATTTTAGAACTCTACCAAAGAATAGTTTCGAAGGACTTTCTCCTGTCGTACAATGTTTAGAATTTCTATAATCAAATAAGAATTGATTTGAAATCGTATCAAAGTCTCGGCTTACGTTACCATTTAACGACGCTATGAGTGACTTTTTTAATGTTTTAACAAAATTTTCAGCTTGTCCGTTAGACGCGGGATGTCCCGGTGCTGTAAGTATGTGCCTTATGCCATTTTTACTTGTAAAGTCTTTGAAATCACTAGATGTAAATTGTCTTCCATTGTCGCTCACAAGTGTATCTACTAGTCCGTATCGCCAAAAGATTTCCCTTAACGACTTAATAGTAAAAAGTGATGTAATTTCTTTAGTTTTAACAACTTCTACCCATTTTGTAAAAGAATCTACAATTACACTAGTTTACAAAAATAAAAAAAAAAAATGACCCATTTCAGCTGAAAATTTTTCTTAGTATAGTTTGGAATGGTGATCTAAAAAATCGATTTCAAAAATTTTTTCATGGCTCCGTTTTTGAAATATTAATTTTTTAAATTTTTTTGGTAGGTACTCTTACATTTTAAGCCATATCTCAGTTCATAATTGTCAGATAGAGTCAAGTAAGAAATAAATCGAAAGGTAATGGAGCTGCCAATAATTGCGTGGAGCATTGTTTTTAAATCGGTTCAGTAGTTTGAATTTAACAACCAAGAATATTTCAAAAAAATCGATTTTTTGCTCGAAAATCCAAGAAATTTCATTTTTAAACGACTAGAAAAAATATAAAAAAATACAAAAAAATTATTTTTATTTTTTCTACTTAAGAATCGCACTTTTACGAAGAAAATAAGGTATTTGTGAGGAAAATCGTGTAACACGTACCATAGATGGATCAAATTGAGTAGAGGAACTAACAGTCAAATTTGAGTATATTGTGTGTTTCCAAAAATTAACATTGTATTTTTTTCGTTTTTTTGGTACAATTATGAAGTGAACGAAAAGCCAGAACAAAAATAAAAATTAAATACGGAACAAAAGTCGAAGCAAAAAAAAATTTTTTTTAAAATATTCAGAAAATATCACTTTTTTTTGCACTAAATTGCTTACAGCTCCTGTGTTTGTTCACAGATTTTGGTCATCGAAGTGCGGTTCTTATGTAGAAAAAATAAAAATAATTTTTTTGGATTTTTTTATATTTTTTCCAGGCGACCAAAAAAGAATTTTCAAGCAAAAAAATCGATTTTTTCGAAATATTTTTGGATATTGTAGTCAAACTAATGAACCGATTTAAAAACAATGTTCTACTCGATTACCGGCAGCGAAATAACCTTTCGATTCTTATCTTGCTTGACTCTAACTGACAATTATAAAGTGAGATATGGCTTAAAATGTAAGTGCCCCTACCAAAAAATAAAAAAAAATTATATTTCAAAAACGGAGCCATGAAAAAATTTTTGAAATTGATTTTTGAGATCACCATTCCAAACTACACTAAAAAAAATTTTCAGTAGAAATGGGTCTTTTTGGCTGTAAACTAGTGTTATTAGCAAATAATAGTTGTTAATAGGACCTGCAAAATCTACATGAATTCTACTCCAGGCTGATTGTGTAGGTTCCCATGGAATCAAAGAACATTTTTCTGGACTAGAGCTCAATTCTTGACAATGTTTACAATTTTTGATCATTCTTTCTATATCTGAATCAATTTTTGGCCACCAAACATATGATCTGGCTAAACCTTTTGTTTTCACAATGCCCATATGTGAACGATGTAGTTCATCGAGGACTGATTGCTGGAGTTTTGGTGGAACTAAGGTTCTATAACCCCAAAGAATGCAATCATATTCTATAGAAAGTTCAATTCCTTTGTTTTTAAAATATTCGTATTCATTCCCTTTCAAATTTTCCAATCTATCTTCTTTGATAGCTTGCATGACCTTGGCAAGAACAGGATCATGTCTGGTTTCTTTTGCAATTTCTTTGAATGTTAAATGCAAGTGATTGTTGGACTCCGTATAATTAATAAAGCTGCTTTCTTCGAAATCATGCAACGTTTCAAATTGTGGGATTCTTGATAGCTCATCAGCTTCATTGGCTTTTCCTTTTACATATTCAATAGAGAAATTGAATCCTGACTATAGGAATGCCCATCTTTGAACTCTGGCAGATGCCATTAGTGGTAAACCTTTTCCTTCGCCGAATAACAATTTTAATGGCTTGTGGTCGGTTTTTAATCAAAAATGGTGTCCCAGTAAATACTGTTTAAGTTTGATTACACAAAATTTTATTGTCAGAGCCTCTTTTTCTAGGGTACTATAATTTTGTTCTGCTTTGTTTAAGGCTCGTGACACGAATGCTACTAGTTTCACTGTACCATTTGGTAATCTGTGAGATAATATGCCTGCAACAGCTGTGTTGCTTGCATCTGTAGATAAAATGATTGGCAGTGAACTGTCAAAATGCACTAAGACTTGATCTGAAACAATCTCTGTTTTGATAGCTTCAAAAGATCGTTGACATTCTACAGACCAATTAAATTTAACATTCTTTTTGAGTAATTCGTACAATGGATTTATCTTCTGTGTAAATTTTGAAATAAATTTTGAATAATGATTAGCCATTCCTTTGAACGCTCTTACTTGGGTCACATTTGTTGGAATCGGACAATTGATAACGCTTTTGCATCTATCCATATTCTTATGCAATCCATTTTTGTAAATCGTGAACCCTAAGTATGATACTTTTTCTTGCAAAAATTGGCATTTGCTTATGTTAAGCTTGAGTCCCACGGTTTGTAGTTTTCTTAGAACGATTTTAAGAGTTTTCATGTGCTCTTGGGAATTTTTTCCTGTTACTGTGATATCGTCTTGATATTCAACTACATTTGGAATACCGTTAAGAATCGATTCCAAAGTCTTTTGAAAGATTGATGCTGCTGGCTTTACACCAAATGGAAGTCTTTTCATTTTAAGTGTACCTATGTGGGTACTCCAAGTACAAAGATTTTTAGATTTTTCATCTAATACAAGCTGGTTGTATGCACTGGACAGATCTAATTTAGAAAACAATTCACCTCCGCTCAAAGCAGCAAAAATTTCGTCGATCCGAGGAAGTGGATACTTGTAATCAACTAACCATTTATTGATTGTAACTTTGTAATCTCCACATATCCGTAGATTACCATCTGATTTCAAGATTGGAACCTATGGTGTTCCCCAATCTGAATGATCTACTGGTTCTAAAATACCTCTTCGAATAAGTTCTCTAAGTTCGTCTTCTACTTTACATTTCCAAGCCAATGGAATAGATCGTGGTTTGAAAAATGTTGGCTTTGCCTTTTCATCTATTGGCAGTGATACCTCACTTAATTTAAAAGTACCAAGCTCATCATCAAATAATTCTTTAAATTCACTTTTAATTTCTTCAGCAATGTTTTGAGTATTTACTTTTATGTTGTTTACTTGTGTAATTTCAAATTTAAATGTTCTGAGAAAATCTCTTCCTAGCAGGGGTTGACTGTCATTTTTGACAACTATAATTTTTAAAGGCTTCATGGTCCCATTGTAGGTTACATTTGCATAGAACTCACCGACTGTTTGGATTTTATCACCTGTATAACTAATGAATTCCTTTTTGCATGGTTTAATTTTCCTTAGTTGCTGAGTGTTAAGACAGTTCTGAGAAAACAAAGTGCATGGAGATCCAGTGTCGCAAATAATTTCCAAGATGATGCCATCAATATTTACTGATAATTTATACGCCTTAGTATTACTATCCGATGCGATGCTGTAAACAGAATTGTTTAAGTTTTTATATAAATTTTCATTAGAGCTTGAAACATAATTAATATTTTTGTTTTTGTTACGGCAGATGCTCGATAGATGCCCAATTTTTCCACAGGTATGACATTTGCTGTTTTTGTATTTACAAGACTGTGAATTGTGGTTACGCCATCCACAGTGCGAGCATGCGCTTTTCTCATTCCTCCTGTTGCTGATCTTGCTGTCTGCTTTCGCTTCTTTTTCATTGCCTCAGTTGTTGTTGTTGTTGCCTTGCCATGTGCTGCCGCTGCCGTTGTTTCTGTAGTTTCCCTTGTACCGTTCTTCGTTGACTGCATGCACGTTGTGTGCTTCTTCTGCTTTTGCTACCATCTTCGTCTCCATAATTATGGCTTTACATAATGCACTTTTTAGTGTTAGGGTTTCATCTTCTTCACAGAATTTGTCAAATAGTTTGTCTGGAAGGCCAGTGACAAAACGATCCAAAACGAAGGCATTTAGATTTGCACCAAACTTGCAGTTAATGGCGAGTTGTTTCACTTTGGCAAACCATTCTGATGTGCTTTCAGTTTCGAGTTTGGTTGCTGCGTAGAATTTTTTTCTTTCATGAAACACAATTGTTGGTGGGGTGTAGTGACTCATTAGCATTGAACATAACTCCTTGTAGGTTTGTGACGCAGGAGAACCAGGACTGCACAGGCTATGTAGCAACCGGTATGGTTCTGATCCAATCGACTTCAGAAGTAGAGCTTTCTTTAAATTTTCTTCGCTACAATTTATTTCGCATAGATGGATTTCCATTTTTTCTTTCCATATGCACCACGGTTCAGACACCGTCGAAAATTCTGGCAATGCGGTCGTCTGCAGCAATGTTGTTGTTGTCATCTTTGATGCTTATTGTATTTACAATATTTAACTTTGTCTTTGCGATATTATCGACTTATTTTTTTTGTTAGCATAAATATACTTTTCATGAATAACTTCGTTTAAAATTTTTTTCTCGTCGCCAAATATGTTGTGTCTTGCACGCTTACATCTTTATTGTGTGTGTGACAAATGGTTCCATTAACAAGTGGTTCTTAAGATCTAGTTTAATTTTGATTGTTAATGTATCGATATTGGCGTTGCCACATATGAAACTGTTTGAACTATTAAATATCCATCAGTAATAAGTCTTTAACAACTCGAAAGCGCTTTAGTTGAATGCAATGCACAGTGGGCGGAAATGCCGATTTTTTGGAATAAACTCAAAAATTAGAGGCAGAAAGTTGAAACTTCATATATGTGCACGGTTGCCACTTGAGTATAAAATAATGCACCAAAAAAATTTAAAAAAAGAACCATTTTCATAAAAAAGAGCCAAATTTTTTTTCTTCCTTATTCATGTTATAATTTCAATATATCTTTTTGTCAATAACGTAAAATCGCACATCCATTTCATTTCTTAAGTGTTCATAAACATACAAATTAAAACTAAAATTTATTCTTGTACCTTTTAATTAACTTGTTAACATTTAAAATAACCAAAACAGTCAATATTCATTATTAAAGGCCTGATTCCAGATGACATAAATTTTTATTTCGGCACAGTACTTTATTCAAATAAGACTGCTTTGCACTAGCATTTAGATTTCAAAACAGTTCAAAAGTGGTTCTATTCATGTGAACTTCAACATAAAAATTGATTTTTTTGTCATCTGGAATTAGGCCTTAAACCCTAAAAAATGTTCTTCACTTATTCGTGTTATATTTTCATTTCATTGAGAATTCATAAAAGTACAAGTAAAAACAATCAATTTTTGTAAACCCTGTACTCATTAAAAATTTGTAAAAGGGGATCATAAAGTTGTGCAAATGTATGTAACAGCCAGAAGGAATCACCTTCGACCCCATAAGGTATACATTTATATTCTTGATTAGCATCAACAGCCGAATCAATTTAGCCATGTCCATCAGTCTGTCTGTATGAACGCGTCGATCTCAGAGACTGTAATATATAGTGCCACAATTTTTGGCATTTAAGTAGATATGCAAGTGCGCCTCCCCATTTTTTGAATTAATTAAAAAAAAAAGAAATCCAAAGCTAAAGGAACCACAGTACTTGGTATAGGGTATTTTGCTGTCGGGGCACTCGTCCGAAACACTCTTACTTGTTTGTACTTGTCATGAGTTTTTATATTTGTAAGTTATTTTTAGACCACACATAATTTGTATATGTATATGTATTCTTACAGAGTTTCACTCTGAATAAAATTCCAGTCTGTTTCTCAATTTGGTTTTTATTAAACTTATGGCAAAAAAAATTACCCTCCGCCGAATCGAAGCTGTGTGAAATGGAAAATATATTTCTTATATATCCAACTAATTCCTTAAAGATTTCAATATTAACACCATTTTTTACTTTTGCCACTTTTTCCCAAAATAAGGAAATATCTTTTCTTTTTGTAACGTAGCTTCTGTCAACTTTAATATGGCCCATTGGAAGTTATTTCAACAGGATCCGGTCAACATAAATTCTTCAAGTTTTCACTTAGTGGCATTATTTCAGTTTCTTTGCCCGAATTACGTTGGCTGGTGCTATCATAATGAGATTTTTAATATCCTCTCCTCTAAAATCAAACCGCCTCATTACTTTCAGAAGCAGCTCCAAGTAAAACTCGCGTATCGTTTCCTTTACTTTTAAAGTTGTGGATTTCTCTATACACTGGCTATCCATATATGTATGTATTGTTGGGCATTCAGACGAACAAAAATTTTGTCAACGCGCCTTAAATAAGAATTTAAGTCGCTAACATTAAAGCTACTAAGTTCCATATTCCTTAAAAAATATGTATGAATGTAATATGTCTATTTTGAAAATATATCTTTCATACTATAAAAATATTTTTAAGATATTTACAACTATCAATTAGTGTTGACAGCGAAAAATATCCTGGATCTAATTTAGGTTTCGAATAATTTTCCACTTTTTCGCTTAAGCCAATTATAAGAAAAAAGAGCCAAAACGAGACAAATTCAATAAAAAAGTACCAGTGCACCAACAGGAAAAAAAAACACCAGTTTTGGTGCAAAAACACCAAGTGTGGCAACCGTGTATATGTGCTATTTATATTATTAGTTAATTTAAAATTAATTTTTTACCTTTAATTAATTTTTTATTTTATTTTATTTTTTAATTTTATTTTAATACATTAGCTACTTCTAACTCAAATGCAAAATGTTTTTTAACTTCAAACTCGTTGTTTTCATATGCTGTTCCGTCTGCTACCTCAACTGGGGGTAACTCCAAAAGCGCGATAGCCTCTTTTGGTAGTTTGCGTGACTGACACAACGAATATGGAGCTTGTCTGAATCTGTCAAAATATTTCGAAATTGCGCAAATATGCGCTTAAGTTGTCAGCTCTATATAAATGTTAACACAATAACTCACACTTCTACATTAGTACTTTCAGCAATACGGCGTAATCTTGCTAGATCTGCTCCGCGAAACACAATTATTGAGGCTAGGTTCTGCATGAAATATGTTCCAACAATACATTAAATACAACACGAAACAAAAGCATCTCAAATTTAACCACTTTACACTATATTTTACATACCTTAATGAATATTTTGCATATTTCAAAATGCAGTTATATATAATCTTGTAAGAATGACTAATAGTCAAACATTTACAAAATTTTCAACACATACAAGGCATAACTAGCCTTGCGCAAACAGCTGATTCAACGCGCTGCCAAAGACCAGGGATGGGCAAAAAAAATGTTTCTTTTATCTTTTTATTAAGGGTAGGCATTTATTTAACGGAAATAATAATAAAATTAATAAAATATTAAAAAATAATTTTGGACTTTATGCCAAAAATAAGGCCATTCCGCCCAATGTGCAATGCATTTCTGAATTCGAATGTATTAAAAAAAAATACATAAATGGAATTGAATTTATTCTAAAATGTGGTCCATTTTTGCAGTATGTAAGAAAGTAATTAAGTGTGTGCATTTGTTTCAATGAGACACTTTCCTGGGCAGAGTCCTCCCATGTATGTGTGTGGCACGTGTGTCTTAGTAAACTACAAGTGTGTATGCGTGCTTGTGTGAGGTGGCTGAGACCAGATCAAAGGGATATATTCGAGGAATTCGAGAGCAACCATCCATTTTGAAGAATTTATGCTAGACGAACACCCTGGAACACCCCCATAATACAGAAGTCCTTTTCCACCGTAACAATACTTGTCAAAAATCTTCAGGGAGGAATCGGAAAGTGAAGACATATGGATTTATAATTTATATGGGTATTTCCAATCTTGAAATCGAAGAATTGCCAAAACCAGCCTTTGCATCATTTCTTGGGCATAATCGTGCCACATAACTTTGAGTTATTTTAGTTTCTTATTAGAAAATCTAGTTAGAAGGTTTGTGTTCTTATTCCATCCATCTTTAAGAACAGCGATGTATCTACCGCAAAGAGAAGCTATATTAAAAATTCTTGATGGTGTTATACATTTGTGTTATAATGGATATTTAAATTTTATTCTCAAACAAAAATATATGTATACCGCAAAACCTATTTTCGGTGTCACAGAAACCTCTTTCGGTTGGTTTAAAATATCTCATGTTTCGTTGGGAGATTTAGCTATCTTTACCACCCAAACATTTTTCATAAGCAAATTTTAATTTACAAGCAAAATTATTTTTCTGGATAGGTTGCATCAAATGAAATAAATATTTTATCTGTTTTAATATTAAAAATTGCGTTCGATAGTTGTTTGCAAAACCAACCGAATGTTGACAAACAAACTCGCTACTCAACCTCAGCTGGCGTCCTCTACTTATAATGGCTCCCTCTGTTTACCAGCGAGCGCTAAGGGTTGCCAAGTGACATTTTATAATTGAAATATTGCATTTTGTTTTTAGAGAATCTAACTTAAAATTGAATTATAATTTAAAAAGGTATTAAAAATCATATAACACAATCACAAAATTTCATTTAAACATCAAAATAACTCATAACTAAAAGATAGGAATGTTTGGGAATGTAGAATGTTTAGAGAATTGTCCATTAGCATGGACACAAACCTTCCAACTCGATTATAAAATAAGAAAATGAAATCTCTTGAAGATCTGGGACACCGACGGATTTTTCGAGCGTTTTGCAAACCAACCGAGGCCAAAATCTCTGGAGATTTCTGTTGACACCCCCTATATATTTTCGCACCAGTCATGAAGTGGTGCCAACTGTCCGTTGTCTGTCACACAGATGGCGCCACCATAGATAGATGACGCCACCTGAGGTGGTTGCTTTTAATTGATTTGAAAGACTTTGGCTGGTCTTGCAAATAATTATTGAAACTGAAACTTTAATGTCAAAACAAATAATTTATTTATATGATGAACACTTCCAAAACTAATTTTACCTTTCGAAATTGTTTGGGTGGTGAATTTTGGCAAAACCAACCAAAAGAAATTTATGTGGCACCTAAGAATTGAAATTTGGTGGGAAGATTTCGATATATTTCGATATTCGGCAGTGTTTTACAAACCTCTAACAACCCAAATTCAACCCAAAAGCAATTGTCGGTGTTCCTGTGTTCTTAGATGTTGCAAACAAAATTTTCTGGACCGACATTTGGCGCTATGTTTTATCATCCGTCCGGCCGGTTCCGATAAATCTACTTTAACCAAAAACTTTAAGTCAAATGGAATAATGAGGAACACAACTTGAATGCTTAACTGATCGAATTGCATTAATATTATTAAAGATTTTATATGTTTTAAGTAATAAAAATGAATTTTAAAATATTGTCCACCAAAACAATGCAAATGTCTGACAGCTGCAGAAAGCAACAATAAGCAAACCTGCCATCTTCTCCAATTATGACAAAATTTTCGTTGTTTTTATTTTCTTCTCAAAATTAAATGTTTATTCTCTTGAACGAAGTATAAATTTAACAAGATTATGCGGATAAATGAGCAATTTAATAATATATTATATGACTTAATAGGTTAATTCAATGAAGTTTTGAAAAAAAACCTATCGATAAATTATGTCGGCGATAATTTCAAACCACGAAATGGTCAGCGGTGTTACTTTTTTTTTTAAAAGTTGTAGAATGATTTTATGGTGGCAGCATTGAACTCCGGAGGAAGAGGCAGAAATGCCATATCTCGGCTTACGCTTTATCAAAAATCAAAAAAGAATTGAAGCATTTCTGAAACTCTTGCAACGATTTTGTTTCTCTTGTCACTGGCATTCCTCCAGCAATATACAAAGCAATTAATGCAACCGCGATCCACTCACTTGTAAGCAACAGGGTTGTCAATAGAATTATTTGGCGGGTCAAAGTTTATTTTAATTCTTAACCCGATAAAATTGAGTATTAATGGCTTAAAAATTATTTATTAGCTTGGAACTCTGTGCATACCAAAATCGCTTTCAGCATTTGGCGTAGAATCTTCAAAAATAATTTCTATCCAACAATTATTCAATTTATTTTGAAGCCAACAATTCTGCCGTGGCAGCCACAATGGAATTACTTTCAGTCAGCTGTTTTTTGGCAGCGACTCCGAAGCTAACTCCGAAAAATGAAATTGCCGACATTTGTGGAACACCGACATTTGGTTGTTTACAAAAACATCTGATCCCAAAATCTCTAGAGATTTCTGGAACACATCGGATTATTTTAAATAAGAATCTTTGTTATTTTGACATTTTTTTTCTTATATGTTCTCCAAACTTTACCAAAATTAGGAAAATTTGCATATTTATTTACCTCAATTTTTATAATCTGAACCAGCGAAAGTCTGCGGCCATACTTACAGATATCTTGTAGCGGCCTGCTGTGAGCGTATGGAATTTTAGCCACACTTGGCTAGATATGGAACGAGCCATTGGAACTGCATTAGTATCGTTACGAACACATTAACCTTATATCGTTTATTTTACAACTCCAATTAATGTAAAAATGTTAAAGCAGCGAACAAAGGCGCACAAAACATTAAATAAAATATTGTTTTCAATTAGTCAAAATGACAGTGAAAAATGGTATTAAGTAATAAAAATTAAATTCTTAATTTCAAATGCAGTAAGTCAGTACAAAGTTTTCATGTAAAAAGTTTGGTATCAAGTCGACACGGGTTATCATTGTCCAATCGCAATATTATATATTTTTTGAGTTAATGAGGTCAAATGGTATAAAGATAGAGGGTATGCGTATTTAATTTCGCTAAAAAAATGTTTTCCTTATGTCTTGGGACACCCCAAGCTACATCATGTAAATAACGTAATCATCAAAATGACACTAATTAGTCATCAATTTGAAACTATTGAGTATCAAATTCTCTTTGAAATTTTGTTTTTTACACATAAAATGACGACAACAACAGATATATTTGTGATTTGCTGCTTCAGCTTACCTTGTAAATACTGAAAATCCTGGGAAAGTGATTTCACTTAATGTGGTACTTCAAGAATTGTCTTAGCTCACATATGAACATGCCTTTACGAGTTTTAAGCTAACATTCGTTGACAATGTTCCAAATTAATGCTTTTGCGTATTAAGTTAATATTCTAAGGATCATATTTGTACCCAAAATATCCTTCTGATATGAGTTTAAGTTTATATTGATACAAAAAAAAATTAAACAACGCGTATCAAATTGATATTGATACACATTTTTGGCACTAAATTGAAAAAAGAGATCAACATCCGTCTCTGTTATGGACCACAAGCTAACAGGAACAGATAAGCTTCTTGGCTTAAGTGTGCTAGGTGCCATGACCTCATATACTTTTAGCCATAAGTAACAACTTTTATTCACTACGTGGAACAATATTTATTTCATTTTATTGTTTTGCAGTTTCACTTTAAGTTGACAGCTGGTCAACCAAAATATCAACCTTGTAAAATTATTTTTCCGCATAACACAATTGAAAATATTGTCAAACTAAGCATGCTTGATCTCATTAAACAGAAACTCGTTGCTGGGACATACTCTCAGTTTCATTCAATCACCCGAAAATCCGAGATGAAAGCAAAGCCAAGAGAATAAAATGCTCCTTATCATCATGATTATGATTGTGCGATGTCTTTATGCCACTTGAGGGCACATATGCGAATGCCAACACAGCAGATTTACTTGTATTCACACCTGCCCCCCTTCTCTCCCCCTAGTGAAGACGGGCCCCAGACGATTGATAAAATTTTATTGGTCGACTGATTTTGTATGCTCTTTTATGTATGTGGAATGATACTATTAAGATTGAGAAAAACTCGGCTTGTGGCTCGTTTGGCTGTGTAAAGCCAAATATATCCTATTTTTTACTATTGATTTGTTTTTCATTTAATTGGCATGTCGATCGGCTTTGCCGCTTTAGTTTGGCCATTAAAATGAAGTTAAAGAGTGACCGCAGAAACAGTGCAGTCGAAAAGTATGCAACGGTAGCCACAAAATGCCGAATGCAAATAAATTCCCCTAGCCCCAAGTCAAAGACCAAAGCCAAAACAAAAAATCGAATCAGAAAGTAATCCACAAAACCGGCATGGCATATGCGGCAAATGTGAGATTCCGATAAGGGGACCCGGCACATTACGTGTGTGCTGACCTACTGAACGAGTAAGCAAATTGAAGAGCTGCTCTTGCCCTTGTCAAAACTGCTAAATCTGCACAGGCAACAGAGAGAGAGAACGCACACAGCATCCACAGAGCCGAAGTTGGCATAGATGCCGAACCATAAGCCGGCCTTCGTTCTTTAACGAATCGCATAACCACCCTGTCTTTCAATTCTGTTGATGCTGTTGCGCTTCACACACACATCAGACGTTGCCGTCTTTTAGGCGCTGTGTTCAGTTCTTTCGTGTCTGCCTACGCGTGCGGTTCTGATTCGGTTTGCACACCACACGGTGGTTGCCAATTCGTAAAGTGAGACGTGTGATTTCGACGAGATCTGCATTTAACACAGAGTCAAAAGTGTGTGAAGCCAAAGCCCAATAAATAACGAATGCAAAAAGTATTTTTGGAGCACAGTAATTAAAAAATATTAAAAAAAACTAAGTGTGATTGTGACGCTTATCTCGGAATAATTTAATGCGACTCTGATGTGTGTTAGGTGAGAATGTGTTACTTATAGATCCGGTTTGTTAAGTAAAATGCAGATTTGTGGAGTGCGAATAATTCAAACTTACTTTATTTCTATTATTTTCAATATTAAATTATAAATGCAGCAGTAAATGCAGTTAAATTGAGTGGAAGTACTTTAAAGTGAATAAGGTTTATCTTGACTTAAAACTAGTGTGGAAAGACAACATTGTCCAACTTTATTTGGACAGCATTTCTTTTGTATTCTTAGTAAAAGGCTGATTTCTAGAACACTCGGATATTAATTTTTATGTCGAAGTTTATATATGAATAGAAACACTTTTGAGCTGTTTTAAAATCTGAATGCTATTGCAAAGCAGTCTTCAGAGCCGAAATAAATTTGTATGTCATTTGGAAAAGCATTTTATAATACTGAATAGCAACTGAAAGGAAAACAGTTGCCATAAAGGCCAGTTCACAGGACACAGAAAAATGTCTTTGATTTTATCTGTGAACAGGCCTATAAAATCAATTTGCAGTTTATTGTAAATCTGCGAATCGATTAAAGGAATTAAATAACAAAGTACAACACAAATATACAGACTCAAATACACTATACGCAATTTGAACACTGTTCTTAGGCAATTTGGAATTCCAAAGACGATCGCACAGCGTGTAGTTTTATTTATTGCATTGAATAAACCTCTTTTTGATAAAAGCCATATGTATTTGAGGTTTATTTGTAATTTTTTGTGGTATTAAACCAAGCAAATTGATTTTATTAAAACGAACAAAATTATTTAATTCACTGTATAAATTTTATGAAAATTAATGTGATAAAAAAATATCACTTATTAATATGTCGCATTAAACATTTATATTGGATATTCTTATGCAGCTAATGCATTATAAAATATAACATTTTCAAAATTCCAGAAATACTCAAACCAAGTACGAAGAGATTGACTTCAGTATAAATTTTGCCATTCCGGAACTCTTGCTTATTAAGTGCCAAAATGAATGTTTCGGTTAAAAGTTATTTTCCAGTTGTCACACTCAAAACCGCCCCACACTCGCTCTGAAGATAAGAATTTTTTTATAAAATCTGTCCCGAGACGATTAACCCTAAATTTTAGAAAAACAGTCACATTATTTTAAAGAAAAATATTTTCAAATAAATCAATTTTTAGGGTAAGTCTGCACTAACACAATTTGAAACATGAGACATGATAATCTGGTAGGACTGCATTCTATCAGGATTCTGTTTCTTGCAATTTCAATCTGTTCTGTTCTTGCTATATTTTATATGCGTAGAATTTGTTGGGGTTGCATTTTTTTATTATTATTATATTTTTAATTTGCAACTTTGGCTGAATATTTTATCATGCCCCCTGCAAACGTAAAAAAAAAGAACAGAAATTGCACAGATACCAAGTTTTTTGGTTCATTATGGATCCAATAATAATGGTAAACAGATTTTGGTTCTCCAAAAAAGTTTGGTTTATGATCCGGTAATGGATTAAAAACGGTTCCATTTCTGGTTTCGGGGTTAGTCCCCGATTTAAGCTTTTTAGGGTTTTATTATGATTTGTTTACTGGATCCCACATTCAGATCCAATCAAAAAGGCTAGATATTGATTTAATCTTGATATTCGTACATGGTTTGATCACATAATGTTCATTTTTGCAACAATACAACATTAATTGAGCACGATGTTTGAACTATATTTCTTTTGATGTGATTTCAAATCTTTGTTCTGCCTGCTAAATAAATTCGCTTCAGCTTAATATTCCTACACTCAAAAAAGAGTAGTATCTTAAATTTTAGGAAACTGGTTTTCACTACGTAAAATTGTATTTCAAGGCAATTATTGCCTATCGCCTAGAATTCTAAATTTTAGGCAAACAATAATTAGGAATTTGTGTTTAAAAATAGGATTATTATTTGTATTTTCCTAAAAATATTTTGAGTGACAAATCGGACAAATTTAATCTTGACTTCGAGTTAAGTCAGTAAAGCAAGTGGCATGTACGCATGAAAATGCTTCAACAAATACAAATATTAATTATGCTTTAGTTTTTTGTGTTAAAATTAATATTAATGAATTCCTAGAAATTAAAATTTGTTAAATTTTGTTCTTTTTAAAAGAAAGGTTATAAGTTCGAGCATAAGTTTGTCCCTTAAAGATTTTACATTTTAATTACTTAGGAAACTTAGGAATTTTTTTCAATTATTTATGAATGTTAAGTTGAAAATTGTTTAAACTGGCCATTTAATTGTCATATTCATTTAAATTCATTGGAAATGCTTCCAACGCGCTATCGTTCGGTAAAAGCTGCAGGTAGTCGCCCAAGTTAGATATATTTGAGCTAGCTTGCCAGAAATTTAGCCAACGGCCTAAAGGTCAAACTCATTTTTTTTTATTTCGACTTTTCAATAATCAATTTTTGTTAATTTTAAAAAATATTTGCAAAAAAAAATTCTGATAAATCGAAGAAAGATATTTTTTTAATATTGGATTGAGAATACTGAATAGTAAAATATTTTACTGCATCTATTTATTGCCCTTATCATAACTTTCCATAAATTGGAGAATTTTATGGTTTAAAAGATATTAATTACTGAAGTTATAAAAAAATATAAATATGCACTTGGGAAAATATCTCACACAGGCAGTTTTAAATGCAATTGATTGAAACTTCAAATATGTCAAAATCAGAAAGATTGGACGGTAAATGTGCTTTTTTGCTTAAACACGATTGCGCTGAAGGACTTCTTTCAAAGAAGTTATTAATTTGAATAACAATTTACACTTTGGGCCGCATATTTCTTAAAAATATAGACTTGATCTAAGATCAATAAAGACTCGAATTTAGACCATATATAATCTAAAACTATTATGTATGTATTATGTATATTATATTCTAGTCCAAAATTCCTTACCTAAAATATTAGGCAATTTTGGGCCATTCTAGGTCATTTATTTTTCTGGGTGTAAAAAGATTAAGTAGAGACCAGCAAAATCTGAGAGGAACTGTAAGAACCTTGAAACCTTGGTCTGGC
This sequence comes from Lordiphosa clarofinis, assembly GCA_018904275.1. NCBI lineage: Eukaryota > Metazoa > Arthropoda > Insecta > Diptera > Drosophilidae > Lordiphosa > Lordiphosa clarofinis. The sequence continues at coordinate 1,348,585 of JAEIGQ010000022.1, forward strand.
CGTTTATATTTCATTGCAATTTTAAGAATTTCTTACTTCTGTTTGGATTTAAGAACTCAATTTCTCCTAAACTGATCCTAACTGGGTATATAGATCTATGTTTATATCTACAAAACAAACCACATCTTCATACTGAATTTTACACAAAATGTCCAATAAAAATCCAGGTTTCCCCTCTTTTATTCCTGTTCACAAAAACAAGTGTGTTTTTCCTACTTTTCAGGAGAGCAATTATTAACTTTAAATGAATAAGTGGAAAAAGTAATTGGTCTATTGGTAACAGATTTGATGAGTAACTTCTTAAAGTATTTAAGACTTTTTGAGTTAATGAAGTTGTTATTTTAGCATTATGTATTTTGCCTTTGGTATTAAAATCTCAATTTTGACATAAATGTGCTGTTTTTCTTTATTGCCACAGAAATGTTCATACATGGAAAATTGATCAACACATTCTTAAATAAAGGACGATTTTTATTTTAATTTAATTTTACGAAAAATTGTCTTCACAACAAACGGATTTTGCGAATTCGTTCTCAAGAGCAGACAAAGCCAGTTCAAAAACTACCAATGCACCCTATAAAATGCATTGTTTGGTGCGGTTTCAATGGACCGTACTTTTACAAAAATATTTAAATCAGGGCTGCAAACCTCCTAAAAATTGGGAGGGGTTTACTCCGGGGTTCGAACCCGCGAAACTTTTTGGGTTCGGGTTCACGGAGCGGGTTCAGAAGGTCGCTGAACCTAGGTTCGGGTTCGAACCAGGGTTCAGGAATAATTTTGTTCTTCGCTTATTTAGCAAACATGTACGTAAGTTGAAACGAATTTAGTGTCAATTTCTCTTATTCCAGATAGCTGCTATGTTTCAGATCTAATTTAATTTATATTACATATGGCTCTGTGCAGAAGATGAGAAATCGGACTTAAAACATATCAGAGACTTGATAACATCATACTCGAACTAGGAACATCGAACTTTTTAGCAGACTCTAGGTCAATAAATAATGGAAGAATGAATATTAGAGATTTACAATACAGAGTAATGTATACTGCCTCTCAATCTTGACTGATGATACACAATAGTCCGCAATGAGATTATTATTGTCCGTAAAGCATATCACAGTTAGAGCGAGACGGGCGTATCCCAAGTGCAATTAGAGAGCGCAAGTGACAGCGAACAGCTGACTAATTTCTGACAGATGCGGTGTCGATTGCGCAACCATTAGGATTATTTAATTAGACTTTTAAAACAGGACACACACACAACACAAAGGAGGATGGTCGACTGTACAGATGTTTTACGGTTCTATTATAAAAAGGCTTTGCTTATCTTCTGCAAGTTGACAGAGGCCAATGCTATGACTGTTCGGGAGTTCCAAAGGCAGCACAAGTAAAAAAGCTGACAACGCCAACTTGACAGAAGACTTTGTGCATGCGTGTGCACCTTCTTCTTTCTGTCCTTATTTGTTTATTTATGTGATAGTTTTCTTTGTGCTAGAAGTACAGGACTTAGTTAGAAGCACTAATTACAACGACGATCACGAAGACAACAGTCGATGGGAGTAATAAAGTATTTTCAAAGATGTTATTTATAAGATCCATTTAAATATTATACAAGGAAGCAATATGTTTCTTTGTAAGCTGTTTTTATTCCAAGGCTTACAAGTATTGGCAAATGTCAACCTTGAGAAATTGTAAAGGAACATGTTTTTGAACCGAACCCTTTTGTACTTTCTTTTGCTCCGGTTCAGGTTCGGGTTCGGGAAGAAAAAAATTGTTCTGCTCCGGTTCAGGTTCGGTTCGGACTTCCCAAAAATTCCGGAGTCTCCGACTCCGGAGCGGTTCAGCTCCGAACCGGTTAGCAGCCCTGATTTAAATTCGCTTCGTTACAGTTAATGGAGCAAAGTACCTTGAGATTATTACCGACTTTTTTCCAAAATGTTAGAATTGGACTTGGTTGACATATGGTTTCAATAAGACGGTGCCACAATCCACACGGTACGCGAAACCATGTTCCAGTTCAAAGGCAAGTTTGGTGAACAATTGGTCTCAGGATCATTTGATATGACCCCACTAGACTATTTTTTGTAGGGCTACGTGAAGTCTCTTTTATACAGGGACAAGCCAGCCACAATTTAAGCCCTGGAAGACTACATTACAGCTGCCATTAATGAGATTAGTGAAGATTAGAGCTAACAGATGACGGCGTAGCCACGGGCAATCATAATTTATTTAAAAAGTATATGGCAGGCACTGAAGTATCTAGTATTACTATTCTGTATTTCTTTTAATTTTAATTGTCTTGTCTTATATTCAGCTAAACGTTAAATTATACAAATGTTTCAAACACTCTTGAATACCCTGAAAGGAAAGCAAATTCTCTTTTCAATTTTTCATTCATTTGTCATTTTAATTAACACCCACAGCATCGCTCCATTAGTGGAAACACCAGGAGGGCTATCATTATGCTTTTTAAGACTTTCTTAATGGTAATTTACTTTGGTTTTTATCATACCTTTGGGGATGTCGTCTTAGGTGTCGTAAACCTTTAATAAACTTTAATGTCAACTGAAAACTCATACTTAAACTCCTCTTACCCAACTATTTGCATACTTCACAATCAACAATTAATCCACAACTAATTAGAACTGTGTGCCTTTTCAATTATCAAACAAACGAGTTGATTCAACCCTCGCTCTTCTAAAAGTAGTAAGTAATTAAATACCAGGAACAGCAGACAGAAAACGAGGGGGAAACCAAACTACTTACAACAGACAACAAGCCACAGAATTTGAATTTTTAATTAAAAGCAAAAGCAACATGTAAGCGAGCTGAAGCTGGAGTAAAAGCTGACTAATTAATTTAGTAAACAAATGGTTAAAGAGCATTGTTTTCTCTAATAGCGACAAACTTGACCCCACCGCACACACACGCACGCACACACTCACCTATTAATGTGGCTCAAAAGTCAAAGAACTTTTCTTTTTGGGCCCTCCAGGCAAAACACGTTTACTTGTGTGTTGCTTGTACTTTGCATTAGGATAATTAAAATCCAACAAACTGGCTGACAGCAAACGGGCGGACAGCCAGACCTAGACGCTGCATTAACTGGGCTTTTCAAAGTCACCAGTTGACCCATGTGCCACCGCAAAGCATGCAACCAACTCTATTACCCACACACACACATGTGCTTGTGCGCTTTTTTGTGTGTTTGCAATATCCTTGAACTTTATTGTTTGCACATCAGCGGTTTGCCGCGCCGCCCTCACTTTGCCGCTGCCAGTGCGTGCTGCGTTTTGAGCACTTCCAGGCCTCCTCGTTGCCATTCCTTTTACCATCTTGTGTATGTTTGTGTGCGAGCCTTTTTTTTATTGCATGCTGTCAGGCGCAGCAACATATCGGTTTACCATTGAAAAATATATGCGCGCATTTTTCAGACAGTTTTCACAAAAATTCTACAGAATGTTATTTTTTATTTCAACTTATTTCACTCGGTCCACACACTCTGCAAAAAGCGGCTTGACGAGTGGCAATACATTTTTTTAAGCTCTATAAAAAGCCTGATTAATCTCCAACAGACTGAAAGGATTATAATCAATTTATATTTGGTTTCGTTCACTTAGTTAATTTTTTTTACCAACTGGAATCAAGTTCATCAGGCGGTGCAAAAGATTGTTGTAGCAATGAGTTATTAAAAGTTGCAAAATTTTGAAGGCATCAATAGAAAAAGGGCAAATGGAGGCACATGGATAATTGGCCTGTTTAAGCAGGACACACTTGCAGCTCACTGGCAAAAGGTCAGTCATAGCCACTTGAAATCCTTCTGACAGCAAACTGGACTCACAACAAGAGTCGTTCAATGGGCCAATCCCATTGTCCGGTTCATTGTTTTGCTTATAACTCAACTATCTGATAGTTCCCAAACTTAGAGCATAGTCAATCTACCTACATAAATATGGGAAATGTGAGTTTTGCCCTTTTGTTTTAAATTGCGGGAAATGTGGGAGGCTTGGCACAAATCGAAAACAAACTTGGTCTGCCTTATAGTAAAAGGAGTCTTTGTCCTGTCTTTGTTCACTGTGTGTTCATAAGGGTGGACATTTGATACAAAAAAATACAATTTTAAATGGATTTTAGTGTCTACGAATTGGATTCAAAGTTTATCACTTTTTTTATTGTAAATAATATTTACTAAATATATAAATGTGAAAACGTATATTACTGCAAAATTGCTACTACTCTGCGCTGAAAGCTAGAGTCCTCTTACAAGCTGAACTGAAGAGCCGCTCATCACGGTTGCGGCCGTTACTGCGCATAATCTATTTTTATTTATAAATAGACTTTCAGGACTTTAAAAATAATGCAAATTGCTATGGTCAAAAAATATCGGATATTCGTTTATAATTGAAAAATATCTTTATTTATTCTTGTAAATTCATTTCATTCCCCTCAAAGTAGTTTTCTTTCCATGCATTCCACTTTTGCCAGCGATTTTTCCAATTTTAAGAACATGTTGCAAAGTTCTACTCCGGTATAGTCTTCAATTCCTTCTTCGTTTCGGGCTCTAACTCTATTATCGATTCAAAACGGTGCCCATGGTAGCCTAAATGGCCACTTAAGAGGGCTTCCACTATTATGTCGGTAGTAACTGTCTCGAAATTCCGAGCAGACATGGCGCTTGTTGGAACCCCGCTCTGCGAACCATTCTGAATAGTCGCACTTTCCGTAAGAAACAGGCTTAAAGCTTTAGTCCCATATAAAAACGTGGAGAAAATGCATCTCTTTGTTGGAAATGAGCGACCAGAAATACATTTGATTCCTGCTGCATATTTGTTTGTTGCTCAATAAGATTCAAATTTAACAACTTTTAAAATATTACGAAGAATTCCTTGACGAAATTTCGGTTAAATGAACGTGTTGTATACGCAATATTTGTGGAAACTTTGAAGGCTATTCGCAAAAGCTAAAACTCCAAACAAATTTTTTTTGGGTTTTTTTAATTTATTATGTGTTTTATCGGCGTCCACCCAAAGATGTATAGATATTATCATATTTATTTCTTTCTTTCATTATCTTGAAATTTTTAACGTTCTGTAATATTTTTCTAATTTTAATTATTTTTTATTTTAATCTTCCTCTTTTCCCCCCTCAATAAAAAATTACCTACCCCCCACACAATATTTTAAAAAAAAAAAAACCCCAACACATTTTTTTTTTTTTTTTCCTAATTATATATATTATTATATGTAGTGTCTTTGCTATTATTCATCTGGACAAGCAGAGAAACAGACGGACACATACAAAATTAATTGTAACTAACATTACAATTAATAAAAACCATTTTAGCGTGTAACCCAAAACTTCTTCTAATATCACAAACTTTTTTGCATTTAAATCATCTGGTTGGACAAAGTTAAGGCCGGCTAGTCCCTAAAAAATGAATTGAAATTTATGCCTGGACAACTAGATTGATACACAAAATGTGTATAGGACATATTATTCATTTTTTTCAAGCAAATGTACATAATATTCAGACAGTACTAGATTCAATCAATTTCCCCTAAATTCATAATAGCTTAATATTAAACAACCTCGCGAGAATGACATTAAAATTTTATGAATTGGGCTGCGAATAGGCCAAATAAGTTCCGCAGTCACCATAATTTCTACGCCCTTTTTGACTATTATGATTTTCCAAAATTGAATCGTGCAAATGTATGTAACAGGCAGAAGGAATCATCTCCGACTATATAAAGTATATATATTCTTGATCAGCATCAACAACCGAGTCAATATAGCCATGTCCGTCTGTCCGTCCGTCCGTATGAACAAACAGATCTCAGAGATGTAAGAGATAGAGGTTTGACATGTATGGGACAAATGTTTCTTATACTTGCAGTTTACTTTCAATTTTTGCCACGCCCCCTCCCCCCCCGCAATTTGGAAAAACGTTATATCTCCTACAGTTTTGGTTTTTTTTTAGAGATAGTTAGTAATTAGCAAAATGTATCGATTTGCCGAAGAAATGATAAAGATCGGATGAGCGGTTCTCAAGTTATGAGCAAAAAAGTACATCACCCTCCTCCCACCTCCTCCCACCCTATTACAACTAACACCGTACAATCTTAAAGAGAGAGAGAGAGAGAGTAAGAGTGAGAGAGAGAGAGAGAGAGAGAAAGAGAGAGAGACTTACAGATGAGCGCAGCACCAACATTGCATTCAGTTTCTACTCTAGGTACAGAGTATGTTATAGTCGGGCTTGACCGACTTTCTCACTTGTTTATATTTCTATTTAACTTCAATGCTTTCAATAGTATGCTACATATTTTAAACCATTCGTAGGAAGAAAGTTTTGCACAGAGTTCATGGGTAAAATTCCGAGGTTTTGGAAAAAATGCATACTTTTCGAATGATTTAAAAACAAAATGCTGCGTGTTTTTGATTGGGAATATAATTTATAAAGCGATTTTATAAAAACCTAAGCAAAACGGCGTTACAGCGCAATGTGCAATCTTCAAAGAAAATAATTAGCCATGTTGGATGCTATGTGTGGCCTTGGGTACTCTAAATGCAGAGTTGCCTAGTTACAAAACACAAAAAAAAGATTTTTTCCATCGCTCACGAATCTATATAAAAAATAAATAAAAAAAAATAAAAAACCAAACTTCGGCACCTTTTTAGATTTTGCATGAATGTTAAAATAGCTAAATGTACTTATATGAATATTATTCCTTTCTTTATGCCTTAACAGTTTGTATGATTATGGTGCAACAATGATTGGAAATAAATATAATGTATGTTGATAAATACAACGTACGAAATCAAGCTGACCAAAGAATTTTTCCATTTCCATTTTATCGCTGAGATCGCCAGAAATAAGCAAATTTTTAAATAATTCAACGAGAAGGCGAATAAAGGAGTGGAGTCTTTTTCTCATAAATATTGATATGGGTATTTTCACCGGTGAATATGCTATTGTGAAACCCTATGAAATCCTGGAAGACTCAGCATTCCTTACTTGGAGTCTTAAATTGCTGTTGTTGCCCGGGCCTTCAGAACCCACTATACCTTTCGTTTCGTAGACACTTATTCCAATTTATCCCCCAATCGAATCTGTATGCAAACGTCAACTCAATTGGGATTCATTTCAATCATTACACATACACACAGCTTGCTTATATTACACCCCGCTAATATTTGCTATGATTTTGATTGCATTCAATTGAATACATGCCAAATCAAAGTTAAATTCATTTGCCCTGCAATTGGATGTAGAGCGCAGTTCACTTAGGAAATATTGACGAAGGTTTTTGTATTTATGTCGAAGTTACAACTTTCACTTTAGTTTGCTATCGTCTGCCAGCTGTTGGGGTTTGTTGCCCGTTCTCCAAGTGCTCTGGGCTACTCGCATTTGGCAACAGCAAAATGCACCTAAAAATGGTCATTTTGTTTCTTTTATTTTCAGGAAGGAACTAAATGGCGGCTTAACCCAGTTTACTGGTATATTTTTTATTTAGTTTACCCAACGAGCAATGACTTTTCCTTGATGTGTTTATTTACAAAATATTTTGGTGTGGTAAAATTTTGTTTTTCAAAGAATTTTCTATTTCTATTTACAGTTGACCCGCAGCCCGCTGATGCCAAATGCAGAGCTATCAAAACTCACTCAAATACGCAAATGTAACAGAAATTAAATAAAATACGTGCGGGTCAAAGAAAAATATATGAAAAGTCTATGAAAACTTTAAGCTCAAAAAACGCAAAAAATATAGAAACGAAAACAAAACGAAATTCGTGCGAACAATTTGTGTATGAAAAGGCAAAAACATAGCGACGGCAACAGCTGCTGTTTAAGCAAACACAAAGTTTTGAGCTTTGTGAGTGTGTGCTATATGTGTACGTGTGAGTGTGTGTGTGACTTTTCACAGTGTCCGGGTACTTCATAATTTTTGCCGGTGGTATTTAAATTTCACTGGCGGTGCGCCACACATAAGAAACACACACACAGAGACAGAAACAGAAAGAGAGCGCGCGAGTGAGATTGTGTATTTGGCAGCGGAAGAACAAACGGAAAGCTGCCCACGAAACGTATACGTAACAGGAAATTCATACAAGCAGCCATACATGGCGTATGGTTAATGTAAGTAGCAGAACAACTTTTTATGGCTGGTTTATTTATACTCAAATTTATGAAGTTTCTACCCGAACGGGTTGAATGTGTGAAGGTGGAAAAGTTGAACCTGAAATGAATCGTACATACAAGTGAGTATGCGACGATATATACTTATCGTGTGGGTATCACTTTCTGGTTTAAGTTGTTGAAATCGATTAATGGCTACAGTTTTGTATAAATATTTACAATTAATACATTTCTCGAAACTCACATGACACATGATAGTCTAGTAGTCCTGCTTTTTGTTCTGTTCTTAATTTGAATAGCTTGTCAAATTCATAGAATTTCGTGGGGAATTGCGGGCATACTAGATGTCATGGGTCACATGTCGAACAGTGTGAAGGCAGCCTAATTGACAGCCTAATAACATTACAATTAGATAAGGTTTCATCAAAGTTTGGGTCAAACTTTAATTTGTTTCAATTAAAATTCCACTTTTAGTAATGTTTTTAAAGCGCAAATTTTCGGAAGTTTCGCTAAGTTTAAAGACCTCTGCCGGCGTTGCTGTTGGAATATTTTGATTCAGTAGTGTATGGTAAATCTTAAAATATTTTTAAACTTCGCAGCCTATTTGAGCTTAATATCAATATCAAAAAATTGTATTTTTTCTTTTCCGAATTTTGCTGAACTCAGATAAGGGCGCCTCAGTGGGTTAGCCTTATTTTCTATGAACTCCTACTAATGCAGAAGCAAATACCTCATGTGTGTGGGGAAAATCGCACACGCTAATATGAGGGCACGATAGAATAATGATTTCGACTGCATTCCTCTAGTGTATAGTCCTCCTTGTAGTGGTCGGTTACACCAAAATATCGAAATTGGTATTTAAAAAAATACTGATGATATTTTTTATAGTCAGCCTCTTATCTTATTATCTATCCGAAAATTTTTAAACCAAAGGTTGAAATTTAAAGTTTTCCAATATCTAAATGTTTGTTAATGGAATAATAGGGTACATATTCAAGCTTCAAAATATGTAAGCAATATTGTTCTACGGTGGTTTGTCTGCTCTTGGCAGAGGCATACCTACACCTTCCTCTTGCTTCTATTAATTCTTGAAAAAAAGGGTTTTTTTATTGGTCACAAAAATGATAAAAACAACCGTTCTAGTATTTTCCGCTTAGCAAAACTTAAAGTTTGTTTCATTTCCTTTAATTTAAGGTACTCATTATATTTGTAGGATATCTAATATATATTAAAAATTTAAACTAAAAATCGGTTTGCTGTGTGTAACGTCCGCAACGGAAAATTGAGTTTTTTTAATTTAGCAGAATGAATTTTAATAATTCGGTTATCCAAACTTGCTTTATAAGCAGAGTTTTTTATGCCCTTTAAACTGATGAAAAAAATATACCGTTATTACAAATATTTTTGAAAAAAGTTAATGCCAAAATGTTTAACGTCCGCAACGGCAAGAAAATACTAAAAAATTGTTTTTTTTAATATGAGGTGGAAATAGGTGTTTAATGGTTTATTGCCTGCTCTGTCGTCGAGAATCCGAAAAACATAACCTCAAAGTAACAAAAAGTGTGTTTAAATAATATTAATATTAATAATTAATAAATATCGATAAAAATCGGAATTTCCAACATCGGAAAATGAAAACCCAAATGAATTCGAGTTTAATCATGACAAACTGAATTTAAAGCCAATCGGATGAAAAATAATTTTTTTTTCAAGCAAAATATTACGGATTTCTTCGTGCGGATTTTTCAAAATCGGGAAAACACGTGTCGAACTATTTCGCGTACTTAGCTTACAAACCCAGTTTTAAGTCAATGGGATGAAAAAAAAATTTTTGTTATACTATTTGGGTCAATGGAGAAAGTGTAACGTCCGCAACGTAACGTCCGCAACAGCACAAAAATTAAGATATTTTAATAACGGGACCACTTATCATTCTTTTAAAAGCTGGGTTGAATTGGTCATATATCCTACTAAATTTTTTGTTATCAGACTTTTTTTTTTTTATTATGCAAAATTCGCTAAAAAGTGTGGAAATGCACATAAGCCTCAAAGTCGACTTCCATTTTTTGTAACGTCCGCAACGGAACTTTAAACAAGCATAACTTTTTTTCAAAAACGGATAACCTATTATCTTAAATTAGGTTTGAAAGTACTCCCAAAGAATCTGCACCAAAGGTACTTCAAATATACCAAAGTGGACGCCAGCTGTGTCAATTTTAAGAAGCAAATTTGCGTACAAATGTAACGTCCGCAACGCAGGATTTGCCCATATAGGAAATTTTTACGGGACGATCAGTTAAAGCCACTTAAAAGCAACATACTTATTACGAGACATTATTTCATAATACTAATTAATACTACTTACTTGTTTCATGCCAAATAGTTTCTTAAAACACGTAAATAAAAAAAAATCAGTTGGGGAGAGTGGGGCGTTGTGATCATAGTTTTGTTTTTTGAACATAACTTCGACAAAAACCAAAATTTTTTCGTTCAGTAAATTTTGTATTTTAGTTAGTTTTCTCATCATTAGTTTTTAAAAGCAAATTTTTGGGGTTTTTTCATTTAATATTGAAAAAAAGTGATTTTTCGACATTTCGAAAATTTGTGGGGGGTTGTGAGCCACCCATTTAAAAGTTTAAAATTCGTGTTTTTAAGCAATTATTCTTTATTAAATGAAAAAAATGTAAAATTTTTCTCATATTCTGAATTAAGAAATATTAATGAAAAGTGAAAATAGATTGACGTCAGCGGGCTTGTTTTCTTTTATATGATAGCACTTTTTGCTGGTGGCTGTTTTTTTGTTTTTTATACCCTTGGAGAGGGTATATTAAAATTGTCCGGATGTTTGTAACGCATAGAAGGAAGCATCTCCGTACACATAAAGTATATATATTCTTGATCAGCATGACGAGCTGAGTTGATATAGCCATGTCCGTCTGTCCGTCTGTCCGTCCGTCTGTCCGTCCGTCCGTCTGTTTCTATGCTATCTCCTCCGTCAGTTTTAAAGCTAACTTAACCAAACTTTGCAAAAAGTCTTTTGGTATAAATACGCTGCACATTTGTCGGAACCGGCCGGATCGGATGACTATAGCATATAGCTGTCATAGGAATGATCGGTCGAAAAACTAGTTTTAGTGAGAAAAACTTTTTTGTTTTCAGTGCAATCGTTCCCAACGCTAGTACTTATAAGTTTTCAATGATTTTACATAATTTCAACAAGATTTGTCGAAATCGGACCACTATATAGTATAGCTGCCATACAAAGTTCTTAGTGAGAAAAATCGGTCGTGGTTATCGCTCCCACCCCCGTATTTATAAGTTTTTAATGATTTTACATCATTTCACCAAAATTTTTCGAAATCGGACCACTATATGTATAGCTCCCATACAAACTGTCAGGCACATATCAAGCTCCAAGGGTATATAAACTTCGGTCGAGCCGAAGTTAGCTGGCCTCTATTTTTTTTGTTTAATGTGCTCTCTTGCAGGGCTCTATTGCATTTAAGTAGAAGGAAAAGTAAGAAAAATAATTATTAGTCCTGTTCCCAATTCCACTTCGGTTGTTAAAATCGAATATTCTCATGAACATCCATTGATAAGTTTAATGATTTATAGGATCAAAACAAAATTGACCAACCGCTAATGTTGTTAAAATCTAAGGTTCGATGTTTTTGAGTAACGGTTTTGTTTCGAACCTCAACCATTTAAATGGCAAAACAATTATATTGTTTAATAATGAAAATAAAACTGCCAATTTTTTTAAAGTTGGGGAAAAGCCTGTTCGACTTGGACACAGGTCGACGAACATTTAGAAAATTCGAAGGCTCATATAATATCAGTTTAGTGAACTTCAATATCACTAAGATATCTTTCAACATCGTTCTTCTCTTAAAAAGGTGTTGACAGCATATTTAATAAATATTTTGATTATCAAAAACAGATTTGTTTAAGCGCCCAAAAATGATCAAGAATCACTTTCAACACCCCTAAAAATTGTACCTTGCTGACTAGTGAATTCATTAAATCAACAACCCCGACAAAGTTTGCCCTTTATGTGGGTTTAAAACGCAATTTTACAAATCACTTGGTTTCACTAAATTTCCATTATTTATAGCTTGAGTCACACATGGTTAGCTTTCATTTAAGACAAACCATTTTTTTTAAATGTCCTGTAACAATTTTACCTAATCATCATTTAAAATAATTTTGACAAACGTTCTGTGAAGACCAATAAATAAAAAATAATTAAGCAAACTTACAAATTTGTTCTGTGTCTATAGCACAAATTAATAATTAACTTGAGGCGGACCCGCTGCCGAAATTAAAGCCAAGTGGGAAAGTTTTTCAGTTTTCGTTTTCTTTTTGGCAGCCTTTGCTTTGGCTGTGTGTTTCAAATGTTTTACGTTTTTATTTGCCATTCATTGCTGGAAAGTTTTGTCGTTTTCTACTTGGACTTGTTGTTGTTGCACGATGCGGGCTTTTTTTGTGGCCGACGTTATCTGTGAGGCTTTTGTCTTTTTGGCCGCACACACACAGACACACAGTTAGTTTGGCAACAAAAATGTAAGAAAGATGAAGCAAAATAACAAACAAAATCCAAAATAGAGAAAAATTCAACTTTAAGCAAAATGAGGCAATAAAGATTTATCTCAATAGGATGTCCCGCCAAAGCCAATGCAGCAGATTTGTCAAGGATTTGCGGCTGGCAATTTATGTTGGCCAAAGACATCCCCACTGCATATTTACAAGCCCAACACACAATTGTTATCTATGATGTCACTTGCAACATGCACATAAATTTTAATTAAATAGTGTACAAGTGAAAAATTAAAATTCATTTTCTCGGTCTTTTGCCTTCTTGACCAAATTTCCCATTTTTGCTGCATATTTTTATGAAGCACGAAATTTATCAGTCGCCTTTGACTCTGCGCTGCTCAGCACCCGGTTCAATTTTTCGTATATTTCTGAAAAAATATGCATTTGGCATTTAGGCCTTGACATGCTTAGGCCTCAGCAAGTCAGTCATACAGAACGGCACCGAGATAAACGTTTTCCGAATTGCAGCAGCTGCGGGGCTTTTATCAAAACAGAAACAGCACGTTTTTATTTTGCCTTAACATTTATTTGGCATATAACCAAATAATTTTCTAAGCAAGACTCCAAATACTGTGGGTGAGGGGAAATCAGGTCAGTCAGCTCAGTACTAGCTTATTGTGAGTTTTATTCAACTAAATATGGCAAAATTCTAAGAGCGAGAGGAAAACTAATTTCTTGGAAATTTAATTTCCATAAAGTAAAAGCAATGAAATAAAAATTAAATTCTTTTGCCAAGATATAATAGTCTTAAGTTAATTTAAGCTGCATGTATATTAAAAGCATATTTACTTGAAATTGTAAAACAACAAGATTTAAGGCATAATTCGTTTTAAAATATTAATTTAAAGTATTTGTTCGTTTATGTCATTTGAGTTGAGCTTGAGGCAATAACCTAAATATGTATTGGTTTCAAAATCCAAACTTAGTTGTGAATGTTAGGGCTTATACATGGAAAATATTTCCTCATTAGAAAACACAAAGCAGACCTGGCTAAGGCAGACCGAACTCAGCGAGTGTCGAATCAAATTTATTGGAAAAAACTATGAAGTTTGGTTCAATGTATAAATCAAATCAAAAAACTTCACATACACAACTAGCTAAACTTTGTGTCCAACTCGTCTAAAAACACTGAATAAAACTACAAAAATACCAGAGTTTGGTGGAGGAATTTATTTATTTCTAAAATGGTTCCAACAATTATTTTTCCTGGTGGATCTATAAATTATCCATAATGGCACTTGTGGGTAAACCACATAAGTTGGTAAGCCTGCTGCATCAGCTATCTTACGCATTTTTACTCAACAAGTAGTTTTGTCTTTTAAAACAAGAGAGACAAGACTCTTTTTTTATTGCAAGGCAACATCCTTGAGGCATTGATAAGGATGAGCCTAGCAGGCTGGCAATCACAAGCAGAACAGCGATCTTCATAATATTCTTAGCAGTTTGGAAAAAGTGAAGAATAACTTCGGCCGACTTTGGCTTTTATAGATTTTAGAACGAGACTTTTAAAATCAGTCTTAAGTGTAACCAATGGAATTTCTTAGGTAATACAGGAAACCATTTCAAGCGCATCTAAACTGATTAATGATCAAGTAACGCTGATGTATGCTAAACTAAGCAATGCACAGTGGGACAAAATGATAAATTCCTAACATAGAGGTTGTAGTCCAGGTGCATTAAGTGATCAATCTCCTGAGTTCCAAAATGTGCAGCTTTGAAGGTTGTATGAAGAGTGTTCCGCAGTCAAGGAACCCAAAGTTAAGAATTGTTGAGACAAAGTTTTGATTAATTTATTTTGTGTTACTTGAGCTACGAAATTGTGCATTCGGTTAATTTAAGTTACTTAAGATTACTGGTAAGACGGTAAATGAATACTCAAATAATAACATTTTTTTATTTCATTTACAAATACTTTTAGTTAATAATTTTAAATGGGAGCTATATATTAAAGAATGCAAGAATGTTAGGCTTTATGTCATATGTCAGTCCCCTCCTACCCAATCGGATTAACTATACTCAATTTATGACCAACAGAATGTTTGCTGCAGCAGCCAAATGGTTTGATATCCCCGGTCAATACTTTCATGCGATAGCTGCAGCCAAGGTATACTAAACAAGGTAGGCACACACGTTCTCTCACTCTCTTGACAACTTGTTAAATTTCAGTCAGTAAGCCATGGAGCAAAAAGTATTAGAGAGGAACGTTGCTCAGTCGACACCGCTTCTGTCAGAAAAATGTCAGCTGTTCGCTCTCATTTACGCTCTCCAGATACTTTTGGTCAGCTGTTCGCTCTCTCTGGATACATTTGGGTCGTCTCGCTCTAACCACAGTGATTTCCTACTGGCACTTTGAACTATCTTTTTGGGCACTATCGTTTAACACCAGCAAAATTGAGAAGCAGCGCAAACGTTCTCTCTAATTCTAATTGCTCCATAAGTAAGCAACTGTTGTAAGCGAAGCATCTCCGCGAACGAATTTTTTGTGTATTACTTAGTAGCTTAGTAGGATTTGTTTTGAAATATATTACTCTTTCGATCTCTCTCTTTGACTCAAAAATAAGAAGTTGTGAGAGAGCGAGTGCGCCTACCTTGTTTAGTATACCTTGGCTGCAGCCACCTATCGATATTAATGGATTAAAAAAACAAGAGTGTGTGTCATGAGACGCACGGTACGAGCGAAGCTCTTTCATTGAATCCGATTTGAAGAATGGCCAAATACACATTTGGATTCTGTACAAATAAATGTTAAAAAATAAAAAATTAAGTCACTGTTGGGTCACTGTTGAGTTAATTTTAGGTTCCCGTTAAGTCACTGCTAAGAAACAGTTAAGTCACTGTTAAGACACTGTTAAGTCTCTGTCAAATCACTGTTAATTCAATGCTAATTCAATGTTAAGTCACTGTTAAGTCACTGTTAAGTCTCAGTAATGTCTGTGTCAATGCACTGTGAAACAAAGAACATTATAGTTTATAGTACAGAACTCACAACTTGCCCTCAATGCAGCCACTCTTTCCACTACCACTTCCCGCATACCCACCAGATCCCCACCCGACCAACCCCTGACCTCCATTTGATCCCCACCAGATTCCCACCAGATTCCCACCAGATTCCCACCAGATTCCCACCAGATTCCACCTAGATTCCCACCAGATCCCCACCAGATCTCCACCAGATCCCCACAAGATCCCCATCTGATCTCCACCTGATCCTCACCTGATCCCCACCTGATCCCCACCAAATCCCCACACGATCCCCACCAGATACAAACCAGAGTTTACCAGGTCCCTACCAGATAACCACCAGAACCCCACCAGATCAGCACCAAATCCCCGCCAGATCCTCACCAAATCTTCACCTGATCCCCACCAGGTCTCTACCAAATACCCATCACCTCCCTCCCACTTCCACTTCAAACTATCCCACTCCACACACAACCCACTTGCTACTACGCGGTAATGGTAAAAGCAGCTGATTTTGCAAATACAAAATGCAAAATCAAAGACATACCCCAAAAGAATCTGTCGCAAAGACAAAATTTTTTCAAGATTTACCCCCCTAGTCTGACGTCCGTAAAAGAGCTAAACTGTTTTGGGATAATTAATTAGAATGTTAATTAATTGTTAATTAGTTAATTGAATTTGATTTTTTAGTCCTCACAAAAAAGAGTTAAAATAGGCGTTAAATAAACTTGTCTGATAAAAATTCAGACTGGAGGGACCTTTTCCCAAAACAAAAACTAAACTAATTTCTGTTGCTTTCTGTAATTGTTATAATATTTATTTTAAGCCAATTCGCAATAAAATCATATTTAATAACAATACTTGCTTTAAATATCAAACGTTTCAAACAGCTCATGAGCTAAGCCATAGTGTTCCTATTTATTTATTAAATTTATTATTTCCAAATTCTCTAATATTGTTACATAAACAAAGCTGTTAATAATTTCCATTCTCTCTTTGTTTGTATAAACAAGCCTCTACAAATTATCTTCTCATTTTTCTTTACGTTATTTATGCTTTGTTTGGCTTTCTGGTCAATCGGCAGCATATAGTAGACATTATCACAATGGACAGCAAGAAAATTTTGTTTCATAATTTACGACCTGTTTCTTGGCGCTAAACTGCAAAAAAATGATTTACTGTCCAAGATTCTGACCTGTTTTTGCCAGTTTTGTACAAAATTTGAAACAACAGCGAACATTTTAATACATTTAGGAGAGAGGAAGGACAAAGTGTCCCAAAAAATGAATGTTTACAAGCGAGTTTACAAAACCAGCAACCACATAAGGCAGCCGAAACAAATTGTCAAATCCACAAAGGCACAGGAAAATATGTACAATCGCACACAATAGACTGAGAATCATAAAGGCAGCTGCCTGCCAGAAAGGAATGCGCGGCACATACAAATCTAGTGGCATACTTCTTGACGCACTTTATAGCACGTCTTTGTTAGGCTTTTGATTTGACTGTACACAATGGCAGGGCCTCCGAAATTGAAATTGTTGTGACGGCAATCTTGGAACAGACAACTCATGCAGAACCTGAACCGAACTTTTGACAACTGACAACTTGCAATTGGCGCTGTAACTGGAGTTTTACAGTTTGGAAGTTTTCCTCAAGTGCTGTTGCTGCTGTCATAGCCAGTCAGGCCAACAACCAACAACTCTTGCCTGTTCTGTCATATTTGTTGAGCATAGTTTGTCCAACTTTTGGGCACCCCATAAAACTTTTCCACTGCAATCTCATCTGCAATACCAAAAAATGGCCAAGGCCCAACACTCAAACTGAAATTAAGTGCGTAATTTAAAAGTGACCAAGCTTAAGTGAACTATGGCTATGCAAATGACATGCAAATGCACCAATAGATAACTTTAAGATGGATAAAACAATTTGTTTATGAAAATTAAATGCTTTGGCAAAAATGGGGATATTATTTTGGTGATTTTATAATGGTGCAGAGAGCAAAAGAAACAATTTAATATTCGTAGGTGCCAAAAAAATCTATATTAAATTTTATTTTAAATTTGGTACATTTTTGAAGCAAATATGGAAATTTTGAGAGAGGGCCCCTTAACAGATTCGTTTTTTGTTAAAGATATCAAAATTTTAAACAAACAACAACAGAGGAAAGCTTACTACGGCTCGACCGAAGTTTAAATAGATATGTTGATAGATAGATTTTGAATGATATTCATAGAACTAATTCATTTTTGCTATAAACAATACTAGTTGATCGATTTCTCAAGCTCAGCAATAGATGGCGCCACTTTCGTGTGGATAGTGGCTTTTTGCTACAGTCTTCCAAAGTGGATCTAACTTAACAGAATTATGCTAAATCATATTGTATTTTATTAAGTTTAGTTTGAAAGCGAAAGCATTGAAAACAATAAAGTTTTTCTTACTAGGACATTTTTTCAGATCTATGTATGACCGTTTTAGCATTTTGTTGTCCGATTTTTATAAAACTTGGTGAAATTATAAAAAACCATAAAAAACTTATAAATACGAGTTTTGGAAACGCTTTCATTGAAAACAAAAAAGTTTCTCTCATTAAAAGTACTTTTTCGATCGATCGTTCCTATATGCTAGTTTTTTTCCGGAACTGTGCATTGTACCCTTACTAAAAGACTTCGTGCAAAGTTTGGTAAATTCAAACTGGCGGAAGTCAACTCAGTTCGTCATCCTGATCAAGAACATGTATAGTTTATGTGCTTCCTTCAATGCATTACAAACATCGGGACACTTTTAAAATGCGCTCTATTGTACATAGATAGTAGATAGATAGATTTCAGTATATTAGTCCGTCTCTTTCAACGAATTCTTAGCTCTTGTTATCGAGCTTGATTCTTCCACGGAGCCCTGTTTTATTTCTTACATTTGCAATTTGAGGAATAGGCGATAAACCCAACTCCGTAGAACCGGTTCGGTTCGGGTTTTTTTGGGTCCGACAAACCGGACCATGAACCGAACCCCTAAATTTGTTGACTCACAAATTAAAGTAGTTTTTACAATGATACAGAAACATTTATAAATTCCTTGTACTCTGACTGTTATCATTAAAGAAGTTCTTCAATTCTACGGCATTTCTCCAAGTCGGAATTATGCTATCACCGTTGATAATGGAGTGAATACAGATCGAGCAGGAGAACTTTTAAATAACAAATACAGAGCAGAAAAAGAATGCAACTATGAAGAATGTAATGTAGACGAAGTTTGATCATGAGCATCAAAGCATTTCTTGATTGGTACGATGACAAAGTTTGCTAAAAAGATAAATTGGAGGTCTCTATAAGAACTGTTTCTTGTGCTGCACACACTCTAAACGAATTATTTAAGGAAGTTTAGTTCCTTCCTTCGCACACTTCTCCGCACTCACAATATAGGAAACCTTTCGCTTTAGAAAATACTGCTAGACTGTGTGTCCCGATGGAAGGTTGAGACCTACAATTTATGCGAACATTTACTAACTCTTAAAGACTTACACTGATATGCACTTGAATAGGGACAAGCATTTTAAATCGAATATACAACTATTTGACTGAAACTACCCAATTAATGTCATATGATTTCGAGCAAATACTTGACTTAGATGTTCAGCCTTACGGAAGACACTCCGTACAGTATCGACAGTTGCATTAATTTGTAATCCTGAATGAATTTTAGAAATGAACAGTGTGAACTTAAAGCTTGTCGAACAATTCGCAGCTCTGCAGTACGTGAAAATGGTTTTTGCTGCGGAGTTTCATATTATTCCTATAATTTGATGTGTTTTTAAAAAAATTGCATATATCAATTTGGCTTTTTCAAATTTTTACAACAATTTGCCATTATTTTGCGTTTTTATACTCTGTACCGAAGGTACACAGAGTATATTAAGTTTGAGCAAAAGTATTTAACAGGGAGAAGGAATCATTTCCGATCATATAAAGTATAAATGGGGCATTCCATAAAAAAAAGTTTTTTCCTGGGATGATGTCTCCGAATTGGATGATAATTATCAATTATAATTGTTCCAATGGGAGGTTATTATGAGAGAAGCTTGACCCCAAAACGTGAGCTTTCTTGGAGCTCTTTTGCGAAAGTTTAACCGAAGATTTATAAATATTATAAATGACGCATGTGAAACAAAAAACTACTGTTTTTGGAAGCTCACATTGGATCCCAATTTTTGGTTCTCGCCGCCTTTACGAGGCTGCATTTATTGAAATTTAGCCATACGATTTCTAAATTAGCTATACGGTCGAGAGCAAAAATTGATAGATATTATAGATGTCACACGTGACGCCAAAAACGTATTGTCTTGGGATCTGACATTGGATCCCAAAAAAAATGTTTGTATGAGATGCAGTATCTATATATGTAGTGTCTTTGGATCTACGCTTAAAAGTGTAATATTGTGAATTTTTTAAATTTTCAATAACTCGAAAACGGTTTAAGATAGAGCTTTGCAATTTTGTGTCAAATGTTCAGGATCAAAAAGCCATTTTAAAGAAAATTTTGAAACTTTTTTTTTTACCTTTCTTGAAAATATTCAAGCGAATTGAGGTTCGAAATAAAGCCTTGGGATTAGGGGTTCTCAACTGGTATCAAATTTACTACCATTTTAACGATGTTATACTTGGAGAAAAATACAAATGTAAGGCCTAATCTTCTCATTAGCTCCAACTCTGGTCATAAATCCAAGAAGTTAAATACAAAAAACCATCATTTCTATTTACTTATCTTAGTGGGCGCACACAGGCAATGTGCATTAAAAGTAAATCAGCATCATAAAAAACTTGCACAATTATCCGGACACAACTAAAGCCTCACCAAATTTAAACTCCTAGCTCCTAGCTCCCATCCTCCATGGATACTTACACCGCAAGCTGTCAAACATTTTAGCCTTCTCATGGCGATTAAAGCCTCAGCCCTTGGCCGCTATTGTTGTAACGTTTATTGTTTTGCCATATTTTGGTTTTCCGCTGATACCAAAATAAAAAACGATGCTAATGCGAGGGAGCGGAAAAAATTACAGGCAAGACGAGCTGGGCACACATATTGATATGCTGACAATGTGTGCGCTGATTTCCTTCAGCAGAAATTGTAATAACAACACGCACAATATGGAGTGTGGGTGACCTGCTGTGCGACAGTCAAAGTCAAGTACATGCCAGACATACCAAATAACTTCACTTACTTTTATTTGCCCCAGAGCAGCGCAACGCCAACTTCCCCAACTTCAGGAGCATTCGACATTTGTGTCAAATGGTGTAAACGCAAAGCAATCAGCGATAAGGCATCAATAATTCGTAACGCGTTTTTGGCTTTTGTCTACATTGGGGCGCCAACGCGTGCTTTATAAACCGAACTGGCCACATTAAAACTAAAACTGTTTTACTTTTTCCGAGGATTTTGGTTAGCGGTCGCTATTGTTTTTGTTTTCTGATTTATGGCGTCACTTGCACATGACAAGCGGCCACTAAGTTTGCTCCCCATGCTCTAAGGCGTGTTTTTACAGGGAATAAGGAGTCCGAGTCTCATTTGACTTGGCTGGTGTTTATTTTTTTTGTTTTCTCTTATATTTTGGCGGTCACGTTTTTATCTTTTACTAAGCAGCTTCGAGCTAGGACCACAGATAAATTGGTGTTTGCTTTAAGAATTTTCAAGATTTTGCCGGCTTACGAATTTAAAGAAGGGACAGGATAGCTACCAACAAACGTGCATTCGAATGGCAATCAAATGCATCAACATACACAACTTCAAGCGTAAAGGGCACCCGACTGCAGCGCACATGTTTTGCATGTTTTTATTTAATGAAGACTAATGCCATTTTACGGTGAAGTTAACTAACGTCTTCTTTCAGATTAAGTAAAATACCTTAACTTTTCTTTAAATTTAATATTTTCGTAGCAAAATAGAAATCAAATCCCAAATACGGAAATAGAAATCTACAATTAAAAAGAAGCGGAGAGACGCCCGCCCGACCAATCTTAGACTTGAACTCGGAACCTTTTAACTGCTAAAAACACACGGACGACCCGTTAGCCAACTCGACTATATGCCGTTAGCAATACGGGGCATCGAAATGATATTAAAGAGTGTACGCATAACATTTAGTTGGCATTTTGCCGATTTGCAATAGACTAGACATTGGCATTCAAAACGTGGAAGCCATGGTTCAAGTCCCCTTAGGAGCACAGTTTTTTCTTTGCCTAAAATTTAGAGAAATTTTCTGTATTAAAGAAATTGTTTCTAAAATATAGAAAAGTTGGGGACGGATTTAATTAGCGAATTTCTTATCTTGAGTCACCCTCATAGCTCTTTAGATGGTGAGTTGTCTTTTGAGTGTAGGATCATACATGTAGGAATCCGCGAAGAGCCAAAAGAGCCAGGACAGCAAGTAACCAAGAGAGCGACACGAAGTGGCCTTAGCTATTGAATTTAGGTATGCTAAGAGGGTAGTTTTCGATCAGAGAGTCAGTCGGTGAGAAAGTTTCGTTGGCTACACAGGTTTACGCTATGCAAAATTAAACTCACTAAAGTTATTGAACGCACACACACCCACCTAACATTGTTTAAGTTATGAGTTTATCCACATAATATTAATAAATAATCATCATAATACAAACATCGTCGTCTCTGGACTTATTTGCACCACGGCAGAAACCCAGGGGCCACATACATAATATGAGAAAAGTCTTGACTAAGTGTTATATTCCCTGAAATATCGCAAAACTTTGGGTTCAGAGGGTCACCCCAGTCCAAAAGCATTAGGTTTAATAATAATAATATTTGTTTGCTTTATTTCACAGTAATATTTAGAACTTGCTTAAAGCTTGCAGTTCTGAGGTAGTCAGTGATTAGATATTCATCTTTACATCTTAGAAAGTATTTTGACATATTTTTCAATTCACATTTTTCGTGTACTTAATTTAGAATTACCCAAGAAAAAGGCAGGAAAAAAAACCTTGGCAAGAAATGCAAAAGATTTTATTTTGAGCAATTGAGTTGTATTAGTCCAATGGTCCACGGGGAAGCTCGCTTACATTTACAGTTCGTTAAAGAAGTATACACAAATGATATATGCAAAAGTTCTCGTGTATTGGCGGATTATTGTATATGCGAGATTATTTATTGCCTACTACAAATATTCACTATGGCTCTCAGCTTCGGCCAATAGGTCGCTTTAAGGTCTGATTGCCGAATTTAAAGATTTGCTGCGAGCTGTCACGAGCTAAGCTCGCACACGAGAAAAGAACTTTCTTCTTCTGACTCAATGAGCTTGAGTCGAACCAAGGCGGCGAGCACAAACGAGCCGAGAAAAGTCTTAAGTGGAATCGAAAATTGGGTGCTTATTTTAGATCTTTCCACATTGAAGTCCTTGGACAGCAAACTTTTGGTTTAGTTTTATTTTCGGTTAACCCTTAGTAGTAAGATCGAATAATGTGGAGAATTACTGGGCTGCTTCGGAACATCTAAGAAAGTTAACAACCGGTCAGCTTTACCAGCCAATGGTAAAAGAAAACAAGTGAGAAAGTCGGTCCAGCCGGAATATATCACACTCTGTACCTAGAGTAGACGCTGCCTCTCTTGCTCTCTTCTTTGAATGAAATGCTGTGTTTTTTGTCCATAACTTGAGAACCGCTCAACCGATCTTTATCATTTCTTCGGCAAATCAATACATATTATTAATGACTTTCTATCTTAACTTACTCTGTGTACCTTTGGTACAGAGTATAAAAAAGAGCAGTTCGAGTGTGCCCACTTAAAAAATATGAACTTATCCATTCCAAATCTTAATATTTTTGCTTATCATTTGCAATGACTTATAGCTCTTACAGAGCATTCTTAAGTCTCAGTTATTAAATCCATGTCCCATCATCAGCTCAACCCTTATTTCCATTTGTTGTCTGCTGTTAAAAGCCGCGTCAGAATTCGACCATTAATTTATTTTATAGCCCGCCCCATGGCTTGGCATAAGCCGTTTTAGGCTTTTGTCCTTGAAAAGCCTAATGAACTTTTGCTTGGGCGGTGGCGGAAGGGGATAGGCCAGAAAGTCAAATCAAAACAGCGATATTCCTTTCATTCACACAATGTCCAGAGAAGTGAGTCATAATTTATATGCTAAGCTTTTTGCTTAGTGCAGTGC
Source organism: Lordiphosa clarofinis (assembly GCA_018904275.1). Taxonomy (NCBI): domain Eukaryota; kingdom Metazoa; phylum Arthropoda; class Insecta; order Diptera; family Drosophilidae; genus Lordiphosa; species Lordiphosa clarofinis. Next base: position 1,372,449 of record JAEIGQ010000022.1, read on the forward strand.
AGCGAACGTTTTTTCATTTTTCCCCTAACGGACATTTGTCGAAAGTCCTTTTGGGGAGGGGAGGGGTCGCTTGTGTTATATTTATATTTATGTTTAAGCTGATTATTAATATTCGTACCAGCACACTCATGCATTGCGAGCAGTGCGGAACAAACAAACATTTAAATGATTTTTATGCCCTGGCACAGAAGTACGAGTAAGTAGGCTGTGAAATTGTGTCTCCCAACCATTAAAGTTTAATGTTTTGTGCGAGAACTTTGCATAAAATAAAATACCAACCAAAATACACATGATCATTATCGGGCATTGTACGTGCATGTGTGTTTATTTTTGTAATAAAAATACATTTTATTTATTTGTCCTGGTCTCGGCTATGCCCAAGGACCCGGCCCCAACCCAAGGTAAACAATTTAATATGCGCTTTACATTTTTTATGTTGGGTCGCATTTTGTTGCTTATATCTTATTAGTTTAATAGCCTTTGGGCGATAATTCAATTAGCTGCGTCAGATAAGTCCAATTTATGTTCAATGGTTCGAATTTGGTTTGGCTGGGGCATTAACCTGACGCACACGTTGCGTGGACATTGGGGACACAATGTATAATGAAGGGTGAACTCAAAGAAAAAGGATCAAAATGTGTATTTGGCATGTTGGAAGGAATGCAAAAGAAAAAGGAGTTCGATTTAAAATTATTATTATAGAACTAAGTCGTGATGAATCAAACTTTATACAGTTTTTCAAAATGCTCTGGTTTGTAGAAAAGAGGTGTAGTGGTATCGCTTTTTCCTCTACACTTCTCCTAAGTCCTAAGATCAACTCCCACACAAGGTAAAGTAAAAAATATTTTAAATGGTAACTAAATCTAGCCACAGCATCCAAAAAGATAAGGAGTGGTGGGGTAGTCGGTCGCTTCTATCCCCTTCCCTCCCTACCTCTTCCTTAAAACATTTATTTTAATCTTTCAGATTTGATTTAAATCCACTCCGAAACCATTTCTACTAACCCTTTGGCTTGAGTTGATACCGAACGAGCTATTTATGTTTTTATACCCGTTACTCGTAGAGTAAAAAGGGTATACTAAAGTCGTGCAAATGTATGTAACAGGCAGAAGGAATCATTTCCGACCATATAAAGTATATATATTCTTGATCAGCATCAACAGTCGAGTCGATATAGACATGTCCGTCAATCCGTCTGACCGTCTGTCCGTCCGTCTGTATGAACACCTAGATCTCAGAGATGGTAAGAGATAGAGGTTTATGAGACAAATGCTTCTTATACTTGCAGGTAGATCAAGTTTATTTCAAATTTTGGCCACGCCCCCTCCCGCCCCCGCAAATCGGAAAAAACGATATATCTCCTACAGTTTTAAAGATAGTCGTTTCGTACCTTTTAGAGATAGTTAGTAATTAGTAAAACGAATAAATTTGCGGAAGAAATGATAAGGATCGGATGAGCGGTTGTCAAGTCATGAGCAGAAATGTGAAAAATAGCCGAGTTCAAAAAGTGTTGCATACTTTTCAGATGTTCACGCTAAGGAACGCAGGAGCACTGTTAAACATGTTTTTTCATGAATAACGGGTATATCGAAGTCGGTTAGAGCCGACTTTAACTTGCGCTCTCGTTTTTCTTTTCAGTTTAGCAACCTACCAAACATGCCGGTCTCATTCATGTCCGGAGATGGCACATTTTTTATTGTCTCAAATCTCTCTGAGCCGCAAAGCAGCTCTGACCTACTTCATCAAACACTAGCCAGCGATTGAAAATCTGATTGCTTGGCATGCGCACGGATCTTGTTAGTGTGAATAGACGATGAAATGAGAAAAAGGTATAAGTTTCTTGGGGGCAGTGTTCCCAGGCTTATTCGGCTATACCCTTTCGTATAAAACTTGGTTACTTAACAGGAAAATAATTAAAGTTTTTAAAAAAATTGTTGTGGCTTATTAATGTCAAGTATTTGCAGCAGGGAAACTCATTAAAAATTTTCGGAGCACGGATTTCCTGGTATATGGCCAATGGTAAAAGTTCGAAATTTGAGATTCAAAGTGCTTGGTTCGGCCCAGTTTACCCCTACTTTAATTGAAAATCATTTTATGTGGCTAATATTCAAAATAATATTTAGAATTTCTGTACTTAAACTATGGGAATAGGCTGCTGTATAATAAGACTATTCGGAACGCAGAGGATTTTAAATCTCAGTTAACTAATCATCTCAAAAGGCAAACATAGATTTAATGAACATTTTAGAAAACGTTTAGCATTGTATTAGTTTAGTTAGGATTTTATTTTATATATTTTATTTTTTTACATATTTTGTATTTCATTATCTGTTTTGATCTTCATGTTTTTGTGACCAATGCACTAATTTAAGTCCTTTTGTACCTGTAGCATTAGGATAATACCAAAATGCAATAAATTTAATTTAAATTAACTAAGACTTCATTTGATGGTACTAATTAGACATCGCAAGTTGCTATTAGTAACTGCTTAAAGTTGTTTCCATTGATAAGCTGTATAAATCTTTTATACTTAGTCGGGAGTGTATTAATGCCATCGAAGGCTCTAATGATTTTTTCGTTATTTTTCGTTTGGAGTCTTTATCGCACAATATTAAGGGTACTGTTTTTTTTGAGAACTGATTGGGCGTATTCAGCAGATAATTCCGATTTCCGATTTGTGATTTATGATTGCCGATTTTACCTGCTGAATATAGTGATTGCCGATTGGGGTTGAACAATTTGACAATCAAGTTTAATGAATAGAAATCGAACAAAACGTACGATTGGTAACTTGCGGGGTCAGCACACCTTTGTTAAGACATTCACATTAAATTTTCAAATTAACAAATCCATAAATATTGGTGATTTTGTGTGAGTGTTTTCCATTGATAAAAAGTACTAAAGCCGACGGATATCTTAAAGTCTGCTATCAAATCTATTCAGCAGAGACTCATCAGCAATCGCAAATCGTAAATCGGTAATCGCTAATCGGAATTATCTGCTGAATACGCCCATTGTCTGAAAGTCAAACTGAAAACGAGGTTTTGTTCAGAAATGATGTAGTTCCAGTGTGAACTAGGATATTTTGGATCGGTCAATAAATAGCGGAGTTTTTTTTGCCACTCTTTTGGTCCTAGCTCCGTTATTTTTTGACCGATCAAAAACATCCTATTTCACACCAGAATGGTGGGTTTAACGAGTAATTTAAAAAAATTTGAAAATCGGTCAACAGGTACTCTTTAAATCTTTGCAACCATTTTGGAAAAGGTGGTTCCGAGATAATCGCATTTAAAGTTTCGAAAACTGTTTTCGATGATATACAAACAATTTTTGATAGATTTAAAACATGGACTTGGTGCATTTGGGTGTTAGCTTTCACCGAAAAAAATGTATCAAAGTGGTTATTAAATGGTTCTCTAGAAATTCGGTTCAAAGTGGGTCAAGACATGGTAAAAAAAAAATTTCTGAAGGTACCCTTAACAGAAAAAAACAATTTTCCTGGATATTAAAAAGTCTTTAATATTGTCGAACCAAAAAACAGGATCACATTTCTCAACGTTCTAAACTTTGGTTTGGTTCACAGTTTAAGACTAGCACGCAGAACGATTGAATATTCCTTTCGCCACAGTATTTCACAATAAATATAAACACTTTTTAACAGCACATAAGCATTAAGGCAAAGCCAATGCGATTCTAACTATATGGAATACTATGACGATTGGAATTTTCTGTCGTTCTGCGTACGAGTCTTTAAGAAAAGTTCGGTACGGTTCATAACCGGTTTGCACCAAACTCTTACTAATTTGTTATCAACCTAAAACTATTGAAGCTGCAAAGGCTGACACATGTCAGCCAAAGGCTCTAGAAGTCCTGATGGAGCTAACCATACCATCTGCTTGAAGAGAAAAAAAACACATTGCTCAGACTGACTGCAGAAGGAGTAGGCAGATACTACATAGTGAGCCTAAGAGGTTGGAGAAGGAAATCCCTATAATACTTCAACCCAGAGACGAAATTGTGGCAGAACTTCATTTCGACAGAAATTTTACTGTACACCAAAACAATAAGAGAGAATAGATCTTAATAGAAGAAACAAATAAAATGCAACCACACACAATAATGTGATTCACATGCGGGTCCTTGACGCCCCACTGAACTGGATTTGGGGTAGCAGGACCAGGAACGGAAATATCTTAACCAATGGGAGAATATACAAGTATATTTTAAGCCAAGGTATGTGCCATCTCCTTTTGTGCAGACCTACCATATACGAGAAATTGCTATCCTCTCCAATAGACAAGACCAGAACCCTACTGTGGCAAAAAACTACGCTTAGAATAGCCTCCTGGTTGCTGAATGTGAAAACCTGGGACTTGAGACAAGCAACCGCATTAATAGTGGATCACAACCTGAAAAGGTTCTAGAAATTGATCCAACAAGGAAACAATGCCCACAGGATCTTAACACGGCTCTACAAGGGCCTTAGAATATATTCCCGACATTAGTACTGGAAATTGGGCTGCTAGTAGGGTTGTAAGCTCAGTGTGGGGCAGTATTGGTTGCAGTGCGCTATACCCCAGGGGTCAGCAATAGAAGCAGAGAAGTTGCCACTGGCAACTGAAAAAATAATTCCATATTTTTACAGAAAACTGGCAGAATACTTTTAAACATTGTTAGCAGTGAGAACTTGTATCAACTAACATCCAATTACTATTGTAACGACTTAATTCTGCAGAGTATCTGCTCGTATTGCCCATCCCTGTCATTGAGTTACAAGTTAATATTTTCCAAATTGGTTAGTTTATGTGGCAGATAGCTGTATGTGGAAGATGTGAAATAGGTCTTTAAGTTTCTCTTATTATGGATCTCCTGCAAAAAAACCCCAATCGGAACGCTTCTCCCTTTTTTATCAAAATGCCTAAAGTCCACTTTTTTAAATTTCCTTTAACCATTGAAATTCAACAACTAAACAGGCTTCAATCTATTTATTTGAACAGTAGCCTTAACAATCTCAGGTCATTGATCGAGGTCATGTCCTTTAGTGAATTTATGACAAATCTCGTGGGTTTTCTAAAATCTAACTCTAAAAAATGTATATTTATTTAAGTTACAAAACTTTTCATGGCATTTGGCATATTATATACTTAACGAAACTTCATAAAAGCCATTCTAAAGCTGTCCAGCATAAATATTATTTTTGGCTTCTTTCCCCTGACTCGCTGGCTGTAGAAATTCTCTCCTAGCCGGGCATCCTTATGGATATTATTATGCACCATGTTTGCAATCCTTTAAAGCAATTCGTTAAAGGACGCCATTGCCATTGGGTTGTTTAGTTTGTAGTGTAGACCATTTTCCGATGCCATTTTGTGTAATATTTATAATTTATGGAGGTTTTCGCCACATTGTTTGCTATCGTTTTTTGGGCCGCTTTGGTTGCTTTTTCGTCCCTTTTACGCACCGAGCAGGTTTATTAAGTAAATTGTTTCCGTTACTTTACGGATTTCCTTTCCAATGACTGCGGGTTGGGTGAGTGTGCCAATCTTTGAAGTGGACCCGCCGACTCTTAACAATGATAAAACGCCTCCGCAAAGCGTAAAGCGAAAAAAAATTCCGAGCAGGAAGTCAACTCGGGCAGACTCAACCTCTTCACTTGGTGTAAGGGACAGAGAGAGAAGATTCATTAAAGCGATTTTTAGTGCTAGAAATTTATGTGTCAATGAATTTTGCCGAGCTACGCCTTTGACATCAATTTTCGCTCTCCACTGGAAATTGAATTTGCGGGCCGGTCGGTCGGTCGGTCGGTCAGTCTGGGCAGCAGTTGTCGTCGCCATTCAGCTCGTAATTTTTATGACCCGTTAGGCCTCATTTGGTCACGCAGCGCCAGCAACGCCATGTTTATTGTTCTTGTCATATTTCTTCTTTATTTTTTGGCTGTCAAAAGCTGCCGAGCTCAGAGCCGGAATATATGCAGCTCAAGGTCATCATTTGTAGACATGAATGTTTATTTTCATCTTCCTGCTGTTGCTTTATGACTGCAGCAATTCCAACATTTTACTCCATTTTATAGACAACTTTTCGATTTATGTGCAAAACATGGCCGGGCATTATATGCAGCATTGCTTATGGTTTTTCATAGCAGGCAATAAATAAATTAACTTAATGGCTTGATTTTTAGTTGCAATTATAAAAAATGTAGGCAAGCCAGCTGGTGATATATAAAATCAGGCAGATAATGTGCTGCTATCGTGTCGAGTGCTTCGAAATACAGTTCTAAATTTTCACTCTCCGATGCTTAAACTGTGATCCTACAAGAATTATGCATAAGCATATCCGACTTTCGTCCAAAATCGCGAGCAATAAATGGGATATACTTACTTGGCAATAACTTAAAATTATATAAAAGAACCACCAGAGATCGCTCTACCATGGGTTTGTCATGGTAATGTTACCTTGATTTTGTCAATGAAATTATAATCTGCACTTGATTAGTTATTAGTTCACCTTTAATTTACAAGTATTTACAAAAATCTTCCTACGTGTAGCACAGAGTGCGAAAAATCAGAATTTACTCTAATTATAAATAATTTAATAATTTTTTTCAAGTGTCTGTATAGTAGAATCTCAATGAATGAATGACTGGAATGACTCTTCTCACTGAGAAGAGAGTCCAAGTATATGTTAAGTGAAAGCAAGCTTAAACCACAAGAGGAGGACAAAGCGTATGCAGAGAATCGAGATGCAGTCAAAGATGTTCCAAAACCAAAGAAGGGTAATTGTTTAGTAGAGCCACCCCTCACCAAAAAATTCGAAAAAAAAATCCCTCCATAGACCTTTAATTTACAAGAATTATGGTGTCTTCAGATCGCCTGGGACTTTCGCGGTTCAATGGTAAAAATTACTTATCGTTGAGTTATTTTGATTAAAAAACGTTTTTGTCTTTGTCTTAACTGTCATTAATGAAATGGTACATTATGATACATTATTAATTAGGTTGCACTGAGTGCTTCTTAAACATTATCATCGTCCTCAACATCATCTTCGTCATCAGGATCCTGTGAATAAAAAAAAATTAAAAAAGAAGCACAGACAATAATTATTGTTATTATTATTTAATTATAATTAAAAGAGGCTTATTTTACGTGAGCCCAAGAGAGTCGTTTTATGTAGAGGGGCCTACTCCTCTGTAGTACTCCTCGTGACTATCCTCCTCCTATAAATTAATCATTTGTGAAGTTAAAATTTGTGGTCCGGGTATTTCTTTGACAGGTATCCAATATAGTGTTTTTTTTTTTACCAAATCTTGGTAACTGCGACCTCATGTCCCTCCATAGTCTTTCAATGTTCTGCGTGTGCGCTTTTGTGTCAGGATGAACCAACTTTTTAGAGTGATTTACTGATTGATGTCTAAATCCCTCTTCCTCCAGGCAATTATACGCCTTCAATCTGACATAATAGTTGTTCCCTCAGCGATGCGTTCCTTTATAATTGCCAGAAGAGTCTCTGTGCTGCGATCTTCAACTGGTAAAATAAAAAATTCTCCAGACTCACGTTCAATTCCCCCGAAGACCCACTGTCCTTCGACTATACGGCCACAGTTAAATTTGCGCTTTCCAATCTTTGCTTCATCTATTTCCACTATTTTTCCATGACCTCCAATAACTGGACTGCAGTTCCTGATGGACCAGTCTATGTAAACCTCCCGAATGAAGTTTTTCCAGTCTACTATAGTTGGTCTGGACCATCCAAATTCCTTCTCCAAGAATTCTATTTCTCCACAGACTCTCACAGTATCCCAGACTACGAACTTAGATATTTGCGGAATGCTGAGCGCAGATTCCGCAAAGAATGTGTTTTTGCGCACACTTTCCATGTACTCGCACTTGACTTTTTGTTTTTTTCTGGTGGGCTAAAGAGTTTTCACAATTTTGACAATTCATTTTTCAAACAAAAATCCAGAAACCATCAATATTAATTATATATATTAGTTTATTATGACGCACTAACAAAAATGACAGTTAATGCAGAGAAAAATATATTTCTTAATCAAAAAAACTCAACTTTAAATCATTTTTACCATCCACGAATCAAGAGGTCCTGGCTGATGGTTTACCGGAACCTATTTCTTCTTCAACCGCTGTGGAACTTAATTCCAGCAGCCCACTGGTATAAATGGAAAGCGTTGCCGCGTCTAAGATTTGTTGGAGATAATCTCATCACATCAAGGAAAAATAGTTCCAGAATTTTCAGAGCTTCGTACCTTACACTAAAGACTTACCTTCTATTGATTCTTTGCCGGTGTTTATTGATGGGTGAAATCTAATCCAAAAACTTGATGGTATTGGGTACGCCATAAACGAGGTGTTAAATTAGCCAGGTTAGACAAAAATGATAACACACCAAAACAAACTTTTCTGTGTTCCTGAATGAGTAAACGAATTAAAATTAATTAATTATATATAACAACATTCTGAAAGAAACTGTTGGGCTGAAATGTCACTTTAAATTTTTAGGAACAATTTTAGTCACAGTTTTTCGCCTATTGGGAACAGACTTTGATGTAAGCGAGTGATAGTTAACTTAAACTATAAACAACAGCGACTTTTGTCCATTAACGAAAAACTGCAGCAATAATTGCACCCAAAATTCAAAGTGTCATTCCAGCCTTAGCAAGAAGTTCCTGAGATGAGAATAAGAATTGAATTTTTTTTATTTATTTTTTACCAAAATAAACTTTTGTGTGTTACTTCTATGAGCAGACGATTTGAAATAAATTGATTTTTAAATATATTTACAAGGTACATTCAAGAAAATCTGAAAAAAGCTGTTATCAAGGATTACTGAGATGGGTATATTTGTTTTTTTTTTTTTAAATGTACAAAAGGGTTTTAATTTGTTTCAGACTTAAGCAATTGTTAACTCTTTTCGACCAAACTCGTAGGAGGACTAGGTAGTTATTTCTCAGGCAGAAGGGACCACTTGAATAAAATGTAAACACTTCTGAGTGATAAGTCAGTAGATCCGACATTAAATCTGATTGAAAAGATCAACGCCATAGTCTATACACACGCTTCAAACACAATCACATGGATTCACAACTAATATACACAGGCTCCTGCTCAGGAGGTTACACTCCAAGTATATGCGGATTACCTAATCTGCACAAAGAAGTCACAGCACTGAGACCAATCGACAAATGTTCCATGTTACTAGTTCGCAAAACAGGTTAAAAAATAGAGATAAGCTTACTTTGGGTCGACCGAAGTTTATATACTCTTGGAGCATGTTAACTAAACGCCTGCTAGTTTGTTATATGGCAGATATACAATATATTCATCAATATATTCATAACCGAAAAGTGTAGTGTTAAGCCCCATACGGAGTACGACGAAAAATTCGTTTCGATAAAGTATTTCATATAATTGGAAACACCTTGGCTTTGCTTTGATGCCCATGTGCTGTTAGAAAGTGTTTCTATTCAAGGTGAATTTACTTACAAGACGTATTCCCCACAGCTGCTATCTTTCTAGGGGCCTTACTTTATTTTATTTTTTAAAACAATAACAAACGAAGTGTGCCTAGCATCTGCCTCTCAGAGCAACTGTCATCTATCTCAGAGAGCCGAGAGAGCGAGTTACTCACAAGGTGGCGTATTCCGTTGTGGAGAGGGGTCTTAATTTTTCAACTCGCTCTCTCTGCTCTCTGAGATAGATGACAATTGCTCTGAGAGGCAGATGCTAGGCACACTTCCTCGGCGGCGCAGAGCTCAACGTGTTCTGTCGAAAATATGCATTACGCCTGTAGAAAATGTAATGCAACACAATCGCTGCTTTTCGTCAGAGAGATAGTAATCGAAAAAAAAACAGAAACAACGACTCGTGCCACACACGAGCCGATGCCAGTCTCGTTTGCTTTAGTGCCTTCCCCCTTATCCATAAGCTTTTTTTGACATTCCTTCTATTTGCTTCAATTGTATTTGTACACAGAAAAAAAGATCACGATATTTAGTATCATACGGGTATTTTGAGTATCAAATCGGCCTTCATCTGAAATAAATATCAAGATAATATTATAGCGTCCATATGTTTTGGTGGAAATGGTATCACATCGATATGAAAAATTGATATTTTTCCGATCTTATGAAAGATAGGGCTGATCTTTGATCTTTTTTTTTCTGTGTATGTAGCAGTGACTATATCTTATAGGTTCCATAGGAACAATCGGTCGAAAAGTGGGTTTTATTTTGAAAAATTTTTTGTTTTAATGCTGACGGTCGTAAACTCTGATTTATTAAAACTTTTGCAAGGGTATAAAAACTTCGGCAAAGACGAAGTTAGCTTGGCCTTCTCGTTTTTATACCCTTGGAGAGGGTATATTAAAATTGTTCAGATGTTTGTAACGCATAGAAGGAAGCATCTCCGACCACATAAAGTATATATATTCTTGATCAGCATGACGAGCTGAGTTGAAGTCTTTTGGAACAAATGCGCAGTAGATTTATCGGAATCGGCCGGAACGGATGACTATTTCGTATAGCTGTCATAGAAACGATCGGTCGAAAAAGTAGTTCTAGTGAGAAAAACTTTTTTGTCTTCAACGCAATCGTCCCCAAACCTCGTTTTTATAAGTTTTCTATGCCTTCACATAATTTTAACAAATTTTGAAAATCGGACAACTATAAAGTATAGCTGCCATACAAAAGATAGTTTTGGAAAAACGTCTTAGTAGGAAAAACTTTTTGGTATTCGATGCTTTTGCTCCCAAACTTGTTACTGGTCAATATTATATGCTAACACATAATTCTGCCAAGTTTGATTCAAATCGGATGACTATAGCATATAGCTGCCATACAAACGATCGGTCGAAAAAGTAGTTCTAGTGAGAAAAACTTTTTTGTTTTCAAAATTTTGTCAAAATTGTGGTGCTATATAACAAACTGGCAGGCAGATATCATGCTCCAAGGGTATATAAAATTCGGTCGAGCCGAAGTTAGCTTGCCTCTATTTTTACTTTTCGCTATATGAATTTTTTGGTGATTGGTTTAAGTATTGATTCAATTATTTGCAGTCATTTATGTAAAATGGTCTAATTAAACCGCTTCCACATCTAACTAACTTCATTCAGTAACCTTATCATCGGCTGCATAAATTGAACAAAATTGTATTTTCAAATCTTTTGGCTTAAAAAAAATACAGCTTTTTACAAAACCGAATATGATATATGTATTCAAAGAGCAAATATTTAAACAGCGAGGCCTTTTTTAACTCATAAATATTCATGTTCGAGCAACGTCATCTGAGCCAAAAGGGCAACCGCCGAGCATGCAAGCGTGTAATTCCATTACCAAGAGCCGCTCAAAGAGCGCGAAATCAAAAAACTGCAATGAACAAAAAATAACTTTCGGTCAGGCAAACGCAATCAAAACTGAAGGCCCAAGGAATGCGCAATGTAAATCTTTGAGCCACTTGAGCATTTCATTGCTGGCAGCCAAACAAAGAAGTCAGAAAGATAAGCAGAAGCTCACAACGATGCAAACGATAGCACAAAACGAAAATAAAAAACCAAAATAACAATAACAATTCAACGAACAATTGAAGGAGGGCGTCAAGAACGTTGAAAAAGTCCAGTTCGAGGTCTACGGTATTTTCTATGTAAATATTTTAAAACGGAAATGACGTAGATTATGAGCGAGGCAAAGCGGATGTAGCGAGGACGAGCATGAGTCGCTCGCAAACTACTAGCGAAAAGGCAAAACATGAATACAAATAATTTGCAAACAATAGCCGGGGCCCTGCGAAAACAAGCCCAAAAGTAGACAAGGTTTTGCTGTTATTTGCATTTTTCTAACCGTCGTCGTTTCGCTTACCGAAATAAATTCAAATTAGAGGAAAGAGAGGGCCAACAACAACAACAATAAAGTCGCATGATGGGCAGATTTTTTTCCGTTCTTCACGTTCGAGACTGTGCCTAATTTAGCGTTAGCAGGAAAACTATTGAATGGCCAAATTTGGGTGGCACTGACAGTTATGCCCAGATTGTAGATTGAAATGCGGATATAATTTAAGCTGAATGAGCAGAGAATCTAGCTTAAAGCTTAGTACAACAAAAAGATGAAATTAAAAATTAGATTGGCACAAAATTTTACTTAAATTTCTTGTTGAAAGCAAACCGTTTTTAACGGGTGTGTTACAAAAATCTCTAGGGGTTTTCGTCTAAGCGTAAGTATTTCATATTAAAGCTGTTTGAATTTATTTGTTAAGGGGCTCAAATATGACCGGCAACTAGATTTGATGACAAAAGTTGAGCGATTTGAAACCGCCTGATCAAAGCCACATAATCTAGTAGGCGATCTGATCCTTGGCACTTCGTAAGAAGTAGTCCCAGCTAAGTTCGAAGTGCAATAGCTTATACGAAAATCTCTAGAGATTTCCAGAACACCCCTGTAAGTGTTTGTTTTAATTTGATTTGATTTATTGTGCTGAAGTAAACTTGTATTTTATATCCTATTTAGCTTTAACACCCAGCCTTACCTAAGAAATAATAACAGATGAGATCTGGTGTGTCAATTTGACACAAAACATAAATTCCGTAAAAATCTACAAAAAACCGAAAAGTTATTGACTAAATTGTTTTCTATTTTTTTGTGGTATATAAGAATTTCAAGGACAACATATAGCGACTTCTAATCTCTGGTCGTGTGTTCCCGTTGTTCCAAGAAATATCCCGAAATAGGCGCCTAACTCCACTTTGGGTTCAAATCAATGAACAAAATGAAAGCATTCAATGCAAATTAGAGATAGTTTGCCTTTTTGGTATAAGCTGTTCAAAAAATTTATAAAGGATTTTTTTAGAGCCAAGCTCTTTAACGAACGTCCGGCAGGGGGACTAAAACTAGAAATATTTTGTCTTTACGACTGATTCTTTTGGGGTATGTATTTTGTCTTTGAATTTTGTTTTTGCAAAATCAGCAGTTTTTACCATTACCTTAGTGACAGGTGGGTTGTGTATGGTGTGGGGGAACTGATGTGGATCTGGTGGGGATCTGGTGGAGATCTGGTGGGGATCTAATGGGGATTCTGGCTAGGTCTGTTGGGGATCTGGTGGGTATGCAGAAAGTGGGGGTGGAAAGAGTGCCTGCATTAAGGTCAAGTTGTGACCTCAGTGATTTAACAGTGACTTAAAAGTGACACGACAGTGACTTTGTAAATAAATACCATCTTGAAAAAAAACGATATCTTTGGTAATGATCCTCAAGGGCAAATAGTAGTCAGAAGGAAAAATATCTGAGCTATATGGAGGGTGTGGTAGGACTTTCCATTTCTGCAATTCAATGTGGCCGAGCGCAAAATTACCTTGTCGTGTCCTTGCTCCTATTCTGCTTCAATGCTCGGCTGAAACGCTTCATTAGAGTTCGGTAAAATTGCCGTGTGATAGTTTCACAGCGTGAAACCGCTTTGCCGTCGATTTTGGAGTATGGCCGTGAGGCCTTTATGGTTTTTTTTTGCACTTGCAGCATATTCCCCCGTAAGATTCTTGCAGATACAATGGCTTTGAGCTGCATATTTCTTCAACTGGAAGCAAAAAATTGTGTTTTGTTGGCACAAGAGCTCACATTTTCTGAGCACACAAAAACTATGTTGTTTACATTTCAGCGAGACGGCACATATTGGAACAGAAAGCCCAATGGTTAGGCTTGAAAAGGAAAGTGAAAGATTTAATACAAGTGAAGCTATATCTTAAAAATCTGTTAAGCTCTATTGTTCAGTTAATATTCGGAATATCCAGTAAGCACTGAATTTATTTTGTTATAAAAAAACGATGACCTTGTTGTCCTTGGGATCCATAAAAGTCGCAAAGTGCTGTTATTAAATGTTTGATAAGATTGCTAAGACTTTCACAGTTGTTTTCCTAGAATTCTCCAAGTAAATAATTTTGCAACATCCTGCTCGTGTCTTAATTATCCACGTCGAAAGTCATTTAATGTAATTTTAATCCCATTTCCCTATCAAATTTTCAAGTCAATGTATACAAAAAATTTCTGCCAATGAAAGTGGACTTCTATTGTATATTAAGGACTGGCATTAGTCCAAGCGTTATAATTGATTAATATTATTATAAATTAATTAATACAAATATTTTTTGATTAATTTTAATTAATGTGATCTAATTAATACACTTTTCGACCAAATTCATCCATACTAAACCCCACACCCCCCACCCCCTCCCCCCCCCCCCCCCCGCCCACCCCCCCACCCCACCCACTCCCACCCCCCCCCCCCCCCCCCCCCCCCCGCCCACCCGCCCACCCCACCCACCTCACCCACCCCGCCACCCGCCCACTACCGCCCACCCCGCCCCCACCACCCACCCTCTCCCCCACCCCGCCCACAACCACCCACCCCACCCCCCCGCCGCCCTCCCGCCCACCCCACCCACCCCGCCAATCCCGCCCACTACCGCCCACAACCCGCCAACCCCACCCACACCCACCCACCCCGCCCACTCCCGCCCACACCCACCCCACCACCCACAACCACGCACCCCACACCCCACCGCCACCCCGCCCACACCCCTCCATCCACTCACACCCACCCTCACCCCCCCCACTCCCGCCCCCGCCCACAACCACCCACACCCACCCACCCCGCCCACACCACCCCGCCCCGCCCCCCGCCGCCACCCCGCCCACACCCACCCACCCCGCCCCCGCCCACACCGCCACCCCGCCCACCACTCACACCCACCCCCACCCCCACCCACGCCATCCCGGCCCCCACCCCACCACCCGCTCCCCCTCCCCCCCCCCCCCCCCCCCCCCCCCCCCCCACTCTCTTTCCTTCCCCCTTCCCCCCCCCCCACATCGAATAAAAAAAAATTAATCCGATTTGACCTTCAAACCGAGTTTCAAGACAATCGGATGAAAAATAGTTTTTTGCATGCAGAATTTTCCGACCATTTTCCTCGTGGGCGGATTTTCCGAAATTAAAAATCACATTTCAAATTATTTCGTATTTTGTCCTTACAAACCGAGTTTCAAGCCAATCGGATGAAAATAGTTTTTTCAGCAAAATTTTCCGGAATTCATTTGTATGGGAAAAAGAAAAGGCTATTTTTAGGTTTTTCCAGCATAATTCTAATTTTTCTCGCCGTAAAAACCATCCTTACTTCAACGTAGATTTGGCAATTGCCAGGCGTTGTTAAGTTAGCGTAAACACATTCGATTCATTTTATATTATAGATAATTACAAATAAGCTACCAAATTGGATTAACGAGATTGGACGAGATTGGACTCAAAGAACTTAATTTTCATACTTCGCTTGTTTTCAGTGTAATTAAAATGTTATTAAAGCGACATAAAAACGACTTTTTCTTTTGACATATTCACCTGCATATACGGCTTATTAATTGTTTTCGTTATTTGTGCATAAAAGGCAACTATTTTAAAATAAATTAAATGGTGTTTAAGCTCCATAATAGTTCGAAAATTATAATCAACATTATGACAAATGAGAAACCAAAGACAAAGGCAACTATAACACACATTTTTCACATGTCAGCCGTTAGTAAATTAAATCGATGTTTGGTTATTTATGAATGCACAAGCATACAATATTAAAATATTTATTTATATATGGGTTAATGTTTATGGTCAACCCTTTTGCCCAATTCACTACATTTCCTTTCCAAAAACAATTCAACCCCACAAAATGCCAATTTGTGACGGGCCAGCAAGCTTCTCTCCTGGTCTAAGAACAATTCGAAAGCCATAAAAGACATTTGCGGCATTTAAAAATGAACCAGAGCATACGAAACGGCAATCATTTGTTATGCCCAGCGCACATAAGTATGCTACAAGAAACGAAAGTGAAATGATTTATGCATAGAACAAAGGATTTACAGTCCTTGCACACAACCGAAGATAAAACATAAAGGCAAAGAACGGAAATTGGCAAATTTAATTTAATGAAATCAATTTTCATTACGCGCTCAAGTTGCCTTTTTTGGTTGGTCCACTGAGCTCTGTCATTACAAACATATCAACCATTTTTTCACATGTGTTCGAGCCACGCCTAGGGAGTCGTTAAAATGCAGTTTAGAACAGTAACAACAACAAAAACAATAATGCCGCCAGAAGACAAAGTGCTTGATAAACCACCAGAGATTTAGGCATATTCCCCCTCCTCCATAACGAAATATATTGTAAATATTTTTAGCGCGTACTTTTTTATGCGCTAATAAAAGACACACCTATAGGTATATCAACATTAACTTACTTACTGACCACCAACATGGATGAGCGTTTAGGTCCACGTGAATTGGGCACATTGGTTTCAGTTGAAATAAGAGAATAGGTATCACGCTCAAAAAAACTCTTTCCTGGAGTGGTCATATAAACAAGGCTGTTGGTAAAATATACCGATCCCTCAGACTACTGTATCTCACTCAGCACTTTCTCCCAACGCATATTCGACTTTTAATCGCTGCTTGACTCCCAGTCTCTTCTATGGTGTCAAAATTTTTGGCAACTGTGATGCAGCTAGCAAACATTAATTTAATGTATGTATCGTTTAACAACATAGCTAGACACGTTTTTGACCTAAAGCCAACTGACCACGTTTCAATTTACTCGAAAAAGATTTTCAACCTCAATTTAGATAGTTAGATACAATATAGACCATTTTTATTTCTAATTAAACTTATTAGTACCAAAGAACCAAAGTACCCGTACAAAAAACTTGAATTCTCTGCATCACGACGTACTAATATTATTGTATAAGATTATTGAAAAACATTTTTATACTTTAGTTAGAAGCGCACCTCAATTTCGAGTTAAGCTACTTGCACACTTTATAAATAAATAAATAAAATGACAAATTTTTCTGCTGCCCCAGCTATGGTCGGGTGTTTTTGAAAAATTGCATTTAAATTTAGTACAAATGTGTAGCTTGTTCTTAGCCTTGCATTAGGCAGCTTTCACACTGTTCGACAATTGAGACAAGATATTCAAGTATTCCTGGCTTTTGTTGTGTCGTAAATTTGAATAGCTTGTCAAGATCATAGAACTTCATGGGCGAGTGATGGTCTACTAGATTATCATGTCTCATGTATCGAACAGTGTGAAGGCAGCCCACTTTGGGCACAAGCATCTTAGTGGTACAGTATTGGACTATTTATTTGGAAGCTCAGAAAAAATGGTCAAAATAAGCATATCAAACAACTTTATGCACAATTATCCAAAATACAGAAGTGATAAACCCTTTCCGAAAACAGATTCGTGTTCGGCTCACAAAATCCATTTGGAATCACCTTTATCATTTCTATAAACCGAACATTGTGACCTAGGTCGGGTTCCCGAAAGCTTTGAAGCTTATTATAATAATTACCTTCCACTTCATTCAAATTTTAAGGTCGTGCGGAAGTCGTGTCATATGGATGCAAAACATATTTTTCTCCGGCCTTACCACATTGTAAATTTTGGATCAAGATACGTTTTCTTTCATAGTGCTCACCTACAGATCTCTAGGTATCCTCTCCTGTGTCAGATTTTCCAAATTTTATTTCACAGCGCGCGCATTCATAACTAAACGAAGATCTACGCCAAATCTTAGATCTCCAGGATGAGTGATCCTGGCCGTGGGTTTATAGCACAGGTTTACAAACAAGGCCAACTTTTGCCACAGAGAAGATAGAAAACCAAACACGAGGATTTAGTTTGCTCAAAGAATAGAATTTTTTGGATTTTAAATGGAAAATGTGGCGTTTTTTGTGATAAAATTAATTTTTAAAAAATTTTGGAAAATTTTCTGCTGATATTAAAAATCTTAGAAAACAATAGTTGATAGACCTATGTTTCTTCTTGTTGGCTATACAGCTCCTCCAACGTGGCCAGCCAAGCTTCTCTCAATCTCTTGGCGTGTGTGCCTTAAATTTTTCGCACAAGAGAAAGGGACCTACAGTTTAACGCCGGATCCGAACGGCAAAGTTTGAGAATTTGCTTTTTCATGGCTAGATACTTCAC
The DNA here is from genome assembly GCA_018904275.1 of Lordiphosa clarofinis. Lineage (NCBI taxonomy): Eukaryota > Metazoa > Arthropoda > Insecta > Diptera > Drosophilidae > Lordiphosa > Lordiphosa clarofinis. Next base: position 1,390,466 of record JAEIGQ010000022.1, read on the forward strand.
AGCTGGCGCCAATAGCTGGTGAAGGTGACCGTATGTGTAAAAGCTATTTTTTAAAGAAAGAAAAAAACTTTTATTATTAGATGTTCAGAGGCGGGATCGAACCCACGACCTCCCGCCCAGCAGTTCAGCACACTAACCACTGGGCCACATACGGCCACATGTTTCTTCTTGCAGTTGGAAAATAACAAAGAAGTTGTCGTGAAAAAGGGATGTGAATATTAAAAAGTTATTTAAGTTAGATTTTCGGTAATTTAAAGAAAGTTTGGATTGATATTGTTTAAAAAATGTGAAGTAAATATGTACATTGTACCGTTTAGCAATCCTTTTTGTTTTGCATGTTCTTTGGATTTCATATTTACAATTCTCTGATTTTCTTTGAGCAACCATTTCTTTGACAATAAACCTTTAATGACTGAGACTTGACCCAGTTTTGTATAAAACTCAGGCCAATGTGCAAGGTTGTGGGCTATTTTAATTTTTTATTTTTGTATTTTTTATGTATTTATTTATATTCCTATATAGCCGTAAAAATATTTTTTTTTCTGCATGTTGGCAGCTGTTTGGGGCACATGTTGATTTCATTCGGCTTAGCGCTAGGATTTTCTTATGGCTTTTGTTTGCTTGACCATTTTTCTGCATTTTTTATGATTTGGCCTAGTTAAGCCGTTTATGAGTGTGGCTTAATTTTGATGAGTTGATTTGCCAGCTTTGGTTAGTGGAGAGGAAACCATTCTAAAAGCATAAAAGCAATGAAATTAAAGCCAAGGACTAGGTAAAATGTTAAACCTTCAAATTCTATTAAAACACACAGGCATAAGTGCTTTAAATTTACCGCAATTAAGGGACAAATTGTTTCGACGCCAAAAGTCTGAAGTCAGTTTATCGCCAGCTTCGGTTGTGACGTCAATATGTGGATGTTTGTGCGTGAGGGTGAGGGCATTAAAGCATGAAATTAATGCACAACGCATAGAATACATATACCCCCAAGGACACATCAGCGGAGACACACAAAGCCGCACACCAACACACACGAACACAACAGACACATTAATTTGTATGAAGCGCTGAGCCAAGCAACCGCAGCAGCCCAATAAAAATTGTCGAAAGTAAATTTTTATTTAGCTTGGCGTAATATGAAAATTTCTTGCTGTTTGTGTTAGAAAATTTAATTTGTGTCACACATGGCGTATGCGTAATTTAATTAGAAAGTAAACCAGAGTAAAGAAACTTTGGCATAGAGATAGTTAAGTTAAGAATTCGCTTTCAGTCATTTGTTGTGGACTTGGGTCCTTTCTTTGAACCCTTTTTGCTTGTGTAAATATTTTAGATAATTCGCTTTTCCTTGGTCTCGTTTTACCAAAATGTGTGTAAGAAAAGCATCGTGCACTCAAAAAAATTGAGATTCTTAGCCCAATCAAGTACAATCAAACAATAAATACAAACAATCAATTCTTATTTTCAGGACATTATTTCAAGCCAGAAATAGTTAACTTTTGAAATAAGAAAATATATTCGTAACAATATTACAAAATACTCTTCACCCATTACATCTCAAAATTTTTAGAGAATTTGTTTTCAGTTTATTTAGTTCCAACATTTACTTTTACAGCCAATTTTTCTCAGTGCAGAGATGTGAAATTAAATGAAATTGACATTACGCGTTATCAATCTTCATCTTAATCATATTTTAATTTCATAAAAAGTTCAATGCTCCATCCACAACAATTTGTCAATCGCAAACCAAAATTGTGACATATTTTGGGCAAACTTTGCATTTTGATAACCATCTGTGAAAAATGTTTTATAATAAACCAATAAAATAACCTGATGTTGGCCCCAATTTTTGCCGGTCATCGACTTTTCTCCTGCATATTTTTGCCACTCGATTGGTTTTATTTATTTGATAAAATTCATAAATCAGCACAAAATGATTTTGTAGCTTGCCCCCGGCTGCGAAAAGGGAGATATTTTTAAAATAATTTGAAAATGCTTTTGATCGAGAATGTTGCCCCAAAACTGCACCCCTTCTGCTGCGGCTGCTTTCACATTCTTCTTTGGCATGCTGTGGCTTTTGTGGTTAGTATAACATAAAATGTAGTAAATTATGTGCCCCTTACTTGTAGGTTTTAGAGTTTGACCATTTTTTCAACGAGTTTTCTATCACTTTACACAACTTTGGCAAGTACTTTAGTTAGCCCTGCTCCTTATGCTGTGTACTCGAAAACATATAAATAATTGCCTTTCAATAGTTTCAACTTGAATTTGACCAACCCTCTCAGACCAATTTAAAGTATTTTTGAACAACTTTTGTGCCCACTCAATGCCCCTTCGCAACATTTTAGTTTTCCTTTTTTTTTTTTTTTTTGGTTTGCCAATTTTTCGTCCAGCATGACGTCTACTTGATACTTAATGGCAAACCAAACTTTCAATGGAGAGTTGGGTTATGTAAATAGAAGCTTGATATGCTTTTTTGTTGTGATTGTTGGCAGAGTTGAACTGAAGCAGAGGGTGTTGGAAAAACCCATACCAATAGAATTTTTGAACAGTGAATTGTTTTGTGCAATAGCCACAGTTACCAAAGTCTGGAACGAGCCTGATGCATTGCTGATGGTTTTTCACAAAGCCGCTCACATAAATACATAAGACGATTCAAACGAAACAGTTTACCAATTATCTAAACAATTTCAAATCGTCTTTAAAAATGCTATATTTGAATCAAATCTTTATCTATATACATAAAGTGATAAGACATTGTTTGTGATCATCAGCGTATTGTACTAAGAAAGCATTTCCTCAAAGCAGCTCCCATTGCTCTCCGAAACGAAAAAAACTTTTAAGTGCTGAAAATATTTACAAGAAGTTTGTTTTCTTATCTAAGAATAACAAAATAATGTATTTGTTTAAAAATACAATTTGAAAACAAAAAGAATCTTCGCTCGAGCCAGGCCATGATTCGAACCCACGGCTGCTGACATGGGCGGCTGACTCTCTCCCCTCGCGACACGCTGGCCATTTTCAATTCGGTGGCAGACCACTTATAATTATGAAAGCGCGCAGACCGCAAGGCATATTTTTGTTTGCTCCTGTAATAAAGCGTAATCTATTATAAAGATAGAGATGCTGAAATAAATGCTGAATTGTTTGAATGGAATTTTAATATCTCTATACTAGCGATAGTCCTTGGTTCCTCCCAGTGGGCGAAAACATTTCGCTATTCACACGTACACGACCCGAACGCTTGCCAAAGCTGAGACCTCAAGAGCACAAAACAAAGAGTTCGATGCGATTAGGTTCTTACACACCAATACTTTCTCACTTTTTGGCCTCGCTTTATATCTATAAAAAGAAGAGTGTACTGACTGACTGACTGATTCACTGACTCATTGGCAATCATCGCACAGCCTAAACGGTAAGAGATAGAGGTCTGTAATTTGGACGGGAGTTCTGTTAGTGGGGAAGGTGCGTACTAAGACAGAGCCCACGAGTAAAATGTGCGGAAAATTCAGCACTCAAAAAACTATTTTTCTTTCGATTGGCTTCAACCACGGTTTGTAAGGATGGAATACGAAATAGTTTTAAATGTGACTTTTTGATGTTGGAAAATTTGACCCAAATATCGGAAAATTCAGTATAAAAAAATAGAGGCCAGCTAACTTCGGCTCGACCGAAGTTTATATACCCTTGGAGCTTGATATGTGCCTGACAGTTTGCATGGCAGCTATCCTATATAGTGGTCCGATTTCGACAAGGCTTAATGAAATTATGTAAAATTATTAAAAACTTATGAATACGAGCGTTGGGAGCGATAACATTAAGAACAAAAAAGTTTTTCCCACTAAGACTTTTTCCTCACCACCGATGAAGCGAATTATAAAATTATTAAAAACTTATAAATACGAGCGTTGGGAGCGATAGCATTGAAAACAAAAACTAAAACTAGTTTTTCAACCGATCGTTCCTATGGGAGCTATATGCTATAGTCATCCGATCCGGCCGGTTCCGACAAATGTGCAGCGTATTTGTACCAAAAGAGTTCGTGCAAAGTTTGGTTAAGATAGCTTTAAAACTGACGGAGGAGATAGCATAGAAACAGACGAACAGACGGACAGACGGACGGACAGACGGCCATGGCTATATCAACTCAGCTCGTCATGCTGATCAAGAATATATATACTTTATGTGGTCGGAGTTGCTTCCTTCTATGCGTTACAAACATCCGGACAATTTTAATATACCCTCTTCAAGGGTATAAAAACTATTTTTCATCCGATTGGCTTGAAACTCGGTTTGTAAAGACAGAATACAAAATAATTTAAATTGTGATTTTTCAATGTCGGAAAATCCGAACCCAGGAGTGAAAATGCCCGGAAAACTCTGCATGAAAATTATTTATTTTTCATCCGGTTGGCTTAAAACGGTTTGTAAAGATATAATACGAGTTAAATGCGACTTTCCAATGTCGGAATCCTGCGAGAAGAAAACTAATTATCATCCGAATGGCTTGAAGCTCGGTTTCAATGGATGAAATTGAAAACTATGATTTTCCAATGTCGGAAAATCTGATCTCCGCGAGTGAAAATGCGCAGAAAATTCTGCATGCAAGAAAATTTTTATTTATCGGATTGGCTTTAAACTCGGTTTGCAACAACGATAGAATTCGAACTAATTTGAAGCATGATTTTCCAATGACGGAAGTTCCGCCCCCGGGCGTGCAAATTCGTGGAAAATTCTACATGGAAAATAACTATTTATCATCCAATTGACTTGAGACTCGATTTCTAAGGATAAAATGCGAAATAACTTGAAGTGTGATTTTCCAATAATTGAAAATCCGACCCCGGGAGTAAAAATTCCCGGAAAAGGAATGTGGGCGGGATGTGAGTGGTAGTTAGGTGGGACGTGGGTGGGATTGCGGTGGGATGAGGGTGGTAATGGGAAGTGGGTGGGATTTGGGTAGCATGGGGGTAGGATGTGGACTGTTTTGCGCATATAAAGATAAAAAGTGCTTTGTTTTATATATTTATATAAATTTTTTTTGAATTAGAGAGCAAAAATTTATAGATATTAAAGATGTCAAATGTGACGCCAAAAACGTATTGTACTGGGATCTGACATTCGATCCCAAAAAAAAAAAGTTTGTATGAGATGCGGTTTCTATATATGTAGTGTCTTTGCTCGTACTTTAAATTTTAATTCCCGCTGCCGGGACTGAATCAATTTTTTAAGGCCGGTTCTGAGAAGCGTGCAAAATTTTGCACGCTTAATTGCACTTTATTTATTTTGCATCCAAAAGTTTGTTTAGTGCGCCCATATGATGATGTTTCTAACCGTCGGCCGTTGAGACTGTTTTCAGTAAGTCCCTTCAGTGCGGATTTCATAATTTTCTTGGCCGGACAAGTGGCCTTTAGCTGATAGTTTTCTCGTGGTTGAAACTTTCCGTTTGTTTCCTTCTGCGCTGCGGGATTTTTTAGGGATTTTCAGTCAATTCTATTTAAAATATTTAAAACGCTAAAGGGATAAATAAATTTTGCCATGTTTTTTTATAGTAATGGCTTAGCCCAGAGTTTGTCACATTCATATCCTCTGCGGCAGCAACGTCGACACAACGACAGAATACTAGTAACGATTGACACGCCTTTTAGATCGACACGAGCCGAAAACTTTCCGAGGTTTGCCGATCTAGTAGGTCAGAGTTCGTTTTGTATCACTTTATTTTGCGCACACCAATGCACTGTCACTTTTTGGCCTCGTTCTTGCTCACAAATCCTGGTTTAGAATTATTTTATAATTTCAATTTCTGATCTCGATTTATTTCCTTCAGATGATTATTTTCACGCGATCAACTGCATTCATTTAAAAAGATTTTAAAATGATATAAATGGATTTAAGGGTCGGATATTTAGGAGCAGAGGAGCAGTTTACTCGCAGAGTTTGTCAGCGCGCCCAGAGGATTTTAAAGAGTTGCTTACATTCCGTTTATTAAATATTTTACAATAACAAAGTGCAACAATCACAGCACTCAGCACTGAGAGTACCAGGATGGAATATACACGATAAAATATACATGGCTCTGGCACAGTATCTGCAACAAAAGCTGACATGCGTATACCTGTACTTACTCGCTTGAAACTAAAAACAAACAATAACAAAAAAGTAAACAAAATGTACCTTTTGCCTGGCGCCCTGCTCAAATATTTATACAGATAGAAATGCGAACATAAGACGAATAAATTTACTCAGCAAGTGCGAACTTATCGATGCGATACAGTTAATTGTCATAGGAGTGAAAAATGTTGAAACTGAGTATAACAAGTAATGGATAGGTCCTTTGTAGAACCAGATGAAAATAGGCTTAAGGCTGCCGCTGCTGCTGTCCTATGCGCGCCGCTTTGTTGCCTGGCAACTTAATGTCAACACACAATATACAATGCCAGCTTCAGAGGGTATTATGCAAATGAATGAATGTGTGAGGCATACATTTTTTCTGTTGCACTCGCCTTTACTCGCACTTTTGTTTGTTTATTTGTTTCTCCTTGTGCATGTTACGTTTGCTGCTCGTGCTTTTGTTTTTGTTGTTTGGCGTTTTCAGTCCTTTTCACTTATTTCTTCTGGATTATTTTTTGTCTCAACTTGACAGTTATGAAGTGGACTTAATACCATTGAGTCCTTTTGGGCTATTGTTTTTTTTAGCTACTGCACCAAAAATTGGATTTGCATACATTTAACAATTTTTTCAAGGGCTCAGCTTAGAGAAGTCTTTTCTATTTAAGCTATTTCAAATGCATGAATCAGATATGAAATGATAAAATAAAATATTATTTTAAAGTCCAGTGTTATTTTCAATTTTGATCAATTTCCTCTTGGATCGTCCAGTAACATGCCATGGATCTTAGCGACGATTCTGTTATGACTTCATATTTCAAAGAAGTTCATTAGGCCAGATCTTTATCATTAAAATGAATTGTGCAGTCATCAGGCTATTTTGCCTTTCTGTGGTTTTAATGGTAATGCTTGAATCCTCTCGAGTTTTAAGAATTTGTCTATTTTGGTTTGATTTTGTAATCGAATAGAAAAATAATAGTCTAGAGTAGAGTTGAGGTACCCGTTGCAGTTCCTTGATAAATACTTATGTGGTCAGAGATGCTTAGATACCCAGAGCATTAATTAGAGTCGGCCGCTACTTTTACACAATCTGTGTATACCCTTTCAACCCGTCGAGTTAAACTAGTTAAATTTGCTGTGCCTAATATTCTTACAAATGATGTTTTGTCAAGCTTTTCGAAACGGAAATAGGAAATGACTCCTAAAGCTGATCATTGGTTATCCTTTGTGTGACCTCATTGTCACCTTCGTTTGTCCATCGGCCACACTCATATCTTCGACCATAATCTCTGTATTAGTTGCCTGTGGTAATGCGGAATGCCACAACGCCATAGAAAACAAATCCCCGTTGCTTATTATTTTTAGTAAATTATGAAAACGATGAGCCTAATAGCTTGAGCTGGCACCAGAAACATGTGCTGCCAGCCATGTAGAACAAGTCCAAAGAGATAACGGAGCCAAGTAAAACCAAATGGCATGAAAATGTTAGCATAGCTTTGGGCGTTCAATGCGAATACTTAGCCGACTTCCCCTTCGAGGGTGTTTGTGCTTGTGCGTTGACGCCATTTTGTTTAATATGCCATCTGGTGGGCTGGCGTTGCCGCATGCCAGCGATTATCTAAAAGACATTAGCATCCCACCACATAGCATACTTTCAGGCATATGTGCTGTGTGCATTAGTTAATGTCAGCGAGCTACTCTTTTTGTTTAGCAAATTCACGGTATTACGCCATGCACTCTTTCAGTTTTTTTCGCTTATTGCAATTTACTTTTAATTATTTTGAATGCTGAACGTGCTCTCCGCTTTGTTTGCATGGCAACTTTGTGTGGCACTTGCAACGGTTTTAATTCTATTTAGTTGACAACATCCAGCTTCACAGCCTGCAGCATTTTTGTTATGGTTTTTCCACAGTTGCTTTGCTGGTGTTGTTATTATTATTTGCTTTTGCCATTTGTCACTGTTTGGTTCTAACTCAATGAAAGTGATTGCAATTGACTCGCACTTTGCCAATCAGAGTTTTCTGCACTTTCCGCGTTTGGTTAGGTAGTTTCGTGTGACATGCTCGCTAATATGAAATTCCATTTAAAACCAATCTAAGTGTGGCAGGTCACGGGGGAAAATTTTGTTTTGATGAATAAACTACTCGAGTTTTGTTGACAAATAACGATAAATAGATTGCAGTAAAAAAAACATTAAAAAAATAATTTTTTTAATTCGTTTAAGATTTATTTTGTTCATTGAAAAATGAAGCATTAGAAGTGCATGATGGGCAGCACACGAAACTCACTTTTTTTAAATTTCGTCGAAGTACACGAGATTATCTGCTTTTAACAGCTGTCAAACACATACTAAATAACACAGATTACTTTAGTGTGATCATTAGTTATGCAATCTGCCACATGCACTGGAATGCTGTTAACCATTTAAACAGCATGTCCATCTAAAAAGAAGATAATATATTGATGTTTACTATTTTTATACCCTGTTCCCATTAAAAATGGGAAAAAGGGGATTATGAAGTTGTGCAAATGTATGTAACAGGGAGAAGGAAGCATTTCCGAACCTATCTCTATATCTATAAAAGAGAGAGTCCTGATTCACTGACTGACTGACTGATTGGCAATCATCGCACAGCCCAAACGGTAAGAGATAGAGGGCTGTAATTTTCACAGAAGTTTCTGTTGGTGGTGAAAATGCGTACTAAGACGGGGTTTTGGAAAATTCCACCCGGAAAAGTCGGAAAAGCGTCGGAAAAATTTCAATGGGAAAAATGCCATTTTTCATCCGATTGACTTAAAACTTGATTTGTAAGCTTAGTACGCGAAATAATTCGACATATGTCGGAAAATTCTGCATAAAAAAAATTATTTTTCATCCGATTGGCTTGAAACTCGGTTTGAAAGGAAAGTAGGTGAAATGAATTGAAATGTGATTTTCCGAAGTTTGAAAATTTGACCCAACGGTCGGAAAATTCCCGGAAAATTCTGCATGAAAATAACTATTTTTCATCCGATTTGCTTGAAACTCGGTTTGTAAGGACAAAATACGAAATAATTTGAAATGTGATTTTTCAATGTCGGAAAAGCCGCCCACGAGAAAAATGGCCGGAAAATTCTGCATGGAAAAACTATTTTTAAGTGGGTGGGTGGGTGGTAAGTGGATGTAGAGTTGGTGGAATGTGGCGGGAAGTGGGACGGATGTGGGTGGGATGTTAATGGGAAGTGGGCGGGATGTGGACGGGAAGAGGGCGGGAAGTGTGTGGTATGTGGGTGGCAAGTGGGTGGAATGTGGGTGGAGTGTAGGTTCTAAGTGGGCGGAAAGTGGGTGGGATGTGTGCCTGAAGTGGGTGGTAAGTAGGTGTGCGCTTGTTCTATACTGTTGAAGGCGCAGCGAAGCGTGACGGGCTATTTGCTAGTAAAGTATATATAATATATTCTTGATCAGCATCAACAGCCGGCAGTCGACAGTCCATCTCAGAGACTGTAATTGATGGAGCCACAAGTTTTGGCATGTAGGTAGGTGTACACCGTACCCAGATAAAGTTTGCTCCAGGTTTGGCAAATTCTTCCTCCATCTTTTTCTAACCGCGAAAAACTGTCAGAGCTTCAATTTTTAGTTCTAACCTAGTGACTCAATATATATTGAGTGAGGCCCAACATCTATTTATTCTGCTTACCACAATGAGACCTGAGCAAAAACACCGAAATAAATTTTAAAATAAATGGAATTCAAAGCTACAGGAACCACATTACTTGGGACAGGGTATTTTGCTGTCGGGGCTCTCGACCGCAACACTCTTACTTGTTTATTTGTAGTTTTAACACAATGTTAATAAATAAACATAGTGTAAACAAAATATAAATTAATAAATTATGAATTTAATTCCTTTTGGACGTTTTGCCTGTACCCTTTCTACCCAATATTTATAATTCGCCAGACTCACTGACTGGCAGATAGGCCTCATAAGTTATGAGTCATAAACTACACATCTGAGATTCTTTTAAGGTCTTCGATTGGGCATGTGGACGCTTTTGTAAGAGGAACTTTTTTTCCATCCAAGCGATTTATGACTCGGTTCTTAGGACAACTTTGGAAACTAATTGAACATTAGACCGCTTCTGTATTATGATGCATTTTTAAACTATAACTCAAATTTAAGTCATATTCTCCATAAATAAAACGCAAAATTCAAAAATTTGTTGCACAGACGAAGCTAGACTTACTGAATCTCGGACTGTCAGCATAATGTGTATAACAATTTGACTAATATTAAACCGATTTTAAAAATGGAAAGGACCCTTAAATTCTGTACAGGGAAACTATTTTTTGTCCGATTGACTTTAAACTCGGATTGTAAGGATGGAATTCGAATTCATTTCACTTACTTACTTCAAAACTGGCATAACTCCAAAAATACGATTTTATACTTAATGATGCAGAAATATACGCTGTATTGTGTACTATTTTTTGTATAAAATTTTCATACTGATATCTCCAATACTTTCTACGTGAGACCAGAATGTGTCACAATTTCATTATCATGCTGATACAAAAGCGTCATATCGCAGATGTCCTGCTGTCGATATGGCGCAAAACACTTCGGCTTTCAGTTAAAAAATCATATTTAAAAATTTTATTAATTGGCATTTAAAATTTATAATATTTTAATAGATTAGCTTGAAACTAAAAGAACCATTTTGTCTGGTTTAAATCTATTAAGAACTTTAAACGCGTTTTTCGCAAAATGAATTATTTTGAGTAATGCCGACATTGAAGTAAATGAGCGATTTGTGTAATTCATTTTCTGATGTTGAAAAATCCGCCCTCAGAATGTGAAAATTCCAATAAAACTTTTTTAGCAAAGAGCAATTTATTAACCGATTGACTTTTCCAAAGTTGAAACATCATTTGGTTATTCGAATTCTGATGTTGGAAAATTCGAGCACAAAAATCCAGGGTATTCTGCATTCAATGAATTATTTTTAATACACAATATTCATTCTGGGCCAGATTGTAAATTTAATGTTATAAATTTGAAAAAAAAATTATCTCAACTGTGTATCAATAGTGTTATTATAGCCTATAATCCATAGGGGGTGCTATAGAATCCTCTTCGAACCAAATTCCAACCGACTTCCAATGGCCTCAGAAATTTATATTATTTATTGATTGGTTTTAAGCCTCCTGTGCTAAGTTAGCTGATTTTGACAAGCAAAATAAATTTTGAATATGTAAACAACAATATGTAGTAGTAGTAGTAGTTCCTTATTGCAAACAAGAACAATTTGTAAAAGGCTGGCGTTATTACTTAATCATAACTAGTACGTGCAATATTATTATTATTCATCCTTAGTTTGTCCCCCGACACCACCGCCCCCCGCCGCGCGAGAAGCAGATCTTTCACCAGAGGGCCGCCCCTCGTATTAACCTTTTTTAGTTAAAAAGCTTCCGCCAAGATATTCGCTCTGTACTTGTAGGCATCCAGCAGATATTTTCCCAACTGCTTCCAGGATGGCCCATTAAACACCACCTTCAACTCATCCATCGTGAGCATCGCCTTTCCCAGCAGGCAGACTCCAAGCTCCTTCAAAATTGGGCAGATGGCTATGAAGTGTGCAACATCCTCTCTAGCGTTCATATTACAGAGACTGCACAGCTCATTTCCCTCGCGTCTACCTTGACCATATGGCATATAATTAAGGGCCAGTATCTCAGTTCTAGCTCTGAATATATAAGATATGGTTAAGGTCTCGATTTGTTCCTTGAACTACGTTTCATCTCCTAGCTCATAGTCGAGAATCTTGTACGTGTTCCGAGTTTCGCTTGCACGTGCACGTTGAACGAACGCCTCACGATTTTTGTTGCGAATAGCCGCCAGCAGTTTCGCATGTCCGTCCTTCCAAGTCGAGGGATTGGAAACGGCCAGGTCCACTCTGTGTTCCACAGCAAGCTCCTCAAATTTTTGGAAAAATTGTGAAGTCGACTCTTTCAGTGCAGTTGCTACTATTTTTGGGTATCTGTCTTCCGGTAGCGTGGAAAATATTTTATTAACATAGTTAGAATGGGTCTGCTTCGTGTATTCAAACAACTCCGGTAGTCCTGTCTCCAATGGCATAAGTTGGCGTATTATTTGCGAGTTTTTCCACCTCTTCATGCGCCTGCCATCCCCAAACTTCCGCTGCATAGCACATAATTGATCTGGAGGTTGCTTGGAACATTTTGTACTTAGTACTGGCGCTCACACTTTTCTTTCCCATGAGAGCTTTCCACGTGCTATTTAACGCTCTTTTGGACTCTCCAAGCTTCATTTCAATGTGCCTTTTAAAGGACATATTTGGTGTTAGCACTCCTAAGTACTTGTACATTTTCACCGATTCCAGTTGAATGTTACCGAGTGTCCAGCTTTCATTTCTTGCCATCCTACCTCTTCCATTCCGGACTACCATCACTTTGGATTTTTCAGTGTTAATCACTAGTCCCCATTTTTGGCAATTATTTTGTGCTTCGTCAATCATCTCCAACAGTATTATTTCGGTAAGGTTGCATCAAATAAATAAATAATTTAATTAGTTTAACATTGAAATTAGCGTTTCAATAATTATTCTGAAGACCAACCAATCTCTTTCATATAAATTAAATGCAAACACCTCAGTGGCTCCCTCTATCGATGTTGTCACCATCTATGCGAAAGACAGCGGACTAAGGGCTGGCAAGTTATACTTCATGGATCGCGGAAAAATATTTAAATATTTTCAATTTTATTTTTGTTAGAAATTTGAACTTAGAATATGACATCAAATTGAATTATTATTTGAAAATGGTGCACAGATTTCTGTGTCACCCTCATAAGCGTGACAGGACAGTGTAAAGCTTTGCATATACACTTGGCTGAACTGTTTCATTCAAATTCATTTTCTAGCAGCCTTGAAATAACTTTCATATTTTCAGCAATCAACATCTTTATCAAAAACATCAAAGTAAATTTTGGATGTGGACAACTTTTTTTAATTTTATTGTACTGCTCCAGTAAAAATTTTGTTAAAATTTGCAACTTTCAATATGGATAATAATCCGTTTTTGGTGAACCGTCGTGACATGAATTCCAGGAACAATCGTCGGCCACGGACGCCATGCAACATTTTCTTAGTGAATCAGCCGACCAACAATCTTCCTTCCAGAAGCAATTTGTTCATGTTCTTCTCTCATTGGTTTAACGATTGCTTCCAGTGGGTGCTGACACATTGCGAACCACTCAGGCATTTGCATTGTTATGCGATTGATTCACCAGACACCGATGCCACTCCGCAGAGTTTGGCCCAGTTTAGTGAGACACGCAACTGGTTGAAGGCACCCATCCGATATATTTGCTTTCATCCGCATAGCCGCAACTTGCAGATGGCGTTGCTCACCAGCGAGAACGCGGTCATGTTGTACCATGAGAACAGTACTTCGCCCACACGCTTGGAGGATCCAGAACAAACCCACATCAGCTGTGCCGCCTTTCGCCCCTGGACTCCCTCGGAGCTGGCTGTGGGTTGCGCCGCAGGGATTTGTCTGTGGCGTGGCACACGTCGCCTTGATGTCGATCAGAAAGTACGTCACATGCTTGGCACACATCGGTTGGAGGTGCTTCGTGATGCGGAGCATACTTATATAACATCTGTGGAATGGAATGGTGATGGCACCACCTTGGCCAGTGCTGCTCTGGGAACGCGCCATATAGTGTTATGGGAACCGGAACGTGGACAGCGACTGCGTTTGCTCTCTGTGCCGGATAGCACATGTAGCTTTCGTCTACTTCGTTACAGACCCGACTTCCAGCTGCTCTTCTGTGCGCGCAGCGATGCAGGAGCCAGTGTCTGGCACATTCGTCTCACGCACTGGAAGCAGGAACAGGTGTTGCTGCAGAGAAGAGTGCAGTCAGCAGCTTGGACTTCCAGCGGATCCCATTTGCTTTTCGTCTTGGAGAATAGCAGCCGATTCTATGCCAGCACACCCGATGCAGAGGCAGCCCTGTTCCTGGAACCCCAGCCCATGTGGGGCGTGCAACTAGTAGCCGATTTAGGACGTGTCACTTGCTATGGCCAAAGGCGACCCTGCGGTGAACCTCAAGCAATTGCCATAGATCCACTAGATATCTATGTGGCCATCATTTTCAAGAAGCAACCATTTGTGCTGCTCTGTCTGTTGTCTCCATCGACCAAGTCAGCTGTTCGCCTATTGCCTGTGGATTACATCAACTGCGATGCAAGTGTGGAAGCCCCAGCGGAAGGAGCAGACATCTATCCCACTTGCATGAGTTTTAGCAGCAAACGTGGCTCTAACTCTGATAGTCGTCTATTAGCCATCGCTTGGTCAACCGGTTATGTGCAAAGGCAGGTGTTTACGGCCACGAGTGTGGAAGAGGCCCAAAATCGAATGGATATAAAGTGGAGCCAACTGCTTTTAACGGGCATTATGGAGGGGCTATCAGAGCGCTTAGGCTGAAGTGTTCAACAACTGATACTTAAATCGATGGACTGGAAGGACATTTTAATTATTTGATACTTTTGAAAAATTAGGATAAATTTTAAACAAATTTGAAGGAGATATCAAAAGAAATCCAGGCATAAGGACAACATAAATCGATTACAGGTAAATCTTACCAGCTAGAACGCGACATCCTTGCGGAAACCAACCATAACCAAGAAGGAGAAACATTTTTTTTACTGCCTTGGAAACCAGAAAATCAAATATTTAAAGAACTTTGGAACTTTGTTTTTCATAATTTTGTTTGTGACTTTTCTAATGCTTATGAAACTGTGTTTGTAAACAATATATGTATTCTTCATCAAAAAGGCCTATGCTTCCCGATCTTATTAAAAAATGTCACGGCCAGAAAAATAGCGTTTAACACTCTGATAGGCAAAATCGAGAGAGCGATCGCATATTAGTGATAATTTCTTTTCAGATAATATTATATACACATATAATTGGTCAGTATTAGAGACCTGCACGAGTGATTCCTGCAATGTATGATTACAGGTTAAACTAATCATTTTAACGATGCCAGGATACTTGTGTGTAATCACGTAATGCATAAGCGCAATTCGCAGCTTAAGAATCTGCATGGTGACTAAACCGCTAAGTGCTTAAGAAACTGCAAATTTCCCACAAACGACTACAGTAACATGAATTTGACAACACTGAATTACTGACTATGATAACACTGAACCACGATTAGTACCATGGATGAACAATAATGAAGAACTTACTTAGGCCTGCTTTATGTCTTCTTTATGCATCCTAAAAATGGTACTTTAATTCGCGGTTTTTTGGCTGTCGAGTCCCATCCATAGAGTCATGCAACATCATCTTTTACCATCTCATATATCAATTGAAAAAATCGCTAAATTTAAATTATGAGATATTATAAATTTATTGCTACAATAATATGAAATAATTTATTATGAGTTTAATGCACGGTTATACAAAATTACAAACAGTGATGTAAAATATGTCACACGTTGTAAATTTCCAGGTCCCATCAATATAATACACCGTTTAAGTAATAAAGTTGATTTGCTTTTTGCTGTCTGTCCAGAGATCCATTGTACCTACGCATCCGCCCAAAAAAAATTTTATTAAAACATTCTTGATTAAAGTAATATGTACATACCTTTTCCAAAATATGGACGGAGACTATTAATAAAAATTTGTAGTCCAATTCCATGCAATTTTGAAAGTTAACGGCTTACAGTAGTGGGATTGAGCAAGTTCCTTGAAACCAGTACCATGAATAGTCTCGAAAAATCGTAGATCCTGAGCAACAAACTTCACACATTTAGTAGCGACTTCCTCTCGAATTTCATCAGTCACTTTAACACGTGACGTCAAAGTGTCTTATATAACGATTATTTGATTTGAAATAATTTCATAATTACAGAACAAATGTTCAATTTCGCCCTTAATTTCCTCAATAATTGTTCATAAATTGTTTGTTCAGCATGAATTGCAAAATATATAAATTAACTGCGTCTTCATTTTTATCATGAAGCTAAACAAAATTCTGAAATTTTAAGTTGACCACAAATGCATTTTACCGTCTACAAAATGTTCAAAACGCTGGGCCAGACTGTGTGATAGTACAAAAAGGTTGATTCATTAAATTATTTCAGTGTTCCTAAGGTGGACCAACAAGAATTAACAAAAGTCCAGTGCGACTTTCTTTCAAAAACTCAATTCTACACAGAAAAAAATAGAAATGCGCTGAGAAGGGCGAATTGCCACATAATGGCTCCAAAAACGAGCAATGTTTCGAAAATTTCTTAAAATCCACATTGCACAAGCGGTTTCCGTAAACACAGACTGTATACATAACATTTGTCAACGAATCGGTTGCGGTGTCTAAGTCGTCCGATTTCGATTACGGTTATATTTTATAGAAACGGGGTCTAATTGCTGTACAAGTTGAAAAAACTTCAGGCCAATATAAATACCTTGACTCAAACTAAAATAAATTTCGGGTTTAGTCCCTGGTTAAGAGGTAAAATTGGAAAAAAAGAAAGAGCGCCGCAATCAATTTTTTTTAAAACGCGCGTGGTTAGGAGTTTATAATTTTATGAACAAACCGTTCAATTAAGGCTGCAGGAAATAAGTCTCGATAATATAAAATGAAACACTGCTGGACAAATTGAGAGTCGATTTTCCCCCATTGGACCAAATCAACTTTTTCTATCGATTATCGATAATCGTTTTTTTCGATTTTTCCAAAAGTTGCCTCCACTTAAACTCCCATAACTTTTTTGTTCTACTTTTTGTTTTCGGACGAAAATGAGCTGAGGGTGTGTGCTTTTTTTGTTATGGGCTCAAATGTAGAAAAAATATATTATTTTTTGCCAAATTTAAAAATTTATCGAAATAATGCCTGTATATTCATATTTATAAAAAATTATTATGTTTTTTTATTTGGACAGTAAAAACTATTTAATTTACTTTTAAATAAGCTCTCAAACGCAGAAATCGCATATAAATTGGATTTTTTATGATTTTTTTTGTGAAAATAGACAAAAATCAAGTCTTCTATAGATAATGCTGTGACTTTTTTTTGACTCAAAGTGAGTGGTTTTAATAAGCTCAGGTGTAGAATAATTCAAATATATCAATTTTTTTGTAAAATTAATAAAATTTCATTTTAAACACTTTAAAAATATAGGCCTCCGCTTTTTGCGGCTGTATGCGTTTTTTGACTCTCGGATAAGACCATGAAAATAATCAATAAAGCCCCAGTTGTCTTGGAACCTGTGCTTAATTGACATCATATCCAGGTGAATCCTTGCTTACGCTTTCGACACCCACATTTTCATACAATACGTTATAGGCTTTTTACACTGAGCACATCTAACATCTAACATCCAACATCCTGAGTTTAAATGCTTGCCAACATTTTAAGACTTTGGTGTTGTAGAAATGATAAGTGGGTCGATGTCTAATAGGTAAATGCTACAAAGATAGCAAAATCCGCCATGGGAAATAATTTATGACTCAGGATGTTGGATGTTAGATGTGCTCAGTGTGGAAAGCCTATTAAGGTGCGAGCTCAGAAAGTGAAATTGAATTCAGAGACTTTTGAAAAATTTGATAAGCGACATAGTTGAACTAATCTGTAGAAAGGACAATTAAGGTTCTTTGGTTATTCGTTAGCCGTGTTACCTGAAAACTATTCAGAAATACTGAAGATTCCGTATCAAAATTTTTTTCAAAAACAATTTTTTTCTTCTAAAGCTTACTTTTGCAAAATTCTACGGCAATTAAAGCATAACAGGTGTGGAACTAAATTAGCATCTTCATTTTTTATTGCCCGTCTGAAGTAATTAAAATAAATTACTTTAAGAGACTCCAAAATAAGTTAACGCTTTATTTGCATATAAATTTGGGCATTTTCTGAACTTTATTTACCAAACTTTCTTAGAAATTAAACTAAGCTTAAGCATAATTTTTCTAGGGGTAAACACGCTTTCATTAATTTTTAACAGCATCTAAGGCTAGGCTTACACTGCATCAAGGGCGTCACATTTCAATGTCATACCATCACAGTGTAACGTACATTCAGGGGAATATCAAATTATGCGACGCATGAGCATAAGGATCACTTAGGGATCACCTTTTTACTTGTGCAGGTTTCTAGTCAGTAACTCAATATATTTAAATTTTTTAAAATTCTATCGAGTGTTTTTCCATTAACTTCATTTTCTAAGTTAGACCTCTATGGGCAAGGTTGTCCATTGAAGGCGGGAATTTAATATTTTAGTTATGGTGACTCCCTTCATCTTTGATGAATTTTACAAAGCCCCAAGCTATTTTGAGTGTTCCACTGTTTTATATTTAATGTTTTTTTTTTGCTCATATTACTTTAAAAAAATACAAAAAAATAGAGGCAAGCTAACTTCGGCTCGACCGAAGTTTATATACCCTTGGAGCTTGATATGTGCCTGACAGTTTGTATGGCAGTTATACTATATAGTGGTCCGATTTCGAAAAATTTTGGTGAAATGATGTAAAATCATTGAAAACTTATTAATACGGGCGTTGGGAGCGATAACATTGAAAACAAAAAAGTTTTTCTCACTAAGACTTTTTTTCAGACCTAACTTTTGTATGGCAGCTATACTATATAGTTGTCCGATTTCGACAAGGCTTGGTGAAATTATGTGAAATCATTAAAAACTTATAAATACGAGCGTTGGGAGCGATACCATTAAAATCAAAAAAGTTTTTCTCACTAAAACTATTTTTTCAACTGATCGTTCCTATGGCAGCTATATGCTATAGTCATCCGATCCGGACGGTTCCGACAAATGTGCAGCGTATTTATACCAAAAGACTTCGTGCAAAGTTTGGTTACGATAGCTTTAAAACTGACGGAGGAGATAGCATAGAAACAGACGGACGGAGAGACGGACGGACAGACGGACGGACAGACGGACGGACAGACGAACAGGCGGACATGGCTATATCAACTCAGCTCGGCATGCTGATCAAGAATATATATACTTTATGTGGTCGGAGATGCTTCCTTCTATGCGTTACAAACATCCGGACAATTTTAATATACCCTCTCCAAGGGTATAATAATCGTTTCCAATGATTAATACCGTTAAATCTTACAAAATATCACGGTGGATTTGTCGTGCCATCTATAGCATATTTAAAATTGCGAGTTCATCAATTTAGGCGAAGATCAAACGTTAAGTTGAAAACTCCCTAGAAAGATCATTCGCACTGCCATGCTGTGGTTATTTCTAGCTACACCATTTTCGCATTGTTTTATGTTTGTTTTGCTGTTGGCTTGTTGGTTTGGTAATCAACGCCAACGTCAGTTGTAATATAAAATATTTTATGGCCAACAGCAAAACCCAACTGCATGGGCGCTCTTTGTGGGCGTTTGTGGTGTGCGTGTTTATATGCGAGTGTGTGTGTGTGTGCGGTAGTGTTATTTATAGCCCATGTTTGTGTTTACGTTCAGCAGAATGCAATCACACACAAAATTACACACACTCTCTAAACTACGTTAAAATGTGCGTAACAGGCGCCAGTAAATGGGAGTGATTTGGGGCGTGGCAAATGGAAGTGCCAAATAGAATAGCGACCATATGCACTTATGTATTGTAGGTGTGCGGTATAAATAAACAGCTGTTCTGATAAATAGACTTAAATATACGTTGCGGTGATGTTTTCAAAATTAGCAACGAAAATGGTAAGCGCTGAAAAGCAGGTTTATAAATTAACAATGAATTAACAATGATTTCCTTTGGGAAATACACAAATGCAATTAGTCGATTACGACGGACAAATGGTGCAAATCTTTGGATTGTCAAATAAGGGCTTAGGTAAAGGCATCTTTATTGGATTTATACAATACCTTCAAGCAGTATTCAAATTTCTATACTTAAAATAGCAAAAGTTGTCAAATTCTGATTAACTAGGCAGATAGTTTTTTCCAAATTTCAAAAAGCTGCTTATGCAAAATAAGTTATGAAATGAATGTCTCAGTGGTCAGAGTCGAATCAAAATCTGTAAGAACAATAGTTTTGTTAAGTTTTTTCATTTGAGTATAAGAAAATAAAATTTTTGCTGATCCCTTAGACTTACACTTGCTATAAAGAAAGTCTCTTACGACTCATATTTCTCTATATACTCCGAAACTTAACTAAACGGATTAAAAAGAAGGCTTAGTTATCTATCAAAGGACTTTAAGACTCATTTAAACGCTTTCAGGTTGCGCATATTTCTCAAAGTAGTTTTGACCATATAAAATAACCTCACAACCCATAACTGGTGCAATGCCCTCAAGCCAAGTCAATGCGCTCTGAGGGAAAACTCCAACACAATAGACTTGAAAATACAACGCTACAATTTTATGTCATCGTTTTAGTAGCAGGTAAAGTGCTGACAGCGCTTACCCAAAAACTATATCGCCAGAACCATTTATCAAAACTAATAGCCGAGCAGATAAAGCAAGGCAAAACTAGGCGAAAAGACGAAACTAAAAACCATTAAAATGAATACAACAACGATATGTGAAAGAAGAGCAAAAGCATACCCTACATTTGGCAGCTGCAGGCAAATCGAGTTTATCGTTGCATTTAATGGAAACAACAGCTACCGCTACCGCCAATTGCGATTGGGACTGGGGCTACTTAATGAACGGAAAACAACGTGCAAATTTTTTAATTGCATACATGCAGGCGCTGTGGCAGCGACAGCCGGAGGCGGCCAATTGATGGCAGCGACGGTTGCCGGCTGCCGGTTGCCGGTTGAGTGTGGGCGTGCTGGGCAATGGCAATTAAAACCGGGCGACTTGGAGTCTCGGGCGCCGCCTTCGCTAGGTTGTGCGTGAGTGTTAAAATTCAATTAACTGACAATTTATTTATGGCATTTATAACAGCATTTAAATGTGTTGCTTTATTTTGCTTTTACACAAATTTAAATACGCTTTTAAAGAGCTTTGTGAAATAAAGTGGTTCGACGAAACTCAATAATAATTCGTTTGGGCATGGGAAGGAGCTTCATCCTGGGAAGACTTTTAAAGTATTAAAGCAGTGTGTATAGGGGTGGTTGCTGGATGTTAATGTAAAGGCCAAGTCAAGCTTCAGAAAAAAACTTTAAATTAGATGGTACAAGGCGGGATTTTATCCACTTCTCCCGCACAGCAGGCAAGCACACTTACCGCTGGGACACACCCGGCTAGACTTAATGTTCCTAAATATAACGCCGTTACGTTAAAGTCGCTTCACTTTGGGAATTACATATATGACTGCAAGAATGGTATGTAATCTTAATGTGTACACTTGGAAAATAGATCAAGATACTTGTACTTGAGTTGAGTACAATTCATGTCCAAGTTACGGTAGGTACGAAAGTACTTGATTCAAGTACAAAATTATAATTTCAAGTACCACATTTCGAACTATTTTAAAATCTGTTTTTGTTGAATAACTCCCACAAGATATCAAATACCTAAAATCCCTCAAAATTTCGTAACGATCGGATAATAAATAGCCGAGTAGCCATGACCAAAGGGTGTATCAAAATCGTCAATGGCCGTCCTTAAGTTTCTTTAAGTTTAATTAAGATTAAATGACAATTTTTGATTATGGAATGTTCAAAGGATGTTAGAAGTTTAAAGAAATAGGCAAAACATTTTAACTTTTTTTAACCATTTTTTTTTTGTTTTAATGAAAATAAATATTTTTACGAATCACAAGTAAGCTTCTTATTAAATTTTGTTTTTTACATTTTTTGGTAGTTTTAAAACTTATTTTGCCTATTTCTTGCAACCATTTCCGAGTTTTATCTTTGGCAGCCGATCCTGAGTCGCCCTGTTGACCTGCACTCAAAAAAAAGTTGTCATCAAATTGACACAATTTAGATATCAATATGAAACTTTTTAGTATAAAATTCTCTTTAATACTCCAAGTATCAAATTGATATCTTCAAATGTATTAACATGGTATTTCGAGTAAAAAGTTTTGTATTATAAATTCGGTTCATTAAAATTATATCATATCAAAATCTACTTTATTTGCAATAACAAATTGAATTCGTCACGGTCTTTCACGATGCTCGTGGTTAATCAATCCACACCGATCTCCGAAGTCATGATTATGGTTTAGACACGCACATTTTCGTCTCTCTTTGGGGAACCTCCCGTGTAAGCCTTCAGAAACCTTGAGTAAAAATCGCATTGTGACTTGTTATGTGCTTGTGGCTTGTTATGTATCCTTTCTAAAGAGTTAATTTGTTATTCTCATATGGTTGCAAAAAACGACGACAACATTAATACTTAGCTGCTTACTTTGTAAATATGCTCTACTTGAAATCCATTTATTTAGCCTTTACTTTTCACTAAGTAAAGGATTGAATGCATAAAAAGCTAAATCACTAAATGTGACCCGTCAAGCATCACCAGCTGCAATGTTGAGCATGCTTCGTTCTACAATTCATACATTCCTCGAATTTCAAACTAAAAAAATATGATTAGCTTCAAATTAATATTTCTGCGCATCAAATTAATAACTTAGCCACTGAATTTCCCTTTGGGACTTTTCAAATTTTGTTCTGTTCGAAACTTACTGTTTTTTCAAGGCGAAACCGGCCCGCTGCTCGTAAATAAGCAAAGGTTGCTTTCATTTCCTCTCAAACAAATAATTTATTCAAGCATATTGATATGTTCAACTCGCTCATACTCCCATTGTTTCCTCCTATTGCCTTCTTCTACAAAAATTGTCACTTTTGAGTTTTTCACCAAACTTATTGAACTGGATCTCGTCTTATTTATCAAATCGTACACAACGGGTATTATTTAACAATGTACTTTCAACAGTTGTGAACGTGACGTCAGGTGTCCCACAGGGTATGATGAAATGATGACTTTTCCCGCAGCTCACCTCACGTTGTCTCCTATTCTATAGGGAATCATACCCTGGACCGTATTACACATGTAAACGATCTTGGTATACTATTTGACCAAAAACTGTGTTTCAACAGCCATATCGCAGCTACAAAAAATAAAGCAAAAGGTGTTCTGGCATTCATTAAGCGTTGGTCCTTACACAACTAAATCATTGTACATATCCTTAGTACGCCATATTCTGGAATACTGCTCGAGTGTATGGGGCCCACAGTACAAAGAGCAGCAATCGCTAATCGAATCTGAGAAACAACCAGAAACAATTTCTATTTTTCGCTCTTCGCAATCTGCATTGGGACCCCAATAGGCACTTACCGTCGTACCGATCGATGTTAAAACTAATTGATCTTCAATCTATGCATCACCGCAGAATTTTCGTCCACAAACTTCTTCTCGGATTGGTAGACTCTCAATCGCTCCTCACTTCTATAGAACTTACAGTACGCTCAAGGTTCACCCGTACATTCCGGACACGACGTTGCACACTCTGCAGGTCCAACTATGCCCTTCATGAACCTTTTCGTGTCTTATGCTCTAATTATAATTCCCTTTCTTTTATTTTTTCGTTTAAAAAATCTTTTAATGTTATTTTAAGTGAAATTTATGAACACCTTGAAGTATCTAACCTCTAAACCTATTAATCTAAGCAACTTTGTATCACCATTACCAATTGTTTTAAGTTAGCAGATCGTTGTTAACCAAATAAATAAATAAATATTTAGAAATTTGGTTTACTAAAATTTCCAGTCATTTTAACAGTCCATAACAGCATCGCAATGGGCCCAAAGTGGCCTAAGTGGGAGAGCGGCTCGTCGCTCTCAGCCATCGCAACCTAACCTAACCTAACAGTCCATCAAAGTTGCAAAAATGTGGCACAAAAGTAATACTTCAGTAAAACGCCAACCAAATTCCAATCGGAATTTTTGTTTGCTTTTTATACGGTCCCAAACATGACACAAAATTTAATAAGCCGTGTGTTTTGGGCTAATTGAGGTTCAATTTTTTAAATTAAATTAATGCGGTCAATAAAATGGGTCATCAATTTTAGATTTTTGCAACGCAACCACTTTCTATTAAGGTCTTTTTTCACATAGACTAAAAATTATTTTCGTCACAATGTTTCTCTCAATAGAAACTCTTTAGAACTGCTTCGCCAGCAGAATGCTTTTGAACCACTGTCTTATTTATACGAAACACTGGGACAAAAATATTTTTTATTTTATCTGAGAATAGACCTTAATGCCTCCTAAGCAGAAGGCCAGAAATTTTTTTCGTCACAGTAATTCACATAAACACTTGCATACAGCACAAGAGCATTAAAGCAAAGCCAAGGTGTTTTTAATTATTTTAAATACTGAGACGAAAGGAATTTTGTGTCGTTTTGCATACGAAACTTATAACTAAATTTTTCTTAATTCAAAAGATCATTTTTTTTTATTTTTAAAAAGGTTTCTACGTTAGAAGAGTCAATGAAAATTTTCGGTATCGACTGCGTTGTCTAACTCTCATATGACATGAGAAACGGTCATAGGTTTTTTTGTCAGTTACCCATACAGTTAAAAATAAAGCTTTAAGCTGACATCAAAATTGGTTTCGGTTTTAATCCACGGTTGTATGCAAAGTTTAATATCTTAATTGTGTATTATCTTATGTTTGTAACTTGCTTCTTGTTTTTTTCCGCAAATATTTCATTAAAAGTTACACTTCACCATGTCAAATTTAACGAGTGAGAGTGACATTTGTGAAAGAAAAATACCTTTAAAAAAACTTTATTGCCTTCTTTTGGTATCCAAGTCACAAAAATGTTTGTGCACAAAGATAAGAAGAAATATATATATCATCATTTTAATTATGCTTTTAATTTTATGACTTAAGGGAAAAAAAACAGCAACAAACTAAACCATAAACATTAAAAAAATTTTGACAGCTTCAGGGAACAAACATTTACACATACAAATTTTACATAATTCACTCACATGCCGTGCACAAAAAATGGAAGGAAGAGAACCCAAATCAAACAAAACAAAATGAAATTATGCGGGCGGAAAACCATAAATTGACTTTTTGGCCAACAAACAGACAAACAAAAATATTGAGCAAAGGAAAAGTTTTTGGTTTCTTTTTTTGCAACTTTTACGGTACGCTCGCTTTGATCTAAGGCATTAATATTTCATTTGTATGCGTGAGGCGCGCGCGCGTGTGTGTGTGTGTGTGTATCTTGCAAATTGTCTTGTCAACAAAAAGAAACGCCAGCCAAATGCTCGGCAATGAAACAAGGCTTAGCACTTCTCATCCTGCACAAACCCAGCAAGAGCTGCATTGAAGCGTAAGCCGGGACGAGTGGGAGTCTGGCTCCCTTCTTTTTTCCCACAGTTGTGTGTACAATCTGCCTCCATGTGTTGTTTGTTGCACGGTGCGTATGAGTGATTTTTGCCCTTTTCTCGCTTTGTTGATTTTTTTAGTTATTTAGTTCTCTTTTATTCGATCTCTCCTTTTCCCCTTCTTCTTGTGCTCTGAGCTTAATGTGTTGACCTAAGATGTTTGCCATTTTTTACGCACGTTTGACTTTTGAGCTCCGTTTGAAGTTACTTAAATTAGAGAAAAGTGTTGTATACTCTTGGGTATGGACAATTACAGCTCAATTAGGGCTAGTCCCAGAAATTGAGCAATCATACAATTTGGATATGTGAAGAGCAGGTTTCCAAAGGGACAACAAAACACTCGAGAAATAAATGCGTCTGTTCATAAACAAGTCTAGATGAGGTTAATGAACTGAAATGAATACGAATGAATATAATCAATTATAAACAGATTTTAAACCAATCCAAAAGTCGCATAGATGTAAATTGATATGCCCTACTAAAGTAAGAAATGTTTTTCATACCAGCACCAATTCACTGATATTTAATCGTATGTGGGAGCAAATAGTCTTAACAATAGCATAGTATGAGAACACTGCAAAAATACACGAAACTCGAACAAAACTTAAATAAACCTCAATTAGTTTTTTAAAGCATCTTCAGAAAGGCGTAGTACAATTAGGAGACTATTTCCTAATTTTTTGCTATTATTTATTTTGAATTTCCGGTTGCCAACCTCACAAACTAAGCAGAAGATTTGTTCCGGATGCTCGGCTTAAAGAAAGATGTTCGATAACTATATTCTTTTTGATCACCTCTGCACCGAGCCATCTTACGGCGGCGTAGACATCAATACAAATGAAGAGACTATTCTTACTCAACAACAACCACAAGAAACATAAAGAGAAATTTGAGTATTGTGTGGTGGTTTTTTTTATGGGGGTAAAGCATTGAAAACCTAAAAGTGTGAAACAATTCCCTATCGTGGTACCACCGCTTAGTACTACTCCACAAGGGGGAGATGCCATGAAAGCCTCCCTATGTAGGAGTTGTATTTAAATTACGCTGTCTTTTAGAGCGACTCTATATAGCACGATTTTCTTCAATATAGAAAAATAATTGTCTGAGTGTATTCCTTCCTTTACACTTCAATATTAACCAGTCTATCACAGGACAAGTAAGAATTTTTTGTCACTTATGTTTAATCAAATTGCTTTCGAATTCCACTGAAAGTCAACAGATATTAAATTTAGTCACACCTACTAGAATTAATAATATGTTAAGATTTAACAGGTTTGGAGTTTACAGAGCAAAAAAGCTGTTTTCTCAGAAATCTTATTTAATTTGAAAAGCCAACAAACCATTTGTAATTCTCAATAATAGAATCAACAATGAGTTGCAATTATTTTATGCTCAATAAAAGTCCTACAGCAGCAAATAAAAAAAACAAAAAACAATAAGCAAGTACTTTGCACTTACGTCAGAGCAGCAGTATGTCCAATTTTTTGTTGGAAAAAGTCCAAAGATACATTTTATAAATTTTAACTGATATCCCCTTAAACATGTTTAATTTTTAAGAAGTTGGCGTAGACTTGGTTTGAAGTCATACGATTTGGCAAAAAGGTACCATGACCATTAAAAAAATAGTTTTTTGTTTAACCGAAACAATAAGTAAATAATATTTACTAAATATACATATTTTTAGTTAAAATCGTATATTAAGGCAAAATTTCTACTATTCTGCGCTGTTCACTTCTAGATAAAGGCAAGTTTTAGCAATACACTAAGAGGCTATCAAGATGTCTTTGAAGAGAGATTGAGAACTGAACTCAAGTGCTGCGCATCACGGTTGCAGCCGTTCCTTTTACTGTGCTGCTTTTAAATTGACAATCGTCCAAAAAATACTGCGGATTACTAAACTACTGTGTACAAAAAACACCGGGATTTTGTTTATAAATCAAAAAAATTTTGTTTATTCTTGCAAATTCAATCAATTTCCCTCAAAGTTGTCTATCCCGAATGCATTACACTCTTGCCAACGTTTTTTTCAATTTTAAAAACATGCTGCAAAGTCCTCTTCCAGTATAGTTTTCAATTTCGTCTTCGTTTCAGGCTCTATCTCTCTTAACGGCAGTCTCTTGAGTCGACCGAAAAAATTTGGTCCCATATAACAGCGTGCATAAATCGCATCTCTTCGTTGGAAATGAGATCGCTTCGTCAACATTTGGTCTTAGGCCACCAACAAAAATTACGTTCGAATACTGCTCTATTTTTGATTGTTGCTTAATTTAATTCAAATTTGACAACTTTGAGAATGATTCGGAGAGCTCGTTGATGAAATCTTGATTCGGTCACGTATACGTGTCGTATACGTAATATTTGTGGAAACTTTGAAGGCTTTCGCAGAACTCAAATTTTCAGATTTTTTAATTTATTATGCACACCCTATAAGCAATCATTTATATTGGTATCAGTACAATTTTTTATCGGCGTCACCCTTGGAGCATGATATATGCCTGCTAGTTTGTTATATGACAGCTATACAATATATTCATCAATATATTCGTAACTGAAAAGTGTAGTGTTAAAAAAAAAAAGTTTTTTTCACTAGAACTACTTTTTTGGCCTTTCGTTCCTAAGGCAGCTATACGCTATTGTCATCCAATCAGGCCGGTTCCGATAAATGTGGTATAACGGGTATAAAAATTACTTGTTTTGGTGCAACAACACCAAATGTGGCAATCAGGCATAGGAGAAAAAAAGATTAACTACGCTTTGTTGCCCAAAATCTTTGCTTAACACTAGGCAAAAATGTCCCCTCACACAGTTTTGCAAATGCTCAATAAACAGTCATTTAATACCATTTTGTAAAAGTTTGTGAATGTTTTTTTTTACTATTGAAAACTTAATCCGTTCAACTCAATGCCTGATATTTCATTGTTGAAACCTTCTTTTTCTCTCACTTTTTTAAATATTGACTGAGAGCATTCATTCATTGTCAAACTTCAAACCATTTAAGAGAACAACCAAACAAAAATGGTACAAATATGGTAGGGGCTGCGCCTGGTCTGGCCCAGCTGTGCCCATAGTCCAATTCAAATATTTAGCTTTGCAATAAAAACTCTCTTAGCTCGGGCCATTTATCAATGAACGACTGGGGCGGCATCTATTTGTTTATGTTTTTGACTTTGTGACGTGCCAGTTTTTGTTTTTGCTTTGTTCATTTGGAGAATTAAGTATCTGCTTTATGCAGAATTGTTTTCAATTTTCAACAATTTTTTTTTGTCTGCCACTTGCCGTCAAGTGCTTTCCTCGCACTCGTCCGTGAATGTAGCCGCAAATTAATAGGCAATTAATGTCAACACCACCACAGAAAAGTCGTCGAGCATTCAATTTGAAATATGACCGAGGCACAATGGTTAATTCATTCCCTTTTTTTCATGGTTAATATTTTAGATTAACACGGGCAACCTTTCTACCTGGCCTTTCAACTCCAATTCAATTAAAGTTTAATATAATCAATTTACCATACGTTGCATATAATGCATAATTAAAATTAATTTACATTTTCATAAACCCATTAAACTCAGACAGAGGCTTAAATCTAAAATATGCAATGTCCAGGCATAAATTATCATGCAAAATTGTATCGAGTTGATAGAGGCAAAGTGTTTAATGAGCTGTGCAGGAATTACGGGCGAGTAGAAGTGGAGATTGAAGATTCTAAATAGGAGTCATGAGGAAAGACAGGAAAAATTAATTAGCTCTATGTGATAATTGGGGTAACATGTTCTGTTCAATGATGGATTGTTGGCATGGCTGTTTTTACTGTCATAGTTCTCACAAGGATAATTTGGTTTAATGAACGTCAAACTTAAAGTCTCACATTATTCTACTTATTAACATTCTTTCGTTTCTTACAAATATAAGTCATAATAAATCAATTAATCATAGTTCGCCATTAAAGTTAGCCCAGCCTCGCAGCGGAGTACCCACAATTAGCCATTAGGCCAAGCCATAAATTTAATATTTTCCGAAACATAAGTGCTCCAACCAAGCCGTTTTGTGGCCACCGTGTAAGCCATAAATATCAATAATCACTCAATAAAGCACCAATGGCCACAACTGGAGTAGAAACCCAGGAGAGAGCCACATTTAGCTAGGAACATTACTTTAAGCAGCACATTAACACTTTTAATCACCTTCTTACGTCTATTAGCAACTGCAAGTTAAACGCGTAGTAAATAGTGTGTGAAAAAAAAAAAACAAAACAAAAATAATAATAATAAACCGATACAATCACACACACTCACACATTCTTTGTTATTGCTGTGTGCAGTCTGGTTTCACCAACACCACATGGTCTGCACATGGTCATAACTGCGGTTTCGCTCAAGGCTAAAGACCGCAATGTTCATAGCTTATGACATGTTGTTAAAAATAATTATATTCAACTTTGTCTTTCACAGCTCGTAGCTTGTTTTAAGAGTTCTTGCCTTCTAGTGATGTCGATTGACTAATTTGCAAACGGTTTTTGTTATGGTAAACAAAGTTATTTTCTTAAAAGAAAAATATTTTTAGCTGTAATTTACGTAATTTTTGTGAATAACGTTGGTCAATCTACCTATCTACCTATCGCAAAAATAGCGTAACCGCCATTTTTTCGAATTTTGATAATTTAAGCAAATATGTAATAAAATTCACATCCATACGTAAAATCGAAAAAAAATGAATTGTACATATTTACAAAGTTGTCGTTTACCAATTGCTAATTGGATTAAAGACATCGGGTCATGTCTGGATACACAATTCCTTCTCCGTAGCTCCGTGTCGCAAAATTCTTTCAGGACAATCTAGCCTTCTTCTCTCTATATCACTTCAATGTTTCAGCATTTGTTCACCTTTTCATGTTGGAAACTTCTTTGAAATGTCCAAGCAAATGCTTCTTTTTCTCCAGCTTCCTGCTTATGTATTTAGATAAATGTGACATATAATTCAAGTGTATGAGAGTTGTTTTCAGGACACAAATTTATTCATTTCAGCAGACGGCTTGCTCTAATTATGCATGCTAGCTGGCTAGGAGTACAGCGTCTATAGGAAGTCTGTCGGATAGACTTAACTGTGTTGTGCCTTTCAAGTCGTAAATGTGTTGCCTAGGCCTGAGATGAATAAATTCGTTTGAGCCTTTTGTTTGTGTAATTGCTTAACATATTCTGCCCTAATGATGTCCTGTGAGTTTTGTCTGCTTTAAATGACTTAAGTGCATTTTGGGGGGCGTGTTGAAATTTTGTGGTTCGGTTTTTTATGGGCATAAATTATGACTGGGGCGTGGCCAATTGGTGTGCATTGTGTATAACTCATAGGGAAAAACAATTTAAGCATAAGCAACATAAAGCATTGCCAGCTTTTAGGCGCGTTATTTTTTATGCGGCCAAACTTTTTGTGCCGCACAATAATTTATTAGCAAAGTCAACGGAATGTGAAGGCCAGAAACGGAGAACCACATTGCCGCGCCCAAAAGTATGCCGCGCATAAATCAGCCCCGTCAATTTCAACGTTACGCACTATGGGCAAAAAATCAATTTGTTTTGGTACAAATTGTTCAGTTGGGGCTTATGCAATGTCTTAATTCTAAACATTGTTCCAATTTTGCACTCTATTTTGTTGAGGAATGTCGAAAAACATATGAATGTACTCAAAAAATTGAAAGCAAGGGTTTTTATTGTGAAATGGTTTAAGCCAAACCAATCGACAATACTTAGACAAGCTCCATTGTCTCTTCTATTTTTGCGAAATACATTTGTGGTCATTCGCCTATTGGATACATTTGATAAAGTAACGCGACAGAGATAAAAATATGTAAGATTTAGTAATTTTGAGACACGGGACAAGGGATGCCGGAAATTATATTGATATATCGGAATTTTGTAAAAAAAAAAAACGAAGATATATCATTATCGAATATTTTTCTAAGGCGAAACCTTAATATTTAATATTTTGTATGGGGCAAATAAATGAGCTATTGCGTTCAGGCAACATTGTGTTAAGCTGTTTTGCTAGAATCAGGAGAGGAGAGAGAGAGAGAGAGAGGAAACAACTCACACTCCCGCCTGCAAAAGCTGTTTTTATTGTATCCCGGTGAAAGCTCTTATAAAGCCTTTACTAAAATGATAAAATCGTTAGTGTGTGAAAGAAGAGCGCAGGAAGTGGGAGGGGGAAGTGGAACGAGAACGGACGGGAAAAAGTGGAAAGAGTTGGAAGAGGAAGGGGGGCGAGGGGAAAGCGTCAAGAGTTTTGAAAAAAGGGGTCTATTGTGCCCCCTACTGAATTTTAAACAATTCCCCTAGCAGCCCTAATTCCGTACAAAAGCGAGGATTTTTTGGGTTCTAAGATACTGATATTGCTTGGGAAAATCGTAGAATCTATATTCCCAAATCTGCAATGAGTCTGCGCCTCCTAGGGCATCACAGTGTGCTAGTATACGCTCAGATGGACTCCTCCTTTTTTTCAAAATAATCTAAAAATGGGGTGATCTGTTATTCCCAACTTGTACATGTGGCTCCTCAGTCTGCAGTGACCCGTGTAGAGCCCTGTCAGAATTCTGAGGGCATGCTTTCCTTGTTGGATTAACTTTTGGAACCTTTTGAGGTCGTGGTTCACTACTAATGCTTTAGCTTATCTCATTCCCTTGGTGTTTACCCAGGAGGCTGTTCTAAGCGTATTCTCTTCCTTTCTTAGAAGTTCTTTTATTGTGTGTTGGCCTATGCCGCAGTAGGGTTCTTGCTGCCCTTGCAAAGTGACATTTACGATACAGTATCCGACGGGATGTTGTTGTATCCCGGTATCCATCGTAGGGTCAGGTTGTTCCTGCTGCCTAGTTGGTCCAATTTGTTCTTTGTCTTAAGATACTTAGCTTGCTGCTTGGCTATCGGAGAGGATAGCTATTTCTCTATTATGGTAGTTCTTCCCCATATTACGGTCTGCACAACGGAAGATGGCACAAACTTTCAGCTTATAAGATGCTCCGAGGCATCTTAGCACTAACCGCTGGGCCACACTCGGGGATTGTTCGTTGGCCTATCTCAAATAGTAGGTAACATCCGTTGTGTCATTTATATTTAGTAAGAAGGATATACTGTCCAAAAAAAGAGGACTATTTGCCCATAGTGCACTGTCTGCTTCTGCTCCTGTTTCTGATAAGCTGCCTAAAGTTATGCCGCATGCCATGTCAGCGGCAACTCAATTAGAAAATTTAATTGCGCTACAAAGAGCAGATAACAGGCGATTTACTTTCATTTTCTCATTCACATTCACATTTGATTAGGCAATTTGCTTTTCGACTTGTGGCTAAAGAGTCTGAATTGCTGGCAAAGCAATAAGCATATGAAAATCAATCACTGCTAGTCGCCCATAGGCGTTGCTCCCCTTTGTATTTTGGGTATTTTCATTTTTGAAATGGACACCCCCAGGTTGATCTTTAACCGAAAATCAATTTGCCGTCTTTTGTTATGGGCTCCGCCAACATTTGACTTTGCCTTCCTTTTTACAAGTCAGTTTATTTCTTGCTTTTTGCCTGCTCTGGCCAAGGTGATGCCATATCCTATCTATTATCAGACGCTGTATTTTGATTGATTAGCTTGTGCTGCTTTTTTTACTCGCGAGTTGATCCATTTTTTTTTCTCCTGCGCATAATGAAATGCCGCCCGGGCATTTATTTTACGATGTTGATTTTTTGAACAATTGATTGAAAAAGACTGAGCTGGGGGTGCGGTAATTGAAGTTAGGAAAAGTGGCAGAGTGAAAAACATTCAAGTGTAACTTTCAGCAAGCACTATGACTTGTTTTTATATTTTATGGGCAGCCCTTAAAGTTTTTTAAGAATCTGTACTTCAGCTTCCCTAATTCTGTTGAACCATGAACTCAAACACCTGAAGACCTTACTGGTTACTTTCGTTTCGTTTTATTGGAGTTGGAAAGGGGCTATTTTCATTTCACTCTGTTTCAAGTTTACTTTAAATTAAGCCCCACAAAAATACAGCACCATCAATTTCTATTAGGTCATTTGCTGAACAATTTCCTAACAGATATTTTCACGCCCGTGTAATTCGGTTATGCAATTAGGCCCAAGAAACGACTTATTCATTTGTCCAACCAACTTTATTTAATTTTGAAAGAGCCTAAAACCCACACCGAATAAGGCCTACCCAAACGCAAGGGTTCACTCATAATTTGTAGCCACGAAATTGACCTCCATCCGATCCATAGAATGGGAACAAAAGTGGCAACACCTAAACACAAATTTACCTTATCAATCAAGCCAACATTGGTGGGGGTGGCATTGGGTTTCGTTGCGCTCAATCAAGCGCTAAGCTCGAAACAATCCCACGACCCTTTTTCGGCAAAGTTTTTGGGCCGCATTGTACCTACCTTTGTCTTGGCCACCTTTAACTTTTGGGGTCAGGTCGTTGGTTATCTGCCAAGTTTTGCTTTTTGTGGCGCTAATTTGTTGTTACACTTGGTCGCGCCTTCTGCTATCCACCAAAATGAGTCGCGTCATTAGTTTGCCATCCCAGCAGCTCCAGACTTTGATTTGCAGTGCCCCTCGCTGTGGGCTCGCAATTTGTTATTAATTGGCCGACAGGCAAAAGTTGGTTCGAAGTTTTTCTACATTGTGTGTGTGTGTGTGTGTGTGTGTGTGAGCATGAGTATTTCAATTATTAACACTTGCGCGGGATGCCACG
The DNA here is from genome assembly GCA_018904275.1 of Lordiphosa clarofinis. Classification (NCBI taxonomy): domain Eukaryota; kingdom Metazoa; phylum Arthropoda; class Insecta; order Diptera; family Drosophilidae; genus Lordiphosa; species Lordiphosa clarofinis. The sequence continues at coordinate 1,424,621 of JAEIGQ010000022.1, forward strand.
TTCCACTTAATTGTTTAATATTTTACAGCAATTTTGGGTCGGCTGCTTTATTGTTATTGTTCTTGTTGTTGTTGCTTTTCTCCATAAATATTGCATAAATATTTGCTATTTAATTAAAACTTTCTCTTTTTGGCAATTGCAGACGCTGACGCCAACGGACGAACAACCAAACCAAAAGGCCCAAAGTCACTCCGCGTCTGGTTTATTGCGATTGTGTGTAGCCATGGTGGTTGGTGAGTACACGAGTTATAAATTCTATTTTGGGATGGTTACACAGCCAAAAGTTTGGCCATGTAACTATGAAAAAGCTTTATATTCCGAATAGAAGGATAAATCATAATCAAAACAGTTTCATGATATTTGACATTTAACAAGATTTACTTTTAAAAGTTGAAGGTAGGCATTGGGAAGCTCCTTTCAAGTACAAGGCTAAACCAACCGAAGAACGACGAAAAAATTAATTAAATGGATTTATTAACTGAACTAGAATCTTCCGATTTGATTATTTAGTAGAGTTACAGGTTTGGCTTATTTAGATTTAGCTAATCAATTCAAACATCTACGCACCTTTTTCTGCTGTTTAAAAAATCAGCGTCAAAGTGTAAGAAGTGTAAATAGTTGAAGTTTTGTAAAATTATTCAAAGTATCGACAAAAATTACTCGGTATCGTGTCATTTCGAGATTTTTGTCTTCGAAATTTGCGGTCAAACCTACAATAATTAAAATTTTTTGTGTTAACTTCATCTGGCCAATAAATAAAATGGCACATCTTCCTCAAAATAGCTCCAAACACTCTGTCTGTAACAACACATAAATAGCCGTCAACACCTACTGCAGACATAGTTGTAGCTTTCCTTATGGATGTGGCTTCTTCAAACTACCCTAAACAGAAAAGTTCTACCTGTAACTCAAGTTCCATTTGAGGTCGAAATGCAGTCGAGATAAAGCATGGGCAACATTGGTTCGCCAGTTGACTTGGTTTCTCGCTGCAAGCATGAAATTCCACCAAGATCCTTCATAAGGTCTAACTCTTCATCGACAGCTTATGGTCCAAGTACGAGGGTAAACCTTCTAAGCTCTCAGCTCACTACACTCAGCTCCTGGCTCTGAGCTGGAGCCACAGCTTGTGAGCCGAAGCTAACCGGCTCTCGGCCCGTGAGCCACAGCACGTGAGCCGCTCTCGGCTCGGCCCCAGCTCTCTGTTCTACGCTGGGAGCCTCAGACTGTGTGGTTCGCGAGTTATTCTAACCTGTTTACCATGACCGTCGACTTTTTAAATCGCGAATTTATACCAAAGAGGATAAAAAATAGTAAAAAAAAATAAAGAACGTTAACAACAATCAAGTGAAAAATACTGGCAGCAAAATGCACGACCACCATTCGCAGCTAACGGATGTCATTGGTAATAAAACCGCTAATTACTTAAGAAACTGCTTTTCAAGTTTACAAATGACCACACATAAGACCATTGCCATGAATTTGACAATACTGAACCGCGATAATTACCATGGAAGACCAATGCTAAAGAATATAGTCAAGACCATAAGAATCGATTCAAACCACTTCCCCCTACTGAAAAATCATTAAATCGCGGAAAAAAACCAAAGAGGATTAAAAAAATGTGATAATGCCAAACAAACTTTACTTTCCAGATAGTGAAAAATCATGTCAGGATCAAAGCATATGCATAATATGCAGCTAAGGGGTCTCCATGGTAATATAACCGCGAAATGCTTAAGAAACTGTTTTTCAAGACCACAAACTATCTCACATAACTGCATTGCCCTGTTAATGATAATACCGAACCGCGATTAATACCAAGGATGACCAACGGTAAAGAACATAGTTATGATCTTAAAAACTGTTTCAAACCACTGTCTGTTAATGACAAATCATTAAATCGCGGAAAAATACCAAAGAGGATCAAAAAATATTACCAATTCCATACAAAATGTACTTCCTATCAAGGGAAAAATGTCAGGATCAATGCACAAGAGCCTTTCGCAGCTAAGGGTTCTCCATGGGTGGTTTGAATCGATTCTTATGGTCTTGACTATATTCTTTAGCATTGGTCTTCCATGGTAATTATCGCGGTTCAGTATTGTCAAATTCATGGCAATGGTCTTATGTGTGGTCATTTGTGAACTTGTAAAGCGGTTTTATTACCATGGAGATCCGTTAGTTGCGAATGTTGGTCGTGCATTTTGCATCCAGTATTTTTCACTTGATTGTTGTTAACGTTCTTCATTTTTTTTTACTATTTGTTATCCTCTTTGGTGTAAATTCGCGATTTAAAAAGTCGACGGTCATGGTAAACAGGTTAGAATAACTCGCGAACCACACAGTCTGTGGCTCCCAGCGTAGAACAGAGAGCTGGGGCTCACGAGCCGAGAGCGGCTCACGTGCTGTGGCTCACGGGCCGAGAGCCGGTTGACAGCTCCCGGCCTCGAGCTGTGGCTCCCAGCTCAGAGCTTTTGCTCACGAGCTGAGAGCTGCTTAGGGCTCCCGGCTCCCGATCAGTAGCTCTCAGCTCCGAGCGAGAGCCGAAAAAAAGCGAGCGCGAGGCTCGCTCGCGAGCAATTCCGAACCCTGGTTAATTTACACAACGTTTTTACGCCGGCTGATGAACACCCCAAATGTTACTGGTGGTGCCTTGTGCAGCGTTGTGCATTCACCCGAAGTACTCATTTCATGCGGATTATTAATTAATATTATTATAAGTTTTTCATAAAAAAACAAAATGTTAATAACTAAAACAAACAAAAAAAATAAAAAAAAAAATGCTTAACATAATTTATTTTGTTTTTTTTTCATTTTAAAAAATGAGATTGCTTCATCTTTTCAATAAGCGATCTTATTTCGAGATTGAATGACTAAGACTAACATTGAGAATATAATTTTGGGTTAAGATTATCTCGTCTTGGTTGAATTCTGACACCGTTTCTCGTTCATTCAAGATTATAATCTTGATTTTAGATTGATTTTTTTCTCAGTGTACAGCACATTACTTTTTAAAGCTTGTAAGCTTGCAAATGTTGTCCGCTGCTACTCCTGAGGTGGTCTATCCGTTAGCTCCAATTTTAACATACTTTTTCCAGCATTTCGGCCGGTATCTCACTAGTGGGTGCTGCAAATTGGTCTTTCAGGGCGACACCTGTAGGTGGCATAGTCCAGTGGTATAAGATGTGAGAATTATTGCTCACCAAACTGGCCTTTCAATTAGTCCATGGTTTCACGTGGCGTGTGACATGTGGCACAGTCTTGATAAACGCACATCAATTTTTCCATTTTGGGCAAGAAATGGCTCCGTTGACAGTTGCTTGGCGATTTTAATTATTTTGTCAAAGTACGGTCCAATGATGCCGCGTGATTCTTCTTCGGATTTGCAGGCTGGTGTTTTTGTCAGCAATTTTCATCGTTCCGAGGTAGCCACAGCTTTGAAGTTGTATTCTCCCACTGTAGCAAATTGCCCAAGACGCAGAGACCGCTGTTTCGAAGATAATAGGTACTTCGTCTTGTCCTCGTTTACCGCTAAACCCATTAGATTCACTGCCTCTCAATGCGGCATATGCGAGTAGCATTAGATCTTTATGAATAATTGAGTCCGTTCTGTTGGCATGTGGGCACTTGCGCAGTATATATTCGATCATTAGATTATAGAAGTCACCCTGACTAAAACCTCTTTTGGTATCAAAAGGCTCGGAAAGGTTCGTTCATATTTTGACGGAGCTTTGAGTGCTTTTCAACGTCATCTTGTAAAGTCGAAAGTACTTTGCGGGTATACCAAAGGTGGACAGGGCATTTTGACCTTATCAGTGTGTCGAAGGCAGATTTGTACTCGAAAAAAAGATGGTGATGTGGAAGCCAAAGCATTGAAAACAATTAAGTGTTTTATAATAAGAAATCTTTTTAGACCTATTTTTTGCATGGCAGCAATAAAAATAGTTTGATTTCCGAGGCGTGTTAGATTTATGTGAAAGTATTGAAAACTTATAAAGACGAGTTTTGCGAAGGTTCGCGTTGAAAACAAACTAGTTTTTTCTCACTTAAACTAGTTTTTCGACCGATCGTTCTTATGGCAGCTATTTGTACCAAATGACTTTGTGCAAAATTGCTTATCGTCTTTAGTTAAATTTATTCATATTTAATAAGACAATTTAAAATTGTTTATCGATATACTAAATTAAATTAACCGAACTTGAGGTGGAGTTTCTTATTCAAAATATTGACAACTTTGGTTGCTGTCAAAAATTTCGAACAGCAACTCTGCCCAAGCCCCTATATTGAAATACTTGCAGTGCGAATTACAGTATTATATCTTTATCAGGCCTGTTCCAGTTCTCACATATTTTTTCGATTAAAAATAAAATCAAAGTCGAAAGATATTATTCTAGTTGTTCTACTATTCGACCGATTTGCGATTTGAATGTTGCATTTCCAAACTGCTACACAAACGCACGGAAAAGTCAAATAAATTGATTTTATTTTAGAAGAAAGCTTTTTAAGATGTCGTGTATATTTGAAATGGCTTTTTATGAACATGTTACAAGCGTTTCATAAGTAAGTGGAAACCGGAATAATTTTTAGTATTTTTTGCTATAATATGCCAAAACTTGGAGAATTTTCATAAAATTATTTTTTAATTACAGCTACAAATAAAAAAGAAACTTAATCCCAATTAAGTTAAGTCATTTTTCCCACAGTTTCTGTTTTCGCTTCATATTCATTAAATGTTTTTAGTTTATGTTCAGCTAAACCAATACACGTCTCAAATTACACATGCACTATTTTACCTACGTGCTAAATCAAAACCTGTTTTTATACTGAAATTATTAATTGTAATTTGTTCTTTTGTCCGGTCTCTTCATTTAAATGCAAACAGTGGTTTTTAATTATAAATAGTTTAATAATAAATAGAAAAGCAAAAAACGAATGGTTTAATAAGTAAAAAAGTATTAAATTACGTTACAAAAAAAATGTATATATGCGTGAAAATCCAATAATTAATAAATAATTAATAAACATATTTCAAATGCTGGCCATTGTTGTTGCAAATTGAAGGCCCCACTCCCTCCGCCACTCTGTACAAATTAAAGCGCTTTTCGCTGCGGTTACAAAGCGCATTTAATTGTTTTGGCTGTTGTTAAACTATGCATTAAATAAGCCTAGAACATAAAACGCTTGGGGAGATATAAAATTGTGTCGCATTTAAGCGGATTTACTTTGCGTGCAGCTGCATTTGCATTCATTATGCTTGAACTGCTCCACAGCACATGGAGGCTTTAAGTGCTGGACCCCAAAGGCCATGCAAATGCAAACATCGTGTCGGCAGTGTGGCCACGCCCATTCAAATAATAAACATCAATTGCCTAATGCAAACAACCACAGGAAACCGGTGCTCAGGTTATATGTGTTATTTTGCTTTTTTTTGTATGCTCACACTTTTGTCCTGGTGCTTGTCGCTCCTTTCGCTAGCATACTTGGGTGCTGTTTGCATTCTTGTTGCCGAAGCAGCAGGCATCAGCAGTAGAAATGGAAAAAGTGCTCTGTAAATACGCAACGAGTCGCGCGCCGTGTAGTATTTAGACAGACCCCGCCCCAGTCCCTCCGATGTCAGCGTCTTTTTATGAACTTGTTAACAATCTAACGACCTTTAATGCCTGACTCACTGCCTGTTGTGTTTGTTGTTGTTGGATGTCGAGTGGTAGAAGGCTAGCCTGTGCCTGATGCTATTGCCACTGGAACCTTCCAAGTCTTAACGGCGCATCATATGTGTGTGTACAGCAAATATTTGCATACTTCTGGGCTGCTCATGAAAATAACATAATTTGATTTCAACAAGAACCAGCATGTGATAATGTGATTTTTGCTTGAATAAATATTAACATTTGAATGTGCAAAAATAAATTGGTATGTATTTGAATCGCAGACAGGACTAGACAAATGAATTGTAAAGAGGATTGTTAGAAAAACGAGATTTTCAAACATTGTTTAAGTTGAAGGCAGCCTCTTGATACTCAATAACACAGTGAAGTGTTAACAGAGCTCAGCTGGATTCTCTCCTCGTATTAAGTACACGCCGAACATCAAGAACCAAAGTCACAAACAATGTTCAATATTCAATTTTAAATTGATTCTGTCGGTGGTTTCATACACAGAAAAAATTTTGAGATAACCGGATAATAGTAAACGAAGGTCAATCCTAGATTTTCTCAAGATAAGCTTGTAAGTATTAATTTGAGTACGGATTTTTCAATTCCGAAATTCTTGTGTTGATCCCGTTTGTACTTCTGCTGAGCTTGACTCAAGCTCAAAATTATAATACTTTTATAACAAAACTTGGTATTCAGAAATCGACGTGATCCGACATTCGGACCCAATCCATATGGTCCGATATTGATTGAAAGTTCTTATTCGTACTTGAAATGATCTCCGAAAGAGAATGGCTGGAAAAATATTCGAGTTTGATTTGTGCACGACACTTTAACTTCGTATTGATCCAAGAACACCAAGGGAGTTTTATAACGACGATTGTGATTTTCAAACTAGCAAGTTTTAGCCGGCTCGAGGTCATTAGTTGTTGCACACAACTTTCAAAACAGATGTCGATGATTTCAAGATACCCCGGTTCTATTTTTTGTAAAAATTTCCCAACCTTTTTGCTAATAAATTACAGAGTTTAAAAATTCATTTATTTTTTTATTCATGGAGAGAGTCCCATTTTTGAGGAATACAACATTTACAAAATTAAATAATAAAAACATTGAGTACAACAAAAACAATGACAACAAAAAAGTGAATTTTTTTTTGGAAATACACACTTTTGGGGCCGATTTAGAGGATGTAAATGTATTCAGATTGTAAAACTTTGTTCAGAAGAGTTGTTGTGTATCTCAAAAGCTTTATTCTTGTCAAAGAAATGATGTGAAAATTTCTGAATTTTTAAAAGTTATATATATGAAAATAAGTTTAATAAGAAATTCTCCCGGAAAACATGAATTATATAAAAACCTCTAATTATAAATTTATTCTGCGGACTGTCAGCTACAACTTTGCCGAGACAGTTTGAAGCTATCACCAAAACTGAATGAGCTGTATGCCCAAATCTGATGACACCTTTTTTTTTGTTATCATACCCAATTTACCCAATTTGGGTGGCCGTATGTGGCCCAGTGGTTAGTGTGCTGGACTGCTGAGCGGGAGGTCGTGGGTTCGATCCCGCCTCTGAACATCTAATAATAAAAGTTTTTTTTCTTTCTTTAGAAAATAGCTTTTACACATACGGTCACCTTCACCTCAGAAACACTTTAAAATGTTTAGTTATTATGAAGGAATTAAGGGCAAAATGTAATATTTTTGCTGTAATAATGAAATCATTACAAATGAGAAAAATTTTATCCTAAGTGTGTTGGATCTGGGAATGATGATGCAGTTGAATTCTAAAGGTAACTCAAAAACTGTTTAAGTCTAATATGTATAATTATGACTTCTATGTTTTCGTCTTTTAAATCTTCTCCATCTCCACCAGTTTTTGTTTCGAAAAGTGAATATTTACAAAAATGTATTTATTTCAATTCGTATACTCATACTGGAAGACACAAAGGTTTGTTTTTGTTTTGCTATTTCCACAATAACTGTTTATGGCGTATCAAGTATCATCATGTGGTATCGGGTTATAAATAATTGCCGGCAGAGAAGACAATGAGAATCACAAACAAGAATAAACACAATATTAACAGGTTGCGCCACTTGGAATCAAAGCGAAACACATCTTTAGAAATGATCGCCGACAAATCTTCGCAGCGGCGACGGTCTGCGGAATTAAGCGGTTGGAGATGTATTAGGTTCTGGTGAGTTCATTGGTGAATATAGTATCAGCCTGTACCTCCTTACCCGTTGTGTGTAGTTGCGAATGTCCTTTAGTTTCCCCTGCCACGATTATGGAACCAGTGACAGATTGCCCCACCCTCAAAGCAGCCTTTTGCAGCTTGAAAGTTCCTCACACTGGGGGGAGGATTTCGGGGAAAGATCGACGTCTTCTTTCGTTGCTTCTGGCACACCCTTGGCTACATTACTATTCTAAGCATCCGCTTAAGTCTTCAGTTGTGGTTTTCCACCTTTAAGAACCTTCTTTATTTTGCTTCGGGCGATAGAGAACCGCTTGTTTTAATGTTTGGAAGCGTGAATTTTGGGTTTTATAGATTTTATCTAAATTTTTTGAGTTTATGCGTACTTTTTGTGTATATTGCTACAAGTAATACTTTCAGACTTTCGTTTTTACATATGGGTCATTCTTTTATAAACCGAACAGCGAAAAAATTTTTTATTTTTAATTTTAATAAAAAAAAATCCGAAATTAGATCTCGACATGCCCACCAAAACGTAATTTGCGGTTTTGCACAAAATTTTTTTGTTAATTTTATAAACAATTTCAAAAATCGTCAAAAACGAAAAAATGGAAAAAAGGGGTTTTTAAAAACGCGATATCTTAGGTTTGGTTCATCGGACAGGTCTCAAGTTGATATCGATGGAAAGAATTTCACTTTATCTACTCAAATTATAATTTTGTAGATTTTTAAATAATTTAATAATATTAAGTAATTGTTGCTAAAAATTACATATAATATTTTCTCAGTGTTAACCACCATGTTATAGCTTCTGAGGATATACAATAAAATGTTCTAAACATAACTTAAATTTTGGTGTTTTCAAAAAGATGGAGACTTTTATAGTTTAAAAGTTATGAATTTTTAAAGTTATAAACAAATTAAAAGATGCCCTTAAAAAAAGCTTCGCCATGCAGTCAGTTTCAAAGCTTTTTGATTGAAACTTGGCACGTGTGCTTTATATTTATCAAGCTTTTCAAAAATGTTAACATCAGGCGGATCGGATGAGTATATCATATAGCTGTCATACGAATGCTATGATTAATTGAATTTTGTTGTGAATTAGGCTGACCAGAGCTTGCAAAGTAATTTATAACACAACTAAATTCAGCATTTGTATGGCAGCTATATGATATACTCATCCGATCCGCCTGATGTTAACATTTTTGAAAAGCTTGATAAATATAAAGCACGATTGCCAAGTTTCAATCACATGACTTTAAAACTGACTGCGTGAGAAATTTTTATTTAAGGGCATCTTTTTAATTGTTTATAACTTCAAAAATTCATAACTTTTCAACTATAAAAGTCTCCATCTTTTTGAAAACACCAAAATTTAAGTTATATTTAGGACAATAAACTGTTTATCCTTCGAAGCTATATCATGGTGGTTAACACTTTGAAAAAATTATAAATAATTTTAGCAACATTTACTTAATATTATTAAATTATTTAAAAAATCTATAAAATTATAATTTGAGTAGATACAGTAAAAATCTTTCCATCGATATCAACTTGAGACCTGTCCGATGAACCAAACCTGAGATATCACGTTTTTAAAAAACCCTTTTTTTACATTTTTTCGTTTTTGACGATTTTTGAAATTGTTTATAAAATTAACAGAAAATTTTTGTGCAAAACCGAAATTATTTGTGTCGATCTTTCGATTTTTTTAATTGAAAGAAAATAAAAAATTTTTTAGCTGTTCGGTTTATAAAAGAATACCAAGAGTGTTGGTTACATGATTAACAAAGGTTACTTTGTTGTTCTTGTCTCATTAAAATTACTTGAAGGATTGTGGGACGTCTCATCATTCGTCGGGAATGCCATTTGCTCATTTCAGGGTTAGTGACTCTGAGATATTGATGTTGACTTGGTGAATCGGGACTGTATCTAGGGGAATGCATCTTTGGTAATGCCTACAGTCAACTGCATCTTGGGTAGTGCACCTAGGTTATGCATCAAAGAAAATGCTTTTAGGGCACTTGGGTAACTATATATTTAATTAGACTTTCTTCTATATTTTAAATAACAATAAACTCTGACTTTACAGACTCGGAAATTTTAAACTTGAAAGATATTTATCATAATAAATTAAAGGTTAACCTTAAAACTTGTTCAGTTCTTCCAAACCATTTAAAGTAATTACCTACCCGTGCACACCCAAAACTTCGACTATCTCATTAAATTAAATATTGAAAGAAGAAGTTGCGAAAGGATCACACCAATGGGATTAATATTGAAATTAGGGAAAGGTCCAATAGAAAACAGATTCGATAAAACGCTATATTTATTTACAACAGGGCATACAATGTAGTTCGAGTTTGTCACAGAATGTAGATAGAAAGACCTCACTTTTAGGCGATGCAGAATGGCAACGTTGGAAAAAAGTCAGAGTCGTTCTATACCGTTGTATAAAGATCTTCTTTGGGTCATCCTAAAAGCTCAACTTAAAACTGATCAATGAATCATTATAGTCCTGACTTAAAAAAAAAATTTTCTTTTTGAGGTTAGGTGGCGCATGTGAAAGAGAAGAAGACAAGGGTTAGGGTGTACCTATTCGGCGTTACTGTATTAGTAAGAGAGATATCCTAATTTTGGTTTAAACATGCTCTTGGTTTCTATTTGTAATTTCGCTATTCTATTGGAACTACGTTTTTGCTTTAATCTCGATGCATAAAATTTTTAATTTTCTTCTGGGAACCGTAGTTGAAATTAAGTTTTACGGATAACGACTTTTGGGATTGTTTTGTATTGTGTATTTGAAATTCTACTTTGAAGGTCGAGATAAATTTTTTTTAGATTGGTTTTGGATTCCCATTAGTTTTTTTTCTGTGTTTAGTTTATTTATTATTACTTGTTTCCAACGCTTTCTTAAATGAAAGTTGAAACAAGGTGCAATTTTGTTTGATCTGTAGACGGCAGTAAGTAGAGTTGGAAATAATTTTCCCAGTTTGCCCTTGCTTAGGTTCAACTCATTTTTTCGTATTTTGTGGTATTATTTAATGATTTTCTTTAGTAATTGTCATGTTTAACCTAAAGAGTTCAAATGGATAAATGATTATATTTACCTTCCTGCCAAGCACCATTTAATTCCTTCCCAATGCAAATGGCTATCAACTGTCTTAAATACGGCACAAATATTGCATGAGTCCATTTGTGGGCAGGCATCGTCAAAGGCACCTCCAAACAAACATTTGGCTTCATCGTTGTCTCCCTTTAAACTTTTAGCAACTTGGCCGCTGGTGGAACACAACGCTACTCATTAATTATTCATAGCATTCAACACAGAAGTGTTTATGTGGCCAAGCTACGTCCAGTATCCCCTTCTCTTACCCACAAATTGGCCAGCAGCAAGAAAAAAAGGACAACAACCTGGCACAAAAAATATGCAAATTCAACTTTTTCTCAACATAAAAATGCTTCCACTTCTGTTTCTAGCACACAACACTCACACAATATTGTTAACAGATCCTTTTGGGCCGTGGCTGATTAGATCGGACTATGAAGTGGCCAAAGGACAAGCGATTGTTGTCCTAGTTTGTTGTAACTGGATTCATATGCGTGCTAAACGCACGTCGGAGCAAGGACAGCAACTTTTGCATGGGCATTTGTAAACATTGTGCGCCTGTTAATGGCAAGCATTTTAAAGCTTATTTGCTCGAACCGTCAAGGGGGATGTCCTGAAAATGCATGTGTGTGTGTGTGACCCTGCCTGAGCAAATCGTTATTGAATGCTCAAATTCAAATTGCACCCAAGCCGACCATTCGTATGTTTTTGTTGAAAACGCTGAGCAGTGAGGCATTTTGTGCTGATTTGTTTTGTGATTTGAGTCCAACTAAAGGATTTAGTTGATGTTGGGTTTGGTTTATCGGCCTGTACTTGCACACATAAGGGAAATGATTTCCAGTTTGGGTACTAATGGTGTCCATTATGCTGTTGATAAATGGGTATTTTAATTATGGTGTGAACTGTGTAGAACATAGTGAACGAAGAAATTAAAGTTGGACTCATAAGGTGGTTTGCTTATGATTCTTGTCATTGAACATTTAAACTAGAATTATCCTAACTTCAGAGTGTTTCTTCGAATATTTATTGAGCTAAAGTCAGATGCCTTAGTTAAGCGGTGGGGACGCTCCCAGTGTCCCCAATGCTACGAGACTAATTTTTATATTTGCTTAAATAGAAAATTGGAAAAATATTTAAAATATAGATGAATAAATAGACTAATCAATGAATAATTCTATGATAAATATATTAAAAGATTGAGAGAAAAATATATAGAATAATATACAAAACGATTAATACATGGATAAACGGTAAATATACAGAAAGATAAAATAAACATTTAGTCTACTAATCGATTAAATAAAATAAATAAATATGCCAAGATTCCACTTAAACGCTGCATTCGCCCCTCCCTAGCTTCAATAGCAAAATATGACCCAGGGCTCACATTCTCAAATATCTGTGATAACAAACTGCCTGCCAGTTTTACACTCAACCAATGAAGAGCATCAGCAGCAGTCTGGCGCAGTCCCAAATCTTATAATAAATATGCATAGATTTCGTAGCCTACATTTAGGGGCAATCTTTACTCTTTTTTGTTATTTTCCTTTCTCTTTTTGTTAGTAAAAGCAAACAATAGTCCCATTGATTAGGGTCTAATTTTTGTTTGTAGCCTTGGAGCAGCATCAACAGCAGCTGTCGGTTCTGGGTTCTTTTCTTAAGTTCCCACTAAATTTGCATTCACATATCCTGGACACAAACCTGAGGGGGTGAGAGGACTGGCGGTCCTTGATATGAGCAATTGAAAGTTGTTGAGCAGCTTTTAGCATGTATTGCTATGCATATATTAGGCCTATCGTCGGTTGTACTTGTAGTTTGGCTAAGAGTTTAAATTATAACAAAGTTTTTGTTTTGTTTTTGTTGTTGTTTTTTTTTTTGTGTTGTTTGCCTACGGCATTCACATACGGCCAAGTTGTAAATTGCTT